>OX638102.1:8750000-10000000 GCA_951804965.1 Horisme vitalbata
TAACCTACCTACCTGCGGTACACTGGGCCGTAACAAGATTACATTTTAATTATTGTCTTGCTCGAAATAGCCAATGACTGTGGAAGTTATGGTGACTTTTTTAACTTTTCCTTGTAAAATGCGTTGTTTCAGACTGTTCTTGTAAGCTTTATTTAACATAATCGAAATAAATTGTGTAGTTGATTCTATTTAAGCGCAGAATTTTATCTTTTGTGTTACATTTTATCTAATTCATCTGTCACCCTATGATCCATAATTTTATGAATAGGCTGAAAGACATAAACATCTTATTTTTTTTTTACCATCTCTATTTTTTCCACAGTTGACGGAGTTATCGGTGAACATACATAAAAAAAAAGTTCCGACGAATTGAGAACCTCCTCCTTTTTGAAGTCGGTTAAAAAGAACCTTCAGCACTTGCGAGGATGTCAGAACATACCACATTACCCGTGCAGATCTCGAGCCGCACCGTCAGTTTCGTCCATTACAATGTAACTCGTAGTCATTAGCGGACTGCCGCGATGCGTGACTATTTATGGCCCGTGACTCCTCACCCCTTCATCCCTAAACGCGGACACGTGCGCGAATTCAACCCGATTTTTCGGGTTTCGCAGACATAAGCAAAACAGCAAAACCCTAAAGTTTTTGACTTATCTGCCCGTTTATGTCGCAACTGGTGACGACGAATATTATATAAAAATATCGCATAAATGTTTCGTATTTTGAATTCTATAAATTCTGAATTGGAATTCCTGTATCTCATGAATTACTTTTCTTATTCTTCACTAAGAGCTAGCGCCCAAGTCTTGTGTCGGAGTTCTTAGGCTAAAATGGCTCTTTAGCCTTTGCTCCTAATCTAGATTTGTTGAATTATTTGCTGAGCCTAAGGGGCAGGTCCATCTGTATGGCGCCAAGCGCGGACATGGCACGGGTGGTTTTCTTTTCCATTCAACTTTCACACAAAATGCATGGAAATAAAGCACAATTTATGATTGACGTGATTATGGCGCACCAAGTCATGACCACGTCCGAGCATAGACAGATCTTGTGTCCTAAATAGTGTGTTATTTCCATTCGCCTTGTTTGAAATTTGAATGGCGCCCGTGCAATGTCCGCGCCCGACGCCATACAGATCTGACTTGGGCCTTACTTTAGAAGGCAAAAATCCATCGTGAGTACCTACTACTTGTAAACGGGGCACTGGTAGTACTTGGGATATGATAAGATGGAGACAATCATAGTCCAGTAGGACTATGATTGTCATCCCTCCCAAGCTACGATTGCTCCCAAGCTGGATTGCAAGTTAATTCATGCATCAGTAATTCGGACCAAAAAAGAAAATGATTGTTTTTTCATTAGTAAGTATACTAATGAAAAAACAATCCTTTTCTTTTTTGGTCCGAATTACTAATTATTAGTAAGTATACTAATGAAAAAACAATCCTTTTCTTTTTTGGTCCGAATTACTGATGCATGAATTAACTTGCAATCCAGCTTGGGAATTATGGGCATATCCCCCCTTCTTAATAGAGGAGGCCTATGTCCAGCAGTAGACTGATATATGCTGGTGTGTTTGTAATTCACGGGTAAACAGACCTAATATGAATTCGAATTTACAGTAAAACTAAACCTCACCGCAATCTCGTACTGAAAATACCTATTTGTCTGTTTTTTGTCGATAAATCCTATCCGACTCGAGGCGTGGTCTGATTGTTATAGGTACAATTCAATTTTGACTCAATACTCACACAAATTCAATTGGTGTTTGGGTCATTCGAATTGTGGTTCGTTTTTGTCCGATTTCGCTAATGTGATTTAGTCCCCAAAACAAAGTATCTAAAATACATTACAACTCGAAAATAAGTATTTGAAATCCAAACAAAGAACAAAAAGTATATACCCGACTTGATTATTATGACGAATAATTAATATCTTCAGAAAAAGGATATTAGTTTCAATAAAACACATTGCGATATTATTTATTAAGGTACATTCACATGGAAAAGGGTAAGGACAACAATGAGAATTTGTGGTTTATTTTATGATCCTATAAACAACAATTACGGCATACATTACAACCAAATTCACTTTTTGTGGGGAAAGTGCTGCCAGCCCTTTTGTATCCGTATTTTCTTCATACACAGATTTGAAGTGGTCTTTACGTTTTACGGTCAATACGGAGCTTATAAAATTTGCATACTCATTCACACTCTTCCTCGGCCATTACCTTTCCATTTGGTAAATAATTTAGGAGCCCTCTAGGACTACGGCCAAATATTAAAAGTGATGGGTCCCCGAGGTTTAATATTAGACTCCCCTTGTATTAAATTTTCTGTCACGCGAAATTCCCAAATGTATACGGCAGATATTTTTTGCACATGTTCAAATTCTCTCTTTTGTTCCCGTTTCGATACAGAATGGTGTGCTTGGTATCGTAATTTCGATTTGTAATCAGAATTTAGCTGTCGTTGAGCAATACGAGTATTACATTTATGACGGAATAATAATAATTGTAATGGCAAAAAATAATAAGCAAATTTCCACGCTAAAAGTATTTGTTAAAATTTTTCCTTGTAGGTTAAAAACCAACGTACGATACATGCGAGTTTATAAACTATAAACTAGTTTGTGATTTAATTTAAAATTTAATATGACCTTTAAAGTAACAACTAAGTCATATATTATGGTATACTTAATATTAAATTCATAGACACAAAACCCTTGTACCGTGTATAGCAATGAATAATCGAGCTCATTTTATATGCATCAAATTCGCAGAACAAAACTAATCTAGAGCTTGGGGGGAATAAAAATGTCCCACTTGCCTTTTCGCTTTAAAAATAAATGAGAGCAAGGTGTAATCTCGGCTACTCTTATTATAAAATTTTGCATCTTGATATTTCACATTTTTCAACAGCCCAATTATTTCCGCCCCATGCGCTTTCTGTATGAGGGGTAGAGCTGTTTTTTTCAAACTAAAGTTTGGATTAAACAAGCGAAAAAAGAAGCTTTGGTTGGGTTGACACTTGGTAGATTAACCTTCTATATAGACTCTTTCCCAAAGTACGCTACCGCCTCTCATTTAATAACTAATACTGCTATTCTTCTCTGATGAGTTTAACAAATCAGATATATGCATAGTGGGAGGGCTGTGCATGCGTTTAGCATTTGGTTGCTACTTTGAATCACCCCAAGGACTCATGGAGACGGGGTGCACTGGCATTCATTAGGGAATGCCTATGTCTATAGGTTGCACTTGATGATGATGATGATGACGATAGTCTAATTATTACTTTGCGAATAATCACAGTTCCATTATTCTTTGATGTCACCAAAGCTTTTTTAAACTTGAAGTCTGTCGATGAAGCTGTCAAAAATAATCTCATCACCATTTCGCCACTTGATTAGTTGAAGATTAATTTCGTTGAAAGGGCCGTCGCGTCTCAAAAGCAGATATAATAAATCCATACAACAATTGAGCGTTGATTTATCAAAATGAAATCTCTTTGTCGAGAGCAATCAAATTTATCGCTCATTTGAATCTCCAATTCATTTCAAGGGGCCTCTCTGTGACATTATAGTCACTGTTGTTTTCTTTCAATGCTCAAGGTATTAATAAATAATAAGTTCATATTATCTAATATTAATTCCTTAGCTAGAAAAGAGGTAGATGTAATAAAATAGATCGGCAATCTGATGCTATAGTCATTTTAAATTGAAGTGCCTCAGTTATTTCTTGAATAAACACTCAATGTTTTCACCACTTTCCACTACTATGTTCTTCCTTCTTTCGAGGTAGGTATACGTATTATAAAACGGAAAAATTGAGTCGATATCAATACTAACATAATTCAAAATATTTAAAAATTGTTTTACTTACTAAGCTTTAGAAAAAGTTCTTACTAAAAAATAAGCAGAAGCCAAAAAAACCACTCAAATAAGAACCCCCTATACCGTAAGCACATGTAATAATAACATAAGATAAAAAGTTTCAAAAAGACGGTACGCAGAATATTTACCTGTATTAAAAGCGGATCGGGGACCGATGTATCCCTTCTTCAGGCAAATATGTCTTGACGTCCCCCGTCGCGGAATAGCAGGCCCATTGTTTGTTCCTCGTATTTTTATAAAGCCCAGCAATAAAACGTTAACATTTTACATTTTTGGGGGACATAAATAAAGGTGCTCGGATAAAATTGCATTTTAAGCGTATTTCATCGGGGTCACATAAGAGTCCTGTGAGTAAAAACTGATCAGTGCAGATAATATTTTTCAAAATGTCTTTAGCATAGTCCTTAGAAGTCTTTAGTCTGTTTAATTGTACTAAATAACAACATAGAGAATATTTGATTAGCTACAATCTTTATTTAGGTAAAACTTTAAGATTGTGATGCAAATTAGAATTCTGCAAAATGCAGTTTGGAATTGTATAATAACGTAATACTGTCAGTACAATGGCAACAATTAAATAACAGTAAGTAAAATGGCAAAAATAATTATTATAATTCTTTGATAATCTTTATTATATTATTCACCATTGTGATATCTTCTTATTAGACCTTGGTCGAAATACATCGTTTATTACCCTTGGTACCGGAAACAGTGGCATATAAAAGAAGAAGCCTATCTATACCCAACAGTTGGTGTTTATAGGCTAAACAATAATGATGTTCATGATGAAATCTTACAGAAAAAGACCCAAAACAGTCGATCAATTAACTTAGCAAATTGTTACAACCCATGTCCACCACTGCTCGCGGCCTACAGGACTTGGGGTTCAAAGTGAAATTAAATTACGAGTTGACAAAATGAGTTACGCCCTTTTCTGTAGATTAACAAACAAAAACTGATGGCATAAGGGTCAGGGTACAGCTCAAAGGAGAACTAGCTGGCTTATTCACATAATAAACATCAAAAATTGTTCGAAAATTTACCCTATTCAAACAAAGCAAAGCTGAAAGCGGGTAAAAATATCTTAGCAAATCGTTATATTTTTAGCAGTCTATATAAATACAATCATGCTTATATCAATGTTATCTGCATCCTCTTATTCCTTATTATCCTCTGGGATTCAGAATAAGATAAAATTAAATTTTATAAACAAAATCTTTAATATTTGAACTTACGCTGTAGTTGACTTTAAATTAAATAATAAAATAAATAAATAAATAAATTATGCGGGACGTAATCACAGAGCGTCATATAGCCCCAAAATAAGCAGAGCTTGTATTATGGGAACCACATGATTGATATACTAGCCATATAATTTTTTTTGTAAATGTTTTCAAATCATACACAGAAACACCCAGACCCCGAGACAGATATCTACAGAACATGCAAACTTCTGCGTCTCAGGCGGACCTTCAATCACTGCGCCACAGAGGCCGTCAATTGCAAGTTGAACTCGCAGTAGATATTTTTGAAGTTCAATGAAACCTTTCTATCCACGCACATAGCACAAAAGACCAACAAATTAAAAGATCTTATTATAAATAACCCACCCGGGATGTAAGGGTTCTAACATTCATCTTAGGAACACAAACCAACCTCACCTGCCCGTAGTGCATCCTGCAGAATCACAAACGAGGCTCTAGCGACCGGCTGATTACGGTATAGCGCAGCTTAGCACTGGCACAGCTAAATGCCCTATAATGCCTAATTATGGGCATATCCTCCATCTTATAGCGGAGGCCTATATCCAGTAGTGAAGTGAATAGGCTGGTATTGTTGTTATTGATAAACACAATTCGTAATGATGTGAATATGTGAAATATTTGTTCCTTTTTAAAGTTAAAACTACTAAGAAATTGCATATGCACTTTTGGACCAGGAATGAGATGGATATATTCAACATTTTATTCGGGCAACACGCGAGTGGACCAGTGAGCGGAAGCTAGAAATAAATAAAATATAATCAGTTCAGCGCAGACAGCCATTGAATCCGATTCTGTCGAAATAAAAAATCCTCACAAGTCTAGTTTTGCACACTATATATGAATATTCGTAAACTATCATTTGTTTTATATCTTGATACCCAAGTTTAAGACTATATTATAGTTTAATTATAGTTTACGAATATTGATATAGTTTATTTCTATAAGTTTCATTAGTTGTCTAGCCTTTGCTTCGAGCTGTGACAAAGCCCAGACATTAATGTTGTTAGTTGAAATGACTCTATTCTTTGGACGTGTCGGCGTACAATGCGACAATTTAAACTAGCCATTGTTCTTGCTCATTTCTCCTTGTTATAGATTTGCTTTTATCGCAGTCCTTTTGAATCGAGGGGTACAGAATGCTCGCTGTGTTTACCCTAATATACATATGACGTAATCAAAGTTGTACATTGAGATAACAGAGAGAAAGGAGATGATGATGTTTTCTATGAAGCCAGCACATGTATCAGTCATCTAACTGGTCCTTAGATTTTATATTACTCAGTGTCCGGGCTCTGATTCTCAGGATTATAAATACCTAATTTCCGCCCGCGGCTTCGCTCGCGTGGTACCGGGATAAAAAGTTAATCCAGGTCACAAACTATGTAAATTCCAAGTCCATCCAACAAACATTCATCCATTCATCCAGGCTTACATCCATACTCACAAACTTCCCCATTTATAATATTAGTCGGCAGATAGGATAGTAGGACTAGCTTCCGCCCGTGGCTTCGCTCGCGTGATACCGGGATAAAAAGTAGCCTGTGTGATAATATATGTGTTATGGTCGTAGACTATGTATATTCCAAGTTTCACCCAAATCCGTTCAGTAGTTTTTGCGTGAAAGAGTAACAAACATTCATCCATTCATTCATACATCTTATACATCCATACTCACAAACTTTCGCATTTATAATATTAGTAGTTTTGTCACATCAGACATAATGTCGCGAGAACTGTCAGATTTCCATACAGTTTTGACAGAACTCATGCAGAGCTCGTAAAATATACATATATATATATAACATTTATCTCTCTATTCCTGATAATTAGGACCCTGAGCCCCTGCCTCAAAGTGTACTTCAAAATATATGAAGATTATTTATAATGGGAAATGGTTCTTGATATGTAATCTTTTTGCGTTTTGAAATCTGCCTTTATTAAAATGAAGTCACTATCATACCTAATCTTATTTACGTAATCCCAAGCGTATCAAACCGATGGAATACCCAACAAAACAATTAGTTATGTAAACATGTCCACCACCACCACCACCACACCAGCCTATATCAGTCCACTGCTGGACATAGGCCTCCCCTAATAAAGGGGGATATGCCCATAATCCCCACGCTGGGCATGCGGGTTGGGGATCGCAGGGCACAGCTTCTCGCACCACCGACGCTGCTGCCATGTCCATGGCTGGTTTAATCTAACGTTGAAAGGAAGATACTTTGAGTTAGTATATTTTATTTATTTACTTAGCCATCGCAAAACCTCATTCCTGTTCATCTACTCGCTGACCACAACAGAGGGGATGCGGCACGAGATGAAATTAGCTACGGTTCCCGATCCAATTAATTTAAAAATCGCCATAACCAACCGAAACCGCGTAGAAGGGCTTTATTGTTATGTAAATTTGTGCAAACTTTGTGGGCAGACATAGGCATGACTAATTGTTAATACGGAGTAATTCGCGCAAGGGTGTGGGCGTTCATAAGGGAAGCGTAAAGCGGTTTATAGCCAATACTCTGTAAAATACACTAATTATAGAACTTCGTGTCATATGGGGTGTACGGGGTTCCAACACCCATCTTCGGAACCCAAGCCAACATCACCTGCACGTGGTGCATTCTGCTAAACAACGAACGGGGCTCTGGCGGCCGGCTGATTGCGGCATAGCACAGCCTACATCGGCACATCTAAATCCCCTGGCCACCGACGGGCAGCAGCGTCGGTGGTGCGAGAAGCTGTGCCCTGCGATCCCCAACTCGCATGCCCAGCGTGGGGATTATGGGTATATCACCATTTATTAGGGGAGGCCTATGTCCAGCAGTGGACTGATATAGGCTGGTGTGGTGGTGGTGTGGTGGTATCATATGTATGTATTAACAAAAAAGAAATATGTATATATATAATATATCAACAATGTGGTTCCCTTATCACAAGCTCTGCTTAGTTTGGGGCTACATGATGCTGTGTAATAGTCCAGCATTATTTATTTTTCATTCCTTTTTCTTAAGAGCTAGTAGTGAACTCAGCTATCAAAGTTTTAGCGCCTGAAGGCCTCCATAGAGGCTGGTCTCGACCTTCCAAAGCTAGGAAGCGTTCAGTTCTAAGTATCACTAAATGATCACCCAAATAGTGACTGGGTGGAGTATTGCTTATCCAAGGTTATTTGTTAAGTCACACTTCGAGCGCTATAGAGCTTAATAGTTTAAGTCAACAGTCCAGATCACTTGGTCAATTTGCTTGGATATTTTTGATTGGTTAACTCAGTCCAGCCAGCGGGCTTTTGACCACTGTCAAGCCCTTAAATATTATACATTAAAAGCCAACCCATCCTGCGGGCTCAATCAACCACTTTCTACTCATTTGTTGGTCAACCCAGACTACCTTTCTACTCCCTTTACTTCTTTTTTATAAAAAAGCAGCTATCTAAATTAAAGGTAACTATTATTATGCTCATAAAATGAATTCTTCTAGTTACTAAATTCATAAAGGCATTAAAGAGTTCTACTATGCTAAATGTTCTTTCGTACTCGACTGTAGACAGCATAGCAGTTAATAAGTCGCCGCGATACTAGGTACTGGTTTCTATATATCTCTATGAAATACTTTCCGATACGTCGCATGCTGCTGCTATCCGCAGCTAGCTACGGAATCACACCTTTCTACGCTTGTGGGTCTACGCGTCGTAGGTCTTTAAAGATCTACGCTCGTAGATCTACGCGTCTACGTGTAGGTCTACGATCTACGTCACTACTTCGTAACTTTCTACGAGTAGCTAGTAACGCTTGCAACGCAAAAGGACTTTCAAATCATAACTTTTGCTTTCCATTCCTATTTTTTGTAAATATAACTTAAAGTTGCCTACGTTTTTCTCTTTTTATCTTACATCAGAGTCAACAATTCAAAAAGTTACGCGACATTTTTAAATCTAGAAGTCTCATAGAGGCTCGCTAGTTGTTCCGCGTATGTGAAGTCGAGGTCTTATTCTAATGCGCTTACACAGTGGCGTGCCTTGGTCCGTGTCAGGCTAATAAAGGATTATGTCTGACCTAGTCAAAGCCGTGCTTTTAGACTTCAAAAACAAATAAGTGGGGAATTGAATCATGATTTATTTGGGGTTTTTACTAAACTATTTCAGACTATCGCAGACCATATGCAGTTTATCCTATGTAATAAATTAGTAATCGTGTTTCTAGCAAATCTTAACTAAATAATACAACTTACTAGGAACATGAATCTTTATTTGTCATAGTTGAGTGTAATTTTTGTTTGTTGTCATTTCAGTAGGCAATCCATCTTCAAAGACATCCCCAACAAACACTCAGTTTTCCACCATGAGCAATTATTAAACGGAGATGAAGTCCGGCGGTCTTGCCGTGAAATGAGACATTACATGGACTGCTGGTCATGAGAATATAGGGTTCTTTTACTCCCCACTGCTTAATGATAGGGTGTTGATTTAAATGTTCGAAAACTTTGATGAAAAATGTTTGTGACTTTTGAATCGTTGTATTTCACAGGCTCTGTAGGTTTTTCCTGAAATAAGTTTAATTATTTGTAAATGCAAATGTTTGAGAAATAGAATAGAATATAATTGGACAGAATAATTTATTTTATGTATCTGATAAGTAAGAGTACTTATGCTATAACTAAGGATAGAAAAGGAATACCATCGTAAAACAAATTCTTAATAGTATATTTTAGCATATACTAGTAATAAACATACCTCCGGTGCTAGTTAAAAAACTGTGTAAAATTCACTGCAGCTAATAATAAGGAAACAAATATACCTGATCCGAAATATACCAAATTTATCTTTTAATATCTGGATGGAAAAAGGCAGCGCCATGCCGTCGTGTCAGTTTCAACAGGTATCAATTCATTATTATTTTCTTTCATCCGCGAATATTCTCGTGTAAAATACTACGCGAGAAAAATTGGCGATACACCGTAGTACATTACTACACCGTACACCATTTCCAAAAAAAATAAGCACTATCAAAACTTTTTTACCCGCTATTTTTTAACTTAACTGTGACCAAGATGTAATGGACGTATCCTCACCATTATCATCATCATCAGCCTATAGCAGTCCACTGCTGGACATGGGCGTCCCCTAATGAGCGCCATTGAACCCTATCCTCAGCTCGGCGTATCCAGCTTCTACCAGCAGACTTTCGCAGATCGTCACTCCATCTGGCCGGACGGGGTCCTACACTATGTTTGCCGGGCCGTGGTCTTCACTCAGGAACTCGTTGGTTATCGGTTCTTTGACAGATCTGGACAGTCCACTGCCACTTCAATTTGCTTATTCTCTGAGCTATGTCAACAACATAATTATTATTTAATTCAAAAGCAGTGCTCTTGTCAGCGTAAATGGTGTAGCTTTTTCCGCCATTTATTACCAAAACAGCCTCCTACGTTCTTAAAGATCCTTAAAAGCACTAGAGCACTAGATCCATCTTAATGTTCGTGCAGTATTGTCAAGCTCGGTCGCACCTACATCTTGATAAATCTTCTAAAACTACGTCTGGGACGTAGGTTTATGGTGCAATCTGGAATCTAATCTTATATTGCATCTACTAACTTGTAGCTCGTCAAGCGTTGTTCTCACTTGCTATGCATTTATGGGATGTTTATGTTATATTGTGTCCGATATACTCGGTAAATTTAAGATTTGAGTTGACCCGAGACCAATGTTTATGATTTGCAAAGTTCTTGTTTCGGATCTTTGTGTTTATTGTGTAAACGAAATTTATTTATGTAGTATATCAGTCACGTGGTTTTCATAATTGAAGCTTTGCTTAGTTTAGGGCTAGATGTCATCATTATTTCTTTAGTTACTGTAATCTAGGAAAATGAAGGTATCAGCGTGCTTACCACCGAGCCAAATCGAGAACGGGATTAGAATTGGTTTTATATTACTCGAAAGTCAAGATGGCGGAGCCACATCCTCACAAATATATATTTTTTATTAGTGTATTGTAAATTTTCAACCAGTAAATAACGTGAGCAATACTTGAAAATTATTACCATTAATTATATTTTCTTTGTTTAGATAAATTTCGTAATATTTCATATTTTATTTAAAAATAGATAACTCAACGTCATTAAAATTATCCGACATTGAAAGGCTGCTATTGCTGTTTGTCTTGCAAACGCACAGCAGCATATTTCAGTATTTATCTAAATTCGTACCTCGGAAATAAGTTTTTGTAATAGGTAGCAATTCCAGTGATTATTAATAACAGATAATTTGTATGTACCTACCTACTTAGATGATTATTTATTAATTTAGCGCACAAGCACATAGTTATGTACCAAAATAAAGTTTGGTTTTGCCTTGGACTACCTCTTAATTTTTTTATCTAGTTTTTTCAAACTTCATCATGATTAAAATCCTCGATCACTAAATAGTTACTTTCACAAAACTGTAAAAGCTCGATAGTAAACTCGATCAATTCAAATTTATCGACGTCAACAGTGTCAAAAATAAACAAGTCTATCATAATCTCGATTCAAATTCCGCAAGTTGTCATTTTTTGTACGAGGCAGGCTTTCAATACTACCAAATGACAGAAGTCATATCCTAATTCCGTTCTCGATTTGGCTCGGTTGTACGCACTTAGATATGTCTATTAAATTATTAATTTGTTATTTTAGTTAGTAATTTCTAGCAACGTATTATTATTATTTTAGAGCAAGCAATATCTACAAACGAATCTGCATTGAAAAATAACAAGTTATTTAACACTTTTATAATTGATATTATAATTATGAACCAAAAGACAGTAACTATAGCTTGCGTACGAGGCAATCAAAGCTTATAATAGCAACAGAATCGCAAATTATGGCTGTTAATATTTAAACTATAATTATCAAAAGTTGCTGAGTTCACCCGTCACGCAATACAAACCTTGAAAAATGGAAGGTCGTAACAATTTAAGAGCCGTCATCAGCTTTTCATTAATATTGCGAGCAATTTCGTCGTAAACACGTAGCCACATTAGCAATTCATACGAAATAACACATAACAATAGTAATCATGAGCTTGGTTATGAAAGAAAAATCACATTTCTGTGGGCGGGGCGGTGCCAAGCACAGATTTCGTCGGCAATGTATCGTGAAATTAGTTTAGTGGCACTATATAATTACGCGCCCTTACTTTTTATGGTCCCTAACAGTCCCTTCGGCACAGATTGAATGGTAGTGTGCCGAGGGCTCCGACCCCCAAGCATGTTATGACGAAAATGTCAACCCAGTATGCGACTTGATGAATCGACACTATTTTAAAAAATTTCGCTTGCTCTGTGCAGCTACGAGTATATTACCAAAAAAAACTACGCTTGTTTTTTCATTGCAGGCTTATTTGATTTGATTCCCGTAGTCATTTCGATGAAATTGAGCTCGTTTGTTTCGAACTAAATAACCTTGTGTAACACTTGCGAAATGTTTTGATTGGTTACCTTTACATCTCTCTTGTAGTTATATGTTTGTTTTGGCCAAAAAATATATAAATCGTTCATATTGTTCCTAGTAATATTTCCACCCAATTTATTGGAAATTTATCCAGTTCGTCCCGTTCATCTTCGTTTTGGTCTACCGCGTCGCCTTCTCGTTGGTAATCTTTGTCCATAGGTCACTTGACATGGTATGGAGTAAATGGAGGGAGGCCTTTGCTCAGCAGTGGGATATAGATGGCTAGTATAATAAAACATATTCTAGTAATATTATAAAGGTGTAAGTTTGTGAACATGTGAAGTGTTAGTCCCTCCTTCACGCGAAAACTACTGAATGGATTTAGCTGGTATTTTGCACCTTATTTCCAGGCTGGAATCACAGTACAGGCTACTTTTTGCCCAGATACCTCGTAGTACTCGTGGGTGGAAACCAGAATTTTATAAACAAACACTAATTTATTATACTTAGGCTTCTCTACAAAAATTGTAGGGTTCAAAACTTAAACAGTCAAACTAAGTGATCATCATATTTTTTTAAGAAATGCTAGTATACAAAACAAACGACAAAGATACATTTCATAGATTTATTATAAAAATCTTAACACTACATTCGAAATTTAACTTATTATAACATGTGAAATTTACAGAGCTATTTCATTAAGTATAGATAATAGTAATTATAATTATTGCGCAAGATCATCTCAGAATTTGAGACGTCCATATTATCACTAAAATACTTAAATAGGCTAAATTACATTTTTAAACGTCGAAGCTCAGATATTTTCTTAAGAATTTATATCTATTACGATATATTTACATTATGATATGAGAATAGTATGGAAAATATTTTTTTTTGCAAAACAAAAGCTTATATAGGCACCTACGAGTATTTACTAAATCCTACTTTCAAAGCATGCTGAGAGGTTCGACGAGAAGGTAGCATTTTAAAATGGTTTTAAAGCATGATACAGGGTTTAAAATGGGATTGATTATCTATAAATTAATAGTATCTAATGAGCAATTCTGATGTCATTCAAATTATGATAAAAATAGTAGGAAGCTTTAGGGTTGGATACCTAAAATTAATAATAACTTATTATTGTTAGTTTAATCTCTATAAATATACTATTATGACTGGTGTACAGAAATTGGTTTGTATAAACGTATTAACTAAACTAAACTAAACATGTAATCTTCTAAATAAGTACCTAGTTTGTAAGGCTATTATAAAATCTATTACTTATTGTAAAATAAATATGGCGTGATAAATAATTGCGGCAGCTATTCAAGTGGCATTTTCAATAAATTTCTAGAAAAATAGAAAATGACTTACATAATTTTAAAATGGTTATCATAAATTCTAATCATTATTGAATTTGTAAATAATCGAATTGTGGAGTTTTAAAAATATTATGTACAAGCTTAGTACATTATGATATGAAAATTGAGTAGGTACTAAATGATACGTGTGTTTGTACCTATAAAATGTTTTGAAAAGTGTATATTATAGTTTTATGCATGGCAACAGATTTATATTAATTTCTAACTTATTTAAGTTAGTGTGCAAAATGAACTATGTTACATTATAATTTACTATTACTCCAGTCATACGTGCTCTTTCTGAATTATTGTATATATTTCATTTACGCACCAAAAATAAAAAATTGTTTGTTTAGTTTCCTGAAACATTAAGTACTTCTAAAAAATCTAAAGATTAAAATACTTATATATGAAGTATTTAACCACAGCTGATACTACGTTATTATAATACGTTTACAATCAATGGAGTGAGACTGGACATTGAAAAATTTCATCACAATTTAGTAATAATACGTCCAAATACTTAAATACAATTTCCTAAATGAGTTTTTCTTATATATCACAGGCTTAAAAATATATTTTACGTTAAGGGACGTGCATACTATACATACACTTAATAGGTACAGTTGAAATTAGATAACTATTTACACAAATAGGGGAAAAATAATGAGGCGAGGTGAAACCCTACCACAACCCTCGGAGATTTCAAATTACTGCGCGGTATAACGCACAGCAATACATATCTTTGTATTTCAATCGTGTATACGACTAACAAGTTTTGATATTTTAAATAAACAACAAATTGGGGAAAAATACGAAATTATAAAAAATGGCAAGTTTATTGGATACATTTCAGGCAAATACAAATATAAAATTCCTTTTCATCACTAAATTTATCTATCCATAGTCAACTAAAGCGTACATAAAATTTCAAAATTTCTGATTCCTACCTTTATACACTCCAATCAAAATAAACAAGCAACGCACAACTTTTCGTTTCATTATTACTAGAAAGTCTTTAAATCGAAGTCCAATCACCTTCTCATGTTAAACGTCACTGTCGCACTTACACTATTCTAAAAGCTATAGGGAGTCAAGTACACTATTAGTCTTGAGAACTGTGCATCTATGGAGTCGGTATTCGATTGACATCTCTTAGGTGAGTATATTCAAGTATTGAAGGCCGGCCGATACGTATGGAATCGGTATGGCTCCGCCGTAATAATTAACTGATTGAAACATGAGATAGGCGATCTGCAGGAGCTATCACACTATCTCGTTTGGGTGTGTGTTCTGATTCGAGTCATTTTGCCGCGCACATTGCTGAAACAAAAATAACGGTTTTAAAAGAGAGAGTTGAGTTGAAGTTGTTCGTTTTAAAAATAAACATTATGACTTTTTCTCAAATATAAATATCAAACTTAATGAACAGGTAGTAATAAAAATAACCCACCTCTTGCTTTCGCTCCCAAGTCTTCATGGCACTTTTATACTTTTCAAATTCGTGACACCAATTGGAATAAATCTTTTGGTATTCGTTGCTTCTCTCCGGTGGTGAGCATCTACAATGAGAAAATAATTAAAATAAACAATACAATAATTGTTCTCCAAATGATACTACTAAAATTATAAGTTAAAAGTAAAATGCAATAATAATAATAATCTGAAAGTGTTGCCGGGCTTTGCAAATATTTGGTTCGTAATGTAATATTTACAATAACAATCAAAGAACTATCATCTAGTATAGGATTTTTTAAGTATAAGAATGAGTGGCATGTCAAATGTCATGTATTCTGATTCTGATATACCGCTCAAAGTTATTATTATTTTAATCGACCCCAACAGCTTCAAAAAGAGAGTTAATAGGCATCTTCTGGGAAAGCTCGGCCATCGTCGACCTCATCCTTGCTTATACAAGCCTCGAAGTCAAGAGCTGGCCCATTATCAATTAAAAAAAAAAACATATACATTTGGCAAAACATTTGTTTAGTTTACTGGCCCATTATCAATTTAAAAAAAAACATATACATTTGGCAAAACATTTGTTTAGTTTACTAGCTATTTTACTTACAATATATTTAATGTTATTTACCTGTGTGTATCGACGGTAATGTTGTATGAGCACAGTAAAGAGCCTCCGAGCCAACAGTCGTACCTCCCAGCATCGCCCTCGTTCACAGATATGATGAGAAGTCCGTGTTCAGACGTCTCTATGTATTTCTCTGGTTTACTGCAAAATAAAATTTAACGATCAAGCGTGTTTCATCGCTCTATAATGTAAAACTGCTAGTTGCAATGCTAGGTTTTCTTGCTCTCTTGTTCTCTTGTTTTTGACTCAACTCACCCATTTGGGGATGACTTCTAAAATCAGAAGGTTAACTTAAGTATAGGTAAAATACATAAAAATCGGTGGTTTAGCCCTGAAGGTAACAGCCATGACGTAATAGCAGACGGACGCAAATTAGTATAAATAAATTTAATAATAGTATGGATTACATTTTTGTTGAATGTTTCACAGTATTAAAGCTCCTAATGAGGATTGGGTGTGGTGATTACTTTTAATTATCATATTCATTATCCGAAGGGTTTGTAGGGACGTCAAAGGATCAAGTTGCAATATCCTTTTTAATGATTGAAAGTAAATAATACGAATATCTAAGGGTACTGAAGATTATTGCCGTGCCATATGTTATATATGATAAATACAAAAAAATATATCTTATAAAAAAAATATAATATCCGGATATTACGGATATTATATATACCGGCTTTTACAGTCATTAAGCCATGACTGTAAAAGCCAGGACTAACATTAACTTGGCTTCTGAAGCACGGAAGGGCTCAGATCTAAACTGAACGGTCACCCGTTCAAGTACTGACTAGACGGTGTGTTGCATAATCGAGATGATGTGCTAAGAAATACCCAAGTAAGCCTTGCCACGAGCAAATTAATAAAAAACTAGTAACAGAGGTTATCATTTCTATTGTTGAGGTAATTCCTTTTGTTTGATTGGTATCAGGAAAAGTTATTATTTTATTAATATTTGCAAAAATATATTCAGGTTGAGTTTGAACTCGTACGATATCCTAAAAGGGTTATTTGGACCAAGTTGTGAGAACCTAAGTTTTTCCTTCACGTTTATTACGTGACTCATGAATTTTCTCCAAAATCTTTACATAAGCTTATCTTTGTGCTATGTCTCAGCTTTAATATGAGGGAGATCTACAATATCATCACCAAAATGAAGAACAAATATTAACAAAAACACCTGATTGTTGAAAGAGCAGCTGCTCTAGATCACCACTAAAAACCAGGGCTGCAGTAGCTTCCATACTGCAGCATTTGCTGAGTGACCTTTTTGTGTCACTATTTCTCATATTAAATATAAGCACTTTAATATTATTTATTTTGTATATTAATTTTATGACTCTGGAACACCGTAGTAAGCCATGCCAGCTCCAATATTGAAGCGTCCAATAACGAAATGGCTTACCTAGCAGACACTTGCAAAGTAAGAATACCTACTTACAGTGTTAAAACAATTTTTTCTTTATCTTTCTTTTTATCTCTAAGGTTGCCTCAAAATTTAAATTATGGTGTAACTTTACAAGAGATTTCTTCCATAAAAAAATACAAAATTCGAAAAGTCCTTGAACAGACGTTGTTACCATTTGGAAGTAGATTCACCCGTTTTAGGGATAATATACAAATTCAAACTAATCTTGTGTTATCAAAATATCATAATATCTCTTCATACTCAAGCAAGCTCTACAGTTTTACTTCAAAGACCAAGTTTTAGATGTAAAAATGTACAATACCGCAACCTCATACAGAAAACTGATTAAAAAGGCAAACATACCTTTATAATCAGCAATGTCAGACAAAGACACAGCACGTTTTAAAAGCATTAAGAGTGCGATAAAACAAAGCGTTAATTCTAAAGTTTCCCCTTGCATTTTAATTGTACCGTAGCACAGCTTATAGTTAGATAACTGACGCATTCTGGGAAATCCATAATTTTTATGCGGCTTCCCATTGTATCTTTGTAAAATTGTTGTAATAAAATATTTGCGTTGTTCTGACACCTTCACATAAACCAATGAATAGTCTGTATTTTGTATTCTTCAGTCTGCATGATTATCTTTGTGGTATATAGTAGTATAAGTATAGCATTTACCATAGGCTTGGCTCGCGGGGTACCTGGATAATAAGTAGCCTATGTATATTCCAAGTTTCATCCAAATCCGTTCAGTAGTTCCGTGAAAGAGTAAAAAATATACATCCATCTATTCTTAAAAACTTAGTAGAATTAGTTTAGTAGGATAGGATAGGACTGTATCTTAAGTTGGTGGTGCATAACGTGAGACACCACCAACATAGAACTCTATATAATTTATTTTCAAAGTTACATAGTTTATTTTGGCAAAATAGTACCTACATACAATCACAAAATTAGGGGAATACCTAATTTTGATGATGAAATACATAAACATAAACTTTTTAGTTCACATGCCAACAAAGCTTGTACAACAATAGTACTCTGCTGAACATAGGATTCCCCCAAAGATTTCTTCGATGAATTGTCATAAAACCCTTTTAATTTGCACCCATAAATTACGCGAACCATTTCTGCTATTAAATCGTTGCAGTAACATTGACCCAGCTGTTGTTTGCACAAGCTGTGACATCAGTCGGAAGTGCGATAACGGAAGATTTGGGAACCCTTTAATTAATGTTGTTGCATGCGTGTTCCGTTCGACTGTTTTCTAAACTTCAAAGCTGTTGGGAGCAATTATCTCATAAAATTGAAATAAATTAGCAGTTAAATTCAGTTTGTTTGGTGTTTTTCTGTCTGGAAACGTTTGTTGTTTGTTTTTGGGGGCTAATTGCTTTCGATTAAAAGAAGCCAGGCCAGGATGTGGGCTTTTGGGTAGTAATTTCTGCCCAAATAATTTGTTTTATTTAAATTTTATTGGTTACATCAACATCTTCATCGTGATGATGAACATCAAGAGACCGTACATTTAATCAAGATTATAAAACTTTAAGGAAAATATTCAATTCCATCATGCACACAATTTTTGTGAGAATTATTCCAATAAAATACGATTACAAAATATAATAAATATGGATTTGAAACTAATTCTAGTTAAAAATTTTAGATCAGTTATTTTTTGTTAGTAACTGTTGTATCAATTACAAAATTGAATTGAATTGAATTTGAATATGAATTGTTTCAATAAATTGATTATTGAAACAATTCATATTATATATACACTGTTGTATTACTTACAACAACCCATTGCATTAAGTTGCCTGGAAGAGATCGCTTTTAGCGATAAGGCCGCCCATTGTATAGCCACAGATTCGTTTTATAGATTTGTTTGTTTATTTATATTTTGCAATTTTTGGTGTACATTAAAGAGTTTTCTATCTATCTATCTACTTTTTAGTAGTGTTGTTGTTCAGGGTTAGTTAAACTGTAATACGTTGAAACCGACACGACGATATCTACAGATCTTTTTATCTGTCACTGTCAAAATTTAGGTTGCCGAAACATAGGTGGTGAGTAATTTAATTGTGGGTGCGTCACATATATTAGTCGTATGAGACATGTTAGCAAGGGTGACGCTGACAGCGATATTGCTTTGGGGGCTCACGTTTGACAGTAAAGTATTGTTATTGTGAGTATCGTTTATGAATACAGTTTAATATTTAGATTCGTTAAAAAGTATTTTTATGGTACCTAAAGATGGAATAAGAAGTTATACATGGTTATTCACGTCTATCATATGGCCTACCTGATGTTGATGATGATGAATTGATTCATGAGTCACCCATGTTTGGAACGGGCCCTACGATGCAAACATTCATCAACATGAGGCATGAGGTATGATGCCTCATGTGCTTGTAATATCACCGGCACCCACACCCTTCAAACCAAAACACAGCAATGCAACTTCACGGCAGAAATAGGCATGCTAGTAGCAACTCTCTGGAGGAGCCCTTCACAAAAAACTCTACTACTTCTTTCACCCAACTAATGAATTTTTACACTTTTAATGTTTTTTTAACAGCTGAAATTTTGCACGCATGCTAGTCGTAGACCATGAATAGCATGTGGACTACTTCAAGTATTCGGGTATAATGCGGACATACCCGCCAGAGGATGCTAGAAGGTTATAAATACAGTACATGAGGGAAAGATAAGGGTTTGTATGAAAGAAATGATTATTGACTCTTGCGTAAACCATAGATTTTTTAGTTTTAAAACGTTGACTGCGGGCCTAAGGCTACGTGCCATGCCCGAGAAGCAGCAGCAGTTTAGATAGAGTAAGTGTGTTTTCAACACTCAAAGCGTTAATATATTTTTCACAGTAGCAAAATGGAGGATCCTAAGTCTTGCCGGTACGGTCATTGATAATCAAACTCACTTGAAAATAATCGAATGGCGTCCTTTCTCTCTGGAGTAGTGATACCAAGTGACAGCCCTCGGATGCAGCACTTCAGGCATCATCACGAAGCTACCCAGGTGGAGGCTCTGTCCCCAAGTCGCAGACACAGCTTTACGGGATATAGAGGAGTCGCAGATATCAGCTGTTTCATTCGCCACGTCTTGGATAAGTCTGTTGAGAGGGAAAATATGAAACAATTGTTTTAGAAATAGACAAATGTTTTTGTAACGTTAGTTTTGGGTTCCATTAAGCCAACGAAAGTTGGATTTACGACTCGAACTGAGTACAACAAGGCTGTATGGTGATCATTAAGGTCCTATGTCCACCAGTGAGCTGATATAAATAAATAAATAAATAAATAATGCGGGACGTAATCACACAGCATCATGTAGCCCCAAACTAAGCAGAGCTTGTATTATGGGAACCACATGATTGATATACTACACATATAATTTTTTTTTTTTTAAATACATACTTATCATACATAGAAAAATATAGGCTGATGATGATGATGAAAGCCAACTAGAAGCAAGATACTAAAGATTATAAATCTTCACATAGACCTTCTGTGACGATACCATGTGCGAAATAAAGACGTTTGGTATAATGGGTTGAGAAAGTGTTTTTTTTTTCAAAGTAAATTCCATTGTATGAATAATTCATTAAAAATAATAATCATGATTCGAGTATGTGTGCGACTCGTATCAGTAAACGAATGAGTAAATTTGTTAGTAGTTCCCTTTGCGAGACAGCCCTAGAATATAAGCCTAGAATAATATTGATGTATACTAAAATGTTCTAATTTAACAAAATTTAATAGGCTTATAAGGCTAGACAGTAGCAGACTGGTCTCAAGTATGAAATTGATCAAAGAGCTTAAACAATAGGGGTAGCATAATAATATATCCTTTTGTTTAAGGGATGATTTAGGTTCTTTAGAAATTATTATAAATCTAACACTTAACCCTTATAATAGATAAGAATAGAATTTCTTAGAAATACTGTAATCAGCTATTTTGTCTACGAACCGCTACGCTTTACCTTAAAGTAATTTCTTTGCAAAAAATTAGACAGTATTTTTTTAACAGTCTAATTATAGTTTTACATTTGAAGCAGAAATGTACGTATTATCACCAAATGAGTTTTTAATGTAAATTAAGAACCTACTTTTTAGTTTTAGTTTGTTTGTTTAGTTTTCCAGCTTTTTTAATTTAGCTTTTAATATGATATAATGTTTATTTTAAATACAAGGCACACTTTAACATAAATGTTTATTATTGCTGTAACCTAAAGATATTTTAACTGAACCGGAGGAAACTACGACAAAACGCAAAAAAAAAAATTGCAAACAAATTTAGATTCAATACTCACCCAGGCATATACTCCCTGCAAACAGCGGCGTCTCTATCCCAGCCGCAGTAAGGGTCGCGAGCGCATCTCACGCATGCGTCGTAGCGACGAGCACACAGTGCTAAGCGAAGCTGCAGTACTCTTCTATCTGACGCTGCGTAGAGCGAGCCGTGCATACGAGATATCGCCATTGCCTGGTATAAAAATATCACATAATAACTTATCAACAACAACATCATCATCATCATCAGCCTATAGCAGTCCACTGCTGGACATAGGCCTCCCCTAATGAGCGCCATTGCGCCCTGTCCTGAGCTCGACGCATCCAGCAGCCTTTCACAGATCGTCACTCCACCTGGCCGGCGGCCGGCCTACACTACGTTTTCCGAGCCGTGGTCTCCACTCAAGAACTCGTTTACCCCAACGGTTATCGGTTCTTATTCGCCAAGCGATATCGACAACTTTAGTTCTATGTCGGATATACTCGTTACGGATTTTATAGCTCGGTCCATAGTTCACTGAGCGACTTTAAACTGGTGGACAACAAAACTAGTAAATACTGAAAAGCTTAAATTAGCTAGAAACTAACGAGATTTTACATAGACCGCCGTATTTTATATTTTAAATTTCTATCTACTGTGGTTTTTAGCTAAATACTGATAGGCCTATTATAGGATAACTATTTGATATTATATTGCTTACTAATATTGTAATAATTTACTACCTAATTAAATCAGTTCAAGGTGATCCTTGAATTTAGATATTAATTTACCTAGTAATTAATAATTTACCTGGATTGGTTCACCGGGAGTGACGTCAAATATATCGAGCAAAGCTGATTGGCTGTCTCCGTTGCGGGTCCACTGGACTATTTTGTGGATTTTGCCTTCGTCTGTAACAAAATAAGTAGAGTTACTTCAAAACAAGAAGCAGGTTTTTATTTGAAAGGTCATTGATGGTAATTTGGGAGATCTTCATGTGACCTACTCAAACGACAAGAATCATAATTGGTGTGAAGCATTACCGTCTTACACAGTTTGTGACCAGGAAGGTAAAGTTCCATAACTGTTTGCCTAAGTGTCTCTATAATAGAGCAATCATATTTTTATAGCCCTCCTACTCACATCAAGTGCACCTCTCGCAAAAAATATCTTTATCTAGTATTACTTTCCAAACAATCCAAAGCTAATACGTTATAGTAATACCGATCATATGTATCCTTACATTCAGTGAATACTATGAGTTCATTGCGTTCTGGAATCAATTAGGAATCCTCCGAGGGTTGTGCGTCTCAATCAGTATTAATAATTTAATTGAGTGCTAATGATTCCTTAATTCGCGTAATTATGAGAAGAACGTATCATGTTTATTAGCCGAATTTGCAAGGTTCAGTATGTTTCACGGAATCTGTATAACGTTGATAATCCAATAATTTCCCTTTGATGCTCAAGATAATTTACTCGAGATTATGTTGGTGCAAAGGAGCAGGCAAACACGGCTTCGTAATTTTAAACAAAGCCTGATTTGGTTATATTTTGGATCATAGTTATCCTATCATACAAATAAAAATAAAAAAAAGGCGAAAGTTTAAAGAAATTTCTTATTAGGTAACTTTTTATCTAGGTTCGCGAGGACAACCGTGGGCGGAAGCTAGTGTATTCCTAGTATTTATTTTCTCAGTTACTAAAAGATCGTGAAGAATAATATGGTATACC
Source organism: Horisme vitalbata (assembly GCA_951804965.1). Lineage (NCBI taxonomy): Eukaryota > Metazoa > Arthropoda > Insecta > Lepidoptera > Geometridae > Horisme > Horisme vitalbata. Next base: position 8,773,464 of record OX638102.1, read on the forward strand.
TACTATAAAGACGTTGAATATTTCAGTTCAGTTTTTAGGTAGATTTCCCTTCAAACTGGTTTTTTTATTAAAACAAAACTGTTTCTTGCCATCACAGTCAATAAAAATTGCCCATCCCCATCATTAACTTTCAACTAAAGTCACGAAAAAAATCAAGGAAACAATTTACAGAACGGCCAAACAGAAACAGAATTGGAATTAAGGACGTGTCCACATCGAAGGCCTATATACATAAAGGTCACGGCACCCCTGCTTCCTTACAAAGCCGAATCGGCAGCGAATTAATATTCGACCCACGGATCTTAATAGCTAATTGGATTAGAGGCATGTACCGAAATTACCTAACCCGGTTACGTACAATAACGTACGTGTCGCAGTGTGTCGCTGCAGTAAGCTGTGACACAATGAGCGTGGCGTAACTTAAGATGACGTTTATGTAGCTAATAATGCTGATGTAGATGGAAAATAATAAAAAGATTCTATTTCACAAAATGAAATGAGATAGGCCAAACTTAATGCTAATAAAAAGGAGTATCTACCAGCTAAACTTTGTGTATTGAGAATTTAAACGAACATGTACTAAACTATTAGTCATTGAGCAGGCTTGGAAACTGCAACGATTCCCCTGTAATTCGACAAAAATTTCGACAAGGCGAGGAGTAACTACATATTTCTGGTTATGCTTACAATAACGATGTTCGCGAATCAAGTATACCTATATTCCTATACACGCAAACGAAGTTGTGGGCGGGTCAGCTAGTTATAATTATAAAAATACATACCTACAATAAATTCAATTTTAAGTAGCCTACATACAAATATTGATTTTTTTTGTAAATAAAATTATGACAAAGAATTAAACTTAGGCCTTTGCATCTATTCTAGATGATTTGAACAGCGTCAAATGGAAATTTTTACTCACTGACCGGGATGCTGCAATTGCTTATCCGCTGCAATAACGACACATTTAATATTTTTTTCAAAATGAAGATCTCTGATTGGCTCTCATATACAATTATGTTTACTGTAATTGCGTCTTTATTGCACCAGATGAGCGAAATGTTTGGGAAATGTTAGATAGAGTAGGGTTGCCTATCACCTATACAATCCTCTCAGACAAGTCGGTTATACCCACAGGAAGGACATAGTCAAACGCGTGGAGCTAAGCCTCGGGCTTCCTCACGATGTTTTCCTTTATCGTTTTGAACAAATTTCGTGACATAATACAAAATGAAACAGCTTGATTACTATTTTGACTAAAAGGTACTAATAGGTATATAACTGCGGTATTGCGTAGCCTAAAACTGGCACTGCTAAATTTTGCTGACCGCCAACGGGCAGCAGCGTCGACGGACAAGCTGTGCTCTGCGATCTCCAGCAATGACTTAAATATAGGCTGGTGTTGTAAATCAGGCTGATGAGATTTTGTTAAAAAATATATGTTAATATTGTTATCAAACAAAGTTAAGATTTAAAGTTGTGTAGAAAATATTACAGCCAAACAACAAATATACACGGAATAACAAAATACTAAATATCGGATCAAAATAGATTCTGAAGTCAGTAGAAGCGAACCGCATTATTTATTAGAATCGACCAATAGCAGCCACCGAATGCGGAGGCAAACGGCTGTCAGAAAATTGGAGATGCCTTTAATATTCAGGAAAATGTGAAATCGTGGCTAACGTTATACGGAACTAGGGTTGTCCAGCGAATTAGTGAAGCCGGATTTTTGAGGCTTTGGTTTAGAACTAATAAGTAGTAACGTATTACGTAATACATGAAGCTGGGTACGGATAGCACGTTCCTGTATACGCGTAGACGGGGTACGCGTGTCTTGGAACGCCTAGTCTGTACTTGCAGCTACGCGTACACTTTGGGGAACGCGTGCCACGTGAGTTGGCTCGTGAAAAAAACGGTAAAAAGTAGAGTAAAAGTGTTGCTGCATTATGTCTAGCTATTATAGTTATGTCACAATAAGTGTTCTTTTATTTGAAATTTTTATTAAATACTTGTGCAAAGCCGGGGCGGGCCGGTAGTGTGCAATATTTCAATCAATCCGTTCCGTAGTTTTGGTGTGAAGAAGGAATAAATATTTCACATTTCCTTTATTCACATGTTCATATTTCACAAACTACATATTGCCTTTTTATTTTTATTAGAATTATAATTGAATAAATAATAATAAAATAAATATATTTTATGCCCACGATAGTGGCCTTTTTCAGTCCGTTAAAAGCTAAATTCAATTCGTATAGTTTGTCTCGAAGGCCACAAAAATGTTCTCTAACAGCCTAAATTAAAACCGGAGTAACGAAATGAAGAAGTTGGGTATTTTTAACGCCCTATTCAGAAAGAATTCGTGACATGAGCTTGTTGTGGTCTGAACGCTATGGACTGGAGATGTAACAGAACTTTTAAAATGAGGTTTTTACAAATATTTGTTTCTTGATTAGCATCATTATTTCATTGTTTGTTCGTGTATTATTCTCTTTCATCTGCATACAAGCAAACTGTACTATTTTCAAATCATCATTAAATGCTTCTTAACCACTGAGGCAAATCACTTCTTCCATCACGATAATAAAAGTTCCACGCCCGCTCTTTGATGTGTTCCGACCCTAACTCGAAATGGCGGTATAACCTCGTATAATTGTGTTCGTTAAGTTATAGCTGCTGCTATAAATCAGTAATTATATTATGCCCTTTGTTACTAATGAACAGACCGTGCCAATGAGGATCTCTGAAATTCATTTATGAAACTTAATTCTTCTATTTCTGATGAAGCAATACGTAAATTTTGTTATTTTGCCGTGCCATTTGATTTTTGTTTGTCTTGCTTTCTAATGTTCCCTAACCTAAGTACTCAATTAGTAATTTTTATAATATCAAAATATGTGCGAAATAAACACCAAACAGCCCATATGCATGGATTTCTAATGTTACCTGCACTTATTCATGCAAATAATTAACTAGTATCTTGTCAAACATAAAAACTTCTATCAAAAATAGACGTTTAAAAACCCGCTATTTTGGTTGTGCACTTGGGCTGCAGCGTGTTCATTTTCACCCAGTAATAAAACCTTTCGTTTGATGATATCTGCGTCAATAAGTCTGGACAACTATGCCTGTTTTTAGTCAATAATTGTATATTAATATATGCACGTACCTGCGTGTCACAGCTTGACATAATGCTACGTTCCATTAGTTCCGTGTGATTGACGCAAACAAGTGCGAGTAATTATGTTTCCTGAAAGCCGTACGAAGTAAACCCTAACTTGGTAATTAGTCAGTTGGTTCACGGATTTGTGATACTCGTAACTAGATATACTGATCATTAGAGTGAGGTTGCTTTAAGGGTTAAAATAATAAAGTTTGCGTGACATTATTCATCTGTTTTATAAGCTTTGAATGTGTACAAAATACTTTAATTATTAGCTTTCTACTCCGCCTTCGATCCACTCTTTTGAGATACAAGTGACCTTAATTTTTTTCTAGGTGTTCTTGATTTTTCTTTTTAGTCGGTACACTCTTGATAGAGCAGCCGTGTTCGTTATGTCGGCACGGTGGCCTGCCTGCACCGCAGCTTTCTTGGCGCACTCGATAAGAAGATTTGTTGGCGATTATTACTTTTAAATCACACAGATCACAGAGGAGATACACGGTGCGATAATCTAGTAACAAGCCGCAATTTTTTAAAATAAATATTGTACCTATTATCCTGAAATAGGGTATGTAACATTCGTAACGACATTACACTTTCCACATTCGTCCACCGAAAATCATATATCTCAAAATTTAGGTAAGATAGGAATAAAAACCAGAAATCAGGTTTCAACAAATAAGTATTTAGCAGCACACTCTGTCTAGATACACACTATACACTAGTTTTTAGCTAATATACTTAGCACCACACACTAATTATATAAACTCATGGCTGATTCCTATATTAGTCCATAACCGATGATGCTTCGTTTTCCCTTGGAAAACTATCAAAAACTTGACTATTTTTCAATAGAAAACGAGCCATCATCGGTTTAGACCTATAAAAGAATTCACCTTATGTTCAAATCCTAGTTCAAACTTCAAATAATTAGCAATCGTCAAATCAACCAGGTACGGAGAAAATGTATGTAGTACCTACCTGTTTTTGTTTCTAGTTGGTAATTACGTGGTTTCGATATAATGTAGTGTAGAAGTAAATTGAAATAGAATTAACATTTGCTTGAGAGTGAAAGCCTCATGCCCTGAAGCTTAATGACCTTGAGCTTTGGCCACACTAGCGCGTTTTAGAAAAGACGCAATTAAGAAGCGACATCGGCACAGTTAAATTCCCTTAAATCCGACGGGCAGCAGTGTTGGCGGTCCGAGAAGCGTTGTCCCGATCCCCAACCCGCATGCCCAGCTTGGGGATTATGGGCATATCCCAATTTTAACAAGGAGATGCCTTATCTAGCAGTGAACTGATATAGGCTGGTGTTTTGTCGTTGTAACACACTGTGGCATGAAATAACTTTTTTAAATGAACGAACGGACTTACCAAGGCGAGGTGTTCGAGTATGTTCTAGTTTTTCCTACAGCGATTATTAGCGCTGATGTGGAGACAGCTTAATTATTAGCGATGGGATGGAGTAAGCTTAATATTGCGAGATTTCACAAGTAAGATAATGATGTAGTGTTGTATTACATGTATTACGTAATCTTATCAAATACACGTTTATATAAAATTATAGGGTATTTATTTGAAATCCTTTTCGTATACTTATTTCTTCTGTTAAAGATCTGTTATTTTGTTTCAGAATCTAAATCAAATGTTCAAATAGCGCTTCGGGTGGTACATAAATGGAATATAATAAGAAAATCATACTCTCAATATGTATTTAAATGTACTTACACATTCTTCCATCTTAAAAAGGGCCAACTCTAGTGTCAGAGTTTTTAGGCCGCTTGAAAGCCTTTGACTGAAAAGGCCAGCACTAACATCATAACGTGCCTTCCGAAGCACGTCAGCGTTCAGATTTAAAAGCCACTAAACGGTCACCCATCCATGAAGTGACCAGGCGGAGTATTGCTTAACTCAAATCGGAGCAGATCGCTAAGAACCTCGAAATAAGTCGCACAAGCACTTCAAAAAACTCTTTGTCCTTACACAAAATACCATAAACTTTATTTATTATCAAACACTGAAATATCCTTTACAAAACCTTGCACTCAAGATTTCACTCCGAGTAGGTGCCTACATCAAATACCTTCGAGTCCCTTGTAACATGTCAAGTACGTGGTATAACGATGACACACTAATGGTTCCGTACATTTTGACAGGCAAGCCTTGATACGATAATAGGTACACGGGAAAGCGTTCAAACTTGCAGAGAGCAAGTCCCAACTGAAATCTGTTTACAGAAACCCGTTACATGTTTTAAGCTTTAGAATGTGACACGTCTTGTAGCGGTAGGTACTCGGTAATGTTCACCGTCTTAACAATGTTGTGTGATGTACTCGTTAATAATAAGCGTTTGGTAAATGATTTGTATTTTATATATGCTCATTAGGGATGATGCCTGGGTAGAAAAACTATAATTCTAATTAGTCCGTCAGTTAGATTATCAAAAAAGATTGGACACGTATTTTTTATTTTTAAAATCAATGGACATCGTCAAAGTTAAAGAGCGTCAAAGTTCGGGAGTGGGGGCTCGTGACGCACTTGTATGTAAAAAGTGTACTTACTGACGTCACGCGGAACTTTAACGCACTATATCTTTGTAATTTTTAGTTTAATTGACAAAAGAAAAAATAAGTGTCCAATATTTTTTGATAGTGTAAATGACGGACTAATTAGAATTTTTCAGGCATCTAGCCTATTACAAAATTTGTAATCTATTCATTGAAGTAAGTGTCAAGCCATTGCCTTCTGCTCTCAACAAGTCTAATATATGAACCTAATAGCTTTTGTCCACGCCTCGGTTCTCGTGGTACCCGGATAGGATAAAAATTAGCTTATATGTTATGACTAGTCTTGACTGTCTACATGTACAAATTTTGAACTTAATCCGCTGAAGATACATGTTTCGTTCAGAGAGTGATCTGTGGGGTGATCGGCTAACTCTGTTGCCAACAGTAATGATTTAATACACCGATCCTGATTTTACAAACTTGGACATTTCATCCGTCGAAATTCAATGAAAGTCAATTGACAAATTCTCACAGTTTGTTAAAATAGGATCGGTGTCAATCATTTTCTGTTTGCAACAGAGTAAGCCGATCACCCCACTGATTATGAATGTATTATTAGTAAATGTTAGTTATTAGTAGAAGTGTTATCAAGTGATAGAACCTAATTTTAAGTTCTGTATAGATTCACTTTTATCCGAAATAAAAGATTTTTTTATTTTCACATTTTACAAAATTTCGCATTTAAAATAATAAGAAGAAGAATACATTTATTAAACCACAACAAAATAACACATCGAACTCACAAGTAGACGATACAAAAAAAATATAATTTAGGTAGGATAGGATTATTTAGGCCATTTAAGTCAGTTTAAGTGAAATAATTTTACAATCCCTCTTCATTGACCTCTTTCTCTTACCTAAACAATTACAATTCATACAGAAAATACCCACGCAAACAGAAAACAAGCAAATCTTATTTGAAACGTCAAAGAAACTACGTTACTGCCACGTTATGCCCCTGGCGGCTAAATATGAATTAGTATAACATTGCTCGTTCACATGTAGTGAACACTTAAAACATTATATTACCTGGAAATGGAAATACCTAGAGAAAAAGTAATTAGTAAAATTACTATTGCTCCTAAAAAAAAAAGTAAGTACTTACTGAAAAAAATATTTTGTCAGTAAGTACTTACTTTTTCTGTCGGTATTGGAAGATCTGTAAACATACATATTTTCTATGTATGATACATAGATATGATACTGAAAAAAATATTTTTTCAGTAAGTACTTACTTTTTCTGTCGGTATTGGAAGATCTGTAAACATACATATTTTCTATGTATGATATGTATATATTTACAAAAAAAAAATTATTTGTGTATTATATCAATCATGTGGTTTCCATAATACAAGCTCTGCTTAGTTTGGGGCTACGTGATGCTGTGTGATTACGTCCCGCATTATTTATTATTTATTTATATAATACACATAATATAATACACATATAATTATTTTTTTGTAAATATATACATATCATACATAGAAAGTATGTATGTTTACAGATCTTCCAATACCGACAGAAAAAGTAAGTACTTACTGAAAAAATATTTTTCATTAACTTCTTTGAATAACCACCTTCTCTGACTGATACCGGCGTCGCGGTCTCAAAAGAAATAATCCAGCAATCCAATAAGATTTCGCTTCGACAGGCCTAACTGAAACTTTTTTGTGATCCCCGAACAATATAAGTTTTATTCCTCCAAGTGGTATAAATTCCCAAACACAAAGTAGCTCTAACGTCTTTATTGCTTTTCATAAAAAGTCCGCTTTAACATATAGATTTGGCAGTTTCAGTTGGGATCTCCCCATTCCAATGTTCGCGCCGTGACATTTTTACCTTTCCCGCTTCGTACGTTTTCATTACAATGCCGAAAATTTTGTTTACTCGAGGTAATATTTTCTGAAACTAATGTTGCAAAATTTCCTGTTCATATTCTGGCCTAGTTATAATAAACGTTTAAGTCATACGTAAACTGAACTATAAACTGGTGTTACGTGATTCAGCTAGTTATGTTTTACAATTGCATTTGTTTATTTTTTCGTTTATAAGTTCAAATCACTGGACGGATGAGATAAATTTCTCGATTGTCGGTATGAACAAATTTGGGTAGGAAGGACTTTTATCGCGAATCGCAATATGTATTTTATAGGCGCCGTAAATCGGAAAACGTGGGTTTTTAACGTTTGCTCACGAGCGCTCGACTGACTTTTACGAGATTCAACGCGAGACATTTTTATGTGACTATCAAAGAATCAGCCCCTGACCCGTTTTCGGTGTCCTCCATTCGAATTCCGTATGAATAATTATGTGTAAGAAACTCTACAAACGTTGGAAAGTTTCAAAGTTATTAGGAAAGTTACCACGTTACAATCGTTACGAACTCTGAATTTACAAGAATGTAATTCCAATATTGATCTTAAATATATTTCTACCAAAGTTGTTTAAAAACATACCTAGGTAATCGAGAGTTTTCTATCGATAAAATAAAAATAAAAGATGCACGTGAAATTCGTACTTCGTGCAATATAAAATACATAAAGATATAAACTATAGCCTGTCCATGGAATCTAACTGATCGGTTATTCCCAACACGATCCAAAGGTGTATTTTTAAAAAGGCTTTCACGGTAGCCGGTATTAGGGATGCCGCAACCGCACCACCCCCCTAAACTTTTTCGTAGAACACCTTTTGATATTCAATATACTACGGGACCTAAGCAATCCTTTGATGAGATGTTTTATGCAAAAAACGTTGGGCGCCTTTAGCAGGGCGCGAATAACCGTTCAAAAGTGAACACATTAGTATTCCAAATCTCGCCCGGAACCGTGGCCTCTCCCCAGTTTTGGGGGAATAAAAAATCAATGTTTATTCCCGTCGAACGCGATTCAAATGCTAATTGCTATAGGTATAACTAATTGGATCATGTTTGTGTGAAAGTGCTATCCCCTATAAAGTTCTGGAATACTGCACAACAAATCTAAATTTAATTTTTCCAGCGTCCAGGCTATTTTTGTAATGGAAGAATTAATGAATATTTAATGTTCATTGGTGGTTTATCCTTTTTGGTCGACCCAAAGGGTATGCGGGTGAATAAACGCAATTCGGCATTTCTGACTGCAGGACTCGCAATTTGAAATCGTAATTAACAGTCGCACATGAATATAGATAAAATATAAAGTATGAACACCACCTATCTACTAATATTATAAAAATGAAAGTTTTTGAAGGTGTGTAAATATATACCTTTACGCTAAAACCTCTGAACGGATTTAGCTGTTTAGCAGAAACCTAATTTCTAGATCAGAACCATACCTATAGGTTACTGCTTATCCGGACACTACGCGATACATAAATACAAGCTCTTCGGCACGGTAGTGTGATTTTGGATCGGAGTGGCGGTAAGGTGTTTCAAACTATAAATTACTTCAGAAATTCCGTTCCAGCGTATCGCAACTTGGCAATAAATATTGTTCATTTTCGTCCTGTGGGCAATGCACGTCGATGAAGCTATGCCACGTTGGGGATTGTTCGCAGCATTTCGTACACTACATAAATACTCACTGGGCTCGAATAGCTCACGATTGCAGCTACCCAGATGGTTCATACATAAACCCCTAAAACGAACGGCGCCATACCTCACCTGAACCTTAACATATCATTTTGCATGGACCGCATTTCATGTTTATGGCAAAACTTGGACTTCATGCACTTAGGCAAATGGCTTTCCAATACTTATAAGAGCGTTATACGCTGAGCCGATACATTTTATGCAAGATAGGAAAACTTATAAATTATTACTCGCGTTATTCAGATTGTGGCATAAATAATGCTTTATTATCTAGGCCCCTCTTTAAACTTTACTGTTGCGATCTTGCTGCAGTATCTAATTGCTTGATGGTGTATTGGTGTCAGAAATGTAGATAACTAATATAATGTACTTGAGATTTTGTCTTGGATGACTACAAAATTTTGTATAGTATGTCTCTTTACGGCAAAATGCAAAGCTTAAATCCCACGTCGAGGTACTCAGTAAATATTCAGCAAGTGCACCCCGCATATCCATAACTGAATTTCAAAACAACAAAGGACTAAACATTTTGCGAGTCTGGGCTTACATAATTACGTCATCAAACCGCTGTGATGTTTCCAGCGTCCGTTCGGCAGTTGAGCCTTCTGTGAATTTTAAATCGTTTTTAATAGCGCATGCTACGTCAAAGCTGACCCGCAGAGCAATTTGATTTCCTATATCATAGAGCAAGTTTACGTTTTTGCGACGCGATCGCTATTGCCGCTAAAACACAAAGACAATTTCTTTTGTCTGCATAACAAACGCCCAGTAATTACGTTTCGAGTTGGCTGTTAACGCGGTCTGTACTCGCGCGATATAACATTAATATGTTCGTTTGTTTACAAAGGCGCCCTTGATACTTAAGAGTGGCGGCGCCTAACTCGCTGAATTTAATTAACTTCGTTAACTTCTAAATACTCTTAACGTCTTTGATACCTCGGTTCCCTTTCATTGACAGACGTGATCTCAGCGTGTGTACGACAGCGCTGTCTAACTTTTATCAACATTGCAAGGGCGCTCAGAAATTGTATGGCAACAGTGATTTAGGCGTGATAAAACAAATGGAATGAGTTGAGACGGGGCCGCAATGCGGGAGCATCACACGCTCGTTTCTCATTGTCTGCTCACACCTCGGTACAACTTTCTGCCGTTGCAGTTTAATGCATATTATAACGCGGTAAGCACTCAAAATGGGGTAAGCGGAGGTAATACCCCAACGCCGGCGCACTCTTTATTGAAAGTGTAAACTGTCCTTTTTCACGGGACGCCTCGGGCTCTTTGTGACGGAATTTCGTGAAACTTATTTCGTAGGTACTCCGCTGTAAATAATAGTGGACTAAGAGCGCTCTGGATTTTCGGACGTACCCTCTTTTTGTCTGCGGTTTTGAATACGCTGTTGCCATTTATTGCAAACTGTCACGGACCCGACAGCTGTTGTACGAAACACTTTATAGGACAGACAGTAGTTGAATTAGAGTTATTTAATGGGCCAGAACTTAAACTTTTATCCAAGTCCAAGAATAAAGAAACAAAGTTCAACTTTATCGAGTTAGAGTAATTATGGCGGGGCGTGCAAAGGGCTCCAAAGCCAACATTTAAACAATTTAATATTCCACACACAAGCATTTGAAACGCAACTCAGGACGTTTCTTTGGTAAACTTTCCAAAACGAACCCGACGTTCGTTAGATATCTACGTGAGTTTAATCCAGTCTGCGAATGGTTCGGTCGGGAACGATTTCCTGGCGAAATTGGTGAAAATTGCAACAACATGAGTGAAAATTACCACTCGCAGGCGTTGTTTAGAGCGACTGGCGTGCTTGGCGACGGCAGCGTCGGATTTATGCGGCGCGGCGCGCTTTGTGACGTCTCTCTGCGGTTTAACATGTCTTATGCGAATAAGAACCTTTACAATTTGAAATTGGAGGAATATTTCTTTATAATTTTATTATTTTAAAAATAAGAATAGGTATTGGTTATTAATCATTGAACTTACATTATTTTCTAGTTACGAAAAAGGATATATTGTAAGTAAGTTTTTGAAAAGCAACTAAATCACAAAAAATAAAAAGCTGAGTAAATCTGAGCCGGGTCTATCAAACCCAACCTACCTCGTTTAATGTAAATTTCCAATCAACAACACGGGTTATGAATATTTTGTTTTGCCTAGTGAATTTTTATGCTTCAGCGAAAGCATTTTAGGAGTCAATAAATTGCGGTACAAAAAAAACGTTCGTAAACTATAGCGTTACGGTACAAACAATGGAAGTATAATCGGTTTTTCATGTTTTGTAGTAAATCCGATTGTTTCATAGATGCATAAGCTTTGGGCCGCGCCGACTCGATGGCAACCAGACGAGAATCCAAACGTCCAAACGTCACGGTCGAGACGAATTATGGCCTTTGCGCCACTTTCACTGGCCCGCCACTTTTTAATTTCCCAGTGGGAAGGCATTTTTTAATCCGTGAGCGTTTTATGAAATTTTATGTCCACCCGTGTCCGTTCGCTGATTGTTTCACAGAGTTTTGGAATTCACCGATTGTTTCGAGAGGAGCTCGATCATTTTGTTTTTTAATCTTTATGCGAATGTTTCTTTGTTCGGCGAGTTCAAGCCCAAAACTTTTACCTGAAGGTTGTTGAAAGGCCACGCGAATTAATTAAACGTCTCTTTGTTTTATGAGACGGTTTGAGGTGAGAAATTAAATGAACGTTCCAATTACAAGATGATTTATCAGAAATGGCTGTGTGAATGTGACTAATTTGCACTTGAGTCGAAGCCTCATGTTTGCCGAGACATGCTCCTATTACCCTTGAAGTAATATTTTAATTTTCAGATGTTTTGTATGTTGGAGTATGGCGGTACCCGACTTCGGATGCGGATAAAAATTTACATGAAACGGTGAAAAAAAAGAAACATTTTTAAAAGTAGGCATTTAAATATTTATGCCTACTTTTCACCTACTAGTTCTCATTCACTCTTTATGAAAAAGGTTCCTATTTTCAACAAAATAATATGGGTTGATTAATCTCGTCTCAAAGGTCAAAATATATCCTGAAATAGGTACTTACTTGTGCCTGCGTAGTAAACCGTGTAATCTAGCTGGTGCCCCAACATATCGACTTTGACCTTGTCCACGACCAGTCGAGTGAAGAACAAGTCCCTCTTGTAGTAAATTGGTTTTTCGTTCTCATGCGATACGGCGCTGTCCATAAGCGGATGTGACCTGTTTGGATAATAAAAACCAGGGTTGGTAATGAAGTAGATACGACACATAATAAAACGTTTTAAAACTGCAACCAGTGGGCAAGCGAAGTGTTTACTATGTTAGAGATAACTGAGATTTTGGTACAAAAAAAGCATACTAAAATACGATAAAAAATGAACATTGAAATTAATAGTGTAAATTTTCCATGGTAATCAAATACTTGCTTTTTTTTCAAACTAAAATCAATCAAACGGAGCATCATTTTGCTTCTATGTTGAGAATTATTTCAAAAGAGTCCTTACTCTGGCAACATTTTCGCACATATTTGAATACAATAAGTAAGTCCGAAATGTTATTTGGTCAGAACCACTTTCTACTGCTCAAAGTTTTTGATTGTAGCGAAAATTGGACATACAGCAACTTTGTGAGCATACTCGAAGCTACCATTAAAGCTGTTACGAGAAGTGACCTACATGAGTCATGTTTTATTTCAATTACATTAAATATGTATTTTATGAAACAATAATTAATTAGTGAATACAATAAGCTACAATATTCGCAATAAGCGAAACACATCGTAAAAACAATGTTCAAGCATGAATGCCTACGGCAAAATGTAATGACAAACATAAAATTCAATTTGTGTTATTACAACGCATCATAAAGGTATTCTAATAAAGGAGAAGTCATCGAAGTGAAATAACGGAAACATTAACTCGATAGCGGCGAGACAGCCCTGTCGCGGCACGCGACACGATAATGTCGCGCGACAAACGTCGCCGTACAATGAAACACTCCGCCGGCAACAACGAAATAACTCATTCATTTAATTAAAATCTACACTCTCGTTATGAATTAAAAAAATATACTATTTTCAGCAGACTGGTTCAGGTGAAGTGTTAAAATCTCAACGTTTCCACACGAGGATCATGGAAAAGCGGAAAAAAAATAATTGAACGTTCTCGGGATGAGAGCGTCGGATAATTAACAGGACGTGTCGCCAGATAAAAGTGCCTGTGGATTTCAATGAGCGCGGAATCCTGGAATCGCTGGAGACCCGTCATCCGTTGGATCGTGTTTCACGTTTTTAAGTGACGATTTTCTACTTTGTTTGCGTCCGGCGCTCGCTACAATGAGTCTGAGTTTTTGTTTTGCTTTGAACGTTTTGAATAAATTATTTCTTTTTAATGAGAGGATAAAACAATGGGATGGGATTCTCTGAAATAAACTTTAACAAAGTAAGCTAGTGTATCGTAGTAAGCAGATGCCTGTATTTATATTTATGCTGTGTATTTTCTGGTTTCAGTGAAATAATATTATGTTACCTGTGGCTTGATAAATAACATCTTTATAAATAGTTCACGATCACAATCGAGTCACGTTTCCGTAACGCTGATCTTTTGAGCACCTCGTATATAGAATATATGTTATATTTGATATGTGCGTATGTTAAAAAAAATATTCCGACGAATTGGGTACCCTTTTCAAAGTCGGTTAAAAACCACTAACCTTATAAAATTGAGGACAGTATCGGGCAGTGAGGAGGTATCATTGACACAGGTCCCAGGTCTTGGCTCCGGCACTTTACTGCTGATAACCGGCAGCCAGGCGGAAGATGACGTGGCCTGTTCCTTGAATTTCCCTTCAAATGCTTTTTGAATGTCTCCAATCGTGAAGGTGCAGATAGCTGAGCCCATGAGTCCAGTGGAGGCCGTGGTGAAGACACCATAGAAACGGCTGTCGTCGCCAGGAACTTTGTATATACTCTCTGTGGAAACAAGAACGTTTTACTATTGTCCTAACAAAAATGAAAAAGAAAGAAGGTAACCCATCTTTAAAATGCTTTCTATGGGAAAAAATACTATCAAGTCTTTTGAGTTGGGTCTTATGAGATGTGACCAATACTCTCGACATTCAGAGTTCAACAGTTTTGGATCTTAAATAAAGTGAAAAGAGCTATAGATATCTCCTTAATATTTTATTTATATAGTTATCCTCATTGTGCAAAGGTAAATTAGAAATAGCAGGGCTTTTCTTAATTCTCATCACATCCATTTAATATTATTCTAAAACACTCTTCAAATATTGTGAAATGAAAACACGAGCATTCTCTTAAATATACGAGTTAACTCTCCGAAGGCTTGATCAAAATTTCAGCAAGTTTATATTAAAATTTGAAAGGCGCATTGTTGAGAGTGATCGTCAAATTTGGGCGCTCAGGTGTAAAATATCAAGAAGATATAGAACTAATTAACATTCAAATTTAATAGGTTGATGGAGGATGTTAACACTTAGACTGCGGGCCTTTCAGGTGAGATAAACGGTGTAAAAGTGTTCCAACCCATATACATTAGACCACCAGCCTACATCAGTCCACTGTTGCACATACACGTAGGCCTTCCAATAAGAATGGGGTATGCCCATTATCACCACTGGGTATATGGTTTGGGGAGGCACAGCTTTTTGCACCGCCCCGTGTGCCGACTGTGCTGCTCATCGGTGGCCAGGGAATTTAGCTGTGCCGGTGTTAGACTGCGCTATGCCGCAATCAGTCAGCCGCTACAGCCCCGTTTGTTACTAAGCAGGGTGCACCATGTGTCGGTGAGGTGGCTTAGGTTCCGAACATGGAGGTTGGAACCCATTACATCCAATACACTAGGCATACATACCTAATTAATTTAAGTCCATCTAGATATTTAAATAATGTAAACTATTTGCTATAAAACTGGCACACGGTGACTCATAGAATAAGATCAAGGTATTTCCAACGTAAATAAATCAGCATAATTATTGCTTTCTAAGTATTAGAACTTTTTACTTGTAACTTTTGTTAGGCCCTCATTTTCTTCATTTAAACGACACTGGACACAGTTCTATCACTAGAGACACGATATCTCTGAAGGTGAAAATCCAATTCCTAGTAGGTACTAAATTATTCTATCCTATAAAATATCGTGTAATGGATTTCCGCCTGAGACGATTAACTCTCTTGAAGAAACCTCTCGAGTAAAATATTAGTAGTTCCAACCATAAGCTTGCAAGTAACTGGTTTCCGTGGAAGCTTTAGGGAGGAATATATCAAGCTTACTTAGGACGTCTAATCGGTTCTAAGTTGTCAAAACTTATGCGAGTTGACTATCAAATCGTTATAATTGTGGGCGCCCAACTTTATCTCGGTGTCACCAAAAGTTGGCGCAACAATTATACAGTTCCCCTGGGCAATGAACGTCCGGAACTGTAAATTAATGATTCATTTTATACTCATCAATCATTTTGAAGAGCAGATTTTAAAGGATAAGTTAAATTGGGAGTTTGTTTGCAAAATGTTTTGTTGAATTGATTCTAACACAAATAATTTAAACATTGATATTTGATATTTGAGGGAAGTTTTAGCGAGGCTTTTAGTCGTAGTTTTACGTTTCGCTGAACTGTAAAATATTGGTTGTGAACTTTAGTCTCGAGCTTAAAATAATCCATCGTTGCAGCCGGGAAAAAATGAATGTTAACAACTGATATTTGCCATTATTTGCCGTTTTCAACCCATTGCAGGCAGTAGGCCGAGCCTTTTAAGTATGCCATTCGCCTCGGTCCAGTCTATTATATATCGTCAATCCATCTCGTTGGAGAACGTCCACGACAGGAATAGGTTTTGTAAAAAAACTCTCGGCAACCCAGTGGTTGCCGAGACCACTGGGTCTGGTCACCACTGGTGGTTGCTGACCCAGTGGTCAACACTCTGGTCCATCTACCATCACTTTGTTTGGCCACGCGTTTCGCTTTGTCTTGCCCCACTCCACTTGAGCCCCAAAAATCCGTTCAATGACGTCTAGTCTGATTGCGGATTTTGGTATTAGGGTCTCGGTTTAAAAGTATCATGCCGAGCATGGCGCGCTCCATGGCTCTCTGTGCGACACTGATTTTGTGCACAGCCTTCTCCGTCAGCCGCCGCCATGTCCCAGCACCGCAAGTCATTTGTTGGATAAAAAGAGATTGTTTCAGACGTTGTGGAATGTAAATTACTAGAAATAATTTGCAACCCTTCCCGCCATACTCAGATACTCCTAATAGCGCTTAAAAAAATGTAAATACCGAGCATACGATAGCAAATACTGAGTACTTGAGCACCTATTACACTCTCATAAGTTATGCAGAACAGGTAGCGGGGGCGTGAAAAACCGTGGCGAGCCCGAACCGAACGTTTTAATATTATATGAACTCAGTCTGGGAGGACCGGGCCTTGAGCGTAAATCGGCTAGACGCGCCCAAATCGTTGTGCACTCTTGAATTTGCCGAATGTTTACTGACAATCAATATTTGCGTGTTTGGGGATGTGAGGAAAGGTAAGGGAATTTCGACTTGACATCACTGCTTTATAAAAAGTAGCTTGTTTTTATGTTATTTGACTTGCCATAAAGCTTAAGTAGGCCTTCTGCGCTGGGTCACGGGTTTGGTTCCCGATTGATTAACAATGTTTATTTTGAACTACATTTTTATATATCTGTATCGACCTTAGAATAGGTTTTGCCTACTTTGAGATCTGCTAACTATGAGTGTTCCGTATTTATTTGTGTCTCCTTATATTCATGAGCCACCCTTCATGTTTTTAGTGGTAATGAAAGAGCATAATGAAACTAGTGGGCGCCTCACGATTTCGTCCGCGTAGGGTTTTCCGCACTGCCTTCCTTTTGGGGCTCAATTTCAAGAAATTTTCCCATACTTCAAGTCAAAGAATTATGGTTTTCGCTGTACATTTGTTGTCAGTACGTCAGCCAGTCAGTTTCATTAGTTTTATATTCTTTGATTATCAGTAGTGACTAGGTAAACCGTCCAATGTACTTTCATTATTGTTAATGTAAGTTTTAAACAACGTTTATGTTGGTAAGTACAATAAAGAGATTTTTTTACAATGGAGTTTATTTGTTAACTTTTTAAAAGTTCGATTAGAGTTCCAAGGAAAAGACCAACGCTCTTTCGTAGCAGGCTACAATTCGTGCTCACGCAAGACATTATTATTGTTGTAATAAATATTTTAGCCCAAAATTGATTTATGTACTCAATTTGCTTTATTATTTTGAAGTACGTAAATATTTTCAAACTCAACCTTCTAATTTATTTTAGCGTAAACAGAGCGCTTGAAAAGACGAGCTCCAGTTTATTTGTGTTCGCTAGTCTATTTTATTCTTTGCACAAGTTTTTGTCAACAAACTATAAACAGGCTGACGAATTTAATCATGCCATAAAAGCGGCTCCGCAAGCGTAGTGTTGGATGTCTGCGAGATTTGCGAAAAATGTCAAGCTCAGGTCAGGGTGCAAAGGCGCTCGCTAGGACAGACCCATGTCCAGTAGTGGACTGCTATACGCGGATGATGATGATGATGGTAATGGAAAACACAACTTTATCTTTTAAAATCTAATAGACAACCATCATCCTGCCTGCACTTTTAAAAACGTAAACAACTACGTTATACTGTTAGTAGTACAAAAAGTTTACAGTTTTTTTATGAGTAGATATACCCAATACCTGTTCACTTATAAGAGCTTTTTATTAAAAACTCTTATTAGTGAACTACCTACTGGTAGTCGTAGTCAAAAGTTGTGGTTGGTAGTACGATCTGAAATTGACAGTAAGTATGAGATTATCTAAGTAGATAATTGAGTAGGTATTATAACTTACGGATCTCATTGAAGTAGAACGGGAACTCTCCTGGTATGCTGCAGTTCAGCCTCGCCTTCAGATAAGTGGCCCAGTTCTGGCTCAGTATGTTCTTCCCTCCAGTATCCCGTTTGCAGACACGAGCGACTCTCGAATACACGGCTTTGCCACAGTTGATGTACTCCACAGCAGTCTCACGGAAGAAGAAGAGAACGTACTCGCCAACGTCAAATGAGCCCACGAAGTTTGGTTCTGGAAGTAGTTAGAAAAGGGTTTTTATTCCATTTAGGCAGCAATATTAATTGTTTTGGCGATTGTTCCGCTGTATAAAAAGACGTACTTCTTTTCCTTCGGTATACACGAGAGGCAAAACGCGAATGTTTGCCGAAGTGCACATATGTAGCCGCCCCATTAGATAATTTATAAATATAATGTGATTCAAGAACGTTCGACATTAAAAACATTTTTTATGTTTTTCTATTCTATTCTATTTGTTTGTTACGCATCGAATCATTTTGAAATTTCGCGTGGGTGTGTGTTTGTGTCTGTGTGTGTGTGTAGGTTATGTATGTACCAAGTGAGCGAAACCATGATTGTAAGCATACATTCAAAATTCAGAGTTTATAATTAAAGTTTATTAGTGTGAACTTTAATTATCAGGAACAGTAGCGCGTTACAATTTACTGAATTATAACACATATATATTCACGGCTTTACAACTACGCCGCAATCGCTGGTAATTCCACTATAATAATTATAATAACGGTTATTCCCTTATGCGCTATAAATATTAGATGAACTGGGTGTCAATTATTCCACACACTTTTATAGGCCGTATTAATAAGTGCTTATTTGTCGGTCACGAAATGAAATTGCCACGTGCTGAGGATTACGGTATACGGACGTGACGCTCGTCCGATTTCTTTATTAGAACCGTATTCTTTTGTCATTTTTACTAAAGCTGCATGTTAATAAAAGGCAAAGGAGTATTAAGTTTAATGCTTCAGGGCCTTTTAAAATTATTGCCGCTATAAATTCGGCTTTGATATAATTAATATCGACGATAAACCGGCCTTGGTTGATGTATTTGTTGAACGTGGAATTATTATGGGACTATCAATGGCCAGGTAATGGTGAATGATCAATATCAGTAGCCTATTGTTATCATGTACTTTATGATAATCCTAAATTTTTTATAAAATAATGCAATTACAAAGTTTAAAGGGATTTTTTAGTGACAACACAATTTTAAGTGTTTTTTTAAAATGTACCTAAATTTTTTTCAAAAAAAAAAAAAAATTATAAGGTAAACTATGTAGTTTCTAGTTTGTAACATTGTTGAAGGAATGGCCCTGTAAGTTGGAAAATAAACAAATGAAAAAGGAAATTATTTCCCGCTTTTTCTACGTGTTTAAAAATGAGTAAGAAACACGTAACAATAATAATTTCACACCAAATTAATCCAGATCACAAAAACATCTAAACAATCCCCTCAAGAGGAATTTATCGTTCACGTAATACCTAAATACTTTGTCGTAATATTTTATGTCATCGTTTCGCATGCGAAATTCGCGCAAAAATATCAGAGTGAACTGGGCATAATCCGGCCATAGATCCGAGAGACATTAGCGTTCGTTAGAGCGTAAACAGTTTAATTTTCCATTGTTTAATCGCAAATAGGAGCATTGAAAACGAGCCATTCAGTGTAAATCGTTTAGCGTCGATAATTGTAACATTTTCCTAATGATTACCGGCGTTCATTGATGTTATTGGATAAACGTTGATTTTGATTGTGCAATGTACGCGTTAAATTCAATACTGATTTTGTGATGACCTCCGAACGAGCTAACAGGGTTAGATGGTGTGGAATGGCGTGTTCTGTTCAAATGATTATATTTAAGAATAGGTTTTTGTTAGCGTTCGTTGTGTGGTAGTGAAAAAATAAACAAAATTATACAGGAAGTTGGAGTAATCAAGTTGAACACAAAAGTAATTTTAGTGTTGACAGAGCTCATGCAATACAATAATTTATTGCTTTTTAATTAATCTTTCAACAATATGATCGTGATAGTTTTAATAAAGAGTAGGTTTACCAATGGCAGTATGTTGAATGTATAAAATTGACCAATTATTACAACGTGTACAATAATCATATCAACCATATTGTTTTTATAAAATTCAACATAATAAACACACTTCATTCAAGTTTGCCTCATTACATAGAGGTGATAAAAATGTATATATCTGTAGTAGTATGCAGATATAATATACAGATGAAATAAATTTTATTATTAAAATACAATTATAGATACTCACTGTCAAGCCACTTCGAGTCATATTTCAAGGTCCTCTTGAAGGAAAACTCGCGTCTTCCCGTTGTCAGGTTATGCAAGTCAGTCCTAAAGATAACCGTGTCAGCCTTCGTGAACTCCGCGTTTGTTCCTGAATACAAAGCTGGTAGGCTGCCAGGGTTGCCTCTTTCCACCCACAGTGCTGTGGAGTTGTCGGCTGGGTCGTATGGACATTTTGCGACACCCATACCGATCCCCGGAACGAACTCGTGCCTCGGCAGGTGTGTCAAGTTTGACTGCAACAAAAGAATCACTGTTTATTTTTCTGAGTGCCCGTTTTAGGCGCTTACACCCTAAAATGACATTCTTTCTCCCCTAATAAAAAATAAACAGCAGACTTGTGACGCTGTTTTGTTTTAACAATTTTACAGTCACAATGAAGCTTTTAATGGAAATGAAACTCGGTACTTAAAAAGTAAGGTGCGGGTTATTTCGTTCCACTACGGTAGCGGCTCCACTCGAATGAAGTTTCACACGTGAAATTTTATATCCACGTCTTTTATTGTCCGTGAAAATTATGCAAATAATTTTGTATACAAATTCCGACATTTTGAGTTATGTCACAGGGGCGTAAAAAAGGACGTTTGGGGAAAAAATCCTCGTATTAAAATATTTCTGCGAGGCCACTTCAATTTTATGAGCCATTAATCATGAAATATTTCTAAAAAACAAAACGTTGCGAGTGAATTTATGCGTTTCAAAGTCACTAACAGCTGACTGGCCACCCCAACAACCCCCGTGCAACTCAACAACACATCTGCTATTAATTTCCGAAAAAATTACGTCCGTTTCACGTTATACGCGATTTATTAGTCAAACTTATTTTGAAGGCGGCTCAAATTTTTTCGACACCGTCCGCGCGTCCTCCGGAGAATTCCTCTATTAGTATAATGCGATGGGTGGCGGTACGGTTTTCGAAATTATCATAAAATTACTAAATGTAGCATAAACGTGGGGTGGGCACTGTCGGCCGCCGTCGTGGATTGAGACTTTATGTAAATTTTAACGACGCTGCGACCATCGGTGCCACCTGTGCCGAGCCCCCCTCTTCGGCCGCGTGGCCCGCGGCACCTGTCGAAAACCTATGTCGTTTTTATTTCAATAAGCTGAGGATTAAATTAGGCATGCAGAGACGTGCCCGCCTCCACCCTAAGTAAGAGTTTTCTTCATACTCTTGTAAGCTTCCTGTTTCTGTTTATTTTTCCTTGGAAGGCGCCTAAAATTAGAATATCTTGAAGATAAGATTTATTATTTCGTTGTAACCGAAAAAATATTTTTGACGTTCTTTTAGAGAAATTTCTTATTGACAAAAATGTTAAGTATTAAGAAAATTATTATTTAACACGAGCCTGAATTATACCACTGCAGGACTCTTCCTTATTTTATAAAATTTTGAAAATATACAGTCAGAATGAAAATAAACTTACTTAAAAATACAAATACTTGACGAGAAAATTTTATATTTTAGAGATATACTATGCTTCGTTAAATCTACGCTTTCCCGAGTTTCAAAGTATACCTATAATACGAGTACATCATTTTTCTCGCGGGTTCTGATACTAAGTCGTAGATAAACAAGCAAATGGACCGAACGGAAGAGCTCGCAGCCCTCTCCCTTGCGGGCAGAGCCGTAGCAAGGTTATGTCCAGGGGCAATGTAACAGCAGCTTATAGTCCTATTTGTATAAGCTCTGAAATTGATTGATTATTGCTGATACTTGAAGCACATTTTCATTTCATTAATTCATTCATTTCAACCTTTATCGACCCACTGCTGGGCATAGGCCTTCCTTTACAATGTTAATATTTAAAACAAGAAGCGCTTGAAAGCGAACTGTAGGATCACAATTTTTCTGAATATAACCTGACGAATCGAAATTACTTTTTTATATTCTTTATAGCATGGGGCATAATTGCTACCTGACACACTACCTTGAGAACTAGACACACTACCTTCGTTCTAGACTATCCTGTCCATCCAAAGGTTGCCTGGAAGAGATCGTTTTTAGCGATAAGGCCGCCCATTGTACAACCGCAGATTAGTATTATAGTTTAATTAGTTAATTTAAATATTTGTAATTGTTTCTGGTGTACAATAAAGAGTTATCTATCTATCTATCTAACTTCAGGTGGTTTTTTACTTGTCTAAAATTTGTCTTTGTATTGATAATTCTTAGACAATTGCCTTATGTAAAGGGCAGTCGTCAGATTTTATGAAATCATTACAATTCACCACTTTTTAAAAATAACATTGGTCAAATATATTTGATAAGTGACATATCACCCTACCCGAACCCCTAGATTTGACTCTGTAGACGAAAAAGAAAGTTCTTCTTCCCGCAAGCGCCCTCATTAGGGCTCTTTTGTTTGTTTACCAAATTAGCATCTAGAAGGCTTTCATTGAGCGACCGTTGATATTAAAGTAGTCACAATTTAAACACGGTCAGATTCGACCGGTTCTATTTCTTATTCAGATAAATAAGGTAAGGGCCGGCTTGTTATTAGTTTGGGTATGTTTGTTTTATTGGAGTGTTTATTTTTGATATCAATTTCATTTTACTTTTATTTTGCACATGAGATGAAAATAATTTGCTTTCTCTTTTTCTACTAAGCAACACTTTCTTAGACCGATGCTTTATATGATTAATTTTGAAATTCGATTTTAAAAGAATTCCTTTTGAAATATCGATTTATAAGAATTTATTTTGCCGTAGTGTTAAAGTCCTACGTTTATATACTGTTTTAAGAATTATGAATTACTAGCTTCCACCCGCAGCTTTATTTGCGTTAATGTTTTGATTCTATCCCTAGGGAACTTTTGTCTGGGTAAAAGGTATGTCCTTTTTTTACTTACTCCTGAAAACGTGTATGCGAAATTTCATGATGATCGATTGAGTAGTTAAGGTGTGAAATCATAACTAAGAAACAAACAAAAACAAATTTATTCATCTTTAATATTAAGTTAAGATAAATTAAGATAGTTGTCCTACTTATGTTTTGTAGTTGATGGGTACAAAGGGGAGCTGATTTTAAGCAACCTAAAGTAGCGTGTGCACTAGCCGATGTTTTATTTAGATACACAATGTAACATGCTTCAAAAACTTACTCGAAACAACTTAAACTGAGAACTTTGAAGCATGTTCGAGGCACCTACCGATGTTTAAACTTCAGAAAGTGTTACTTGAATATTATAATGTAGGTACATTATTTCGAAACTTGTCTTTGTCGCTGAAGGAGTTAAGTAACTCTCAAACGCACAAGGGATCTTCAAATTGTGCGAAATTTAGGGGGTAAAGGGGTACAGAAGTTTTGACAATCACGTCACTATCAGTTAATAGCAGGGGGTGATCTGAATTTGTAATGATGTGTACTAACTTGGCAACTTACTATGCACACTGTGTTAATACGATTTTGTACAAGATAACAATGATACAATTTTAACGGTATAGTTGGGTAACAAAAGTAATAATTTATGAAAAAGATTCTATATTTATCATTGCCTATAAAAATTCTAGTAAGCATAGAAGTTTTAAGGCTAATATAAATTTTATAGTGTAGGTAGATAGCTGAGTTTAAACTGATTGCCAACAAGGGGCAATATTTTTTTTCAGTTTTTGAAATATTTTTTATAAGAACTTATGTGGATGCTATTGGTCATTTTAGACTTTTATCGGTTAAAATAGATAGATAGATAGATAACACTTTATTGATCAACACATTCATACAGGAAAAAGTAAAAGTAACTTAGTCTAAGCTATATTAAGGTAACATTGGCGGCCTTATCGCTGACAGCGATCTCTTCCAGGCAACCATATTACGGATAGGAAGAGCAAAGCTTTAGGGATGGCAGTGCATTAACACAAGATTGGGCATATTACAATTAAACACAATAATAAGAAAAACTTATAACTATAGGTAAATATATAAAATGTACCATACAATTTTAATTCTAATACATATACTAATAATAATATAAAAAATATACTAATACAAAATAAATATAAATAGAAATGGATGAAAAAAATAGCATCAATATGCATGTAAAATTACCTGGGGTAAAATTACTGTACTGTAAAATTACCTTATCCAAATCTTAATGCTAACTAATATTATAAATGCAAAAGTGAGTTTGTTTGTTTCATGCTTAAATGCCTAACTCATAAACCGATCATCATGAAATTTTACAAACACGTTGTCAAGGGTGCAAAAAGGATACCTTTCACCCAGAAATTATGTAACTGTTCCCGAAGGATAAAAAATAACCGTCAACACGAGCGAAGCTGCACACAAAAGCTGGTAACTAATATAACAGTGATACTATATAGTTAACTAGTAATAGTTTTTGACAAGACTAAAACCTCGTTTTTAGAGAAGGAAAAGTTCAAAGTCATTAAACCACAGGCATTGGTAAAAATCGTGTTGAATAAAAATAAACACCAAAACATAAAATACCCCTATCAGCAAACAGTAAAATGAAAATGTAACTATCATTTTCATATTGCATTAAAATATGAGGGCGCGCGACGTCTCGAAAGTTTCCCACTCAGATATAACGCTCGTTCACAATGTATCGGGAAGCCATTGTAATATATCACACGACCGCTATCTGCAGGTGCCAAGTACGAAGTAAGTTTGATGCTTTCGTTTTGTTAATTTTACGAATAACTTTATACTCGGAATATATAAGATACAAGTTTCTTATAAGCTTGTAAAATATATGTTTGTAACATCACATGTGTACAGGGATTTAGGCGTTGACCATTCATGCCATAAATGAAATTTAACCTGTTATTGGCAGAGTAGAATTGCACTAGTATAGTACCAACTTATACCCAAAATAAGCGTCACAGTTACAACGACTCGTCGAGGTAGATCGATACACATCACCACCACACCAGCCTATCAGTCCATTGCTAGACATAGGCCTTGCCTATTAAAGAGGGATATGCCCATAAAGCTGGACATACGGATCACAGGGCGCAACTTCTCGTACCGTCGACACTCTCGGTGTCGCTCAAGGTAAGGTCATTTTGATTAAATTTCTGAGAAAACATTCAAAAATATATTTATCTTACAAGTATTTTATTAATCATTTAGCCCGTTAACACCTACTGTTGGGTTAGGCCTCCTCTTTTAATACCACTAAAGAGTAGCGTCCCTGTCCCATGCAAGCCTCATCCACAGATTCCCAGCTATGTCCTTGATGTCGTTCGACCATCGGGCGGGTGGTCCTCTTAGCCGTCAAGCATCTCTGGGCCACCATTCTGTGACCGCCCTTATCCATCTTCCGTCGGCCCTTCTAGCCAAGTATCCTACCCATTTCCACTTCAGCCTACCTATCCGCATACTCAATCGGATCCGCGTCCGAGGATGTTATTTCAAGTCCGAATTCATATCGAAGTTTGTTCCATCCCTAGCTAGGCACAGTATTCATGCATACTGCTCTGAGCTCATTTTGCATGCCTAAAATAGAAATAAGCATGAGAAGTTTACTTGCGGAGCGCCACGTGGGGTGGCTTAAGCTTGGCTTAAAATGTAAGAAGGCGCGTGAACGGCAAACATGATAATTAACTAAGAATGTATCACTTACGACCAAAATATGCTTAAACATAGGGATTTTTTAACCAACTTTCTGTCCTCCTTCTTTAATTCTTTAATTCTTTATTGTACACGAAAACATAATACAGGAATAATCTTACTTATATGCTATGTACAAAGGCGAGCTTAACCCTGATAGAGTTTTCTTACAGCAAACCTTTGGGTATTGGGAGAAAACAAAAAGAGAAGGATAGATACATGTACTTATTGGTTATTTGTATTAAGATGATACTAAATAACTAAGTATAATTCCCTCATTCCCAATCCCGCATGCAAAATCTGTTATGAGTGCACCAAAAATAAAAAAAATATGTTCCTGATCTATGTTCCTGATTGCAATTCTATTATCCCAATTAGACATAGCTAACTGTAAAGTAGTACAAAACTATACACATGGTTCTACCACTCCAACACTGGAGTATATGGCGACGAAATCAGATGTGCTTTCACAAGATCAGCAGTAGAAAGGCTGGCAAAGATCAGTACAACCACGACCACTCTGCCAAGGGTGAGCGACAGAAGAGATTTGAAAACTAAATACATAATATATTCAAAATATTTAAACAAAACTTTCATCCATTTAGTATAAATCCCAAGCTTTCACCTTGCTCCAAAACAATAGTGCGAAGTGGAAAACAAAAATATTACGCTCATTTTAGTCCGCATCGTATGGGCTCAGACACTTTAGAAGATTATATTTAATGCTACGTGCAGGCCACACCTACGTATCCACGATATTGTAGTGTTATATGCAAAGTTTATAATGGACTTTAGTTTTGTAGGCGAGTTCAGTATTGTATTTTATAATGGTATTATTTTCAGCTACTTTCCAAGCTAACTTTGCTGTTAGAACTGATGTTTTCATAATCTAACAAAATAGGTATTTTATAAGCTCTTTCTCTTTACGTTGTTGGTACGGCTTGAACATGTTATAGCTAAAGTGAGTCGTTTTTAATAAAATTCTGCACAATGATCATATTGACTTTTCAAAAAGGAAGGGTTGCAGCTGTAACATATGATAATCCTAATACAGCTGCTTAAGTTTAAAAAATGACTCACTTTAGCTTTAAAATGTTCAAGACGTACCAACATATAATATAGATATAACATATAATATAGATATAACATATAATATAGATGTAAAAAAAAACTATTAGTTATTACTATGTTAAGAGATTTTCGTGTCCTAAAAATTCGATACCTAAGTCGATAATTATCTCATACAAAAAGAATGAAGTAAACAAAGTTTCTTGCTTTAGATGCGAACAGAAATAACGGTCAATATGGTGAATCCACAAAAAAATCTTTAAAAACATAAAATACTGGCAAAGTAGCAGCACTTTGTGATACACAAAGAAATTCAAACAAAGCGATACAGGCATCGTAAACCCTGAACGATATTGGCTCCTAATTCCGAATGGGCACCTGCACCTGTGCACTGACTAGCGCTTTGCAAAATACGACCGTTAGTTTCTTAGATAATTTTCATTTATGTTACGTACGCGTTTTTAGTAGTAATAAACTGTACGGTATTTAAAAATTATTGGTAAGGTAAGTTCAGTTTATTTGTATAGTTAATTTGAATATGTATCTTTATCAACCGACAGTAGTCCACTGCTGGACCTAGATATCTATCTCCCAATGTACGCGAATGAGCTTCAGAATCTTTCTCAAATCTTTCTCAGGTTTTATTTTCGGCTTAACATTATTCAGTTATATTTTAATACATTCGCCTAATATTAAGTACCTAGGTTAATAACTTTGACAAAAATAATGTACCTATTCGTTGAAAGATATCAATTTGACCAGTTTATAAATAAAGTTTAACATTCATAAGTAGGTAAACCATGGAGTTATCATTAGTATTGAGGTAAACAGACATCGACATTTATTAAATACAGACAATGAATAAATAGGTACTTTTGTAAAATTCCCTTGAACGTCATTTCAAACATCAATCGTTGTAGATTGAGGGATAAGACAAAGCCAATCTAATGAAATGACATGCACGTCAGTATCAATAGTTAATTACCCTTTACATGACTGAAACATGACATGCCTCATGTTAATAAACGAGCGAGTACTTTATAGATTAGCGATTTTATATTTGACTAGTTCCCGTGACTTCGTTCGGGTAAGGTTTTTACCCGGTGCTGAATTTTAGAAAATCCCTTCTCAGTGCATTCCTACACTACGCAAAGAACACACCTATCAAAATTCAAGTTACTAGGACTGACGATTCAGTCAGTCAGTCGGTTTCATTACAGTTTTATATACCTAATTTAGATAACTAGCCTTTGTCCACTTGTCTTTTTGCGTGTTTATAGATATTTTTATACCTCGAAATAGTACTTTTTTCTGGATGAGAGGTAACCTCTGTTCTTTACTGTATCCCCGACAACGTGTATGCGAAATAACATGATGATCGGTTGATTAGTTAAAGGCTTGAGAGCGAAATGCCTAATTTAGTTCGAAAACTATAGAGACTGTAAAGTATAAAGTGTCTTAAATAATCACTAAATCTAAGTGAGAAGTGAGAAAAGTCAAGCTCAGAACAGGGCGCAATGGCGGTCATTAGAGGAGGCCGATGTCCAGCAGTGGACTGCTTTAGGCTGATGATGATAATCATAACTAAAACTTACTATTTCAATGAATTGTAAAAATAATTATCAGTCCGTTTAAATGTTCACTTATGTATTAATTTTAGGAACAGCATTTCAAGAGTACAATGTACGAGTATGTGGACTTAAAAAGCGGAACCTGTCGAAAATAATATTTAGCCCATAAAAATTGCTAAACAAAGCGGTGTGGCCGTTGCGGCATCACATAGTTAGCTAAAGTGATTTTATAAAGTGCCCTCAACGTTATAATAATTTTAAACGTAACATAGTGGTATCATGGAGTCAATATCGATTGAAGTGCTTACAGATTTTTACATTTTAAAACTGTTAGTTTTTCAATCGATAGGTACTTTTAAATTTGTTTTTTGTTCATTTTGGTCAACAAAGAGTACAGGTAACTAAAATTATTATTATTTTAGTTCACATCGAAGTTGTAGAGTTCTTTGTTTAGGGCTCATCCGGGGTAGAACTACTACATCATGCTTATTTCTGTCGCAAAGCATTATTGCTGTGTTTCGGTTTGAATGGTGTGGGTGCCGGTGAAATTATAGGTACACGAGGCGTAACACCTTTATGCCTCAAGTTAAGGGACGTAGTTCGTTGTGTCGTAAGGTTCCAAACATGCCTGAGCAAATTTGTTATTAGGAATATTAATAAATCATTAACAACATCTTTGTACATAAAGGTGTAGGTAGCCTAGTTAGCCTAGCTGTTCTTATGAACTTTTGGTCTTATAGGAGGCTCTCAAAACTGAGCATTTGTGTCCTTATATTACTATAGCAAATTATACTGAAATAGAAGACTATCTCCCAACTCACATATTGACCTAAAAGTCCTGGTACCCGGAATTTCCACAAAAATAACAACTTACGTCGACTTCGGCCGTACAGTAAACATGAGAACTTCTGAGTTTACACTCGTTGAAACTTCGGAACACCACTAGAAACTTACGAGCTTATTTTAGGACATAAGTTCTGAAGTCGATATCCAAAGTGGATTATAAAACATGATATTGAACCTTTGGCTTAGTTGTGTAGCTCAGAGTTTTGATACGAATGGCCATGCCGTCAACTAACTTTTTGATAAAAAAGCACATCACACATCACACATGCTTAAGATGGTAAAGGAACACATAACGAGATTTTTTTAAGACTTCCAGTTAAAAATGGATGAAACAAAATATCGAATGCTGTATAAATATAATGCTATCCAAAATTATCAGTCCAGATTGAAATTGAATTGAATTGAATTGAATGAAATTGAATTGAATTGAATTGAATTGAATTGAATTTATTTAAAACAACAAACGTTACATGATAAGGTTACAATCACACTTCGAATAAGTCCTTAGACTAGTATTCCAAGATGGATAACATTGGTACCCAAACTAGGATTCCCTGTTTTATGGCGTACCAATGCCCTCCGCCAAGTTAATTTGATCATATACATTAATATAATAATAATCATGAATCATAAATAATAAATGAGGAATTAGTGAAAGTTAATTACATTGTGAGAATATACTTAAAATAACTTAATTCAAGAAGTTATAAAGCTAATTAGTGAATTTTACATTCTATATTTTTGACTTATAAAAAAATTTTGAGAATTAGTTTAACAATAATACTTAGATTAAGGCTGCTAGTATGCTTTCAGTATATATATAATCTTGTTCTAGTAACCAGAAATGAAGCCATGTTTTCAGATAAAACATTGTCTACAGCGAAAATCAAACTTCACGTGCCTAATCCGGTTACTTTATCCACCACGCTATGCAGTCTATATCACATAGCTGTGACCACCGCAAAGTATCTTGCCCTATCAATTGCGTACATGCAATTTCACTCAATTTTTGAAACTGACGCGCCCTAACCGTCCCTGAGGGGGTGAACGCATTACTCAAATCACAGATTACGGTTCCGATTTGTAGCTATCAATAAAAGCTTTTTGCTGCATCGATGATTGCACTTGTTTGGTTGGTTTCAATTCGAAAATGAATGAAGTACAGTAAGTAATCAATTTGTCATATTTTTTACTAATCTTGTATTCAAACAGGTCTGCTCTGTCTTGTCATGAAAAAAATTGAACACACTGATATTGTAAATGCGAAAGTTTGTGAGTGTGTGAGCATGTTTGTTTCCTCTCAACTTTAAACGGCTAAACAGATTTAGAAGAAACTTGGAACATAATATATAGTTTTATGACCTGGTTTAACATAAATGCTACTTTTTATACCGGAACTACGCGAACGAAGCCACGGGCTAAAGTTAGCAATTTTATAAAAAACGACTTGATAGACTAATAATACTCTTCAGTACTTTTATTTTTTGTTTGAATTATCTAATAAAGTAATAGGAGTTCAATAAAGTGGAAACTGCGATGCATTTCATTTGAAACAGTTTCTAAAATATCAAAAAAAATTGACGGTGCACAAACCCAAACCTATCTGCGCCTATCAGTGTTATGACAGCGCTCCATACAAAACACCAGCAAGCATTATGGGCCGGGCCCCTCCATGTAAGGATGAATGATATATTTTCAATTTTTGGCTTCCTATTAGTCTGTATTTTGGGATCATAGCCAGGATTTATCTTTGCCTCCCTCGCTACATGTTGCTGAATGTTTTGGTTTATTGAATTTTGTTGGGTATCAACAGAAGGATTTTTAAGTTTGCTTTTCGTTTGAGTCTCGGTTGAAATTGGTTTTAAATTGCGAGTACATTATTTCATAATTTATGTGTTAATACAATTTTACAGCATAACGATGTCTTATGCCATAATATTCCTAACAAAAGCGGTATATCATTTCATACCTGTTTAGCTTTTTTTATGAGCGCAATCGAAAAATATCCCCAAAACTACCCTTAGTTGCTACCTGTAAGCCTGTATGGGGTTAACTCGAACCACCCTATAACGAAAGGGTATTTTCATGAAATAGATATTTACGAACCATACCCAAAAGCTAACAGAAAATAAGTATAAAAATGCACTATTCAGTTTTATGCTCTATAAACACGTCCCATGCATACTTTAAATCGAAAATTTACAAAAGTCCATAAAGTACCCATATACTTTGTGTCAGAACTGCGATAAAACGTGTGAAGGGTCAAAACGACCGCCAATACATCATAAAATTATATGAAAGTCAAGAGCAGGGAAAGTGAGAGGTGAAACAGGGCAAGCCGAAATTTATTGCGGGCTGCTTTCGATACCTATTGTGAAAAGCTCGTTTTATAGCCTTTAAAATAATATTATGAAAATAACGGCACTTATCAGGACATCACATCGTGACAATGAACGTGTGAGTAGCCAGACAAAAAAGAGGGTCCATCTGACCGGGACCAATCTCGTATCTAATGTTTGGGGTTAATGCCGTAAAACGTAGCGGCTGATAAAATTGTTTCAACTACATTATTACTTTCAAAAACAACACTCAAGAACTATATATTTAATAATAAATTCAGCAAAAATAAAGTATTTAGTGTCAATGTTGACCTCGAGGCTTGCGAGGGCAAGGATGATGTATTCGATTAGGCGAACTTTCCCAGACGATATGTTTTTTTTTTAAATGAGTAGATAAATTTAAACGATTATTATTTTATCATGGTAAAACTCATTAGATTCTGAATTAGAAATAAATGTTATTCAAGGGCTTTATTATGAAATTATATGCTATTATACAGGGGTAATAGGTTATTGGATCGTTTTAATCCTTTAGATAATAAATCCAAAACTGGCATGAAAGCAAAATAACTGCTGGGCAATTTCCAACGAAGTATTTAGTGCGCTTGTGTAACTGAAAGAAATTGATAAATGTGAACGTTCGTACGAGCACCACAATTTACGAGTATAAGTTCGCTTAGAATTTAAGTGGCTTTGAAAATAAAGCTCAGATAAAGTATTTTCAATTATTTTTATTACTAGAAGCGCAGTAATTTTGTGTAATAAAATTTCATACTAAAACTTTCCGATTGCGACTATAATAAAAAACCGTCGTGCTAATTCCAAAAATATTTGCGTCGAGAAATAAATTCGTACATAAAATCTTCATTGGCTGGGTTTTACGGAGTCGTTCGGCTAGAAATTTTTCAGACGAGAAGGAAAAATCTTTGCTCGTCTTATGACGTCATTCGGAATCAGCATCCGTGAAATTTGTCGCGGTACGGAGGACGTCTTGTATAGTTGGAGCATAGAGCACTGAAGTAGACAAAACTGACAGATTACTAACAAGTTACCTACTAACATGGTCCCTTGTTTTTCAGTTATTTTTTGCCTATAGAAAAACAACGAGCTACATTCTCTTATATTGTTTGACTACGAGACTCAAAATAAATATTTTCATGCACTTTTCCAGCACAGACAGACACACATCTCCCGAGTCATCTACTTTGGTTTTGAAATTGCAATGGCTTCCTTATTCACGACTTTTTTGACGACGTTTTACTTTGTCATCGAATTCAAGATGTTTCGTTTCTATGTTCAGCAGTGCCCACATCTATGGTTGAGGTTGCATCTTAACTACAACACGCAGATACAAGATTAGCATAGCATCGTCTTATTGAGTATGCCGCATTTAGTTTTACGAATGCTAAAGAAAATAAAATTAAGAGATAGTTAATTAAAATGCAAAGATAATAATTCAAAAACGTCTAGACTGCGGGGAATGCATACTGCGAATCAATTAAAATATTTAATGCTAAGTTAATTTTACGAAAAAAGTGCTTGCTAACTTTTATTAGTTTTTCTAAGAACTTAGCTTGTTTGTACCGTAGAGTAATTTCTTTGTTTGCTGGAATAAATAAAATTGATGTAAAATATGTTTATGGACCTACAATTGAGTACACACCCCTACTCTGATTACATACTTACATACCTATCTGTAATTAAATATGGGAAAAACATATATAATAACACGAATACGAGAATAAAAAGTGCACATGATGTATAATTTAAGATTACGTAAAATTGATCCTGTCTAGAAAAAAATTAAAATGTAATTTTTTTTCTTATTTGACGGACTTCACTTATATTAGAGTGTGATTGTTACTTATCTATAGTAACGTTAAGATGTTGGTTACGGCTTTTCAGTCATTCAGCCATTTTGGAGGCTTTTGGGCGACCTAACACTCCGACACCAAAGAGCTTGCCATTAGCTAATACAAAGAAGGAAGGAATCTGGAATTTATATCTTATTATTCGTAACTGTAACTTAAACTAAGTAGATTTTTAATAGGTAGCTATTTCAGTAACTGTTGTTGTATCTAGATTGGAGACTTGTTGAGATCTGTTGCGTCTGGCCGCGGTCCAAAGCTCATGTTGGATCAGTTCGAGCGGTACTTAGATAATGGCTGCTGGCGTTCAGACGCCAAGATATCCGTGTTAGTGAAATTGATTCTCGTCTAAACTGTATAGAGCTTCGTCTGTAACTGCCTGCTTTTCAGTTTTGTCGACAACATACATTGTCACCTCGACAAAATGCTTGATTTGTGAAATACCGGGAAAAACAAAGAAACCAGTTGTAGACATCGCAACAACAAACACCAGCCTAATCAGTCGACTCTTGGACATAGGGCTCGCCTAATAAGAATCCTGCTAACAAACGGAGTACTGGCAGCCGGCTTCTCTGATTCTCTGACCGCCAATTGGCAGCAGTATTGGCGGTGTGTGAAACTGGGACCAACACAACCCGATAGCTCAGCTTCGGGATTATGGGTAATATTCTCCTTCTTCCAGCTTACTAAGCTCTCTACTAAGCGAGATCTTTGTCCAGTACTGAACTGATATAGGCTGGTGTTGTTGTTGGCTTTACTAAAGTGAATAATTTGAACATCTTAATATTAGTTAATTAGTTCAGAGGCGGTAACGGTGAGGTAATTAACGAAAAAATGTACTTCAAAATTGAGCTTTCGAGCTCGGTATACTATAAAAGTTTGCGAATTGTGCAACTCGTACTAGGTCCTCAGTGGTTTAGTCGACCCGCTTGGACCTTATGCAAGCCAAGTTAAAGCTTTAAAATCATGAAACATAAAATATCTAACAAAGTTACTTACGTATAACACCCAATCTTTAGGGCTGTGTGCGTTTGTACCGCACACGTAGAGCCGACCTCCGTCGCCCATTGGCTGGATTACGCGAATATGGTTTCGGCAATCGAAATGCTGAAACAAAGACATTATGAGAATCAATACAATCCTATTTATCACAATATTATTATAAATGCGAAGGTTTTTGTGTTATTGAGTGTGTGTTATGTATTAGTATGTTTGTTCTCATTCAATACTGTAACGGCTGAACGGGTTTAGATGAAAATTAGAATATACGTACGTAATAACGTTGAAACCTGAATTACATAGACAAAAAAACAAGGAATTTATTATTAACATAAACATAAAAGATAAAAGATACCTAACACGGGTGGAAGTACCTATTATGTATAGCTTTGTATTAACCATTGCTTTATTCAAGATTTGATGTAATTTTCTATAAAAAAAAACATGAAAATACGATAGAAAAACATATTTTTTAAGTTGAATCATGCCGGGATTGTGCATTAGTTAGACTGATTTTAGTAGAGTTAAAGCCAAAATCACAAATATTAAAATAATCTTTACATTGATAAACTAATGATTTAATAATTTCCATCAAAAATCTATCCTCATTAGATGTCATGAACATAATTATAATTGATCCTATATAAACCAACCACTGTCTTATTTCCAATATTGTGCAATAGACTAGGAAATTTTCCAATTAAATTGGAAATGGAGCGACAAAAATATATGATTGACTTAAAAATAAACTGCAACGGAACATCTACCGGCAGTGTGCATATTCTGGACTACCTCGGGCGAATTTATTGCGAATTATAGCGCAGCTTACTGACTGAGTAATTGGCTCACTCAAACAAGGTTATAACTCTAATTAATTTAACGCTGAATCACGATAAACAAAGTAGTATCAAGATTTATCCCGAGACATAACTAATGTTAGTATATAACAAGCTAAATATATACAAGGTGTAATACAATTCATTTATCGTAAATCCTATAATTTGTACATGGTTGTCCATAAGTTGTAAAAACCTCAATTAAAAACTAAATAACTAAATAACTAATAATTAAAATACGAAAAATTATTCAAGTTTTTGGAGAAATGTTCCCCAAAACCTTGAATAATTTAATTAAATAAATCTTTAAGGTTATCTTTGTGGTCTGTATGGCAGCCCTAAATTAAAGCTGAGCTACAATTGTCATCATCAATAAGTCAAAGGCAGAGTAAGATAAGATAAGATAAGGCTAAAAACAAAAAAAAAATCAGCTGTTCTAGCGTTGCCTTATATGTTTTTGATTAAAATGAAGGTGTAACTTTATAAGCTCCTTGATCAAAATATGTTTTTGGGGAGTAGATTTATTCCTATTCAAGATAACGTAACTATAACTCAGCGGCCTTTTGGAAGCATACTTTTATTTATTAACCGACTTCAAAAAGGAGGAGGTTCTCAATTCGTCGGAATCTTTTTTTTTGATTCACAAATGTAACGATGGGTAGTCAAAATGAACATTTACAATGAAACTGAAAATTGAAACTTATCCTTTATTTTGAACTTATCACTTTTCCTTTGAAAGTTACTAGCTGATTCCTTGCAAAGCTGTGATAATAGTGAATAAAAACTACACCGTGGATGTGTATGAGTGCTCGCAGGCTGTGATTATGCAAATTTGCGTTCGACATAAATATTAAACGGCACATTAATATTCCGGACGACAGAAATATGCATTGCTCGCTTAACTGAGTAACAGTATATTGGTCCATTTCAGTTCATCAAAGTTCCATTAAAATTTTGAGTCTACGTATTTTGTGAAATGAGAAGCGCTCTTGGAGTGGCTAACTTTGGTGTTCATCATCTGCTAAGAATTAATAATGTAATTAATTAGCAGTCAGTTATTAGTAGTAGGATGATTGGCTAAGAGAAACTTAGCTCGATTACTAGGTACATAGATGGGTGCCCGTTTCGTAGCATTCAGTTCCAGTTCCGTGCTTTGGAAGACCGTTAAGATGTTGGTCCCGATTCAGACGTCAGCGGCATTTGGGCGTCTTAAATACTTATGCACCAGAGTTAGCCACCAGTTCATATGAAAAAGGAAGAAAAAGAACAAAGGAAGAAATGAAATTTGAAAATTTCTATCCTGTTATACAGTTGTTATTATTACGGCTACTTATGTAGTCTATTCTGAATTGATAAGCAATGAATTTTGTTATAGTGCCATACATTGCAATTCAGTATTTGAATACAATCAACAACAGGCGCAAGAACTACAAACGGGTTGTGAAGCAAGTATATTTTAACAATAGATTGCTGTGCGGTCGCCGTGGTCAGAGCTCGGGTAGAAACTAATTTTCCGTACGTCACAGCAGCCTCACACAAGGACGTATTCCATCAGATTTTTAATGGAAATCACAAATGGAATAAAATATGATAGTTCTGATAAATAACTGACCACACATCGAAAATTCATTTCAGTCAGTGGTTTAATCTGGTTTAATTGAATTTGTTTGCACTTAACTAACACCACACTATTAATTCGACAAATTTATAAAATTGAAATGCATTTTAGTACAACATTTAAGTTTTGTTTCGCGAATAAGAAATATTGGTTGTTGTGTTACTTCTTAGCCAAAATGCGCGACATTCAAAGAAACTGTTGAAAACAATAATTACGCTTTTCTACTTACTCAGTATAATTATACCCACTAGAGTTTAAATATACGAATACCTAGCGCTGAAATAACCTACTCGCTACGAATAGGCACGTGTAGGCAAACAATTAACTGAGTGCTGTGTTTGTTCATAAAAAGTTAGCGCGTTTCTTTGGCTCGACCCGCGGACTAACTTTCCGAGATTGTTCTAAAGTAATTATCGGATTAATATACTCGGAACAGTACTGACGTGAACAGCGAACTGTTTTGCACCAGAAACAATCTGAATTAAGCAAGAGAACAATCAGACTCACTTCTAAGTTTCTTTTAACGGCACTTAGCCTGAGCTCTCGCATAACTTCAGAACTAATGCCTTCGATTGGTCCATTCCGTTAATTATTCGCCACTTTGTACGTAAGTAGATTTACGATGGGTCGTATTTCGATCGTACTCAGCACAGTCTGTGAAAGTACCCTTAAAAAAGTACTAGTATCTATCAAAAAAATCTTTTTATATATATATAATTTTTTTATATATATATAATTTTTTTTTTATATATATATAATTAGGCTTGCGTTTGAACAAATCTCACCTTATTTATATATTTATTCAATGCATAACATAACACTAAAAAGGTATCTGTTATAGCAAATCAATACGAACAAATTATCGGCGAAAACATACTTATTTTCAGTTAAAAGGCCTATTACACCACGCGGTAGGTCAGTCTGTCTTAGTAAAACTGTCTTACACTTAGCGTAGTTAAAATAAGAGTAAGCGACTAAGTCGGTCTTAGGTTTAACTAATTAGTCAGTAAGACAATCTTACTAAGACTCACTGAATCTAGCTTTTAAGCATTAAAAAATGACAGCAAAAAGCATTCATTTATATTTAGCTAAAAAATTTGGCTAAAAGCCCCTCTGCTTGCACAAGGCTAGATAGACCGCTGATTCAAGACAAAAGTTGTTCGCGATTCATGCTAAATCCAATAAATATAAGTTAGGTATTCATATTTAAGTTAATTTTCAAATAATTCGTCATAAATAATCATCAACGAGAGTGGAACGAAAGTATGGGTTATTTTTTACAAAAAAATATTCATTTCTTTAAAAAATGTTTGTAGTCAAATATCAAACGCAATAAATCCGTGCTGAGGGTACATATTTCTTGGTTTCTAACAGTTTTTTATTAGCAATCAAAGAGGATTTATTTGCTTTTCGAATGCAAAACATTTTATTACGTTTGCAATGATACAATTTTTCGAGTTTGCAGAATTTCCCGACTAGTGCCTCAGTTTGATTTAAAATACTAATTAGATGAAAAGTTTGAGTTCTTTGGCATACATTAATCTATATAATACAATATACGTTATTCATTATTATAAGTAGGTTATGTGTATATACTGGGTATAAGTAGTTCAAATTTCGCTCTTTTTAACCGTCGATTTAAATCTCACTTCACGTTATTATACAAACGAAAGTTTATGTGTGTGTTAGTAAGTTCCAACAATGCTTTTATGTGTTAATCCAGGTCACAAACTACGTATATTTTATATAAGTTATCTCCGTAACGGCTGAACGGATTTCGATTAAACTTAAGTTTGAGAAATGGATTAACACATTTGCTATTTTTATTCCAGCACAACGCAAGCTGCAAGCCACAGGCAGAAGCTTGTTAGAAATATAAAGATAAAAATTAATATCAATCCATCCTTCCAATAATTTTGAATAATCAGATATGGGTCAGACCATTTTATTACACTTACTGCAGTTATATCCGTACATAATGAAGGTAATTTAATTTTTGGGCTCAAGTGAATGCCCTTCCGGGCTCATCCCTTGCTTAAAATATTATGAAGTCAAATTGCGGTCGGTCACATCGTAAAAAGATATGTAGTCGTGATTCTAGCTCATATTTTATTTAAAAATCTTGCGTACTCTGATTTACCTAAGCCAGTGAATTTTCCTTAATAGCGGCACAAAGAGGAGTGGACTTAAAACAACAAGCGAGCACAAGCGGCTGCCTTCAGGAATTCGCCGACGGCATTTTCCCTGCCTTTTTCGTGTTACGACATCGTGTTTAGAGAAAAGAAAACTCGTCGACAGTGAGAAACTTTGATTATAGCCTTCACGAGTGGCCGTTCCATCCTCCATCGAGGTGATAGACTCAAAGATATTTCTTTTTTATAGGCCGCTTTGATACTAATAAAACAAATTTACTTTTTCTCCATCGGAAGAGTTGGAGTGGGTAGCATGTGGTCTATTGCCTTTCTTTTTACGCTATTGCGGAAGTTTGACCTTTTATTTGCTTGGATTATACGAGAATGGCACCGCAATATTCGACTGTACTAAACTTGTGAATTTGCTTGTGGCAGTTTTTGTTTGGTACCTTTTAGACTCGTAGAGAGGTTTTACTGCTTACTCTCAGGCTTTATACATTTCGTATGAGAAACTCCTTTCTGGTACTACGCTTTATGACTTTCTTATTGGATATAAACGTGTCTGGCAGAGTCAACAAAGAAATATAAATAAGCATACAGGCTGGAAACTCTCGATTTATGGTAAGAAACATATTTTATCGTGTTTTGGTGCACGTTCATATTGAAATCTGTAACATGATAAAATATATCATAGCGAAGTTAAAGTAAGAAATGTAGGAAAGCACTCAAGCGTAACATCTCGCTTAGAGTGGGTATTATCGAATTATTTGATAAGCTAGCAAGGCAACGCGTAATAATCGCTCCCGATCTTCGAGACAGCCTCTCCGCCAAGAAATAAAACAAATATTGCTTTTACGTTGCGATTGTAAATCAAAATTAACGGCCTTAATATAGCGGAGCAAGCGTGGCTGTAAGCCCCCTGCTATGAAATATGCCCGCCGCCCGCCGCTCAGAGTTAAAAATTGGATTAACCTTGATGAAAATAGTGCTAGTTGCGAGTAATTTTGCGAAAAATGAATCTAATAATTAAATAAACTAACTTTTATCGCTATTTTACTTAGAAAATTTACACCTAATTCTTACCTCGGATTTGCCTTTAGATACGCATTGCGCCACGTTGCTCGGTTCCAAATTTATAGAGTCTCTCTGTAAACAAAATAAATAATTTAATTTCTATAATAAACAAAACTTACGGAAAAGTAAAATAATAATATTTTAACTTACTTCGCAGTGCGTGGCGCTGATGTTATTCATATTGAGTCGATACAACCGATCCCTGAAAAATAGCATAGTGTAAGAAAAGAGGCTATAAAACCCTTCTAACTTTTACTATTTGAATGCAAAAGTTGAGCCAATCCACTGCGGGCTGTATAAGGGATTCTTACAAAGTTGCGTAAAGCTACCATAATGTTTATAGAAGAATCGTTTTATGGCTCAAAATGCGGTGGTTGGTATTCTCAGAATGGAATTAGCTACCTTCGTGACACATACAATTGACCTATATCACCTTTTTGTTTCACCACTGTAAGTTGACCTCCCTTATTAATGAAGCATAGAGAATCAATTGGTAACGGTCATTGTGATGTTTTAGTAAATCGGGTATGAATAAAAATGTTTAAATAATCTGGCGTAGAGGAAACTTGATTGTAGAGATTATAATTATCATCAGCCTATAGCGGTCCACTGCTGGAAATAGGCCTCCTTTATAGAGCGTCATTGCGCCCTGTCCTCAGCTCGACGCATCCAGTTTCTACTAACAGTCTTTTGCAGATCATCTCTACCTGGCCTGATCGTAAAGGTAATATAATAAAATTTTCTACTACTTAAATTAAGTACTATCCTATCCTTTCCTACTAATATAAATGCGCAAGTTTGTGAGTTTGGATGTTTGTTTCTCTCTCTCACACAAACTACGGGACGGATTTGGATGACACTTGAAATATACATAGTTCATGACCTGGACACATACTGGATGGACCTGGAACGTATAGATTACTTTTTATCCGGGTACGCGAACAAAGCCGCGGGCGGAAGCTAGTGTTATATAAAGTAAACTCACATTGCTCCTACATAGAGAGCATCTCTTTTGGAGTCCACGAAGAATGTTCTGTAGAAGAGTGTTCCACAGGAAAATTCACGGACATGATCTGAAACAAAATAATTTTTAATTAAAGACTTATAATAAAACTGACAATGAATCATAAAAATATTTATGGAAGGGTTTCCGCAGAACGCAAATAATAATGCTGGACAGTATCACACAGTCCCAAAGCACAAGCTCTGCTTTGGATGAGGTCGACGATGGGACGAGCTTTCCCAGAAGATCCCTATTAACCCTCTTTTTGAAGCCGCTAGGGTCATAAGACAATGGAAAAACAGACGCTGGCAGCTGATTTCATATTTTAGCAGTGCGCATTATAAATGATGTTTGGAAGCGCTTAGTCCTGTTAAATGGAATATCAACTTGATGCGGTTAGTTGTTTATATTTTTCTATCGAAATCAATATTTGAATCAGGCTATTGGCATCAGGCATCTAGACACAGATGAGTAGATACCTAAGTAAAAATGGGTAATAAAAGCTATAGATTTTATTTTATGTGGTAATAAAACTTTTTGGTCTGATAATGACACAAATGTATGATTTATTAGCTATACGTACATACATACTTTATTATTTACCTATTTATTTGTTTAATTTATGGGCTGTAATTGACAAAAATGTGCAATTTATGAGTAACTAATACTACTTTTTCACGTTTTTTGTTTCATTATTTTTTTATATCAAAAACAAAAATGCTTTCGCGTTCGTTATTAAAAACACGTAGTCGTGTAGACCGTTTATACATTTGTTTTATTTGAATACGAACTGAAATGTCAATCGTTTTTTATCGTGATATGTTACAACGTTAATTATATTAAAATTATCCCATCCCCTTTGTAATCATAGGAAAACCCATTAGCTTGATACATTTTGTAAAATGTTGCCACAAACAAAATATTTTATCATTGGTCCTACATAAAGCTGAATTAGCAAAGTTGGAATGACCTTCTAAAGGAAAAGTCGAAGCTATTTATCACATTGCTGACATTATTGGTAACTAGCCTTTGCCTGTGGCTTCGTTCGCGTTACGATTTTGTCTTGTTTTTAATTTTCTTCGAGTACAGCACCTTTTTTTGAATTAAATGTACCCCATTTCCTTTTCTATACCCCTGACAACGTATATGCCAAATTACAGAATGTACGATAAAGTAGGCTTTCGTGAAAGCGTATCAAACAAACATACAAACTCACTTTCGCATTTGTTATATTAGTTTGGATTTGACTTGAAAACTCGTAAGGATAGAACACGTTTGGATTGCGTGCGTCTTTCGTGTGTCTACAGGTTGGGAAAGGGCAAGAAGGGACCCTGTCACGCACTAAATAGACCGAGAGTCGGTGAACTTTGGATAACAATTATTTCAATGATATAAAGTTAAAAAGAAAATTATTTAATCATGGATCAACAGCTTAATGCTGATGTGTGAATGCATTTCAAGCAGTGCTACAAGTAAGTCTTTAATTTTTGTCACTTTCTAACACTGATTGATTCACTTATAGCCAGATGGCGAGAATATTTTCGAAGTTGTTTACAACATCTTCCGGTAGCATGTTCCAATTGTGGACTAATCGGTTACTAAAGACGTTGTAACACCAGTTATTCTAGTGGTGAGAGTACTAGGCACACTATTCACACAACATACTAAGCTATAATCCTACTAATCCTTCTATTATTATAAATGTGAAAATTTGTTAGTATGACTCTATGAACGTATGGATGAATAGATGAATTTTGTTACTCTTTCACGCAAAAACTACTGAACGGATTTGGATGAAACTTGGAATATACATAGTTTGTGACCTGGATTAACACAAAGGCTAATTTTTATCCCAGTTATATACGAGTGAAGGCACGGGCGGAAGCTAGTTACCTATATAGGTACCATCAAGTTTCATACGTTTGTAAAAAGTGAAAAAAAACATCAAACTAAGAATAAAAGTTAGGGCTCTTAGACACAAGCGCAGCCGACAGGTCTCGACGGCTGCAGTTGCCTCTGCCGATGGTGGCATGCCGTTCGTGTATAAGAGTCCTTAGATAATGAAATAACGTTATCTAGCAAAAGCCTTCCCATAGAGTGAAGAATAATTTAGTCATAGTAACATAAAATAGACTTTGACAAAATAGAATGTAAAAAAATATTTTATTTCTTTGCATTCTTGATATGTTACTACAAAATTATGTTGCAGTTCACAGTACGCAAAAGCTTGTTATAATACAATCAATATTTCTAAATAAACATGTAATTTACATACGTAACATGATCCCAAGATATTGCACTTAAGGTCATGTGAGATCCCAAAGTGCTGTTTCTATTTTAAGTTCAGACGTGTCGCATAATATTCTCTTGCGACCTCTGCCTCTTAGTCTTTTATATTGACGGCATTACTACGAGCTTCGGCAAACTGCGACATTCCGAAAATTGCAAACAAATTGCAAACAAAACGTGACTGTGCAGCATTACGAAGTTTTATTTTTATTGCGTGTATTAAATATGTATCTAAGCGCGGGGCGCGATGCGAAACGCTTATAAAAAGCGAAATGTATCCGAGCGTTGCGCGATCAACTCAGGCGGAAGTCTTTTCAAAGTGTTCAACTAAGAGTATATTTACAGCAGGCAGCGACGGCCACGTCTATCACTTCATGGAATACATTTTTCAGGACCCGACGCCAGACGTCACTGCTCGCTCACGTATGCAAGTTTTGATGTTTTCCCAAACGGATGTGAAACCAGAAATGGTATGTTTCGTTTTTGCTCCGTTTTATTTTGTTAACGCTAGACCGCATTTATTTGAGAATATACTCCTAGCGTCGATCTTAATATTAGTGTTGTTACCTAGAGCTAAAAAGACGTGCATAGATTTTCGTATTGGAACTTATCTAGAACCTTTAGAAAAGTTCCAATACCTACTTTTTAGTTAAAAAATAATCTAAAAAAGGTTTTCGAATACAAAATGTAAACTTCAATACAAAGATAAGAAAGTATCACACAAAAGGGAAACAGGTTGCTGTTTCTGACAAAAATGGTAATTCAATGGGACAACGCTAGACATTTCACAGCTCCAGAATGGAGTTTGAATTTGGATGGCATCGACAGGGAATTGGGCAGGTGCGAACGGATTCAGGAATCAGTATTGCTTGCAGATGCGCTACCACTGGGAATGTACTCTATATTTGCATACATTGCATCTCGTACGATCTACGAAATAACATCATAACAATTTTAACCAA
Source organism: Horisme vitalbata (assembly GCA_951804965.1). Lineage (NCBI taxonomy): Eukaryota > Metazoa > Arthropoda > Insecta > Lepidoptera > Geometridae > Horisme > Horisme vitalbata. The sequence continues at coordinate 8,818,159 of OX638102.1, forward strand.
GAATTCTATCCAGAAAGATTTCATTGGCTTAAATTTTATTACATTATGTATAATTTTTTTAGCCGACATTGTCCAAGTCGCGTGCCGTAGGTAACATGGGTTAGATTAGAGCAGGATCTTGGTCATGGCACAAGTTGGGAGAGGCTTATACCCAGCAGCGGGCTGAGTCAGGCTGCCGATGATGATGATGATACAGTAACATTTTTAATCTAATACGTAATCGAAGTATTGTGAAATTTCAAAATAATACACAATCGATTAAGTAGGTACACTTATCTATATATTTTATGATGCATAGTTAACTTAGCAAGAAGAAAAAATACATTTATTTTTCTCCAGTAGAACACAAAATGAAAGTAAACAGGAAAATTAAATAATTATGCTATAGCGTAAAAATATGATATACCTATGTAATCATAAAATACAAGGGAAATATCTTGCTTAAAACATGATACCATCTTGCACGTAGCATTCTAACAGCATATTCGTAAAGAAATTCATGAAATTTAACAAAACATATGAACGACAAGATGGCGATAACTGACAATGAACTCAGAATACACAGAGATGTTATTATGAAGACTAGACTGAACGTATTAGTACTAACATAATATTTTATTGTCTCGTATAAGCTAACGTATATCAAGAGAACGTTATTTTATTTTAATATTCTAGTATCTATATTATTAGCTTTGTTAGGAATCAGTGTTAGAATATTTTTATACTCAATGGTGCAACTTTAACTCAAAGAATTCAATAGGTATTTATCTATACATAGTTGTTACATTCTTGAATTTAATTAATTACCTTTTAAAATTTCACTTTTGGATTAACAAATGACAGGTCCAAAAATCGGGTTATTTCCAGGAGGGCCCGTGATCACAATCCGTTGACTTTCAATTGTCATTTAAACATCAAATATAGGTAAAGCATTGTTCAGTTCAGAACTTTACGAAAATAAAAAAAAGAACTAAAGATAAAATAACCAATACTCGGAGATATAGCAAGAAATAAAAACACAAACAACACTTCACTTTATGAATATTTTCCGTTCTGAGGGATTTCACACTATAGAGCGCTACATATTTTAGTGCGACTCCACTAGCTGTCGTACTATCTTTCATTGCGACTCATGTCAGAATCACATATTCAGTGACAGTGCATTTTTCATCATTCAATCTCCTATGTGAATCACAATTTGGTAACTAGTTGGTGCACCGCAGGCTCTGTTGTTGGATTACAGTTTTTTATTCAAACATTTCCGTAACTTTGTCATATAGCAGCTTTTAAAAATTGACACTCTGTTTAAGGACCACAAAATTATACTAATCTGCTATTGGTACAAAAAAAATCCTGTCGAATTTAAATTTTATTAGTAAATTCAATTTCAAAGACAAAATAGCTGGAACATTATAAAGAAACTAAGTGCCTGAGGTTGTTATTTTATCGAAAGATTTCTTGATTGATTAGATTATAACTATAAATTGAAAGAAGCGACGTAATATAAAATCAGCTCATCAAATAATAATAAGAAAAGATACACGAGGCAAATAAGGTTGCAAATTAGTCAGAAGCGTAATTACAAGAAAAGCAACTATTTGAGGTCGCGGGTAATAAGCAAAACTATAATTAGTGAGGCCTGAGGCGTATCAAGATCCTCGTGGAACCAGCACGCGACTCGTTTAGACGTTAACACGACAAGCTGGGTAACTGAGATCTGATAATGTTGCCAGGCTTTCGGTGCGATATTGTTGCCTGGTTTGAATAAAAACATGTTATTATTTTGGTATAAATTAATGCGATAGTACCGTCGGCTGTTCAAATGTAGAACAGGTAATTTTATTTTTTCACCACCACACCAGCCTTTGTTAGTCCACTGCTGGACACAGGCCTCCCCGAATAAAGGAGGATATGCCCATAATTCCCACGCTGAGCTGGGTTGGAGATCGCAGGGCACAGCATCTCGCATCACCGACGCTGCTGCCCATCGGTGGCCAGGGGATTTAGCTGTGCCGATGCAGGCTGTGCTATGTCGCAATCAGCCGGAAGCCAGAGCCCTGTTCGTTGTTTAGCAGGGTGCACTACGTGGAGGGGGGTTGGCTTGGATTCCAAAGATAGGGGTTGGAACCTCGTACACCCCTTGATTGGTAATTTAAACTGTAAGCTGTACACTATCACACAGGATCATGTAGCCCCAAACTAAGCAGAGCTTGTATTATGGGAACCACATGACTGATAAACTAGGTAGATACTATGTAGTTTATCAGTTATGTGGTTCTTATTATATATATTTATATTTTTACTAATAAGTATATATGAATGGTGACCAAGAGATGGTCATAGAAATAGGGGACGTCAACTGGGGAGAGGGGTCGATGACATCAGAAAAACCGTGGACGGCACCTGGTTCAGACTAGTGCAGGATCGAGCCGAGTGGCATAATCAAAGGGAAGCTTATGCCCAGCAGTGGGCAGAAAATGGCTGATATGATGTTGATGATTTATCACTTGAATTAAGTATGGATTTCTCAAAACAAGCTAATGTGAACTCAAATTTTGAAGAGGCGGGGAAAGAAACAATAATCAAATTGTAATATTCTGGAATTGTCTATTTAAATAGAATAACAATGACTAGATAAGAAATAATTTCATACACATAAGATACATTTTATTTATCCTTCGTTCGTTCCGTATCCTAAGGCGTTCTATTGAAATCCTTTTGTACCATAATTTATTTCAGTTTTTGTAAAGTTACGTGTAGAAAACACGATTTCAGTGAGGTAATTGTTTTATCGCATGAGCACGGTAACATTGGTCAGGTGAGGGGTGGAATTGGGTTGGGGGGTGATAGGAAGAAAGTTACAAACCAGTGCACGTCCAAGATCCTATCACATGGAATTATTCTGGTCAAGAACAGTTTGAGCAAACAACATGAGTTGTGGTTTTATGGACGCTGCAATTTGTCTGGGGTAACTTTTGATTTGATAAGGGATTTTATCGTGATGGGGATTAGATTAGTGGTAAAGTTGGTTGAAGTTTGAACGTAAGGAAATTGACGGTAATAATGACATTTGCTACGACATGTCTAGATTATATAATTATTGTAAGTGGTCCTACCCTCAAGTTTTTTGGATTTATTTATATAAGTTTTGTTTAATATTTCTACCTTTTTGTACAACCAAATAGTGGATGTATCACAGAGATGTATAACTATTTATTTAATAGGAACGCCTACAGCTTAAATCAATACATTGTAGAGCTACACTGACAAAGTTTTCATTCTGTTATAGAAACCAATTACAGGCGGACACAGGAATTTATGGAGTTCTGGGTGTTTGTGTCGATTAAGCATTATTGATTATTGTATAATTTAAAATGCATAACTTTGATCATCGCATTAAGTACCTACTCTTTATAATAATGCACGTGAATCTGCGGGCGGGGGGGCGGTGCTCGCGTATGCATTTTGTGAATTCGTCCGAGAAAGTTTGCGGAATTTGTAATAAATATTTTGCTTTCTAGAATATTTTGATAACTTACTATTAACTTTTTCTTTTTCTACTCTTTGTTATAACACCCAAACTTTTACTTAACAACTGTGGCTTAGCGTTTTAGCAATCTATCAGTCAGCGCTTGTTTCAGGGTCAACAAAAGGAAAGAGCTAATCAGCTAAAGTTTCCATGTAAGCCATTTGTGTGCTGTTAATCTAATCGGTGCCGTGTTGAACGATATTTTGATATACCGTTACAATTGCCAAATGAAAAATACGCGTATTTCCTGCTGCCCGTAATCGCCGTGTAATCCATCAAATGGAACGATGTACCGTAGCTTATAAGGAACAGTTAGGCTTCTTACTGCTAAAAGCATTTGCTATATTATCAACGTCTTTAGTTTATTTTACCATTTTTTATTATACCCTACAAATTTCAAGTCTCTAAGGCCGCGGTCACGAAGTCAGCGGGAGCGCGGCGGCGGCGGCGGCGGCGCAAGGATTGGCGCGTTTCAATCAAAGATATTTCATACAAGAGGGATAGACATGGAAAAATAATATCTGTTCCAAAACTATGTGCATGCTGCCTACTACACAGAATTTTTGATTAGTTGTCAGGCTGCCACGCACCAACTACAATGCGGCGCGATGCCAAAGTGCTCAGTAAGAAGCTGCCCGAATAACAGCAGATACAGAAAAAAAGGATGGTGTTTCATATTTTAAGTACGTATCATCAGCTTATCATCAGCCAGGGTTTCCATTTAATTTCAATAATTTTCATTTTCTTATTCACAATAAATTGACACTAGAGTGACGCCCAAAGCGTGATCAAACAAAAAGCTATGGAGTCGATTACAGTGTTTTGTTTTTAGTTTTCCTCGAAACCTTCCGAATGGACAGCGAATTATAGCAAAACCATCTTTGCATGTGAGTCATAGAAAACACCCAGACCCGAGACAAATATTTGCAGATCATGCAAATTTGTAGCGCGAAGCGCTCGTGGCGTGGTTAACTTCGGTGTTCTTAGCAGATCACCTTTTTTAAGCAACACTCCGCCCGGTCATTACTTGGATGGGTGACCGTTTAGTGACATTCAGATTTGAACGCTTCCGTGCTTCGGAAGGCACGTTAAAATGTTGGTCCCGGCTTTTCGATCGTTAAGCCATGTCAGAGGCCTTCAGGCGGCCTAAAAACTCCGACACCAGAGTTTGCCACTAGCTCATACGAAGAAGAAGAATGCAAATTTGTGCCGCGGCGGTATTGAACCCGCAATCTTCTGAGTCTCAGTTGCCACCGTCGCCCACCTTGCCACAGGGGACATACTGGATAAAGGACAATTATGTCGAATGTAATAAAACTCATCTCCATAGCCATCTCCATAGCCCATGCCAACCTCACCTGCTCATGCACTAAAAAAACGGGGTTCTGGCGGCCGGCTGATTGCGGCATAGCCCAGCCTAACATTGGCACAGATAAATCCCCTGGCCGTCGATAGTCAGCATCGTCGGCGGTGCAAGAAACTGTGCCCTGCGATCCCCTACCCGCATGCCCAGCGTGGGGATTAGGCATATCTCCCTTCTTATATGGAAGGGTTATGTCCAGCAGTGGACTGAATAGGCTTGTATTGGTGTTGTTGTTTTTGTATGTCGAATGAGTGATAAAATTGACAACTCAAGTGGGTAGGCTACTTGAATTTGGCCTGTGTCAGTACTTTGGTAGCGGAGCCTACTGTATTACGTATTGTCACGATTTAATGCGACTGATATATGAGCTATTTGCGTTTTATTCTGATTGATAGCGAGATTCAAGCCATTTTGACAATTGCTCAGGTTTCATTGGCTAATTTCAGAGGACGCAGATCAGCGAAGCAGATTAGCAAAATATGAAATGGTTATTTTTAACCCTTTATTGCACAAAAAAGAAAAGTATGGAACAAAAAGAGGACTTCATTTTCAAGCATTTTCTAGCTAATTAAACTTAGGTTAACCTTAAATTAATAATTAAAGCAAAAGTTTAATTCCAGGAATCACTTCTAAATTAAAGCAAATAAAATTATGTATTAGTTATTTTTCATACTGTAAGTCCGGACCCTAATTGTCTCCCTATTTCAGAGGTTTTGCCCCAATTGTCAAAACTTGGCAAGTCACAGTATTGGTGTCATGTAAAACACTTGAATAATGAAATTAAATAATAATATTTATAAGAAAATAAATCAATAATAAGAAGGAATTCCATCAATTTTGTATGTAATCTTATACCTTTTACGTCCAGTTTCTCAATCAAAACCATTCTGGTACAAGGACTTTAATATCGAATTTATAGGCTTCTAAGCTCCATCAGCTAGATTGTGGAAGATCATGTCTCAGATATAAAACTCAAGATGAAGTCTGTATTAGTCCCACTGTCCACTAAAGTAATCCTTTTTCTTCATAAATCCATGCCCTATTCGATCTAAATAGAAAACTTTTACAGGGTAAGTTCGAGGGCAAAAGAGCTTGCGGCAGATCGCCCATGAGATGGACAGGCCAAATATAGGCTGCTATTAATATTCCTCTGAACGAGTGCGCCAACAAAGCAGAGGTCCAAGAGGAATGGCGGTGATGTAATGCAGGCCATCGTCTCCAGCTAACGACTACCTCCGCTCTGTCAAGATTGTTACGACTGAAAAGAAGATTAGGGAGATAGATAGATATAAAACTTTCTATTTTACTCACGCTAACATAAAATGCAGAACAAAAATGACAATAGAGAGGTTTGCCATTACGCTTGGTTTTGTGGCCTCAGTTTTGATGAAGATGGTGATGTCCAAAGCCGTCCCAGATAGAAACAAGAGAAGGAGATGAGACGATATCCACAGGAGAAAGTGAATATTTGCTGATGTAGCACCCAATATACCTTACCTATGTATATATATTTTTGTAACTAGTAAAATTGTAATTTTAATTTGTGTGCTATTTTGTAGTAAATAAATTTATGTCAATGTATAAGTCTAAATATATTTTTTCTAGCCAGGGCACAAAGAGAGTTATCTTTATTTAAAAGATGTTACCATCGCCATTTTAACGCTACAGTAGATAATGCGCTTTAATAGTTTATTACACTTCGTGAGATAGCATGGTATTTATGACATACTTTTAATCGCTTTTGAGTTTAAAGAACTTTGCACTTGCGAAAACGCTGTAATCTTTATTTTACGACGATTTTAATGATATCATTTCAGAGCTGAGCATTAAATATTAAATATATTTGTGGGCGAATGAGCAAGAAGTTTATTTATGTAAAAAAAAATATGACACAAATCAATAGCATGTTTTTACAATAACTCTGAAATCGGATAAGACAGTGTAAAGGTATACTAACCATTATACTTTATAAAATATATTAAACACCAGAAATGTAAAACAAACGACCTTGCAGTGGGTGTAGGCCACCGCCTGAGAAGGAGGGGGTTCGATCACCGCCGCGAAACAAGAATTTGTATGATCTGAAAATTTGTCTTGGGTCTGGGTGTGTATGTATATTACGTATGTATTTAAAAAAAATGTATACACATAGTAACAACTCTGCTTAGTTTAAGGCTACATTGATGCTCTGTGATAGTGTCTTACATTATATATGAATCTAATAATGTGCAGTGCTTTTTTAGTGTAAATACCCTGGGAGTGAAAAATAACAGCACCGCGTTCATCCTAAACTTACCTTATTTACTTCATTTTCCTAGTAAACTTAAATTGATTTCGAACTCTCATATATCAGAACACGTGTTGCGATTAGCCCTAATACACTTCCAGAGCCAACGCGAGTATTCAAACGTGACTAAAATATCATATCTTGTTAATTTAGTTCCGAATCCGGAGGATGTCTATTTAGCCGGTTTAACGTTTATAGGGAAGTAAAGCCAGATTTATGAAGGCAGAAGGAAATATTGGTTTTTTTAAAGTTTAAAGTTTGTGAGTAAATATGTGAATTTGAAAGAGGGGTCTAACCTCTCTTTGGAAACCAAGCCTGCCCGTGGTGCAACCCTGCAGTATAACAAACAAATACAAACAAGGCTGGCTGATTGCGGCATTGCGCAGCCTAACACTGGCACAGCTAAATAGACTGGTATTGTTGTGGAACATGGAAACATTTTACCATGTTTGTTCTTCCTTGACACCAAAACTAAGTATTCAACAGATTTTAAGGTTGGTGCGATAACCAGAGAGCAAATTTCAAATGCTCTCTAACAACAGAGCAAAAATAATTTAGAATTGATCATAGTTTACTCAGCATCATTATCATCAGCCTCTAGCAGCTGGACGTAGGCCTCCTCGAATGAAAGCCACAATCATTATGCCTTGTCCTATTCTGGACGCATCTAGCTTTTGCCAGCAGCCTTTCGCCAATTGTCACTCCACCTGGCCGGAGGGCATCCCGCACTGCTTTAGTCGTGCGTTTGCATTGCGTCTGCGTTTTTATTGTTATAACCGAGTTTGTAATTCCAATTTAGTATTCGTTGATCACGTTCCACCCTTAGCATCTATTGAAAATTCATTATTCACAATCCCGTTTTATTTCAATCAAATACTGTGAGCAAAATACATGGAATATCAATTAGTTGGCTAGACAGCCGTCAGTTAGCTATAGTCGCACATACAAATAGCCCCTCCTCAATATGTTTGTGAAGTATTCTACATGGGCTCGTACCGTGGTTATAGGCCAGTTTCCTTTGCACTTTAATAGTCATTTTATTTTACAAGAGCATACTCTATGAAGGCATTAGTATTAATACCTACGTGTTTTTTCATAACACTTGAAGATATTAAAAGGTAATCATAACCGACAGTGAATATTGTATCGTAGGGCATGCGTATTTTTCATATTTCCTTGTAATGCAACAGAGGCCTGCACCCAGAGGTATGAAGGCTCATATGCATCGAGACAATATCCATTATTTTACCTGCACCCACATCTTTCAAATTGAAACACAGCAATGCTGCTTCACGGCAGAAGGCATAGTGGTAAATCCTCGGACGAGCTCTTCACAAACATCGCTCTCTCTGAGATCGCTACTTACTAATGTACTACGCTATTTTCTAAACTAAGTAAGTATCTTCACTTTAGTTTTTGACCACGGTACCGCCATTTAGAACCTATTGGAAATTTGAGACTATTAAATTGCCCAAATTGTGCTTTTTAAAGCCTTCACTCGCTCGGTTGAATGAAAACTAATTCATAAACTAGACCTTATACAATAAAATTTCTATCATATTAAAGGCAGTTTAATCAAAGGCTCGTGACATACCCACTTGTATCTTAAATAATGAATATTCTAAAAATAAAGTAAAAAAATAACCAATTTTAACTACTCAACGAACCCTGTACTTATGTTGATGGTATTTGAGAACCATAAAAATGCACGCAGGAAAAGCTTACCATATCGTAAACATTTACCACTCACGTTAGGGAAAACTTCAGTCATTTGAAAGGAAATTATTATTCGCTCCACTGTAAGTTTGAGTGTAGTTAGTCGTTTCAGCCTGAACGATCAGAGCCTGTTTATTACTAATGACTAAAAAATCAAACCACGAAGCACGAAACCACGTTTCGATTAAAATAATAAAAAAAGGATTGCTTAGACTAAAGGAGAAACTCTGTCATTGTAATCCTTTACCATTCATCTTCACAGACACGAAAAGGCTCTCGCGATGGCGCGGACTAATTCCGAATGCACCTCCAATCGTAAAAGAAGTCGTAAAGAAGCGAATCTCCCCTCGAACCGATGCACGAGAATCAGGGGAAAATAGTTGATTTCTTATTGGCTTCCGCCCAGACTCAGATTGAAAATTCGCCATAAAGACATTGGAACACGCCTGGCCGGATTAAAGGGGGAAACTAATAAAGAAAACTTTTGCGACACCGTATTTTTACCAAACGCGCTCCTTAAACTTCTTAGCCTTTATTAGCTTGGCGTCGGTAATTTGGAAAATGCTCTGCGGTGTTTGAAGCGTTTTTCCTAAACTGCTATAAAACGAATCTCTAGTTTGTGTTATGGCTTTCTCGAGTTGATTAAGTTTTTCAATCTCAGCAAATTTTATGAAATACGGATTCCATTATCCAATGCATATTTTTATTTACGAGGCAGATGCTAATATAATTACCATTTCGTAGTGTATAGATCATAAAAATATTCACTGCTGCAAAGAGATGCGAAAGGCTACCGGTAGAGCTGGATGCGTCGAGCTCAGCACAGGGCATAATGGTGCTCATTAGTAGAGGCCTCTCATTCCTTTAATCATCATCCAGCAGTGGACTGCTATAGACTGATGATGATGATGATGATGATGATGTAAGAGATGTGCTTTTTTTCTAGAGAGTACTAAGGGTAAACATTATGATACATAGCTGACGCGATGACAGAAAGTAGTGACACGAGAGGAGTTAATAAAGATAAAACGCGGTAATAAACATGTTTTCAAAACACGTCAGAGCGCTCACATTCCTTCGAATAGGGAACAGGGTAATACGTATCTCATTTACATAAATTATCTCGGAGTGAAATGGTGTCTATCAGAGAGAAGCAATGGAGCGCAGCCGTGAAGGGAGCTCTGTTTACGCAACACGTCGTGATCGCCCATTGGGATTAATTTACTCCAGGCTTTCAAGAATAAAACAAAAGAAAGGGTGAATTTAATCGCTACTCTAGCTTATAATGCTTGCAGTTTTTCAACGTCTGTAAACTTCAGAGGTAAATTCACACGGTACCGCACTGTACATAATTTCACACACACCTCGACTCATCGTTCCCCGAAATATTAAGGTGTATAAAATTTTATTACAAGCATTACCCCCTTACTCGCTCTATAAACATTTTCCGTTCCCCCTTGAGTGAGATGGGACGCAACTTTCGCCTTACCTTATTTTTCTCTCTAATGCCACATTTGTGTCTTAATAACGAATGGTATTATGTTACTCTTTTCATTGTTTGATTCTAAATCTCGGGAGATTGGGGATTTCCTTTCGTTTCTTTAATGGCCCGTGTTCGGGAAATGCAATATTGGAAACACTACTCAGCTGAGCTTTATTGAGTATTATTTAAACTGCTCATTGAATTATCGGTTCGATCGTTGGATTGGTTCCATTTTTTTAATAATACAGAACGGTAACTGGAATTGTAATATTCCATTATGAAGTGAAATGAGGTGTTTATTTTCATCGCACTCCACGTGAGAGCTCTATGGCAGAAGCAAATGAGTACGATAAAATTGTATTTTATATGAACATCCAGGAAGCTTTTATGTTATCTTGGTTTGCTTTTTATTTTGGTTTTGGCTTCTGTATGTAACGATGATGAAAGGCTCTGTGCAATAAATAAATAATTTAATAATCCTGGACACTTCTCACACAGCCCCAGACTAAGCAGAGCTTGTATTATGAGAACTACATGAGTTATAATACTACTGTTATATATTATTGTAAAAACTTACATAAAAACACCCAGACCTAAGTCAAATATCTGCGAATAATGAAAACATTTGTCCTTTTGGCGTCTCAGGCAGACTTTCGTCCACTATGCCACAGAGGCCGTCGATGAACGCAAAGTTTAAATGTTCAAGGTACTTCGGGTTTATCTCATCTCGACTTAAACAATGTAAATTTAAATATGCAAATGACGAGCCTGATAGAAACCGGTCGGTAATCGGAATCAATCGCAACAAAGCACGCGCATCCCCTTATCTACAGCGTTTGTCGCGGAGCTTATTGATATCACCGGTGTCGCCTATTGGATAGCTTATGAAGAAAAGCTACCTCACTTGCCAATTTCATTTATAACAGAAAAATATAGTAATAATTTAGTGTGTAGTAGTGTTTGTCTGTAAATAGTAAATTATCATTGTTACTCAACTCATGCGCAACGCAAGTTACGTCAAGTCTACACCCATAACTTTTCAGTAGTAGTAGAGTTCTTTGTGCAGCGCTCGTCCGGGGAAGTACTGCCACCATGCCTATTTCTGCCGTGAAGCAGCTGTGTTGTGTTTCGGTTTGAAGGGTGTGGGTGTCGGTGAAATTACAAGCACAAGGGGCTCATCACTTTCAAGTCTCTAGGTGTTGGACGCAGGCGTTGCATCGTAGATCACGTTCCGTTAAAAACGTGATCTATGATGAAATACTTTTTGATAGGTAATGGTTACCACATATCATCAGGTGGGCCATGTACTTGTTCCAACCATAAAAAAAAGTCTAACATCACTCAATGTGTATCTTCTCTATTCTGTGTATTAGCTTTTACTGTACCAAATAAATTCTAATTCATTCTTTACCACCTCTATGTACCTTTAGATGTAATCATATTTTGGTGTACAATTTTAAGCGAGGTAATTATGTTGTGTATTTTAAACCAGTTATCCTGTAAACCATTAGGTTTATTAATTACCAAAGTAAAAGTAAGTTTAAAGAAAAATGATTTTGTTACTAAAAACAACGAGATTTGGTTATATATTTTATACTAAACTTTCTTATGTTTAAAATTGATAAAAAATATCATGTAAAATATCTTCGTTGATTCCAGATTTTCTCTGAGAGAACCAGCTATTCTATAATATAGTCGTGGTGTTGGTGTCGTATATGGATATTGGCTGTATATCCCGATATTGCCGGTTGTTTGTCTTGCACCTGTTATATTGACTAGCGACGCACTGTTGTTACACTTTTTCTTATTGCCTATCCTTCCATAAGCATTCATCGGAATGGAGCACTCAATACAACTATTGGCTTCATATTGTCATTCGAACGAGGGTTCTTCCCAATATGTAGGCTTGAATTGGTTTGTTTTCATAGACCAATGATTTGTGCCACAGCAGATACGTTCCCGTAACTGGAGAGGGAAAACAAAATTATATAAGGAGAAATGGGACGCCAAATTTTGTTTGCTTGTGATCTCCAAAATATTCCGTCTGAAAGCTTTGATGGTGCCAAATAAACGGTTTTTATTAAAGCCCACACATATTGTAATAATGTACACACAGTATCATACCTACGTTTCAGATTTCAAAATTATATTGAAAATGTTTATTTGGGTGCAATGAAAACGGACCTCTTGAATCAGTCGGACAAATCAACACAATAGCGGGTAACCTAATATAATAAATGATCTACAAGAATAATGGAAAAAAAAACTACTTCATTATAGAAAGTGTAAATAGAATAATGTGTATTTTGGGAACTATATGGACACACCTGGCGCAGGACAGATTCTGATTGGGGACCGTTTTATATTTGCTCCGGCAAAATTGAGTTATCGAGATTAGACCCGTTCAACTGGAGAACGAAATCACTGTCCAAAGTTTCCTCAACGACTTCGCACCCTCGTCCTGACATAGGTTTATTGAAAATAAATATTTTAATGTTAACCGATAGGCCATGTAAGGGATAAAGGTAAATCTTTGCACCTTTTCCACGCGGACGATGCGGACTCCAAAGAGAAATATTCGGGACCATCCACCGCGAGGAATCCTATTGCAATTTATGCTCATTGAACCGGAAAAAGTATATGGGGAGGCTAAGGTCGGCGCCGATTCTTTTATTGCCACGAAATCAATAAGTAGCGTGACGCGGCAACTGTTTTCGACGACCGTTTCATGTAATAGAACTCATAAAATCACACTCACGTCTGCTCATGTGATCGGTGCGTCGGGTTTTCCATAAATCAAAAGTATCTCTTTGGGGAGTATCGGATCGGGTCGTGCTTTAGCAATTATTCTGAATATATTATTGAGGAATCTAGTTGGGCCGATACAGTGCAATAAGTCACCAGACCCTCCAGGGAGCCGCCGCTCCTGCCACTCCTACGGACGTAATTGAAAATTGAAATTTGTTTAGGACTCCGCTGCTGGACTTGTAATTTGATTTCGGCGACGGCACGCGCGCAATCGGGCAGCAATAACAATAAATAAAACCACTTGAGGTGAGACTGCGATTAATCGTGCAATCATTGCCCTTGTTGGTTCTGTATCCAGTGTCCACTCGAGAATGACACCAAATTGAATTAATTTACTAAAGAGCATTCGGTAGTAATGAGTGTCTGAAGGAAACACACATTTTACGCTGCTACTTACTTACTCTTTCAATAGTTCGGGGTTGGAAGTCAATGGAATGAGAACACTCTGGAAAAATTTATCAACTTAGCAGTGAGTGAAAAATGTTATTCCATCAAAAGTAATTACTAGGTTTGTTGGTAAAATGTATTATAAAAATATAATTTCCCTAATGCTCTGGGTTTATGATAGGCAAAAGTTTATGACGAAAAGAAGGCATAAACTGCTTGCGCAGGTAATACGTAAAAGCAGTACGGTGTTCCCCTTTACCTTGGGAGCCATTCTTCTGCGGTATTTCATATCCCTTGGAACATATAACTCTGGATATAATGCATCTCAAACGCGAAGTTGCATTCGATATGAAAAGCAGGTTGCCAGCGTTTATCTACCGGTACTGTAGATAAATAGATACATTTTTGTTTACAACAACAAACATACACATACATAATAATAACAAAAATTTACAAAACTACATAACACAAGACTGAAAAAAGAAAAATATTAATTCATCTATGTGTGTGTTGCAGTATGACAAAAAGGTCATAACTCAGCGCATAATTTTGCTCAACGAGCAAACACTGATTTTCAGTTATAACCCGCCGAGGTAACAAAAAGAACGAGATGCTATACAACAATAACAGTTGGTAGGTTGGTATAATGTAAAATTACTATACCTACTTGTTTAATCGCGATTTTCAACTGTTGTTGTGACATTAAATTTAAGGGGAAATATGTTAATCCGTAGAAACCGGTAGGCAGGCTTCTGCTTTCTACCTGATAATGGTCTAGTGTGGCAATAAAGTGCATGCCCGCTGCCTACTTTCTGTAAATTTATAGCCTCTACTGAAATAACACAGCATTAGTTTTCGTACCGCTTGAAGTATGACCCACTGCTTAGTAGTAATAACTTTCATAGACTTTGGTCTTGCATTAATTATTATCTTTCTTGTGAACTTTAGTAAGAAATTCTAATCAGTTGTATCCTAGGTGACGCAAAGTATATGTCACTAAATACTTAAAAAATTTTAGAATAAGAAATATTAGGTGCTTACCTATGAAATTGGCGTTTTGTATTGAGAATTTTGAGAAAATTGATTTCTCCATACATACATTTTGTATTTTTTTCTGGAACTACTATCCCTATTCTCCTAATTTTTTTTGTGTATGATTGGACAACATTGTGAAAAGTATACGTAATCTTATTTAAAACAGAAAACTTACACATAAAAAAATACTACGAATTTAAGCATTGGAAGCGTCAACACGTGAAATGACCTGTTTTTAAGCTTAATTTAAGTCGGTTGAATTAAATAAAATAAGTGCAAAATGAAATAGAGAGAAAAAACGCCAATTTCATAGGTAAGGACCTATAGTAATAGACTAATGAACCACATGTAGTAAATTCGGTTACTACATGATATGGAACAATAAGGAGGATAATAAAATTTTACATGACAATTTCGGATTATTCTGTCAATGGCACGTGGCCGTGATCACCAATTCCCCTGACTATTTCCCACCATAGGTACTTCCCACGAACGCACATCAATAGAAACAAAGGCGCACGTGAACGCTGTATTGGCAATATCCAAGAAATTCGCCGATACAACGGAGAGATACAACCATTATTAGCTAGGGGGTTCCTTAGTGCCCCCCTCGCTATCACTCACCTATCCGTATCACCGACGAGGAACCCCACACGACTAATCACAAAGGATGCGGAGGAGACGCGCTATGCATATTTATTAATGCCCCAAACGAATTCTCACCGTTCAATACCTAGAACGTGGATGTTTTTCATTTACTCGGCTTATTTATTTAGAGGGCCCCAGGTAGGCTTAATGCTTGATGAGTTCAGATTCGGCCCGCTTAATTTCTACGCGTCTGTTACATATTAAATCTCTCGTAGATCACGTGAAGTCGGCCGACTTAAATGGATTAAGTTCGCCCGATAAAAAGTTTAGGTGAGTTTTCGTGTCTAACTTTCGGGTAATAGTGGGGCGTTATTAGACCGTGCGAGTGAACGAGAGCCCGTCTATAAATAATGTATCCGAAATCGGCAAATTTACGCGAGTGGAGCGAATAGGAGCGTTACCAACGAAATTTTACGTCCGAGCGCACGAACGGTACGTTGGCTTTTTAAACTCAGCACGCACCTCCAGTAATTAAAACTTCTCTACCGAAAAAACAATAAAAATAATTAACACTCCCTATCGCTAGCAGACTCGTGTGAGATGAACGGAATTAAAATCGCTAAGATGTGTAGGTAAATAAATATTTTTCGTTCCATTCGAATTAAACCTCCCAACGAATGCTAATGTTTAGCGAACGGGGAATTCTTGTACAGTTTAAGGGGAGGTCGGGTTAATTAAATGGGCCTGGGGTTCATTTTCATAAAATTATTTGATCTTGGGCCAACACGAAGCGATTCGGAGCGATTCATTCGCCAAAATCGCTGACTTTAATTTTCCTTTTTGTACTAAGATTTTACTTCAAAACTCTTGGGTTGAGAAAATTTCGCGATGAACAAACTACATAAACACGAGTTTATTGCTGTCTGTCTGTCTTCATTTTCAACTTGAAGGACGGTTCTGCAAATTGACTGAAGTGCAGTCTGATGTTTTAGAGTTACATACGAAGCGTAAGTAAGTCGTTCTTTTAAAATGATTAAAACTTATACAAACATTCAGTTATTAAATTTGATTAATATTTATATTTTTAAGATGTTTTATATGTGATCATAATAATGCCTTACCTAATGACACTTTACATTCAAGTTTTTTTTTTAAACTTCGATGTTTTTTTTTAATTAATTATTCATTACTATAGTATTTATACTTACAATATTAGTACTAGGTATATCATATTGATAGGTACTTAGAATGAATACCTTAACTTAATTTTATCAAGAGTTTTATGTATCGAATCTTTATGGATATTAAATTACTAAATATATCTATTTAAAAACTAGCCTTCACGTGCAAAATATAAAAATATATTTTCATGCAAATTTAATATCATAGTTTCATTAATCCTCGCTAAAATTATATGCAGGGTGTTCAAAGGCAGTAACGGCGCATACCAAAAATTATGACTATTACTTGTAACCTAAACAAACATAAGAGATTTATGCCATGGAGTGCAAGCGACAGCCTGCATAATTTAATTATTCCCTCACACCCTTGATTAAAATTTTGCAATAACGCATTAGCAGTAAGATGCCTAAGGGCGGAAATTAAGCGGTCCATAATAATTTCTTACGTCAGTGGCATGATTAAAATCTTGCAATTAATTATGAAAAGTTTGATTCTGCTTGGGGCATGCCTTGCCCTTGAGGGGATGCCTTTTCGGTAGACCCTTTGTCTCAGGACATTTCAGGAGATAAGTAACGATAAATTATTGTTTAACAGAAAACTGGTGGTGGCCAAGGTCGGGCCAAAGAACTTCCGGTCGTCCACCAGCGCGTTGGGTCGACGACGCGCATACTTGGATGAGAGAGGCACAAGACAGATGAGGCTGGAAAAATAGGGAAGCCAATACCCAGCAGTGAGTGATTCCAGGCTGAGATGATGATGATGATGATGATGATGAAGATAATGAAATTAAAAAAAAACATTTGTGTATCACAATATCACCATAATTTGTTGTCAGTTATTCTCATCGTTTACAAACAATGTTTTTTTTTATGTTACAAAGTTAAATAACATTGAGCTCTTTTTTTTCGTATGAGCTAGTGGCCAACTCTGTTGTTGCAAATTTTAGGCCGCCCGAACCCCTCCAAAAGGGTATAATGAGTGAAAAATCCGGGAACACCATCTTAACGTGCCTTCCGAAGCACTGACGGTCACATAAGTCACTTCTTGGATGGGTGACCGTTTAGGGGCAATTAGGGATATTCCAGGCGGGATATTACCTCAGAAGATTGGCTTAGAACACCGAAGTAAGCTACATAACAAGCGAGTTAATTTTTGGTAAACCTAAAGCGAGTAAGTATCTACTTTGTTTCGAACAAGAGGTCTTGCTAAGAGGACTTGTACATCAATAAAATAATCAGCTGTAAAACTTTGAGCATCAAAAAGAAAAACAAGCAAACCATATAACTTCTCACTCATTACAAACGAAACGAAAACATTACACAGGGATCCGAAGTAATTCTAATTCCGTGCAGCAACTGTTAAAGTTGAAGGTGTTTTAGCACTAACTCTGGAAGTTAGAATGAGCGCATCGACTTTTCGGTTCACCCTACCGTAGCAGTAATGGTTGGAGCCTTCATTCGTGGTGGAAAACTTTACCGTCGATAATTACTAGAGTGTGAACGGTTGCCGATTTCGTGACACATCATGCTCTGCACTTTCTAGCCACAACTCCTTAGTTGCTCTTGTTTGCGAAAATAAACCTTATTAACTACACTTCAATCTATTATTGACATTTAGCTAATAAGAGGTGCAATATTAAACATTATGGTGACAACAGATTTTTCATAATATGCATAGCCTCCACCGTACTTTGCATATAGTCTTATTAGGCCATCTAAATTTCAACAAACCCTCACATAATCGTTACAATTATTATAAAATTTTCTGCCAACTTAAAATAGAATTATATTGATATCGATATCATCATCTCAGCCATTTTCGGTCCACTGCTGGGCAGAGGCCTCCAATTGATAATGCCATTCACTTTGATCTTTGAATCTTTTTTTTGGAATCGTCGACCAATATCGTCGGTGGCCGTCCTCTATTTCTAAAACCATCTCTCTGTCACCACTCGGTCAGCGCTTTTGTCCCCTGTGTCGTCACTCCCCGTCTAGCCAAGTGTCCAGCACAACTCCACTTGAGCCCCAATATCCACTCACTGATATCCTGGACTTTAATCTGCATGCGTCAACTTGTCAAAATTCTATCGATGACTAGTGAACCGTAATCAGTTGCCAATTCACTGACATTATACCAAAGTTCGGGTCTACCATTATCTAACAAGCGCACACCTTGCAAATTTTCTATTGTAAGTAATTGCAGGCATTACGTCGTGGTTATGCAAAAGAGGGCCATTTCAAAAGGAAATATTTTGAAAATTTATGCAGAGCTTACTTTGCGGTTTTGCGGAATGAAAAACCATTGACGCAGTTACAATGACGCAGTCACAATTAGACGCAATCAAGAACCCTGATAAGTTTTTGTATGAGTTGGTAGTTATATAGGTATTCCTTATGCTGGAGTTTAAACACGACTCCTCTCTGTATTCTGTGACACGACCAGAAAACAGGTATCTATGTAGTTTGCCTGTCAGACTGACAAAAACATAGCGTCACGCGTCCATTTATGAATTAATGTGGTAAATAGATGCTGAAGTAGGTTTTGACTGACTTTGGAATTCGCCTTTGTTTAAATTAACCTTATAAAATACTAAATAAATGATAAAATGCATTTTAGGTAACAATATAAATATTTTTTATAAATATTTTTATATGATAAAAATGTATAAAGCCAGTTTCATTCAAATATTAATTCCAAATATATAAAATTGAATTATTATTTTTATAAATTATAATATTGAACCTACACAGTTGAATATTAAAATAATCTAGTTGATAATCAATTTAATAAATAAATTATATATATAAATTAATAAATTATAAACTGTAAACGCATGCTCGAATCTAAAATCATAAATTGCAGCGCCCTTACAGGGCACATGTACTTACCTATAAGCTTACTTTAACACCTAAGAAACTAAATGTATATGTACGCAATAAACAATATAAACAATAAAGAATATAATCAAATATATAATTTATTATTATATCATTATTATGACACTTTATTCATTTTAAAACTCATCAAAAATACATTTTTTACTATAAAATTTAAATCATTATTATTATTATTACCCTCAGCTGAGTAAAGGCCTCCCCCGCCACACTCTACTCTTGCTGGTCTTGTACAAGTTCTTGCCAATTAGTGCTGAAGGCATACAGGTCGTCACGCAGAGCTTCTCTAGCCTGTGTCTGTGCCGTTTGCCATCCAGCCAGTCAAAGACGTTATTTTTAGGAAAAACCTTACTCCTAAATAATACTGTCTCAGTCAAGAATAGCCCACCATATGTTAGCGAGCATACAAAAGTATACCCGGCACTCTCTGAATTATAGATGCGCAAGCGAAGCCGCGTTCCGCTGTCAGTCGTGTGATTTTGAGACAATCTGATTTGGTGTTCCCCCGCTTTAGTCACTGAATGTTTTATAAGATTGTTCCTGTGGATCTACGTTATGCTCGCTTCTAATAGCCGTGCGGTCGGTGTATTATCTTCTCTTTGTTTACTCGTGAGGTATACTCGTAGAGTATCGAAGGGTATCTTCGCTTTGCGTTTTGAATATCGTGGAATATTTGCTTTCTGTATTCAGGTATAATGGTATTGTAAATAGATTTAGTGTAAGTTGAGTTGGAAAATTGTGTTAATAAGTTAGGTAAATAAGGGTCAGATTTTTTATTATTCCCTGTGTATTTCATATTCAATATTATGATAATAACAAAAATATAGCTAATTAATGCTCAAGAAACATAGCAATAACGCTAATTATTAAACCACCAAATAAATACTAGTAAATATAATTAGAGTAAGAAAGTAAAATATTATAAGTACATAGGTACTAAACTACTAAACATAATTATATGGCTTTTATTATAATTTATTGCAGACATTGCCTTATAATTGAAATTATTTAGAAATAAGACCCCAAGACAATAAATTGAAGCAACATAAAATTTAAGGTTCCATTTAATTGTAAACTGCACAATTAGAACGGTCTCATGATCGTATTAAAATGATTTAAGTACTACAAATTTTGTAATAAAGGGCCAAGTTTAATTATATCGGCGGAACCGAAATCGCGGTATGGCATCGCGGTACATTTCCCAGGAGCCGTCGACATTTATTGGCGTGGAACGGCGGATAAAACAATAAAGAATGGTTAACGGCGTTTTAATGTGAACAAGAACATGGCTGGACAATGGCCGCCGATTGGGGTTCGCTGGACAGTGGTCAGTCGAACTTACCGCACAGTGCTCAACTGCCCCCTAGTGATGTATTTCGAGCGAATGATTTAATGTCGCTAACGATACCATGGCTGCTATCTAAAAAAAAATATCATTTGTAAACAACGACTCTTTAAGGCCCACCAGTTAAAACTAAAATGAGGGTATTATGAATTACCACCTTATTTTAAATATCTATCGATAAAAAGAATCGGTCATCAAACCAAATCCGCGATTCGACATTGTCGATTTACAAATTGCTGTAATAAACATTATTGGTACGGGTTTGTAATAAAATCATAACTTTAGTGAATAAAATTCATTTTATCATCGACTAACGTGCATCCCTAGCGGAGTAGGTAAGTAATAAAAGTACCCGCATAAACCTTTGAATTGCTGACCACGGCATCGAACCTGCGCCCTTTGTCTGTGTCCGGCCGCAAATTGTTCAAGAAATAAAATAAAATCTAATTTACCGGCTTGCTACGTTTATAGGAACTGCTTTACGAGTGCCGCTGACTCGAGTGTATTGTTTACTTCCAATACCTTAACTTTTTTACTTGTTCTTACTAATACGATTAAAGTTATAAAAGGAGAAATAAAATTTGGCCAAAAAAATAATTTACTAAGAACTGATCGTCAGTGTTGTGCAATGCGCAGTTATTGTGTTGCGGACATTATGCTTATGTAGTGGTAAATTGTTTCAAAATTACATTTCCTGTACCATATAGTATGCTTAATATGAGATCTGCCATTTTACCAAAATAAGTAATAGACTCCGTATTAATAGCCTACTAAAATAAGGAAGACAAAAGTTTGTGAGGATGTTAAGATTTGAAATGTCAAACCCTCCAAAACTAGCAAACGAATTAAGCTATAATTGCATTCCTCCGGTCTGCCAAGAGAATCATTTGATCTAGAACCAGAAATCAGAAACAGGGTGCCTAGTGCGAGTTCTTTTACCAGCTCGATCCCGTTTGCGTTTACGGAAATTTGTATGGAAAGGAGTCAGTGCCACACGTTTTTCACTAGATGGCGCTACCTCGATCCCATATAAATTTGCGTAAACGCAAACGCGATCGAGCTGGTAAAAAACTCGCACTAGGCCCCCTGTTTATCTAAGTACGAGGCGAGCAAGGTTGCGGTCGGAAGCTAGTCAGAAATAATTCAATCAAATAAATCTCATAGCGGTCGTATCTCTGCGCTGCTGATGCGTTTGTAGTCCAAATACTAAAAGATAAGTATGAATTATGATGGTAAATGGTCAATACATATGATTACCTCCACCCTCTAAGATAAAAGTAAGATGTATAGCGACGAGCAACGCACTCAAGACACACTCAAACTTATATGTCTTATTTATGTTCATTAGATTCGCTGCGCACTGCCACCACTTAGATGGACAATAGAAAATCGGGACCATATTTGCAGATAATACCGTTACAGACTGGGGACAGGGGACATTGGGCTCATACAAACAGAAAAATGGCCCCAAGGCAAGCTGCAAAATGTCCCGAAAATACATTAGACGCATTAGAAACACCATTAAGGGTTGGACCGCCGATAACAATTAGGGTGGATCTGGAATCTTAAGGGGAATTAACAGAGCATAGAGAGTTAGCACTGCTTTAAAGGCAATTTTGTCGCAGCGCTTTTGAATTTTTCTTCGCATTAATTAGAAGTCCCTTGCCACCATCTGCTGCAAAATGTTTGACTCCTTTTTATGCTAATCTTTACAACTTTCTCGCAGATGCTGCTAGTACTTGTCATCTTTTAAATTCTAAGTATCAGGTGAGAGAAATAATCACCATAAAAAAAGAATTCATTCATAATAAAGCGAAAAGATAAAAGGCACGAAAATAAGACATCAACGGCGAAGGATATAAAAGAGACGCCAAAAATTCTTGTTACCGCGACACCGAAGACTTTTACAATATGCATAACTTGTTGAGAGAGTAATCAAAAGGCGATATAAAAGTGTGGAGGAAGACACGACGAAAGGCTAAAAATGTAAACCCTCTCGTAGATTTCCTTAAGGCGGGACCGGGACCGACCCCTGAAGCGAAACTTGCTGTAAGATGGGAAAAATTACCCGGACCCAGCAAACTTTTTTCGATTTGAATTATGATTCCTTATTTCATGCTCGGCTCTCACTAAGTTTGTTTTACATTGACCGGGGCTTATTTTATGGTGCGAATTAATAATTCACATTGACAAATAGCCCGAGGGAGTTTTGAACTTGCTTACAAACTTCAGTATTTTTTTATAAAGTTTAACCATATAATGGTATGTAAAACATTACTTATAGAGGCTTAAAGTCAAATGAGCAGGTACTACTAAACAGTATAATTCAAACAAATTTAGAAATCAAGTTGCTTTATTAAAAAAGAGATCTTCGGGTACAGTCTTAATAAAGTCAATATCTAATGCTTTTAAATCTAGCATTCACTTATCTAAGTAGAAATAACATTAATTGTTGTTAGCTGAACACCTAATTATAGAAATAAGCCAGAGTAATTGCAAACAATATGTGATAATTAAAACAGATTTTAAAGTTATGAATCAAAATAAACATTTATCATTACAAAGAATCAGACGTTCCAAAGGTTATTTTATTAGAATTAAACTTAGCACAGAGCTACGCCAAGGGATTATTACTTTGCGAGAGGCTTTGACTTTCAACTTTCTAAAGAGTTTGTTGAATAACTTTTCTGTATTAGCCTCGGTAATATAATTTGTGACTCGGCAAAGAGACACTGCAAAAGTGGAATATTTATTGGAGAGAAAGCTTTCATAATATCTGAATAATAGATGCCTTTGTTTACACTTTGGTAGTAGTTAAAATTGGGTTAAAATTCTATGATTTAAAAGATGATTGGAATTCCTAAAACCTTCAAATACAAATGCAAACACGTAAACTGCTTTGTATTTTAGAATTTTACAGAAAAAAAAAAATTGGTGGTCTACTTACTAACATCCCCAAAACCAGCACGGCTGTATGAATTAAAAAAACATAACCTTTAAAACGTGACTCAAGTATTCCCTCTCCAAAAGAGATTACCTCCCCACACTTAGCTATTTGCTTCAGTAATACAAAGCGAGCCCGTAGGCGCGACTTCATAGTTTCACAAAGAAAATATGTAAACTTTTAAAATTGTATTTGCATTTCATACAAGTCGGGAAATATTGGCTCCGTGCTTGTAAGACACCGCCGAGTCTCATGTTGGATCCGTGGGGGTGTTCGTGATAGGGCTGCATACACTTGGGATGAGCCCTTCATTATTTTGAGGCTTAAGAAGCAATTCACAAGTTTTGTGAGGTGATACAAAACCAAGGTTGCAATTATTTCACTTAATTTCCTTTAAGAGTCTTTCCATCCCGAATAGTTATATACTTAGTTTTTGAGTGCTTATTTTTTTCCCCACATAAGTTTTATTTATCAAAACTAAGGTAATTTGAACTTAGTATTGTAAACTATAAACAAAATTCATTAGTCTGAAAAATAAAACAATGTAGTATCCAAATGATGCCACTGAATTCACAAGTTCAACTAACAAGTTTCATCCATTACTAGAAACTAAAAACAACGATCAAAGCAAAACTTTGTATCATTTAGTGACTTTCAACCTTAGTCCCTAATCCATTACGCTATTGTATTCAAAATTTAATCTATAAATCCTGCTGAATGAAAAGCCAATGCTAAACTATAAACGCCACAAAATATGCAAATAAATCTTCGCCGGCCAATTTCCTGGCATTTGGATAAGCGTTAAATTCTGCGAGTTTCGAAAGGCTTTCAATATTAATTGTTCAGAATTTACCTGAGCTCTGGTCCGTCCTGAACTTTGCTGTGCCCTTTCTGTGGCCATAAACGTCAAGGAACAATAAACGACTCAGGAGTGACCCTTGCAGTACCCCTCAGTAAGTTCTTAGCCGGGTCACCCCGCTGTCCACGATCACCCCAGTCAAAGGCCAGCCTGCAGTCCCAAGGGAAATTATTGTCGGGATTTAAAGGGCATTGCTTACGTCAAAGTACAAAAAACAGCATTCTTTAATAAAACTTGGCATAGCTCTTATTGGGTACTTTTATCTACATCGGGTCACGTGACTTTTTCAATCAATTTATATCAAGCTACAAGTTTGGTCTTTTTCTGTCATTGAAGGCAGAGTCGACAAAGTTTAATTGATGGATAGTGATCGATACGAGTTGTTTATTTATTCATCCTGAAGTAAAAGTTAATTGTGTTGAAAACCGATTGTTTCAGTGAGTTTTCACATGAATATATATCATATTCGTCAAAACATTTGTAACACTTTTAACAACCTTATTTAAAACGAGTGCAGTCAGATAAAATTTAATTGAATTCTCCCTTCAGTTTACTCAAAATATATTTGGTGTTTGCGAAAACTTTGCAACGGACGTTTGATTTACTTGAACGGGATAAATTCTTCAATCAGGATCAAAGGAGCCCCCTTTATTACATACACACTTTCAAACTTCTGAAATACAAATTTAGATCGACACCCTGTGCCGTAGAAATTTCCTAAATCAATGTCAATTCAAATAAAATAAGCAAAATTAGATAAACAACCCTCGGGGAGATAAAAGGTCTAGACGTCGACTAAGACCGCACTTTTGATGGTGTCGTATTTTTAAAAGTTAGGGGAGAGTTCACTCTTGGACGAATTTAACCTACTATTGTATTAATTATTCAGGGTGGTGCTTTCGTGTTTGAAGGTGTGCTTGCAGGGGAGCAAGGTAATTTGTTTTGGTAAAAAAACTTTGGAGAAAAAGAATTTGGGGAAGTTGCACCGAGTCCTCGCTTTTCAAGCAGGGTGGGAGAAAAGTTTAATAAAATTGTTTTGAAATGCAGCCCGGAACGAGATAAGTTCGGCCTGTTCGAGAGTGTACCACCATCGATAGTAGTTTAACAATACGAAAAAGCACCCGATACCTTCATGTTGTTGAAGTTTTATTCCGTAGGGTAAAAATATAATTTAAAGTTATAAAAAAAACTATGCATTTCTAATTCAGTTACAACAAACTATTTGCCTCAAAATGTTGTATAAAGATATGGTAAATGTAAGTAGGTACTAAAAGCTCGCTATCATGATAAAAGAAAATTAACTCGAAATTGTATTCAAATGAACGAAACACTAAAAATATCTTGAGCATAATTAAGTCGGCGAGTTCACGACATGGGTGTGTACACAAAAGAATATTCTACTCGGAGCTCATTTGTAGATAGACTGGGGAGGCTTACATCCCACCCGGAATACTTTAACTTTTCAATTGTAACTTTTGATGGGTTTTCGAACGTAATAATAATCGCTGTATCGTAGTGATGGGGAGAATCAACGAATGGTGTACAAAAGAATGCCAATTTTTATACGGAAAATTGAGTTACGACTGGAGTGTTATTCACCTCGTCTCTAACTTTGATGCATTTTTTATTGTTACTGATTACAACGAGAACATTGAGTGGAAAAGTGATTTTGTTGTAATGAAAATGTTTTTTCCATTATGTTGGGAAATTTATTGCAATAAGATATGGAATTGATTCTAAAATTACTTTTCGACGGAGAAAATGGAACATTTTCTGATTAGTTTTGATAATATTAGGGCGTAACCTCCATCTTCTGAAACCAAGCCAACCTCACCTGCTCGTGGTTACACCCTGCTGTATAACGAACAGCTTAACACCAGGGGGGATTACGGGCATCTTCCCCTTTATGAGGGGAGGCCAATGTCCAGCTAGGCTGGTGTAGTATGTGGTAGATGTAATATAAGCGACAGAATAATTTGAAGCTTATGTAGATATACAATACTGAAGTAAGAATAAATAATAAAAATAAATAAATCATTGTGAAGAGTATATCACAACAAAGTGTGTGATCATAATATTCCCAAACTAAGCAGAGCTTATATTTTGGGAACCATATGACTAATATACGTACTTATACACTTTTTTTACCCCAAGACTAATATTTGAAGATCATACAAACATTTGTCTCACAGCGGGAACGGAACCCGCAACCTTCTGCGTCTCAAGCGGGCCTTTGCCTACTGTGCGACAGAAACCATCATTAATTTACGTTTAAGTTTACGTTTCTTTAACAAAATCCCAAATGACGTGATTTTATTTACATATAGTAAATAAATTCAAAAATGTTGTTAAACGTAATCTCTCTAATAAAGGTTATTATAAAACTTCTTATTATTTAGATGACAATAAAGCTTGGCATGAAACTGTCTCCAACTCCCTCAAAAACAATATAATAGTTAAGACTACAAATTGTAATAATGGGTTTAAAAAAATATAAGCCAAGCAGAGTTTCTTGCCAATACTTGTCTGTTTGGTTGCGTTGCGAATTGGTGTAGATTAAAAGAATGACGATTCAAAGTGTGCTTTAAAGTTCCAATTGAATAAATAAATTTTCATTTCATGTCATTTCATTTCATTTAAATATTTCATAGAAATCATGAACCAAATGTCATACTGACTGAAGTACCCAAATCATAACACGGAAGTCATATATTAACCTTATATTTCCCTAAACGGGATAAACCGCAACGTAGCAGAATCATTCAAAAGGAAAAACATAATTTCCAATGAGGGAAATCGATATTCGTTACCATTCATCCTGGTGTGAAGACACGACGGTAATATTCAATTTTTAGGCACACATTTCATGGTAGATAAAACTCATGAATCAGGAGTCCATATGTGAAAGCGTAGGAGGTAGGTTCTTTCAAAAATGTACTTCGCGGAGGAGCGGTTCGAATTTCCTGTGCGATATGAATCTTCCCTACTCGCTTTAAGGTGATGTATTTTCCTATTTTCTTCCCCTAAGATTGTGAGAATGCCCTACGTGAAGACAGAATGCGTCTCAAGTGAGTTGTAAGCTGAAAATTATTCGATTTAGGAGGTAATGGGTACTTAGTTTTTTTATGGACATGCAATTCATACGATTTTGTTTTATATGCGTATTTAATAACTCGAAAAATAAGTTATTAGAAAAAAATTGGGTCAATTTTCATGTAAAAATATTATTTACTTGAAATTGCTTGAAACCATTTGTTATTATTTCTGCATTTCGAACTAAGTAAGAATGTAGGGTCTTTTTTTTTGCTAAAAATCAATTTAAACATCTAAAACATTCCAATAACTTTAGTTTTGTTACTGAATCTAGCTTCGACACAACTTACAAATACAGATCAAAATACGCTGTGATAGTTTTATACGACCAGGACCTTATAGACTGTTGGTATACATTTCGTAAAGATCACAGAGTTTGTTTTGTGACCCAGTTTCATAATTAGCTCTAAGTATCATTCGTGTTTATATTCATTATTAATATTTTTATATAGTTTTAGTATAATATGGTGTAACAAGTATAGTATAAGTACATCTTTAATATACCATGTCGTATCTACTTTACTTGAACACTAAAATTCTGTGATCTTGAGGTATTTTAAAATTTCCTTGATGTATTTATTGCCACCACATACTTATTTTAAATCCACACTACACAAAGGTTAGCTGGTAGAGAATGCTTCCTAGCATTAAGTTCGCCTATGTACATTTATTTCTGTGCAATAAAGAATATTCTATCTATCTATCTATTCGCACTCCATAAATAGTTTGTTGTTTTAGTCTAAATAAGTTTAAATAACCATAAAAAAACACGGTATAACTCACGAAATGTTTCTCTCAAAAATTTACGGTAGAAGAATATTAATAGGGAAATTCACCCTTGACTGTAATAAATTTCTATTAACTTCTCTAGATGTTTCTTTCATTTTATTGTCAAGTGATATGGATTAATTCGTCTGAATTATGACTGTGATATGTCTTTTGTCTTTTAAGGGGTGGTACAAAATAAAGCTTCCCCGTGGTTATATTAATACGTAGGGGGGATGAAATGATCCGGGTAGACTCAGTAAGCCGTCTAAGTGGTGAGCCAAAGGTGGTATACTTGTCCCGTAATTTGAGGCCAACCCTAGGGGACGGGGCGGCAAGGATAAAAATAAAATTTCAGTTTGTAGTAGGTACGTACATGGGGTAAGGAAGATCGGCCATTGTAAGAGCTTAATTTACTTATTATGAATTATTTTTCTCTAGTATCTATATTCTACGAGTAGTACATACTAGTAATATATAACCCGTAGTAGTCTTCTTCTATTTCGTGTCAATGTTCTTTCAAAATATTTTTTAGATTTGTTTCGACCAGAAATTTGCAACCCCTATAGAGGCGTCCGATGCGATATTGAGGTCGGCTCTTGTACAGGTACTGGGGCAAGTGGGGCAATCCAGTAGATGCGACATTGTTTGGGACGAAGCACCACAGTCACATTGCGCATGGGACGAGTCTAGCATTCCTCATTTACACATATTGTATTTACATCTTCCCACTTGTGCTCGCAAAGTAGTAGTATTAGTACTATTCAGATCTAGTAAGTGGCTTACTCTAATTTGGAGAAGCTTGAAGACTTCGGACAAGGTCATCCTGATATTTTTTATTTGTTGCAATTTTTGATTTAATATCATAACGGTATTGTTAGTTTGGTTTTCATGTTACTGCGGCCACAAAGAACTGTGACATGATATAGGTATGTTTATACTGCAAAATTGTAGAGCAGCCCTATCGTCTTCGCAGAAACTTTAATAACAGAAATATAAGATCAAAGAAGACGAGGGGATATAAATAAAGTAAATAGCCCGTTTTGTTTACGTACAAATGCAATTGTCATTATACAGATTCACAAAGGAAAGTTTCCAAGACGCCCCGTAGCTATTCTGAGATCCCTTGATTAATTTCCAATGATATTTGATATGTTCATCTGACAGCCAATGGGGGAACTGACAAATGATAAGATTTTCATGGCTAAAGGTTGGGCTATTAAACGTTTTCAGTGTAGATTACATCGTATTCATTACAGATTGATGTGCCTTTTGTTCATAGTAATAATATACAATTGCATTTATAAACATTAGTATCATCATCATCAATCAGCAGTCAACTGCTGGACGTATCTCGCAAGGTACGCTACTGAGCCTGATCCTCGGCTCTTCTCATCCACTGTCCAGTACCAGTACTGTACAGTACTCTGTACCAGATCGTATTTTCAACAAGCCGGGCGTCCTACGCTATGCTTACCTTCTCCACGCAGTCTCCATTTTAATAGGTACACGTTTAGTCTAACAGTAATATGTCATCATCATCAGCCTATATCAGTCCGGTTCTGAACATAGGCCTGCCCTAATGAGCGCCATTGCGCCCTGTCCTGAGCTCGATGCATCCAGGCTTCTACCAGCAGCCTTTCGACGATCGTCACTCCACCTGGCCGTACACAGCGTACCTGGCGTATGTACAACATTAATAAGTAGTAAACTATTATTAGAACGCTGTTGTTAAATTAAAAAAATATTTTAAGCCCCGAAAATGTACGTCACATTTACAGAGACAATTAAGATATTCCTCTCAAAATTAATTCAAAGTAATCACTCCTGAGTCTTCCTTTTTATTATTACATAAGTTATTCATAAAGGCGGTTGCATCGCCTAGGGTTTCCTTGTCCCCGTTAAGGATAAGTCTCTCGGCTTCTTGTAATTTAACATTTTAGTTGGAAAGCGAGCCGTCTCCTCACCATCTTTTGTCGTTTCGCCGGAACATCTTTATGAATATCTTATTATGAACCTAAATTGAGAAGCTTACCTAGCTCCTTATTTGCGTACAGAAAATTTTTGCTTGGATTTACTCAGCCATTCGCAAACAATTTTAATTGGGTTTTTGTGCCTGTCCAAACTTGTTTTGTCCGAGGAAATTAAAATTTAACAAAATATGTACTGTTGAAATATCAACAGACGATATAAAACGGTGTGTTTTGGGATCCTTTGAAAAGATTAGTGTTTTCGGTGGGTGATATCTTTTTAAATTTGCGAGTGTCTTTGTTGTAATATCTTATTTCGGTGTGACTCGGTGGCTGGATGTGCCATCAAAAGGCGTCATTACACCGCGCTCGCATATTGCGTCATTATGCGAGCAACACGTTAACAACTGACAATCTGAGATGTTGCTAATGGAAAGAACACGAGGGTCTTGATATATACGTTTGCTCTTCCCCTCTTCAAAAGAGGTTCCGTGGATGTCGCATGATGGCACGTGAAACAGGATTGGGTGGAAATGAGCCGCTCTGATAAGGGTGCTTTGTGGGACTTATCACCGGTGCTGGGTATGTAGCAAATGCTTTAATAAAATTTTGTTTATGTCACTGATACAAGTTACGAAATTGTGTTAAAGTTATGCAATAGGAGATTTTGTAACTATTTGACAGAAGTTTAAATTCAAGCCTTTACAAAGAGTAAACATGTAATAAAACATGTAAAATTACATAGTTATCTACATTTTAGAAAGAAGAGTTTAGAAGTTCAAATTCAAGTCCTTAAAAAGAGTAAAAACATAATAAAACATGTAAAATTACAAATCTACATATTTTTAGCAAAACTCACGGCCTAATTCAATCAATAGTCATGATTCTTGAATAAAGTGCTATTCGCAGAAACATAATAAAAAGAATACGTATACTAAATAAATACGTCCAAAGGCGAGCTTAATTCTGAAAGAGTTTTCTTACAGCAAATTTTATGGTATAGAGAGAAATTAAAATGAGAAATTACTATGAAGAGCTTCAAAGTTTTAATGTCAAATCAAAACATAAAAATCAATTTAAATGTTATTGCAATGTATGGTTACCTATTATTTAATGAGTCAACATGCTCAAAAATTTTAATGAAATCCTGCTAGTGCAAAATATAATACAAAACAAACGCCAGGCTGGATCGGAACTGGTACGAAAAAATGTCAGGAGCACGTATATTTTACATTGGAACAACGACGTAAAAAACTGTCTACAATGGTTTGTTTACCTTGCGGCCGTCAGCCGCGACCCGCTGGCTCACTGTTCATTCGGTGCAACATTTGGTGTGCACCATCCTTGTATTCCTCGGGGCATTTCCACCCCACTCATTATACCAGATAGTTATTACTGTCATTTTTCAACTCGTTATTTACTCTGACGAGAGCTGATAGCGCGACATTTGCTCTCAAGATGGGGTTCTGGCTTAGCGAGCTTAGAAGAAAATTGAAAATAGCCCTTTCGAGTGCGTTTTCCTCCCCCGTGTTTATTCAGCGAGATTTTAGCCTTGATAATGTCTGAATGGAGTGTAATTACATCAGATTGTGCGCTGGATTTATTTTCCGGTGAAGTAAAAGTTTTTAGGTGACTAGGTTTTTATGCTGAGGAGAGTTTCTAATGGCTATTACGTTTTCAATTATTTAACTTAATTAAAGTGAGATAAGTTAAAGTTATTACTAGGAATCTTTGTTTAACTGCATCTTTTATTTGTTTATGAAACTTGAGTGATAACATGTTTCTAAGGTCAAGAGTGAAGTAAGTTGTAACCTAAGTGTGGCAGTCTTCTCTGAGCTAGTGATCAAACCTGTTACGTCAGTTTGGATCGAGCTGTGATGCTCCTGATATGGCTTTATCGTTTATTATTGTTGGCCAGGCTGCTGCTGCCGCAGTCAACATGTTAAAAATATTTACTATGTACGACTTCTGAGTTGAGATCCTATTTTGCTGGTAACTGTAAAAATCGTGACCTAACTTTTAGAAAACCTTAGATTTTTTGTGACCGGAACATAATTATTTGGTAGGTCCTATTTAATATTTTACAGGTTTGGGCCTAGTTTAGGTACCTACCAACAGAATAGATACCTATATTGTCTAACCGTAACTATTTAACTATGTTATGATTGATTTTTTTTTTGTTGGCGTTCGTCTATGTGAACTGATCATAAACAAATGTTTCTATCAGGTGTAAAAACTTAAAAGTCAACCACCCAAGAGCTGAATCGAATGATTAATCCTTAACTAATACTTAAAATTGAATGTGAGTTTTTTTTGTTTGTTAAACTTTCACTCAATCGATCATCATGGCGTTAGCAGAGGAAAAGGGCAAGGTTACCTACCTCTCAGCCAGAAAAAATAATGTTTACAATAGTTTTTTTATGGTTAAACACGAGTGCATCTGTGGGAAAAAGCTAGTCTAGTATAACTTGCACTGCGACACTTTTTCATTTAGAAAAACCATAAATAAACTATTGTAAAAGAACCTCGGTGGTGAAAGAGCAAGTCATACTTTTCCAGTTAACATAATCTTATAAACAGGAAGAATTGTCACAGTCACCAGGTGATAAGGAGCTTGGATGTCATCTTGATAAATTAAGTACTCGAAATGAGAAAAGTTTTGTCCAAAGCTTTTTTACTTTAGTGACTTTTATGATACTTTAATTTTGTTGGATGGAATATGTTTTTATTTCAGGATAAAACAATTCTAGGATTAACAAAAATAAATACTTTTCTTTTTGAGAAAGTTTTATTTTATAGATGTCACATAAAATAAAGACTATCGTACGAATTTTTGAGGACAAAAACTCTGATACGAAATTTATCAGTGGTTGATAAGAAATTTCGATGATATTTTAAATCGTTCAGAAGTAAGTAATTCAAAAGAATATTTATTTTAAAAAAAATATCATATATATGTTTACTACTGTTTACTAGTTACGTTCTAGTGTTGTATTTTTATACAGGTTATATACTATGTCAACTACAAATGAGTGTGTCATCTCAACAACCAAACAACCACATGATTCCATAAGGAATTTTAAGAAGCAATTATAAAATTAATTCTTAAAATATAATTATCATGTTTAGGTGTGCTAGTGGTCAAACGCTTGACTATTTTATGTAAAAAAAAACTATTTTAAGATAGTTCAGCCTATCCAATGAATCATAGCCATAAAATATAGTAAAAATATTTTTCCATTTCCATGATTCAAAAATGTAAGTTACCGGTATAATGACGCTCGTTAAAGTAGGGCTTACCCTTCGTGTGTGCTTACCTTAAATTGCACTAACAACTTATAAATTCATGGTTTCGTGACAGCAAATACTGGAATACTAGGGCCGTCTGTCTAGACATGGCATCAATAAGTAAGGGTAAGGAAAGAAAGGCTCGTTAGGTAGAAATAGTTTATAGGCGCTACTTCTACAACGTTCTATGGTCGCAGAAAATAATCATTTTTGCTTGAATAACAAAAAAATTAATACATTTTTTCCGCCAACGGTTTCTTCGCATGGTACCTGGATAAAAGTACCCTAAGTCTTATTCCGACTCTAAGAGAAAATTTCAGCGCAATCTGTTCAGGTAATTTTGACGTGAAGGAAAAACAAACATTTGCAATCTTTACATAGATAACCACAAACTTTCACCTTTACAATATCTTATGGGATATTGAAATAATTAGGTAGTTAAGGATCGTCTAATAAGCCGAATTTAAATAATATTTGAGGTCGTTACAACATTTGATTCCGAAAATCTAGAACTGCTAGAATTCGTCAGATAATATTTTATGATGATCTTAACAGTACCCTATTAACAGATTAGTTTGTTAGCTTTTAGTCAAATTTTTCTAGATTCAAGCTCGCTCTAAGTAATATGATAGAGCTTACTTTTATAAAGAGTATTAATATAATGCATTTGGCCGAGCTGAATTAGGTTCGTAAATATTTTATGAGTTCCATTGAAGTACATTGTGATTGACAGGAGATCCCATGAGTCAAAGACACAGAACAAATAGTAGTGGTGTTAGTTTACAAATTTTACTCCAACAAAATCATATTAAATCTGTGGCGAGTATGATAATAAACAAGCTATTTTACAACTAGAATGACTTGGTTCACATTTATTACAAAAAAGATGATTTTTTGATTTACGGTTGGTAGGTTATGCTTCAAGGCATATTCAATCCTAGAGCAGTGTAATAAAGTACTTTTTATTTTGCAAGCTGATCTTATGTGATACAGGCTTCACCGCAGAACAGAGAGCGGGGCAACTTTGACAAATCCCTTGCGGCGCGGCGTGGGCGCATGCAGCGAGAAAATGGATTTTATTTATAAGTACAATATGGCGAATTAAGATCCTTTGGTAATCTGACAGCTCATAAAATAGGGCTTCTGATTGCCACACAGCAGTAAAGGCATTAAAATGAATGCCCCTATTTTGGTTTGTAAAGAAGAACGATGCTAATTCTGGTGGATTAAAAGGAAACTGTCATTATGGCTACATAGCCCTCTCAGAGAGAGCTCTATAAGCAAACATTGATAAATTGAGCTTGAAAAAAAAACCGTATTAAACCTCCGCGAGATAGGTACTGTATTAGCAAACTTGCATATTTGCGATATCTAGGTATTTGCGCGCAAGCAAGATGGAGCGTGTAAATGGAGCATAATGTCTATCAGCCTAGGACGATTCAGTTTTAAATAAAAATTAACTTTGCAAAGCAATGAAAACTATCAACTAATCTAATACAACAATGTTTCGATATGGAGACAGCCTCAATAACATATAACGTCCGAAATCCCATCATACCTCTTTCGGTACTCAACGATACACAGCTGCGTACCCTGTAACTGCTAACTAGTTTGTAGTTGCAAAGTGGCTCTAAATTGAACACCTGAACGGGTTTCAACAGCCTCGCTCTCAGAGCGGCTCTAAAACGCGATATTAATCAACATTTAATTCCATATCGCGGTACGAAAGCTTATAGGGTCGCTGTGGGACGAAGAAACGAATATAGCGCTGCTAACCACAGAGTTTCATTTAGTTAATCATTTAATAAGGTTCCTTATTTTGACATATCTTCATAGATGATGAAAAGGTAGACAATAAGACGAAAATAGTCCTGAATGAATGAATCTGTTACTTTTTCAATTCGGTTGTTGAATATATTGAACCAGTACGTATAATAACAATTAAGCTGGACTTTTTTATTGGTATCTCTCAGTTGTTTCAGGTTGTTTTATCACAAAAACGTTATTAAAATGGACTTTATATAAAATAGGATTCATTGCTAGACAAGTCAAGTCAACAATGTTTGCTGTTGAAACGTTGAAACGTTGTTGACGTGGTTTTATGTTTCTATTCTACGTAATAAAATTATCGACAAAGTTTATTTGAGATTAAAATTTGCAACTACACTCAACAGACGGTAAAACAAAGGAATGTATGCTTAAAGAGATTTCCGAGTGCGGCTGGCCGGAAAATTCTCGGTACATTTCCTCAGTATCTCTGAGTAGAGTGGGTTGGAACTAAATAATTCCATTAAACTACACGATATTATCATTAAGGCTTATTATAATATAGATATACACAGCCCAGATTAAACAAGGCTTTCGTTTTAAATAATATAAGCAACAGTTAATGTAACCTTTGAGCTGGAAGTTGAAGATCATCCAGACTTTCTTACCTGTAATGAACAAAATATTGTAATTAGTATTATGTAGGTACATTTCAATATTAATACTATGGAGGATACTAGCTTCTGCCCGTGACTTTGCTCGCGTGGTGGTACCCGGATATATGTTAAGTAGCCTGTAAGTTATATCCGGTCTAGAACTACTTACATGCAAAATTTCAGCCCAATCCGTCCCGTCCCATCCTCTTTGTTTACTTCTTCTTTCGAGTCAATGTTCTTTCAAAAAACTAGGTTAGATTTGTTTCAACCAGAAAGTTTTGATCTTTGACTAATTTTCTCCTTCGTAATAGGTGTGTAAAAGGTTCCAACCCCCATCTTTGGAACCCAAGCCAACCTCACCTGCCCGTGGTACGCCCTGCTAGATAACAAACGGGGCTCTTGTGGCCAACTTATTGCAGCAGAGTACAGTCTAATGCCAGCACAGCGTGCCCAGTGTGGGGATTTGGGCATAAGTATACCCCTTCTTATAGGGGAGGCCTATGTCCAGCAGTAGGCTTAACAGGCTGGTGTTGTTGTTATTGTTGTTGTAATTTAATATGATAAAATATATCAGAGTTGATTAAAATATATTAAAATCTACTTTATTAAAAAGCTATGAAGAACAACAAATTAAATTAAATGATAGGATTTATTGATAAACAATTTTTCTAACCAAGAGCATATGACGACAGGCCTCGACAGATTTAAATTTGCTTGATATGTAAATAGAGGAGAGCCGTTTTGTGAAATTACTTTGGCACAATTTGGGTTAATTGAATTTTTGTTCGTTAAACTGGATGTGAAGCACACCTCCGTTTAATTACCGGCGAGGCTTTGTTAATTTATAACTAGTGAAGAACTTGACTTGAACTTTCGGTTTGTTATCGGCTATAGTTATGGTCTCACAATTATTGCTGAAAGGGTTTGTTCCTTGCAAGAACCTTCCTTCGTAGAACTATTTTAATTTGAGTTTGCTATCAGTTTTGGTAAAATACCTAACAAAAATACGTAATTCTTCACTATTTTCATTTGTCAAGGTTGAGAGAAAAATCTAATTTTAATTATATTTTCAGGACTTTGGATCTACGATCATGATCAAACATAATATTAAAATAGTTTAATGAAAAATCATTTGTGTTTTTAAAAACCCGTATTTTCAATTGTCAGACATTATCTTCAGATAAAATTTTAAATATGAACGCGAAATCTAAATTATATAAAATAGTTAACTGACTGACTGGGTAAATTACCTGGACCTAGAGATTTGAAATTTTCCACATAGTCATTTTAAATAGTGTAGGCATCCACAAAGGATTTTAAGAAATTTCACACTTAAGGGGGTAAAACAGAGAATGAAAGTATGTATGAAAATTTATCATTTTCGAAGTAAGGATTTTAAAATAATAAAATAATAATAATAAATAATTTATTTTTCATTTCAAGCATACAATATTAAAATTTTGTATATATGTAGACTGACGATTGAAAATTTATTTATTGCTACTTGCATAATTTTATTTGATAGATAAGCTATTCATATACTTGATTACCTGACATTGAAAAATTAGAACTGAGCTCAATAGAAAAAGTTTCGGCTTCCTTTTCGGCCTACACCCCGCACTACGTATAACGTCCGAGAGACTTAGCGCACTCAAGTCTGTCGAGTCGGATAGAACCAAACTCCCTTAAGATTAATTTGCCTAGGTACTTCGTGAACTTTAACTCGTTTGCCTCCGACCGAATTCCCAGTCGGCCCTTGAGTTTAGAATTAAATTTAATGAAATAAATTTGGGGAATCAGCAGACAAAGTTGCGTCTTGGGGTCTTGGGATGGACATTGGGATAGTTGTGGGTGCCTGCGGGCTATCTTACTGCTCTAATAGCCTTTAGATTAAGGTTGTTGACATTGGCCCTCATCATGGGTGTCGAGGTTACTCCTAACGACTTGGTTCATCAATATAATTTATTTACTTCACAAATGACTTATTTTATAGCAACGATAGAAATGAAAGTTCCAAAAATTGAACATATTAACTTATTTTTTCGGTATCAAATAGCAGCAGCTTAGTCGCGTAATCTTATGTACTAAAATAGTAATTACCTCTGTATATAAAGCAAACGCCATTTTGAGACCAAGCTAAGCCTTAGCCAAAGCCAGAATCCTTACAAAAACTTTTGGGCGCTTATTTAAGGGTAGACGAAGCCCTATCAGATTCCAGCGACATATAACCAATAATAACTTGCTTGTTCGTACAGAATTAATTATTACATGTCAAGGTTTTTCGTCAACTGTTAAATTGATTAAAGTTTGGAAGTCGCAAAAAAAAGTGACAAAACAAGTAGGTCTTCGCGACGTGCATTCGCGTTGATGCCTACAAATGGATCATAACGAAACAAGAAAAGCGTCTTAAATGAAAAGGTGGACGAGACTTTCACTAGACGGTATATAAAAAGAGCCTTTCTACTATTTGATAAGCGTAATAAGAAGCTCGTGTTGCAACAGAAACTCATTAGTGCAGTAGGTTCTCTCTGGCGCGATGAGTTACAAGCTTAAGTGTCAATCCAGGGAGCGTTTTGAATGTCACCATCGCGGTAAGAGGGAAATTAAAAATTGAAAAACTCGCCGCCATGATGGCAGTGGCGTTAATGGCTGTACATAATAAATAAAGCGGGCCGTTCGTGGGCTTATGTGCCGTCGAGTGGAGGGTGTGGCCGGGCCCTGCGAATGGGCTCTTGGAGTGACATCTGAGACGCCGGGCCCTTTGGAGTGCGGATCACTAGGCTCGACCTGTTTCATATTGCCCTGCCCGTTGCCCGAGTGCTGCTTCACTTTGATTTAAGAGAAAAAGCCGTTTTAACGCCTTACAGAGGCACTCCTGAAATGTTCACACAGTGCCGGATGCCGTAAAATGAAGATTTAAGAACGGTCGCTTGCCCAATCTTACGTATGGAAAAGGTTAGATTTTCAGGATTCTAGTGCGAGCAGTGTAATGAATGAATATTTCCTGGAATACGTAAGAACCCTTGAATTTAATTGTGAATGAGAACATATTATATCAAGCATCTCAGTAAATGGTGTTTCATTTTAAATGTAGTACGTCAACGATTCATTTGGTTTTATTTAATAAATATTAATTCAATGTTTATTAACTTTTATCCTTATACCCTTAGACTGGGTTCATGTGAGGCACCTAGAGCTAAGGTACAATTTAACACCATGTAAAATTCGAGATAATTGTATAGAACACTATAGAGTGACAGTGTTCAAGTGAAAACTGACAAAAATCGTGCAAACGTATTTCACATAAATAAACTGCAAAATGCCAAAGGAGAATGCCGTCTGGTGTATGGCGCTCGGTACCAAGATAAAAGTGAGTGCGTCAAAAAAATATCCAATAAGTTTTTAGTCGATTCTACTGTCAAAATAATTAAAAATGAGGGTTATTGCCATAGTAACACTTTACATCAATGTTAATTGCCATAGCAACGTATAACGGTTGTAGTCTAATGGCGGCGTGCAACGGAAACCAAATCAACAAAATATTTTTTTACTAGATTATTAATCCCGTCGGTGTGTAAAAGTAAAGAAAATGTTAATGTCATTTATAAAATATAATAAATTTTATGGGATACGTTCGGTTTTGACGCAATTGGTACGGGTTCTCGGCATTCTCCTTTTCACTAATTTAGACCTTATGTTGCTTGAAAATTGTTCTAAGTCGGCGCAATAGACAGGCGTGTGCCGAGTTTTGGTGCAGACACTTGTTTTTGTGGTGCAGAAACGTTTTCCATTCTAGAGTATATAAATGCGGGACGTAATCAGTAATCACCAGTGATCGGAATTAGGTGAGCTAATTTACCTAAAGTTCAAAGAATAGAGTCAAAAAAAATGGAGACTTCCTTACCATTAACATTTTTTTCCGGGAAATCTTTCCCGGAAATTGGGAATTTGTTCCAAGTTTTAGGATATCAGTTAAGTACATTTAATATTAATGTTATTCATACAGAAAACTAACTGAATTAATTTTCCTTTTTAACAAACTTCAATAAGATTTATTTTGTTATTAACTCAGGTAAAAAACTGGATTCGCCTATGTTTTCGTTTCCCAGAATAGCCAAATCATGCTGTCCCTTTAAGTGTTTGTAGCAATACACAGCAAACCAGTGATAAACAACAACAACAAACGCTAAGAAAGGGACAGCATGCTTTGGCTATTCTGGGAAACGAATCATTGTTTAAGTAAACAATGACAAAAGGGTTGAAGGGTGAGGGTGTTTTGCATCCAAACGGCGTCATAACTTGTATGCGTGCGTGCATCACTTCTGTAGTTACCTCGGCAGCGTGTGTATCTTAGACTCGTGAATATTTTATTAACCTGTTTTCGTATCGATTATTGGATCTGCTTCACATAACTACCTTGGCTTGAATTTACGGACTGCGATTTATTGCAACCATATCACTACTTGTACCTATCTACCTTGGCTTGAATTTACGGACTACGATTTACTGCAACCAGAAATTTACTGCGCTTTACGGCAATCAAATTACTTGGTAAGTCTTTGATTTGTACTACACTTTTAAAACATTCTAAATATTAGACTGCTTTTGATAAATTTACCAAATTCAAACAATTTTATGCAACTATTTATTTATGGAATTTTATTCAGTGTTTTATATTTGAGTTCGTGCACAAATGTTGGAGCTACTGGCAATTCTATCATCAAACTATATTTTACGCGAAGACGTCCCTGGAAAAGTGTAGAAACTATATATTTGTCTCATTGTTTTCAGTAATTTTTCTGCCTCAACGCAACTAGCAAATAAATGGCGACCAAACCTACCGACGGGATTGTACAGTCGTGGATTAGAGATCACCCCGAATTGTACCACGACCCCGCTAGCAACACGATATTTTGTTCTAAATGTGAGAATTCTATTGTATGCAAAAAAAGCAATATACAGAGGCATATTGACGGACCAAAACATCAAGGTACTGCTAGGCAAGTGAACGAAGAATTTTATTTAGATTTAATACAATTTCTTATATTGTGTAACATACCCTGGTCACGAGTAAATCGACCAGAGTTTAAAACTTTTTTAATGAAATATATGTGTTGTAAATGTACAAATGTTAAAAGGATTCCCGATGAATCGTTATTGAGAAAGGTTTATTTAGACGTAGTTTTTTAAAAAAAAATTGCATTAATCCATGACCATGTTCTTAATCAGAAACTTTGGATATCTCTAGATGAAACTACCGACTATTTAGGTCGTTATATTGTAAATTTTCTTGTAAAACCTTTAAATCTCGCAACAAACAAACCATTTTTAATAGCTTGCAAAATGTTAGAAAAAGTAAATGGAGAGACAATAGCTCATTTTGTGATTGGATGCCTAGAAAATATGTGGGGAGACTCGTATGAAGACAAAGTAGGAGATGTTTTAGTTTTATGTTCTGATAGCGTAGCATATATGTTAAAAGCAGGAAGAATGTTAAAGAACTCCTTGCCAAATATGATACATGTTACCTGTTTAGCACACGCTCTTAACCGCGTTGCAGAAAAAATACGGACACAATATGCGGATGTGGATACTTTAATTTCAAATGTAAAAAAAATATTTTTAAAGGCTCCTAATAGAGTAAAATTGTTAAGGGAAAAATTTCCGAGCCTGCCATTGCCACCTGAACCTGTCATAACAAGGTGGGGTACATGGCTAGAAGCAGCTTCGTATTATGCTGAATATTACGAAGAAATA
Organism: Horisme vitalbata; assembly: GCA_951804965.1. NCBI lineage: Eukaryota > Metazoa > Arthropoda > Insecta > Lepidoptera > Geometridae > Horisme > Horisme vitalbata. The sequence goes on from OX638102.1 coordinate 8,859,875, forward strand.
AAAACTATTGTAAGACTTCTAAGAAGTTCTGATTCTTTGTCTATCAGGCATGCTAAAACTGTCCTAGGAAAAGAAAGTTTAAAAACTGATTTAGATTACATTGACGAATATTTTAAAATAATTCAAATTTCATTAAAAAAATTGCAAAAGTCTAACTTATTGTTGACGGAATCTTTCCATATTTTTGATGAAGCAAGAATTGTTCTAAGCTGGTGTTCTTCTGAACCAGTAAAACAAAAATTAGAAAACGTTATGGACAGAAATCCCGATCTAGATGCATTAAGAGACATTTGTGAAAATATAGATAAAGGATTAGATAATGAAAATGAATTATTGTCATTCTATAAATATGTACCTGTAACTTCAGTTGATGTTGAAAGGTCCTTCTCTACGTATAAATGGATTTTAAGTACAAAAAGAAATCGTTTGAAAATAGATAATATGGAAAAACTCCTAATGATTTTCTTTAATTCTCCGGACGAAGATATTTCTTTATACTCCGTCCATGATGAAAACGTTAGCGATTCAGATTAAGGGACAAATTCAACATCAATGGAAATAATGTTTAGAGTTCCGACTGTGTATCTTAGGTAGGACTGGTTACTTTCTTAATTATTGATTTTGAGTTCCATTATCTGTACAAAATGAATAAATGGTACAAAAACTATAAAATGGCTTTTTTATTCCCTTGCTTAAATAAATGTTTTTATTACTATAGCTATTTACTAAAGCTGGTTTATAAATCACATTAGCTTCCGCGCTTACTTACATCGTTCATTTTATTTGTTGAAAACAATAAAAATCGTGCTTACCGTTTTTTACAACAATCGAATTCGTTTCCTCTTCTTGTTATCAATAATAAGAAGAGGAAATTAATTCGATTGTTATTTTACTGTATTAATTTTAGATGGACCTAAGTAATTTCTCGAAACCCGGGAAAATTTTCCCGGAAAAATATTTAGTCGCAAGGCGTCTCCACTTAGTCTCTGTTATTTTTCGAACTTTAGGTATTTTAGCTCACCTAATTCCGATCACTGGTAATCACACATCATCACTTATCCCCAAACTAAGCAGAGCTTGATTGGGAACAACATGATTGATATAATACACATATATATATTTATATATATATATATGTGTGTAAAATAACATATATAAATATCTCGATGCATGTGAAAGCAATAAAAATATTGTATTGTATTAATTATCAAGGTAACGCATTTATACTGACTAAGGTTTTGTATTATGGGAACCACATGACTGGCTGATCATGGCATCTACATTGTTAGTCAAAATTAAGTGCTCCAGTTTGTGCCTCGAGTCTTTGGCTAAACACTCAACTAACCCCATAACGCAGCCATCTTGTTTCTTGTTTCGCACGTCAGAATGACGTGTGACATGCCGCCATTTTGAAAAAAAGGACTTGAGTGCGGCTTCCTTCCGCATCGGTGGGCTGTCATGAGAACTACTGTGGCGGCGACACCCCTTTTACTTTACATACGAGTACATCAGATTCATTGTTTTAGTAGCGTAGCGTACATACGATAAACTTTTGTTGGCCGTCTCTCGGAACTTAATAGGAACGGGAGACAGCCGTCAGGACAGGAATAGGCTAAATGCGCCCCTGTGCTGTGAACGTTTAGATTGTCTAGTTTCACGTTGAATCTTTTATGGGCAGGAAGAAAAATAGCTACGTTTCTATTTTTAATGAGCTCGTATGAGAAAATGGGTAGACATTGTTCGAGCTCTGCTACTTAGAAAATAAAATATTGAAATAGACCGTGTAAAATAAGATGATGTGGTAGAGTCATTTGTTCTCGTCATAGACACAGAAATTTGTTGCAATTCTGTTTAAAGAAAGTTACATAAGCATACGTTTCGAATTACTTTGTTCACAGAAACTACAAAATATTGTGTCAGGATAAATATTCACCGCCTTCATTGAAAAGGGGTGCCATTGTAGACGTGACGTGCCGTAATTTACCCAAGTATGTATTTTTTCTGTTGTGTAACAAGCTGCCGGAAGAGAGAAGCCGTCATCGCTTCCACTCAGTAGTTTCAGAACCCCCAACCCCTCATTTTCTCAACTCGCTTTAATTGTTGCTCCTGAGAGGTGGGAGGATCAAGCGCTCAACTCTTTTATATTTGAAGCGTAAATGCTTAGACACCATGTAGGATAAGTACATTTTTATGTAAAAGTCGTGGCAGCCATTTTGATTGTCTCTCAACAGCAAGTTGCAGTGCCAGCTCACATATTATTTTAAAATCGCGTAAATGTTAGAAAATTACTCTTGTCTTTTTTTAGAAACATTTACTATTTCACCTGTATATTAACAAGTGAGAACTTTGTGTTCATTCGCTGGTAAATTATCCATAAAAGATAATTTGAAGTCGTAAGTAAAATAGTACTGTAGAAAAATGGGATGATCCGAAAGGAAATTAAACCCTCTAAAGCTTCTTGTCACATAGCACACATAATAAAAACAGTCCATTTTATTCACTATCTTACTTCTTACTTATATATAATATTATAAATGCGAATGTTTGTGAATATGTATCGATGAATGTTTGTTACTCTTTCACGCAAAAACTACTGAACGAATTCGGCTGCAACTTGGAATATACATAGTATGTGACCTGGATTAACACATAGGCTACTTTTTATCTCGGTGCCACGCGAGCGAAGAACCTAGTTTTATATAATTTATCATAAATCAACCAGTAGGGCAAGTTAAATGTAAATTATAAATCAATACTATTAAAATAACACGTGCTCAAGTTTTACTGAAGTGCCCGTAGTGCGGCTTACTTTCATATTCTTAGAAGATCACCTTGGTAAAGCAACGAACCGCCCAAAATATACACTACTTAGAGAGGCGACCGTTTATTGGAATTTAGATCCGAGTGCTTTCGTGCTTCGGAAGGCACGATAAGATGTTGGTCGCGGTTTTTTCAGCCGCTAAGCCTTCGGCGATCTAAAAACTCCGATAGTTGACCATTAACTCATACAAAGAATGAAGTAAGTTTTACTGGCCTATCAAAACTAAAAATAAATATCTACCTTATTTATGAAATATTATCAGAAAGATAGGTTAGAACAAAAACATGCGTTTCCTTACTTCCTCCATAAAACTGATCAAAGACCAGCACACAAGTAAAAAGCTACTGATTTATTTGCTCACAAAACATCATTGTTATCTCACCAAATAAAGTACACCCTGCTAAATCGAATGTAATTACTATTTCTGAAAAGAGTGGCGTTGTAAAAAAACAAAGCCTGCGGGTGTATAAACATGGGGTTGTTGCAAAATTAAAATAAGGTTAGGTCAAGTGATACAAGTTACACAAGATAACAATAACAAAAAAAACATTATTGAACCGATTTCGTAATTTCAATAAATGATTGGTTTAAGTGAACATTTTTTGATTATGTTTAAAATTCTAGAATATGAGTCTTCTTATAGCGAAGGCTATAAATAACACAGGGATGTTAAATTTTCTTCAAAATTTTTACGAGGTTATTTTAAAAATATAAAGTTTACCTCATTTTTCACAATATTTTCACCAAAAAATTATATACTTCAAAGAAGCTTTACTACCCAAATAAAATGTACTGAACTGTTCTATTTTAGGAGTACACATTCTTGTCAATACACTTAACAAACATTGGAAAGGAACAAGGATGTTTACAACTTATTTTCTCACATTTTAAGCTATTGCATAGCTTCTATCGAGGGCCTTGAGCGCGGGGACCGAATCCAGAAATTCCGTAACGAAAAAAAACCTCACGCTCCCCACTCCGATTTACTTAATTTTATAATATGTTGCTTGGAAATAGAGTTCATATTCAAACTTTTGTATTCTATTAGTTCTTCGTCACAACGTCGCAGCGCTAGTGTTCAACACAGTTAAGATAGCTACACGTCCATGATTGGCCTCTGACACGAACTGACGTCTGAAGTTTTTCACCTGAATCTAATTTCAGTTTTATTTTGAAATTTGTTTTCTTATCGGTCACCACGCTCAAAAAGTGTAACTTGAATTAATATCAAAGAAAAAGAAATACTGCATAAATAAAATAAATAAATAATTATAATTGCATAAGGTGATACAAAATGCTATGCAATAGCTTTACCGCGGCAGTCCCCGAGTGCAACACGTCCTTTTTTGTTTTCGCTTTGCACCTTCGTCTCCCACACTGATTGCTGCAGAAAATCAGTGTGTAGTTTTCAAACTTTTGTGAAACAAAAATGAAGGTATTAAAGTATAAAAGTCAAGAACTCAAGTTGAGTTAAGTTATTGAAATATAAAAACAGAACCTACTTTAACCTGTATTCACTGTAATTTTGCTCTATTTATCATAATTAACCACCTAATTTATACTATGAATAAAAGTTTAATTAAAAAGAACTTTTCTGGAAAAAAATAAATTACCCACACGAGAATCCTTAAAAACATAATTAGAATTTAGCAAATTAAAAACTTCTGTCTAACGCTGGCCCACAAAATAGTAGACGCGTAAAAAAGGGGCCAGTATAAATATATATGTGAATGCAGACCACTCTATTCCTCAGAGTAACAACTGTGAACAAAAAAGGCCGACGACCACTGCACCCGCAGAAGTTTTAGTCTGTAAGTTAACTCTACACCCATAAATAAACCTTCGGTTTTGCTGGAATCGCGGCGGATTGCAAATTTCGACGCTGCGGTTGAACTGTGAAGTCGCATAAATTACAGTTAGCGACACTAGACGGAAAGAGAAAAACAATCGGAAAGTAGCACTTAGCAGCTTGACTAATCGCCAGTCGGCAATGACAGTTGAGAGGAATTTGGGCAGAGCTTCACCCACAGCTTTACCGCAAGGCAAGTCGAACGCCAAACTGCGTTTCTGTGACAACCTTGTGAATAACGAATAGCCTATTAGCCTTGGTATCTGTTAGGTCTGTAGGAAATTGTTTTAGGTCTTCACGCAAGTACTTAGAAATGAAAGTGGGCATATACCGAATGTAATATTTGAACTCACCTCTTGACTACGCCGACTGTATCCCAAATATATTTACGTATTGACTAATATCTGTAAATAAGTATCCATAATAGGGAAAATCTCGCGCTGATGTTTGTTTTTGTTTCTATGTATGAATAGTTAAAAGAGAATCTCCTACTTTAAGTTGATTCTGTTGCCCAAATAGTTTTCCCATAAATTTGATGTAGATCAAGTTCTAACTCCTTGAACCCATAAACAACCACTCAGAGTTTCTTACTGCAGCGTCTGACGTGTTTTAAGGAAGACAACTTCGTAGCTCCCAGTGATATAAGACCCAAGCCACACAAGTAGCGCGGTCACCTCATATATCCACTCACAAGGGTAGTTCATTTGCTTCACGCCTCATACCCGCAAATAAATCAGGAGCCTTGCGTTACACAGATACGTGGGAAAATTAGAACACTAATTTAGAACGAGAAAAACCCCGGCATTGTAGGTTCTTTAAACCATGAAGACAAATTTTAATGTATTCTGATGAGAGCAATATAAACAAATCAATACCCTTACCTTAAATTTATTGAAATTAGTGGTGTTTTCAGCACTCTAACGTTACCGCTTTGAGTTTTGAAAACACATTTGCTTTAGGGCACATATTTCTGCTCTTTTAAGGCCCGCAGTAACGCGTGGATGACCTTGTCTAGTTAAAAAAACGTTGGTAGACTTTAATACAATGGCTACCTTTATGTCAAGAACCAACTTTGGTAACAAAATTCCTAGAGGTGAAATTCTGTAAGATCAAGTCAAATATTTAGCCAAAGCTAGCATACCTAAGCATACGGCGTTATTTGCACTGATTACAAGAGTACCCGAAGCATACAAACTGTCAGAGTTTAAGTCGGTTCACACACACCACTCGACCACAGCACGCCAACAACTTTCTTTGTTGCGCTTAACTATTGTTTGGAGTTGAACTTGCTCCGGATACGGAATGGACAGAGCAAGTCTGTGAGAAATTGTTTTGTGTGAGTTTCGAAAAGGAAAACATTTTGCCAGCAGCTTAGGCAAATTGCTTTAAACAGAACTCTGCGTTCCAGGAGTTCCGGCATGCTCATATTTTATTAGGTAAATTGAAGTTTAATTGCTACTAAAGACCGTTTAGTGTTGTGTGTTATTAAATGACAATTGTTTCCACTTATCACGACGTTTTGTAGTGAATTTTATGTTAATGTATTGTCAGCTTTCCATCTTTACTGTAAAATCGATGTCGAAAACCATAGCTTTGTCTAATTTGGTAAAAATAAACATCATAATTAATTCAGTATTTGTTTAATTTACATTTATTTTCAATTAAAATTATCTTAAGCTTTTATCAGTTTATCCAAAGGCGACGAGATTTATACAATTTGAACTCCCGAATAATCTTCCTAATTACTACAAATTCTATGTGTAAAGCGGAAGTTTGTAAGCTCAAAAACAATATTTGCAATACAGCGGGATTACGGACAATTAAAAGTTTGTGGCCTAATAGCGGCCATATATCATGGCAGATCCTCAAACATCTGAGCCCCGTCTTGTGGCCGTATTACAAATAGATTTCGGTACTTAGGCGACTAGAATTTACATCGCAGTAAACGTTGTGCAAACATTGTTGGTGCTATATTAGGGTTTACGTAGCTTAGTTTGGGTACTGTCTACTTATCAGCCATGTGTGTCGTATGGCAAATTAATAACTTTTTATTAATAAAAAGTATGAACTAGTAATTGCCGACAGTAATTCAAAAATATTAAAATAAAGTTTTCGTTTTGGATACTAATACTCTGGAAGAGATATTTACGGAAGTTTCTTTTTTATTTTAAGCTTTAATGATGTTGTTGTTGTTCTAGTCAGCCTGAAAAATTTCATTGCAGGGCAAAGGCTTTGCTCCATTTTTACTAGTTCCACTTCAATCCTACGCTATAGTTTCCTTGAAGTTATAAGTTTAGTTTTAACTTAAAAGTATCAACAAAGAAATAAGAACGCCAAAATTCACCTCTGAAACCCTTCTCCAACTCGTGTTGCATAAAAATTCTTTGTTTTTCCTAATTGCTCGAAGTGGCTGCTTAGCGGTTTCTTGCCAGTCATTGTTTTCGACGTGCTCGCGGCTGTAATAGGAATATTTTCGGGAACACCCCACAGAGTGACTTTCAAAAATGCGACTGGTGGCGACAAGCTGCCGAATACTGCCAGTTATTAGTCGGTCCCCGGTCAGACGGTATAAATACCGAGTAATTGTTTATTACTTTGAATTTTTCCATCCAATTTCTGCTCCCTTTACTTTCAGGTAAGAAAAGCTTTAATTCAGCATTGTATTAAAACAAAAGATTCAATCATTATAACGAATTCTAATAACAAAGTGACTCAGATTCAATACTCTAAAGAACATCAAACATTTGCCGTACAAAATTGAAGAGCGTTCAATTTCTTACAAATTAATATAGGGCAGCGATTTAATCAAGCTGCAATTTAAATGAGTGGCAAACTTTATGGGTTCAATGGTGAAATACGATTAGAAAATTTAATATTACATAAAATTAAAAATGTAAATTAAAATTTTAGAGGATTTTATGCAATCAAATTGCTTTTGTATCAATACTTACTGCCATTCGATTACGGCCATCAGAATCACTCAAATAGCCTTCTCAGAATATTAATCACCATTTTCTCTGACGAATAATCCAAATAGCAAGCCAAGAGGTTTGAGGAAGTAAATTTGTAATGCAAAGTTAGAAATTCCATTCCTGTGTCACCGATAAAGTAAACGCTCTTACGGGGAGCGCCGCACAAAGGTAAGAATACGTTTAGCATTTTACTTTCCAATTGAGACACAAAGAAGCGACGGGAAACTTCGCGAAAAATAATCCAGTGCGCCCGAACGATTAAATGTTGAGCCAATAAGGCCTAGGTATTCCGCAATTTATTAGCCTTGCAAATTCGAGTTCGCCGACGCTCGCTATGAAATATAGCTGCGGCCGCACCAACCTCCGCTCACAACGACTATTACACCCCTATTTTAGCTCTAATTAAAAAGCCATCAAAGAGTTTTCAGTCATTAATCATGAAACTGTTAACGGTGAATGCCGACTTCTTCCGAGGAAAAAAGAGGATTAGGATATTAACAAAATGTCTAAAATATTCAGAGTTACTAGAGCGGTAAGCTTGCAAAAAAATACGGAGCTCGCGGTACTGATTTAACGGGAATGAATCTTAAGTTCTGCGGGGTTTAAAGGATTGTGAAACCCTTTCTTTTTGGGATTAGGAAAAACCACTGATATTTTTAAGTATCAGACTGGCAGACAGTAATTGACTGCGGGGTTTTACTTTCTTTAAGATTTTTTACATAATTCAAATTGAATAAAATATAATTAGAATTAAGTAAAAATAATAAATAACTAAAAATAATGCTTGACATTACCACACAATATTATTTAGTACCAAACTAAACAGAGCTTGTAACATCTTACTCAAACCTAATATGGTTTTTTAGATGTAGTCATGAGACACTTTATACATTGTTTTTTTATAAATAAATAAAAAATAACAACTTCAGCCTCAATATGTCAAGAAATTTGAAGGGTATGTTCTACTCATACCTAGTATGGGTGCGATGAGAAAATATTTCCTGATATTCAACCTCCTACAGGATGCAGCGGGAACAAAACCTCTTCGCGAACGAAATCACGCGGCGATTTACTAGTAAATAAATAAAAATCATTCCATTATGTTCTATTTTATTCAATAGATAGAAGTATGGATAATAGACATATCATCATTTTCCTAGATCCACGCCTTCACTAGCATAAAAATATTATTACTATTCAAAATGATGTGCGTGACTGATATAGCAAAAAATAGATACTACTCAAATTATATTTACACAGCATCATACAGCTCAAAAGCACATAATGTAGTTATAGACCTAGAATAATAACACATAGGCCAATTTTTAACCAGGTACCACGCGAGCTAAGTAGTAAACGAATCATATCTCGTTATGAAACTTGCATAGTATTCAATTTATTGTGTGTGAATGTAGGTACCAATTACCGAACAAGTCTTCAATCGATGCAAGAGCTATTTGTGCTGTCACTCGCAATAGCACCATCTCTAACTCGACTGATTATACAAACAATCCCAGTGATTTCAAGCACTATTGATGAATTCAGGTTAATTTGAAATGTGGCTATGGTGGCGACGGAGAGCTTCCTATTTTGAAACACAAGTCCTAACTAATAGATATTTTGCGTGTTTGTGAGGTAAAGTTTAGGTACTTCTGGAGACCTTCCAATATAGAAAATCATAACTTTTAAGTTAATTTCGTTAGTTAATCAGTTAAGACTCACCAAACATATCTATCACCTTTATTGTTGAAAGTGTATTATTTAGTTTTTGTATTAGTGGTCGTCCCATACGGAGGTGGCGTGGCGAACTGGTTGACGTTGGCTGACGTTTTTTCAGTATCCTGGCAAGCGGATTTCCAAGATCAGGATGTGTGGAAAGAGGGAAGGGAGGTTTTTACCCAGCAGTGGGATCAGACAAGCTCATAAGATAAGATAAGATAAGATATAGTTATATTTGCTAATGCCAATGCTGTGTCTGCCCGTAGTTGGCTTTTTTATAAGCAGAAGACCTCTGAAATGTAACGATCCCGATTACCATTCAATAATAAATAGAATTACAATTAGTTTAAATAAAATTTTGGGATAATGTGAAAAGGTAATTTCGCTATGTTATAGTCATCGTGATCCAATTTTTACTTTCAATATCTGAATAAGAAAACTCTAGTAATATTAAACTCTTTTTAGAATCTAATAGAAAATAAATAATATTGGATCTCAATGGTCTGAATTAATTAAATTAATTCCAGCCCTTCGTACAAATACGTAACGTCGCTCGCTATTCCCAAATTATATTACTTTATCGTTATACTTTTTACTTGGTTCCCCCAAACTAACGTAAATTGGCTTGGGATCACGCTACTATAACCATAAACTGTGCTATTGGATTGGTTTTGTTCGGCTTTATAACGGTTTATATTGTAGAGTTTACTTTTATTTGGACCTAAATGAGCTTTTAGGTACGTTGCCGTTATTATTTCTAGCTAATTTAGTCGAAATTGCTTTGGGTTTTCATTAAAACGTTATTTTTGGTTTATGTGTTTCAATTTGGTATTTTAGTTGGATTATTTGAATATAACTACGAAGCGCTCATAGCGTGGTTACTTCGGTGTTCATAGCAATCACTTGGTTGAGCTACACTCCGCCTGGTCACTAATTGGATGGGTTACTGGTTAGGGCATTTATATTTGAGCGCTTCCGTGTTTCGGAAGGCACGTTAAGATGTTGGTCCCGACTTTTTCAGTCGTTAAGCTATGTCGGTGCCTTGGGGTAACCTAAAAACTCGGATATACTTGGCCACGCACTCATAAAAAGAAGAAGAATATTACTTTCCATAGAGATATATTTGTAAACCTGCGACTTGACTGCGTAGGTATATTGTTTTATGTTTCAGTGTTTATAGGTCAAGAAAGATAAAACGTGATCTAAATTTGCTTAAATTTATCTATTTACCGTACGTTTTGGACACCAGGCGATCAGCGGGATATCTGATCATTCACATAGGCTTCATTTTTATAGTTGAATTCAAAAACCGCTAAGTTCAATTGACAGATTTTGCATTCGTTTATATCAACCGAGATGTTCAAGCTAGTACTCAGATTAGACGGGAAATAATTCATCACGTTTCATTGTAAGTCACGATCATTTCCATCCATCTAGTCTACAGTCAACACTTGACCGACGTCACGTGCCATCACATATCCGATCCGTCGATAAGCGATAAAGCCTCTTTGTTTCGCGGTTCCCAAATAATCGATATCAATCGTGACTCGGAATCATTTATCGAGTGGGCAGGAGAGCTCTCGATTCGCCCGCATGTCCGTGGTCTAGTACCTACTTGGCGCGTCACGTCGTGAACATACTCCTATACCAATCGCGGATTGGCTAATTGAAATCCTTTCCACTCGGTGTTTTACGTTTTTTGAAACTATCTTATTGCTCGTTTGAAGGGACGTCAAAGTAGGATACTTGCCGATTAAAGTGACAAATTCGCTCATAGATTTGTAATTTTAGTCCAGTAACTTACTTTGAACATTGAAATGAACGAAAAACGCTATACCTAAGTACTTATTCTCATTGACACTAGAAATTAAAAAACGAGAAATTCGCTCAGAGATTTGTAATTTAAACTATTAAAAAACTTACATTGAACATTGAAATGAACGAAAAACGCTACACCTAAGTACTTTTGCTTATTTATACCAGAAATTAAAAAACTCGACAAGACCCTCAACTTTCTCAAAGGCAATTACAAAAATCAAGGTTCAATTTGCGAGTTTATAAACAAAACTCAAGACGTTTGTTCTTGATTGCAATAATCAAGTCCATGTAAACAAGACAAGCCCGATTGAAATAGCGTGCCCTGCGGCGGAGCACCTGATCAAGGCACTTGATAATTAATTTTGTAACAAACCCTCAAGTATTGTTCGTTGATTGAAGACAGCCCTGAATGTGTAAGATGATTGGGGATGAACCGTTTTTGTCGGGAAGCAAAATACTTTACAACATTCACGGACTTGTTTAACTATGTTAATTAACTTATGTTAATACTATTTTGCATCTGGCAGCAAATAGTGCCCCAGCCAAGTCAAGACCATGGAAGCGCAGGGTTTTGCCTTCTTTGTCGATGCATTCGTACCCATTTAGATTCGGTCTGAACAGTGCTAGAAAGTCTAACTTCTCAGGATATGATGTCAATACTGTATTTTACTACTTTAATATAACACGTCTAATGGTGCAGTCCTATAAAGTTTCTTACCGATGCCGGCTCGTTTTCTCTTAAAAATTGTATTTTTTTTTACATTTTTTCAAAGGAAAATGAAGCATCATTGGCTACGGAATATTATCGGTCATTAACTGGATTTATAAATAATAAATCATTAAGATGCTAATAGTAAACATCATGAATGTGACTGCGATGGGGTCACTTGATTTTTTTTTTTGCATATTTTTGGTGTGAAAAAATAATTTTAACTAATATTATAACATTAAGAGTCACCAAAAACTATTATTTACTTCTCAATTTTGATAATGAGTTTTCGTATTTACGTTGTCAGGGATACAAAAAAAGACATAAAAGACCTTTTATGTCCTTTTTTCTATACCTGACTACCTACTGTTCCGGAAGACAACAAAAAAATATCTTTACTAAATCTACATTAACGTTAGACATCTACATAGCCGCGGGCAAAAGCTAGTGATGTATATAAATAAGTGCATACTTACTTATTATACAAGTCATATAATGAAACTATAATGCAATGCTTTGTGATAGGTTATGGTTACCACTTAACATGAGGTAGACTATGTGCTTGTTCCATTTTCAAGTACCTATAAAGGAAAAACAAATGCTACGGGGTATAGTAACTTTTAACTTTACGTTTAAGATAATATGTAATTTCATGACGTCACCAGAAGTGCCAGTCATCTCACTATGAAAAAAAATGTGCTATTGAACAAGGGTCTTAAATAAAGAACACCCCGTTCGTTAATTAGAAAAAAAATATGGACGAAAACAATAAAATTCATAATAAATACCGCCTCGTTTTCAAGATTAGCGCTTGCTCGACCTTGTCAAACATCGTTACCCCATAAATTCGAAATACGATGCAATCATGAATACTAAAACCTTTAATCGTAAACTTTCCTTTACAGTGTCATTACGTAAATTGGCGTCGTTAATACAGCCCCCCTCAACCCCCATTTTAACCACCTTTAACTGCTTTGATATCAATGAATTTAAATCGGTAATGTGGCTTGTTTTATGGCGGCTATCGCTCCTGATCAATACAATCGATACGAGTAATCGATTACTCGTACGGATAATGCTGATTGGTAGTTCACTTACGGATCTTCCAATCAGGATTGATCAATTAGATGTAGTTGAGCCACAATTTTCATTAGTTATTGTATTGACATTTGGTTCATGGCGTGGCACAGATCATCTAGGTTAAGCAACACTCCGCCCGCTTACTACTTGTATGGGTGACCGTTTAGTAGCATTTAGATCTGAGCGCTTCCGTGTTTTGCAAGCCACGTTAAGATGCGTGTCCCGGCTTTGACGTTAAGCCATTTCGGAGGTCTTCAGGCGGCCTTAAAACTCCGACAACAGAGTTCGCCACTAACTCACGAAAAGGGAAGGAAGGACATTTCAATCATGAAGATGAGGCCGCCAAGCTCAAGTGGAATTGGGCGGAATAGGACTTGATGGTCACCTATTGGAAGGCATCATCCACCACACCACACCAGCATATATCAGTCCACTGCTTGCCCAGCAGTGGGACGAGAAACGTTAAAAAAAAGTATTTTTTTAAGATTTGGCTACAATGAGAGAGAACTTTTAGGAAATTCTTTACTTTTTTCCAACGTAACTATACGTACTGATACGAAATTATTTTCGAATATAATATTTTGAATAGTATGTAACACACAAAACATTTTTTTTTTTAATTTTTAGAGTCTGTCATTTGATATGATCTGAGGCAAGTCTAATTATAAAATTTGGCATATCGCTTGTATTAAATTCTTTACTGTACTTAAAATCTTTACTTTTTATTTAAAACTAAAAAAACCTGTTGGTCATTTTGTAAGTTTAATATTAAAATAACCAGGGACATTTTATAATAAAGCTTTTCATTGAAATTGTAACGCACCACTGATTTCCCCTGGGTACACTTTAGTAATCAAAATGAAATCATAATTACACAGTCATTGTAGAGGCAGGATGTTTCATACATACGAGTATATGTCTTATTATTCTGCGTGACTAATAGGTAGAAGTACTTAAGTACACTCCTGTAAAGGTAAACGTTCAACCTACTCATTTGGATCAGAGTAATTTTGTGATAGGATATTAACCCAAAGTCTACTACTAAACATACACATGGATAGAAAAATCTTTATCACGCCAACTTAATCATCTATACCAAGGATTTCTACGAAGAACGGTCTCAAGCCCTTTCCATCTACTGATTCCCAGCAATCTTGACTATGTCCTCGGTCATCTGATGGGGCTTTCGTCTTCCAATGCAATCGCCATTCGAAGACCTTTTTCCCAACAATTATCAGTTCTACAGGCTGCCGATTGCCACTTCAACTTACTAATTCTGAGAGCTCTGTTCTCATACGAGTTTTTTCATTACGATTTCCGTCCCTTAGAGACTCGGCTGAGAGAAACAGCTAGTATTAAACGTAAAACGTTTCACCACTCTAAAACAATGAATAACAAATCCGAAAAAGGTATTTCTTCTTCATCGTATGAGCTAGTGACCAATCCTGGCGTCATCTATTTGCCACTAAACGGTCACCCATCCAAGAAGTGACCGAACGGAGTGTTGCTAACTCAGATGATCGGCTAAGAATACGTACAACTAAGTCTCGACACGAGCTTAGGCGCTTTTTAACATCGAAAAAGGCATAAAAAGCTCCGATGTCGATTTTTTGTTGATTTCTTTCAGTCACTTGTATGTTTTGATTGGAAGTGTCAATAGGGGTGCGAACGTCGCCAGTCTCGTATTACCGGTTAAAACAAACTAAGGGCACAATGCTTAAGTGCGAAAACAAAACGAACACGGTTCGGAGATCGAATTACCTTTGACGAAAGCGGGCTGCATTCGTACAAAGGATTGTAAGATAAAGAATCTACCTAGACCTTAATCCCTTGGATAAGAGTCTGATTTTGATCAAGGGAACTGTGTATGATGCGAATTGATTCGTGACGAATAGATAACGGTTTTTCTTGGTTTCTAGTTCAGTGCTTCATTTAATTGAGTACATGTTCTAATTATACATTTAGGTCATGCTTTACGAACATCTTTTAAAAAATTAGAACTTATCATTTGAATTAGCTTTTTAAACACGAAGCTTGTGAACTGGTAACACTGACAGGCAAAAAAGCGAGATTGAGTGGCCAGTTCTTACAAGACTTGCTAAGGTTTCTTATCAATTTTCTAGGATGAAAATTCATCAAACAGCTCTTCGCAAAATAAAACCGTAAGTGTTGGTCCGCACATTGCGAAATTACGGGATGGCATCGCGCGCCTGTGTGGTGCTACAGCAACGCATGACACGATGCAATCCGGCAACCAACCGCAAACATATCGGTCTTTGAACAGACACGCAAACAGCACGACAAGGCAGGGAGTTGTGTAAACGTTGCGATTTTTTATCGCCGCCGATGTCGCACCGCTCGTGTGGATGCCAATGGCAATGAAATCTTCCATAGGCCCTAACATCGTGGGGACAGCTCTTACAGAAATACCGAAAAAACATCGCAAGGTTATAATAAATCTTATCTTGTTCTAGGATGTCCCTGGACGTTCTCTTAAAATTTCGTTTGCACGGATAATGAAATAAGTTAAATTAGTTCTACAGCGGTGCCTCGCCTTAATTAAGCTTTGTTTCACGATTTTGTTTCTATTTATATCTCACACCCATCGTGAATCTTAATTTTGATGACGATACTACTTCCTCATTGTAAATATTATATTGTGATGGAAAGGTATAGTATACGTAATTATTATTGAATAAATAAATAAACAAATAAAGCTGGACATTATGTAAGCCAGTCAATTATTACCTATAATATACTCTTTTTTTGTAAAAACTTACTTAACGTACAAAAAACACCGATCACCGAGACAAATATTTGCAAATCATTAAACTTTTGTCTAGCGGCAGGAATCGAACCCTCAACCATCTGCGTCTCAGACGATCCTTCACCCACTGCGCAACAGAAGTCGTCAAATTCATATTCGTATGAATTATGAGGGAATCCTAGGACTCTTTACCATGACTGATGGGGTCAAGACTGTGACAGCTGGGCTTGGCTTTGTAATTTTGTTTATAATAATATGGGCAAGTTATTTATATTTCATTCTCCAGTAACAAATATCAAGTATGTAGTACCTTAGACTAGCTAGGACGATCAACGTCGTCTTGAAACCGATAACTTTTGGCTCCAAAACTTTTCGAGTAAAAGTTTTGTATTGTGATTCCGAGTCTATAATCTAAACGCAAATGGCTTTATCAAGCAATCGCTTCACTTATTGAATTTGAATAAGCAAGTTATTATGCTAATCACTTCATCCTCAGTTAGAGTGGAGATATTTCATTTTTATGGTCACATCTCTGACTTGATCGTCTAGAGGTGAGAATAAATTATTTGAAAGTGTAAAGGTATCGCTTATAAATAGTGTGGGTGTTTTGATGTTCGTATTGCGTTTAAACTTTGTCGCTCTAGACAATAAATCAACTTTTACTAGTTTTGTATTTGTTATATTGTTAGCATTGTCTATTCATATTTTAGAAAAGAAGGTTAAAGTACCTATTTTGTCAATGAACATTTTGAAAATAACAAAAGACTACCAAGGATTTTAGTCAGGCAAAGATTATTTTGGACAATAAATAAATGGTAAAATTTTATCCGAAGAATTGTGAATATTGCGGGTTCAATTTCCACCGCGAGACAATCTTTGGTATACTGCATATATTTGTCTTGGATCTGGGTGTTTTCAATGTATAATATGGATGTGATTAGAAGAAAATTATTAGTATTTTTATTAGTCATGTGGTTCCCATAAATACAAGCTCTGCTTAATTTGACACACGCGTTGAAAGACGGACTTTGAACACGGTAAAAATTTGCTGTGTAACGGTGCATACTAAGTATTAATAATATTTGCAGAAAACAACAAATTATAAATGAATGACTCGTTCCGTAAATTGAATTTTAAATAAATTTTAAGAGTTCAATGAATACAGGTGCATTCAGCGAAAAACTGCGATATGAAAATGATAAAAGAACTAAATCACCCGAACATCGCCCATCGAGGCTCGTGCAATTTCCAAAAGTATTGATGACTCGAACACAAAGAGGCGTAGCAGAGATTAAGTGAGTAACTTGTGGGGCTTCGTGTTCTAACAAAGGCTGAATTTTCCAGACTAGAAGAGTTTCGGCGGGGCAGCAATTGTGAACAAACTGAGGTGTAAGCACTATTTGAGACCAATTTGGAATTTGGATTACTAGCTACTGCAAACAGTCTCCGCTTTCTATATTTTGGGACAAGTCACCTATATTGCTAATATAAGGCACTTTTACTGCCAAATTGCATTAGTAGATACATATCTAATAAAACAACTGACCAAATAAAAAAGGAGTAAAAAGCTAGTACCTACATATTTAACAAATTTTGCTTTGGCTGACGAAAGTTAGAAAAGAATCTGGTGGATGGCACAAACTTTGAAAGGTCCAGTAGTGGAAAAAGTCGGGCTGTGAATGATAGTGATAGGGTGTAAAGGGCACTAATCCCCATCTTCGGAATCCAAGCCACCTGCACGTGGTGCCTGCTAAATAACAAACGAGGCTTTGGCAGTCGGCTGATTGCGGCACAACGCAGCCTAACACCGGCACAGCTAAATCATCTGGCTGCGGACAGGGTGGGTGGGAAGTTGTACTCTTCGATCCCCAACCGCATTCCCAGTTTTGGGATTATGGGCATATCTATCTCCCATTATTAAGGGAGGTCGATGTTCAGCAGTGAACGCATACAGGCTGATGTGGTGTGGTTGGAAGATAATGATGAAAGTTACATTGAATCATTACCAGAAGAACAATGTTTTAGAACTTTCAGTTGCATACCATTGCATAAATTTGTCATTTCCCGACGTAAAATTTAAATAATTATATTAATTAGTAGTCAATACAATTTGGCGTAAATTGAAGTTATCGGCGCCAGCGGGCATCATAACGTAATTACTGTCGAAACGCATAATGATACAAACAACTTTCCTGCTAATAACGTATATTCAGCTCATTTTGCAGGTAGGTAATATAAATGAATAATTAATGATTAAACTGTAACCAAAATAATTTAACGAGATATTACATTAACTTATTGATTTTATTAATAGGGGTGTAAGGGGTTCCACCCCCCATCTCCAGAACCCAAGTCAACCTAACCTACACGTGGTGCCCCCTGCTATATAACAAACAGGGCTCTGGCGGCCGGCTGATTGCGGCATAGCGCAGCCTAACACTAGCACAGCTAAATCCCCTGGCCGCCCACGTGCAGCAGCGTCGGCGGTACGAGAAGCGGTACCCTGCGATCCCCGACCCGTATGCCCAACGTGGGGGTTATGGGCATATCCCTCTTCTTATAGGGGAGGCCTATGTCTAGCAGTGGACTGAATAGGCTGGTGTTGTTGTTGTTGTTGTAATATTCCCCCACCAGATGGACCGAAAACATCATCAAAATAGTAGGTGATCGGTGGACTGTCCGGGCTCAAGCCCATTCTTCGTAGAAATCCTTGAAAGGACTTCGACAGATTGTTGATGATGATAATTTGTTTAACATTCATTTTATTAACTAATTTTCATAGAGATAGATTTCAGATAGAGATTAGACTAGATTTCATTTTTCATAGAAAAGGGCGCAATAGCGTATATTCGGGAAGGTTTATCTCCAGCAGTCAATTACTAGATGATGCTTATTGATCTTACTTATTTTAAATTTAATTATTACTTTTATTTTATGATGATGATCTTATTTATTTTAAATGAAATTTATTGAATACTAAATTTGACTATAACGTCATAGAGTTAGCTTCAATGGGTAAACGATATTTAGTATTTATTACAATTTGAGTTATTATTTTGGGTTATATTTTTTGTATTTTGTATTATTTTATAAAATTATTTAAAGATAACGTGAGAATAATCACTATCTCTGCGCAGTGCGCTTTTTAGTTGAATTTAGCTCCTTGATTCAATTCAAAATAATTCGTCAATTTATGTAAAATGAGCACTTAGCAAAATGATTTAATTTAAACGCATAAAAGCTTTGACAATAATATTACTAACGAAATTGCTAACGAAATTTGCATAATACCTAGTCTTAGCAGATTAGGCCTAGTTGATAAACACATCGGTTGCTCTAAAATTGCATAATACATTTTTGGAATAAATGATGGCAGGTATTTAAAGCACTCTCCAGCAAGGTCCTAAGGGCTGCTGGTAGAAGCTGTATTCGTCGAGCTAAGGACAGCGCAATGTCGCTTATAAGTGGAAGCCTATAATACAGAGTGGCATAACCAGCATTGGACTTCTGTAGTCTGATGATGATGATGCTGATGATAGGTTTAAAACTATAATTCGATTTATCTTTATAGGTATTTTAACTGAAAGATAACTTTCATGATTTTAATTCCGTGCTTTTCTTATCTCTGCAATTATATCAACTATTTTAACAAAATAGCCGGCTTACATTGTGTAAAATCCAACACAGCAGTTTGGCAGTCATGAATTACTTAACTGTATGGACGCATTAATTATTAAAATTATTACCGCAAAAAAACTCCATTAAAAATATTTTTAAAAAACATTGGTAGAGCCTATACGCATCAAAAATAAATTACAATGTGATTAAGATTCGATTTTCGAGAAGTATCTTTGTAAGTGTCCTCGTGAAGCAATAAAAACTGATTTTGCTGGATCCAAATGTTTTAAATTCATTTTAAAAATATTGTGTATGTACAAATACACTTGCAAAATACAATGTGTGAATATATTTTATTTATTTTAATTTATTAGAAAATTAAAACCTACTACATTAAACAATGCAAAATAATAAATATTACCAATACTAAATGTCTATTTAGGTTTTACAAGAATTTAGTAGGCACATCTAATAAATAGTAGCTTAAGATTCGTTTGAATAAATAAATAACCTGTACACGCTCACTGTGTGAGCCCCATGTAGCCCCAAAATAAACAGAGCTTGTATTATAGGAATCACATGACTGATATTATTACTTAAATACATTATTTTTGGTATGTATTAACTTAGAAAAAACCCAAACCTGAGACAAATATCTGCAAGTAATGGAAACATTTGTTCTGCGGCGGGAATCGAACCACCAACTGCAGCACAGAGGCCGTCAAAGTTCAACAGTTCAATTAAAGTCAAAGACAAATCAAGTGTTTAAGCGGAACAAATACCACTTCTTTATTCGAGCTAAGGACAGGGCGCACTGGCGCTTATTAGGGGCGGCCTAAGTCTAGCAGTCGCCTCCTTTCTACAGTCTGATGATAATAATGATACAAATTACAAACTGGCAGAAAAACGGCCTGAACCAACTGTTTGCAAACCTGACCAACCTTCTTGCATTGTCTTCGATTTATCCTTGAGCGCACAATAGTGATGATGACTGGGTAAACAAATAATAAAACTAATTAGTCCATCAGTTTGATTAACAAAAAATATTGAACACGTATATTTTTAAATTTATTTAATCAATAGAAATTAATAAAGTTATAGAGCGTTAAAGTTCGGGAGTGGGGGCTCGTGACGTCACTTGTATGTAAAAAGTGTACTTACCCGTTACGTCACGCTGAACTTCAACACGCTATATCTTTGGCATTTTTGGTTTAATTGAAAAAATAAAAAATACGTGTCCAATATTTTTTGATAATTTAAAAAACGGACTAATTAGATTTTTTTAGGCATCTAGCCTATTCACATAAATCGAAAAATATAGATAAATAAATAAATAAATAAATAATCCGGGACGTTATCACACAGCATCATGTAGCCCCAAACTAAGCAGAGCTTGTATTATGGGAACCACATGATTGATATACTACATAGATACATTTTTTTTGTAAATATATACATATCATACATAGAAAACACCCAGACCCGAGACAAATATCTGCAGAACATGCAAACATTTGTCCCGCAGCGGGAATCGAACCCGCAACCTTCTGCATCACAGGCGGACCTTCGCCCACTGCGCCACAGAGGTCGTCAAGATTGATGAAAGATTGTTTAATATTGAAAATTGATAAAATCGAATACATCAAACTTATACCGATTGGGGTTAAATTTTACCTATTTTATTTAAAAAAATATGAAAATGCGTTTTTTTATTCTTCAAAATAAACTTATAGTTTCTTCAGAAACCAAATCTTCTAGCTATAAAAAGATAGCCCTTAACGAGGCAAAGCTTTGTCCCAACCTGTTTTTATATTATTAGCCACTAAAACGAAACATTGTCGTGGATTCTGTTGTAAGTTTTCAACAAAAAAATAATTTCAGCAGTCCCAAAAGTGTTGTTTTCCCTTTTTTCAAAGTGAAAATGACAAGGATCGCTATAGTTTTAGAGCTGCCAAAATAAGTTAAGTTTAGTGAAGTGAACAGAATGGTATTATGTTAAAATTCAGTACAAGTACATGAACAAAAAAAGAAAAATCAGTTTTTATAAAAGTCCGCACTTTTATAAAACAGCCGTCTTATACACACACAAGCCCCTTTACACAAGCTTACCAAGTTCTCAAATAAACATAAAATCAAGGTTTGCAGATAAAACAAAATCGATCTCGGGAAAAATAAAATGGGTAGAGGAAGGAAACAACTTTGAAACATCACAATGTAACCTATTCCGTCCCACCCAGCAACGAGATAAAACGAGGTAGCCACCGATATATTCCAAATACCTGAACGTTTGATTCCAAAAGGCAGTTTGACGAAGGTAAGCTAAGCATGCTCCTAGCATCCTCAACCCTTTGTCTCTAGAGAATACAATGGACAATCGCAATGGTTTGAGAAGCGACACGGGACACCCTACGTGACTAAATTTTGAGCAAAATGTTTTGCGGTATTCTATTTGATATAGGTAATGTCAATTCTCTAGTAGAGGTTAGGTTAGCTACTACGAAACGAATCGGTTCATCGAATAAATAAAAAACAAACATGATCAAGTCTAATAATGACTAAATTTTTATTAATCTTAAATAATTCGTATCAAGTAGGTATCCAGGTTCTTATTCATAATATTTAGGTCAGTTTAAAACACTTTCCTTGAATGTAATGCATTAAGAAGTCTACAGAAGTTGCCGTCAGAGTTGTGGTCATGAGTCAACGGTCAATGCGGCCCCATTCGTGCCGGCGTCTTCTCCGGACGTGGTCGCCGCTACGACTTATTATGTTCCTTTTTTACCATTTTCACTTTACTGGCTGAGTGGGCTCTTTCTTTCAACTCAGCCTGAGTATTGTTTTGTTTACACTAGCGTCCAGTGGACATTTGCCTCTCAGACTATCCAACCTTCTTTTATTCGCTTTGAGTGTCTCAGTTCATGGTCACTTAAGTTTCACTCCGCTACTTGGGCTAAAATGTTTGATGGAGCCACGATCTCGACCATAGTTTTTTTGGCCCTTCACGTTTCCGCTTTAAATTAATTTCTTCAAAACTCAGTAACTTAAACTTGTAAATGTTGGTTAAATTGAAGTGAGCTTGGGTAAAACGTGTGCAAATCTTCTCTATTTATATTTGAAAGTGTAAAATGGGAACCCCTCTTCATCGGTAATGGAAAACGATTGGGAGTGCGGCTCAGGGGCGTTCGGTTCAGCTCAAACGTCATCAAAAGTGTCAATCACGGATGTTTTCGAATAGCAAAACCGATTATCGGCCGTATTAAGTCGGTTATTGTTATCGACAGCGGCGTCCCGTCCATCCAACCGTGAAGTAGATTAGGGACATCATAATATGCCATATTTGGCGTCAGCTGCACACATTGCTGGCACACCTCAAATTTCAAACGCGTATTTATGAAGCTCTTCACAATTTGCTATGCTGTAATAAATTGCATTGTGTGAATTCTTCATTTTATTTGGGGATTTTATAATTAAATCTAATATTTGGACGTCTGTTGTTATATTCACTTTTATATTCATTTACCATACATACTTTACAAATTATCAACAAAGTTAAATAATTTCCTAGAATTCACGCTATGCTTTCAGCAAATGTGGGTAACTTTAGAAACTATTTTCTATGACCCTTACTCACATAAAATAGACCAGCATTTACTACAGTTGCTAATTACAAGGGTTAAAGCCTTGAACGATGGGTTGGGTTGGGCTAAAGGGATGAATAAGTTGGGATGATTCTTTGGTGTAGTAGGGAATGGACAAACGTTGCGAGCGAAGCCTGTCATTAGGAAGCGATGTTTGGCTTATTCCCAAGCTCACTATAAATTAAAAGTCAGGAAAAGTTTTGCTAGTGAAGACTTATTCAAATAAAAAAAAACGGATGAACAGTACTACGACGAAACAACCGGAACTAGGATACAAAGATACATACTTACAAAGATACACTGCTATGAAATGTAGTAAACAAGGTAAACGAATTTGACAAGTATAATAAATTAATGCTGATATTGATCAATTAATCGGATATGGATGAGCTGTCAGCTATCGCAGCAACAACCACCGAATGTAATGATTTGCCTCTGACTATCTGGTTGACACATAAGGTAAATATTTAGAGACATTAGATTTGCGTACTTAGCAATATCTGACGATGTCTATAATGGGAAAATTGTCGCAATTAAGTTTGTTTTGTTTTTAATAAAGTTTACTTCATTCGCTTGAAACAAAGTTAGAGGAATTAAATAGGCTAGGTGAACGTGTACATTATCAACGTCTTCCACTTTTGACATGAGTTGCGTCATTTTTAGTGTAAAAAATAGGCCGATCTTTGGTGACAGTAGGAAAAGGCCGTTTCAGGAAAGTTGCTCCTGTATACGTAACTCATTTACTCTATGGAGCAACCTTGAATAGCTGTTTAATGAAAGGGTCGCCTTTGGTAAATAAATGAATATAATTCGTAAATGGAATTTTGTGTGATGTAAAAGATTAGGTCCGACGGCTCGATTTTGGATATTTTTAATATTTTAGTGGTACATCTTTTTTTCTTTCTTCATTTCATTGTTTGACCTTTGCCCAGCTGTGGGAGAATAAAGGTTAAAAAAAAGAGTAGCATATTAACGAACTTTAAAATGGAACCCAGACAATTAAATTTACCCCGGATGAGCCTTTCACAAAGAACTCTACCACTTCTGCGCCGGTAACTGTATGCTACTCTATCTTTTGCAATAGTCTGTACCATTTCAGATATCAGAAAGCTAAAAGAGCATCATCAGCTGCCAGCGTCTGATTTTCCATTGTCTTATGACCCTAACGGCTTCAAAAAGAGAGTTAATAGGCATCTTCTGGAAAAGCTCGTCCCATCGTCGACCTCATCCTTGCCCACGCCAGCCACGAGAGGTCAAGAGATGGCCCTTTCTAAATAAAAAATAAAAAAAAGACGCCCCGATCCCTTCAGAATCTGTACTGAAACATCAATTTGCAATCTTCAGTTCCAACCTTGGAATTACTACCACCAAATACAATATGCATAATTTTTGCTGCTACTTATAGTACTAATGTAAAGGGAATTCGCGGTTTGAACAAAAAATATATGCTGTAGTTTTCCAAAATGGTGTTGTGTCTTGTTTCCACATTTTTTGTAACACTAATGTACGATACACACTGACTGGTGGATGTTTCGATTTCCTTTAGCATGTTCTAAAATGCTCTTCGACGCGCGCCGTTAGAAGTGAATCGTACATAACACAACTCAATAATGCACAGATTTTTGTTCAAAGTGCGCACTTCTATACATAAACTTCTTCGTTACCACTATCTGTTAGCTTATTTGTAAATAGAAATTTTGTAATTTATTCAATGGTACTACTGAAAGTACTACTGAAAGTAAATTATAGTATACTAGTATATAATAGTAGCCCTCAGTTGCTTAATTAGACCAAATGATGATGGCTATAATGTCAGTATTAATTAATTCCTTGTTAGTTATTATTTAGTTGGGGCGGTAAATTTGGCATTAATAGTGTGGTTTAGGTTAATGACCTCTCGATATCATATCAGTTGAGAAAACCCGTAGCTTAAAATTTACTGAACAGTAACCTCAGAAAGTTAAAAGTTTTTGGATGATTTGAAAAACTGATTGATAAGTATAAACACACAAAAATCTTAAATGTTGTTTTTGTTTTTAATCCGGTACCACGTGAGTGAAGCCGCGGGTGGAACCTAGTATCTTATATCTGAAATTTTATGTGTGAGTATGTTTGTTTCCACTTAACTCTGTATGGGCTGATCGGATTAGGATGAAACTTGGGTCATACATAGTTTGTAACCTGGATTTTCCGGTACAACGTGAGCGCGGATAGAAGGTATAGTTAAAATCTAGGTATAAAACTCTACCAGTTCCAAGAATATTATTAATTACCTCCAAAATACAAATATATTGATTAACGTGAGGTACTATTTTTAGAGATCATAACGTATTTACAGTCCGTGTATCGGCGGAAATGGTAGGTAATTATAGTTTTATTAATTTAAATTATTAAACTCATTAAAAAGTAGATTTGAATGTTATATAGTATGTTATGTACATACTTTAAGGATACTAGCTTCCACTTGAATCTTCTTGCGTGGTTTTGGAGATAAAAAAGTAAGTGTACCTATGTGTTAACTCAGGATACAATCTATATATAAACCAAATTTCAACCGAATAAAATGTATGTAAAGGTCTTTGTGAAGGGCTCATCCGGGGAAGTACTGCCACCATGCCTATTTCTGCCATGAAGCAGCTTTGCTGTGTTTCGGTCTGAAGGGTGAGGGTGCCGATGAAATTACAGGCATATGAGTAACATCTTTGGACGTTGCATCGTAGAGCACGTTCCAAAAATTCGTGACTTACGAAGCAATATTTTGTCATAAGTAATGGTTACCACTTAATATCTTTTATGGATTCACTTTTTTGGTTCCAGCGAAAGATCAGCGTTGTGTTGACATGACACAACAAATGCTGAGTTGGGCGCCTTTTTGTGATAACGACATTTTTGGCGTATGCCTAGCTTCGAGAGACACACTTTTATGATTCATAATTGTTAGTTGTAGGTATGGGTATTTTAGTGTAAGTGCGTTAATCTTTATTTAAATAAGTTACCTTGTTAATGTTGTTATCAAAAATAAATGCTTTTTTTTTTCTTTCTTATGGAGGTTAGTTGGAAAGAGCAAACACAGGTTTTACACATTATTATCACTGTGATAAGTAATATATTTATTATACGTATTTATAAAGTTATGAAAAAAAATTTTGATATGAATCGTTCGGTTAAAAAAAACAATAAAATCAATATTACATAACAGCATTGTATTGAGACTATATAAAACAATCACGTACCCTATTAACAGTACAATGCAAGAGAAATTTTGACTACAACTGTATTAAAATCTTCACTCTCGACATCATTACTGGGAGGGCAATGAAACAAAAGAGTTTTCTGCCTCACTCACACTCCTTGTCAATGATATTTCCGTCTCGAATGACATCATGTACCCTCAAAGGTGTCTCAGCTTGAATGTGTTAGTGGTAGAAGTGTTTTTGTTTGCATGTGTGAGTGCGGTTTGTTGCAATAAATCGTTAGATGATTCATAAAATCATTTTATGACGCTCTTTGACATATATGTTTTTGGAGGTTTGTGATTTAGATGTAATAGTATTATAGTATTTATCATCAGCCTAGGTATAGCAGTCTATTGCTGGACATAAACCTAAACAATGAGCGCCTGCGCGCTGTTCTCAGCTCAACGCATCCAACTTCAGTAGCCTTTCGCAGATCGTCACTTCGTCTTTAAGGACTTACACTACGTATTCCAAGACGCGGTCATTTGCTGAGTACTAAAATATTATAGGTAACATTGACATATATATTAACAGTATAGAAAGTTTTATAAATAAAAAAAACATGAACTTACCTCCTCTATGTCGCACATGATACTTTCTCTTCGTTACCATGCCCGTACAACAAGGCTGTTCGTAGTAAAAATTGTAAGAACTGTCCACATCCGAGGTTTGTTGTACAGTCTGAGATCGAACCTGCCACCCCACGCCAACAAGTAGCAGCACTAACCACCGGACAACGACAGCCAACACTCCCATAGTCCGTAAACTTGACCGATACATATCGCCCTAAGTCACTTCACCAACACAGTACCAAACAATTCAAACTACTTCCAAACACATTTTTTCTTTTCTGGAAAAGAAAAAGCCTATGTACCAAAATTTCAAAGTTCTCTTACACGAATAACTCCGGCATATTTACTCTCACCGAAACATAGAAAACATGTTAAAACAAATATAAAAAAGTTTTATATTGTCGTAAAAGTAAAGTTTTGGTGCGCGCCCTGTGGATTATAGTCTAGCTTTTAGGCCTAAATTACGGAGGTTTGTAGCTTGCGACGGTACGGCCTCGGTTATAAAACAAAACCTACAAACATGCGGACCTACATTAAATTTAAATAATTGTTTCATAACAAACATTTAATCGTGTAGAGTACACATTAAAAGTGTAAACGAGGCCTACTTATTCATAATATATTAATTGTGAACTTACGTTGAAACTACCTGTATGGATAATTTAATCCGAATCACTTATCTCTTGGTAAATTATAATTTTATCGATTGCAATTTTTTATAATACCCACATTATAGTATGTTAAGTATAAATGATTGATGATAAAAAAACCGCAAAAGGCCATAAACATAACAAAGGTAATTTAGTAACAAATGTCAAAAGTCATTGTAAGCCCGAATGGTGATATAATAAAACCAATAAAAAATATACGGGGACAAAAAGCAACGCTTACGCCTATTTGACAATAAAAACGACAATTTTCCTTGTTGACTTTACATTAAAAAGTACCATGTTGTGGGGTAGCTTAATGGCAGCGGAGACCATTACGCGACCCGATGGCAATAAGCAAACCTCATGGACCTAATGGAAACCGCATGGCTATAGGGCTACTAATACTGTTATGGTAAGGTACTAAATTTAACCTTTACATCCAAAATATTTCATAATATTCAAACTAATCCATTAAAACCTTATCAGCTTGGGGTCAGTCACCGTTGATCATTAGCTCGGATATCAGTGTATAAGCAAATAAATGTCTTCTACTCAATTTAATTCCAATCTTGGTTAGGGCTCCGTTATGTGGCCGATATCTTTTACTGAATACGGTCAGGGATCGCCCTTTGAAAGAGTCCAGAGATGAATTAAATAGATAAGCCCTTCAAAAAAGAGAACGCGAAAGGGGTGAAGATGATATGGATTTGAGCGTTATTATAATTAAAAAGACGGAAAAATTATATTTTCTCAAAACATCCTCGAGTATTCATATGGTAAGTGTATTTTGAAGGAGATATTATAAAAGAGAGATCAGAGTATCGTTTCGATGATTAATGGTTTGGTTAAACGTATGGGATAGGCTTGTCAATTGACAAGAGATTCTTTGCAGTACATAATTTAAATCTCCCCCATTTAAAAAGCACTATTAGCATTTTAAAGAGCATTGCATTTGGTTTAACGAAATCCTATGGGATTGACGTGCTGTACCATTCATTTTAAAATGAAAAATGACACAAACGTAATCTTTGCTCTGTGGCACAGGTCACACATATCGGGCAAGGACATGGCGCGGACATGGCGCAGACGTGGCACGGACGTGGCGAGGACATGGCGCGGGCATGGCGCGGACATGGCTCGGACATGACGCAGAAATGACGCGACAGAGGCACAAGTGTAGTGTAGTCTGTTGTCCGGTATCGATGTGTCAGCATGTCATCCTCAGAAAACGAAGATGCTCTTGCTCTCGTGCATACAATTAATTAATATACAGATCAGGGCCCGTACAACCCCGATTGCGAGTTAGTTGCTTCAAAAGTGAAACCCCTTCATTGGGTTATACAGTTGACGGGATGACCCTTTCGTTTGGATATTTTCCTCCTAACACAAGCGAAAGTGTAACCCGTTTTGGTTTTCAGTCGATAGGGTTACCCTCTTATGAGGTTAAACGAATGAATGGAGTTACCTCTTGATAGGTTTTTTTGAATGTTACACAATGGTTATCATTACTAATATTTATTAATTAATAATAATTTCGGATTGTCACTGTCACTGTCACTCTAAAACTCAAACTCAAAACTCAACTCAAAGCTCCACTCGAAACTCATTCTACAAATTCATCTGTAAATGGTTATATCTCTGGAACTACTCATCCTAGAATAGCTGTTAATTGCTCAAAAGATAGCTATCGACAAGATCTTTATTTTCAATGACATATGTCAAAATTGAATTTGCCATATCTCGAGAAGTACTCATCCTAGACTTGCCGTTAGCTCAAATGATAACTACTAATAAAATCTTAATTTTCGATGACAGCTGTCAAACTAAAAACTGTCATCGAAAATTAAGATCTTAACAATAGCTATCATGTGAGCTAGTAAAGGCAAGTCTAAGATAAGTAGTTCTCGAGATATGGTCGATTTAAATTTGACAGCTGTCATCGAAAATTAAGTTCATGTCAATAGCAATCATTTGAGCTAGTAAAGGCAAGTCTAAGATAAGTAGTTCCCGAGATATGGTCGATTTAAGTTTGACAGCTGTCATCGAAAATTAAGTTCATGTCAATAGCAATCATTTGAGCTAGTAAAAGCAACTCTAAGAAGAGTAGTTCTCGAGATATGGTCGATTTAAGTTTGACAGCTGTCATCGAAAATTAAGTTCACGTCAATAGCAATCATTTGAGCTAGTAAAAGCAAGTCTAAGATAAGTAGTTCCCGAGATATGGTCGATTTAAGTTTGACAGCTGTCATCGAAAATTAAGTTCATGTCAATAGCAATCATTTGAGCTAGTAAAAGCAAGTCTAAGATGAGTAGTTCTCGAGATATGGTCGATTTAAGTTTGACAGCTGTCATCGAAAATTAAGTTCATGTCAATAGCAATCATTTGAGCTAGTAAAAGCAAGTCTAAGATAAGTAGTTCCCGAGATATGGTCGATTTAAGTTTGACAGCTGTCATCGAAAATTAAGGTCTCGTCAATAGCTATCATTTGAGCTAGTAAAGGCAAGTCTAAGATAAGTAGTTCTCGAGATATGTTCAATTTAAGTTTGACAGCTGTCATCGAAAATTAAGGTCTTGTCAATAGCTATCATTTGAGCTAGTAAATGCAAGTCTAAGATAAGTAGTTCTCGAGATATGGTCAATTTAGGTTTGACAGCTGTTATTGAAAATTTATTCCAATTTTATTATAATATAATTATTATTGCGTAAAATAAACAATTAGTAGGGGAGGAGAGGGTTAACTAAGCTTTTGAAATTACTAAATTACTAAGCTTTTGAAAAAACCCTGCCGAAAACCTCTTCATCGGGTTACCAAATCGGGCCCTGATACAGATGAAGAAAATACGCGCAAACGAATTTGCACAAGGATCAGCTAGTATTACCATGGGTATTACATAAAAAAATCTTAGTACCGGTTTAATCTCTTTCCGATTTCCGGCCACAATTTATCTTGAACATTTCAGTTACAATAATTGGAACGACAATGATCATAAAGCGTTGCATATTTTACAATCAATTCACAAAATTCAATATTAAATTCGATATCGTCATTCGTCACGCATTTTTACATCACTAACAGACGTATGTCGCAAGCAAGTACATACTACGAACTGGCGGCCATCTGACGCTCATCTGGCGGCGATCGGGCACGGGCGCCGAAAAGGCGCGTCATACGTCCGAGCAACGACATACTATGTGCCCTAAATTGTGCTTTATTTCCATGCATTTTGTATGAAATTTGAATGGAATAGGAAACCACCTGTGCCATGTCCGTGTCATGTCCGTGCCCGATGAATGTGACTAGCGTCGGGCGCAGACATGGCACTGGCGGTTTCTTATTCCAATCAAATTTCATACAAAATGCATGGAAATAAAGTATAATTTAGGACACACGGTATGTCGTTGATCGGACGTGGTTATGACGCGAAGTCGTCGAGCTAAATTGTGCTTTATTTCCGTGCATTTTGTATTAAACTTGAATGGAATAGGAAAGCGCCCGCGCCATGTCCGCGCCAGGTCAGACAGGTGAGGCCTGAGCCTGTGATGTCTTCTGGTGAAACCTGATGGGTGAAATCCAAAATCTTTTTATATATGCTTGTCTTAGAGTTAGTCTATTATTCTGAAATGCGATAAGGATTCTTATTTAGGCAACAATTTGTTTAGCATAAGGAAAACGGTTTGTGGTTCGTTAATTCATCACAGTAAAAAGATAAATTGACAAATATTTTTTTCGTACAGATTAAAAATATATTTTCAAATTCACTTACACTTGAGGGAATTTCTCCGATTACGATTTTAACGGGTAACGTGTTTGATCCGGCCTGAGTCATATTTTTTTAAATGTCTCTATAATTATCATTTTTATTTATACATTATTGCGCAAAAAATGTAACATAAGGTAGGTTTAATGCTAGCAGTATTTTCTACCAGCCAAACCTATGGAAAATGTGACAACTCGTTCAAGTGGAGCGGTCAGAATCAATTCCTATCTACTAATCGTCCTATTCCTAACAGTTTTTTAAGCCTCAGATAGATCAGATAAAATGGCATTAAAATATCATTATCACCAGTTTTTATTTACATTTAAGTGACAGGGACTAGCTTACTTTCTGGAGCGTTATAAAATGACTGATTGAGGTGGAATGAAGGCGTCATTCAAGTAGCTGAAAAATTATGGCCAAGAAGAGCAAGAGTGGGATGAGTTATGGAAGAGTGGCGATCTTTGGAGGAGGCTTTTACTGCCAAAGACCATACATAAAACAATATTTAACTTTCATTTTTTTACCCTTATAACGTTTTTTTTGTGTGGAAATAAAGCTCTGTTTATTTTCATTTTTATTTTATTTTATTTATGGAATGACATTTGGTTATGAATAATGGGGTTAATGTTTTAAATCTTATTCAAACTAATTAGAGATTAAAGATTAGAGCCGTGGTGGCCTAGTGGGATGTACCCCGACTTAAGATCTGGAGGTCGTGGGTTCGAATCCAAGCCGAGCACCAATGGATTTTTCGTTTCGAAAATTTATGTGCGCATTACCACGAGCTCGAAACGATGAAGGAAAACATCGTGAGGAAACCGGCATGCCCTCGAACTAAAAAAAAGTGCGGAAGTTATGTGCTAAATTAGTGTTCCAATAAAAAGTGGCGATGGGCTTGCAACCTATCACGTTGAATGCTAACTACTTGCAGAAATTGGGCATGTATCGAACGTAATGTTTGGACTTGCCTTTGACTACCCCCGTTAAGGTATCCTCAATAGATTTGCGTTCTAAGCAATATCTGAAGATATCAATAATGGGGAAAAAGTCGTGAAGATGTTTGTTGTTTGTTTTTTTTTCTTGCTAATTTTTTAATAACGAAAATTTGTGAAAAGACCTAAAATTTGAAATGGTTGCAAAAACTACTGATTGGAATGAGATAAAATTTTGCACATTTCAAGTAGTTCTGAACCAGGTATGACTTAAACGCAAATTTTTGACATGGTTTTGTCAGTAAAATCGCGGGTGGAAGCTAGTTACATAAAATAAACACCACAGTTAAAGTTTTTGTTCACGTGAATAAGGATGGTAAAAAACTTACGACAAGAAGGTCGTTTTCGTTCGGTCATTCTCATCAAAACCGGTTCCATAATGATGTCTTCATTACAGTCCGATGATTCACTGCGGTACCACTTATATTTCATTATATAATTTACCAAAGATAAAATAACTTGTTAAGCTTTACTGATATGTGACGTTTTAAAGCAGATAACTTTTCCGAGAATCCGTAATATCTTTGAATATAATCGAAAATTTAACTCGACACGTCCTTAATTCAAATACTTCACCCGAAGCGATTCAATCTCGAGATTTTACGAAATATTATAATTTGTAATTTTATTAGACGGGTTCATTAAGCGGATTTTAATCTCTCTTAATATCCCCCGATCTCGTTTCGAATACAATTACACCGTTACCGCTGCCTATTGCACGACAGGCTCGACTCATTATAAGCGAAGAATGTTAAGAAATTTCATCCACCAAGCCATTGAGGCAGCCCTTCCAATTGTGCGAAGGTGTACCGATTGAATGGTGGGTAGGTGGAATGGGGGTACGATTATAATGAAATTTCGCCTCGATAAAGACCAGTGAGCCCCGAAACATAATACTCGATGTTTCCTCTTCAACCCGTATCCATGTCACGTCATTAGACTGCGTAAAAATATCTGCCGACATATCTTGAGTAAATTAATATTTACTGGCCCTTTAATTAATATTATACGGGACTATAACTGAGTAAGTAATTATTTTAATTTCTTATTTATTTGATCAGATGATGATAAGCGTGATAATTATAGAGACGCTTTTTATCAATGAATAGTTGTTCGAAAATACTTTAAAGTTATTTCTTTTTCACGGGATAGACTAATTATAATATAGTTCACAAATTGTATTTATATTATATTTTTATGTATGAAATTAATTGAATAGAATTGAAAACATTTTAAACTTGTATACGACGCCCCGTGGCATTTTTATTGTTCGTTGCATATATCTCTTTTTGTTACAAATAGTAGAACGTTAAATAAATTGTTTAAAACAATAAAGTTTAAAATTTGAATGCTCAGCATGTATCTATAAAATTTTATTAAACTACAATTTCTACTATAAATTGATACAGGAAGACTTTACTTTCATATCGTAGTTTCTACCGTAGGTAAAGCATATTATATTTTTATGCACTTTGTAAAATAATAAAATTAATGTTTACAAATGTTACATTAACAGAAGTTCCGTAAATAAAGAGATGAGTAATCCTAGAGAACGAATTGGCTGCCCAGAAGAGATACGGTAGAACCCAGGAAATTCGGTTTGAATTATTAATACAATACTGTAACAGCAGCGAATTGTAAGCTCCTTACGAAGGGAACTGAATAAATATCGGTGGGACGATAGTTAGAGAAACCCAAATACAAATAAGTAGGACTCGAACATCTACATAACGAGCTGGCTCAGCGTTTATTTATAAAAGGGATTGTAATCGCTTAAAAAGTGGTTGATGTTTATGTGATCACACGATAACCAGACAATAGTTGAAAAAATAATGTCCTTAGCAATGCCGTAACCTAATTAAAGAAAGGTATTTTATAATTGATGCTAAATTGATGCTAAAATATTAGGTAAATAAATATTAAATATTAAATATTATATAAATATTGCTAAATTGATGCTAAAATATTAGGAAGAAAAATTGTGTGCCTATTGTATATAGTAGGTCCAAAGTCACATTTATTTTACTGAACTAAAGAAGACAAATTAGAATGATAGATTATATGTGAGGGCAACACGCTAACTTATTAATACTGTTCGGTTACATAAACCTCAAGTCTAATTAGTTTCTGTTATACAAAATCAATTAAATGGTACTAACGGGAGCTATTGGATCTCCCGACCGCAACCTCAAGAAATGTTCGCTGAGGATTCAAAGGGATGCATAAACATCTACACAGTTGAGCGCAAATTGTTATTAGAATTTGCTTTAGATTAATGATTTGATGTATTAGGTAACTAAATCATGAATGGCTTTGAATACCTGCATGAATCTACTACAAACTGTATTGATATCGATGTCAATAACTACATGTAACGAAACATACAGTGGCATCGTATTGGTATAGTGAAGGTACATGTATATATTTTAAAAATACTAATTTACTTAATATTTTGAGTCTATAGAAAAAGTTTAATAGAAGTTTATTTTATCCTAAAAAATGACTAACTCAGGGTAAGATTATTTTTTTAAGACATTTTATTAGGTAAGTATAAACTAACTCACGGTGTGCTCACGGCAATTGATCTTTATAATAATATAGTTGGTGTATGTAATTCACTGTATACCATTCACACATAGGTATATGTAGTAAAAATTACATTATTTCATAATTGTATAGATACTAAGTCAATAGTCAGCCCTGGCTAGTAAGCAAGCAAGTAGGTAAGTATAGTCTACTGGATTCCGAACACG
The DNA here is from genome assembly GCA_951804965.1 of Horisme vitalbata. Classification (NCBI taxonomy): domain Eukaryota; kingdom Metazoa; phylum Arthropoda; class Insecta; order Lepidoptera; family Geometridae; genus Horisme; species Horisme vitalbata. The sequence goes on from OX638102.1 coordinate 8,894,828, forward strand.
TACAAATGCACGTAAACGTCTGCCTCCGTATTATTGATACAAATAGAGATATCAATTGTTTAGGACAAGGAGAAACAACAGCGTGGCAATGATAGTAATTCTTTCCCCGGGATGTTAGGGGCTTTTATGACCACTGATATCTGTGGGGCGATAGTTTTGTGTATTACGAAATGAGATTTTTACGGACTTGGGACGGTCGTAATGCTATTGACCTTTTTGATGGTGTCCAAGCGTATTTGATGTGTGGTTAACTGTATAAGACTGGAGTATACATAAGATATTGAGTTTTATAGATAATAGCTTAGGTCATATTTTTCCAGTTAATAAATCATCCATTGAATACACATGAAAATGGTCAAAATTATGCGTTTTATAAAAAAAATACTCTTGGTAGGTAAGAGTAATTTTCTTGATGTAAAAATCCGGTCTAAAACATTCGATTCAATGTTTTAGGCCTGATTTTTTCATCGATACTGTTCGATTCCCGCTGCAAGACAATTGTTTGTATGATCTCCAAATATTTGTATCGGGTCTGGGTGTTTCATTTGTTTAAATGTACCTATGTATTAAAAACAAGTATAAACTTTTTATTAAAAAAATAAACCGACTTCAAGTAAATCACTTCTTATTTCTTGCCCTAAAGAATTTTGAAAATCGGTTCACAATTGGAGATATTGGTGATCATAGGGCGAAAATTACAAGTGAGGATCAGGTTTTTTGAGTTTTCCGGGAAAAGTACCAATCCCTTAGGAATAAAATTTATATAGGACCACATGTGAAGTATATATTCTTTGAAACAAAAAATAATTTTGAATATCGGTTTACAATTGACGGAGATATCGGTGAATATACATTCAAAAAAGTCGAAAAAAAAGGTTCCAACGAATTGAGAACCTCCTCCTTTATGAAGTCGGTTAAAAAGGCGTATTAAATAGTATCAGTTATGTACATCACATAAGCTCTGCTTACTTTGGAGCCATATGATGTGTCAAAAAGTTCGGCATTATTTATTTCCATAATATTTATTCATGTCAGCGCAAGTTTGTGAAATAGTGGGAAATTTAAAGTCTCAGAATGAATCTGTCTTCGGAGATCAGTCTTTTGAATGCTTAGTCTACTAGATAACTACCTAACTATTTTCTGGTTAGTGTTTTAGCTGTAAATAATTTTTTTTTCTCGTCTTTTTTTATTTATATCAAAAGTTTATAATAATTATTATGAGATCGACTTTTAATAATGCTACGAGTATAATTCTGTGTACATTTACTTCTTTTTTTTAATGTTTCAATATTATCTAACTAATTACCATACTAGATACTAAAAAATACAACGGTTTTTTTTTATTCTCCATGTTTACAGAAATTTCAAAATTATATCTTGTCTTTATGCCCATAGCTTCTTTTGTTTCAAATACTCGTTAACATCTTTTTTAGAAAACTCCAAAATGTCAATTCTATTAATTATCATATAAATATATTCGTTATCTTTACAATACTGATTGAAAAGGTTCATACCTAAGTAAATTTACTTAAGTTACAAGATATTATTATATTTATTGGAAATCTTTGAAATTTCAATTCTATTTGTTATTTGATATTATTATTTTAGGAAATCTCCCAAATTTCAATTTCTTATTATAATGATATAATTTCTCTTCCACGGACTTATCAATATTAAATGGAACATTGCTTAGGAAGCACATTATTCTGAAGATGAAAAGGGGTGACGTTTACCGACATTTCGGTTTGTAAAATGTCTGTATTTTGTCTATTTATATTCTAAGGTTGTTCAACTCGTCAGGAAGACTAATGGCGCTCCGAACGCGGATCATCTTTAGTGTTAATTGGGCAATTTAATTCCTTTAAATCTATTGAGGTCAGCAAAACGCTCTATCTATTAGAATTCTTTTAATTTAAAGATAATTTTTACCAATTTATAATAATAATAATATGTGATAATATGTCCGTTTACTACCAATAATATTTTAAAAACGTATTTTTTTTAATACGGTATATTTCGTTCAATACGTTCATAAGTATCACAGGTTCCTACATAGCTAAAAAAGCAATTTTAATGGGTAGTAGTAATATAATAAATATATTATGAATAACTATTAAAAGAATATAATATGACACTGCACTGCGTTCGTTTCTACAAAAAAAATGGGTAGGAAGGTATTTAAATTAATTGAATAATCATCACTTTTTCTTTCAATTTGTTACTGATTTCCGAGTAATATATAAAAGCTTTATTAAAGCATAAAACTAATTTTATTAATAAAATAATTATTTTTGCGTCTTTTTAAAATAATTTAAGGTTGATCTTTCGTTTATCATTGTCTTCGATATGTTATAACTAGTATATATACTTACAGGTAACAAAATATCAAAGTCAATGAAATCATGTTCTTAAATTGGTTACTTAATTTTATGAAAATTTCAAAGAAGTTTCACAATTAAGTACTTATATTTCGGATTCTTTTACGAAGTAGTTTCTTGTGAGTCAAATGCCGGAGTTATTTCATGCACAATAGCCTACACGAGAATACCACGACCAACCTCCTCCGTAGTCCGTTGAACTAAACACGTTGCAGTTTCACAAAAAATAAACAACACTAGTTTATAATGAAGAAGTAAGTATCACTTTTTTTATTTAACTAATAAAATCCACCAAAAGAAATCCAAACTTTTGATAACGTTCCAAAAGCACAAGCTTTAGTATTCGTAGATTTACGAAGAAGTTAGACGGTGTCGATCCGCACGCGTGCGTCAAGCATGCCGGCCGGCGCAGAACTAACTACCTCGCTGGACTCATTCTGTTCAAAACTTTTAAGTCATGGAGACGGCAAAGCTATGTCGCGCCTCTACAACTCACGCACACAACCGTACCCAACACCCTATGCACAAACACGAAGCGAGCTTCCAAGTTCACTAAATAAACGAACACCAACACAAACGCGATCGTACCGTCTACCCCTTGTTCGTGAAACGCTAGAGTGAGAAGCGAATATCAACAATCCATCTGCGGCCGCGAACGGGAAAGAGAAGCCACACCTCAACAGATGTATATCATTTTACGCAGGTAAGTATTGAAAATGTTGGTGTGTACGAATGAGACGGAATATAAATTTAGCTTAGGTGAAGCCGGTTGTGCGAGAATGGGACAGGAACTGTTCAAGTCACCCGCTGTACATTCCTTCCTGATACCGGCACGCCGTCGTACCTTTCGATCGTTCAAGTGGCAGATGAAGCTTTTTAGGGTTATCACCTGATTATTACGCAAGATAGTATGATAATCATGTCAATAAAATGGCTCACAACACAATTGTTGACGGTGAAATAAGTGGCAAAATCTAAAACGCAAAATTTTATCAGCAAATATTTTGATTCAAGTTTCATCTGCTACCAATATGCTATGATTTATCCTGATAGCCGTGTCTTTTTAAAGTAAACAAAGTCGCAAAATTTAACTTTACTAAATATAGAACTTGTAGTCAACAGGGGGAGATGCTAATAAATGATTCAGTTTAACAGGTAGCAGCCCTACATCAAGATGTCACAAAATAGCAGGTACGGTGCAAGTAACGTGTGCTGCTAAATTTGGGATGTTTTTTGCATGCTATCTTTTTTGTAAAGCTCGTTCTACAATGAAGACATCTGCCATAATGAATGTAGGATCTTTTTATTCTCGAGAAATATTTTTTGCATCATTAACCTGTTTTATTGTACAGTCAACGACAGATCAAGCTTTATTACATTTTAACAGCTGTAACGTTATTTAGACCTCGTAGTAAATGTTATTTTTCCTTGTCTATGTAAAGCTAGATCTGTCCTTGACCTTAGTATATATCAACGTATTCAATCTTGAAAATAAATTCAGATTTTTATAATTGCGGTTTTATTTATTTTGGTTTCAAAATAACAAAACTCTTCATAGCCGTTTCTATATCCATGTCTTTTCAGAAGGTATGATTTTTAATTTTATACATTCGGAATAGTTTATTAAGTATGATAAGTACTGTATAGTCATTAATAACAAAATGCGTAAGTTATCGCCCAAGTAACAGAGTACATTTTCTAAGGCTTGTGAATTCGAAACTAACACAGTGCATGCTAATAAATGACAATGCGCTCGTCGGATGATTAAACTGTGCATTGACAAGGTTCTAAAATTTATACACCTCAAATGCTTTTGACTATATTTAGTAAGTCGGCTCTAGTATTTTTTTTTCTAAACGAGGTAATTACAGATAAAACTTAATATTCTCTAAACATTGTAAATCAAACCGATTTTCAAAAAGCCTAGCGGAAGTTTATAAAGTTCCCAGCACGCAAAATCCATGAGAGCAGAATTTTGACAGAAAATTTTTAGTACTTTGTAACTTGATACTATCAAAATACCATCACGAGTACGTCAGGTATCCGAGAGCGTCAAGCGAAACACTTCTCCGAAACCGGAGCCCTGCAGCGTCGGTGGCAGCTTGGACTTGACGCTAATCTGCCGCGACGTAGTATCATAATATACACTTCGTTTCCATGTAGGTAACACACAAATTAGTGTAGTATTATGTTTACACCCTTTATTTTTTGTCCTTTGTCAAACTTCACGGGAAATGACAGGTTAACGTTGGGAATCATAAAACAGTACCAACATACTTCTAAACTCCCATCGTCTGACCTCGTTTTCATGATGAAACAAGAACCGACGCGGCGGGCACTAAAAACAAAAAAAGTCGGTAAATATGACGTGTGTCTGACAGTTTGACACGGGTATTCACGGCACACTTCATTAACTCCCGGAGTACCTGAAATCCGTAGCATCAAGAGCACTCAAACACAAATACCAATTGATCCAAAACCAAACGAAACTAGAATATGCACGCTTAGCAAAATCTATTTTTGAAAATCTTTACACAAGGATAAGCACACAAAGGAAGTCTGGTAGCATAACAATGATTTTATTTTCATACGGAATAGTTACTGCCGCGGCCGAGAGCTCGGTAACTCGATTTTATTGTTTTTCCCTTTTGCATTTGATACGTTACTAAACTATGAAACTCGTTAACTGAGAATGCAGGAGTGTAGGTACGGAAGTAATTGTTACTTTAGGTACGAGTGAGGCGTATTTATTATTTTATGAAACCGTTAACAAGGCGCTTCTGAAACATAAGAAGTCCAACCTCTTTGTCTAGAACATTCAGTATAATTGTTTTGACGTAAAGGCGTCGCGTGAACTGTAGAGATGGAGTGAGAAGGCCTCCGGCTCCATAAGCGCGAAATAATGACGACGCATTGTGGCTTCGGCGGATCAACTAAGTCGCTATTATTTATTTCTTCGAAAAAGCCCGACAATAGCGTACCTCGGCTTTGCTGTCAGCGATACAATAAGCAGCTGCTCTGAGTTTACTTTGTAGAAGCTGCAGAGTAAGATGTACGGTAGATGACGTAATGCTACCTGCCTTGTCTGTGATAAAGGAAATATTATGTTCTTAGATCAACGTCTTTTCTGAAATTTGTAGCGTCTAGTGCTTATCTATTGTGTCCGCGAACATTGTGCTCAGTTCATTCTGCCCAACATAAGAATGGTGTAACGTTGTGATAAAAATCATTATGTTAAATAGAAGGGTTATTGGAGCATAACAGAATTGGATCGCTATGATTTTTTTTACAAAAACCGCGACAAGCAATTGGTGTGCGAGTAGGACCGAGTGGTCGAAAGACTAGAACCAGTCAGCAGAGCGAACAGCGTCCACGGCAATATAATGGGAGCAATAACAAAAGTGAGTCGGGCTAACCATTGATTTGGATTTTATGTTAGGTTGGCAAAAAAATAAGTGCCTTTGTGTTGTATCCGCAAAAGTCTGGCCAGTCGAGGCCGAATGCACGTAGCAAAGTGCTCTATGGGATGCCCGTGGTATTATTTCAGCTCGACAGGTGAATACTAAGTGTCAGTTTTTATTGTTGGTGCAAAATGTGGGACCACTTATGTATCGGTTTTGTAGCTTCACACTATTACTTTCTGTAAAATTTCACCCTTAAAAAACTGCATGTGTTGAGCAGTTATTTCTTTGGCATTTGATATTGTTTCAATGTGAATTGTATTTCTGTTTGTTTTAAAATTTGAATTTATTGGATAAGGTTCCGCTCGTGGCTTCCCTCGTTTGGTAGGCTCCCGGGTAGATAGTAGCCTATATATTATTTCAGCTCTATATAAATTTGCAAAATTTCGGCTCAATCCGTTCATTAGTTTTGGGGTGAAAGGACAAACATTTCACAAACATTCACCTGTATCATATATGTAGGAAGTAGGATAGTAGAATTTTACTTAATTAGCCAATGCGTTGGCCTCATTTACTAAAATTCAAGTAAAATAAATACTTTCAATCATATATGTTAGAAAAATTAAATACATATAGCTCAAACAGAAATGTTTAATGAAGAAAACGTGACTGAAATAGTAGTAAGGAGCGTTTAAACAAACCACTCAATTTGAAGATAGCTTCATAAAGCTGAAACTGTTGTTAAACAGCCATGTCTGAGTAGTTCGTATTTCCTACTTAATAAACGTCCAAGTGGAAGTACCACAGCACGTTGGGTCTATGACGCTAACTTGACGGGAGCTGGACGTCCGTACAGTGAGCTAAAAATGATGTAGCTGCTCTGAGTAGCACTTTTACGAATTTGGCCACAAAGAGCTATGTTTTCATGCTGTATTTTTCGTTTTCTTCTGATATCTATTATTTTCAGAATGAAGGTTATACTTGCAAATTGAAACATCACCCATAAATTATTATTTTCTACTGTCAGATATCTAGTAAGTAAAGAAATATTGTTCATTGAAATAATTCGATATATTAATTTTAATTTCAAATGAACTAAAATGTTGCATTAAGTTATTTCAAAATCGGATAGGATCGATTGATCTGACAGATAACGCTTAAAATCTAGACATTATAGTGGCGAAGTCCCGAGCTAACTCAATTTACATGATCTAGATTAGGCACCTGCAATGAAAAATCCATAAAACGTAACTGAAATCGAATTGAATCAGCCAGTTATTGTAATCAATCAACCTGTGTTATTGTTGTGATTTGCTGCGGTAACGTGCCGTGTCACTGCAAAACAGCTTTCAAAGTCAAATGTACTCAATTGAGTTCATTAACGACGCAAAATACATTGACGTCATCGCCAAAATTGCGGAAGGTCGATGGATGGAAAGGGCGAGGTTCGTTGTAAAAATCTTAGAGGAATGCATATTTCATAGTATTTTTTCATCGTACTTGAAGATCAAACAAACACATGACCCAGGTGGGTCATACTGTATAGGTAATGTATAGGTAATGATTACCACCATCACCTGACCTGATGGTGGTAATCATTACCTATTACAAATCATTGCATCGCAGATCACGTTTTTTCGGAACGTGCTCTATGATGCAACGCCCTGCGTCCATCAACTTCAGGCATATAATTTCACCCACACCCTTCAAACCGAAACACAGCTTAGCTACTTCACGGCATAAATAGACATGGGAGCAGGTCACCATGAGAGTTACAGTTCCCTCCAGAAAGAACTCTACTACTGTTAGAAGACTTCAGCTGGCTGTTGTTAATGATGATTGCAATGGACACCGCAAATCGATAATTGAAACTTTCAACATTTTTGCTAGTTGATGCCTCTAAATTGTATTTGCACAATCAAAAATAATAAGAATTATGTAAGACAAAGAAGACTTGTTGACAAGAGAATTTGCTTTTATTTAAATTGACGAAGGATGACGGCCATGAAGTTTATTTGATACCTTGCCTTAACAATTTTATAGTAGGTATATCAATCTAAATAAAAATCTCTCTTTACAGTTAAAAAATTCCTATAATACTTGGTAACTACTTTTTTTTGCCAAAGCGTCGTAAGTAGGCACTACACACAAGCAAGCAACGGTGTAGTAAGCCTTACATTACCCTCTACGTATACGTAGAGTACTTAGACTAACTGTCTCCTAAATACACTGGTACTTGACTGGTACTTTGTGCAAAATAGTATACAAAAGAAAGGACAAACATTACTCGCAAACTTTCCTGCATAACCTTATTTTGACGAACAAATAATCAACTTTTTTTTTCTATTTTTCGTACCTAATTTACAACCAAGTTGGACTTGATGTCAGCGCATGATGTTCATAAATGACATCGTGACGTCACCAAAAGAGCCTAAGGGGTCTTATACACGAGTGGTATGCCGCCAACGGCAGAGCAACTGCAGCCGTCGATCGCTGTCGATGGCTGTCGACGGCAGCCGTTGACGAATGCCGCGTCGACGGCTGCCATTGGTGGCATGCCGCTCTTGTATAAGAGCTCTATCTAAAGACCAGCGCTGGTAGTATTCATCTACAAGATAATTAGAGCTTTTTTACAAAAGCCTTATTATAATACTTACTATAGTTATCCTTAAACTACTTCTACTTCTGAACTTGTAAACCGTTGTTGCAAATAAACATCTATTTCTATTCATTTTAGCATAATTTGAGTGAAAATTCCGATAGAAATAATGGTGTGTTCTGTGGCTCGCCCTGTGTTGGCCATTAGTCTGATTAGCTCGTCCGACCCACGCATGCCGATTGTGCTAGTCTTTGATTGATTCTTTCAAATGGCACCACTTACTTACATTCTCTACCCGTGATAAAGATATATCAAGTTATTTTTGCTATCCGGTGAAGCAAATATAAACAAATAAATACTTAATGCAGGATATTTTACACAACATCGTGAGAAAAGCTTACTCCACCTAGCCATTTCCCAGGCAGTACAACTTCCCGGTCAGTGAGTAACAGTTACTCTTGACGCTGTACTTAGCATCATCTAGATAAGATACGTCAGCTAGATGAGATACATCATCAAGATTAATAAATAGGTCAATACAAATATTTAAATAAATATTTGCTCTAAAAGCAGAAGTAGGTACAATGGTGAAGATTCAATATTAGTACAATATTATTTACAATATTAGTCGTATATTACCATAATCATCACAAGAAGAAATAATACAGGGTTATTTTCCCTCAATGTTGAGGGCATTGCCTTAACAAAACACTCGGTAGGGTCAAAATACGTATTTCTTAGTAAAATTTTAACTTTACGACGTCCACTTTATAGTCGTTTAGATAACAAAACAAACGTAAAACCCGATAAGAATCTTCTAACGACGTAAAATCAGTGCCTACAAAGTAAAAGGGTATCGATTTCCGTTCAGATTACAACAAAACATGTCATTGTTCCTGAAACACGAGGGCATTGTACCCTCACAAAGTCTACTTCGGGAATTGAGGAACATAAACTGTTTACCCCTTAGAAATGTGTTTCAATGTCAATGCAAGGCAAACGTGCCCCGAACGGACGACATTCCCGTCTTAACAAAAGTTGGCGATGTCACAGAAAAATCATACTTTACTAGATTATAGTTTCACTTGAAATTGCTCGCACAAGTACACTCACATAACAAAAAAGTATTTAACTTTAAAAAAAAACCGTTTGTGCCAAGAAAAAAAGCAAAGTTATTAAAAAAAGTCGGTTGACCTTAATGTTAGGGATTCAACCACCATCTTCGGAACTCAAGCCAATCTTACCTGCCCGTGGTGCACTCTGCTACTTAGCAAACGGTACTCTGGCCGGCTGATTACGGAATAGTGCATTCCACACAGCTAGATTCCTTGACTGCCGCCGCGCTGATGGGCAGTAGCCTCGGTGGTACGAAAAGCTATATCCTGCGATCCTCAACCCGTAGAGTTATTACTATGGGCATATTCGCCTTTATTAGGGGAGGTCTATGTCCAGCAGTGGACTGATATGGTCTGGTTTTGTAGTAGTTGTAGTGGGACCATACTCTATACCACCATATATATATATTTTGTGTCTACTCTTTATTCTAACAAGCTCGATAAATATTTAGCAACTTGCAAGCACATAGCTCTAAAAGCTCCCGGACTAATAGTACGAATATACATCCAAGCCATATTGATTCTGAATTCAGCGTGATAAAGCTCATTTTCTTTAAAACGCTGATCTGAGCTGACACAACCTAAGAGGGTGAAGAAAGAATTGACAGAAACTTGCTGAATAAAGGGAAAGTCGTGACGGCCACCAGTTCCCCTTAAAGGCCTACAACGATGTCATGTTTATTTGCTTTAAAAAGGGTACGCACTTTCTTTAACACTATAGATGCGATCTCTGAAAAGCGCGTGACGTTGAAGAGGAGCGACGTGAGTCTTTACCATGGGGTGATTTAGGTAAATAGGTTAAAGTACTTTCCCGTATCACATTACTGGAAACCTTTTTGACTTAACTATATACCTACCTTACAGTGCCTCAATACGCACTTTGATGTTCATGAGTTTAAATCTAAAAGTCAACAAATCGGAAAATAAAAATTGTTTTCAAAGCTTTAAATTCAAATATAAATTTCTATTAAATACATGAATCTGATTGCTTACCAAAACGATGACCCTAGATAGAATGTAGACATAAATTTTAACCCGCAGTGTCGTATTAGTGAACAGAACAGAATACGAACACGAATTATTAACACAAGTACAGCATTAATACAGAATAATAAAATAAACATCGCGCAGAAGTTAAGCACTAACTTCGTTTTCGTCTTTTGATTTGTTGAAGCCAGGAAGCCTCGTTTACTAGAAATTGAAATTCAAAGTGGGTGTACATCCGGTGGCGTTTGAACTGGATTTATACTGCAACTTCTGCCGGTCAATCCTAAGTTTCTGCATAAACTGAATAGTAGATAACCGGTTTCATGGAATCAATACGAAGAGGGTATATCGTTGTTCTGTCTAATCCACTGAAAATTTCTTTGTGAAAGCATTGTAACAGTATAAATATTCATGGTGGAAAGTATACTTACTTGGTGAAAATGGGGATATATACTTTATAATTATACAAATATTTGTATTTCGTTAATAATAATAGAGTTAAAAATATATATCATTTAAATCTCCAGTTAGAGTATACACACATGTAATGAATTGTATTACCGTTTGAAAAGTGATAAATAGATATATGTATATGTTGCTTAAAATGAGAAAATAACTCTGCCTTTTAAAACTTAAGCAAGTGACAACGTAACATACGTAAAGGTTAAACGTAACGTTTTTTATAATAGCACAACTTTTCACTGAATGCAGTTATTATGTAAAAACATAAACAAATCATTAGTTATACAAGTAAATACATCTTCAGCAACGTATTTAAACAAAGCCGGCCAACATTTAAAAACGTCTAAAACTTATTATTCACAACGACACAGCAGAAATCAAAGACGGCAGTTGCAGGTATCTTTACTTAAAAAACTTCACCTTTAAATTAGTTTCAGTTCAATACAAGAACGTGATCAGTTTGTATAATTACATTTTTCCTTTCTCCTCAGAGGAGTATCGATTTGAGGTTGTTTTGCTAAATCGAAGTCGGGAAAGTCGGGCCACAACTCAACTGGACCATCAAACTGCAGGAAAAAGGACAAAACAAAATGTATAAAGGAAATTGCTTCCACAAATCCACTCGTATCTACGACAATAAATGTGGAACGGCTCGACCACCCTAATAGCAATGAAATCACGAAACCAAAACTGTCTCATGTCGGATTCAGTCGGTGTGGCCACGACTTAAATTTTTTATAGACGATTGGCCATAACAATGTTTCAAATTCGAAATGTTCCACAGTTTAAAAAGCTTTTTGTCTCCATCGTTTTTTTCTTTGAGAAAACTCAATGATTTTGCTTTTTATAAATGTTGTCATTACTAAAAGTACTCTCTATTTATAAGAACTAAATATAATTTATATAATTATAATATTTTATCCAGAATTTGATGTAAAAAGAGATTGTAATTAACTTTGTCGTTACTTTTTTGTTTTATGCAACATAATATAAATTGTAGATGATTTTTAAAATAAATCAGCTAAGAAATACTAACTACCTCAATATAATAATCATTGACTTTGAACTTACAAGATAATATAAATCTATTGTCTTCACATGATAAGCAAAGTTTCTAATCCACCGGAAACTTTCCCTAAATATCGCGTTATCTCCATGAAAGTTATTCAATTTACGACTATTTCAATTTCCAGTTACAGCATCCAAGGTTAATATCTGTTCAATAATCTATTTTGACTTGCGTTCCCATTCAAGATACTCGTGTTATAGTTATATTCCAGCTTTAAACTTCGGATAAGTTTTTGATTACTCTTGTAAGTTTCAAATTATAAGTACACCTACGTTGAACGAAATTGCTTTTGAGTCAGACATCCTAAAGCAACAACTGGACGCTGTAAATCCATAGTTAGAGTTAAATTAATATCCACTGTATCAACTTTATGGAGTAATTGCTATTGAAGTACGTATAACATAAAGTACTTAGAAATTCTGTTTGCAACTGGGGGTACATTACAATTCACCGAAGTACGAAATTACGTGTTTCGTTTCTTGCGATTAACCCATAATCAAACGAAAACCGAAATTTCGACACGAAGTTTGTAATGTAACAGTCTGAACGTTGCGCATCCTACTCTATTTCACAAAACATACGACCGCAATATTGGAATTTACAGTATGAAATACGACCAATCGCACGCAACGAAACACGAAACATCGTACTTCGGTGAATTGTAGTAGACCCCCTGTACCCGAAAAGTCCTTATGAATGATAACGATTATAAAATGTTTGTATATTGGTACAAAATTAACGCCTAGTTAGTGAATTCATTTTTGGTTAAAAGCCAAGGTTTTTCGGTTGGCCGTTTCATAAGAAAATGTGACACTTTGACTAAGGTGTAGAGTTAGTAGAGAACTTAAGACTTGGATTCTCGCAAAATTCTATAGGCTATGATGAGAGTTAGAGTGTTAGGTTAGGACTTGTAGAGCTAAGAACATGCCTCTTTGTAAGATCTGATAACTTTTTTACAGTGCAAGCAATATGATCTCTCGATATGGCGTGGTTATTTATTATTAGTTTATTTATTATTACTATGTATTAATTTCAAATGGATTAAACTCTCTTTGGGTTAAAAAGTTACATTCTGCGGGAATAATTGAAACTAGTGCTTCTTAGCTCTTTCCAAACGTAACCCAGAACAATTACTGTCAGCGTGATCGTCATGAAAAATTACCCTCGCATTATAATTAATCCCCAAATTGTGAAGTGATATCGTCAAACAAAAAGCTGACAGTGGTTTTGTTAGATGGGCGAAGTGTCAAAGTTAAATTGAATATTAGAGAGAATGATCTCGTCGACAAAGTTTCGTCGGATGCCGCTGAGTAGTTAATCCAATGCCACAATTCACTTCAAGTTATTCTGGCACAATTGGCTGTAACTCGCGATGCTTATTCATTGTCAGACAATGGGATTCACTTATCTGTAAAGCAGGCTATTCAGCCTACTAAGCTTGCTGGTACGGTAACCTGCCATATAATGTTTCATATCTAAAGAGTTGTATTTCGTTAAAAAAAATATGGCGGGATGAACTAGAGCCCCGTTTGTAAGTTAGCAGGGTGCACAATGGGCAGGTTTGATCTCACTTTCCATACGATATAACTATAACAGTAATATAACGATAGTAATTAAATTAGAAGGTACATCAGCAAAAACCATCGTCATGTTTTGAATAATTTGGACTACCCTATTGAACACCTACAATCTTATTCATTGATCGTACTTTTGACAAACTACGACAATTATGGTGTATTAAGCGGCTGGTACACTTATCCCTACCATGCTATTTCTACTGGCAGGGATAGGTACACGATTTTGTAGATTCTTTTCTACCGGTAGGGATTGGTGCACAGTACATTTCTTATCCCTACCGAGCTATTTCTACTGGTAGGGATAAGTGCACAATTTTGTAGATTTATATCTACCGGTAGGGATAGGTGACCTGTACATTTATTATCCCTACCGAGCTAATTCTACTGGTAGGGATAAGTGCACAATTTTTTAGATTTATTTCTACCGTTAGGGATAGGTGCACTGTTAATTGTCTATTAATTTAATTCCTACCACCTAAATATGAAAAATTCCAGATCACTGACTATTTCGACGAAAAAAATTAGGATTTTGATTTTATAATTAAATGGTGGTACACTTACCAGCCAGTATTTAGGCGTATTTGAGACTATACTCGTTATCAAATTAGCATTACCAGACGAGCCTTGGGTTGCCGGTTTTCAAAGTGAATGTGACTAAAGATGAATGTAGCGCACTCCTCAATTTCCTGATTGCAGTGTTCATAGTGTTGCTCCAATATGGGAAAATGGCTATTGTGTAGGTGCAATAGGTAGGGCTCTGGCGGTTACAAAGAATAAGACTCATCTATTTCTTCCTATACTTATCGTAAGAGGAGATTAAGGGATTACACCAGTCAGGAGATAACCAGCAAACCCCCCAAATAGATAGCGGCTTCAGTCCTGCAGCAGACTTGGCTAAAAATGAACTATAAGCTTTAAAAATACTGTCTAACATTTTACATGATTACATAAAATTAAAAAAAGTTTTGTGAATTCTCCCACCAGATGAACCGAAGACCGTTCTTTGTGGAAATTTTTGGGAGAGATCTAATATTCTGCAGTGAATGATGTTGATGATGATAAAAAAACAAGGCTAAAATTTGCAAATACAATTGTAAATCTAATACTTTCTGATTGAGCTACAACAAGTAAATACAATATCTCTATGAACTCAAACGAAATCAAATTGCTAGACGTAAAACTTGGCAAAATATTGACAAGGTCGGGCGTCTGGGCACTAATAGTTCAGATGAAAGATAAGATAAATCTCTAGGCGACTCACGTCGTTTCCTCGCCCATATTAGGGTATTGTATTAGAACCCATTTTCCCTTGACATTGAGGGTAATGGATATTGTTTATAAAATAGCTACGAGTAAATTGAAACTCCTAGACGAGAAACACTTTTATTGTACCCTACATATTTATTTACTAACTACAAACTTACTAATAGATACTTACTACACGACTTCTGACTACTTACCTACTTTCTGTTTCTATGAATTGAAAAAGTTTTACAGTTATGCAATTTATTTAAAAAAAATAAAATTGATTAGCGTAAGTAAGTGATTTTCAAATAAAAATGTTTAAACCATTATTTGTTAATTTTAGTTTAGTAGTAGGTATTGTGTGAAATATGTTTAGTTATAAATTATTATTTATTCTACAAGGACTTTGTGCTCTGAAAACGAACAGTCATTCAGAGCATTTTATATTACAGTCGATGTGCACCCAAGAACATTTAGCTTCCAAAACCTCCTGATCCGAAATGAAAATTAATTACATTTTAACCATTATTTTTTCTGGACAAATGCTGAATCAAATCAGTTTCAAAGTTTTCCCGATTTTTAAAAATTACTAAATACCTAATACTCAGCAAGTTTTCCAACATAAACGTTGTTGGTATCAGTTTAAATTAAATAATCGGATACTGATTCCGGAGGCAGGCCACGTCCAATTAGGGTCGTGGTCTCGAGGGACATGCGATCATACTGGCTCCACCAGACGCTGCGTAGCTTGTATCGTGTTTGCCTAGCGGCTATACATGTTTTAGAAACGACAACCGAAATCTATTGCTAAAAATATAACTAGATTTTTGGACAAACATTGCCCGAGTCCGATGTCGAAGATCAGTCACGCAACTGTACCTATTTTTTAAAGTTTTAAAGTTATTAAAATAATTCGGGACATTCTCACACACGATCAACCAATCCCAATCCAGGCCGAACTTAATGCTTTTTGTAGGATTTCCACCAAAGATTTATAAACTAACACCATATTCACTAATGTCTTCTTGGGTGGGGATCGAACAGCATTACCTAGACATTAACATTATACTTTATGATATATTTTTTAATCAATTCTTTTTCACTTACTTTTCATACATCACATAAATTTAGATTGATTATTACTAAGAAGTTACTTAATTCCTACTTTAACGATGTTTTAAGAATATTTTGTATATTAATCTGTTGGATGATGTTGTGGATCATGTGTACTTGTGTTGTGACCAGGCATGATGCTTGTAGGACCAAACTAGAAAATTGGACAGCCTTTCTTATTAAAATTCAAACAACCAAAACAATAATGTTGTAAAAATTATTATTTATGCAAATTTATGCTTGGAAAGTAACATTAATATACTTGTATATACTTTGATTGCAGGTTTATAAAACCATATTTATAAATGTACTTTGACTGCACGTTTCGTACATGATACGCTGAATTGAGCCAAGTGAGGCAGCGTTATGAAATAGAAGTGTTTCGCTGTAATAAAAACAGAAAGAATAGAAGGTACAGCGCCTAATATCATGGAGAAAACAAAGAAGATCAGTCAGTTTCATACAACCTGTGACCTGAGACCTGACCACCGGCCTTCTTTGTGGCATGGCTTCCGTGTTCTTAGCAGACCGTCTTGGTTAAAAAACACTCTGCTTGGTCACTAGGATCCCAGTCTTGGATAGGTGACCGTTTAGTGGTATTTAGATCTACGCAGAAGGTTGCGGATTCGAGATATCCGCCGCGGGTCAAATGTTTCCATTATCTGCAAATATATGTCTCAGCTCTGAGTGTATTATAAATATAATACGTAGGAAAAAGTCATGTGATTCCCATAGAGCTGCTTAGTCAGCTGCATCTGTGGAGCTGCAAGGCTGTAACATCTGAGTAAGCTCATACGAATAATAATAAAAAGTATAACTCTATAATCTAGTCTAGTTGCATGATGTTTGGCTTAGATCTTATATTTTACTGTATCATTTTTGTGGTGCATAAGTCTGCTGCAGAATAATTATTTCTTAATATTTTTGTAACAAAGCTTATAAGCACAATAACAAGTATAGGTAAGCAATAAATAAACCAAAAACCAAACCTTTATGGGGCTCAACCCTAAACCTAGCAGAGTACTGCCAGCGTAAGAAATGTAACAAGGATCCTGTACCGGGCTGAAAGCAAATTCAAGGTGACAAGATTACCCGCACGGTTTGGCAGTAAAAACAGAATTGATACTTGGGATAAGCATTGTTAATTTACTAAGTATTAGGTAGCTAGTCACATACCTACTTGAAGCAGGCTTTTGACCATGGGATTTATATTACATCTTGAGCAATATTATAATACACGTGATCATTTGACATACGTATGCAGCAATACGAACGTCACCATTCAAAATTAGGCCGAGGCAGGGAGAGGCGCGGTGTCCGGGGACGTGTCTCGTACAAAATATATAATCAGCGAAAATATTATATTATATCTCATGATGTTAAATACCATAGTCAAAAGCCGGCTTCATACTTAAATACTTCGATAAAGGCATATATTGACATTGATGAATAAATCAGTAGTTCAATTACTTACTACACATAAGCAGAACCGAACAGAAACAGAAAAAAACATTTCGACACAAGAATTAGGCAGGGACACTGTACAATGTATATAGGTTACAGACAGCATAAAACAAAAACACAAATCACAAAGGTATAAGTAACAACTTAGTGCCTATGAACAGAATGAGGTGGTGGCACAGTTGAATAATCGAAATTTAGTTATGCATTTTTCTTATATAATGCTGGATTCTATCACACAGCATCATGTAGCACCAAACTAAGCAGAGCTTGTATTATGGGAACCACATGATTGATATACTACATCTATATTTTATGTAAATACATACATAACATAGAAAACACCCAGACCTAAGACAAATATATGCAAAATATTACAAACATTTGTCCCGCGGCGGGAATCGAACCTGTATCGTTCTGCGTCTCAAGTGGATCTTCGCCCACTGCGCCACAGAGGCCGTCAAGCTTTTGTAGCAAATTCTTTTCGAATTTTTTTTGGAGTTCTATATTATCTTATTTCTGTTTAAATTATGTAATTGAGATTTGTGGAAAAGTTTTAATTAGCCTTAGGCATGCATCTGTACTCCTAAACACGTGATACGTATTATACTGTATTCTGTTATACTGCAAAAAAAATTAAAATTCAAAAAATAAAATAAAATTTAACGGCTTATACAATAAAATACAACATTTAGAATAGTATCATTATTATTATGTGTGTAAGGGGTTCATTCCTCCCTGAATCCAAGCCAACTTCACCTAACCGTGGTGAACCCTGCTGTTTGTTTAACGAACGGGAGTCTGGCGGCCGGCTAACAGCGGCATAGCGCAGCCCACACCTAGATAGCTAAATTCCCTGACTGCTGACTGACAGCAGCGTCGGCGCGGTGTGAGAAGCTGTGCACTGCGATCCCCAAACCGTATGCCCAGCGTGGGGATTATGGACATATCCCCCTTTATAAGAGGAGGTACTCGACTCGGAGGACTGATATAGGCTGGTGTGTGTGTGTTTGTGTGTATGTATGTGTGTGTGTGTGTGTGTGTGTGTGTGTGTGTGTGTGTGTGTGTGTGTGTGTGTGACAGCAATATCAAAATGATGCACTATTGTTTTTAAAATGCCAAGGAATCGCTGTCACTTTTGTCTTTAAGTCTAAAGCTTTATTTAGCTTTTCAAGTGGCACTCATTATGAATGAATCTCTACCAATGACATAAAATCTAACTTACAAATTAGTACTAGTGACATTTCATTAATTTTTTCTCTATTGCAAGAAAAAACGAATGTATACTGTGCCTGAAGTGGGTACCAGAGAGTAAGGTAAGGTACAGGTGACGTGAAAAAGCTTTGTGCTAGAATCTCCTGCCAAGTAGATAAGAATAAACTTCGTAAAATGTTTAGCTTCTGGACTGGGACTCGATAAACTGAATTTCTTATCTTGTCTATCGAGATCTTCATCAGTTTCAGAGTCAAATAAGATCAACTATTACTTACTATTTACTTTTAGTTTGTACTTAGTTTTACTTTGTATCAATCATAGTTTTAGTAACCTCGGTGTTGCAGTAAGTGAAAGACCACCTGAGACGCATATGGTTACGCGTTTGATTCCCGCCGCGATACAAATGTGTGTATGATCCGTAAATATTTATCTCGGGTCTGAGTGCTTTCTATGTTTTATATAAAATAATATATGTATCTATGTAGTATAATAGTCACGTGGTTCCCATAACATAACATAATTTCCAGCATTATTTATAGTTTTGGCATATAAAATTACAAATCTTCACCATGTTTACCACGAAAATCTAATGAAATACAAAAAATTATCAGACCTGCTTAGATATCCGAACGGATCATTCTCTCTCTTTAAAACGAAGTTAACGTGAACGAGAGAAACGTAAATGTTGCAACGCCCCTCTTACAAAACTCATTACAAGACGGCAAATAAGAAGTCGTAAAGTATCCTTTCTAACAGAGCCCATTAAGCTATGCCAAATGATATTTTGTCTCCTCACCTAGGGTCGTTTACATGGGGCGCGTGGGTCTTCAGCAAATAAGACCCGAATTTAATCTCTGCCTGCTTTATCTCCGAGCCAATGAGAAGAAAACTTTATTTTGTGCGTAAACAAAGGTAATCGGCTCCTTTTTCCACCAGACGGTTTCGTTGCTGTTATTGGGTCAGGAGATATTGTGTGAGAGAGCTCTAGATTTGTTCCTTGTTGTGAAAAAGGTTACTTGTATTAAGAAAGGTTTTTGTAGTTAAACTTTGCATCTAAGTATTTATTTTGAGTTAGATCAAAATTATTATTAGCTTTAAAACTAAAGCTGAAGACTGCCTAAGTTCAGTAGTGGGCTATTACACATAATACTGATGATGATAATGGTGATGATAATGATGATGATGATGATGATAAAAAACTAGAGATGTACTATGTCGCTTTTTATGGACTTACAAACACATAACAGACCCTATAGAAGTTGAAAAGTAACCATAGCATTTTTATAAAGATTAGTGTGCATAATCTACATTATATTTACTGATAATAATCAAATTCGCAAATAATAAGATAGATAGATAGAAAGATGAACTCTTTATTGCACACAACACCAATGAAACCAAAAATTTACAAAAGTAGAGAAAAGAAATAGTAATGTAGGTACAATGGGCGGTATTATCGCTTAAAGCGATTTCTTCCAGACAACCAAGAATGGAAAGAATTACAAAAGAAAGAATAAGTTACGGTTCACAAAATATTTTTGGAGCATTCCTTAAGTTAGCATAACGAAGCTTATATAATTATAGATATTACTTTAGTAAAATATTATTGCTTAAAAAAGTTCCAGGCAATAAAACTAAATTTTTTCTTAAATATTTTTTTTAGATCATTGGAGTAAGTTTGAGAAAATATACATAACTTTCCTCATTATTATAACGCTTGATATCGTATAACAAGAATTAGAAACCAAAAATAAACTCATAAAGTAAAAGTCATAGGTCTTCCTAACGATGTGATATAACATTTCAAGAAACAAGGAAAATATTGAATTCTTCGTTTATATAACCAAAAATAAATATATTCTTGGTATTTTTCAAAGTTAAGGCGACTATAAGGATCAAACTTCTCTCTCGCTCGCACTATTCAACAATTTTGAAGATATAAAATCACTGAATGTAGATATGCAAAATAGCAAAACCTTCACAGCCTAGAAAATAACAATACAAAGGTTCAGCAAGAATATCATGTTGAACCCAACACGTTTTCCTACAAAAAAAAATCACCAAAATTGATCCACTGGTGCAAGTTTTTTGGTAAGAAAACCTGATAGAATCAAAATTATATTATTGCTGAATCTTTGTATTGTTATTTTCTAGGCCGTGAAGGTTTGCTATTTTGCTTATCTACATTCAGTGATTTTAAATCTTCAAAAATGTTGAATAGTGCGATTGAGAGGGAGGTTTGACCCTTATAGTCGCCTTAATGAAAATATTAGAACTAGATTTCGCACGCATTGTGAGGAGGTTCCTCTCCCTCCGCAGCCATAGCCACTGGCCGTCTGCTACCTGCATCGTGGTCAGCTGTCTTCCGTTTCTCATACCTTTTTGATAATATAATGTTAAATTCCCTTTAAAGTAAAAAATATATAGTATTTTCCGAGTTAACAATTAATTAATACATTTTTTTTTATACTACTTAGTTAGGAAACAGGCATACGGTACTCCTGATGGGCACTTTGTGTAGGGCACATCCGTGGAAGTATTACCACCATGCCTATTTCTGCCAGGAAGCAGCATTGCTGTATTACAGTTTGAAGGGCGTGGCTGCCTGTGAAATTACAGGCACAAGAGGCTTATCATCTTCATGCATCATCACTAGTAGATGGACGCAGGGCAATGCATAGTAGGGTAGGTTCCAAGTCTGAATAAACTATGATGCAATGCTTTGTGATAGGTAATGGTTACCACTTATCAGGTTGGCCATGCGCTTGTTCCATCTTCAGGCATCATACAAAATAGTGATATAATACGATGACCTCTTTGGCGCGGTGGTTCCGCCTGAGACGCAGAAGGTTGCGGGTTCGTTTCCCGCCAATGTGTTTGTACGTTCTGCAAATATTTATTTTGGTATGGATGTTTTCTTTTTATTTATGTATTTACAAAAAAATTATCTGTGTAATTTATCAGTCATGTGGTTCCCATAAAACAATCTCTGCTTAGTTTGGTGCTGCATAAAGCTATGTGATAGTGTCCAGCATTATTTATTGATATTAATACTTATAACCAGTTAATATTTTTTTGCAATTTATGTATCAAAATAAGGTATCCCCGTAATTCAACACCTAAACAACTTATGTCCCGTATCCTTTGGCAATAAATTGCGAAGGGTATAAAATAGGCCGTGGTAAATCGACTCTGCGACACGCTTGCGAAAACCTGTTTGCATAGCGATATTTAAACGTTTTATGTCGCAAAATATCGATACGAGTTTTATATGATCCCGTTTGACGCTTTTTATTGAATATTGAAAGGTATTTGGGGGTTAAAATGGGATGTGTGTTGTTTTTTGAACCATTTTATCCTATTTAGAATTGCTAAAAGAAATATTTCGTAGATATAACTTGAATTTTCATAGCCACTTCAAAATTTGATCCAATCGGGGGATCAAGGATGAGATTTAAGCTTAGAACAAGTCATCTTAACGTTTTACTGTGATTTTATTCTTAAAGATATCTCGAAGCTATCTTATAGTTCTAGAAAATAAACCTATTTCCGTTTAACAACAACTTTTATTGACGAACACACAAAATCTTCATAAAACTTTCAGTATCTTGAAAAATGTTCAATAGAAAGTACACGGTATCCCAGAATATTCGAATTGTGCATTTAGTTTTTGTACAAAGAAATTCAGAATTTCAGACACGAAACTCCGAAAAATAAATTTGTTCTAAATCCTCATGCTGTATAATTCATTTGTCCTACATCCTACGGGCAACCAAAATCGAGTTCTTATAATAATATAATTTAAATCAGTTAATAAAACCATATTTTTTACCTAAACGCCGTTCACATTTTCTTTCTGCAAGTTGAAGTTTCTTAGTAAAATTGCCCCTTCTAAGGAATCCTGAGTCACCTCGCTCTAGCAGCTAAGCAGACGCACCCGGTAAATAAGGAACCTTCACGTGTGACAATGTACACCTGACAACAAAGGATGTTAATCATACCTCACATCGGATCCTTTTGCAAGGAGACCACAATTTTATCAACAGGCTTTAATTTCCAGTAGGATATTTTGTGAGACGCGAATTATATTAATGCAATTTTCTACAGTTGAAGGCAACCCTTCCGTGCGGTTGCACGACTGCTTAAAAAGTATTGATGAGTAAGTAAAGCCAACCTTAAAATATATATACTATTATGTTCAGTTTAAGCATGCTAAATTTGTTACTAAATAGTAACTATTACATTTATTGGTTAAAGTTTATAAAGTAATCGTTTTAAGTTTTTATTTTTAAATATTTTAACTTCTAATACCTATTATAATAAGTAATATTATAATAAGTACCTATTAATCTCTTAGTTACCATAATAACCTACTACTTAGTTAATATGAATGCTGTGTCCGCCTGTAATTGGTTTCCATATCAGACTAAAAACTTTGTCAGTGTAACCCTACAATGTATTAATATTTAAGCTGTTGGCGTTCCTATTAAAAAAATAAAAAAAAATAAAGAAAATGAGGTTAATAAAAATAATATTTATATTGAAACGCGGGAATTTACACGTACATCGGGGAAGGCATCAACGGCGTTTCGACTCCCTATGAGTGTCTTCATCAGAGTTAGTGAACGCGACGCGGAGTGAAAGCGTCGTGTTTTTCAATTTGTTAATTTACGTTAGTTTATTGAGTGGAATAGAGATACATTTTCCAATAGAATATAGATAAATATTCAAACTATTGAAAAAAACTATATTTTTAGTCTAAAAGTTGGTATAAATTACATGGTTATCTCTTGGTTATCTCACAGACCAATTATGAATTTGACCATCTTTTTTATAGTCGCATACTACTAAAACCAGAGGTCATTTATGAGTCAAATATGCAGTAATTATACCGTCTGTAAGGTGTAAAATTTAATTTATATTGAAAAACTATTATTTCCTACCACGATTCAACTTGATTGGAATGTCAGTACAGTTTAAGTATCGTGTCGTGCTGGTTCTGTCAAAACGATAAAAAAAACTTGCAGTTAAACTTTCCATAGCAATTTAAGTTTTGCAACACGACGGAAAATGTCTGCTGACTTTAGTTTAGTTCTGGAGAGAACAGAGCTAGAAACTAATTAGACATTTTGTGATAAATGTAAAAATAATTTACTAAGTATTTATAAGTGCTGTCTGCGAAGTCTGATATTGTAAAACTTTTGTCTGCTATTTTAGACAATGAATACACATACAATAATAAATGCAAATACAACAATAGCTGTCACTAATAAAATGTATTTACTTTAAAAGTATCAAACAAATCTTATAATAATTTATTTAAGTATCCAGGCATACAAGTGGTTATAAATTTATTTTACGATGTTTGACTTAATACTCGTGCCGTCAGTCATACGTATTCAAAATTGTAGGAAAAGCTCTATATTTTATTTTATAGACTGGTCGATACGATAGCGTTTTCTCTTTATTTTTTCAAGTGACCAGTATATTTGCAGCCGTTTCGGCTGTGTACTGTCGTCAATCGGGCGTGGAGCGCGCGTCATTTGTTTTAGTGTCACAAATCGCTCCCCCACCCGCAGGGCAAACCCTCGACAAACAAAAACAGAGTGTTTCTAAACATAATACTTTTTAGCTAAGAGTTACATTTACCCTCTATTTTACAGTTTTTTGGCAATAAGACACCAATTTAACCCTAAACTTTAATTCTAGAATTTCCAGATCTTTTTATTTTTAGTGCTTTGTACCCATATTTTAACAATGTAGGTATAAGTAAGATAGTCCTTCAACGTCGTTCCACAATTAAGTAGTCGCTACGAAATGTGAACTTTGTAATTTTCATGGCCGTGAGCTCTGCCACCCAAATTAGTTTCGAGAGAGAAGTGGCTGTATCTTTTATGCGAACACTCGATATCAACTTAAAACAATGTAACCAAAATGTGAATGAGAAGCATAAAATTACCCTGAAACAGTACAAATGCAATTAAACGTTGCCGTTAAACTCAGGCATTCTCGTAAAACTTAAGTAAAAGCTCCACAGAATCTTTGTTAGATTTACGTTTTATGTTCAGAAAGAACAAACCGAGAATAATTTAATAACTTTAGTAATGATAAACGTATTTTCAGCGGTTTCTTTGCGATAAAAGACGCACAATGAAGACTATTCTGAATGGTTTCTTTTGTCCAGCGGAGTTTTTAGGCAGCTATTTTAGCGTATTTGTTACTTAGAATGACAATGGTTGAAGTGGACTAATTTATTGGCTTGCGTCAGTCCCTTTTTTTTAGTTTTTGTAAATATTATGGAAGCACTGAAAAATAGAAAACAATCTTACAAAACACAATTTAAAACAAACCTCTACAAACGTTAATAATACTTTCATGTCTAATCTACTCATTCATTCTCGTTTAGTTTCTCAGATAATATCATACTCTCCATACAGAAACTGGGAACTGCATTGCGAAATCAATTCCGAATCCTGATTTCTCATTCCTTTTGTCTAACCACATATCCCGAACATCCTGTAGGCAGATTTCGGGTGCAGATTGCATAAAACGTCGTGCACGTCCGTATGAGGTGGCCATTCGTCGTCGCATGTTACCCATCTATACTTTTAATTGGCAGTAGATTTGACCCGGAGGCACTAGGCATGTTGATGTGTGGTACAAGTCTGTACGGACGGGTGATATTTTATTGGGGAATGTTGGATGTGAATGTTTTGAATGCGCTACGTAAGGTAGTTACAGTAAATTACTTTTTCTGATAGACGTCTATATGTGAAAACATATCAATGGTGATTAATTGTTTACATCTGATGTTTATTTAGACTAAGAATACTGTTTGTTTTCCGAAGAAAATAAAATAAATAAATAAATGTTCGCTTAGGTTCAATATTAGGATTAAAAACTTTAAGCTTTAATTTTGGAAAATCGATGGTTTTACATTGTTAAATACCTATAGTTATAGGAGTCTTTCAAATTACTAAGATGTTTCAGAAAAAAATACAATCTTCACTGTTTAGAAATTACTTGACTTTATTACATTCTGAAGCTATTTGAGCAATGGGTTCTTGCTAAACAGTCAATGCCTCATTTGCTCCCTCACTTGAATAAATTAGCGCAATCAATAAGGCATTTATGTGCCGTTTTTACTGCAATTTCGCCTTAAACAATTCTACTGGAATGTCTCCTCGTGCTTTATATGCCGTTGGCGAGCTCTTAATTGTAGTTGAACTTCGTGACTTGCGTCGCAAGACTTGCAACTTGTTTATAGGTTGGCGTCACTTTGCTTGATTCATTTCCATACTTTTTCAAAGATCATGAATAAATAGTTCAATTGGAATCAAAAAATTCCTTATTGTTTAAACACTTTAGATGTTTATTCTTCCCCAAAAACAGATAAAAGGTGAGAAGTTCTGCACAATAAAATTTTCGGTGACAAAATATGTCATTCACAAACATTGAATAATGAAACTCCCAAGTTTTAATTATTGCTCTGATTCACTGTCAGTGGCTCCCAACAATCGGGGTACAATTCCGAATCCATCCAATTATTCAAACTTTTAATTAATATTAATAGGAGCTCACTTTCAAAAGAAAGAATACCGAAGATAAAAGCGTCCTTAGAAATCCGCGTTAGCAGCTGTGGACTGTAAATTAATGCGAAAACAATAAAGCTATCGCGGTCCGAAAATAGACGAAGAGGAATAATTTTATTCTTTGGTTATTAGTGCCTGGAACAAAAGTGGGTTGCGTCGCGTCGGTTTGGGACCTCGGAGCAACTTAGTAATAAACGTCACGGGAAGAGAGATAGGAAATTAAACGAAACTAAAGCAAAGTCGGTCGTGCCAACATCTGGGGAGGAAAGTTTGGGGCGCTTCGAGTCTTAAAAAAACTAAATTAAGACCGGGGGAGCCTGATTCTATTTGCTTTACTGTGAGCGACAGGTTGGGAGACACTGTTTAAAATGCATTCCGCAATGTTTCTTCTATTTAATTACACTAACGATTTTTTGTCATTTTTTGTTTTTATTAGATTCGATAAACAATTCTTAAAATCTATTTATTTTCTACTGACGATTCTTAAAACGTGCCTAATACCTACAACTTTTTTCTTTTATTTCCACCAATCAATAACATAAAGTTTGATTAAATTCAATCGTTATATGTATAGATACTAGGAATAATAAAGTCTATAAATAGTGTATCATCACTTACCTTTAGGCAAAGGTTCTATGACAACCTTGATAGCTCCCACCGCCGTGATCCCCGCGAGGACCCACAGTAAAGCCATGGCTTTTTGAAAGAACCGCAGGCGTTCAAACTCCTCCATTTTGTCACATCACTTCAAGTCCATGTCCTTATACCTGAAACAATACAAAAGTCGTTAAGGATTTTGGACTGGTAGGTAGAATGAAAGTTACGGAATGCAAACTACGAATTACTCGTAAGTAAATTATAGATTTGATTGGTTTTTTTTTTCATCCCGTTATCGCTGCAACACGGTCGAAACGTCGGGAAATAAATAAAGTAAAACGCGAGGAAGACCCGTTAAACAATAATAATTAGATTTAATTAGTACATCATTTCCTATTTGTTACGGAATAATCTAAGGGATCCAACGAATTATTTTAACATGGGATAAAAAAAAGGTGTCGTCGAACTCCAATGTGATTTTAAGTGCCAAATATAAAAAGACTCAGGAAATGAGATACTTAAGACAGGTGCAGTTAATAACACTCGTAAAAACTAAACGGTCCCTTCGCTTAGCGCCCGTGAAAGTATTCGAAAAAAAAAATATAGTTATGGAGATTATTATAAAGGTTTATGCGCTGTGATATATCAAGAATTACAGCTAGAATTCTGTGTTTAGAAAAGATTATTCATGATTTCTTAGATTTTCATTGAAAACTACCATTAAATTATTATAGCTTAAGACAGTAATGAGCTTCTTGAGATCAGATTAAAAACACGGGCGTCGCTGGTATTAAAATAATCAATCGTAACACCCAGACAACGGCCCAGATGGCAAAATCTACGCGCAAAGTCAAGTTGCGTGTAGCCAGGCAAAGAGGATGAAGCAGGCTTGCAAAATGTCACGTGGAAAGTGACGTGCGTCCATGTGATTGGCTACGTTCGATTCGACTCGCGCGTAAATAGCTTCATCTGGACTATATCTGTATGAGAAATCTGCAGTCTTATTGAGTCTGAAACCCAAGGCAAGACGTCTGCAATGGCAATCCTTTATCTCAAATCATGTTATAAGCTATTTCCTTAGAAATGGATTACGAGCGAAAAAAAGGTGTTTATATTACTCTGTGGATGCTAGCTTAGGGCTCTTATACACAACCAGCATGCTGCCAACGGCAGAGGCAATTGCAGCCGTCGACACCTGTTGGCGGTAGCAGTCGACGTTTCAACGGCAGCCCTTTGACGCGTCGGCGGCAGCCGTTGATGAATGCCGCGTTGACGGCTGCCGTCACTTACCTTTGGGTCCACTTACCCGTTGAAGCGGCTGCAATTGCCTCTGCCGTTGGCACTTTACCGCTTGTGTATAAGAAGAGCCCTTACATGATACCAAGATTATGTCAAAATACTAGATTTGTTCATTGACTTGGATTCAAATCGCTTGGAATGACTTTCCGCGATAGAGCGTTTCCACATTTTCCGATCCGATATCGGAGCAGGTAAAATGTATGAAATCGTCGGCTCCGATATCCGATATCGGGCCGGGCAATATGAAAGACAGGATAATACCAGGAATATACCTATTTCATATATTCTATTCTATAGGTCGGCGAATGTGGAAAAGCAATAAGTAGGAGTTGCGGGATACAAATTACTCTTGAAATCCGTTTTAAATATCAAAATGAAACTAATTATTGGTTTCAGGAAACAAAGTCTATCACATGATTTGGCCAATAAGGCTGCTGTTATCAAAAGAGACTTTTGTAAAGTAATTTTTTTGACGATTTTGAGCGACAACTAGCTTTTTACTACTCTAGAGATTGCACTACCGAATACTAAAATGCTACTCAACCACCAACTAGTGAGATCATATAAACTACTTGGGGTACTATTTCGAAATCTATACTGATACTTCTAATCTATCTATTCTTGGGGTGTACACGGTTCCAACCCCTATCTTAGGAACCCAAGCCAACCCCACCTGCACGTGGTGCACCCTGCTAAACAACGAACGGGGCTCTGGCGGCCGGCTGATTGCGGCATAGCACAGCCTACATCGGCACAGCTAAATCCCCTGGCCACTGACGGGCAGCAGCGTCGGTGGTGCGAGAAGCTGTACCCTGCGATCCCCAACCCGCATGCCCAGCGTGGGGATTATGGGTATATCCCCCTTTATTAGGGGAGGCCTATGTCCAGCAGTGGACTGATATAGGCTGATGTGGATGTGGACTGATACTTCAATTTGATCTCCACTCAAGCTCGAATATTTTAGCATTCGGGCGATTGGCCTTACCTATTCTAAAACGCATTCTAGGCATCTAGTAATCCACTTTATCACATATACCGTTTTACGAAAGTTTGGCATAAAGCCCTTGCTTGGTGCCTATCTATTAATAATTATAATGCGGGACAGTTTCACACAGCATCATGTAGCCCGAAAATAGGCAGCGCTTCTAATAAGGAAACCACATGCATGACTGACTTGATATAGTACTTATATTTTTTATAAACAAGCATTATACATACTCATATTTACATAAGACACCCAGACCTGAGACAAATATTTGAAGTATATACAAACATTTGTCTCGCGGCGGGAATCGAACCAACAACCTTTTGCGTCTAGGCGGGTCTTTGCCCACTGCGCCACAGGTATTAATCATATCTCGTTTTTTACAGCTAACATTTTTCAGTCAGTAATTTACATTTCAATAAATACGAAAACTTATATAAATTATTCTATAACATTATTCCAAAAAAGTATATGATAAAATATACGTAATCGTATAAAAAAGCAATTTATTCGAGAACATTATTTATATTCTCGTGTAAGTGACTATTATTTTCAATGTGAATAAAGATTCTCTGATCAAAGTATTTCCACCATAATCTCTGAGCATAAGCTCTTATCGCATCAGGCATCGAGTCAGTTCAATATGGTGAGTACAGTCAGCAACTAAAACTCCAACACCGGCATCCGGCATGCCTAAGCGACTACTTCTTCTTCGTATTAGTTAGTAGCCAACTCTGTTGTCGGAGTTTTTAGACTGGCTGAAGAAAAAAACGTGACAAACATTTAAAGCAAGAAAGTGACTTGCCCACCGCGGGTGACGTGCATGATATCAAAAAAATTAAACCTGTTTTATACGGTTCAAATCTTTTCATTTGGTACCCCTCTTGACCTCTTTTATTTTTCAACCCCATTTCAGAAGATTTCCAAAAACTGTTTTAGGTGGAGAATTTGCTATAATTTTCCTGTAAAATATAGATATCCTTGTTTAACATATAATAGTATAAATATATTATTCAGGTCTCTCGTTTTGCAAACTTCGGAGATTAGGGGGGGTATTGGACATTTTATTGACAATTTTGATTATTAATTGAAAACCGAAAATTGTATAAAAAAAGGGAAACTATTTTAAGCTAGGCTAATTGACCCCTTTCATATGATATGTCACTCGGCCTTGTTGCACCAGTTTGTAATTTTGGCATTTCTTATTTTGGACCCTTTGGGGATGAAAACGAAAATATATATGTTTTTCACTTGCAATCATATTCATTAAGTGCATTTTAAATCTATACCAAATTTCAAATTCACGGACGCACGGACAAAGCGGCAGCCTAAAGGGTTCGTTTAACGGATTCGGTAACGCCACCCTAAAAATTGAAGGTTTCGCAGGATAAATATTAGTTATCTACTGTGATTTCAGATTCATCGTCATTACTCATTACAATCTGAGATTAAAAACACCGAAGTATCGTATCACAATGGATTTTAGTCCCTCTGAAGATATGCTCAGCAAACGATTCGACCAATCTTAGTACAAGCCGTCCCAAAAATAGGAACTACGCACGTAAGCCACGCCACGAGCGCTTTACAGTGAAAGCGCTCGTGGCGTTTATCAGCTTTGTAGCTGACTGTACATCAGGATCTAATCCAACTCCCGAATCCAATCCTTCAAGTTCCGAAGTGAGTTCGCCTAATATCTAGCGCCTTTGCATTTATGAATAATAACTGGAAAAAGTTAAACTCTCAAATCCGACTCAATCTGAATATTGTAAGAATTTGAAAGATAACTCGCTAAGGGAAAAAGCTTTATTTACTTGCAACGATTTTAGCATTTTTATGTAAAAATGTAATTGATATTGGGGTTTTGCTTTTTAATTTTTTTGATGAAAATGAACCAGTATTTTTGTTTCAATGTCGCGAGCTATGGAACGAGCTATGCTCGAAGTTTCTATGAAGGATAAAATCTGCAACGAGACTATGCAACAGAGAACTAAAGTTGTCGACATAGCTTAGAACATTAGTAAGCTATAGTAAGGCAAGCAGTGGGTTGCCGGTTCTTTGGCAGTTTCGAGTCATAGTTTCGAGTTGTTGAGTGGAGACCGCGTTTTGGAAAACGTAATGTAGGATGACCTCCAACTAGATGAAGTGCCGATCTGCGAAATTCTGCTGGTATATACTGGATGCGTCGAGCTGAGGACAGAGGGGAGACAGTGGACCGCTATATGCTGGTGATGATGATTTTTATATCGTGGAATTTTGAATTGTAATAGAGGAATTTTGATAGATTTCATATTATAAATGATGACCTACTCAGAATATTCATTAGAAGCTAGTTGGCTAACCCTGAAGTTGAAAGGGTCAAGAGGTTTAGTAAATTCTTGCTAGAAACTTACCAAAACTATGATTACTAAGTGTGGTCACTTGGTTTCTAGTCTGAGGTTCTACTCTACAAAGACATTGTGCTATAAAATAGATGACTTAGAAATTCACAAAGTCAAGAGCAAAATTAAGCAAATGTGTGTAGGTGATAATAATAGATGAGTGTATGCAATTGTTGGCTGGTACAGTTTATACTAAACAGTTAACTCATTTGAACTGTGAAAGTTATCATTCCGGAAAGTCGGTGAATAGAATCAGCACAAAACCGTTTGTGGTAGAGATTTTAGTGGGCAGTCGAATTTTACCAGCTAGCTAGTGATAGCTGTAAAATCAACAAAATATTGAATATTTTCCAAGTTTTTTAGGTCCGCGACTTTGCTCGCGTGGTACCCGGTTAAAAATTAACCTATGTGTTAATCCAGATCATAAGCTATAGGGGTGTATATTCCACAAAAAAACAAGCAAAATGACCTCAAAAAAATGTAGGCCCCTTATTTTTTACGTATCTACTGTTTCGTACTGTGTCGTTAGTTAATTTCTTGCATAATATTTAAATATTATTTCTTAATTTTGAGTTAATTCCCTTTGGAATTAATGAATTAATTATTAATTAAGAAGGAATTATTATTATTATTTTTACAAAACTTTTTATAAATAGAAGTAGGTAATTAAAGTTAACCAATAAAATTATTATTTGTATCTTGCGTGGATCGGCGTTTCGGCATTTAAGAAGTTTTAACCTATTATTCGTTCTAAAAACCATTCTATTGTAGGTACATAACTACACAGTAAAATAAAATTACAAAAAGTTTCCATAATAGCTATACACAAAGGCGAGCTGGAGGCGGCGAACCCTGAAGGAATTTTAACCTATATACCTTATCCGTCATACTTATAACGCTGGTCAAAATTAATCATTGCTTAACGCTTTGACTGCTAAATAACACAACTATAAAATTGCAGCTGACCGAGCTCCTCGGGCGGGGCGCGAAGCATTTCATGTCCGAGGCCTGCATTCAATGCGCTAGTGTTTAATATGACGAATGATTATTTAATTAATAGAGATGGATGGAAACATTTACTAAGTAATATGAATAAGAAGCTAGAATGAGCTAGCCAACTGCTCTGGCTGTGGAAGTCTGTAAGCTGCTGTAATTGCAACGCGCATCATTAGTACAAGGTGTACAATATCCATCCCTCTCCCCCGTGTTTCAGCTAAGCTACGTTATAGCTGTTTGTAGCCATACTTCTCTTTCACTCTAAACCTTTGAGAAATAATTTGTGTTTTAATTGTTCTTTTATTCATTGAGCTGAGTAAAAGCTTTTATGGGCTCGTTAGGTTCGGTAAAAAATGCATAACTAACCTTTTTGTTCTTGGTAATATTGTTGAATTTCAATTTTAATTTGAATAATAAAAAACATCTTATTATAGTATACAATACAATATTTTAAAATCCTTTAATAATATTTTAGAAACAAGCTCAAACAGGGGTGTTCCAGCATTTTACTTCGGAACCCAAGCCAACCTCACCTGCCCGTGGTGCACCCTGCTAACTTACGAACGGGACTCTGGCGGCGTAGTGCAGCCTAACACTGGCACAGCTACCCTGGTCGCTGGCAGCAGCGTGGGCGGTGTGAGAAACTGTGCCCTGTAATCCCAAACCTGCAGCGTGGGTACATCCTCCTTCTTATCAGAAGAGGCCTAAGTCCAGCGGTGAACTGATGTAGGCTGGTGCTGTTATTGATGTTGTAAGCTCAAACTAATTTGCGGCTTAAAAATTTCTTAGTAAGGTTTTGAGTCCCGAATATGTTGGTAGGAGACCTCAAACAAAAATCCTCATCTTGACAATTCTAGAAATGATAAGTACCTAATTTTTACTGCTAGTTAATACAAGCATAATAACAAACAAAGCTGAAATATTCTGGATCATGCAAGCTGTCCAATCTACCCTCATTATTCAAGATGAACTGAATAGGTACAACATCCGACGGTACGTAATTAAAAAAAACAGGACAAACCTTTCAACTGACTTTGATGGGAAATTGAGTTCCGAGACACTTTCACGAGAAGGTGCTATACAAGAGATTCTAATTACTGCAGAGGGCGTGGTTGACGTCGGCCGTACAAAGAGGAGGAATAGCCGGAAAAAGCTTGCTGTTTTTTTTTCGAAAACAATTATAAGTAAATACGGTGTTGGAGGGCGCGGGGTTAAGATGCGTGATGTTAAGCAAACGTTGCGTGAACAATTCAGTAATAATATGCTTAATCTCGTACGAAAAGAGTAGGAGGAATAGCCTTAAAAAGCTTGCTGATTTTTTTTACAAAACGAGTACAGGTGAATACAGTGATGAAGCGCGCGAGGTTAAGACGCGCGATGTTAAGGGAAGAAGTTGGAAAAAAAAGAACGAAAAGACGTTGAACAAAGGAAAAAAATTGGTAAAAGTATCCCTAACCGCAAAGCTTATAAAATTATATGTATAGTATAGATCTATGTGGCGGATACGAACCGCCACAAGTATAATCAATCCATCATAAACACTTTTTTAAATTTTCTGCACAATATATTTCTTCTTTGATGTTAAAAATTGTGATAAATAAAATACCAATACGATACATAATACATATAGTTCTGGGTCTGTCTTCTCAGTGTTCTTACGTATAGTTAGATGCAATGTCAGAAAGAAAACACCAACCGAGTCCTTTTCTTTTTTCTTTCTAAAACTGGGGCCATACTTATTTAGGTACCTATTTCAACATTTGTTTTAGGTTCCTAGTTTTTGACAAAAAACTTATTAATATTATATTTACAAATTTTATGAATTTGCTTCCGCCCGGGGTATCGCTCGCGTAGTATCCGGATAAAAAGTAGCATATGTGTTAACAATCTAGGTATTCCAAGTTTTATTCAAATCCATATATCCATATAGTTTTTGGTGTGAAAGAGTTATAAGCATCCATACATTCATACATCATTACAAACCTATAAGTTTATAATATTATTTGCATGAAACCACGAATTCGCCGGACATAAAATGGGACATAGAGACAACCCTATTGGTCGTCATCTAATTACAGCATCAAAGATACCTCTGAAAGCCATAGTAATTATTTGGCCTGCTCCTATATAGGTATCAGCTTTGCCTATGAAGTGCATTCACAGAATGTGTTGCATTTTTGTACCAAATGTAAGAGGTTGTATCAGAAAATGTAAGTTTACTTCGAACCTTGCATGTAAAAATAATCCATACCAATGTTTAGATGTAGATTAGTAATAATCGTGTTGCAAAATTACAAACTGAATTACCAAAAAAATAATATGAAACACAAGGAATTTATACATTCTTATTAATATACAAGGAGAAAGCAAAATTTGATGGACACCTCGTTGAAACTTATTGGACCTTGGGTGAAAGATATCAAAATCTCTTGTCTTGTCTTGTAGGTCACATTCGAGAAAGAGGATTGATAGAAGAGACATTGTCTTTACCCATAAAGTAAAGTTTGATGGATTACGGGATCTGTAGTCAGTATCTAAATGGCATTTAAATAGCGCAAGGACACTCAAGGCAAAAGTTTGCGAGATCTGCAAATATTTCACCCGAGTCTCTGTTTTACCACAGGCAATTCTAGTGTAGGGTAGAATTAATTGCGTTATACATACCAGCGCAACACTCGAAACGTAATTTCCACTACAGGGTGATTTCGTTCCGTAACCTACAAAATTAGTGGAATGACTATTAGTGGGGGTGTGAAAAAAATGTAATTATGCCCTCGTCGGGTCATTAACAATAGTTAGCGCACCACTAGCGAGCCACGGAAGTTCCTGTTGAAATGGATAGTTATTTGTGCATTTTTTAAATATGTTATAAAAGTTACTCGTGTGATTTTTTCTTTTTTAGAACTCGTACTTTTTCATGGCAATTTAAACAATACAGGTCAATTTGACCTACTTTTTTCAAAGTATGGTTATCTTTTGATATGGCTCAGTAAGCAGTATATCGAGGGCACCATTAAAAGCCATAATGGGTCAGTCAGAGACAATTTTAGTGCAAGTAGTTATTGGACACTTTGTCAGGGCAAATAGTTAATAGACAAATATGCCGACTTTTTTGCAAGTGGTTGCCATTTTACGTGGCAGGTTGTCAGCCCATCGCAATTTTTTATTGGAACAATACCCTAGCATACGCTTTTCGTATTTTAGCTAAGTAAGGCATGACATTTTCCCTGTTTAGAGTACGTGGTGACTGGTTGACATTGTAATACAAAAAAAATTGTTCGACTTAATATTAGTAGCAACAAGACTAATTAGGAAATATTCCTTGAGTTCCACTCTCAAAAATATTAGACTAATTTAAAAGTGATTTTTAAGAAGACTATCATCATCACCACCAACCGATAGCAGTCCACACTGCTGAACATGCTGGTTCTCCCATGAGTGATAGGAGAGCGTTATTATTATTATCTCTAGCAACAATTTTAAAATAAAAAAAATCTTATAATTTATCAACAGAGGAAGCAATAACATTCCATCAAAACAAAGAATTAAAACAAAGAGCCAATATTTTTTCATAAGCACTGAACACTCTTTAGCAGGAGACAGTAACAAAGCAACAATAATCTGAAGATATTTCTCAATCTCAGCGTCCACAGTGTGCAAGGATTTCCATTGTCATCAACTCATTGACGTCGTAAAGTTGAGACGCCGATAGCGAGAGCCTTCCGTTTAACGGATACTCCAATTTTCCATCCAACTCGCAGGTTCAACTACAAACTTTATTGTAAATCGCATAGAGTGATATTATGCAATCTAAACACTTTACTTTATATGGTAGTAAATAAGGGCTCTACACCGCTCGTAGAGATAATTTTTAAGAAGATTTCAGAAGTAAACTTAAGTTTTTATGAAATTAGAAAAACTTCATTAAATAGTCTGAGGTTTTTAAATCTGAAGAAAACGCCATGTTGATTACGACGCTGGGCTAACGATAACATAAAAAACCCATAATTGTTTTTCCCACCACGCTAATTAAAAAATTATATCTCTTGGATCAACAACTACCTATGTTGAAGAAGCAGACGTAACTTCCCAATCGAATTTATCCCTGCAAATTGGACCGTTTGTATCATTTTCTTTGCAAATAATCGAACGACTTACAACCAGGTAGTCTGATGGAGACAAAAGAATATTTTCTAGCCTATTATCAAAATTATAGGCGGCAAGAATAAGGAAAACAATGGACTACTCCGTCGTCTTATATAAATTGCTTCGTTCTGAGCTGTGCCGGTCTCTGAAGCTATGTTATTTTGTCATTATCTAAGCAGAGTATTATGGGATAAGATGTTTCATTCTGAGTTTGCTAAGGAATCTTATTCTATGCAGATTTTAATTTTAAGTGTACATCTCTTTCATGTTTCAACAATACCTAAGCTAAAAGATCAAAATATAAAAGCTGCATATCCTGTTTGTGTAAAAGTTTGATGATTATAGGTATAAACGTGATTCATAATAATACTGGCTTCGACTCGGTCAAGTAGTACCGAAAATAAAATATATGTATAAATATTAGAAAAATCATCAAATCCGTTCAGCCATTAAAGGTTAGAGGGAACAGAAATAGAAATCTTTCGAATTTAGAATATTAGTGTGATAGTGATAATCAATATAATTAGTTAAAATTATTCACGAGTCATTATAAACTAGAAAAAACATACTCATATTTTGGGCAAGCCTAGCATATAACGCTTTGTTGGCTGAAAACACAAAATCACACTTGCTGCAAGACCATGGTGCCTAGTGCGAGTTTTTTTACCAGCTCGATCGCGTTTGCGTTTACACAAATTTGTATGGGAAGGAATCAGTACCACGCGTTTCTCACTAGATGGGACTACCTCGATTCCATATAAATTGGCGTAAACGACAACGCGATCGAGCTGGTAAAAAAACTCGCACTAGGCACCCTGTTCTTAGCGTCATGTTGGCACCCCACAGTCAATGTGGTTAAAACAATAACCTGACACAGATGCTATAACAAAACATACCAAAACCAGCTAATAAACAGCTCCAGCTAAGTCTCAATTAAAATTAACTGCACAGATTTCATTAGAGGTGCGGGCGGCGGGGTTGCACAAAGGCCGTTCTGGAAGCGACGCGTGGAACAGACGTGGTCTTTGTACAAAGAAATTTAGTTTGGCCTGCTACCGGCAACAAAGTGGCTTTGCAGCAAGAAGCGACTAAAACGGATATTATAAAGGTAGCATTTCGTTTTTTATCAGAATATTTAGAGTTAAATTAAACAATGTCTAAAAGAGTGGAGACCCCGTTTAGGTAAGTGTAGAGTAGAACGCCCTCTGACTAGATAAAGTTATGATCTGAGTAATGTAGCTAGCAGAGAGTATGACTTCTGATCCTATCAACCAAGGATCGTAATCAGTGGCGTACCTTGGGAGAGATCTATGTCTAGCAGTGGACTTCCATAGGTAGTCAGTATCAAAAGTATTGTGTGATTCACGTGTATATTTTAAAAAGATGAAGTTCCTGTTTTTTCAATCGTGTGTTATCTTAGATAATTTGAAGATAATACGTGTAATTGAACCCTCCGGCCAGGTGGAGTGACGATCTGCGAAAGGCTGCTGGTAGATGCTGGATGCATCGAGCCAGGACAGGGCGCAATGGCGCTCATTAGGGGAGGCTTATGTCTAGCCGTGGACTGCTATAGGCTGATGATGATGATGATGACGTGTAATTTCTTCGGATTTCTATTACAGGATTACCCGAAAATTAGAAAAAAAAACAAAAGATAAACAAAAATGACATGTTTTTAAAATGTTAGCATTTAAAACTAAAACATCAATACACTATTCAAGTTAGGTATATACTCAATTTGCAATGATATAGTTTGATCGTATAAGTAAGCTATTTTCAGTCTTACTCACGGGAAAATCGGATGGAACCGATACGGCAAGCTAAGCTGACCAGTAACTGGATTATGATATCGGAGATAGGAAACACATATCGCATAAAGTAAGTAGCTAAATAGCCCCCGGCCATATAAACTATTGCTTCACCTGTGGTGGCCTCGATTGGGGAAATCGGAACCAATTTAGCTACACTATCTTTATGTTATGAGGAAAATCTTTTATTGATATGGGTTCAAGGTACAAACGAATATGCTAGCTGAAGAATATATTCCCTTATCAGTAGGTATGATAAACATCAAGATAAAAATAAGATTAAGTTAGGACTTGTCTTTGTATGCATTAGGTAGACACCGATACGAAACGCCTGGATTTATAACAGTAGATGAATAAATAATAGTAATAAAATATGTGTAATAAATTTTCTAGTATCATAGTGAAATTGAACAAAATCATGTAGATATTACAAAAAACCAACGCTTAGCCTAAGCGTATACGTCACAGTGAAGTTACTAATCTGTGTAATAAATTACCTAGTACCACAGTAAAGTTGAAAAAAACTAGGTAGGAATTACAAAAAAAAAAAAACAACGCTTAGCCTAGGCGTACACGGAGACGCAGGCCGCGCAGGTAACACAATTCAGCACAGCGCAGTTTTTTTATAAACAATGCAATAAATAACGATGGTTTATGTTGTGCTGTGGCCAAGACCCGCCTGAGATATGAAGGTTGCGGGTTCGATTCCACCTGTGAGACAAATGTTTGATCTGCAAATATTTGTCTCGGGTCTGGGTGTTTTCTATGTATAATATGCATGTATTTTTTAATTAACCTGCATCGTCCCATTGCTGGGCAGAGTTCCCCCCCAAATTCCGCCACCCAACCCTGTCCTTTGAAATATGTACCTATTAGTTTTTACAATAAAAATCAGAAGTAGTACTATCAGTAATGTGGTTCTCATATTAAAATCTCTGCTCAGATTGGGGCTATATGATGATATGTGAGAGTACAGAATAATAAAAACAATATACAAAATTAAAAGAACGTATACAGCGATACGCAATGAGCTGACTTGTGACACCTGCGCGGTCTGCGCCTTCGTATACGCTTAGGAAAAACCGCAGCAAACAAACAATTCAACATAAAATATTATTCTGTACCTCGTATCTACCCAGTATAAAAAATGCAAAACAATAAAGGAACCTAGCGGACACCATTCTTTACCGGTTCGGAACTGCATCTTTGGCAATGTTTTTCCTTGGATACTGCCAACTCGCAAACGGGCAGATAACGGTATGCCAGACGTAGATAAAATAGCGGAAGACATCAAGCACGGAGACTGCACTCCTAATATTTTTGCATTTTAATTTGCTTCAGTCTCCCGCTCCAGCCACGGTCCTCAATTGCTTTTTGTTTTCCGTTTTCAATTAAAACGACGCCGTCAAAACGGAATGCTTGATGTGATAATGGAACTCGGTAGAAATGTCTAACGACCCATCTATTTTCCTTGGCTGCTAAAAGAAGACTATTCTCTGCTCAGATATTCCTAAAAAGATATCCAATCAAATGATTTGTTAGATTATTTTCTAGGTTATAAAATCTGGAAATCTGAATTTTTATTGATACTTTGTCATAGCATAACTAACTTAGAGACTTCTTGGGAGAATATGTTCTTTGTATAAAATAAGGGTGAACTTATTCATGATTTTCTAGAATTCAGCCTATAAAAGGGAACAATGACTACGTGGACGAAATAATGCCGGAAATTATCGCACAATATCTAGCCCCAAACTAAGCAGAGCTTGTATTATGGGCATCACATTATGACTTATTTAAAAAAAAAAACACCCAGACTTAAGACAAATATTAGATCATAGGAACATTTATCTTGCAGCTGGAATCAAACCCGTAATCTTCTGCGGCTCAGGCGAGCATACGCCCACTGTGCCAAAGAGGGTCGTCAAAGGTTGCAAACATGCATTCCACTTCTCTTGCATTGATTACACCTGTTCATCAGTAGTAGTA
Source organism: Horisme vitalbata (assembly GCA_951804965.1). Lineage (NCBI taxonomy): Eukaryota > Metazoa > Arthropoda > Insecta > Lepidoptera > Geometridae > Horisme > Horisme vitalbata. The sequence continues at coordinate 8,935,240 of OX638102.1, forward strand.
TCTACCTGAATACCTGCAAACATAAACGGTGTCAAGTGAGGGCTTGGCAGAGTTTGTGATAATCAATTGAAATCTTGTAGTGATGTACTGATCACAAAGATCTTTTACGGTATTTAAATGTATCAGCTGCTCTGTCGCTCCACAAAAAAATAATTTCTGCATAGGAGATTGAAGATTGATTGAGATTGAATCATGTACCGTGCCGTAACACAGTTTTCATTTCATTTCATTTTCATTTATTTATTCATAACAATTTCATTACAAATCGTATTTGAATCGTATTTATAAACAGACAATAAAAATTAGATTAAGATTATTAATTATTAATTTAACACTAAACAAACAAGCAAACTTAATTAACAAATTATTACCAATACATAAAAAAAAATAGTCCAATTTAATAAATAACACCGATATCATCAAAATCGTCACATTTATAATACATATACTTATACCTAAGTCAAAATCATTCAATAAAACCATGTCCAACTTAAAATCAAAATACATTTTCACAATACCTAATCAAAAGTCATTCAAGGAGTATATGCACTTTTCTAATAAAAGTTTTTTTAATTTAGATTTAAAGATTGTTGGAGTATCAATGCTCTTAAATGTTATATCACGGACTAGGTATCTTAACTATTCCGTGGTTAAATCTAGCACGGAGGGTACGGTTTTATAACTACCTCTTATGTAATTCAAATTGTGATGCACTTTTGTCTACTCTATACAAACATTCTTAAAATTCTGATTAAGTTTGTTTAGTGTGTAAACATATTTTATAAGTAAAAAACGATAATGCTTAGTTTTGATGTTGGTTCCGGCTATTTCGGTCCTTAAGTCATGTTGGAGGCTTTCGAGCGGCCTAAAATCTTCGATAACAGAGTTGGCTCCTAAGTCCACAAAGAAGCAAGGATACTAAGTTAGTAGAGTTTAGTTATTGTAACAAAGAGTTTTTGCTATTAAAATTGAAATATAATTTTTTTTTTATGATGTTTGAAGATGGAACAAGCACTTTATCTTAATCTTTACTGGCTGAGAAAATGATTGGTTTTATAATGCACATAAAATGTAGTCTGATTTATAAAAAGATTTTTAATAAAATCCTACAGCACAAACTGTCATAGCGCAAATAAGAGCCAGACTCATTTGAGGAGCTATATGCACCAATTGACTACATCAACGTATGGATTTGTAGTAACGTACGGTGAAAATAAGCAGCGAATTTTCACACCCCCGCTTTTAATGGTCTGGTTAGCAAATACCGATTGCAAAAACGTGATTCTTTAAATAAAAACTTTGGTGCAAAATTGATATCAGCAAGCTCAATATTATGGTAAGTGAATTTTTTTTGAATGTAGGTAAATTGGTAAACATAGCGCAATGGCGCTTAGTAAGGGGAGTGCTTATAAACGCCTATGTCCAGCAGTGGACTTTTGCTGATGATGATGATGATGATGTACAACGTGAAATGTGAAATGTATGTCCCCCCTTTACGCCAAAACTCTTGAAGTGATTTTTTGCACATAAGTAGTTCTAGACCAGCATTATCGATGTAAGTATCCATCCGCGAGCGAAGCCTCGACTGATACATGGCAGCTGTTGTTTTAATGCTAGGTTGCAATTAAGTTTATAAGTCTGTTATAAGTAGGTACATATTCTAAGTAAACTCGCAAGTTTTTATTTAGGTACTTATTCTGAGTGAGTAAGTGTCACCTTGTAACCACAGGTATTACAATTACGATTGTCAAAGTACGAAAATAATTGCTAAGTTACATTAAAATAAAGTTAGGGTCTTCCCCTGTCTATCCTCTGCGGCCGTACTAAGAGTTAATTAAATCTCTGCTTAGGACAGATAAACTATAGTATTCATAACTAAAAAACCTTCAAATGTTTTTGAGTGTAAACAGACAGATAAACTATAGTATTCATAACTAAAAAAGCTTCAAATGTTTTTGAGTGTAAACTTTCCATCCCAATACCATTACTAATTTATATCTGTGTGCGTCTGTTATTGATATCCATGTTTAAAAATACTTGAACATTTATTAACTTTGTAAAACGAAACTTGTCTTACGATTCATGAATCCTTGCCTTGAAAAAGCTGGAACTATTTTTCTACCAGTACGGTCTAATTTCGTGAGTCGGCTCCGAGCCACCTCTCCACAATCCACAAAGTAGCGAAAGTGGCGCGAAGTGCTACATGCAGACAATCAGACACAGCCATTGTTGTTTTTAATTTACCCACCGCGTGGTAGATGTTCAGGACGGACAACCACGTTTTTGAAGTTCATACATAATTTTCAAATTTAAAAAAATCTTTTTCATGGGCTTGAATATAATGGCTGTATGCATTTGAGCGTGAATGAATACAGAAAAACAATTTTACATATTCTAATTAGTTTAATTAATTAGATATTGCAGTTGGGCAGAAACAACTTCGAGAAGGAGGCCAAGAGGAGGATTCAGCTGGGTTGGGCAGCATTTGGAAAACTACGTCAAGTCTTCTCGTCACCCATACCGCAATGTTTGAAAACGAAAGTTTTCAATCAGTGCATCCTACCCGTCATGACATACGGAGCCGAAACGTGGACACTCACAGTACTAGCCGTATCCACCAGTTTAAAGTCGCTCAGCGAGCTATGGAACGAGCCATGCTTGGAGTTTCTCTGAAGGATCCGCAACGAGACTATCCGACATAGAACTAAAGTTGTCGACATAGCTCAAAGAATTAGCAAGCTGAAGTGGCAGTGGGTTGGCCATATCTGCCGAAGAACCGATAACCGTTGGGGTAAACGAGTTCTTGAGTGGAGACCACGGCTCGGCAAACGTAGTGTAGGACGCCCTCCGGCCAGGTGGAGTGACGATCTGCGAAAGGCTGCTGGTAGAAGCTGGATGCGTCGAGTTCAGGACAGGGCGCAATGGCGCTCATTAGGGGAGGCCTATGTCCAGCAGTGGACTGTTATAGGCTGATGATGATGATGATGATGAATTAGTTTAAATATAAAAACATTTACATGTGCATGTATAGGCACGCCATTACCCATCGAATAAGAACGTGCGACATTATCTGCTATGACATCGACAGTGAAATAATCGTTGACAATAATGTCACCCATCAAATTTTGTGCCTGTCCTCCTGCCCTATTGAAAATGTCCGTCCAAGTGATCACGGATCACCCTCGAAAAAATCTGGGAAATTTTCATTTCATCACGTCGATCGTATTAACTCCGAGAAGTGCCTAAATATGTACGCAATTTTCATCCATTCCATTCCTAATGACTTTCACTGACACGGCGAAAACCCCTCATTTTACACTTTGACGCGTTCACTTACGCCTTGTCCTGTCGCGATGACATTTTTCAATGAAATCTAAAATAAAATCCATTAGAAAATGACACCTAGTGCCCCAGTAATAAAGTTAGAATTCAATGGCTGGCGTCAGCTGAGCAGGGTGACTTTTGTCTATTCTCAGTCTTCAAGGATATCATTTGCGCTAAAAGTAGCACAGCATAACATCCGCGACCTAAATTCGAAATAAAACCGTATTGCTTTGCATTAAATCATAAAATGGGTCTCGGTGTTCCTGTGAGTTTGGTTGCCATCATCGACGAGTTGTAGCTGTCGGATCGTTTTGTCTATCGGTAATATGAGACTGAGTTCACACCTCTGCACAGAACCTTACTTTTTACACGCTTTTCAAAAATATTCTATAAACTTTGACGCGTGTGGTTTCGAATAACAACGTGTATCTCGCCAGATGTGCGAGTTTTACTTTGTAACTGTACATATTTAATGAACTATTTGAAGTAGTTTCGTGCTGTAATTAAACTTTTACTGAAACGGACAGGAAAAGTAACGCCTGTACGGGAAATATTTTGAAACTTGGTCTTGTGTTTTATGGCCAGCGCGCAAACTTCGATATTCCGGACATATTTCGATAAAATAATAATGAAGTTAGTCTACTATACCTGCGGTGACCATATCTGACGCGGACGTCGCGTGCCACACATTCCCCGTCTAAATATGATATGAAATATGGACTTATAGAGGACATAGCTCCACCATTATGTGGGAAATTTTAATTCAGGACCAATTTTCTGATACCAGCTGTGTATGTCAACAAATAACCGTTTGCCTAAGCTACTTACCTTCCTGTTTCTTTAGTAATAATTTCATTGCATTTCATATGAATTTGTCCCAAAGTCCAGATAATTCAATTAAACTTTGCACAGAGTAGTTAATGATAGCCCACATCATTGCAAGGGTTACCGGTAAAAAGCAGCATTGCCTGAGGCATAGTCTGCCATATGGGACACACTTCCCTTTCGGGTTCCCTCGGTTGCTCTACACGATTTTACACTTTTGGGAACCCACAGTAGAGGGGGAATTGTGAGAAAATTACAATTTTCGAAAAGTTTATGATCAGCACCGACGAAATTTTACATTAACTGTTCATACTTGGGAATGTTTTGGACCCTTTAACAACGAATGTGAAATGATGGCATAATGGAATGAGTTTTGAGTACTGTTTGACGCGTAGTTTTAAAGTAACCTGCTAAACATTTTAAATAATAATTAATTAAATATTTACTGGCTTAAAAGTACCATGTAATGAGGGTATAGGTATTTAGATTATTATTCATGGAACATTTTAAACAGATACATTGTACAATCAAGATTGTTTCATACTTAATTATTTAATTAAAATAAATAATTCAAGCCTAAGAAGTATTTCCTAATTATGCATATGCGTATAAAGTAAACTTATTTTATTAATGACATAATAAAAACAGAAAATAAATGATCTTGATATATCAAATCCCTACTAAATTTTCATCTAAGTACGGTAGTATGAAAAACAAAAACTGTTCATAAATATCGGTAAGCCTAAAGCGTGCTACACACAAATTTACCTGGCACGTTAAGCGCATTTTACAAAAAAAAGATAAAACCTAGGCAAATATTGTATACAAAAAAAAGAATAAGAAAAATATAGGGTCTGGGTGTTTCTATGTATGATAAGTATGTATTTACAAAAAAAATATATGTGTAGTATATCAATCATGTGGTTCCCATTATACAAGCTCTGTAGTTTGGGGCTACATGATACTGTGTGATTACGTCCAGCATTATTTGTTTATATATTTATTACTATCAAAAACATTCTGATTCTTTTTCCAATTCTTATTGACCGGATTGGTCAAATTTTTTATGTATAAAATTTTAAAAAATTATCCGTTTAAACATATGAAGTTTCCGTCTAGCATTATTTATTTATTTAATTATTGATCTCACATGTTCTTTCCTACTTCGTAAGTGGCCAATCCTCAGAGTTTTCAGGCTACCAGAAGGGAGACCCAAATAAACTACATAATATAGGTACATCTGCATTTATCACCCAAGTTTGAAAAACATTTATCAACTAAAACTGTGTATCACGCCTTAGGTTTTATTTTCGCTACGCTCCTGAGAAATCAGACAAGATATACAGCCATGTGCACAAAGTGTGAAATAAGGTTTTTGTTCAGTAAAATGTTATGAAATAAGTCATTGTAAAAATACTATTATTCATTTTTACATAACATACGGAGCTCCAGATTTATACGGTAGGATTTAAGAGATTTTTACTTACCTCAATTTGCCAGTTTTATAAAAAGTTCTTAACTTATTTTTATGTCTTTTGTCTTTTAAATATACATTTTAATTATATTTTACCCTACTTTTTGGCTAATTTTATTTTCTTATTTTAACGGCCTCATTAGGAAACTTAAATATCGACACTGAACTATTGATTATTTTACCACTACAACCTTTGGCAATGACCTACATTTAATCAAAGTTTTCTACTAACATTTAAATTAAAGGATATTATGGACGTGATGCTGGTGAATTTACCCGATTAATCTTCTACAGATTCTAATTCAGTAGCTCCGATAAATTTCAGTTTATTATTAATAGTTTTGAAAGGATCAAGGTATGGTCACTCAATTAGGCAAAAATACAATCGTTTCTATCCATTTGTCTCACAATATTCATTAAAGCAATTTCAACGAATCGCATAATAGAATTCGGTTCGAGAATTCAAGTAATCTCATTAATCATCTTTGAAATTCAATACATTGACACGTTGCCCTGCGTGGGGCGGCCATTATGCATTCCACGGGTTCGTAGTATGTTTGAATTATTCTAGTTGATGAATACATAGGTATATTCGAATATATAGTGATACATTAAGTAGAAAATTTTTGAAAACTTTATAAAACCTTAATTAGAGTTAAGTAGAGAACCGTGGTGGACTAGTGGGAGCTACCCCGACTTAAGATCTGGAGGTCGTGGGTTCGAATCCCAGGCGTGCACCAGTGGATTTTCCGTTTCGAAAAATTTATGTGCGCATTACCACGAGCTTGAAACGGTGAAGGAAAACATCGTGAGGAAACCGGCATGCCCTCGAACTAAAAAGTTCGAAAGATATGTGCTAGGTAAGAGTTCCAATAAAAAGCGGCGATGGGCTTGCAACCTGTCACGTGGAATGCTAGCTGCTTGCAAAAAGTGGGCATGTATCGAACGTAATGTTTGGACTTGCCTCTGACTACCGCCGTTAAGGTATCCTCAATAGATTTGCGTACTGAGCAATATCTGAAGATATCCATAATGGGGAAAAAGTAGTGAAGATTTTTTTGTAGAGTTACGAGTAGAGTTTGATTCTTTAGAAATCTTTTTTTGTAGTAAAGTTCTTTGTGAATTGCTTGTCAGGGGATACTTCCCTGTCCTATTGCAGTGAAGCAGCATTGCTTGAGTTTCAGATTGAAGGGTTTGGGTGCTGGTGAAATTACTGGTACATCACGCCTGAAGTTGTTGGACAAAGGCAATGCATCGTATGTTCCGAACATTAATTTAATAAATTCTTACAAGTGAACAACTTGTTCGTTGTAAACAGAGCACATATTTGCTTTTATGATGTTAAGCTGTCCCATGGCATAGATTGTTTGAATATCATTGAATATCATAACTAAGGTATTCGAATATGCAGATCGCCCATTAATTTATGGACCCTTCTATACCTACTGATACTTCAGGAGCTAGCCATGACTTTTCCATCCTTGTCGGCCAGAACAGAAGCCTACCGACCTCTCGTAGCAACTCTCGTGGGGGACCATCAACAGTCTGGGTACTGGTCCCTGATTCAGTAGTTGGGTGATTTGCTTTTTGTTTTGTACAAACACAACAAAGTAACGAGTGATTTTTTAAGTCGGTTAATTTTAAGCGTTTGATTTACATTGAATCTATTACCTACTATATTATTACACGAAGTCCTACACGTAAAATTATTATATTCACCAAGCTAACTAAGTCTGTACAATCCTTTTTTGTGTGTAATATTTATAGCGGATGAGCAAAAACTTCACAGGTGTGATATCTATTAGGTAATAATTAGTATTTTTAATTAATCACTTTGTACCAATAATTTATCAAATAAAATAAAATAAAATACATTTTACTCACTTCACACGAAAATCTACCTATCTAGAATATACTGATTAGAAGAATAACTAAATGATCGCTAGCTCTCAGGCCAGATGCCTTTGTTACTGTTCCAAGAACGCATGATATTTGTCTAGCTTGATTGTGGAATATTCATAAATTGACATCGTACTAATCAACCTGAACTTTGAACAACAATGTCACCTTAAACAATTCATATACTATACACCAAATTCACTATAATTGTTAGATACATGGTACATATCTACGGTCACGCCTTTTTTCCAGAGGGGTAGTCAGAGACCACGTATCTCCACTTGCTACGATTCTAGCATACTTCTTTTGCTTCATTCTCTTTCATCACATTCTTCATAAATGCTCGTCGGTTTAGGGTACTCTTGATCTGGCTTTTTTCTAGAACGCGTCCGATTTGATCTCAGAACGTACGTCGAGGTCTTCCCCTTCCAACTGTGGCATTCATGCATGCCACCTCAGCATAACTTTGTCAATTCTTGGTACAATATTTTCATTCACTCCACATTTCTCTCTTATCACACTATTCCGCACTCTATCTCTCAAAGTTACACCACACATACTTCTCAGAGCTCTCATTGAAAGTGAAGTTTGTTAAATTTTCATATCTTATTTTGTTTGCCAACAACGTTACGTTGTCGTGGCTATTTTTAATTAAACAAATAATACTATTCCCGAAGTATATCAAAATAACTTTTAACGCGAGTGAAGGCAAGGGCAGAAGCTAGTATTTCAATAAAACTTTTATAAATTGCTACCTATGTACTAATAGTACGTGTTATTGTCTATTCTGGGCTAAGTTTGCGTTAACTATACATTTGTATCTTCAAGATTCACGAACTAACCGCTAGAGGAGTTGTTCCATTTCCATAAAATATATAGTTATTGCAAATTTTAATTGTATAGTTAAGAATGATTTTCACTAAGCCTATTCAACATTATTCTGATTTTCTGAAATTATTTTTTTAATATAAACTATTAAGTCATCATCATCATCATCAGCCTATAGTGCCATTGCGCCCTGTTCTGAGCTCGACGCATCCAGCTGCCACCAGCAGCCTTTCGCAAATCGTCACGCCATCTGGCTGACTACTAAGTGTGAGAAAGTAATAACGATGCTATAATTAAAACTCTTTTTTTTAAGTCTACTATGAATTAAAATAAAAGTTATGCAATGCAGCGAACGTTAATTGAAATCAAATAAAGATTAGCCGTCGATTCCGCGTGGATCAGAGTGGGTTTTCCGATGAAATGTGCAATTTCGCGTTGATACTTCATCTCTTTGTATATACTCACCTACCTATTTTATTTAATGAAATGTTAATTTTTAAAAATAGCTAATTTACTAATTTAATAAACAAGCCATACATATTCATAATTACTTAACCAATATGTATTTATCCAGCGCAGTTATTTCTATGAAATATGCAATTTCGCGTTAGTAATTTTGCAGGTACTTCATCTGTTTGTATTACATACCTACCTTATTGTACCTTACCTTACCTTATAAAAAATGTAAAATTTTAAAAATAATCAGCCTAGCTAATAAGTAATTAAAATATTTACATATTCATAACACCTAATAAGAAAACTAAAATGTATTTGTTACCCGAAATTTTTAGTGACATTATCACACAGCATCATGTAGCCCCAAACTAAGCAGAGCTTGTATTATGGGAACCACACGATTGATATATTACATATATACATATATTTTTGTAAATACATATATATTATACATAGAAAATACCCAGACCCAAGACAAATATCGGTAGAGCATGCAAACATTTGTCCCGCGGCGGGAATCGAACCCGCAACCTTCTGCGTCGCAGGCGGACCTTCGCCCACTGCGCCACAGAGGTCGTCGATTAACTCAATGTCTTGATTAATTCAGTGGTAAACTACTGCGTTGGACAGATTAATAGTGCGATTAGATTCTTACAAAATAAAACTTAGTTTGCTAAGTACACCATCAACTTGTTCAATTTAGTATTACTTAATAGAAAAAAACACAAAAGTATAGTTACTATTCCTAGTTACTTTGTAGATTTAGCTCCACATTTTAAGACGACTGAACGTGACCAGCACTTCTTATAAGACATTGTTCGGTTTCTTTCTTGATAAGTTCTTTTTGTATAGAAACGAATTCACTTATTTGAGTAAATTAATTCAAGGGGAGGCTAATAAAAAGATGCTACGAACAAGCCTTCCGTTTGTTGATTAAGTGAGCTGTGTGCCAACAAATTCTTTGTTGTGGGCATCGGAATAGTTTGTGGAGAAAAGTTTCACAGAGTTGCATTTGTTTTGCTAATTCATCTCTGTTTTTACAAGTTGAAAAACTACACTGTAGCACTGACTGAGGGTAGATTTATTTACGTTTATCAAAGCTTCTTTACACACTCTTTTTATAAATTAAAAAAAAAACGATATAACGATGATGAACGAGACGATAGTAAATAAAATAAATAATTTTTTATTTCAGACCAAAATCTATATAAAAAAACACAATTTTTAAAACACAAGAAATTAATAAAACACCAAAATTATAATAAAATAAAACACAATAATTAAAATAAAATAAAATAAAGCACAGAATCATCATCATTGTGACACTAGACTAGAGACCTGCTTCAGGCTGTACAGTGTCGCATGGTGACTAAAATTTTTAACCCTTATGGTGATGCCGATGAATGTTTTTTTTATCCAAATGCTAAGTTTTAAATGGCACGAACTTTTTAAGATTCTTGAAAATTACTACCGCGGAGAGCACTCTTCTTTCTAAAAGAACAAACAAAATCATAAGCTTAACCAGATAATATAAACGAATAATCCATACAGCCGCAAACAAACTGAAAGCAACAACCAAACAAACGTTTCGAAAGTGCTGCTTTGCAAACAGGAATCGTATACAAAACGTAGACTTAATTGAGATAATGCAAACAAAGAATATCCAACAGCAGAAGTTGCCTTGCACTGGTTTTGTTTGTGCTGTGGCGTGGAAGTTCGTGTCTATGAACAGAAACTCAGTGTTTTCCCTATCTACTGACGTGTGCAATAAAATATTATGTTGATTAAATAAAAATAGGTTTCAATCATTTTTAAGTCAAACCATTTTATTGAAAAGAAACCATAAACTAATTAGTTGGATCATATTTGTACCAGTTGTTGCACCACTCTCCTCATTAATCCAGGGCTTTGATCAGACTCAAAAATAAAATATCAGATCAATGTGTCAACAGGAATAGAGTAAAACAATTACTAAATTTGGCTTTCAATTCAAACAGGCAAACAAAACCGTTTTAAACAAGATACGGCACAAAACAACTTATTAACGTATAAACTGGTTGCTTAAGGAAACACTCGTGGAAGGGATTTGAAGAGAATGGGAGATGATGTTTTACTAATCTTAGTATAGTCTAAAACAAATAAATTTAATAAAAGTTGCATCGGTTCTTGTAAAATATAAGTATTAAGTTTATTTTTCCTTAACTTGATCAAAGATTCATTCGAAAAGATTAGTTTAACATTTTGTTTATTTCTAAAGAGTTATAAATATTTTTTAAACAATTTTACTAATCTTAATCAAAGTATGAAAATCTGTCCTTTATAATCCATAAGTCACTAATAATGGTCACATACGAAGAAGAAGTTCATAAGTTGGTTATTTATTTGGCAAAATTTGATAAAAATCAAAGTTTGCCAAATAAATAAACAACTTAAGTCATAAAACTACAAGCAAATAGCTTAATGCAGTCATTGCACAGTGAACTAGCACGTAACTCATTAACCTGATATCGCGTAGATCAGACTTATAAACGACCATTAGAAGTTTTCTTATTAGACGTTCCCCTATTACGAATAGAACTAGAAAATCCACACCGATAAAAATCAGTGACAAACCTACGTGATTTAGTAATTGGAAAACGAATATTCTTACTTGCTGATAGTATACTGAAAATTGCTACTAAACTAACTATAAAACTCAAAGCAAAGGTTAATATTTTTTTAGATAAGCCGTTTAGGCGTTCGGTTTAACGATCTCTGAAACTTTACGAAGCGTGAAATAGGATAGAGGCGTCAAAACGATCATGTTACCGTGAATATAGTTACTGTATTTGCAAACTAATTATTGCTATAAAGAATTTCTATTTTTACGTTTAAAAAAATATACGGTTTTACAAAAATCTAAATTAAAATATTTGTGGTGGATTGATAGAGACTCGTAAAGGGTTATACATTTGAATTAAAGTAACTTATTAAATAAATTTATAAAAAAAGCTTTCAAGTTAGATCTTTGCTCAATACACAAGGTAGAATGAATAAAGAATTTCACCTACCTCTTCCACTCCAAATCATCGACTTCTACACTTTGGTTGGTGACGTGCACACTGAGAAATCCTTAGTCCAAGAACACGATCACCCAATGGTAAAACAATCGCACTACGGGATGACTTCAGTAACTCACGCTCTTTATGGAATAGTATCACAAAATTATAAGGAGTCGATTGCACCAGCTAACTGAAGAAGCGCCCGCGCAACAGTAGGCGGATCCAAAGACCTCTAAATGGAGGCCGTACTATTTATCTACCGTTTTCAAACGGCAGTTTTGACGGCAGTCAAAAAAAAGTTGATTCAAAATTCAAAATTCAAAAATCGTTTACACTGACTTAAAATTAGGAAATACAGAGATTTAGGGACAATGTTAGGTATACTTAAACTTAAAGCACACATAAATTTCAATAGACAGACAACAAAGAAGCACATTAATCTAATAAGATAGGATATATCTTATCAGTTACCACTAAATAAAGAATGTCCATTGCGATAATGCCCATTTACCCACATCGATATTTGTGCCAACTCACTGTACGTCCCAGAAAGCCGTGACAAAATGGTTTTGATACAGCGTTGTGCTGGAATAAGTTTAAAAAACAAAAACTAGCGCTGATTTTCAGTCAAAACCTGACAATCAGATTCATCTGCTTTATATTTAAATGAATAAATATATCTTTAAACATTTCACATACTTCATTATTGTAATAGTTTAGTTATTTAATCAAGTAAACTTTAAATACATTCTATCTAAAACTGAGAGAGCTTATTAAAAATATTAACTCATCACAATAATAACAATAATCCAAGAGAACATTTGCACGTGAGCGATCGAGGAAGGGCTGAGTTCAGCGAACATATTAAATCGTTAAGTGTTTTGATAAACACAGACAGGGGGTTTAGCGATGATGCGATTCGAGAGGGAATTTTGTACATCATCGTCGATAGGGAAACACGTCGGAGTAATGAAGAAAGCTATGGAACGTGATGAGGTATCTATAATATAAAAAGAAACATCAAAAATTCATAAATAATATATCTAGGTACCTTTGAGCATAAATAAATGTAATGAAATGAAATAAATCCGACTAAAGGCAAAAGTTTATCAAATATATTATATGAAATATTAGATTTCAAATGTTTGTTACTCGTTTAAGTCAAAATTACTCAACGAAATAATCTGAAATTGCGCATCTAATTGTTCTAGACTAGGAACAGCCTAATAGGCTATTTTTTGTCCTGCAAAGAATGAAATCGTGGGTGGAAGCTACTTACATAATAATGCATAGTAATGAAATAGGATGGAGATAATAATACTGGACATCTCAAAGGAAGTAAACTGATCCCAACAAATGTATTTCCATCGGACAAAATATTGCATCTTTTCAAGATCATATTTAACTGGTTACATTATCTTGCCATTTCTTTAGAACAATAGCACTTAGGATTTAAAAAAGGAATTCTAGGTCCTCAAACGTACCTAGAACCTACTTATTATATATATAGAAGAAAATGTTAAGAATTAGTTCATATCCGTAACGTTCAGATACCTGTCTATCGTCAATGATCAAAATTATGGCTCTGTTAAAAGCACTCTCCGATGTGATTCATGGGTATATCTATATTATACAAAAATGTAGGGCTTCAATTTAAAGTATTATTCACTCATCGACGATCAAAAATTCTTTCGTCATCCAGGGTTTTTATGTTTAGGCACAGAACAATTAATATATGGTTAAGGCATAAAAAAACAACAAATCAGTGTATATTTATTTTATTTCAATGCCTACTTACTGCTTGGTTTGAATTTGGATTCTTTCTGAGTGAAGGCTTATTTTGGATGAACAGATAAAATTCGGAAAATATAGACCACACCAGATGTAATCGTAATATTCATTGCTCTGGGATCGCTCGTGATTTGAATTCAAAGCGAAACTCATTCGTAAATTATTGAAGAAGGCACGCAGTGGCGGAGTTATCAAATTAAATATGTCGTAAAACGAGATGGGCTTGCGAGATTCGATACTATAATGACGGATTTGAAGAGGTTGCCGAGACTCAGATTGTTCGAGCTCCCAAAAGCTCCCAAATTAGCTATCAGAACAGACGGCGACAAAGAGCGGAGCTTATCTCCCGGATTTAGATGAACTGAACCCTTGGCGACTATGCGAAATAATAGCCGGCTAGATAGCGTCATTGTTTGAGCATGAAATTAAAATTGAGCGGGTTCACACGTGCGCACCGTCGAGATAAGGGGTTGTCCCGCGCAATCGATTCGCAACTCGCGATGTTTGTACGCACGTTCATTCACTTGCATAGTGTTGGACTGATTCCGGCTTTTAAAACCCGGCTTTTTGTCAATGCTTGACCAATCAGTATTCTAAAAAGTGAAAAAATGAAGTCATAGAACAGTGATAATGATTTTGAATCTTTGACTTTGAGACTTTGTTGAAAATTGGACCCCGTTAAAAACACCTGATAGATGGACATTTTAATGAGTAGAGTAAATTATATTGATGTACAACCACTTAGTTACTCTATAGTCATTGACGTACTATTAGTAAACGTATGAAATCTCTTTGTGTACTTTGTATTATATCTATCAATGTTTACAAAAATGTTTGGCAATTTTATAAATGTAGCATGCATATATTGGGTTGATGTCTGACTCAGAATAGACACAGAATATAGGGATAACATTAATAGTTGATTGACCGGTAAACCAACGCTGTACTTTCGTCAGAGCCGTTCGGTGATGTCCCGGATCAAAACCAAAATCTTAATTATAAAGAAATTAGGGAAAAAAAAATCCTAATAGTGATCCTGCAATAGCGAAAAGCGGAGAACGTATGTTTACTAATAGGGTAAATGACATGAATTATTTTTGTTAATAAAATACAATATGTATTGTCATACTCATACTCAGTATTTTCATTGAAGTACTGCTTGGCATAAACACCTTACACCTGCCGATAAAGCAAGTGGGTACATCCTTTTCTCATTTCACTTATTTTTCCGACTTCTCTGATTTCTCATCTGGTGCTTGAAGGGTTTGCTCTTTTCTTTATTTGAACGCTATCAAGTGCTCGTATGCTTTGTTCTCTTCGGTTTATTAAAGTAGGCGGCACTGTTTGCTTTGGATTTGCCAGATAAACTTGCAGGGATCGGCCAGTGAGCCTTCAATCTGTGTAAATACAAGTGGAATTGAACTGGTATAAAAGGGTTCGTTTAAAGTTTGAATAAAATCACAGAATGATACTGAAGTCGACCAAATTCCTTGTTTGCATTTAGGATTTGAAAGTTGATTGTATTCTACTCAGTTTTGAGACGAATTTATGTATCTACCTCAAAAAAATCTTATGAATGAATTAACCAGCCTTTCGTCTGCGGTTTTGCTTCCATATTCAAAGTTTCACCCAAATACGTTCAGCCGTTACGGAGTTGAGTAGAACAAACAAATATACACAGCAACACACGAACACAGACAATTTCGTATTTATAATTGATTATGATAAGTGATGATTAAAGTTAATTAATTTTTAACCTACACTTAGAGCCATACTTGATGTTTGTCAAATTAGAGAGAGATTTTTAAGAACTAACAAGCAGAATAAGGGTCCAGGACGTCTACGAGTGGATATTCAACTCAAGTGAAGCCGGAGAGGGCATGTGGCCAGACAGAGATGACAGGTGCACCCAAGCGCTGATCACTCGGTCAGAAATGGTTACAGGCATAGGGGACGCTATCCAGCGAGATAGGTCGATGATATCAGAAAGACCGCGGGTAATACTGGCTCAGACTACCAGGATCGAAGCGAGCTTAATTAAAGGGAAGCCTATGCCTAGTATATGAGGAACTTCTTCGAACGTCAGCCTCTGAAGTGCAATGGGCGAAGGACCGCCTGAGACGCAGAAGTTTTCGGGTTCGATTCCTGCCAGAGAGAAATGTTTGTATAATCTGCAAATATTTGATTCTGGAATGGGTGTTTTCTATGTATTTTATATTACAAAAAAGTAAATAAGTATCAATATTGTGGTTCCTATGATACAAGCTCTGCTTAGTTTGGGACTAGATGATGCTGTGTGATTATTTGTAGCATTCACTTATTTATTTTATTTAACTTAAATATTTTATTCACCCGGTAGGTACTTACATCTGTAAACTTGTACGTTGTGCCACTACTAAGTCCGATTGAAAATTTGTTTAATGTGGTAAAATAAATTCTCAGAACACACACATTCACACACACCTTTCTCTTTCTCTACTTTACACATCACACACAACTTCTCACACTGCACACACACTGTGGGTTATTCCTGTGATAGCCAGACTCATATGACTGAGAGACATAGAGACTGAGAGGAACAGGATAACCTACACACATACACACAATAGTAATATTCTCAAAATATTTGCAGTAAGTAGGTACCTACCTACTAAGTTTATTTATTACTACCTATAACTTAGTTTTTTTGGGGTGTACAGGGTTCCAACCCATAGGGCTTGGGTTCCAAAGATAGCTTCGGAACCCAAGCCAACCCCACCTGCACGTGGTGCACCCTGCTAAACAACGAACTGGGCTCTGGCGGCCGACTGATTGCGGCATTGCAAAGCCTACATCGGCACAGCTAAATCCCCTGGCCACCGACGGGCAGCAGCGTCGGTGTTGCGAGAAGCTGTGCCCTGCGATCCCCAACCCGCATGCCCAGCGTGGGGATTATGGGTATATCCCCCTTTATTAGGGGAGGCCTATGTCCAGCAGTGGAATATAGGCTGATGTGGATGTAATTGTTTTTTTTTTCACCTCGTCTATGATAAATAACCTTATAAAGTATTTTTACCACTAATGACTTCCCATTAGTGGTGTTCGAAGAAACTCAGTAGTTCAGGTTTCTTTTTTAATATTTTCTATTATGGGCCAGCTCTTGACCTCGAGGCTTGCATAGGCAAGGATGAGGTCGGCAAGGCTTCTTTAAAATAACAATTTAACACTGGTTTATTCAATAAAGACTTATAGTATATTACTAAGAAATATACTACACAATCGTTGTACAGAGAAATGTCTAACTCGATACAAGCCTAGACAGAAATCAATTACCACCGCACTTCAGGACGCGTACATAACGTGTCCATCGGAATTAGATCTATTAGGGGTGTACCACGCCGGTATGCAATCTGTGTACACGTTAGATGCACACACACGATTATTTACCTATTAACATGGTGTACGGGTCTGTGCGTGGGCGTTGCAATTTAATTTATCGATATCTGTACGAGTAGTGGGTAGTTGTGTGTTTTGCTAGAGGATCTGTTAAAAGCAAAGGTTTTATGAGTGTATTGTCAGTTCACTTCCTATTAAATTATAGGCGGACGGGGTGCGGTCAAAATAATAATTTGTTTTTTTTAACAATAACGCTTTAGTGGATTATCTGACAATTCCAAAATTAGCCCTAAATTACGAATTCAATAGGTAGTTACTCGAATTTGTGTAGTCCGGTGGTTGAATAGTTTTAGGACGTCCCTATTCCCTATTGGAGTGGTATGTTGAACGTCGGTCGGTTGCTCCTACAGGGATTCAGTTGTTTATTTTAACCTCGGGGGCTTAGCTGGTCGATAAAAACTAATTTGTGATTTGATTGCTTATTGAAATAACTAAAACAAACATTGTTATTTATTCATAGAGGTTTTATGAACTTTTAAAACATACGAATAAGACAAAAATTACACAAGTCGTTAAAATATGAGACTGAATTCAAAGTTGCTCGCAGATCGTGTCTCACGCAAAAAAAACTGACAGTTTTCAATAGGTACCAATTTCACTCAAAGGGCCCTTAGCTCTCTACATTGGCTCCTTCAAGAACACCCGCCTAAGTGAACCAATTTTCAGAGATAAAAAAACAAGAGATAATGAAAACAATACAATTTCGATTTCGTACATGATGAAAAAAAAATGATAATGCGGGACGTAATCACACAGCATCATGTAGCCCCAAACTAAGCAGAGCTTGTATTATGGGAACCACATGATTGATATACTACACATATTTTTTTTTTCGAAATACATACATATCATACATAGAAAACACCCAGACCCGAGACAAATATCTACAGAACATGCAAACATTTGTCCCGCAGCGGGAATCGAACCCGCAACCTTCTGCGTCTCAGGCGGACCTTCGCCCACTGCGCCATAGAGGCCGTCAATGACTAGATGATTGAACCAGGTTGCTTTGACAATGACCTCAGTGACGTGAAGTCAATAGTAAACCTTATTAGCTCCGAACATAACAGCAAAAGACGGCTAGCAATGCCAAATATAGGTGCACAGTGCAACTGAGTTGAAAAATTGTAGGTGTATGCGTAAGAAAGCTTAGGGCGGGTCTTTTCGATGAAGTCTTGTAGAAGACTTTAGATATCCAGACGAAATCTCGATATCAAGTATATTTTCTTAGAAATTTACTTTTTTACAGAGACAAAACAGAATAGCCCACCTGTGCTACAACAAAAACTTTGTTTCTACTTTTGGGATGTAAGGGTATTCAGCCTCTATCTTCGGGAACCAAGTCAACCTAATCAGCCCATGGTGCATCCTGCTAATTAACAAACGGGGCTCTGATGGCCGGCTGATTGAGGTATAGCGCAGCCGATACAGCTAAATCCCCTGGCCACCGACGGTACGGAAGCGGTGCTCTGTGATCCCCAACCCTCATGCCCAGCGTGGTGATTGTAGCCATTTTCCTTTATTATCATGGGATGCCTATGTCCAGCAGTGGACTGATATAGGGCCGGTGTAGTTGTTGTGTGTCCTTTAGTCAACTATTTCATTGTCTGGCTTGTATACCGTTCATTTTTTTCAATGAAGTGAACCACTTAATTTAAGTTCTAAAATTAATCTGTTCAGTTTAACTTAATACCATCAGAGAAAAAAGCTGAAAGGGCTCCACAAATCATGAACTCTTTATGCAAATCCGTACTCAGGCCAGGATTACATGAGAGCATCTGTGTGTACACTCACTAATGAGATTAGCAACACCAAGTAGAGAATTATGTATGCTGTGCTCTAATGGCTCAGGTTAATATGTGTGGAAAATTGTTTTACGCATGTGTGATAAAGCCTTAGATGGTTTTATGGAGGTTATTTAAGGTTTAGCTAATCTGCTTTTGAGGTTAGCGGTAGGATGGTAATTTTTAGCGTTTTAGCGCTAACAATATTGTAAAATTGTACAACGATAGCGGCAAGGCATGAGGAGGACAAGGTGGCGGGTAGAGCAATACTATCTGATAATTTTTTCTCCATCATTAACTTAGGTTTATTATGCATAATATTAAGGATAAGAAGAAACCATATTATAACTTCTTAGAAATAAATATTTTTGAATTTAATTAAAATATGTTGTAATCAGTATTTTTTAAACTTTCTAAAGAATTAAACATAAATAAAGCTGTTTAACGGTTCCCCTTCGCGTTACACCTTTTTATTTTCCCAAGTTTGGACTGTTGAAACGATCGTGTCATCCCATAACGACCGAAGGTAAAACGCAAGGAAGATCCGCTAAACAATATTAATTAGGTTAGATAAGATCACTTATTTTGTTTCTATGAGTAGGTTTTGTACATAATGCTCTCTATCGCGAAAAGCATAGGTACAAAACCTAAGCTTTTCATGATATAATACAATCATGAACAATCATGTGAACGTATTGAAGATACAAGAAAACAAAGAGTGATTTTTGATCATCTACTTATTATTCAAAAGACAACAATTTTTCTAGGAATAATGAAAAACACTTCAATTATTTTCGCACAACTTATTACCCAGCTCACCAAAACCGTACAAGGCTTTATATTTTCCAATCTCCTAAACCTATCATTTTCCGATCCACCACAATATCAGTAGACAACCTACCCATCAATTTGTGCGGCTTCCGAAAAGAAATAAAACCATGTAGCGAAGGTTCAGCTTGCATGTAAACAGTCCATAATCGCATAAAACTACCGTAATGCTATGAAAACCATCCCATAGTGGGGTTTTATTAAAAATAAAAATAGATAAATAGGGGGACTACTGATAATGTATGATATGGAAATTGGATGGACCCCTTAATCGGTTTTTTACCTTCAAGTTTATTAGTGTTAAGATTTGGTGTAGGTCACGGAAGGTACTACCGGTTCACCCATAAACGAACAAAAATATATAAAACATACCTACTTATGTTTTTGAAATATGTAAGGAGGCACCGCTACTTTCTTAAATCTTTTTGATCAATAAGCACTGGTTCTTTCTTGAACAAGCTGCAATAGCTAGATTGTAATGAAGGGCAATTAAGTTAACAAATTCCTAATGTATTTATATACTACTTCGTTTTATACAGCTTTTTGTTCATCGTCAGGCATTAGAAGCGCTGGTGGTATACCTTACTGCGTTCTCAGCAGATCATGCTTACAAACAAGACAGCACGTTGACTGCGGGCCTCGGACACGACGCTACGCGCCATGCCTGAGGAGCACGTTCAGCAGGTACTTCAGTGTGTTATTCAGCACTCAGTGTTAATGTAAAGTAAAGTAAAGTAAAAAAATCTTTCTAATCAGTACGAACATTACAGTACATTTTGAATTGTCAATGAATAATAGGTGAGTCTTGGCTTTTTATCAATCTTTAAGCCATGTCGAAGGCTTTCGGGTGCCATAAAAACTCCGGCACAAGCGTTGGCCACGACTCATAAGAAGGAATCGCAAAAAAAATATTCATCAGCGTTGCTTTCACATATAAAACTAAGCACGAAAGTACGAAATAATTAAAAATCCAAGTAAAAAAACCATAAGGCTGTACCTAAAAACTCTTTCTTGTGCAATTAGTAACTAAACCACCAACGAAAGTTGCATCAAACAATGCATAGTCGTTACTCACACGCTATTTAGCCGTTACCGCCATGCCGATTTATCAATAGGACATTTATACCGTTAATCGTGTTGGTATTGAACAGATAGGGGAATGCAACATGAAAACGTGGTGATAGGTATTATTAGGGGATTGTTTTAAATGGAAATGTAGTAAAAATATGGGAACTTGAATATAAAGTCGACATTAAAAGAATATGAAAGAAAAATAAATAAACTAAAATCCATTGAATAGAATCGAGGCATTGCCTACCTTTGGTGCTGTGACCACTCGCAATGTGTATGCATAAAGCAAATATATGAAAAAATGTGTCCAGTTGCTCAATGTTTTTTATGTTTTTACTTATTAAAAATAATATTTAATAATCGCTTCCACCCAAGGCTTCACTCGCGTGGTATCCATGGTAGTATATTATGTTAATACTGGTCATAAACTATGTATATTCCAATTTTCATCCAAATCCGTTCAGTAGTTTTTGCGTGAAAGAGTAACAAGCATACATCCATCCATACATCCATCCTCACAAACTTTCACCTTTTTAATATTAGTAAGATTTGCTCATTAGGTGAGGCCTATGTTATCAGTGGACTGATTAAGGCTGATGATGATGATGATGAATATTTACCTATAATACCTACCCCATCTATTTTATATATTTTTTTATAATAAACTTTCAGGTCGAGATACAAAAACACTAGTTAGATCTCAACAGAAACTCTTTACAAAGCAGTCTCTTCTGTTATAACCGTACCAAGTGTCTGGATGAGATATCTTATCTGAAATTAAATAGATGTGACCTACTTATAGTGTAAACGAAACCCAGTAATCGACTTCGAGATCGGCCTCGACCTTGTTTTAAGCAAACATTAGACTGAGAGCTTCAAAGTAAAGAGGAGGGCAGTCATGTACGGAGAAATATATTGAAAATGCTTCTTTTCAGCAGCAACTTTGATCTTTGAAGCTAGAAAATGAGGCTTTATGAAACATTCTACACTGAGTAAACCAGAATATAAAGTTTTATTGCATGAAACTTATGAATGTGAATTTTGTAGATCGCATTAATATTTTACAAAGGATATAACAAAACAAAACTGCTGTGAACATGAACAGATAAAAATATTTCCTAAAAATTTTACTAAGTAAAAGGAAATTTTGTCATAATTCTCCCATTTTCCAGACAAGTCCATCTTTATAATTTGAATTTGAATCTACACTTTTTGTTGATCCGAAATTAACAAATAGGAAAAGTGCCATGACCATGAACAAACAACTTCCATTTTCCCAACTAGATCAGTGGCTAGAGTGCGAAAAAAATACAAAACGTCAAAGTTTGCGTTAACTATATTTTTGTATGAAAATGGAGCAGCGCCCCTAGTGGGAAGTTTGTAAATCCTTGAACTCTCCATACAAAAATATAGTTAACACAAACTTTGACGTTAGGTATTTCTTTGCACACAGGCCACAGATGAGTTTTTATAAAAAGGATTTAAAACTAAACTTTGTACCTTGCCAAAATTTTATCAAACGCTTAGTATATGCTATATGATAGATTGAGTGTTTCTGACTAGCATCCGCATGTGGCTTCGCTCGCATGGTACCTGGATAAAAATCAACCTATGTATTAATGGATTAAAACCTGAACTGGAGGTCATAAGCTATTTATATTCCAAATTTCATCCAAATCCGTTCTGTAGTTTTTGTGTGAAAGTGTAACAAACATCCATCCACCCACCCTCACAAACATTCACATTTATAATATTAGTAGAAGTAGATTTAGTAGAATGCCCTCTGAAGTACATGATGGTACTACGACACTATGCCAGTAATATTTAATTGTTATCGCGATGCGCCGTATTCATCGCCCGATGATTTACTTGCAGCTTATCCTGCTGATTTATGTCGTACAAACTACTCGTAACTTGAAAGTCCTCGCCACACTGAACGTAGATTTTACGCCACTAGACAATAGCGTTATAACGTGTACCGATAATGCTTATAAGCGATTCAATACTCAACTTCTACCAGGCCTCTTTCACTCCGCAGAATAGGTATAAAAATATACCTACGCATCGCCGGCCTTCCTAGCGTGGTTCGTTACGTCGGTTGCCGAGTTCTACCCGGAACGAACGTGTCCTTGAGCAGCCGCGGCATTTTAGTTTGTTTTTGGTAATGTACCTATATTTTTCGCGAAATGAAGGCAAAAAAAGTACTGCATAGCATTTGGTTGCCTGAATAATAATAAGGACCGGCATCTCACGTTTTTCAAACTAACTAATGACAGCGAAAGGTAAGAAAATGTAAATAATACCAATAGTAGGTACAGAACTGAAAGTTTTTCTACGAAAGTTTGTCTCCCGTATTTACTTAAGTAAGTAGGTACTTAGGTACAAGTTCTATTTGAATGCGGTACCTACCTACATAAATAAACGTAATATTATAATGTAGGTATTTTTTCATAGACAATTTTTGTGCCATTGGTAGGTATCTACCTACATAGTGCTGCCTATGCCTAGGCATAAGCAGCACTTAGTAGGTATTATGATTTTGATTATGTAGACTGAGAGCAATATTAGAAACCCAACCTAGGTACATTTTTATTTGATTTAACTTTAAGTAGGCAGTGTAGGTTAACTACTTAAAAACAGTCGGGTAGGTAGGTGTAGGTAGAAAAATCGATGTGGTAAGTTACCTAAAGGTAGGCGTACTAACAACTAAAACTAGATACCTAGGTTACCTACAAACCAAATGTTGTTTTTTTCTCTTGCAAATATCTAGGTAGATACCTACCTACTAAAATTTCTCTTATGATTTAGCATGATGTACCTACCTACCTTAAACAGTGATTATTCAGTTTTCGTACACAAGACTCCTAAACACTTAAGTTAGTGTTAAGGACCCAAGTACCTACCTAGTAGGTATGCATATTTTCTGAGTTCTTAATGCAGCCAGCCAGTGTAAAATAGTTTTCTGATTTAATACTAGGTAGGTAGATATTATTTGAATTATCATTGTTCCTTATATCATAGTAAAAGGTTCAACAACAACAGCCTATTCAGTCCACTGTTGGACATAGGCCTCCCCTATAAGAAGGGGGATATGCCCATAATCTCCACGCTGGGCATGCGGGTTGGGGATCGCAGGATACAGCTTCTCGCACCGCCGACGCTGCTGCCCGTCGGCGGCCAGGTTATTATTATTCGTCACAGAATAATTCTCAAGACAACCCTAACGTTACACGTGCCACGTCAGTAGAGATAGAGCTATACGATAGAAAGGGATGCAAGGTGTAGGTTAATATAAATGTTAGGCGCTGAGTTCGGTGCGAGCTGATTAGCACTTTATTGCGTAGCAGCTAAAGTCGCTATTTATTTAAATGATTGCGCGGAGTGACGCTTCTGTCCTCTCTGTATTCTGTGCTTCTACATTGAGCAATTACCGAAAAGGCTAGGTACCATTTTTTACGGGGAAGTACTTCACCACGCCCACTTCTGCCGTAACCCAGTATTGCTGTGTTTCAGTTTGAAAGCTTTGAAATTACAGGTACATGAGGCTTAACACCTTCATAACCTCAAGTTCCTGCAACTTGAGGTATGAAGGTGTTAAGCCTCATGTGATGCACGTTCGAAGTACTTTGCCAAAAGTAATGGTTACCACATAAAATTCAGTGGGCTATGTGCTATTTCCAACTTCAGGTATCATAAAAAATATATAAAAATAGGTTTATAAATTAATTGAGACTTATTAGCTGCTATCATAATCTAAAGATTGATGTATTGCGGTGCTCAAATTGTTCACATTATGATCAGCAGCTCAGTATCTATTAGTTTAATTCCGGGAATATAATTTTAATGTATTCTGTAGATAAAAAATACTGACGCAACCAATAGTAAGCCGGAATGCTTTTGATGTGGGAAGGCTCTAGCTCTAGGTATTCATTCATAACCGTACGAGCTAAACCATGTGTCCAACTTTTTGTAAGTCGACACGCGAAGAAAGCTACAGTTTTCCCTTTAGATTTATTACGACGTGTAACAGTTTTTACTTATGTTTGTTGTCTTATACAAATAACTGTCTTATTACATTATTCTAGTCCTAGCGACCTGCCCTGGCTATGCACGGGTGTAAGTTATACATATGAATCTTCTTCTCGAATCACTCTATTTATTAAAAATAATACAACCGAATTGAAAACGTCCTCCTTTTTTGAAGTCGTTTAAAAAAGCCGCATCGAAATCCGTTACGTAGTTGTAAAGATTTAAGCATATATAAGGACAGACAGACTGCAGGAAAGGACTTTGTTTTATGCTATGTAGTGATAATCCAAACACAAAGAATACAAAAATAGTGTTTATGTTGGGCTCTGGCGGCCGGCTGATTGCGGCATAGCGCAGTAGGCTGCGCTGGCACAGCTCCCTTAGCCGGTGACAAGTATATAACAGCGGCGATGTGAGAAACTGTGCCCTGTGATCTGCAACCTTATGCCCAGCATATGGATTATAGGCGTATCCCCCTTCCTATTAGCGGCAATCCAGCAGTGGACTGATAAAGGCTGGTATTGCTGCCAGAACAGATGATGATCTTGATCATGATTGGATGCTCTGTCATTACTCTAAGGGCTATCACGTAGATACAGGTAAGCCCACATACATTTAGCTAATAAAACAATCCACATGATAAAGGAGGTTTATTTACCTCTAATCCTACACACCTATGTTTATTTATACAGTTCCTCTGTGATTTCAATCAGCGCTTAGCTCGTGCCAACTAAAACCAATAAACCCGACTCCCTCCGACGCATTGGGTATGTACAAGGTCTGTGGGTAGGTATTATCTTTGATAAGTCGACTGTCAAAATTTAATCTACACACGAGACGAAAGCGCATTGCCACAGAAAATAAGACATGTACAGAATGGCAAAAACTAAATATAAATATATTTTTTTAACAATAATTTTAGCTAACGAACTAAGATTCTCGAAGTGGGCTTAAGCCCACATATAATCGAAAAGGTTTATGTGTAGCAGCTGGCAGGCAAGATTTTATATAAAAATGCTGTTCAAAGTCTTATCACCCAAAAGTAAGCAATCTTATAGAAACTTTATTATATATACTCCTTACACACATTTTTTATGTGTTACCCTATGACGTATTGTCTTAGGGTAAATGAGGTTGATGATCAATTACCATCAGTATTTCTACATCCACTGTGCCCTTTACCTTTAATGAACACAACACATTACAAAATAATTCCCAAGAGTATCAATGTACATTATTTCCCCCCCAACAATGGCAATGAGTGCTAACCGTAGTTTTTCGCTGATTCCCCACTGGTCTGCCTCAACACGTGACACCACAATGTGCACTGAACCGAACACATACAGAATGATTTTGCGCATAGCATTTGTTTTATTTCGACGACGAGGACGCGCTCTACCGCAGTCTCGATAATGGAACGGTGCATTCAAAAAACGACTAAGTGCATGGCCTTTTGTCTATTTGAAAATTCATGTAAGAAAGTGGTAGAAAAGTGGTTGCGAGATACTACAATTTGGCTCTTTGATTTATGTTTTAAATCTAGCTTACTCGTGAGTCTGGAAAGCTAAAGCTTTGCTGAAAAAATAATATGTTGGGGAAAACCTGGTAGTGTAGGTATAGTATAGTGGTGGTTTGTATATGTGTGGCTGTTAGTATTATTTACACATTTATGAAGGTATTATTTAATGACTTCCTACGCCTTGGAGGCTCCTATTGCTATAGATTATGATATAACTACTTCACAATTTTTGGATATGTAAGCTTAGTTATAAAAGTTAATTTAAGTTAGGATATCATGATATTTAAAAAAGCGCGTTAAAAGTAAGAAATATAAGGAATAAAAGATAATGCAAGTTTTTTTTTTATGTTTAACTAGCCACCCGTCCCGGCTTCGCACGGGCTAGGGCACTTTTTTACACCTCGGGTTACGTTACTCAAGTTTTAGTAAGGATCCCTAATCTCTTCTAGCAATAAATATAGCCTATGTTACTCAAGGTGAATGTAGCTCTCCAATGGTGAAAGAATTTTTGAAATCAGCACAGTAGTTTTTAAGTTTATTCATTACAAACATACACACAAGAATACAAATTTTTCCTCTTAAAATATTATTGTAGATGTAGAAATTTAGATAGTTTAGAAGTGTAGACGATATAGAAAAAGATTCTTCGTTAACATGCATCTTTTGTCGTGCCCCACAACTTCATTTAAGCATACACTAGAAACAAACAGCTCGTTGGTCACAAGAAATTACATCAGAGCCGGATCATTTAAGTACTCTCACTAGGAAGTGGCGTTGTACTCGTATTTGCTTTTACATTCAGTAACAATATTCAGTCTAGCTCTACCATTACAAAATATCCCTCTAGATCATTACGAAACACCAATACATCAGCAAATGAAGTCCCAAGCATTCATAATCATGCAAATGATAGTCCGTATGGAAACATAGGTGTCTGTTTATTCAACTGATTTAATAACCGGGCTCATCCTCAAACCGATAGACTCAATGAGATAGGTATAACAGGGTGCGGGATCGACGGCGGCCGATGTGGGATCCAACCGCGGAATGTCAATGTGCTGTTACAACGCATTAGTGGAATAGACAGATAGCAAATAACGCAGGGCTGGATTTATTGTTCAATCACTTATCTATGTTAAACTGTGATGCACTGACTGACTGACTGGAAAATCAACGCACAGCCCAAGCCGTAAGTTCTACAGACTGGATTAGAAGACATGTTCCTTGTATAGTGTAAGGATGTACAAAGAAAGGATTTCCTGAAATTGAACCCCTGAAGGAGCAGCGGAAAAAACCTCCACCCGAGTGAAATAGTGAGGGGTTTATCTATCTATGAAGCTACACCGTTGGCCGGGGCGGAGGTTCCGGCAAATAATCTATCAAGCCCCACCATTCCCTCCCGAAGATATTGTGAGAGGTGACAAAGGGATATGCAGTGATTGTACTTGTTAAAAAGGAAGAGATATTTTTACAAGTAGCTCTGACTTAGACCAGGTTATTCCCCGGTAAGCCTGCGAAATCCATATCCTGACGAGCCCTAATGGGAATTTCAAAACTAATATTATATCATTCCCAATAGGGCTCGCCGCATTTGTTCAACAGCTTCTAGCAACCACCAGATCCCTCAGGAAAAAAGGAAGAGTTTTATATCGTGGAGTAAACTTTCATGGCTGAAAATAAAGAAGATGGTAACCATACCATAAACGAAAATACACCCTCCGAAATGGGAATCAAAAAATTCGTTAATTTAAAACTGAAAAATGAAAGACTCTTGGACAGGAATCCAGACCCTGGTTAACGGAAGCTATATTTACTGATTTATTGTTTCAGGAAAATATTACCGTTAGGTATTATCATTGTCCTTTTATCCCTCCCATTAAAACAGATAAAAACAATTTAAAATAGCCATTACAAAATTAGACACGTACTTCGAAACAGCCGAAACATTTCATGTCACTGGTCTTCCTTCCGAGTGCCTCTCTGTTCGCGGGTCGCATCAAAACTGATAAGAGAAGGGTGAATGCACGAGTGCGTTCAGGTTCTACCTTGGGGTAGTATGATAGGGGTGAAAGGGGGGAGGAATACCAACGTGATTAATGGATTCCGAGCGGCGATAATGATAATGACCCTGTCTGCGACCGCGGATCATCGGTGTAGCTAGTGTGGAAAATTCGGAACTCTGTACCGGTTATCTTCTATCTCATAATCTCATTATTATTTTTCATTACTCAAATAAGTCGTAAAACAAACGGAGTTAAAAGCGCGTTAAAAAGGAGACCTACGCCAAACAGTGAGTGTAAACGGGCTAGATGATGATGATGATGATTATGATGACTCAAACAAAAAAATATCTATACGGTACCATGGAATAACGTGGACGTGGTACGTCATACGGTACGTACAATTTTGATCCATTAATTGAAAATAACTTTTCCTTTCTGAAGTATTGAGACTATCATGGGATTCCATGTCATGTACCAATTTATGTAATAATATAATAAATTATTATACATAATATTTGACGGCCTCTGTAGCGCAGTGGGCGAAGGTCCACATATGACGCAGAAGGTTGCAGGTTCGATTCCCGCCGTAGGGCAAATGTTTGCATTATTTGCAGATATTTGTCTCAAGTCGGTTTTCTATGCATTAAGTATATTTTTACAAAAAAAAGTATAGGTATTACAATAATCTTGTGGTTCCCATAGTACAAATTCTGCTTAGTTTGCGGCTACATCATGCTGTATGATAGTGTCCAGCATTATATTATATTATGAGGGCAGCATCGTCGACGGTGCGAGGAGTTTTGCCCTGTGATCCATGACCCGCATGCCTGGCTGATTATGGACTTCCATCCACCATCTTATAGGGGAGGCATATGTCCAAATGTGGACTGATTAGGCTGGTATTGTTATACAATTATTAACACAAGATCACAAGCTAGTTCGACTTTTCTAAATAACTCAAAACAGTGTTCTGTTTGGGAACAGCCCTGCGTAACATTGTAGAATCAGTGCGGTCGCCTGGTTTGTTTTTGCATAGTTGCCATGTGGATGCGTTGATGAGGGGTCCGGCCATCCAATTGGTTTAGTACTCTTGTTTGCGATTCGGCAAGAGGGTTCACTGGTACTGTTTTGATTAGTTGCATGCACTGTGTGGTTAAATGATGTTTCGTTCATGTTATCATCTTTCTGATGATAAAAATTACTTTAGAAACTATCATGGTAGTGAACATAATTATGAATATCAACACAAATCACAAATCACAAATCATGTTAAATATCTCGTTGATATTCATAATTATGATAAAAATTTGTTAAATTTGTGGTATTATGAATTTTTCAGTACGAGACTCATAATTACAAAAAAAGTTGACAAACAAATTTATAATCCTACTCTCCACTCGGCGCGCTTAGACTCGACCCGAAGAATAATACCAGATATTTTACTACCAATTCAGTGCATTTGTACAGTCAGGCACAATGAACTTCAATTTTAAATAATTTATTTAAAAAAATATATATTTTGTTATAGAAAATTTATCCTGGCAGTCAGTGATTTTTTTTCAAAAATGTACCTACCTATATTTGGTACCTACCTAACCGAAATTCCTTGCGACTTTTATGGTCTGTTACCTACTTTACTGGCCTTTATGGTCTATTACCTACTTTACTCTTTGCTTGTGACGTAACTAATATGAAGGACCTTAGTTTGCCATTCCCAACGTCAGGCAATTCTACGAAAAATGTCAGGTGAAGGACCTTCTCAGGGTAGAGTGCGTAAAAATTTTAAATTAATTTTAAATCAACGTGGCCAAAGCTTATTACACGTTGGTCATGTATACGGGTTGCACCGAAAAAAATAAAAAATGCGAAAAATAGAAGAAGCTTTGCCAGCCTTCAGGCCGACAAAGTTTACTTTAGATTTTGAAGCGTCGGCCATGAACGCAATACAGAATGTTTACCCCCACGCTAAAATCCATGGATGTTTTATACATTTTCAAAGAAGCATTCTCAGAAAAGCTCAATCTTTGGGACTGCTGCTTCACGAAGAAACCACTAAATACGTAAATCAGTGTATGAGTTTAGCTTTTTTGCCAGTAGAAGATATAGAAGATGGCTGGTTGACGTTAATGGAAAACAGGTAAATATTATCTAGATATATAAAATTATAAGTACGATGTATATTATATTTCAACATTATCATCATCATCATCGGCCTATAGCAGTCCACTGTTTGACATCTATTATTTATTTTGTTTTAGTTACCCTGAGGAAAATGTTATTAACTTCAATGATTATTTCGTTGCACAATGGCTAGAAAATCCTGCCATGATACAAAAATGGTCCTGTTACAATGAGCATCACAGGACAACAAACTTGGTGGAGGCATGGAATCAGCGGCTTCAGCAATTTTTGGGCAAAAATCCTAATTTGATATCCCTGATACAAATGATTGAAATGGATATCTCTACATACGATAGAGCCCAACTAAGGTAAAATATTCTATACAACATCTTAATTATTATTAAGATACTGAAAAGTTATGTACTAAGTATAATTTTTCTTTTTAGATTCCAGCGCGATCACACATCAATCAGCCAAAGGAAGAAGAAAAGTATTGAAAATGATAACACTTTAGATATATTGACCAAAAAATTTCAAGAAAAAGTTATTTCCTTAAAATGCTTTTTAGAAGAAACTGCTAGATTGTTGATTATTTCATAAAATATTTTATTATTTGTATTTAATTTTTTTTATGTATAATATTTTAAGAAATAATCAAAAATCTAGCATTTTTTTCTAAAAAGTCTTTAAGGAAATAACTTTTTCTTGAAATTTTTTGGTAAATATATCTAAAGTGTTATCCATTCGTTCTACAGAACATGAAGATAAGTTATAGATTTTTTCGTTGAAAACTGTAATCTTTGAATTGTTTTGTTCTTACTTGAATGTTGATTATTTAATTTTCATTATTGATTTTGTATTGCTAAAAACTACAATCTTTCAATTGTGTTGTTTCTACCTTGATCTGTATTCTCTAATATAACAAATGTTTATCTTTAAAGATAATTGAACAACATCTGTGATTTTTCAAAAGTTATGTCCATAAAAGACTTTACAAGAAACTGCTTGATTGTTGATTGTATATAAAAAAAACATTTAATTATTTGTTTTTTTAGTTCATGAAGATTACATAAAATCTTTGAATTGTTTTGTTCTTACTTGAATGTTGATTATTTATTTTTTCATTATTGATTTTGTATTGCTGAAATCTTTAATCTTTCAATTGTGTTGTTTCTTCCTTGATCTGTATTCTTTAAGATAAATAATGTTTATGTTTAATGATAATTTAACATCTGTGATTTTTACTAGTAAAAAGCGTATATTAAAATAAAAAAGGATTAGTACTTAATTGTTTTACTCATTTCTATATTTATCCAAACAATATTTTACACGCTATGTGGTGCAAACGCTAAATCGACATTTTTGTGTCTGACTGTACAATTCTTCGGGTTGAGTCTAAGCGGGCCGAGTGGGCACTGACCCATTAAAAACGCGAAAGTTGGTGAGTATGGATGGATGAATGGACGAATATTTGTTACTCTTTCACGCAAAAACTACTGAACAGATGGATTATATATATGGATTAAACTTGGAATAAACACAGTTTGCAACCTGAATTAGCATATAGGCTACTTTTTATCCCGGTACCACGCAAGCAAAGGTACGGGCGGAAGCTAGTAATATTATAAATGCGAAAGTTTGTGAGTATAGATACCTATATGGATGGATGAATGGATGAATATTTGTTACTCTTTCACGCAAAAACTAAGGAACAGATTTGGATAAAACTTGAAATATACACCGTTTGTGATCTGGATTAACACACATAAGTTACTTTTTATCCCGGTACCACGCGAGCGAAGCCGGGGGCGGAAGCTAGTATAAAATAAATAGATGATTTAAATAGCCATATTACTTTGTTTGTTTTGTTACCACATTTTTCAAACTAAAATCAACCTTAACATTCAGCCTACGACCTAAATACAAATTTTCCACTGAAAATGTATTTCAAGAATAACCGAAAGAAAATTTCATTACTGCCGCTGACAACTGTCTGCATAACGTTTAAAATAGTGGTCCCAGATGTGCCTCCCTGTGGTACGCCAATCTTTCAAGACAAAATGAAATGATATTCTTGGAAATTCGTCGTGTGACAGACTATGAATTTAGCAAAATAATATTTTTAATATTAAATACGATAGGTAACTGTAATATGATTGACGAAGCGTGATCTGTTGTTATTAAAGTTCATTTTGATCTACACCTGGACGATCTAATAAAAAATTTAATGATTGTGAAAATTGTATTTTAGCTTAACCTACTAAGTAATCATCAGAGACACACTTTAAAGCAGGTACCCATTGATTTTTCACACACCTTTTAATTCATGTTGTTTGTCATCATCATCTTCACCAGCCTATAGCAGTCCACTGCTGGACATAGGGCTCCCCTAATGAGCCATTGCGACATGTCCTGAGTTCGACACATCCAGCTTCTATCAGCAGCCTTTCACAGATCGTCACTCCACCTGGCCGGAGGGCATCCTAGACTACATTTGCCGAGCCGCGGTCTCCTCTCTAAAAAACGTTTACACAAAAAGATATCGGTTCTTCGGCAGATATGGCCAGCCCACTGCCACTTCAGCTTGCTAATTCTCTGAGCTATGTCAAGAACTTTAGTTCTACGTCGGATATACTCGCTGAGCGACTTTAAACTGGTGGACTAGCCGTACGATGAGTGTCCACGTTTCGGCTCCGTGTGTCATGACGGGTAGGACGCACTGATTGAAAACTTTCGTTTTCAAACATTGCGGTATGGGTGACGAGAAAACGTAGTTTTCGAAATGCTGCCCAACCCAGCTGAATTCTCCTCTTGGCCTCCTTCTCGAAGTTATTTCTACCTAACTGCAATATCTGCCCGAGGTTTGTATACTCCTAAACAACTTCAAGAAGGCGTCCAATAAGGCGACTATAACGGTCAAACCTCCCTCTCGCTCGCACTATTCAACATTTTCGAAGATATCAAATCACTGAATGTAGTTATGCAAAATAGCAAACCTTCACGGCCTAGAAAATAACAATACAAAGGTTCAGCAAAAATAACATGTTGAACCTTGGTGCAAGTTTTTTGGTAAGAAAACGTGATAGAATGAAAATGATATTATTGCTGAACTTTTGTATTGTTATTTTCTAGGCCGTGAAGGTTTGCTATTTTGCATAACTACATTCAGTGATTTAATATCTTCAAAAATGTTCAATAGTGCGAGCGAGAGGGAGGTTTGACCCTCAACCCCCAAAAAAAAAAAATTTTATGCAGTATATTAATCATGTACACTCAAATCATCTGCGAGATACACTTATCTACAAAACAGTAAAAAAAGTTAAAACTTCTCAAAAACCCATTTTTCAAAAATAATCCATAAACGATTACGTCTATTCTTTTAACTACTCGGCAACTTCTTCGGTCCTCTCGACCCATTTTTAGAACTCTAGTAGTACTCCTTCAATCTTCAAAAAACAAGATGTGTTGCGGACCTTGCGGAGGTTGCTGCGGTGGCTGCTGCGGTGGCTGCGGCTGCCCTTGCATCACTATCTACACTTGCTGCACCAAGATTTGCTAATCGCAAACAAAGGCGTGTTGTCGCCTTGGACGCGCGGGCAAGCCATGGAGCCTGCGGTGTCCGCGTGGGCGCAACAAGCTTATTACTTTGTGTTGAAGTATACTTATGTGCCGTTTTGTGGAAATAAAACTATAACTATATATGTGGTTCGTAAAATACAAGCTCTGCTCAGTTTTTGGGCAAGATGATTTATGCATTATTTAAGTTAGCATGATAATATCAAAATGATATTCCACGTATAGTCAAATTCTCGCAGTTCAAAGACAATTGCCGGCTATAAAGGAGACAACAGACCATAATCTGCCCGTATATCAGTAGGTTGAGACAGCGTAATTGAGTCGATCCAATCTATATTGCTTGCATTATACACTGATTAACGTATTTATAATCTATAATAATGCATGGTTGCATTTAGTTGCACCAGTATGTGAGGGATATAGAATTGACAAGTCTCTTTGATGTGGTAGAGAAGGGTTGAAGGGTTGGAAATATACTTACGTTATATGAAATGTGTGCATTCGATTTTGCATGGCTGGTATGACTGCTTTTTCATTTATTTATAAAAAACTAGTTTTTGCCCACAGCTTCACTCACGTTAAAGTTATTTTTTTTTTTTTTATATTTCTGGAATGGTACTTATTCAATGAAGTTTACTTTATGTACATGATAAAGTGTATGCGTAATTTTGATTGGTTGAGTAGTTATGGCGTGGCGTAACAAACATAAAAATAAAATCACTTATGCATTTATTTAAATAATTACTAATTAGGATTACAATTATCACCATACTATTTCTTTTTCGCCATTATGGAGATTTGAGACCTTGCTCAGCATTCTAATAATCTTTTGAGAATACTATATATATTATGAGGTAGGACAGGGTGCAATGGCGCTCATTAGGCCTCCTTCCCTAATGAACGCCAGTCTACCAGTGGACTGCTATAGGCTGATGATGATAATGATGATTATGAAGTAATGAGAGGCATATCCAAACAATACATTCGGCACCTACGTAATATCCTATTTTGTTTAACCTTTACAAAACTGAAAGCGTCATAAAATTCTCAATACAAATGGACAGCCCACGTCTATTTCTGTTTATTTAAAGTTTCATTTGGTGCGGTTGTCTTTATATAATTGGTTTCATAAACGGCGCCCACGGGATTTACATAAACTTGAATTCACTGGAACCGTTTCAGCCAATTAATGTTGAACCGACAGAGTATAGTTTGAGTGTAAATAAAGAAACGGCTGTTAAATTTAATGAAATAACATGCGTGATCCTAATAATTTGGTACTAGCTGGGGCTAGCTCCAAGTCATTTTAATACATAGCATGATAAAAAATCAAGTAAGTACCTGTACTTTTATGCCCAAATTGTGTTGATTCCTATACTTGTAGAGTTTTTGATTAAACTAAACAATCTACCTGAGTAACATATCTTTATAAATTGATTAATTCTCTAAGATCAGTACCGCGTCTCAAATGCCTTTATATTTATTAAAAGCAATAAATTATACTTCTTTTGAAATTAGAAACCATTTCACTAGGCTAATAATTTTTAGGGGTTGAAATTGTACATATTATTTCTGTGTACGGGTGCGGTGGACTGATAGCATCTTTTATTGGGGTGTATGACAAGCCGTCCTTGGTCAGGAATCGATACCGTGAACAATGAATATTTAAACAGTCTCTGTGATGGCCTAGGAGTAATCTATAAAGAGAGCTTGTGACATGTTATTTTTCTAACACAAAAAAAACCAAACAAACAAAACTCTTCACGATGCTTCGTAAGGGAATCTTTAGGAATCTTTACTCAGGATGCAATTGAGAATACCATGTAGAGGTAGACATAGGCAAGTCCAAACCTTACATTCGGTACATGGTAATTTATCTAACACAAAATTATATTAATGTAAATTTAATAGAGCATGAAAAATTTTAAAGCGATGGGTAAAGTGAGATTCGTCGTACCTGCTTCACCAGGAGTCCAAAAAAGTCACATAATATGTACGCCAGCGGGAGATTTACAGATTGAGATGATACAAAAAATAAACTTTTACCTAAAAACATTGATAGAACAGGAAAATTTTGGGTCGCAAACAAGGTAGTCAACATTTTCTTAATGCAAATCTACTTTTGACATTGTGTTTTTGGATTCCTTCTTTCCTTCTTCGTATGAGCTAGTGGCCAACTCTAGTATTGGAGTTTTAAGCCGCCCAAATCCTTCCTTGGCTTAATGACTGAAAAAACCGGGAGCAACATCTTAATATGCCTTCCGAAGCACGGACGCGCATAGATTTTTTTTTTATCGTACCCTGGACTAACCGTTAGACCAGACTAGCTTACAGCCGCTTCGTAGAATTCTTACTCCACGCTCTTTATCAGAGTCTACCGGTTAATTGAAATAGATTTTGTTTATCGACCTCGCATCGTGTTCATAATAATTGTGATTGAAATTTTTAAGCATACCGTGATCGCAATGACAGGCTTACTGACCGATAAAATTCAATTATTTGGTAAATAATTTAAAAGTTCGTGAGACGGATATGAATCTACTGCTTTTAGGGTTATTCAAAGCGTAAATTATACTGAAAATAAGCTTCGATTATTTCGAACGAACTCACGGTATTGTTTTAGCCTTGATGGATAAGGAATTAACGCAGGTGAAATAAGTGTAAGTATTAATTACCATTAGGTATATTAGGTTTTTTATGATTTACGAAATCGATGACACTTTTAAAGTACCTGGTACTGGTAGTAAAAGTACAATTAAATATAATTTCAGAAAATCTATTATGTACCTATGAATGAAAACTCTAATAACTACCTGATACTCAAGACCTTAGAAACGATAAGCTAGCTAGAGCATAATCTATAACCGAAATAACCTCATGAACTATTGTTTAATTTGGTATAGTAAACATACTTGAAACATTTTCCTACATTAAAATTTGCTTGCAGCTTAGTTAAAATCCATTATTAAAATATTTTCCCACAATTTTTCATGCTTTGAAAACAAAAAGATTCTCGCGTCGTTTACGCACGCTGCAGTAAATTACGCAACAATTCGAATGGAAAATGAAATGCCTGCTTCCAAACCATTAGGCAATTTGAATTTAACACTCGTCCCTTCATTTTCCTATTACCGCAGAAATTGCACGATTTACTCGCGAGCCCTCAGATTCAGCGCGGCAACTGAACTCAAAATAATACTCGAGTTGTAAATTACCAACTTATGCATTTACTTTTCAAACTTTTAAATTTACGAATTTCAGATCCACATCCAAGTCAAAAGCCAATGAAACTTCGCCGTCTCAATAAAGCAATGTAAAAAATGCTTTTAAGAAAAATCGTTTTCCAACCATCTGCATCAAAGAGGAATGAAGTAATAGCAGTGGAATAAATCAACACAGAACAAATTAAATACGTGTGTAGAGCAATTGAGCCGGCAGTAGGATGTGAGCCAATTCGACGTTTTATGTAGAAACTCCTTCAGGAAATGAAAAAAATGGAAAAAAAAGAAAATCAACGGCATAATGCGAGGATTCTTCGCTGCTCGAACGCGCGATCGCAGATGTTATAATTTAATTGTGTAGCTTCTCTCTTATTTAAACTCTGATTTTCATGCTACTTAATAAATCACAACGTGCTTTTTCAAAGAGCGCTACTCGATTTCACAAATGAACCGTATTAACAGACTGAAATGTATCACCGTGTCTAAATAAGTAAGTAGTGATAAAACACTGCCAACAGGGGAACATTTTATTGAGCTTCGCGATCTGAGTGTCGGCGGATTAGTATTCCGTGCTTGAGCTAGAAGGGGTGGCAAGATCAAGTTGCGTTTTTTAATCAAACACATTGCAATCCGTCAATGGGACGCGCCACTGACTAAAACAAAGCGATAAATTAAGGCAGGAAACGGGAGGCGAACGCTCGCCGCTCGTATTGAAAGATTTACTTCCTCTGTTTAATTGCAATAACGGCTAGGCACGTTGGTATCGTATTTTTCTTTTTACACTCCGGCTCTTATTGCCTTCGGGCCGTTAAATAAATTTATGACGCCCGACAAAGTTCAGCCCACCTCGCAGCCTCTGCGGGCTGAAATTAGGTGGAAATGTGAAACAGAAATAAAAAGCCGGTCTCAGGTGCGTTGTTCACTGTCGGCCGGCTAGTGGGATTAGCACTTGACTCGCGGTTAAATGGTGCGCTTGCTCATAAAAGTTTCTTAACGCTTTTAGTTTTGGGCTACCTTCCTGTTGACTAAAATTTCCCTCTCCAAAAAGTTCGCGGCGTCCGGCCGCAGATTTTCGTTTCGCATTACGTGGGCCTATCTGCTTTGGGATTTTATTGCCGTACTCACCGGTAACCAACAGTTACACTTGCTGGATACGAAACTTTCTTGTTTACGTCGACGTACCTTCGTATTTTTTCGTTCATGTTCAACTTACTAAGAAAACGGACGGAATTCAATTACGCTTTCATATAATAAACAAAAGTGAAATTCGGAAACTCACATTAGCGCCCGGCTCCTTTAAAACCTCCGATGTAATCTGAAACAAGGAACAAACACGCCTAAATAACAATAAAATCGTAATAAAAACTTTGTGCACGCAACCGAAATTGTGGAAAATTGACCAAATTATTATTTACGGTTGGAAATTAAAACAAGGCATTATGGAAGATTACTTTTCCCCTCTTTAAAACAACTCGCGTTTGGAACATGGCTAACCCTGGCGTATCGTCTCCGCATATTACTAACCCACCATTTTATTTATTTTCTTTAACCGTCCACTTACATTCGTAGACACTACTTATCCAATTCTTGCCCAATAAAGTTTCCAAATTACTTAATAATACAGCCGAATAATATATGATTTTCCCTTCCAACTGAACTTTAGGGTGGCTCCAAGGGCATTATTATTGAAAACCATACAAATGTTTAAACTACCTAATAAAATTCATTTCATTCGCATACTTTCAATCGCGTAACCACATCAAAGTATTTCTAAAATTTTGTACTAAACCACTGAGCGAGAACCTACCTTTGATATTCGTACGCATGCAGAAAGTTCGAAAAGCAGTATTTCGATTCAAAAATTACTTTTCTAGAAAATAATAAGACATGAAACGTAATTTATTATGTACGTGCATAATCTGATCCATAAAAATAATGGACAAATTGATAGATTAAAATACAAATAAACATGAGCACCATTTCGGTTCAAATCGTAAGAAATAGTAAAGATATTAGTTACTAATAATATATAAAGGTAGATGGATATATTTTTTCTTTTAACGTCACAGACGCAGAAAAATATAGTTATAACGACAGGTGTTAAAAATATATTTTAACCTATTTCTGAGGGTCTCGACCACATCAACAAAAGCCTTCAGGTATCATAGTACGTTTCTGAATACTTTAAATTCCCATTCGTCGCAAAAAGGGTTGAGTTAACTTTTTGTTGTGGCGTTTTATTCTCGTAAATCCCTGCGTTGGAAAGTTTCGGGTGTGGATGGCCAAAACTTTGTTAATGTCGAAATAATGTTCACAGATAATATTCAACCCATAGCAATACGCAGCTTGGATAACTACGTAATCTAAAACGTAAATTAACTTTCAAGTTTATTCTGTAATTCAGAAATTTATTTCAAAATGCCTTTAATCAACTGAAAATTAACTAGCAAACACCAAAATTTTTAAATTCTATGGACCCTTTGAAGCCTATTTTTGTACTTACTATGCCAAACAAACTTTAATAAAGCCTAATTTGTTTAGCGAGCGATGCCACTGGATTCAAAAACTAACAAGAGTTTTCACTTTGCGTAATTAGAGACGTAATCAGCAGAGCAACTTTTATACCACTTTTTGTAACTCGAGGATATTTATCAAAGTCATATATCTGTAAAGAGATTGTCCAGATATGAAAGAAGAATCCTGACTCGTTAACTCAGTTGTCCCATGTCGCTGCTGTGGACGTGGCCAAACAAAATGTAATTTTCCCCCGAAGCGCCCTCTTACGTGACCCGAGAAAGATATAACGCTTTTATTAAATTATTTCAGCTTTTATAAGTAACCGCTACGGACGGTTCGGTATAAAAATAGCGACACCAAAGGCTAAAGAGATTAGGCGAATTAAGCGTGTTCCGAAGCCTAACAATTTTAGGTGTAGAATGCATCGAGATAGTATTCCCTAGAGCCATAAAACTTCTTCTGCGCCGACATCGAATACTTTTCAAGCTACTTATGTTCTAAATTATTGCAAATGTGGAATTTTTATGCCAAAATTTGCCGGCCGCGTGCACCTAGTTTTGATGCAGACATATTTTTCTCGACGCTGGCGCCGGTAGAATATGTCAAGCACGCTTTTAGTTTTCACTTGGAGACTGTGACTCTATAGTACTCAATGATATAAAAAAAGCCTTACACCCCGACACCTGCCACGATTGTTTTGTATATAAAGGTTAAATATTTTCACGCCTTGCCAAATGCCTGTAACCTAGCCGCCTTTATACGCGAAATGAAATAAACGGTGCCGCAATAAGGCCGAACCTTCTCATAAAATATTATGACTAAATATACTGCCTAGCCTAGAATTCCTAATAACGTGACAGAATGCAGCAGCATTGTTCAAACTATTAAGTTTATTAACGCTGCATGAATCGTACTTTAGATACCTATCTTATTAGCAATTACATCGTATGCACCAATCCAACAAAACTATTGAAAATGTCTTATTTTAGAGACGTATAAACGAAAACTGAAATCATATTTAAGTATAAAAATAATAATCTACGCTACTACGTTTTAATAATCGGCTGATTGACAAAATTACGCCGGGTCTCAATTATGCTTGACACTATTACACAGCATCATATGACCCCAAACTAAGCAGAGCTATGTAATAAGATAAACATAATTATGATTGATATGCTAGTTAAATACTTATTGTAAATTTATAGGTACATATTAAACATAAAAAACACCCAAAGACAAATAGTTGCAGAACATTTAAACATTTGTCTCGCGACGGGAATCGAACCCACAACCTTCTGCGTGTCAGGCTTTCCCCGCTGCACCACAGAGGTCGTCAATAATTTGATTCTAAAAATTTTGGCCCAAGCAGTTGTTGTCCTGGCTGACGACTGTATTTAATTTAATTCTGTCACTTAGAATGTATGATCTTCTTAGTGTGTCTAGCTTATATGATGAGAATCACCTACCTTTTTTTGTATAAAAATTCTGACACAATATTT
The DNA here is from genome assembly GCA_951804965.1 of Horisme vitalbata. Taxonomy (NCBI): domain Eukaryota; kingdom Metazoa; phylum Arthropoda; class Insecta; order Lepidoptera; family Geometridae; genus Horisme; species Horisme vitalbata. Next base: position 8,976,484 of record OX638102.1, read on the forward strand.
TACTGTTTGAGAAATAAATATAAGAGTTGAAATGCTCGAAAGACAGCCGCAGGTAGCTTTCAAATCAAATGCTGAAGAGATAAGTGACTTCACGGAAGTTTCAGTATCGCACTTCCGTCGCTATGAAATAAACGTCTGATATTATTTATGTCCGGAAGAGGGCGCTATGCTAGATTGCGCATCTGATTATGGCACCCCCCAAAACAGATATTTTGCACAATACCACAAAAGTAATAATTGCTGCTCCCTTACAAGTTACAAACAGATTAACAAGTACATAAATAAGTTTTTGTATTTTGTATTTTGATAAAAATAAGTTTGTTCTCAAATAGACAACGATGAAACTATTTGTAAAAGCTATCTTTGGAGCAAAACTTTTTACCAAAGCTCTATCTATTTAATTTTATTGTGAGTGCTATAGGTCAAGCTTTCTCGTCATTCATACCGCAATTTATGAAAACGAAAGTTTTCAACCAGTGCGTCCTAGCCGTCATGACATACAGAGTCGAAACGTGGACACTCACAGTACGGCTAGTCTATCAGTTTAATGCCGCTCAGCGAGCTATGGAACGACCTACGCTCGGAGCTTCTCTGAAGGATAAAATCCGCAATGAGAATATATAACATTGAAGTAAATTATATCGACATAGCACAGAGAATCAGCAAGTTAAATTGGCTGCCACTTTGCCGCAGAACGGGGTGCAACGACGCTCATTAGGGAGGCCTATGTTCAGCAGTGGACTGCTATAGGTCGTTGATGATGATGAAGATAAGACCTTTGTTCAGTAGTATCCACCTCCATCCTTGGAACCCAAGACAATCTCACCTGCCCGTGGTGCACTCTGCTGTATATCAAACTGTCTCTGGCGGGTGATTGCGGCATAGCGCAGTCTAACACTGGCACAGAAAAATAGACGGTGGTACGAGTTCGAATCTGTGTCCTGCAGATCTCCAATTTGCATGCCCATCGTGGGGATTCGTTGCATATTCCTCTTTTGAAAGGGGAAGCCTATGTCCACTGCTGAACTTATATATACATATGTTGACGATGAGTTAATAACGTTTTCTATAAATCACATTTTCGTAAAAGTACATACTGTATTGTATTTGGAAAACTACGTCGAGTTTTCTCGTCACCCATACCGCAATGTTTGAAAACAAAAGTTTTCAATCAGTGCGTCCTACCCGTCATGACATACGGAGCCCAAACGTGGACACTCACAGTACGGCTAGTCCACCAGTTTAAAGTCGCTCAGCGAGCTATGGAACGAGCTATGCTCGGGGTTTCTCTGAAGGATAAAATCCGCAATGAGTTTACCCGACATAGAACTAAAGTTGTCGACATAGCTCAGAAAATTAGCAAGCTGAAGTGGCAGTGGGCTGGCCATATCTGCCGAAGAACCGATAACCGTTGGGGTAAACGAGTTCTTGAGTGGAGACCGCGGCTCGGCAAACGTAGTGTAGGATGCCCTCCGGCCAGGTGGGGTGACGATCTGCGAAAGGCTGCTGGTAGAAGCTGGATGCGTCGAGCTCAGGACAGGGCGTAATGGCGCTCATTAGGGGATGCCTATGTCCAGCAGTGGACTGCTATAGGCTGATGATGATGATGATGACACACTGTATAACATTTTGAGTGCTAAAAACACAAATGTGATTCTGCACGTGATCCTCCTCCTCATGCATGGCGTGGAGTGTCATGTGTGAGGCTAGCAGTCAACGTGTTAATCCTGTGTACATCTAGAGTAATTTTAAAATCTGTCTGATAACTTCTTAGAAGCTGAAGACTGCTGTAATACTCAAAGAGATAAATTTTAAGCAAGCAAAAGAACTTTCAAGTTTTACAAAGTCTGTTGTTAACAACTTGCTATATAACTTTATCGTTTGTAGGTACTCAGAGAAATTAAGATATTTTTACTCTTATAGACGATAGCTTAGATGAATGAAATTGTCTCATTTTATACTGCTTTTTCATCATCGTTATTAGCTTTTAGCTGTCCACTGCAGTTGTTTTTTGTTTGTTTGTTAGTGTAATCGCTTTGAGTGTTGAATAAAACAACTATGCGGCCACTATGACTGCACTCACTGGACCAGCTCTATGTCAGTTATCTACCGGACCCACCTACAACTTCGTTTGCGAGGTATTTAATTCTCGTAAAAGTGTAGAATAACCAAAAAGCTGGTCAAGTGCGAGTCTGACTCGGAATATCGAATGGCGAGTCGGAATATATATATATATACGATAGTACGGAACCTTTCGTTGCGAGGTTGAGAATTTAGTATATATATGTATTTTTCTGTTATTTAAAGTAATAGAAATACACACTGTGAAAATTTCCACTCGCCTAACAAGGTTCTTGAGATACAGCTCGCTGACAGACAGACGGACAGATAACTGATGCTTAGTAGTAGGGTCCCCTTGGGCACCCTTAGGACACGGAATTTAAAAAACCTAATATTATGCTGTTGAGGAAAAATACTTTTTTGATGACTGAGACTAGGTAAAAGTCTAGGTCCAGTAATGGACTGGTATAGTCTATAGGCTAATGAGCATCAGCTCATTGATTTTGTGCCTAGTCATCATCTTCATCATCAGATGATGAAGATGTCAATTTAATTAGTATGCGTAGATATACTTAAAAATAAAAACTCATTTAGGTACTTACCAAAAATTCTCATAACTTAGTAATCTTTTCAAATAAAAATTATGAAAGCTCCGAAATTTGATTTCTTTATTTCAATTACGTTTGTTGTTTTTAGACAAACATCAATTATGACGGCAGTTTTGATTCAATTAAAAGCAGTAACATTTTTAAAATTCAACCTTTTTCGTCGTAGGGTATTATTATGTAATTTGACAAATTAGTAGGTTACTAATCAGTTTTAATTGTCTCATACCATAATCAAAGGTTTATTTTTGCTGTCTGTAAAAGTCTTATAAAAATCTTATAAAGGGTATTTTATGTGTAGGCTCACTGGCCGTTCTGTACAGTAAAATTGTGACGACAACAACAACAACAACAACAACACCACTAGCCTATATTAGTCCACTGCTGGACATAGACCTCCCCTAATAAGGGGGATATGCCCATAGTCCCTACGCTAGACATACAGGTTGGGGATCGCAGGCAGGATAAAGCTTCTTAAACCACGCCGACGCTGCTGTCGGCGGTCAGGGGATTTAGCTGTGCTGGTATTGGCTGCGCTATGCCGGCCATCAGAGGCTCGTTTGTTAGTTAGCAGGGTGCACGACAGGCAGGTGAGGTTGGCTTGGGTTCGGAAGGTAGCGGTTGAAACCACTTACACCCTTAAAATAGTGACGCTCAGCGGTCACATCGTTGATTTTTCCCTTACGTAGAAATAGTAGAGTTCTTTGTGAAGGGCTCATTCTGGAAAGTACTTTCACCATGCCTATTTCTGCTGTAAATTTTTGCAGCATTGCTGTGTTTCGGTTTGAAGGTTGAAATAACAGGCACATAAGGCTTCCTTCATGATTCAAGTAGATTGACACAGGGTTCCAAACATGCTTAACCTACAAAGCAATACTTTGTTATAAGTAATTGATGCCACTCAACATTCATCCATTCCATCTTCAGGTATGATATAAAAAAGGTTCTTGCAAACGAAGTTTTTTGTCACTCTGTAAAAAAAATTATCATAGGAAATAATGGCAACATCCGCTTACCTCTAGTATGGCCACCGTGTACCGTGACTATGGAAGTATTACCTTGTACACTTAAAGCTCATTGACTGTGATAGCAACTATGGACGAGTTCGTAATATTGACTTGCCAACGCTGTAAGCCAAACGCTTCTCGTGATACATTGACTGTGATAGCAACTATGGACGAGTCCATAATATCGACATGTCCATACGCTGAAAGCCAAACGCTTCTCGTGATACATTGACTGTGATAGCAACTATGGACGAGTTCATAATATCGACTTGCCAAACGCTGTAAGCCATACGCTCCTCGTGATACATTGTCTGTGATAGCAACTATGGACGAGTCCATAATATCGTCTTGTCCATACGCTGAAAGCCAAACGTTTCTCGTGATACATTGACTGTAATAGCAACTATGGACGAGTTCATAATATGGACTTGCCAAACGCTGTAAGGCAAACGCTCCTCGTGATACATTGTCTGTGATAGCAACTATGGACGAGTCCATAATATCGTCTTGTCCATACGCTGAAAACCAAACGCTTCTCGTTATACCGCAGCCTTAGAGCCTGAGAATCATGTTCTGATAGATTACTTCAAATCACCATATAAATAATTTACTGAGTGACGACGTCTATTAAATCGGTTACATAATTATAGACAATTTGGAAGCCTTTTATATTTATGTGACACGGTTGCTATCGATTTGTGGTGGTAACCCTTGGCTTTAGTCATCAGTGGTATTGAGACTATAAAAATACCTACATAATAGAATAAGATGGTTTTTCCAGAAACCAGAGCGTTCCATTCACACATGCATACAGAACAAGTGCAAACAAGAAATTGCCACGCTAAGTCAATGAAGTAAGGGGTGTACCTAAGGGGTTCTTTTTCCATCTTCTGAACTCAAATCAACCTCACCGGTCTATGGCACATCCTGATAACTAGCAAACGAGGCTCTGACGGCATAGCGCAGCCTAACATTGACTCAGCTATTAATGTATCAGCTTCATTTCCTTAGTCACCGACGGGCAGCGTCAGGGCGGTGCGAAAAGTTGTGCCCTATGCTCCTAAACCCCAGCGTGAAGATTACTGGAGCTTTTTACCAATTTTATAAAGGGAGGACTTTGTCCAGCAGTGGATTCATATAATATGCTGAAATAGTTTTTGTAAGTAAATATAGAACGAGTGCTCCACCAAGTCCTTAGGGCTATAACTTGACTGCTGGAAACACAACTGTGTCACGTAGCCTCCAAAGCCCGCAGTAAAGTATTTTTTCAATTATTACATTGTTTCATTTCCACACACCACTCAAGCCTATATCAGTCCACTGCTGGACAAAGGCCTCCCTTGAAAAGAGAGCTCAAAATCACTACGCTGGGCATGCGTGTTGGGGATCGCAGGGCACAGCCAACGCTGCTGCTCATCACCGTCCGGGAATTTTGCTGTGCCGGTGTCAGGCTGTGCTATGTCGCAATCAGCCAGCCAGAGCCCCGTTTGTTAGTTAGCAGGATGCACCACGGGCAGGTGAGGTTGGCTTGGATTCTGAAGATGTAAGTTAGAACCCCTTTACTTCCTAATTTGTCAAGCAGGTATTATTAAGCTAAATTATTTAGTAGGTATATTCTAAATCCACCTGGTAATACTATAAAAACCCTTTGCTCAAAGTATTCAACTAAATCGAAAGCGAGGTTTTACCTTTGAAACACCAATTCAATAGCCGAGGCCTCTGACGTAATTCTGTGTCATTCCTGCGGATTAACTGTGAATTAATTAAATGGGTTTCCTTTTAATCTGCAACGTAATTTTCATCAACGCAATTTGCCAGCAACCTCGCTCGGAAATCTGAAAGGCTTGAATCTTCTTAGGTCGCAATCAGGTAGAAAAAGGGATTTTCTGTGTCCTGGTATAAATAATTCTTTATTCACTTCAGAATAATGTTGAATAAATACTTTCTTGGTAAAGAGATCCCTTACACGATAAAATAGAAAAAGAAAATATTTATTTGCAAGTTTACAAGTATTTATGATACCTATGTTATATCGCTGTTACAAAAAGGCCCAAAAGCCCTAAGCCCTAAAGCCCTAAGATCCTAAGCCCTTTTGAAGAATAAGAAGAAAAAGAAGAAGAAAATGCATTTATCATACATATGAGTATCAAATAGGTAGGTACCTGCCTATTAAACACTAATAACAGGTATACACTAAATTGATAATATAAATAAGTATCCACGCCGACATGCGCGGGGTCAAAAAGCCCTGTCCTGTCTCAGCATATTGTCATTGGATCTAGAGACTAAAAAGATCTTAGTTTCATCATTGACATTTTGTAACATATTGAAAAAAAGATCTTTCTTGATATGATTTAGATCCTTGAAGAATTTAAAATTCCCCTCTCATAATAAGTAGAGCACAGTAGCACACTTGATGCTAGGAACACTGAAAAAAACCACGAGAGCTTACATTACATTGAAAACCGGTAAACTGCTTTCTCTAAAAGATTGCCTGTAACGGTACCTTGGACCTCTTCATCTACGCTCTCACAATCAGAGCTTATGCATAAATTTGAATTTTCAATTAAGGATATCGTGAAGGAAATTTTATTAGACACAAAGTGAAACCTTTGGTCTCTGACGAAACACGCTTAGCAAAGGAAATGAGAATGTGCGGTTTAATTACCTTGTCTATCTTTATACATTAAAATCAGGGCAATTGATTTTTGACAAGATTTGCGTGCCTGTATCTCGCAAGAGCTTGATTTGGATCGATGGACCTACGTTTGACCACGTTGTGGTATACGATGGAGCACGAAGATCGAAAAGACACCTACACAACAATGACAGTGACAAAAATAATCAACCGAGTGTTATTTTGCTGTATTTTTAGGAATGAAAAATTGAGGTTCTAGCTGTGGATTATGTTTATCAGAAATTTTCGATCAAGTTGAGAATATGATATCGGTCAAGTGGCCGCTGTCAGAATTGATGACCTCCTGGCGATAGGTTCTCGCATTCCTGCCAAATACTCTCTTTAAGGGCTTCATGAGTCAGAGGCTTTTTTACATAAGCCTGAAACAAAAAAAGTCTGGAGTGGTGAAATCATGTGATCTGGCCGGCTATTGCAAATCACTAAAGTGAGATATTACTCGACGTGGAAATGCTTCCTTGAGAATATCGGTTGTGGTTCGTGCAGTGTGTGCCGTTACTCCATCCTATTAGAACCACAAGTCCTCCAGTCCCAATTCATTGTTATTGACGACCTCTGTGGCGCAGTGGGCGAAGACCCGCCTGAGACGCAGAAGGTTGCGGGTTCGATTCCCGCTGCGGGACCAATGTTTGCATGTTCTGCAGATATTTGTCTCGGGTCTGGGTGTTTTCTATGTATGATATGTATGTATTTACAAAAAAAAAGTATTTGTGTAGTATATCAATCATGTGGTTTCCATAATACAATCTCTGCTTAGTTTGGGGATGCTGTGTGATAGTGTCCAGCATTATTTATTTATTTATTTATTTACGTAACCGGACAGATGGAAATGGGCCTCACAGTTCATGAATATTTTCGATGAAAAATCATCCCCTTGGTAGAGATTCAGCATTGTAAACTTATTCCGTTTTCTTGAGGAATACAGCGTTCCATGACTTGTTGTATCTGTTTCCTTCACAAATGTCAATACAGAATTGACATTTGCCACCATTTGCAAAAGTTAAAGCGTCTTCCAATGATTAATTTTGTGCCACCTGTTAGTTATCAGGAAAGACAGAGGTCAATTTAAGATATTTTTATTTTTCCGTTTTGTTTGCCTTGATTCTAAGATGGTGTAGGAAAATAGAAAATGAAGAAAAATCTACACATGTTTGAGTTATTATTGGTAAGTTAGAAGTAAAATATTCTTTTTTTTATGATTTTGTAAAAATCTAGAATATTGTGCCTTAGAAAAGTTAAGTTACGTTACAAATAAAACATTATTCAATTCAATACAATTCAAAGAAACATAAAAAATAATAATTAGGGATTTTGTTCAGGAGAACTTTGTTGTTCATATTTGGGTAAAAACAATCCAAAATAATAACCTACTCTTTATTCTCTCCACTTATTCACAAACCATACTCAAGTTCAAAACGTATAAGTCGACTCCACTGAAAGCGCTGTACCATTCACGCTGAATCCCAAAAAGTCTGAAAGGCGCTCGCGAGATATCTTAAACGAGTTTCGTTATCTCGAAAGAAAATGGGATTAATAGTTAACAGGGAATCGTGCCAGAGCTAAACACTTAGGAGTAAGCTCTAAGCACTTGTTAGAACATTTATCCAGTTTCTTATTAATGGGCGAGAGATTGAACGTTGCTAGATCGCTTTGGAAAAAAAGACAACATTTTAGTTGCGTTGGTTGGTATTTTTTGTCTTATATTCTGTCTAGGTTTTTTTACTTTTAGGCTCGTTTATTAATCAGTAAACTTAAAACCAATATAAACTTTAAGCCAATGAAACGGTCCTACTTGTTGTTTCTTCAAGCGGAAGAGGAAGAAGAAAACAAGTCAGGCGTTTAAAGTTTTTTTACATAGGTTTATTCTTAGATCTCAGGTTGGGTCGATGAGTTGTATCACGAATTGCGTTGAGTAAACTAGCCGATACCACTGGCCTTGTAAGCGGGAGTCGATCCAGAGTTAATGCAGCAAATATGTCCAGGATCCGTATCGAGGTCGGCGCTGATGATGATGGTGATGATTGTGATGTTGTGGATTGCACGGATTGACCAACCGTGTTTCTGCCGGTAGGATGAATATATATATATAATATATATAAATCATTCTAATAAAAATAACAGTACGTACAAGCAGTAAATAACAAACTATGGTACTTCATTTTTTTTTAATGCCAAAGCTGGCAGACGAACACACGGGCCACCTGATGGAAAGTAGTCACCGTCACCCATGGACACCTGCATCACCAGAGGCGATACTGATGCGCTGCCTGCCCTTGAGGAAATGAAATACCCGCCTTTTGAAGGACATTTAAAGATAGACTAGTAACTAGGTTTTATTTTAACAAATATACACAAGTTTTTTTTATGGTACTTAAAGACGGAACAAGTAAATCGTTTTGCTTTCTATTTTCCAAGAACAAAACCTTTCACTCTAATTATTCCCAGAGCAATATACCTCATCTACCCGACGTTTACTACGCAGGTTACTATTGCAGGAACCGCAATGCCATCTAAAATTCAGGATCCAGGAAGTGCGATGCTCATAGTTAGGGACAACCAAATTCTGACCAAGGCCACATGAGAGTGGGCATTTTTATTTCTGGGTACAGAAAAACGTGACTTAAAGAAGCTCCAGACCAAACTAATCTAGCTTGTATAGTTTTTAGGCTTCCGTCCCTGAAGAGTAACAACGGTATTACCGACTTGTTGCCGCTATAACATTAAAAACATATTTAAGTGGGGCATATTTAAGCCATATTTGGGTAATATTTAAGTCAACGGTACGGAACTCCTCGTGCGCGAGTTCGACTCGCACGAAAAGTGAACAAGCACATAGCTCATGGCTTGTTCCATTTTCACTCATCATCAATAGCTCATGGCTTTTGATGTTAAGTGCAAAGCATGAGTCCTAAATGTTTAGGTAATAATATGTCTGTGCCTGTAATGTTACCGGCACCTTCACTCTTCCAACTGAAACAACATTGCTGGTTCACGGCAGGAAAAGGCACAACAGTAACGGGCCCTCTAAATTATCTTAATGATAGTCCTAATTTTTATTTGTTATTTCACAAGGTTTCTTATGAATAAGCAGTTCCTTCTTCTGTCACGTATTCCATAAAAAATCCCTAAAAACAGTTACGTTTTTCAATTCTGATGAAAGCCCCTTTCTTTCTTGATCTCATGCCAAGCCACACACCAAGAGCTTTATGCAAAAAGACCTAACTCCATAAAGGGGCTATAAAAAGCCACCGTACAAAGAATGCAAAGTGAGATACGCAGTAAACTCGGCTAACCTCTCCTCGGTGTCCTTTACGATAGATTTATATTCATGACACTATCTCCTAAGCGTAGAAATTCGGGCATTGGCGATCCAGAAACAGGCATATGTAATTTTGTTTGAATAAGTAAGCGGGGGGTAAGGACAAAGGCTATTTGAGTATTTGATCTCGGAGAATAAATAAAACCCTAGAAGGTTTTATGTGATATATCATAAATGGATTTTGAAGGATAGTGTTATGGGATTATTGATTCCTTGGAGACGGCGTTGAAGGTAGGTTACATTATCTTGGTCTCGGGAGATAACCTAATATGTTCAGCCGTAACTCACATCCGGCCATGCTGCTGTATGAATTTACAATGTTATTACAAAAAGTAACCTTTTAAACACAATAATGCTATGCTGAGTAAAAAATATGTAGACAAAAATTGCTTCTTTAAATAATGATTCCAAATACCTTTTTTTAATTTCTCAATTATTTTAGTAAAAACCCATCAATGCCTAAATTTTAAAATGAACTAACGCGTTTTTTTCATCAAAAAACGATTAAAAACGGACTAGAATTAAAAAGTCTTACTCATTCTAAATAAAAAGTATACAAAAGTAGGTACGTGAATGGTCTTTTGTACTACTCTGACTCTTGACTTTTCCAGTAAAATTAGGACGCATTGAAAAAGCAATTTCCTATTTTACTACCGGTTGGTAGTTATTTTACTGCGGTACACTCACTCGAACTAAAGTCCCTGTGAGAATCAGATGAGATGTAAGGGTCTACTTTAGACATCACTATATGATTTGTGAGACTTCTATAAGTGCCAAAAAATATTCTGATAATTGTAACGCTTCGAGTTCTGAAAAAAGAAATACCTCTTCAGGCATGTCCGATGTCCGAGGCGCGCAGTCAACGTAGTGTATAATGTATAACGCTTTGAGTGCTGAAAACACAACTGTGCTCCGTCGTGTTAAAGATTTAATTTTTGAGTAAATTACGTACACTCTTTTTTGCTCTGAGTACACAACATAACTCTTTTCTATATATGTACCTACCAATAGTTGGTTTGTCAGAGCCATAAACCAAGCAAGCATTAATCATTCAACGTCGACGACCGAGTTCGTAACGTTTATTGGTCGGACGTCGAAACAAACAGTACGAGACGTCGTAAAGGAAAGGCTGGATTTAATTCAGACTCATACATATTTATATTCTCTATTCAAAAATGTATTTAAGAAAACTGCGGTGTGACAACCACTCTGAAACACATGTGAAAACGGAATAAAATATTTCTTCCTGTAGCTGTATTTTATTTTTGTTAAATGTTTCACTGCCCGTGCGCAAGATGTTTCGCAAAGCATATTTTTGAGCTTTGATTTATTTAACAATCGAAAAACAGAGTTTAAAAAGGGCAATGCCGTCTGATGTATGGCGTTCGGTACCAACAAGACTAATCTTGGTAATCTCCAATAAGTTTTTAGTCGATTCTACTGTCAAAATAATTAAAAATGAGTGTTGTTGCCATAGTAACAGTAAATAATATCAATGGTTATTGCAGCCTAATGGTGGCGTGCGGCGTAAACCAAATCAACAAAATATTTTTAAATTGATTATTAGTCCCGTCGGTGTGTAAAACTCAAGAAAATGTTAATGTCATTTATAAAGTTATCAGAGAAAAAATACACAAAATATTATTTAAACTTTATATTTTTTGACTTTCTTGTTGAGTATTTTACTCTTTTAATGTTCAGTAGCAGTGATGTAGCGAAGAGATAATTTTAATACTTAGTAATAAAACGAGTACATAAAACGACTCAGGGCGTAAAAACGGATTTTAATTAAAGATGCAACGCTAATCTTTATTCACATCAAGATAGAACGAGGGAGAATTTTTATAAGTTAAAAAAAAAACAATTTTCCCTGTTGTCATTAGAAACAATGTTATTTTTTTTTATTTTAATATATTTTCTTATTTAATTTTAACTAGCACATGATCTCCCTGATTTTAAGTGGTAACCATTACTTATAACAAAGTGTTACTTCGTATGTCACGCATGTAAGGAACGTTTCCTACGATGCAACGTTAATGGACGCAGGGCGTCAACTTGAGGCATGAAAGTGTTATGCCTCATGTACACTGTAATTTCACCGGCACCCACACGCTTTAAACCGAAACACAGCAATGCTGCTTCATGGCGAAAGTAGGCATTGTAAATAAAATGTGAATACAGAAATAGCTTCAAGCAATTATGTAAGGAATATTAAGTAATGTAGGTAGGTACCTGCTGCATAATTCTAGACATAAAATTCATTTTGTTCTTGGCACTTCTACTAAATTTTGCGCACGAGGGAAAGAGACCATAAAACACTTTTATTAGAAAACATATTAAAACCTCTATTACCAGCTGGTTTAGGTTTTTGATGAGAAAAGTTTGTTTAAGTCTCGTAAAAAGTGGTGTAGCTGTCCATCTTATTTTGTATTTTTATAATCCATTATTAAGATTAATGAGCTTTCTCTAATTACTTTCATAATGAAGCAAGTGGGTTTGAAGTTACACTAAATTAAATTTAAGTTCGGCTTTACATTAAGTTAAAAGTAACCTATTTATCCTTTAAGCGATTATTTACTGGAACAAAAAAAAGTATTTAAAAGAACAACTTACATAGTATAAAATTAAAGAGTAGTCTCCAGGTACAAAATTTGAAATGTAAACTTAACATGTTGACTGTGGGCCTCGAACATGACGTGCTCACCCCGCACCCGTACCGTTCAGTACTCAAGTGTTAAAATGTGATGAGTACAAAAATACAGTTCTATTTTATGAACCGATAGAAAAAAATCATAGGCTAAAGGACAATGCCGTTTGATGTACGGCGCTCGTTACCAAGACTAAAGTGAGTGAGTTGAGCATCAATAAAACGTGAAAAATCTCGAATTAGTTTTTAGTCGATTCTACTGTCTAAAGAATTAAAATTGAGGTTTGTTGCCATAGTAACAGTATATAAAATGGTTGTTGTATCATGGTGGCGGGCGGCGGACACCAAATAAACAAAATATTTTTTTACTTGATTATTAATCCCGTCGGCTAAAGAAAATATTCATGTAATTTATAAAATATAATAAATTTTATGGGATACGTTTGGTTTTGACGCAATTGGTACGGGGTCTCGGCATTCTCTTTTAAAATTTTGGCCTAACAGATTTTCTCAAAATGAGCTTTATTATTTCTATTTAATTTACTAAAATTCACACCATTTATTTATCTGAACCAGTAATTTAATTAACCACGCTTAGCAATAATACACGTAACCGCAGGGTTAAAATTTGTTATTCAGAATCGCAATGAAAATGAGATGTGACCACAATCTACGCTGCAAATGAAAATCTTCACCAAATTGGTTTGCCATTAATTGGCAACTCATTTTAATATATATTTTTTTACTAATAATAATATCATCATCATCATCATCAACCTACAGTCCATTGCTGGACATAGGCCTCCCCTAATGAGCGCCATTGCGCCCTGTCCTGAACTCGACGCATCCAGCTTCTACCAGCAGCCTTAAGCAGATCGTCACCCTACCTGGCCGGAGGGCGTCCTACACTGCGTTTAATACTAATAATATAATATAATGGAAAATAAATCTGCGTAATGGAAGGAGCATGGGAATCCAACTAAAAAATTGATATTACTTTTTAAGTAAAGGCCTCTCAACGCTCCTTCCAGTCATCTCAATCTTGAGCTATTTGTACCCACGCTCAATTGAATATGTCTCGTTCATCTCGCCATTTTCCTCTGCCATCTGCCGCGGCACCGCCTTGCGTTATGAGCTCCACTGGGTCACTGTTATATCTTAGCCCATGAATCATCGCGCATGCGGCAGAAATGACCAGCCCAGCTCCATTCACAGATACATTGTGGGTCATAGCAGACTAATTGTAATCGCAATTGTAATCAAGTAGTTATATATTGACACGACGACTTCTGTGGTGCAGTGGGCGAAGGCCAGTCTGAGACGCAGAAGGTTGCGGGATCGATTCCGCAGCGGGACAAATTTTTGCATGTACTGTAGATATTTGTCTCGGGTCTGTGTGTTTTGTATAAGTAGTATATCAATCATGTTGTTCCCATAATAAAAGCTCTGCACAGTTTTTGGGCTACATGATGCTGTGATAACGTCCAGCATTATTGCTTAGTTTTGACCCGCGAAAGTGATTCTTTACCTCAACATTTACGAATCTTCAAAAGGTAATTTTAAAAACCCTACAAAAAATGTTTGTAAACATTCCCTTAGCTTGACCTTTATTTTTTTGGTCAAATTTAGTCATTGATATTGCTATTTACATATTTACTCAGGTTACGATTTTATTTTTGAGTCTGATCAATGACCTAAATTGAAAGGGGGATTTGTTTGACTACGTACCTAATTATTTTTTATCATTTAGATACCTAATGTACCTAACATTAGGTATCTAAATCATTATTAGCTTTCTTTTCAATAATCTTTTGACTTGAAACAATATTTTTACTCATATTCTTAGATAAAAGTCTCGTGTCTTTCGGTTTTTGTCGTCGGAAGAGTGCCTCCAAAACGAGTCGACTATTTTTTTTAATGTATATTTTATGGTAGGTATTAGAATAGGTAGTGAAGAATTTTTTTTTATTTTATGTTGTTCTAGACCTTGAATAACACATTTTTTTTATTCAAGTATCACGAGAGCAAAGCTTCTAGTAATATTAAGAAGAGGAAAATTTTTATATTAATGTGTGTGTGTGTGTGTGTGTGTGTAACTCGAAAACTTATGTGCCGATTTCAAAAATTATTTCAACTTTAGAAAGCTACATTCACCTTGAGTAACACAGGTTTCATTTATTGCTAGAAAATATTAGGGATCCTTACCAAAACTAAAGTAACGTGACATAAGGTGTAAAAAAGTGCCGTAACTCGTGCGAAGCCTGGACGGGCCGCTAGTGTTATTATAAAACGTTTCCTCCACCGAAGAAACTTATACCTCCAAACATGTTCAGTGAATCTGAAGCTTAATTATTTATAAAGGGTAAGGAGTCCCTACCCCGTAATATTAAAGTGGTAAGCTCATAATTAGATTAAAAGCGTCTCATACATTCGCGACGCGGTAGGCAAAGAACACTTACAATAGGTAATGTACTTAGCACTCGACACTGCTAGTATCGTCATTACTTTGAGGCGTCATTGAGGGTGGGAAAAACTGTGGAGTGGCTTCATTCTAAATAGATATAAAAAATTACATCTGTTTTGTTTATGCTATGGGCAAGCTCTTGACCTTGGCTTGCTTGGGCAAGAATGAAATCCACGTTGGGGCGAGGTTTGTTAAGCTATTAACTCTCTTTTTGAAATCATTAGGTTTGTAAGTCAATGGAAAAACAGACGCCGGCAACTGATTCCAATTTTAAGCAGAGCGTGTTTTAGTGATAAATTGTTTGGAAGTTTTGCGTGTTGGTTAAATGATGTTTAAGTGTTTCCTCACTTTTTTCTGTTGCATTAAAGTCATATAGTAATTTATTTTTAGATCAGCACCAATGCCAAATCTCGATTTTGGTATTTACTAACTAAAAAAAAATGATTTTTGTCAAAATTCGTTGTTGTTTTTTCATAAAGCTGAAATTTTATCCACACTGGAGTTTGCAATGGCCTTCAAATATGGCAACGAGGATAATCAGTTATGCTTAATTTTTTTTCATATATACATACGAGTAAGTTGAGATGTCCAGGTTCCTCAGAACCTCACCAAGAACCTCAATGCTCACCTTTAAAGCCTTTTTTATAAAAATAATATAATATAAAGCTTAGCCATTAACTAAATATGAAAATTTATTAAATAACACTTTCTATTTTTAAATATATAAACGATAGTACTAAATGACGATTTAAAGATCGGTTCTAAAGGAATAAATAAATGAGAAAAATGTAATGTAAAAAAATGAACTTTGAAAAACGTAACCCGTATGCGTCTCTACATCATCCAAGCACGGGCTCCCGGCAAGATAAAGTACATTTAGATAAATGGAGAAGCAACCTTCAGCCGGGCACTCTAGGCTAAACGACACTCTTAATTTTCCCAAAGTAATAATTAAGAATGAAGGCTGGAGGGCCAACTCTACGAACGGCGTTAAATTTTTAAACAAGCTTTAAGTAGAAAGTCCGATACGTTCCGAGTTAATTATATTAATAAATAAGAAGCTGGAAGTTGTAGTTGAGGTATTTCATTATAAGTTTTCAGGGGTGGGTTATAACGGGGTGGATAAAGTGATTTACCTCTCCGTTAACGCTTTGAATTCTGAAAACACACTTCTATAAGGTGGCCTGCTGCTGCTACTCGGGTATTGACGCACCGCAATACATCACTGTGGCGCAGCGGGCGAAATCCCGTCTGAGACGCAGAAGGTTGCTGGTTCGATTCCCACCGTGTTTCCCAACCTATGTTTGCATGATTTGTACCACGGGAATAATTGATATTATCATAACAATACATCATTATTTAAATCTAATGTTACAATTTTTGTCTGTTGTAATGTAGTCTGACTTTTTTTTTTAGTTCAGATGAGAAATGCTTATACGACATGACAGTTTTATTGTGAACACATACATCAGCGAGGGAAAGGTACAGCGAAAGTATAGAAAAGGAAGACTAAGAATAAGCCACGTCAGCCAGATTAAAGATAAGATTGTCGTCATGTCGTACACGAAAAGTGAAAGAGCAATGGAAATAAATGGTAGAATTGCTTCACCGACAAAAGTTAGCTCAATTGAACTAATACTTAGGTTTCCACTAGCTCAACAATAAATAAAGACCATGTTTTAGAACTAAGTCTGTCAACAAGTCTGTGGACATGTTAACCAACATTGTTAGCTGGTACGTTGTGCTACTTCATATGATCTCGATTGAATAGCTTGATTAACTTGTTTATAGACTGGATTTATATACCTAGCTTAACAAAGTTTAATTCATTGACTCAGTAGTAACAGTCTATTTAATTAGACTCTTTCTTATTGCTCTGTTTATTCAACATTGTTTATTGACTAGTAGAAAAGCACGGTAGAGACATAAAACAACAACTAAGTTTGCAGCTTGTAGATTATAATTTTACTAAAAAACCAGAGCACGAGTCATATTAAAATTCCTTACAAGCGCTTACAAGGTGAAATTTCAAAAACTTTAACAAGACTACGCTGACCTCGAACTAAATAACCACGAGTAACCAAGGAAACACTTGAAACGGAAAGCTGTATCAGCTAGGTCACTCCAAAGAATAAGTTTTACAGTATCGCGTCGTCGACAGCGATTATATTAAAACAAGCTTTTGCTCGCGGTTTCTCTCCCGTGGTACATAGACTAAAAGCAGCTTATATTTTATTCCTGGTCTATAACTACGTATGTTTACAATTTTATTTCAATCTGTTCAGTAGTTTAGGTGTGAAAGAACAAGAACATACTGATATATTCATATTTCACTTTTCAAATTTTATATTTTTTTGGCATGCGGCTTCAAAAAAGCCTGTGTTAATCAAGATCACAAACTATACTCATAAGTATATTCCAAGTTTCATCGAAATTCGTTCAGCCATTACGAAGTTGCGTTGGAACATACTACTCACACAATTTTTTTTAATTTATAAGATATAAGTTTGATGTCAGCGTAATTTATTGCAAACAAGTAGACGCCTCCCAATTTACGATCTGCACAGAGGGTTTTTCAAGCTTACCATATCTTCAGGGGCTTAGTTTTATGATTTTTTTTAGTATCCACCATTCCAATTTACATCAGTCCACAGCTGGACAAAGGCTTCCCTTAATAAAGGGGGACTCACCGCGCTTGGAATCCGGATAGGTGATCGCAGGGCACAGCTTCTCGTATCGCCGACGCTGCTGCCCATCGGCTGTCAGGAAATTTATTTGTACCGCTCAGTCAGTCAGTCAATCAGTCTGTAAGTCACTCAGTCAGGCAGTCAAAGTCAAAGTGTACCTATTGATTGTTGAAACACATGTAGGTACAATGGTTTTATGGATTTAAGGTATCAATGTTCCCTGGGTACAATATCCTATCCTACTTCCTACTTCCTTCCTATCCTATCCTATCCTACTATCCTATCCTACTTCCTACTAATAATAAAAAATGCGAAAGTTTGTGAGTATGAATGAACTGAACAGATTTGGATGAAACTTGGAATATACATAGTTTATGACCTAGATTAACACATAGGCTACTTTTTATCCCGGTATCAGCGAAGCCGCAGGCGGAAGCTAGTTTTTAATATAGGCAGAAAATCAAAATAAAAGTTAAAGCCCATTATTAAAATTACAATTAAAAATAAAATTTTAAAAATTTAAAACCATAATAAAATATTACTAAAAAGATTATCATATCAAAGTTATATTATCATCCGTCATAAATGTTTTTTTGAAATTTGTAATAGCATTTACTTTGTTATAAGATTCTCAGCTTATAGTCATAAAGTCAGACAGTCTATCATGCAATCTTTACTATAAAATTATGAATGAAGTAGCTATATACTTCTCTCCTACGCGGCAGTGTCGAATGTTTCGAATAATAATTAATTCACAACCAATACAAAACTTCCTTAACAATGTTGTCCCCTTTTAAATATCTAAGCAACCTGCTGTCAATCTAACTATTTAAAAGTTTTAAAATTCTAGATAATTTTTAGAACAAAAATTTAAGTTTTACTCTATCTAAAATGATTTCTGTAAAAACTGGTATAAAAAAAGAATTGGTATGAAAAAAAAATTATCGGATAAAAATCGAATTAAAATGAATTGATATTTTTCACCAAAACATTTTTTTTTAAATTTGAATTAGGAATTTGTACTTAAATAACTTGTTTTATTGAATATCTTTTAAACAATTTTCTGCAAAGTCACCAATCAACCTGAGCCAATTATTTATCACAATAGTTAAAAAAAAACGTTTTATATTTTGAAGTTCACAGTATATTTTTCTGAAAACTTCAATTTATTTTTACCTTACCTACTTAGCTTTTACGTGTCGAAACTAATTAATAAAAGCAAAACTGGAATTCACGCAATCAGCTCTTTGACTGAAATAACAAGATTAAAATTCACCCTCAGAAAACTAATTCGTAGATATTAATCACAAAAATAATTAAATCAGCTGTTGCGAGGTAACTAGACGAAACTTAAAGGCACTCTTTAACTCGCTAAACTTTATGGATTAGTCGAAGCTCTTGCTCTTAAGTCGTACTTTTTGGGCTAAATCTTGTTTGTATGACTCAGTGGTAAAATCGGAGTCTATAATGTACGATTCATACCTGACGCGCCGAATCGGAGCGCATCGGAACGTATTTTAAAACATGCTACAGGAAATTGAAACATCCACAACGCAGTTACGTCTCTTCAGATTTGAAGCTAACCGGCTGCGCGCAAGCTGCTCAAGGTTGCTCGCGACTCCTCGAGCATGCTCGCGGCTGCTCGAGCATCCTCGCGGCAGCTTGTAACTTTTGTCTCAGCCCAACGCGTCTGGCTGTCTAGGGATGTTTTTTTTATAAGCCGGCGTCGGATGCTCGCGGATTCCAACGGATTTTAGCCGTCTGGCGGCTCCGTTTGGCTGCTCACGCATGCGTGCGCATCCGCTGCGACGCGCTGCGCTGCGCTTCGATGCGGCGCGTCAGGTGTGAATCGTACATAAGGCTGCCCGAAGACTATGGCTTAAAGACTGAGAACTAAGAATAAGCCAGCATCAACATTAAACGCACTTCTCGAAGCACGGAAGAGCACGCCGCTCGCTAGAAGCACTCGTGGCGTGGTTGACTTCGGTGTTCTTAGCAGATCACCTTAGTTAAGCAACACTCCGCCCGGTCATTACTTGGATGGGTGACCGTTTAGTGACATTTAGATTTGAGCGCTTCCGTTTTCGGAAGGCACGTTAAGATGTTGGTCCCAGCTTTTCAGTCGTTAAGCCATGTCGGAGGCCTTCGAGCGGCCTAAACACTTTCGAACGACACCAGAGTTCATACGAAGAAGAAGAAGCTAAGAACATCGAATTAAGCCACGCCAGGAGTGTTTCTAATAAATATGCTGATTAATTAAATCGATTCACCTAACTAAGGCTAATTTCATAAAGATTTTTTTTCGTTTCTTACAAATTTTTACGAAAAATTAATTAATTATAACGTTTAAACTATTCATTTGAAAAATTCATCTATTTAAAAGTGTATTCCTGATATTTTTTTCACAGAATCTATGTAGCTTATACATTTCTAGGACAAAATATGTTTATAAATTTTATTCCAATGATAAATAAGCGGAAGGTGGGGTGACGATCTGCGAAAGGCTGCTGGTAGAAGCTGGATGCGTCGAGCTCAGGACAGGGCGCAATGGCGCTCATTAGGGGAGGCCTATGTCCAGCAGTGGACTGCTATAGGCTGATGATGATGATGATGATGATGATGATGATGATGATGATGATGATGATAAATAACCGAAGCGGCCCCTGAATCGGACTAGCGCAGGATCGAGGCTAGTGGCATAATCAAACAAAGGCCTATATACCCAGCAGTGGGATGAATGCAGCATACGTGTTAATGATGATGATAAATGAGGATGACTATAAATCACAGGAGCCTACACTAAGTTATTAATTATATTACCCCCCGGCATCATTACTTGAATTAACCGGCTAATTTCTTTGAATACTTTCTTCTTTCAGGGGTCCAATTAAGTTTGCGATCGAGATGAGACCCCTCGGATAAAAGTGTAAGATTTAGATCATAATCG
Organism: Horisme vitalbata; assembly: GCA_951804965.1. Lineage (NCBI taxonomy): Eukaryota > Metazoa > Arthropoda > Insecta > Lepidoptera > Geometridae > Horisme > Horisme vitalbata. The sequence continues at coordinate 8,996,916 of OX638102.1, forward strand.
TGTTACCCCAAATTTCGTTAGCTGGATGAGCGCTTGGAAAATTTAGTGTAATATCACTTAGTTTAGTCATTTTATAAAAGTATTTTTATAAAACACGTAGCAATTTCTAGCACTTTGTTGTAGTTATTTTTTACCACAGGATAAAAGTTCAAAAATTCCATCCCTTTTTTTCGAAAAATCCAATAATTCATTAAGATATGTACCTATTATACGTAGGATTTGTTTATGACATAGGTTTATCATCTTGTCTTTTGGCCCGAGAAAAATAGTTGGATCGAAACGTTAATCTCTAGTATTATGAATGGTTAATATCTTTTAACCGTTATTATTATACCACCTTTACCACGTTGATTTTCTTATAAATATATCCACTCTTAATCAACCATTGATAAGTAATCAAGATAAAGTAGCTTATTTAATTATTTATTTATAAAGGAAAACCAACAGCTAAAGTAACACAATGGTATAGACTTATAAAAAACAGAAAGCCAATTACAGGTTTTCACGAGTTTTCAGTAGAAGTTGCTTAGAAACAAACTTAATAATTAATTTATTCTACCAATGTATTATTTTATGTTATAAATTACAGGCATATAAGGCCTACATGCCTTAAGATACGTTCTAAACATCCATGACCTAAGAAGCAATATTTTGTTATAGGTAATGGTTACCACTTTACATCAGGTATGCCATGTGCTTGTTCCATCAATAATCATAAAAAATTGTCCGAATAAAAGTTAAATTATACTCCTTTTATCCATCAGTCTAAATCGAATCGAAAAGACGTTTTTTGCCTCCAATAGGCAAGCAATAATCATTTAATAACCATTAACAACTACTCAGACAAATTGAGCTTAGAAACGTGCTTAGTTTAGCAAAGTATCTTGGTTCTATTTTCATCGTAAGTGATAGAAAACACTCAAGAAAATGCTTACATTGCTAGAAACTAAGACACTCTTATTCTTTCACTTCTATTTGATGAAAAAAACTGAACTTTTTGCGAGGTATGGAAGTACCTACTTTGTTATTGGTACCTACTGGTATACGCCCACGACTTTGATTGTATCATTTAGAGTAAGATATTGTCATTACGTCATTCAACCAGTTTAGCCAAAAGCATGGGTATACAAAACACACAAATGCTATTAAATGGGCTTAAAACTCCGAACCAGATAACCTATAGCTATTAGATGGCCTAAAAACTCTGACACCAAAGTAGCTCATGCGAAGAAGGAAGGAATGACTAGCTTCCTCTGCAGCTACACCAGCGTGGTACCCGGATAGAAAGTACCCTTTGTTTTTTCCGGTGTAGAACTACATAGCAGCGCATGCAGCGTAGACGACACCCGCACCCTACCTTTTTTATACTACTAAGTTAGCAAACAGGCATACGGTCCTCCTGATGGTAAGTGGTTCCCGTAGCCTTTGGACGCCTGTAACATCAAGAGGTATTACGTGCGCGTTGAACGCCCTTTTTGAAACGCTGCATATTGTGTCTCTCGGGAAAACCTCGGCAGGGAGACTGTTCCACAGCTTGATTGTTCGCGGGAGGAAATTCCTCTGGAACCTCATAGTGCGAGAAGATATAGGTGGCAATGTATGTGGACGATACCTAAACTTCTGCCCTTTCTTTATTCTGTGATATTGCCTAAATTGTACCTACAAGTCTTGCAATTTACCTACATTATTATTATTATTGATTGAAAGCCAAGCTTTCATATCACTGCGGCCATGAAGACCTATTGTTATCGCCACAATTTACCTACCTTACTATTATGTGTTCTCTGTGCTGTATTTTTCTGTGTGCTGAATAAAGAGTTATCTTATCTTATCTTACATAATAATTATGTGCAAAATTTCAATTGAATCTATTCAGTAGTCTCATTTTTGTACAAAATTTCCCATTTAAAAGGATTAGTTAATCTAGATCATAAACTATCATAACTATAATATTCTCTAATGATGTCCATACAATCATGCCCCGCAGACCACAAACAAAACTAAATAATTCAATTGTCTAGTTTACAGACGTAATACTAATATCATTTATATGAAACAATTGGAATAAACAATAACTCAACTGAACTGAGCTTAATCAGCCGTGGGATGTGACTAAATGAACCGATTCCAATGCGTGTATTTAATTCAAGTTTGGTTTGAAGCTGTGATATCGAATTACTGATGATTTACACACGGCTAAGTGAAATATTTCGACAGATTTTAATAACGCGAGGATATTGCCCGTTCGATATTCAATGGCAATTTTGTGTATAAATTGTTGAAACGCAGTCAGAAACTGATATAATCTAAACGAAAACGATTTATATTGTCTTCTTTTACTAAGTTTTCAATGGATTGCAAAATAATCGCAAATATAGTTAGTTTTATATATATAACTGTATTATAAATGTTAGTTGTTTATAATAGTTCCCTTGAAAAAAGATAAAGAAATACTACTTCTCTGTACCAGAAGAATACGTTGAGGGTATTTTTCTTCTAATAACAGGCAAGTAAAAATTAAAGGTCAAAATATTTAAGCATGAGTAACAGAAAAAATTACTGCAACTCGTTATTGATATAAAATAGCTACAAAGTTATATAAGTTGTTTTTATTGCTCTTTCTGCCTATTCTGTGCCCTTCGGTGAAGATTCCCTTTACACCTTCATTCGCACCTTCGTTATAAGAACGCTGCAGTCAAACAACTGAGCTCAATCATACAGCTTTTATACATTAGTAAAGCTCTTATTTTCTTTCTTTCTTTGCATTCGGTACTTCATTCCTGAAGATCGTCATTACCAAGACGCAACTTTCTCCAGGCGTGGATGGATAAGCATGATATTTAAAAAATCAAATTTAAGGTCAATCAGTTGATCAAAATTTATTTCTTGATAAAGATTAGATATCCAGATATAACATTTCGATCCAAAACAAATCCAGACGAATCATAAAGCCGAATTAACGTAGTCAACCGACTCAAATGAGTGTTGCGTGTATCGAAAGACTTACAATAACAAAAGTTCAGCTGAAAGAGAACAACTGTCTCACTTCAGAACTTGGAACCGAAGTAACAACTTTAGTAAAAAAAATATCTTCTGTTAGAATTGAAACATCAAAATATTTCTTGGCTTTATAACTATTTATTTCTTTAAATAGGATTCACTTTATTATTATATATGGCAGGATCATACATTGTTATGGTTTTGTTCTGAAAAAGAAGGCAATTACAGGCAGACACACAGCATTGACAATAATTAGATATCAAGATCAATATTCATTCAAATAGAATTGTACTAATATTATAAACGTGAAAGTTTGTGATTATTTATGTAGGGCTATCGGTAGCCCTAGATAGATAGATAGTATGGATGTTTGTTACTCTTTCACGCAAAATCTACAGAACGGATTTCGATGAAACTTGGAATATTATATATAGTTTGTGATACTTTTTATCCGGGTACCACGCGAAATAAAATTAATATATTATAATGCGATAAAAATATAATGATTAGGAAACCTTTGCCTACTTTGAAGTAGAAATCAACGTAGGAAGATAAGATGGAAAAGCTATATAGAGTAATAAGTTGCTTACTTAGTATAGCTAGCAGATAGTGGATGAGAAGAGCCGAGGATCGGGCTCTGTGGCGTACCTTGGGATATGTCTAAGGCCAGCAGTGGTCTCTTATAGGTTGATGATGATGATGATTTATTGATTCAATATTATTTTGATTCATTTCTAAGCAACTCGATTGACTTACCTTAAACACATACGTCTATAAGTTATTTCTGCATTCAAACTTTCATGTAACAGCCGTTCCAATTCGACTGTACCAACACAAGCAATAAGTTCCAATAGATGTATTAATCTGCTACTAATGTAGTGTACCCCCGGGCTACCTCGGCCACTATTGATGACTGCGCTTTGTCTCAGTCCAGTGCTCGTTTCCTATACGTTACTAACGTGTTGTTCCAAATACGACCTTTCTAACGACTTGGGTCTTGGCCATTCAGGATCTTGGGAATGGCTGAGGCCATATTTCATTGGTAATTTGGAACTGTTTACTGCGCATTTTGAAATTGGGCTGAATTAATATTGTGTTTGATTTACCATGTAACTATAGATATTTGAGCTGTGGATCTGGTGCAATCAATAAGGGACGCCTGTAATGCTGAGGACTGCTATAAGCTGATTATGATGATGATAATGATGATAGATTTTCTTGGACAGTCAGACAGTGTATGCATACATGCATAAATATATTTTATCTGGTTGTAGTAAGCTAAATATTAAACTTTTCATCATGTTGAATCTTGAAAGACTGTATGTACACTCTAGTTAGATAGCTTTAAGTATAGGTAATAAGTTCTGATTAGAAAAATGAAATAGGTACAAGGGTTTCTTATTTTAGGAGCGTATCTGATTCTACGGCAGGGACTTGCCCCCCATCTCTCTTTCTACATTTCCCGGTGTTGGGAATCCGCTTGCCAGGATATCGAAGACCCTTCCCATTCGTAACGCCTTTTCTGTCAGGAACAAAGTTCATACTTTCCACAAGGCCTAAGTAGGCCGCCAATTCAAGGCAAATGTTGCTGTCTGCAACTTGCCGGATTTAATTAAGTGGGAAGGTATTTAGATCTCATATATAGAACAGTTTTTTTTAGAAAGTTTTGCCTTCGAAATAAAGATTATTCCAGGAACTAAGAAACACTATTATTTTCAATATTTTATTCAATTAATTTATATGTAGTTCTAAAACTCATTACCAAACAAACAGTTTCAAGTACTTGAATGTTTACAGAATACTTGAAAACAGCTCATCAAGATACGAAATTCAAATTAAGACGATACATTTACCGGTTTCTATACCAACCCCTATTAGAGAGGTGCATGTGTGCGTGACTAATTCTTGCTCCAACAGACATTTGAGTGCAGCTTTAGGGTTGTTGATATAAGGTTGAGATTGCCACAGATTCGAGTTATAATGAAGTTTAGCTGCAACTAAAATATGGTTCATTCCACTGTCCTAGCAACGTTCCCTTTGGATGGCACGTGCATCACGCTTTGTTGACACTGTATAATGTTGTTACAGTGGTGGAAAAAACATCCGCCCCGAAGCTATTTAATTTAGCACGAACTTAGTTGGGTTTATTGAGTAACACAGTGGCTACTCATTCAATTTCTTCATCGTTTCACGATTGAGACGAATTGGACGTGCTATTGGATTTGAATTACTTGAGCTACTGATAGCTGGGTGTAAAAATAACACTTGCTTGCCTTGTTTTGTGAGTTCAGTTTATCTTATTAGTAGGTATCATAAGATTGATGAGTGCCTGTCCCGCAACTTCATTCGTGGATTCCGGTTAAGAGGTGTAAGGTGTTCCAAAGCTCTATTTTTGGAACCCAAGACAACCTCACGTGCTGCACCTGCTGCCTGTGATGCACTTTGTTAACTAAAAAATAGGCTTGCGGCCGGCTTACTGAGATATAGCGCGTGATAACACCGGCACAGCTAAATCCCCTGGCGACCGACAGACAGCAGCTTGGCTAGTACGAGAAGCTGCAGTGTGGATCCCAAACCAGCATGTCCAGCCTGGAGATTATGGGACTATGCACCTTAGGTACAATAATATGTATGTCCAGCAGTAGACTGTATGAACGGGTGTTGCTGTTGTTCTTCTTGTTATAAGGCGTAATTTCCCAACTTATTGTACCCCTAACCCAATGCAAGGAATATAATCTACAAATTTTGACTTAGGTTCACATGCAGTGTTTTAAGTTGTGTCATTACAGACATGGTATACACAATTAATTATATATTATATAAATTTAATAATCAGTCGCAAAAAAATTATAGGTCAGCCAGGAAACTGAAAAACAAATTATTTTCATTGCGCACTCAAATAATACCGTTTTCCATTGCAGCTTTATCCGAATTATTCCACATCCCTTGTTTAAACCCCAAAGAGGCATACGTTTTTATAATGTTTCAAAAGCCTTTTTACTTAAATGCAAAGCCGTCGATAATGATGCTCACTAAAGCCACAGTTTCATTAAGTTTTCTACTTCACATACTTTGAAAAATCCCCTCTTGAGTGACGAGGACGAAACATTAATTTAAACCCTTTAGAATGAGACAAAACACTCTCAAAGTCCCCACACTTGATCCTATTTATCATTCGCGGGACTTATTAAAGCGACCAACACGCGTGTTACTACGGCTTAACTTTTAAGTTGGTTACGAAAACTTGGAGACGTCAGTTTTTAGTAATTTTACACAAGTTTCCATGAGCGGCGTCGCTCACGTAGTATCCGAATAAAATGTGAACTACCTATATGTTTACCGGATTTAGAACTGTGCAAAAAATTACTCAATCTGTTTAGTAGTTATGGCGTTACGGAAGAACAAACAACTCACAACTCAAATCTTTTACAATCTTTCGCCTCCATATTAAGTACGATTTTTGAAGTTCACCAATGCTAAACATAGGTCTGCCCCAAGGATTTCCACGAAGAACGGTTTTCAGCTCTCTCTATCCACCGATTACCTGAAATCTTGACGATGTCATCGGTCCATCTGGATTATGTCGTCGGGTTTTGATTTTAAGTTATATATTTGTTCACATGCCGGTGCTTTCATAGAGAATGTTTTTAATCGATTTGAATTATGATGAAATATATTAAATTAATATTTACACATGCGATAATTACATTACAAAGCAACGGATCGTTCAAACATTACTCTAATACGGGTACAATGAAGATTAAGCAAACAAAGGCGAGCGGCTCGATGGAGTCCAATGTCCGACAGATTGTTGTTCTCATTCATATGTAGATTGCAACAAAAAATCCAATAAACAAGACATAGGGTACTCACATCTCCCCCTCCCATCATTATTGAAAAGAATGTTAGCAGTGCACCGGGCTTATCCAGGGGTCGTTTTACCAAAAGAGTTAGACTAACGAATGGCTGCCCTACAGCAGTCTCGTTACGCTTGACATTTCCATTCGACTTAGTTACAAGTTTAAATTCGACAATATCGAGTTTGGGTCGTATTGAATACCGGGGGAAAAGGTGGATCAATTAGTGTATTTTATTTATAACTAGCTTTTACCTGCGACTTCCCATAGTAGGTACTGGGATAAAAAGCCTATCTGTTAATCCAGGTCACAAATTCCTATTCCAAGTTGCATCCAAATTGGTCAAGCTATTACCAAGTTGAGTGATAACAAACATAACACTCTAGCCCACAAACTATGGCATTTCTAATATTAGTGTGATGATTAAATAAACACTTTTAATTAAATCATTTGAACGCGCATCGGGCGAATGCCGCTGCTGGACGCATGTTCGCATGATCTATAGAAGCCAGGTGGTTGAGTAGCTCCTGATACCCACATTGCAGGAGATCTTAGTGAGGAGTGATAGCTTAAATGTAGTTATGTGACTTGTGGATGCCCTATTACATATATGAGAAAAAGCGTTGTTGAAATGTTTAGGTGAGGTATGATAAGCAGAATTAATATTTATACATGCTGTTGATGATGATGATGATGTTATAAGCGACTGCAAGTCATTTATGAACAGGCAGCAGACTTTCTTGATTTCAAACATAGCAATTTGAAATTGCATGTTCGTAAAACTTCGGTGCATTTCAGTCGGTTAGAATTTCGGCAATCTTGACTAACCCTACCGGCACGCGAGGTATCCGCATATTAGCCGTCCATTTTTCCGCTTCCATTCCGCTTAGCACGACTTCACAGAGGATTCATATTGGCGCATTGGATGCGTTTGTTTTGTTCAAATATATTTTATCAAGTAAACGTTGGCCTTCCGCTCAGTGGGCCGAGCCTAATGTGCAGTAATGCGGGCACCGAACCCCACATACCGAAGCACAAAATAGGTATTTGATGTCCAGTAATGAGGGAAGTTATTTGCTCAATTATAACATAGCGCTTAGTGAACGTTTACTTTTACCCGTGTTTTGCATCTGGAGTGTGATTAACAGAATTAATTTTGCAGGCTTTCGTTTCCGGTTCACTCCTATTTTGGTTCTTTATTATTTACTAGCTACGGCACTCGAATAAACCCATTGTACCCGTATAAAAAGTAGCCTATGTGTTAATCCAGGTATCCAGCTATGTATATTCTAATTTTCATCCAAACTCGTCCAGCCGTACAGATAACACACACAAACTTTCACATTTACAATATTTGTGTGATGTATGAAGGTTTCAGTTTCGTCTTCGGTAATATTTTGTTTTGTACTTATTGCTATTTTACAACTTAGTGAAACATACCAGGCTTTATACAAGTTGTTTGATCTTTTTCCAATCCATTAGCACAGAACCACATTACAAAATGAACCATCAAGAAATAAATGGGCAATAATAAAAATACAGTGAGCAACACTCTGCACGAACTGCAGAATCATGCGTCGGGTCCATTTCAGTGAAAAATGTCGTCGCGCCGAGAGTGCGCCAGTGATTAAGCGCATTTTCATTACCATCGCATCCAAAATGACATAGTTATGAATCGCCAGTTCAATCAACCAAGTTTCAATAACAATTTTTCATCCCCAACACACTAATTAAGTGCTTTTCATAAATATCTACGTAGAGTGCACGCGATTCTAAGCCCTAACTTGTAGAAAATACGCCTTATAAACGTAATGCAATTAGAACGGCGACGGCAGACTTGAAAGCGACATCCTTAGTAACAAGTGTAAAATATTTTCCCCAATCGTTGTACCTGGCGCCCCCAGGGATATTTCAAGGGTGAATAAGCTCGCATAATGGCAAAGGGTACAATATTTTAAATTTCAATCGCTGCGAGCGGTCCGGCTCTCCCCAGGGTAGCGAAGAACAAAGATTTCACTCTGTGACTTTTGCTAAGTGTCGTAATGACTTATTATATCGGAAAATTTATGCAAATTGCCAAATGACGTTGGTTTTTAAACCATTCACTTTCAGGTTTTATTTTTTGTATCAAAGTTAAAAACATAATCTTAATGCATATTAATATTATAAAAGCAAAAGTAAGTTTATTTCGATATTAATAAATACTAATAATGATGAACATTATCACACAGCATCATGTAGCCTTAAACTAAGCAAAGCTGGTAATAAGGGAACTACATGACTGATAAAGGTATTGCTTTAATACTTTTTTTTTAAATAAATACATACATAATATACATAGAAAACACCCAGAGCTGAGACAGACATCTGCAGATAATGCAAACATTTGTCATGCGGCGGGAATCAAACTTTTTACATCTCAGGCGTTCCTTCGACCACTGCGCCACAGAGGTTGTCTGTTTGTTTGTGACGCTTTCACGCCTTAACTTATGAGTCGATCATCATGAAATTTCGTATAGACGTTGTCAGGATCACAGAAAAGGATGTAGAGTACTTTTCAACCAGAAAAAAGTTCCCGCGGTATAGAGTCGTTTATAAAAAAAGTAAACCTGAAATCAACATGACCAAAAAAGTACAAAGTTGTTCATAGCCGGAAACATTTACGAGCAGTCACCATCAATTATTTCATAATCTAAATCGTTCCCAAAACGTAACTAATAAATATGAACACTGACAAACGGTCGGCAATCCATCGGCGTTTCGTCTCATTTCAGCACCCCTGCAGATTCGCTTTTTTCGCACCGAGATTAATTCTCCGAATCGTTATCGACGCCTTACGATTGCGCGCAAATTTGTTACAGTAGAGTTCACCTTTTCAGTAAAATTGCAAAATTTTATGCGGGGCGCAGATAAAGTACCTATAATGATTATTATAACTCATAAATTTGATTGAAATTCGGTCACATTTCGAGAGGCGCTTATCGCGTTACTGCAGTCGAGTTGAAAAATACTCCCCGAAGTCGAAAAATACTCGAGACCAGTCTCGTCTCGCTTCCGATCGATTTGCGTTTAGTGCTACAATAAAGGTGTTTAATGTCGACATTTGCATACTAAATTTGCAATGTTAAACAGGAAATAATTTTCGTAGCGTAAATATTTCGACGGGCTTGTTGCATGCTTTTGACGGACGAGTTTTTTGGATAAATGGGGGAAGTTTTTATATTTTTATGTTAATAATTTGTCTTTGTGGGTTAGTCGCTGAATTTGCGATAAATATAAACCTACTTAGGTACCTAATATTTTTAATTTGAATATTTTGCCGTTGTGCAGGGTAAAGCTAGATTTTATTATGAGTTGACCCAACAGACGTTTTCAAAGTTCTAGAGTTCTTACTAAAATATCATAGAAAAAAGCACTATCAGTTTTTCTTGTAAATTCTAATTCTTTTTTCGGGTTTTCCAAATTTCTGTTCTTCTTAACCACCCAAGTCAAAGTAAATTAAACAAACAAAATGTTTTTGAAATCGATTGAGCATGTTAACTGATTTTTTTATTTTTATTTTTACAGATTATTTTTTAATTCTCATTGGTTGGTAAATAAAATTTAAGAGTAAATTCAAAGGATAACTACCATTTGATTGATAATATTCTTTATGTTCGTGTCATTTGGTATTCCCGGAAATATACATTTGGAAATGTTCGTTCCAAATAAAAACCAAGTACTGAAAGCTTCTTTTAATGCAGGTATTTAAATATTCGGGTCGGCAAATGCTCCTAATTATCAAAGCATTCGGTAAAACATGTTATGGAGGGTGAATTTTTAATATATCTGCCATTTTGGTCGCATGACGAATCTCATCAGAGCGCGTTTGCATGCAAATGTATTGATTCGGCTGCTAATTGTAAAATATTCAGGGCGTTCAGATCCGATCGAGCTGTGGCGACCATGGAAGGTATCTTGATTTTCAATATATTGAGGTCGTGGGTTCAAAACCTTTAAACTTTGTTTATGTTTTATGATGACATAGTTTACAATTGTTCCATAATGGCCAGGTCTTGTATTTGTTCTACGTAGTTAGGTAGACACTCATTCTGTAAATCTATATATATAAAAAGAAAGTCAAGAACGGCTGAAAATTTGTGGGAGGGTAGCTTAGAACCAGGAAAAGGACGTAGAATAACTTTATCCTGTTAATATTTATTTTTTAATATTATAATCTTTAGGGGAGAAGGGTAGGGGTAGGAGTAGGGTATGGTATTGATAGCGACAGGGTAGGGTAGGGTAGTAGTAGTTGTTGTTGTTGTTTTTTTATCCTCACTGATTGCTTAATTCTCTTCAAAATCCTTTACATTAAGATACATTTTTTGAATGTTTCTTTATCTTCGATACCCGCTTTGAGACAGGACAGCGTTTGAAACTTTTGAGCAAGATAGTTTATTTCTGGTTACGTTCCATAATAGGCAGGTCCTGTATTCAGACAAAGTAGGAAGGACTCGTTCACCACATCAAGGTAAATAGGTTCCTTTCTAGAAAAAAATATTAGAACCAACTACCAATCCTGCCCTAGATTCCGGGAGACTAACTTCTCAAAATTCAGTAATACCACGTAATTCTTTTACTGCCTCACTATTTTAATAAAATAGATTATATTCATAATCATCAGCATCAACCCGCAACCTCCTGATAAACTTAAAAACACCTAATATGAAATTAATGAAGAGATTCAGTCGATTTTATATATTGAATGTCGATGATATTTGTATTTGTATTTTAATCTGGCACGCACACCCGATTTTGTCAACTTAGTTCTGTTTTAAAATATTGCAAATAAAACAAATCGCATTAAACGAAACAAAGCTCTCGTGATTCTCCCTGGAAGATCTCGTTAGAGTCTTAATGAATCTATTGAGGGTAGGTCGAGCGAGCCGGACGAAAGAAAGGTATGAAGGGGGTTAAAGTTGCGCTAATAATTTGCGTTAGAGCCGGCACCAGTGCCAACGCTGAAGTGTTGGGTTGCCATCCTGTGATCTTGCTCACTAAAGTACCTTAAATTATTTACTAGCTTTTGCCAGCTTCAGTCATGTAGTACCCAAATAAGAAAAATGTAACATTAAAGCGCCCTGGAGACGTAAAGTTCGTACCGCTAGAAACTGCCCGCGCCATTCCAACCCGCACTCCGAAACGTACGTGTAGATGCGCGGGGGTCGACGCGAAGGCAAATCTCACAGTTTTAACCGCGCATCACGTCAGTGATCAGTCCCAGATGCGCGGTCCGATCTTTACGCGCCATTAGCACGACAGTTTGATCCGCAGTCCAAACCGTACAGATCGGACTGCGGTTTGGAACGCAGTCCCGATGCCTGGTCCAATCTTTACGTGTGCAGGGTGCTAATATGTCATTCTAGGTGTAGAGTGTTTGCAAAATTCAGCTCAATTCCTTCAACTGTTTTGGCACAAAAGAGCATCAAAAAATAAAAAATAAACTTTCGAAAATTAATTAATATATTAATATTATCAGGATGTTGGAAAATTAATACTAAATATTTTTTTTGTAAACAGTTTAAAAAATAGGTGTAAAACACTACCCATACTAATGAAAACTAACTTCGTATGAGCTTTTATATACTTGTCAACGTATAGTACCATACCTATTTTTGCCGTGAAGCAGCGTAGCTGTATTATGGTGTGAAGGATGGGGTGCATGCAATTACAGGCACCACAACCTTATCAACTTCATTCTTCAAATTGATGGTCGCAAGCCGTTGCATCGTAGGGTACGTTCTAAAGACTTGTGACCTATAGTGCAATGCTGTTAGTTACCATTAACATCAGATGGGCCATTTGCTTGTTCAAAAAAAAAGAATTAAAATGGTATTAGAAAGACTTCGAAAGGTTTGAATTGGTCAAAAAATATGGCAAAAAAGGAGGCAAACCTCCTTTTTTGCCAAAGCTTTTCTTGTGCTTCCAGGTATTCCCAACACTAGTTAACAGCCAACTCTCAGCTCGAGCCATTGAGCCGTGGAGAAGCCTAATGCCATTTACTCCCGCCCGAAGTTACCTACGAACGTTTCACTGCAATTGTCGAAACATTAAATTAATCTTACATTTCCTGTCGAGTTTGCTGTTAAAAGTTTAAATAGCAATTGGTGTTTTCTCACCGAGAATTGACGATTTTTTTGTTGTTTTTCAGCGTATAATTATTTATGGCAATAAATATTTTCACCAACCATCTCTATTCCTAAAGTTTTCCCACCAATCTCTCTCGAAGGCTTTAAGTTCGTCCCACCAGCGTCAACAAAGACCTCTCTTTCCATATAAAAAAAAATATTTATTTATATTCAACATAATTTAAATCTTTCGTAATGACAACTCGGCTTTGCTTTGATTATTTTGTATAGCTCCCTATCCAAAACACAAATATTTCAAATAGATATTTTAAAACTTTTATGATAAGATTTCAGAAATTATGTTGAATGTACGAACGGAGATATCTCTGAAGTTTTGTGTTAAAAAAGTTACCCCTTTCTGATGAAATAAAAGTTTGTCGCTCATTCCATCAACTCTATATTTTCTTGTGAAGGCTCCGGCGTAATTTTATTAGATCACGAATTATATTTAGGTTGCGGAGTGGTGTCGGGCGGTGTCGCGCGGTGTCGGGGCCTCGGCGTAAACTAATTGCATTTAGAGCGATAGAGCACTCCCAGACTCTTAGATAGAGTTCTGACGAAGCAAGCGATGCTAATGGACGATATTAATTAATACGGGCGTCTCGTCAAATTTCAATTCAGTTTGAATATCTATTACGGAATATTACGGTTAATATTGGGAGTAATATAACTTACTAAATAGGAGATTCGATATTCAACCCAAATTTATTTCTCGAAATTTTACATAAATCAGAGGTACAAATGAAATAAGTAATTGGACCATTATTTACACAGTTATCGGTTTAAGTTACTGAACAGAATGAAACAAATTATAAAAATACTTATCTTCTTCAAAGTTTTGATTACAAAGAGCCTCTGGTTTTGAATCTGGAACGAAACTTAAAATTCACTTTGACTCTGCTCAAATACTCGAATCGTGGTAATAAAAATAAGCAGTCTTATTTCTAAATTAAGTAGGTATTCAGTTGAATGTAAATAAAGATATTTGAAGATATTTCACTCTTTGATGTTTTCTATTAAAATTCAACCTCTCAAAAGTCCACAATAGCATCCAATAACACTAATGACGAATTTAAAATAAGGCTTTTACTTGATTTGTTTGCGTTTTCTGTTTTTTAGTCTAATTTTTGCTTTATGATAACTTTTTCATATATTTTTATTAGTCAATATTTTTTCTTCAGGATAGGGCGCAATAGCGCTCATTAGGGGAGGCCTATGTACTACTACTATAGGCCGATAATGAAGCTATATTTTTCTTTATAGCCTGTGGGGTACGTGGGGTAACGAAAAACCTAAGGAGCATCGTCTATAATACATATATTAGCAACATGGCCTAAATCAACCCATCTCGGGATAACATACATTCAAAAACACAATACATTTAGTCTCAATCAAAATATGGGTAAAACGTGTAGGTAGGCAAATAAATATAATTTATTATGGTTCTATAAAAACAGGTTAACTAGATTACGACGGCCACTGTGGCGCAGAAGGCGAAGGTTCACCTGAGACGCAGAAGGTTGCGGGTTCAATTCCCGCTGCGGGACAAATGTTTGCATGTTCTATAGATATTTGTCTCGGGTCTGTGTGTTTTCTATGTATGTATTTACAAATATATATATATATGTGTAGTTTATCAATCATGTGGTTCTCATAATACAAGCTCTGCTTAGTTTGGGCGTCCCGCATTATTGATATAAATAAATATTTCAGAATTTATTTTTTTAGAAAAAAACATACACGCCAATGTATTTACCGAAACGTGCCAGAACTTATTGCTGGCTTAAAAGCTTGTTGCTGGCCAGCTAACAGTTATTGCCCAGTAGAAGAGCGACTACTCTAAGCAACATAGATACTCAGGCTAATAATACAAACGTTGTCTAGACAGTTCTAAATAAAGGGAAGTATAGGGATACTATAAAAATAAGCTTTGCACAGTTTCATTTTCAAATTTTCACTCGAAACTCGAGCAAAAAATACCCTCCAGCGGAAATCCAGTTGTGACGGCAGTTGGCCCATAAACGTCTAAATGTCGAAAGTTTCCTACTGACAACAAGAATACCCCACTTGGAAGCAAAAGTGACGTTTAAAAAGAAATGACATTCCACTCGCAACAGCTGACGTTCTCACTTTGCTGGCACTTTGGTAATTGTTCCTTGTAATTATAACACTTTATAGCGTGTTCAACTTGGATAACCAAATTATAGCTTGAGCTGTAGGTTGTTGCTTTTATTTCATAGCTTTTATGGAGAAATCATCATCATCATCATCATCATCAGCCTATAGCCCTAGCAGTCCACTGCTGGACATAGGCCTTCCCTAATGAGCGCCATTGCGCCCTGTCCTGAGCTCGACGCATACAGCTTCTACCAGCAGCCTTTCGCAGATCGTCACTCCACCTGGCCAGAGGGTATCTTACACTACGTTTGCCGAGCCGGCGGTCTCCCCTTAAAAAACTCTCATTTACCCCAAAGTTTATCGATTCTTCGGCAGATATGGCCAGCCCACTGCCACTTCAGCTTCCTAATTCTCTGAGCTATGTTGACAATTTTAGTTCTATGTCGGATATACTCGTTACAGCCACCAAATTTATGATAGAAATATGATGACCAAATTCTAGCTAGCAAAAGGACTAAGCGCGTCTTAAATTGCGGCTTATGTGCAAGTTTGAGTCCACCTTAAATCTTTCTTCGTATGCTATTGGCTATCTTTGGTGTTGGATTTTTAGGCCGCTTGACCAAAATCCTAATGTACCTTCAAAAACACGGAAGCATTTAAATCTGAATACTACTAAACAGGCACCCATCCATATAGTGATCGGGCAGAGAATTGCTTAAATGCGACATAAAAACATAAAAATAAACCACAAGCACTTCTCTTTTCTTTCACCTTAAAATAATGTATTCAATTAAAACGAAAATTTAACTTTAAGCTAAATGTGGGTTGATAAAAATAGGCTCACAAAAATCTCACATGGAACCAATTAGTAACGTGTACAACTCTTTTCCTATTACCGAGGAAGTTTGAGTTGGCAACAAATAGGCTGCCGCGACCACGGACGATTAAACACAACTCCCATAAAAAGAAACTCAAAGGTACATCAAACTTTTTACTGCATAACTAAATCCTTATATTCCGCAAAGCCTTTGCTTTGACTTAACGACGGATCATACGAACGAAAAATCGGGCCAAAGAGTTCGACACAAAGATGTGCGCGGATCAAAAGAGCGCTCGAAGCGGATCTGCACTTAGTGAAAATATTTGAATTCGGTCATCGGGAAAGTTTGTCGAGTGCTTGGAGGGTCCCGATCGATGCACCTGGAACTTGACGGTTAAGAGTTCTCAACGATTTTCGTCATAATTTCCCAGCAGCGAGGCCGAGTTGGACAAAGTTTGACGTCTGTTACACTCGCGCCATTATTGAAACCGAGTTCGCGAGACTTCATGGGGAATAGAAAACTTCGCTAAGTGAATAAGATAACAAAGTCGGACGAGTTAAAGGGATTTGCGCATGAGAGACGTGCGTATAAGGGGTTGAGTCTTGTTATTTTGTAAAGTGTTTAAGTATTTTAAACAAGAGATTGGCTTGGGTTTTTTTTTAAAGAATAGAAAGAAAAATAGTTACGTTTTAGAGCTAGGCTATTTTTGGGGGACTTTCTAGGGGATTATAAGCATATTTCCCTTAGGGGAGGCCTAAGTCCAGTTATGAACTGATATAGGCTGGTGTGGCATCTTGAAAAAGATAACATCTTGTAAAAAGCAGGCGGGCGATACATAAAAATGGAGGATAATTGTTGAGGAGGCCAAGACCTACAATAGGTTGTAGCGCCGCAGTCAGAAGTATAGGCTGGTGTGGGTACAGTCTTATTATATGTTACTATGCTGAAAAAACAATGCTAGACAAAGTTGACGTGTTATATAACTCAAGTTTGAAAGCATGTTACTTAATCTGGACTCACTTTAACAATTTAAGACGTGAGTAGCAATTCCTCTCATACTTAGTCACGCCCCGGTTCCTCCAAGAATTTAATATAGTTTCAAATTGGCAAAATAATAAACCGGTACGTCAGTTGCAGGAAATGCAATCACGTCAGTTATGGGGCACGTAATTAAATGTTAAGCTCGTTGCGACGGCTTATAAAGGTATTGTAGATTTCGCAATTCCTACCAGCCGTTAACTCGATTTTGATAAAGGATATTTTAATTTTAATTTTTAATTTGTTTCTCTTTGATTTGTGGATGAAGAATGTTTGAATCTCAACACGTGAAAGTTTGCTTTAGTGTTTTTGTATGTTTTTTGGACTCAACTCCATAACGACAGAATGTATTTGGATGAAAGTTGGAATTTACATAATGTAATATGTCACGAAGATGTCAGTATTATATTAAGTTATGAATATCCAAACATTAGTGCTTTTTGAATTTTTTTTTTGACCCGAACACTTCAGTTTTTTTCAAACACTTTTTTCTCAAATGTATAACATTAATTACTGACTTAAAATATACGGACACTAAATATACATGGACTATACTATAGCCTATGAAAGCTTATAGCAAATGAAAGTAATTACACTTAATTAAAGTGTACACTTGCTCAACTAACAAAATTGTCAAGTACGCATGAAAGTGATAGATTAATTTGGAATCTTGATTAAAAACAAAGACATTTATCCAACTACCACGCGAGCTAAGCCGCGTACGGAAGATAGTTGAAGAATAATTTTTGAAAAAAATCACAAACGTTAAAGTTTGTTTGTATTATTTGTGTTTGTTCTCGACTCCATAACGGCAAAAACGGATTTGGATGAAACTTGGAATATGTTATAAGTCTTCCCAGGTGGGCGTTTTGCTCGCGCGAGTTGCTCGTGCGATGACCGGCGTATCCAATCAGGCTTGCTAAATGTCACGTGGAATGCACTTACCACGTGACATTCAGCGAGCAAACGCACATCTGGGAAGGCTCTATGTAGATTATCACATAGGTTCCTTTTTATTCAAGCAAATTAAGTAAGTTTTAAGCAAGTGAAGCTGCAGGCAGAAACTAATATTCCTTTAAATTCGAACGCAATTGGGTCACGATACAGACTTCAATTAAAAATGTCTGTAAAGAGCCTAATTCCAAGAAGTCTAAGAGCTTGTACTAAATTAGTACGTATTTATTTAATTAAGCTCTTCTCAAATGTTAATTGATAGAAAAACGAAGTCAAAATCTTTAGAATACACCGCCTTAATTAAATAATTTCAGTCTTATATAAGTTCGTTCTTGCTAGCTTTTGCCTTAGCCTGGAAATTAGAACAAAATAAGACAATTCTCGCATACAAAGTAACTTAAACAACTATGATAGACAATAATTATTTTTAATGCTTAATATATTTTTGTGTTATATTTTAGGCCTAAGTTTAGTATTTGATAGCTACGCTGATGATGATGAATTTGTGCATCTGATAAATTCATAAAAACAAACATCTTCACGACTTTTTCCCCATTATGCATATCTTCAGATATTGCTCAGTATGCAAATCTATTGAGGATACCTTAACGGGGGTAGTCAGAGGCAAGTCCAAACATTACGTTCGATACATGCCCACTTTTTGCAAGCAGTTAGCATTCCACGTGGCATTAAATTACACACGTGGATGAAATTTAATTTATCGACTAATTGTATTTTGATTATGACTAACTTCTCCTTTATCGTATGAGCTAGTGTCCAACTTTGGTGTCGGAGTTTATTTATTTATTTACTATCTAAAATTATTCATGATTCATTAAAGGCAAATTAGTCTTTGGGGTTTCAGGTACTGACTACGAAACATTAAGCAAATAGTGCTTTCCTATTTCTGAACACACAAACAAAGAGTAAGGTCGTCCATCATCATCATCATCATCATCATTAGCCTATGCTGGACATAGGCCACCCCTAATGAGCACCACTGCGCCCTATCCTTAGCTCGACTTAGCTTCAACCACCAGCCTTTCGCAGATCGTCACTCCACCTGGCCGAAAGACGTCCTACACTTCATTTCGTCATCAAAAAGCATAGTAAATAAGCATGAATAATATTTGATCAGGTACCAACAGATTGGTCCAATCAAAACATCAAAACAACAGTACACTCCGTAGAACACGGACGACACAAAGGATTCTCAAGCAACGAAACGCTTTAGCCAATAACAATATAAGTTTAACAAACTGCAACATAAAGCTAGTTTTAAATCGATAAAGCTTTTCCACGCCATCGATTTGCACATACGAGTCTCGAGGGTTTGTCCTACTGCCAGCGTTTAATAGAAAAATATAACGAAACAGTTTTTTAATCTCTAGCCGTAGTTTAAATTAAAAACATGTTGTTTTTTTATTATACCTAAGTGTTATGAAAATAAGTGATTTTTTATAACATTCATTTACAATCTAAGTGATTTTTGATTATTTTTATGGTACTTGAAGATGGAACAAACACATGGCTCAGCTGACGTTAAGTGCTAACCATAACCTATCATAAAGCCTTGCATCATAGATCACGTTTTTTGGACCGTGTTCTACGACGCTCTGCGTCCATTAACTGATGAAGATGGTTTAAATATACAACAATTCAAAAAAATCGTTGATTCTTCTGTTAAATATTATGTTTGGCCTCGTTACTTCACGCTAGATGAAGCGAAATGGAAGTATACTAGGAACTAGGAACGAAAACTAGAAATAATATTTATCTTACAATCCTATTTATACGAGTAATGAGTATGATCTGATACTCGGTATGAGCAAAGCCGCGTGAGGAAGCAAGTATTTAATGTCATTCTATAATACTATCCTATCGCATCCTATCCTTCTAATATTAAATGCGAAAGTTTGTGTGTGAGAATGTTTGTTCCCATTTAACTCCGTAACGACTAAATGGATTTGTATAAAACTTGGAATATACAAAGTTTGTGACCTGGAATAACATATTAGCTCCTTTATCTGTGGATCACGTGTGCAAAGCTGCAAGTGGAAGCTAGTGGACAACATATATTGCACTAGCTGACCCATTATTAGCTATAGGCTTATCATCTCCATGCTTCAAGTTGATGGACGTAGGGCATTGCATTATAGAGCACGTTCTGGATAAACGTCATCTACGATGCAATGCTTTGTGAAAAGTAAAGGTTACCACTTAACATCAGGTGGGCCATATGCTTGTGCAAGATGGATCTTCAAGTAGTTTAATTTTTTTTAAACATTCATTTTGAATTTTCTATCACATTTATTTAAATAATTATTTAGTTTTAGTGTGGTTCTTTCATGCCTTTTCCACAACATATTTTGTAATACTTAAGTATCTACTTTAAAAAGCTCGTTGGATTCTATTGCAGGGTCAAGGCGGGAAGGCCTTCCTTCCATATTTGTTTTATAAATTCCTTTCTATTTTATTCTGCATGGTAGTTTATTGAGTAATAAAATAAATAATGGTATATATTATTTTGTCGCGAGTAATGGAACAACAACCTGACGAGAGCTTAACCCCCCACTGTTCCCTTTGAGGCTCACACGGAACGGACACAAAGGGCCCTCAAGAACAACTGATACAAAATTAGTACTGTCGCCCCTGTAATTATTGTTTTAATTAAAGTGTTAAGGGTGTAGACACCTTAATCTTCACATAGGGGTTGAAGAAATTGAGCTTTCAAACTGTAACTAATCAAAATCGATAAGGGCTTCATAATGAATGAGAGGGACCAAGAACATGTCATTGTACTATGAAAATTTACTTAAATTTGCCTTATCGGAGAAACTCTTTAGATGTATGTTGTAAACCCCCCCCCCCCCTATACTATCCTAATAATTATAAACCTGCCTAACTTAATAATGAACCTATGTACTACGAAGAATACTAATTTTGTTATGGCCTCGTGAATCGTCTAGTTTAGTAGTTAGAACTCTATGAAATGGACGTAGCAACTCAACGGATCTTTCAAGACATTTGAAACGATATTTATTCTAGCATTTCTATTAAATTCCTAATCTTTGTACATTCTAACACCTAGTTTTGAAAGAGGAGAATAACGCTGTTTAGAATATGTAAATAAGCTTAGGTTTTAGGGAATAAAGAATTAGATTTCCTTAAGAACATGAACGATGTACTTACTTTAATGTTTTTAGTTTGTAATAAAGATTGACAAAGAGTTTATTATATTCTTCCCACAGTCTAGCTTTAGTTTTTATCGACTTGTGAGTAGAATTATTTCTTTCATTCCGACTCTACATCAGGCATAGGATTGGAGCTCTACCTTTGCAACAACCAGTGAAACCTATTCTTCTCCGATAGATAAATCTCTTTCATTCTGACTCTGTTGACCGGCATGTGGTCATGAATAGATTTATCTCTCTCATACTGAATCTAAATGGCAAAGGATGCGCTCCGCCCCGCGCAATCTGTGGGCCTCGTCACCAGACTGGACAGCCCCCCACCATAGTTTCATTTTGGAATTGGGAGCATGCCTCATTACTGGCTATTGTTTATATCATGGTAAGTCTTTTGCTATGCAAAGAAGTAAGGAGTGATCTGCAGCAAAATGCATCAAATCACTAAATGGTTAATAAAAACCTTTATTTCAGGTAAAATGAAGCAGCTATTTGTCTGCTGATACAATACAAAATATCCAAGAAATTCAATTCTTAAAATGTTAGCTTTGCTAAATAATATAATGTTTCAATGATATATTTCATCAAGAGTCCCGTAGGATTGTCTAAAAGAACTGCATTTGCTTGTCTTTGTAAAATAAGCCTCATATTTTTGGCTGTAAAATACCTCTTTCTTCTTAGTGAGGATTTATTGTGACGATAAAGACTGCTCATGCTAGTCATAGTAGGTTCAATAGCTTCAGTAGCTTAATCAAATATATCAGCAGTTACCTCTTAGGTACAATATTTAATGTGAATATAAAGAATCTCATTTCTTAGACAGTTTTATAAAGAATCATAGAACTGAACAGCTCATTCTTCCCGAAGAATCATTACTTTTGACAACCGTATCACGGTTAAGAATGGGTATCTTATATTGAATTTATATTTTACATAACTAGCTTTCACCCGCTGTCTCACGGTAGAAAGGTATTTTGTTATCCCGTAGGAACAATAATCCTCCTCTGGATCAAAGTAGGTACTTCATGTCTTTCGTTTCTCGGACAATGTAAATGCTATGATAATTGGTTGAACATTCATAGTGTGAAAACATAACAAACAAACAAATTTACACTGATCTCCATAATATGAGATATGGTTTACTTTTATTTAGTTCCATAATCATTGCTAGATGGCAGCAAATTGTATTTATTTCACAAACCTTGTTATTCAGAGTTTTATAGTACCATAAAACATTAAAGATAAATATTGGCAACTCACCCAACAGTAGCAGTCCATATGCAGACCACATCTTTATCAGTAAATAAATAATTATAATAATTTTATCTCACATAGTAACATTGAATGCTTGGATTGATGGGGACTCCACTGCTCTCTCATCCATAGCTTGTATAAGCCACTCTCTCCATCTGGCTCCCGCTCAGTGGACCCTCTGTCTCACTATGAAACGCAGATCTAGTCCTTGCTGTAATAAATTAATTAAACCCGCCGGACCTGCCTTTTATCATCAGTCCATTACTGCACCTATTTGTGCTCAACCCACCTACATTTCCATCCCTTAGGATGAGCAGAATTCCACATTCTAGTACTCACGATTACACATAACTATAGCCAGATTTTCCGCTCATTATCATTGTGTACATTCGCCAATTGACATGGAGAACATCAGCTCTCATCGTTCCTTGTTTTTGAATTGAACATTCCATGGTTTTATTCTCTGAAAAGCCTCAAAAACATCCTCTCAATCCATTGCCGTAAATTTTCCTTTTCTTCTTCCCTGACTTCTCCTGTCACTCTCCTCTTTTTCTTTTTTATTCTTTTTATCTAATGAAAAAGTATTTAGTTTCGAGTTTATTTAAATAAGTTTGCTTATATTTGTGAACGACGGAACACCCTCCTGAGACCTGTTTCGTTACAATGTGTTTGGGTGGTTGTTCTCAGAAAGATAAAAATAATAAATTTATGACTTAAAAAGTTAGACTCCATTTTTATTGGGTAAATGCCACCCACCTTTTATTTACTCCTGATAGTATTTATAAATTTTATATGTTTCACGATAAAAGGTGTTCATTCATTCATTCATTCGATGTAATTAATGCATCGAAATATTAAATTCGTCTAATTGCATTTGATTTGATAGCAGGTGCAATGGTGGTACTTCTGCAAAATTATAGTTTACAAGTCGGCGTGAATAGGGAAGCGGTTGTTTTCGACGCTAATAATTCATGAGCAATTTTCTTCGAATTATGTTTCTAAGTATAGCTACTGTATACGTACAGACAGCGTCAGAGTCTGGTAAACCCCCTAGTTAATGTTAGTAGGTTCAAACCGTCGCGGCGTCATTCGTGGATCTCAACTTTTTGCACAAATGTGTTTTATAAAACTTCTCCTCCTTGCCTACGAATATTTAATTTCAATCATATTACTATACGACACAATGGAGTGGCGGTTACTACACTCGACATCGATCGAAACGTTACAAGAGTACTGGGTTCAAATCCCTCATTACCAATATGTTTTTTTTTTAATTTTTGTTACTAACAATGGATTACGTTACGCGGTAAGTGTAGTAAGTAAGTTACCTAATTATTTAAATTAAGCTTAAAAAATAAAAAAAATGTTCAAAAGTTATAACAAATTTATTAAAACACCACATTTAACATAATAGAATATAGATAGTAACTTATTTTTTTGAATTTTCAATAATGTTTTAAATGATAGATTAATACTTATTTACCCATATAAGATTAACGAGTGAACAAACATGTTAACATTGGAACAGGTTATACTTGCCGTATAAAAATCCAATAAACAATTTAGATCACTCGCAAATACTTAGTCTGGTATTTTATCTATAATTGAAAACATTTTATAGTATTTAAATATTTTTTAATACCGAATGGGATGGATGTCCAAAACTTTAAATTATTTGTTGAAGCCTTCTTTTCACTTGGGTAATCAAAGTCCAACCAAAACCACTACGACGCATCAGTTCCTAGGTTCTCATGACCTCCTGTTACAGGTGCACAACACTTCACTCGTGTCCCAGTTAGGACAATTTGACCCCACATATGCTCACACATTCTCCACATATTTAAATCGTGACTTTTAGATGACCATAATATGGTGATAATGCCCGTCTGAGAAGCGAGCCAATTGGTCAGAATTCGCGAACGATGAACCGCGCAGTTATCATAAACTAAATACACCGTTCTTTCTGGATAAGCAATTTGCACTGTTGACTGCATTATTTCTTGCAAAACTTTGCTCATTGATGACATCCATCCACAATAACCTGAAAATAAAAACATTATATTATAAGCATAAGATGTGTTTATATAATATAAAATGGAATAGGTCTACTAAGAACATTGTTTATGATAATCCTACTAATAATTCTCATACCACTTACCTAATGTTATTCTGCCATTTCCAATTCCATACATTGATTAACATTGACATTGATTATTTGATGGGTTGTAGCGTTCCAAAAGTTTTATTTTGCAAAACGCACTCTTTAGCTCAATTTTTCGGACTGGCTTTTTTATATGCAACATTTTTTATATACAAATTCAATGACACACGACACACACCCAAGACGAAACAAGTAACCTTTTGTTCTGAACTGTCATTTAATACACAACTACCCTCAATAGTTCAGTGCTGCACAAAATAATTTAAGTAGTTGCGCACTACCGTGTTAAACAAATGAAGAAGTTACTAGCTGACGCATCCATGAATACCTAGACAAAATAATAAACGTATATTGTAACTTATAATTTCGTCATTATCGCCAACCGAATATAGCTCAGTTGGTTAGAGCGTCTGATTCATAAACTGGTGTGAATGAGTTACTGGTTCGATCCCCCAGCCAAGTATAAATATTTTTGTATAAGATTTTGGCCATTTGAATATGGTAGCCTCCACGGCAGCAGTTTAAATTTATACTTGAAAGGGGTATACCAGATCGTGACGCTGTGTGTACATACCGTTCTAGGTCTGTATTTGTTTCTTCACTAGGCATCTGAAACAATATAAAATATGAGTTATTAGTTAAAATATATAAAAGACCAAAGAGAAAAAGTTTTTACATGTTTCTCGTAATACCCCCAGACCACACCGGCCTATATTAGTCAACAACTGTTATACATAAAATAATATTCTACTTTGCTTTTGCCTGCTGCTTTTCTGTGCAGATTATCAAAACTTGTTTTGTTTGTATGCTATGTCGATTTCTGTACTGAAATGCTATACATATATTTGAAAAATTATGATATTCGGTTGCGTGAAAGCATTACTAACAAACGAACTTTTGCTTTTAACGATAGTTATGATAGAACTATTATTAATGGATATTATTAATATATGAATGAATAGAATCAATGAGGATGCTTCAAAACACAAGAGTTGCCAGTTTTATATTTTTAGCATATTAGTCATTTCAAGCAACATATAACACCTGGAGTAAGGAGTTCCAACTTCTATCTTCGGAACCCAAAGCAACTTTAACCTCCCATGATGTACCCTGCTTATTAACAAATGGAACTCAGGCAGCAAGCTGATTACGGCATAGCGCAGCCAAAGCTACATTCCGTGGTCAACGACGGGTAGCAACGTCAAGGGTGCGAGAAGCTGTGCCCTGCAATCCTCAAACCGTACACCCAGCGTGGGGATTATGGGCATATTATCTTTTTTAGGGGAAGACTGTGTCCAGCAGTGGACTGATATAGGCTAGTCTTGTTGTTGTTGACCCTCCAATTCATACAACAATAACATTAAAATAATTAGGCCCAATCTTCATCCAGCGATAAGCGGCGCCAACCGACACCGCGCATTTTGACAAATGGAAGTATAAATGGCATGTCAAAAGTAACCATTTTCGTGTCAGATGGCTATCAGAAAATTGCTCAGTTTTTGTGGCGACGACTCGACGCGGAAGCGCCTTCTGTCGTGACTGTAATGAAACCACTACAAACTGTCCAATAAGTCGGTTGACGGGGAGCACTTTATTATACGTTCGGGTTTTTTGGGTGTTAAATGCAGATAATGTTATTTTGACGGAGTAATTTTCACTGTTTTTGGAATTATTGTTTTTTTTTTCTATAATAGTTTTAATTACTCACCAGCGATACCAGAGGGCCTAGTACCATGCGCTCAATTCGAAATTGTTAATTACCTCACCGATTTGAGTGATAATTATTGCAATCTGCAAGAAGATTACATTACCTACGTTGTTCTATCAGTTTCTACTTAAAAACAGTTGCGTAATTTCCAAAAAACATACATTAAAATTGAGATCGATTTAGTATACTATAAAAGTTTTCGAATTGTGCAACTCGTACTAGGCCCTCTGTAGTTAAGTGTAATACAATAGTAGGAATGAAACATAGATTTCCCCCAATGAACACCTTTGCGACCTACCACCGCCTTTTGCAGATCGTCACTTCAAGGTCCCAAAAGGACAAATCAATTAATTGTAATTTTATAATTTTATCAACTATCATTGCAGCAGCCCTGCCCTAGCCTATCATTTGACAGTAAGTGGACTTATTGGACTGTGTCGCAGTATGTAATGGGCACGATACCACTACAATCAATATGAAAATAATCCAAGGGTTGACGTTCAATTTGTACGAGCGATAAGATTGTGGCAGCCAGCAGTCGGAACAAAAATTAAAACGGTTTCGATTCATTTATAACTGTTCTTAACCAAAATTCATTACATTATTTTCTGAATTCCATACTTTGTACTTGTCTTTTTTAAAATATCTCCGAAGAAGGGATTATTTTGTTCTGCTTGATTGTGACATCGAATAATTTTTTTTTATTTAAGTCAATAAGAACTCAGTGCCTCATAGGTGATTGGTAGCTGTTTCATCAAGTTTAGGTACTGCTTCATCTCTTTTATATTTACACTTTGAGTCTTTGAGAAACGGTGGCATTGAAAACGGTCTAGTCACCATTTAAGTGAAAACTAGAATGCTTGCCACCTTAAGATGCAAGCTACGTGGTAAATCGTAGCTATCCCGTAGACTGTAGCAATGCTACGCTTCGTAGCACTCTACACACTCACGAAAACAAAATGCTAAAAAGCTACTGCCCAAGGCTTGCATGGGTATTAGTGTGTGTGTGTGTGTGTGTGTGCGTGCGTGCGTGCGTGTGTGCGTGCGTGCGTGCGTGTGTTTGTGTGTGTGTGTGTGTGTGTGTGTGAGAGAGAGAGAGAGAGATAGAGAGAGAGAGAGAATGTATTTATTACCACTCAACTCCATATCGGCTGAAATAAATAACTGGCTGAATAAACATTGAATAGAAATAGTTCGTGAACTAATAATTCCAGATTCGTTCTAGTAATTATTATATGTACTGAATTTTTGCGTCAGCCAATTCAACTTCCATATTGTGAGTAGGTAAGAAAATACACCTCAGTTCATAATGATTCCAGTTTTATTACTCAATCAAACTTCAACCAATACATGATTGAGTAACAAACATCAAATCACCCCAATATGCAAAAAAACAATACTTTACATCTTATTTATTTACGATCCATACAATAAAGAATTCAAACGATCATTTGTTTCGTGTTAGACAAATATTGAAATCCGATTTCATCCAATGAAACATTTTTATGGTACGTTTGTACTCATAATTGGTGAACGGGAATATTTTTGGCTCGCCCATATGTTGGAGTTTGCGCTACTCTCATTCAATTATGCAAAGCTACCATTTGTTAACAGATTTTAGGGTAATTCGGTGGATGTCGTGGTTTTATGCTAATCAGCTTAGTGTCCGTTATTTATGTGGTACAGGTGCTGATAAATACCAGCATATAGAATTGTAACTTGAAATGTTGCGGAAAATAATAAATTTATCACACAGCATCATGTAGCACTAAACTAAGCAGAGCCGGTATTATGGGAACCACATGACAGATAAACTACTTATATTTTTTTTTATTGTATACATAGCATACATATAAAACACTCAAAACCGAGACAAATATCTACAGAACGTGCAAGCATTTGTCCCGCAGCGGGAATCGAACCCGCAATATTCTGCGTCTCAGGCGGATTTTAGCCCACTGCACCACGAGGTCGTATGTTCAGATATAGCATAATACGCAAGTCTATTGATGATACCATAAGGTTGTCAGAGGTTAGTCCAAAATTTTCATTTAATTCAACTTTTGGTGGAAGCACTGCATGCAAAACTTTATGTAACTTTAAGCAAAAATTTGCATTCCACGTGACAGGTAGCAAATCCATCGTCGCTTTTATTGGAGCACTGCCCTAGGCACATGCCTTTCGAATTATTAATTCTAGGGCATGTCGGTTTCCTTCATCGTTTAGCGTACGTGGTACATTTTACGAAACAGCACAAACACTAAGTATAGTTGCTATGTGCTAATGTACATAAAGAACTACAACCTACATTGACTTTTAATACAGTTTTGTTATTCGTTAAAATTACGAATACTAATGCAAAGCGAACCCTGTTGTCAAGGGTAAATTATTAAATTAATTTCACATCTATACGGTTATATTATACTATATTGTTGCTTACAAACATTACATAGTGCTAGTGTGAGCCGATAACGATTCACGCTATTAATTGCAGAAATACTCACAACGTGATTTAACGCGTATTAATAACGTAACGTTGTATTTGGAAGTGTTATTTTGTGTTAATTTAATGCAAATTGCGATAACGATTTAAAACAACGTTAAGCGCGTCACACACTACGCAGATACGGTAAGATATCTGTATCTGAGCGCGTATTTGTCAATATCGCTCTCTATACTAAACTTAAGGAGCAACACACACTTAGTAGTTAACTTATATTTTACCGTCAAGTGTCTGAAGGCACCGAAATATATCGAAAGATGGTCAAATGTTAATGTGTATACAAATATGGGGTGTAAGGGGTTCCAACCATTATCTTCGGAACCCAAGCCAACCCCACCTGCACGTGATGCACCCTGCTAAACAACGAACGGGGTTCTGGCGGCCGGCTGATTGCGGCATAGCACAGCCTACATCGGCACAGCTAAATCCTCTGGCCACCGACGGGCAGCAGCGTCGGTGGTGCGAGAAGCTGTGCCCTGCGATCCCCAACCCGCATGCCCAGCGTGGGGATTATGGGCATTTCCCCCTTATTAGGGGAGGCCTATGTCCAGCAGTGGACTGATATAGGCTGGTGTGGTGGATACAAATATATCGGCAGACCCGCACCAATAAACAAGTATAGCAAGAAGGCTTTGGCGTGAATGAATATAATTATCGTATATTATCGTATCTGCAAAGTGTGTCATACTTTCAATTATGTATTTTTTTATTCGCAGATAAAAAATTACGTATCTGTGTAGTTTGTGACACGCTTAATACTACGGTTGAAGTGACCCAACAGATATCTTTGATGCTATTAATTCGACGACCTCTGTGATGCAGTGCGTCAATACTAAGACGCAAAAGGTTGGGGGTTCGATTTTGCGGGACAAATGTTTGCATGTTCTGCAGATATTTGTCTCGGATCTGAATGTTTTCTATGTATTATATGTACGTATTAACGAAAAATATATATTTAAGTAGTATATCAGTCATGTGGTTTCCATAATACAAGCTCTGCTTAGAGTGGTGCCAGACGATGTTATATAAGATGATGTCCAGCATTATTAATTTATTTGAATCACCAGCTATATTATATTGGCTATACTTTAATCAGCTTACGAGTTCAGTTCTAGTTTATAATAATTATGAGCTGAACAAAAATTAGTAAAACATAGCAACAGTTTTAGTGTTGTTAGAAACGATAGCACCCTAGGCAATTGAATATACAATAACCCGTATAGATTATACGTAGCCGGAAATTTAACAGTAGGTAGGGTTTTTGTTAACATTTTGTACCGGAGTTGGGTTTTATGTAAATACAGCGACACAGGCAAAACTTTGGCAAAATGAGTTTGTAACGAGTGTCCGGCGCGAGTTCTGCATACTAACGTTGGAAAATGGAAAAACTGGTTATAATTTTATTTTTGGATATACCACATACAATGAAATAACATGGAATTCATGAATAGGGTTCCGACTATTTGCCGAAATGAAAATATTTTTAATTAAAACAAGAATAATTTCAACTCGCCATCTTACCAAATAAATGTACAACAGTTCTTTAGAACCAACGGCAGACGGATAAACAATATCGTATGCTTAGTAATAGAGTTCCCTCTACTACTTAGGTCTGAGTTAGCTGAAGCAGCAGTCCTGTTTGTTAGTTCGCAGGTTGCACCACGGGCCGGTGAGGTTGGCTTGGGTCCCAAAAATGTAATAGAACCCTTAACACCCCTTATCCATCAGATAGCGTCATTATTAAGACTAAACAAGTCTGGTTTGGTGATCGTGCAGTCATTTATGATGTGCACGACATCCTGGGAGGCCGCTCCGCACTCACATGCTGGTGATTCCATCAATCCATATAGCTAAATTAAATGAGCTACGATCGCAACCCGTTCTTAATTTGTTGAGCTTACACCAATCTCTTCTGGGCAGGAATAAGTAAGGCGGTTGTACAGTTGGGTTGATAGTGCTTTCCATACTATCACATATCAACCCTTCTAGAGTGACAAGAGAGATGGAGATTGAAGAATTTGAAGAATATCGTGAGAAATGGCATTATATGTAGGAGAGTACACCCTTAGGGTTGAAAGTGGCTAAGAAGAAGAAAAAAGTGTCACAAAGTTTTGTACTGTACAGTACTGTAAGACAAAGTATCCCTGAATAACAACACTGATAGTTTTACTAAAAACAAAAAATACAATGCTAATTTAGAAATTTTAAGTTAACAAACCGAAAGAAAAAGTTCTAGTCTTAAGTTAATTAGTTTAAGTTTTAGTTATTATTTTAAATTAAGTACCATACATTCTTTATCTTTAAAAATAATTTAAATGTATCTTAATTTAATGATTAAAGGTATCAATTTGACATGTGTTTAACTAAATGGTCAATAAATGAATCTAAATCTAAATCTTAGTATGAAAGTGACAAAACCTGATTTTTTACAAAATGGCTTTCACTACATTTCATCTAAGAAGGGTCGATATAGGAATACATAATGCTATGACTTGAGGTATGCATGGTAGATATCTACACGCATAGAAATGCAGTTCACAAATCATAACTTCACTTAATTTAAGCCGAACGTTAGCAGCGGTTGCTGGAGAATGCAGTTGCATCCGAATTGAAACTGGAATTGGTAACAGAAAGGGAAACAATGGCTGGGATCTAATTGCGGAGCCATGCACCGTGCCCGTAGGTACTAGATTAACATTACTCCTGTGAGAAATAGAACTGAAACTTCTGTGAGTATTTATTCCATGCGGAAAATGATAAAATGTACCAACGTCAACTTTATACCATGATCACACCTTTTGAATATTAGTATGAGTAAAAAACCTCAAACAATACATTAGAATTTCGATTGTTATACAAGGATGTTTTTTTGATAGCCGGCATAGCCCCGCCATCGACGGCACGGCACGAGACGAAAAACAAAAACGGACAAACAAAATTGTTGAGACATTCCTTGTCCCCAGTACCTTGTTGGTGCCCTGCCAATCCCATAAGTGGATTAACAACAGTCAGAAATAATATCAGGTGACATAAATACAATTTAAAAATCAGTTATTTTTTGCAAATGGTAAAAATTTTAGTTATTACGCAAAACGCAGCTTCTTTGTATGGACGCGTAAAACTGTTGCCAAAGATGCCCGTTACCTGTTCTAATAGGAGATGCGCTTCTATACGCTAGTCTTTCTGCTGGTCGTACTCCGTACAATTGGAACGCAAACGGCATCAGACGCGCCGCAATCCGCAGATGCCTCGGTTAATACTAGCAGGTGCTAAGCGCTTGTCCATTGTCAGGTTCATTTAATGTTCATTTAAAACTACTACCATCTTCTTTTTCATTTGAGTCAGATGGCAAACTCTCTCGTCTCTGTTTATAGGCCACCTGAAGGCCTCGGACTTAGACCGGTCACGATTTGAATGCGTGCTTAATGGTATTTGGATTTGAGTGCTTCCGTGTTTCTGAAGGCATGTTAAAATATTGGTGCAGATTTTTCGGTTGTCCAGCCAGAGTGCTTCATAATCGTCATCATCATCAGCCTATAGCAGTCCATAAGCCACCCCCAATGAATGAGAATGCGCCCTGTCCTCGGCAGTAGAGCTTGGAGCGGCCTAAAAACTCCAAGATTGGACTCCATGAACTCCAGAGTTGGCCCCTAAGCCATACGAAGAAGATATACCATGAATTCACGTCTACATTTCCCGTTCTTTGTTCTATCTAGATCTACTGAGAGATGATAATGATAATAAAAATGCGACTTTTTCAAATAAGGTGAACCGTCGCCGAAGGGTAAATGAAGCTGCTACGTCAAAGCCGGGACTGCCAAAAATAAGAAGTTCCATAGATTATGTAAGTAGTCTCTCCCTTTTTGGGATAATAATTAAAACGACTTAGCATGCAATACTAAAGTCCAGGGTATCGAAAATCGAGTCATGGAACTCAAATGGAGCTGGACAGCAAACATTGCGAGTCGTGATGACTAGTGGAGTAGGATATTTACAGTGGTTTCCTAGGGATGGCTTTAGGAGCGTATGGCATCCGGCTGCAAGATGGGCAGGTGACATTGTCAAAGTCATGGGCCATACATGGGTTAGACAAGCACAAGTCGTAGTGGATGGCACAAGATAAAGAAACCCTAAACCCAGCAGTAGGTGAAATCACGCAGATAACGATGTTAAGCATACAGTACAAAAAAATAAGCGTCAAACATAACAGTATCTACTGATCTTTGCTAAAGGTGAGACTAGACTATGTAACAAAACATGTTTTAAAACAAAGATAACACGTTTTGTTAGTGTGGACAATGATGTGTTAAACATGTTATATGAAATAAACATGATTATAAAACAAGTCTACGCGATGTGGACGTGTTAAATAACAAACGTTTTATGCCATGATATGAAGACACCTTATGAAGTGACTTTATCACACCAGCCTTTATTCATTGCTGGACATAGGCCTCTAATAAGGCGAGATAAGACGGTTAAACCCCATGCTGGCAATGCGGGTTTGAATCACAGAGCACAGCTTCTCGCACCTTATGAAGTAAAGTGTAGGAAACAAGTATCATATTTCAGTAAAAATCTTAACGGAACTTAGTCAGGGTAAATTTTTGAATTTACACCAATTCGTAACTCGACCAAACAGAGGAATTAGGAAGAAACTCTGCTTAATAGTATGTATGATGTAGCTATTGCGTACGTCTGACGTCACCAAACCACATAACGATGGCTACAAGCTTCGCATTGTTTGGGTTACAATAGTTCAGATTTGATTGTGAAGCGTTCAGAATGCAAACATGAATACAGCTTCACAGATGCCCAAAGGTTGAAGGCACACAAAAGGTATGAGTAGTATGGTGTTTGTGTGGATGGTAAACGTAAGTGCTTATGTACTAGTTTCCCTAAAATTGAATGGTAAGTGACTTCTTCTTCTTCGTATGAGCTATTGACCAACTCTGGTGTTGGAGTTTTTAAGTCACCCAAAGGCCTCCGACATGGCTTAACGATGGTAAGTAACAAAAACATCTAAGTAATTCTATTAGTAAAGAAATCACTATTTTCTAACAAACTTTTTATTGTATCTAATCATGTTTCTTACTTAAAATTCAACATTTGAATGACAGGTATATTAGGTTGCGAAGTATGTATGTGATACCAATTGGACAATTAATGCCGTACTTCACGCAAATAAAACAATCATTCTATGACGCCCGCAAATTGTTCCACAATAGGCTGGCCTGGGACGCAAAAGGTTGCATGTTCGATTCCCGCCGTGAAACAAATGTGTGTAATTGCAAATATTTGTCATGGGTTTGGATGTTTTCTCTGTATAAGTAATATACAGAGAAGATGCTCACGTGATACCGGGATAAAAAGTTATGGAGAAACTTATGTGTTAATCCAGGTCTTAAACAAAGTTTCATACAAATTTTCATACAAATCCTAAAAGGTTTATTAGTTTATTATTATTAAAAAGTTTATTCAAAGTTTCATACAAATCCGTTCAGCCTTTACAGAGTGAAGCAACCACAAATATACTCACACACACGCAAACTTTCGAATTTATAATATTAGTGTTAGTATATTAGTCATGTGGTTTCCATACCTAATACCTGTTTAATTTGGGGCTAATATGATGCTGTGATAGTATCCAGCATTTTTTTTTCTTTTTGTCTACCCATTTTGTTTAATTTCTAATTCTTTCCACCTAACAGAACAGCGGCCTTGCTGTGCTAAGCATTTCAATGCAGTGTTAATCTAGAAATGTTTGAACGATAGTAATCCCAGAAATGAGGTCTAAAGATTTAACCAGCCAGACCCGTTGAATTGCAAATCTGTGAAATAAAACTATGTTTTGTTTTCGTGTTTTCCTCATTTTCCGTGAAGTTTCAGTACTTGCATGTAATTGCTTAATTCCGCTGCGGCTACGATAAAGTTTGTCGGTAGAACAACAACCTCGCCATAGTTCAGGAGCTCAATGAAGAATGGAATTCTTTTTTGCGTTTATAACCGAGCTAAGGATATAATAAGAGCGTTGGAGGCAACAATACCTTTTGTATATTATTTTGTTTTGAATCAATCTGATGAAAACTAGCTTTCACCCACGTCCCGCTCACGTGGTACGTAGACTAAAAGATAATCCAGGTCACAAACTTATAGAAAGAAGGGTTTATTCCTACTAGAATTTCTAGGTTTCTTTGCTAGGATTGTATAGGAAGAAAGGATTTTCATGTTGCGGACGTCATTAATTTAAGAACTAAATGTAGGTAACCACATGAAACAAAAAAGATTATGCTTATAATTATGATTAATAAAATTCAACCCCTCTAGGGGTTCAGCGGGCGAAGTAGGGCGGGGAAGTCCTCTATTAAGTGTGGACATTTTAAGCTTGATTAAGTCAAAATCACACTTATTTTATAAATGCGAAAGTTTATGGATGCGTCGAGCTCAGGACAGGGCGCAATGACGCTCATTAGGGGAGGCCTATATCCAGCAGTGGACTGCTATAGGCTGATGATGATGATGATGAAAGTTTATGTGTATGTTAGTGTTTTTATTTTTGATATTGTTTGCTGAATGGATTTGGATGAAACTTGGGATATACAATTTTATGTATAAATTCTAGTAGGAATAAACCCTCCTTTCAAAGCTAAAACTATAAAACACTGACGATTTGCGAGCGAATTTTTGAGGCGAGAACGCAGCGGGCTTGTAACTTTTTCGCAGCGAGCGCGCAGTGAACTCACTGGGTTGTGCTAGACCTTTAGTACATACGTACGCCACGCGTAGATATATCCTAGACATCTCGTACAGCTGAACAGATTTAGATGAAACTTGGAATATTGATTGTCTGTGACCTGTGTTGACACAAAGGCTACTTTTTATCACTATACCACGTGAGTAGTACAACGTAACTTCTTAGGAGAGGTAAAAAATATAAAACGCAAATGGAGTTGCGTGCAGTTTCAGTCAAACACTAGGTAAGTACAATGAGAAATGCCATATTTTTCTTGAGCACTATTAATAGACATGATAACTTTAAAAACCACACACGTCCTTGCAGAGAAAAAGGAAGATTAATGGAATCTTAAAATGAAATTACTTTGTAATCCGGTTCCCTGTTCTAGATATTGCACGAGCTCGCTTCTAGGAACCACGTGGCGACAATGTTATGGAACTGGCTTAATCTGTGTAATTAGATTTTAAGGGTTCCCTAGCCAAGCTGAATTATGTAAACTGAATTCAAAAAGTGTGTATATTGGCACTATTTCCCTGACCGAGAGAGGTAATGTTTTATATTCAGTAATCACACTAAGCCTTATATTATAAATGCGAAAGAAAGTATATTTTTTTGTTTGTAACGCTGTTACGTCTCAACTACTAAATCGATTATCATGAAATTTCGTACATACACGTTGTCAGGGGCACAGAAATAGGGTACCTTATATCGAGAAAAAACGGACTGCTCCCAAGGGTTAGAAAAATAACGCTAGTATTATAATGAATGTGAAACTGATAATAGGTTTGCTTCCACTCAACTCCGAAACAACTAAACGGATTGGGATAAAACTTTGAATTATATACTAACATATTGATTGTGACATGGATTAGCACATATGCTTCTTTTTATTCCGGTACCACGTGAGCGGAGCAGTGGGCGCAAACTAATGGTAAATAATATTTGTAATGTAACGAATCTGGGAGCATGTTAGTGGCATGGTTCTGACCTAAGTATCTATCTAATCCTACTAATATTACAAATGTGAAAGTTTGTGATGGCGGATGAATGGATGGATAGTCGATTGTTACTCTTTCACGCAAAATGTAGTGAAGTAATATGGATGAAACTTAGAATATGCATAGTGTATGACTTGGATTAACACATAGGCGTAACATAGGTTACTTTTTATCTGGCGGGCTGAAACTAGTCATTTTCAAGAGTGAGAACTACTCAGATAACTTATTTTTATAAGAATTTTCATAATATTAATGCAGGAAATAGTGCAGACGTTTTTTTAGACTACGGAACCTTAAATCTTTGTACTTAGGACGCTCTTGGCCGTTTTGTATAATTCAATGTATGGAAAGGCTTGTTACCTAGATATTTAATCATCTAATTGTGGTGTGGTTCGCTAATAATGCGGTTGCACCTATATTTGTGTGATTGTTATCGTATGCATTAGACTTTATACTATGGAGCCACTAAATAGTACCTATGAGCAAAATTTTAATATTTTTCAAAGCTATAACTATAACTCAATTCATAAAAACTTTTAGCCAAATATTTTAAAGCTTTGGTCGAGGCGTCAACAAAGAAATTAATTTTGCAATGAGATGAAAAAAAATTAGTACGAACGAAATAAACCTGATCAAGTAACTTGTACTTATTAAGTACTTATAAAAAAGATATTAGATAAAAGATATCACTTGATCTACTAATATATATATTATTTTTAACTCAGCGTTCTTGCACTGAATTAAGTACCTACTGTAATTATAATGATCTAAAACAAGTATCATGGAGGGAATAAAAAAGCAGCCAAAAATTAGAACAACTTTATTTATTATTTCAGCGCCCTCTGTCAAAAAACCGCTGAACTATCTGATCCACCATACCTTTCGTGAACCCTGTACAATGGCGCCACCTAGTGGTTTAAATTGGAATCACATGAAAGTAAAACAGATTACCGATAGATGGCACTGTATAATAATTTCCTACAAGCATTTCCACGTGTTATTGATTGCGCCTTTCGTGTTTGCTTTGTTAATAGGTACCTAGACAGGTACATACAGCAAATGAAGAATATGTGTTTGGCAATAATTAAAGATCGTACACTTGTAGAACTTATATTACTGACTTTTATTCCTTTGAGTATGAAAGTTTAACTTATATAACACAAACAACAGCTTATTCAGTCCAATGCTGGGCATATGACTACAACGTCAACTAGGGGGATATAGTCTTAATCCCCCCCACGCCGGGTATGCGGGTTGGGTGCGATGCCCAACCCGCATATAGGCCACAGTTTCTCGCACAACCGATGATGTTGCTGGTTGGTGTAGGCTGCGCTATGCCGCGGTCAGCCGGCCGCTAGAGCCCCTTTTATTTTAAAGCAGGGTGTACCACGGGCAGGTGAGGTTGGCTTGGTTTTCAAAAATGGAATTTAAAACCCCTTCACCCCAACCCCCCACTTATTCACTAAGTAAATTTATGGGTAGGTAAAAATGATTTGCTCAAATTTTTTATTGCAAATATTTTATCATCTTTAATATGCTCTTGATAGGAAACAAGGTAATGTTACATTACGCTAAGCAACTGGCACATTAAATATCCCTGTAACATGATGTGTGTATGAAATTTACAATTTTCCCTTTTATTTTATTTTGTAAGGACATATTTTTTTTAATTCAATAGTCATATACAAAATTATTAAACATATTCTGAATGTAACATTATTGCAAAGTTTCAAAATTCAATAAATACAATTTCTGAGGAATTACAGCCCCAAAACAATAAACTTAAAAACAGTTCATTTCATGTGTTGTCACTTTCAATGCTTTAAATTCGTTGTATTTTTTAGTTTATATTTTCGTATTCAAATAAGGCTACTATACTTTTTACAATGTTGTCCAATTATACACACAAAATGTTAGGGAAATAGCATTTGTAGTTCCAGAAAAAAATACAAAATTGTATGTATAGAGAAATCAAAATTCTCGAAATTCTCCATAAAAAACACCAATTTCATAGGTAAGGACCTAATATTAGCAAAAATATAAAAGACCTTATCCCGTTAATCTTGAAGGTATAATTTATTTTCCTTTGTGTAATTTGTTAATTATGCTTCAAACAAAATATGTTCCCTTATTTAGCGTACCTAGTTTATTTTTACGTTCTTATTAAGCTCAGTTTTCCACCCACACGTTTTCCAACATCATTAACTCGTATGAATAATCTCTACTAATGTCTCAGACTGTAATCCCAGGTCTTCAGAGCAGGTAAGCCGTGGAGCATTATAAATTAAGCTATAGCTCACACTGTGGCTCGCACCATCGCTACCGCACATTTCGTATAAACTCAAAAGTATAAATGATGTTGAGAGATCGTGATTGGAATGTATTTTGGAGTTCGGTTAGTTAGTTTTTCGCCGAGGAGGAAGTTAGAATTCTTTGCTAAAACATGATATTTGCCCTATGACTTTTATTATTCAAACGATTTTTATACAAAATAAAGAAAATAAGTAGAACATTCAGCACAACAATAAAATCTGATAAAATAAAATACGACCATTCTCCGTACTTGCATAGCTGAGTTGTAGCAGCGTAGCATCCGTACACCAATGCTACGCGAACTGCTACGGATTCAATACGACATACTACGAACTGCTTAGATATTTTTATTTTCTCACAGACTCTAGACTTTGTTCATAGTCTGCTCTGCTTACAATTCGCACCTTTAACTAGTTCTGGTATCCTACTCTGAGGGGTAAGCTTAATTTGTCTTCGTTACTGGCAAGACTCTACTCCACGGATTAGGCGGTTCATCGCATCTTAATAGAGGTGGCGCCAGCTAATTTACCGTGAAAGTACTGGTTTGTTTGTTCTGCTATTGCACTTATTAATTAAGGTGTGATTTTTCCATGCTTTTGAAAAAATATCTACTACTTTGTATCGAGTTTGTTTGCACGGTACAAACTTGACTAAAAATACCTGAAAAATACATAATAACGAAAGTCGGATTGAAGACGTTGAACTTTGAGGTATATTTTGATCGATAAAAGCATTGATATATACTGTTACTATAAAAGCCAACCTCTGTGGCACAGTGGGTAATATCACCTGAGATGCAGGAGGTTTTCGGGTTCGATTCCCGCTGCGAGACAAATTGTATCATCTGCAAATACTTATTTGTATCGGGTCTGCGTGTTTTATATGGATAATGTGATTAATACAAAAATGTTATATATAAAGTAGTATTACAGTCATCTGGTTCCTGTAACACAAACTCTGCTTAGATTGGGGCTAAATGATGGTAATGTTAAGCATTATTTATATTGCTAGGTTATTAAAAAGTTATTTACCATTTACACTCAACAGTCAAAGTTATGATATTTCACTTTATAGTAAATGGGACAATAGTATTTTTAGTTCATCCTATGAGCTAGAGAACTACAATTGTTTTTAAAATATTTTTGCGGTTACCTTTGCCACTCACCCCTTCAAAATTGGCATAGCTTTCATGTAAATGCACGAGGTGCATAACTCATCGTATGGGCAGGATGCGGGGGCGGTGTGACGTGAGTTATGACGTCACAGGATGTGACCTGCCGTGACGTCATTGAGGTATGGAGGGCTTCTGCCAGGCCTGTGTAACTATAAAATGGCTGTTGCTTAAAACGAACTTTATTGAACTGACATTGGGTTCAATAGACTTGCTTCCACTGGCTCTGGATATTTGTTATAAATTATCAGTTTTCTATAGAAATTATTTTCCCAGATAGATATTTGATTTGATTTCAATCCACTCATGTGGCAAACAGTACTAGCAGGCCGCTTGATCAGATGGCAAGTGGTTAACGCAGCATAGACTATCAGTATCACAATTTCGAGAGTATTACGCATATTATTTTTAATTATATTGGGCATGGTTGTACGGTGTATTAATCCAGTCGACCATTCCATAGTCAAGTCCTGATTTTGTTGTTTTTTTAAAGCAATTGCGATTATGTAAAAAAACTATCAGTGCACAATTATTTTAAAGTTGATAATCACTATTGAGTGTGTGTTGAGTGGTATGGAGGAACCATTTTTTTTTTATATAGAACGACTGTTGTGTCATTTTTATTTCATTTAATTTTCTATTATTTGCTGCTGATTTATGTTTTTATAAGTTTTGTTATTTTAACCAATATACCTTTGTAATACGACACAAGTGAAGTGAAATGGAACAAAAGTGAAATTGGACTGGAATTCTCTGACGGAAATTTTTTTTCGCCTATCCTTTTTGGCTGTAATCACTATTGCTATAGCAGAAAACAGGACTGGACTGAAGAGTGGACGATGGGACTTATAAGCCGTACTACATATGGTGGTTCATAATATTATGAACAATTATATTTATGGAAAACTATCTCAGACGCCGTTAAATAAAGAAATGAAGTGAAGTGAGTTATACTAAAGATAGAAATAGAAATAGAGAGTACAAATAAATTTATTTAAGTAGGTACTCAAAGATGACACAGTACACAAATACAGTACAATGCAGGTGATTAAACACAGAATTTACAGAGA
Source organism: Horisme vitalbata (assembly GCA_951804965.1). Lineage (NCBI taxonomy): Eukaryota > Metazoa > Arthropoda > Insecta > Lepidoptera > Geometridae > Horisme > Horisme vitalbata. Next base: position 9,037,973 of record OX638102.1, read on the forward strand.
GACCCAAACTAAGTTATACTGCTATAGATTCTGTGATTGCATCATTGGAAATTGAGAGCTGGGTTTTCGATGGATGGTGGAAATGGATCCATTCGAAGGCAGTGGAGTGGTCTAAAATTTAGTGCTAGATTAAGCTGCTGCTGTGTGGTCATTGTCGGCCATGTAGAGGGGAAACGTTCCAGAGGAAGATCCCCAACCCGATGGTCTGACCAGCTCAGAGACAAGGGAACGTCGCTTTACAGTGTGGTGCAGATGGCCACAAATCGGAGTCGCTGGAGACAGGCCGTTAACAACTGCAGGACATCACATAGTGATCACGATCTTCAGCAATGAAGTACCGACTACAAAGAAGAAAAAAGAAGCTGCTGTAGTAATATTTCACACGAATGAAATTGGACTTTTCGATACGTTGTAGTTCTATGAACGAATGAATGAATGTATGAATGAACACAACACTACAATACAGCAATATTTAATATATCCACACAGTTTACTAATGGGTACTAGATCAATGCATATCCGTGATAAAAAAAAATGTGTCGTGATTTGTTTTCAGTATCTATGTGTATGTAATATATATATACGTTCTATGGTGCATTTTTAGAAAAACTTAAATGTTTTGTTGGACTTCCTACAACTTCCTTAGTCCGTTGGCGTCTCGCTAAATTAAATAAATAAAAAATAACACCTCTATAAAGTCTTACCTAAGAAAACAAGTTTTATTCGAGTAGTATTTTTTTCTTTGGGTAGGTAGGTAGTAACAGGTATAGGAGTAACAGTTTTCAACAAAACCTTCCGGTTTTTCTTTATCTGTTCTGCTCTATCGAAAACATAAATTATTATAAAATTAGAATCCACACTGTATCATAGAATCAATAGTTAAAAGCGCTCGAGGCGTGGCTTACTCGTACTTCGGTGTTCCTAACAGATCATCTGGGCCGGTTTACAGCTTGGATGGGTGACTGTTTAGTGGATTTAGGCCTGAGCCTTTCCGTGCTTTGGAAGACACCTTGAGATGTTGGTCCCGGCTTTTGCAGTAAGTCATGTTGGCCTTCGGGCGGCTTCACAACTCCGACACCAGAATCGCAGAAGAAGTAAATACTATCAACACCATATTTGTGTTGCAGAAGAGGGCTGTTCGTGAAATTTATAATATGGGCCCCAGAGAATCATTTAGAACTAAGTTTAAAGATATAAATATTATGACAGTTCCATACCAATACATATATGAAAACAGAGAGAGTCATACATTTTGTATACAAAATACCAGTTTTAAACCTAGACTATCTTTAGTCTTCGTTTTGGAATAAGACATATGTGTGTCCAATAAAATATCAAATTGTTTATGAATAATAGCGACAATCATAATGTTAACTTTTTTTCTTTCTTTCTTTCTCTATGATGCACTAGTAGGTATCTTATTATTATAAATAATATTTTTATTTTCACTACAAGCCATTAAACAACTAATTACAATTACATTATAAGCATTACTAGATACAATAGCTTTTTTTATTATTTATTTAGGGTTTTGTCGCTGAGCGACCACATCAACCACATACATACAAGAAATAAATAGAAACAACACAAAAAGGAAAGTACAAAAATAAGACATAAGAAACTAAGTTATTCTTTAACTAAACATATTTGACATAACTTAAGTAAAAATAAAGCTTTGCATAATTTAAATTAGACTGTACCTACACTATGTCAAGTACTTACTATTTATTCACCCAATTAATAGAAACAGGTAGGGAGATCAATGAGTCTACAAACTAATCCGTTACCATAGACAGAAACAAACGGAGAATAATTATTTACCGGCAGTTTGGTGACACATCGGCTCGCATCCATAGCTCATCAATCACGTCCCAGAGCAGTACATTAGCTCCTTAATTAAACCCCAACAGAAGGCGCTGCCGTCATATATTTCAATTAATACTTGTCAACAAACAAATTTGTCTACTATTCAATTATTTATGTAAGTTATTTTCCGGAGTGGCTGGCGCTCATATTTATTAAGTTATATTAGTTTGGTTATGGTACCTACTTTTCTTCTCAAATTTTTAATGCAGAGAACGTAGGAGCAAAAGCTTGTCTCCTCGTGCGTAGCGCGGAGCGTCATGTAAGGACGAAGTCTACTTTAACTAAAGCTAATTTAGGAAACAGCGTAGTTTCAATTATAATTGGGTTTGCATCTTGAACGACATGTGGGAAAGCGACGTACCTATGTAATATGATGGTCGTATCATACGATTTTATCAATGAAAAAGTTTTAAAACCAAAGTCGTTGGCAACTATTCGAAGTTGTTATCTATTTGGAATACTACTATCTTGAGGTACATATTGAAAATCGAAAATTTTTACATACCGTACCCGTTCACCGTACATCGGTGAAGGCAGTCTGATGAAGGTTTTTTTATGAGTCGAAACGATACGCGAAAAATAGCGTTATTCAAGACAACGTTGTTTACTCAAATTATTAAATTACGGCTTCTCTCGCGTGGGACCCGCATAAAATAAAGCATATGTACTAATACAATATCCAGCCATCAAATTTTCATATTTATAATATTAGTAGGACTGTAAAAACATATATATTCCCCTCTTAACATCAAATTCTATAAACATTCAATAATTCTCGCATGCAAATGTTTTGGCGAGGGTAATATAGCTGATAAGTGTCGGAAACCGTAGCCAAGCCACTAATCGGCTTGTCAGTGGCAGGTCGAAGACATTGACTTCCAGATCACGTTCTTGCAATCTGCATGCTGCGGCATTGTTAGGGGGACCTATAAAAACACATTTTTAGTCCCCGCACTTATTTTAAATATTCGAAGGATTGCGGGATTAGGTTTCTTTATCGTCATTTATTTAGCAGAAAAATCCTTACTAATAATTATATATCCGTAGTAGTGAGTAAATTTGTTTATATGTTTTGTAAGCTTTCTCATCATAAAATTTCGCATGCACTTTGACAAAGAGGTACAAAAGGTACCCTCCTTTTATACAATAAAAGTTCCCAAGAGATGAAAAAATAACTTTAATGTGAGCGAAGGGGCGGGCGAAAGCAAAACAAATAATTTCATGGTTATCAGTGCCGTGTACCCATTACTAGCGCGAAAAGCCTTGGCAAAAAGGGGATCTCTATTAGAGTGTCTATTAATATCAGTGTCCATGTAAGCACAGAGTTGTGCTGTACGCGAATGACTTTTCTCATTATTCCGTAAAGCTCTATGGTTCCTATAGTTCTAAATAAAATAAATTAATTAAAAATCAGCGCTTTCCAAATGGAAAGAATGAATATTTCTCAATAAAATTAAAGTATTGTTTTGTAGGTCTCGCGTGTTTAGAACGTGCCCGATTAGTTTTAAAATGTGTACGATGCAACAACCTGCGTCCATCAACTTGAAGCTTGAAGGTGTAAAGCTTCGTGTGCCTTCATTCAATTTCACCGGCACCCACACCTTTCAAAACAAATATAGCTTCTTCGGGGCAGAAAATAAGGCTTGGTGTTAGTACTTCCCCGGATGAGCCCTTCACAAAGAACTCTACTATTTCTCCATGTACTCCTTGTACGTACATTAAATATATTTCTTGTTTCCATGTACTGACGTAGCGTTAAAACTTTATATATTTATTTTTTCAATTCCCACCCCAATTGCTTTTAGTTTGACATAATAAAGAAAGCACAAATAAACGACTCATTTAAATAACATGAAATAACATTATTTATGGAATTTATGACTAATGACTAAGAACAAGTTATTTTGACGCATACAGTTAACTAAATTTACCTCTAAAGCTAGTTAACATATACAATCCATTGCTTCATTACTAAGAACGTCGACATCAAACGTTTCCGTCACGTGACACTAATGTGTACGATCCGAGACAGGCGTAATTATGGGAGACGCACATCCTGGTTTTGACATGACTTGAAATTAATCTCTTGATGGGTACCCAAATCGTATAGGTACACCATAGTATGGTCACATAATACCATTTGCTAATATACTACTATTATAAAGAGAAAAGATAAGATTTTTGTTTGTTATTGATAATTTAAAAACTACTTTACCAATTTCAAAAATTATTTCACTTATAGAAAGGTACGTTATCAGTTTTAACATATGCTTTATTTTATTTTCCAAAAATGGAGATACCTACGAAAATTGCAATAATGTAACAAGTATGTGCCCAAGGCAAGTGTAGTTGGCTTGAGTTCTGAAGTGAAATATACACAGAAGTATAATATTTGTGGAAAGCTAGAATAGTTTTCAAAAGTTTTAACATCGGATAAAGAATCCACACACACACCACACCAGCCTATGTCAGTCCACTGCTGGACATAGGCCTCCCCTAAATAAGGGGGATATGCCCATAATCCCCGCGCTGGGCATGCGGGTTGAGGATCGCAGGGCACAGCTTCTCGCACCACCGACGCTGCTGCCCGTCGGTGGCCAGGGGATTTAGCTGTGCCGATGTAGGCTGCGCTATGCAGCAATCAGCCGGCCGCCAGAGCCCCGTTCGTTGTTTAGCAGGGTGCACCACGTGCAGGTGGGGTTGGCTTGGGTTCCGAAGATAAGGGTTCGAACCTCTTACACCCTAAAAAAAAAGTAAAGAAAAAAGTTAAGTAAAGATAAAGTATCATATATTAGTAAATAGCTTATTATGCATTTATTTCAGAGTAATCGAAAATAAATAGGTCGATTTTGTAATTTTTTTCCGGGCTCAAACACCCACTCTTATAAATGCTACTCAAACTCAACCGTTGCCTATAGTTATCCCTGTCACTGTTTGTCATTATAAAGCGGTAAGATATAAAAAAGTGGTACCGTGGATGTATCATTTGACAGATTTTAATAAGGCCAAAAATGTTCAGCGGGGTGATCGGCTAACTCTGTTGCAAACAGAAATTATTGACACCGATCCTGTTTTTACAAACTTTGACATTTCATCCGTCGAAATTCAATGAACGTCAATTGACAAACTGTCACAGTTTGGTAAAACAGGATCGGTGTCAATCATTTTTGTTTGCAACAGAGTTAGCCGATCACCCCGCTGAGCTTTCTTAACCTAAACCTACCTATATATTCACAATGATCCATTTACGCTTAAGACAATGGTTAATTACCATGACACATAGCAAACGATATTATATCACAATTTTGACATGATCTTAAAATTAATCTTTTGCTTGACGTCACCCAATATATGACAGCTTGCGCTTCGAAATTTTAATAAAGCTACCACAGCCTACTCGAGCTACCAAGATTGATGTGCCAAAAAATATCCCAAGTGAAAATAAATTAAAAGAGATGACAACTCGAGATATATTAAAAGTTTCAAGGTTTCATGGCAACTTGACACGTAAGTGTGGACATGTTTTATCAGTTTATTTGCTGTTTTTATACATTTTTGGATAACATACGTTTAAATAAAAAATAAAACTAAAATTATTAAAAACGATGTTCCCTGGAGTAAAATAATTATGTATAACTGTAAACAGTTATACATAATTATTTTACTCCAGGGAACATAAAAAAATTAACAAAATTAGAACATAACAAAATTAGTAATTTGTCAAATTGCTACACAGTAAACTGTGTAGCAATTTGACAAATTACTAATTTTGGACTAATTTTTTGATGGTAACTTTTAAGAAGGTGAAAGAAGTAAAGATTAAAATTTAAAACATAACATAAATACGAAATTATCTCTGAGATAGATGTCCTTAGATTTAGTTTTTTTTTTAAATAAGTCATAATGAAGTCAGTTGATTTTATAATTCAAGATGCACATGTTATAACACTATACTTACATAGGTAGTAGTTAAGTAGGGTTAACAAGTATACCCTTTCCAGTAAGCTTATGCCTATACTCAGCCCCGTCAATATAAAAACAAAAGCGACAACTGCCAGACTGATTTATGCGAACATCTGAATGACACTGACAAATGACGTCACGTGGTCACGGCTGTGTATTTTGCGTCACTTGCCTACATTCAACGTATCACTTGACTTGTTTATAGCTGTTTCTGTACGAGTTACAGAGGTCTGAGATGAATTTGTAGAAAGAATATGTCACAAAATATTTTATATGTTCAGGTGGGCGATGAGCCTTTTGATATATTGCCAGGACACGTATGGATAAACGAATAATACAATGACATGAAATAAAAAAATGGAGGTAAACTGAGAAACGGGTCCGGCTTTTTGATGTCGATTAAAAAGGGTACATACAATAATACCTTTGCTGAATTCAATTAAAGTCCATATAGGTAACTGTTAGTACAAGCTGATAGTATCATGAGGTATGTACAAGTTATGTTAGAAGTATTTAGCACTTTTTCGATCAATTTTTGACAGCTATACAAAAACAACAGTGTGTAGCACTTTTTCGATCAATGTTTGACAGCTATACAAAAACAACTGTTTGAGAGTCTTCAAAAAAATAAAAACTGTATACGAAATACGAGCATGGAATTATTGATTATAGTTACCCAAGTAGTTCCTGCTACACTTACAATTATTATGCCCTCAATTCTAAATAGCTCCATCAGATATTTATTGATCTTTCTGAGCCCTGCTTATCATAGACAAAACTACAAGCATTCCATAATAAACTATGTAAGCCAAATGAACTTAAAACACTAATCAAATATCCAAACCAGAAACGCAAAACGCGTCTATCAACATCAATTAACACGTTTATTAATGATGATGAATCATGTTTAAACACGTATTTAGAATCATATGTAACGAGGAGTCGTGTTCGAAGATAATTACTGCGTCGTTAATAACGTGCGTGGATGACATGCGGATTAGTGACGTCATACTGACACTGATGCTGTTACCATGATAGCGGATGTTAAGGTGAAACCTTTGGAGATCTTACTCTATAAGCAGAAGTGATTCTCAAAGTGGTCCAGGACCCGATGGGGGTCTACGTTGGCGTGAAAAAAAGCTGTATGTCCATGAAAATATATTTGGTTTATAATGGGTTTCAATAGAAAAGAATAAAAATGTTAGCTTGGCTTTACATATCAATGTAGACAGATAATAAAGAACTAAAACTAAAGTAAAAATGTCTTTGAAGCTTCAAGTGTACTAATTTACAGATTTTTGTCAATTTTTTTTTTATAATTTTAGAAGCTACAGTTCTCTTTTTTTTTATTGTCCATTTGCATTGTTGAGGTATAAATACATTATCAACGTTCAATTTTAATGCTATTAATTATTCAATGATATTATTGTGAAACAGACACCTATGGAAAATATACTATTTTCAAATTTTCGTTGTTAGATCTTATCTTCACATTTTTTGGCGAGATTTAGGAATATGGTAGAAATGTAGCAGGCCACCGAAACCAGTATAATTTTGAAAATAGTCTAAGAGAAACAAAAGTTTGGAAATCTCTGTATAGAGTCACAGTCTCCATGTGAAAATTGTCAAAAATCATCTGAGCGTCGTTGACATACACCCTAGTGCGAATTAGCCACACTTGCACTATTTAAACGTTATGTCACTTGAATCACCGGTTTTATCTAAGGATACGCATAATATGCTTATTATTTTTAGTGTAATTTAGCTTGAGAGAGAGTGAGTGTTTAGATACAGGTCAAACTTTTAACAGGTTTTTTTGTGTGTTAACCGACTTTAAAAAAAGGGAGGTTCTCAATTCGTCAGAACCTTTTTTTTTCGACGATATCTCCTTCAATTGTTAACCGATTTTCAAAATTCTTTTTTTGTTTAAAAGAGTATACTTCAAATTAATTTTATTCCTGAGGGATTGGTACTATTCCCGGAAAACTCAAGAAACGTCATCCTCACTTGTAATTTTCGCCTTATGATCACCAATACCTCCGTCAATTGTTAACCGATTTTCCAAATTCTTTAGGGCAAGAAGTAAGAAGTGATTTATTTGAAGTCGGATTATTTTTTATAAAAAGTTTAAACTTGATATATTAAGTGTTACTTTAACATATTGCTTCATAAACAAATAAATGAACAATACAATAGTGCTCAATGTCAGCGCAACAAACAGCGTGCGCCGAGTTTTGGTGCGAACATTTTTCTTCTACGTTTGTAGCTCTAGAGTATATATACTATCTCGATGGTGAAGCCAGACTTTGATCCAGAAAAAAAAATTGGTCTCGAGGGATAGAAAAATTACTTTTAAATAGATTGGCAAATTATATATCTAAGGAAACGAAGCCGCGATGATTGTGGCATAGCGCAGCTAAGCCGGTACCAACGTAGCTGCCATGGGCGATGCGAGAAGTTGTGCGATTCCCAACCATTATGCCCAGCATAGGTATTATAGGTACATCCCTCTTCTTGTTAGGGGAGGCCAGACTGATATACGCTGGTGTTGTTGTGATGTTGTTGTTATAATATCCTACTATGTAACATTATTCGGACTCAATATTAGATACATGAACAATTTTATTTGATTTGATTTCTACTTATAAGTCGATATCAACATCTGCGTTAACTAAGGTTTTGAGCAATGCACTTGCTCGAATAATAAAAGCGTTTTGCCTGTAAATACCATATTTTGGAATAAATTGAGTAAAGCTCTTAAAATAGAGCTGTATCATTGAATAACTTTGAAAAAAAGTTTAATTATAAAAATACATTATAACAAGTTGTTACTCAGAATCCCTTTTGATTGCTTAAATAAGCTCGGTATCTTGAAAATTCTCTTTATTTTAAGCACTAATCCTGCTGTTCAAAGAGGAATATTAATAGGAAATACGAGCAGTTCTTTCCGAAATACGAATATGAAAATCTAATTTTATGATGTGATCCCGCTTTGCTACAAAAATAAATCGTAGGCGTGCTACGCAGCTACGAAACCACGTAGCTGTTTGCTTTGACTCGCAATCTCGTAATCTCATTCGGTTTATCCCTACAGAGGGTGTCCTATTCTACATAGGAACCGAAAAATGAAAGTCGAAGGATAAAATGTAGAGGTCACATTGCAATGGTCTTACAAATGATTTTTATATTCGTATGTTGATGACCGTTGGCGTATTGGTCAAATAGTCGGCAGAGACGCAGATGGCGGAGTCGATCCTCACTTTGACTCTAATATTTGCATCTTCTATAGATATTTAGTCTTGACCTAAGTATTGTGGAACCATATTGAACTATAATAAACTATGTTTTTTCTAAGTTTCATCCAAAACCGTACAGCCGTTACGAAGTTGAGTGGGAACAAACCTAACAAACTCGCAAACTTTCGCATTTATAATAATGATTAGTGTGATCATATATCAATGCCAGTAGCCAGGGGCCTTGGGCCTGATTCTGACGATTCTATATATTTGATTCTATTAGAAACTGTCAAACCTGTATGAAAATTTGAAAATTCTCCAGATATACGAAATAAAAAAACTAATAATTTTATAAAATAAATATATATAAAAATAATTGTATTAATTTATTCTTTTATTTTTAATTGTTTGTTCAGTTTTAGTTTTTAGTGTGTTTTTAATTAATTTTCAAAGGAGAATGCTGAGAGCCCGTAGCAATTGCGTCAAACCCGAACGTATTCCATAAAATGTATTATATTTTATAAATGAAATTAACATTTTCTTTAGTTTTACACACCGACGGGTTTAATAATCAAGTAAAAAAAGATTTTGTTGATTTGGTTTCCGTTGCACGCTGCCATTAGACTGCAACAACCAATGATATATACGTTGCTATGGCAACAAACATTGATGTAAAGTGTTACTATGGCAATAACCCTCATTTTTAATTATTTTGACAGTAGAATCGACTAAAAACTTAGTGGAGATTCTTTTGACGCACTCACTTTAGTCTTGGTACCGAGCGCCATGCATCAGACGGCATTCTCCTTTTTAAATCTTTAACTAATTGTAAATACTAGTTTATTGTAAATATTAATATAAATGAATTTTTATTTTTTGTACATAATTTTGATAGATTTTTGTAAATTAATAATATATTTTTTGATTTGTTAAATATATGCATGCATTATTATTTACTTACTCTATTTTTTACTCGCTCGATCCAAGTATCATTCTTATATGCATGTTGTCTATCATCTTTAATTATAGTAGCACTCAATTAATGTCATATTACTTGTTACTACTTAATTTTTATGGGTGTATATTATGTTGTTGGGGAGTACGGGGTTCCAACCCCACCTGCCCGTGGTGCACCCTGCTAAACAACGAACGGGGCTCTGGCGGCCGGCTGATTGCGGCCTAGGACAGCCTACATCGGCACAGCTAAATCCCCTGGCCACCGACGGGCAGCAGCGTCGGTGGTGCGAGAAACTGTGCCCTGCGATCCCCAACCCGCATGCCCAGCGTGGGGATTATGGGCATATCCCCCTTTATTAGGGGAGGCCTATGTCCAGTAGTGGACTGATGTAGGCTGGAGTGGAGTGGATTATGTTGATGATTCTTAATAAATAAACAAATAATAAACTGACACTTTATCAAACTTTTTATGAGTTTTAAAGTTTAATAATGTATCATAATAATAATTCTGAACACACACCACGCAGCATCAGCAATCAAGCAGAGCTTATATTATGAGAACTACATGACTGTTAAATACCTATAAATACGTTTTGTTGTAAATACATACATATTATATATAGAAAACACCCAGACCCAATTATAACTATTATAATCAAATATATCAAATGGGAAGAAACAGGCCACAGAATAGAAATATATTCGAAAGAAAAATGACGAATTCGATCCCAAAACCTCTCGAAATACCTCATAGGACACCCATACACAGATTACGTAGCAGTTGATTTCGTATAGAAAATATAGGTCAAGGTAAAATATAAAATCGGAAAGCTACTTTCAAAGAACAAAGTAGGTAATTAAGGTAATAAATAACCTTTAGTATGATCCTAATGATGATGATGCCTAATGGGATATGCTTAGGAAAATTGTCATCAAGTATATAAGTAATATGTATAATATATCAGTTTCCTACCATTTAGATTAGTATGGAATAGTACTATAATTATTTATGTTTGTATAGTCAGTGTACCGTTATTACCTATGTAATTTCCTTCCTTCTTTCGTTCCTTCTTCGTATCATTTAGTAGCCAACCCAGGTGTTGGAGTTATTAGGCCGCCCGAAGGCCTCCGACATGGCTTATAGACTAAAAAAGCGGGGACCAACATCTCACGTGCCTTCCGAATCACGGAAGCGCTCAGATATAAATACCACTAAACGGTCACCCAACCAATTAGTGACCGCGCAGATTGTTGCTTAACCAAGGTGATCTGCGGGGTGATCGGCTAACTCTGTTGCAAACAGAAATGATTGACACCGATCCTATTTTAACAAACTGTGACAGTTTGTCAATCGACGTTCATTGAATTTCGACGGATCACATGTCAAAGTTTGTAAAAACAGGATCGCTATCAATCATTTAGAGTTAGCCGATCACCCCACTGTTAAGAACACCGAAGTATGCTATGTAAAGTTATTAATTTAAAATAGTACAGATGGATAGATAGATAAATTATTTATTGTACACCAGAAAAATTAAACACTTTTCAGGAAATTTTACAATTACGTAGTAAAGTGTACCATTTATTCACTCCCCAGGACACTGTATTGACAAAACAGGGTTAGATGGAGAAGCCTATTCCATCTAACCTTGTTAACCCAACACAATTAAACGATAAATCTTATTGAGCAAATCTAGGATTCGAACCCGCGATCAGATCGAAACGAATCGGAAGTCGGAATAAATCCTACTAGGCCATCAAGGCTCAGTATCGAAAATAGTATATTAACTCTACAAGATACGGGTCTTTGACATTTGGGTATTAGTTTTCTTATTTGATCAAACAAACGATATTAATATGGCATTGTTTAAATTGTTTGCAAATCATCTTTTGTCGTATGTATCTGACGTACGCACAATATCAAAACATTCCTCGACCTATTGACAACCTCTGTGGCGCAGTGGGCGAAGGCCCGCCTGGGACGCAGAAGGTTGCGGGTTCCATTCCCGCCGCGGGACAAATGTTTGCATGTTCTGCAGATATTTGTTGGTCTGGGTGTTTTCTATGTATGATATATATGTATTTACAAAAAAAAGTATATATGTAATATATCAATCATGTGGTTCCCATAACACAAGCTCTGCTTACTTTGGGGCTACATGATGCTGTGTGATAGTCCAGCATTATTTATTATTTATTTATTTATTTGCTGGTAGAGAATGCTTCATGATATGAGTTTGCTTTACTTTTTGTGTAGAATCATCTATAACAACTAATTCCTGACATGACAAAATTATTGAAGATACAACTAGCAATTAGATCGCAAGTATGCGGTATAGTAATCGCAATGCATTTAGCACCGCAGGCTACAAACAGCATTCATGCCTTCTAAAAGGAATGACAGCTAGTGATGTCAGGTGCCGGGACTCCTGGACCCCGAGCCTATCCCGATAACAAGTTACTTAATTTTTCATCTATTTTTACACATACATTAACTTGGTGAAATTAAAATAAATTAAATTGTTTATTTTCGTGAAATATGTAGTGTGTAAATAGTGATCTTAGAAACCTAGTTTTTTCGTAACTGCAACAATCCATCAGGAATACCTGTATATTAGCAATAGATGGTATTTTAATATATAATTTTAGTCTGTACTTACAAAAAGCATAATTTATTATTTATTTAAAAGACGCAAATTTGGTCAAGTGTGTGTTGGTGTGACTACGGGTAAATAAAAAGAACCACACAAGTTTACCACACTATAGATCAGTTGGGGAAATTACTTGAGAGGCCTCATTTTTTTAACTCTTGCACACTGAAATGGTCGGTTGCTGAACAACTCAATTTCTGTAAAATGAGTGAGTGTATGATCAAACGAATATGTGTGTGGCATGTATGTGGGGTGTCGATCACAAATAAAGATGCAATAAAAATATAACTATTGTAAACATAACTAGGTTTTAGTTTCTCTCAAGGTTCGCCACTGAGCCCGATCCTCGGCTCTTCTCATCCACTGTCTGCCTGCTACATTACGCAGATCGTAACTCCATCTAGCCAGTGGACGTCCTATACTACGCTTGCTCAAACGGGGTCTCCAACCCAATACCCGTTTGGTCCAACGGTTGTCAGTTCGTCGGCATATATGGCCGACCCACTGCCATTTCAGCCTATTAAACCTCTGAGCTATGTCGGTCACTTTCGTTCTCTGTCAGATAACTTCATTTCGTATCTCCAAGCATAGCTCCATAGCACGTTGAGTGACTTTCAATTTGTGGACCAGTTTTTAAATATATACCGATAATTACTAATGCGTGTGAATCTTCATCCGCAACGACACCTCAAGTTCGTTCCTTCGTCATGCTGGTCAAGGGGGTTGGGGTTCAGAGGGCACAACTTCTCGCAGCGCGGACGCTGCTGCCCGTCAGAGGTTGGGAATTCAGCAATGCCGGTGTTAGGTTCTGACTATATGCATCCGGAATGCGCACAGAATAAGCAACTAGTCCCAATTTCTATACGTAAATAGTCAACCTCTATGGTGCAGTGAGAAAAGGCTCGCCTGAGATGTTGAAAGTTGTGTGGTTGATTCCAGTCAGCGTCGCGAGTCAAATGTGTTGTATGATTTATTTGTCACGGATCTGGATGTTTTATATGTATGTATTTACAAAAAAAATACAGTAGTAAATAATTTTTCATAATTCATAATACATCATTCTTGTATTCTGGAAACTACATGATTATTGTATTAGTCATATACTTTGTAGGTACTATACTAGGTAGGTTTATTGATTTCCTATTAATATCTATTAATTTCTTATGCACCATTTTTTTAATGTCTCAAACCCTGTACAGACAGCCCTAGCTTTAAACCAGCTCCTTTCAAGTCAGAGCCACTCTCACACCTCACTGGCTGTACGTTTGCTTATACGTTTCACACGTACTGAAACACGCGGAGTACTATTCCAGCATTCAAGGACTAAAGGATCGCTTTTTACGTTTCGTTGCGACGGAACTGCGATGCAATGAAAGCTTATGAGGTGAGATTATTAGGGTTGGGTATAGATCTGCTTGAGTGACTATCTAGGTACTTATAGGGAAGGTAAGTTACATTATAGAACTAAGATCTTCGTTTGCGATTTAAAATATACCTATTAAATAAAGATGAATAAAATAAAATGTTTTTATGATTTCTCTTATTCTGTTAGTCCTCTCTATCGTCGGGTCTATTCTGTTAGCTCCAAGGATCCATAGGACCTAAAGGCCGCGGTCACGAAGTCAGCGGGAGCCGGGCGGCGGGGCGGCGCAAGGAATGGCGCGTTTATAGATTTGCGTATGCGCGCCGCTCACCGCGCCACTGACGTCATGACCGCGGCCTGAGTGTTAAAACAAAACAGAGCACATTTTTTTAAATACTTTTGAATTTCGCTTCTTTTTTCGCCCATGTTTTTTTTCTGGAAACGTATGTATGACAATTAGCGAAATTTATATAAATATATTTTCTCATCAATTGATTAAGAATTTTGAAAGTGTGTTTTTAAATGCAAGTATTCGTTCCATGAGTAAATAAATAAAATAAATAAATAATACTGGACAGTATTACACAGCATCATGTAGCCCCAAAGAGCTTGTATTTATGGGAACCACGTGATTGATATACTACATACTATACATTTTTTTGTAAATAGATACTTATCATATATAGAAAACACCCAGACCTGAGACAAATATCTGCAGAACATGCAAACATTTGTCCTGCAGCAGGAATCGAACCCGTAACCTTCTGCGTCTGAGGTGGGCCTTTGCCCACTGCGCCACAGAGGTTTTCAGTACGAGTAGTGGTACTTTGAACACGTACAAATCACAAAATAACAAATCCAAATGTGAAGTCAGAACTATTTTTAGTTTACTTGGGTGCTTATTTAAATGTAAGTTCATTCAAATTCTTTGATTCGTTCATGCAGATATGGCAATGTGGGGCTCATTAATAACTACACCCATATGTGTGTACCTATCTATTCTCAACAGATTGCTATGTTTGGCCGATACAGCATGATGCGGCTGGACCGTCGAATACCGGTTCGATCGGGACTCGCGGCAGTCGGACCAGGCGGCGCGCGACCAGGTCTACCTCACCGCCCGCGCCCGCACCGCGAGCCTCGCATGCGTCCCTGCGCCCGCGCCTCTCCCCGCGCCTGCCTGCACACACATTCCGCTGGCCGCACCGAGCCGAGTCGCTTGCGCGTTGCTTTTCGATACCTACTTATTTCTATTCGCTTGCTAAATATTTCGTGAAGTTCATATATCCTTTCGCTTTCTAATAAACGCAATCTGTATGAGCACTGTGTAAACCTTCAACGCTTGTTTCCATTAAACTACACACGGCGAGAAGCCATGAAACCTACTCCCGAGGAAATTAAATACTAAAAGTTGGTGACCCATCGACGGAAAAAAACCGAGAAGTTCAACGGAGGAGTTTGAAGATCTCTGGAATAAAGAAGCTCATGTTCCATCCTACAAGTGGTTTTACATCGAATTGGAGGATTTTGTAAGCCGGCCGCGTCACAAGAAAGTTCGAGATTACGAAGTTTACGCCCCAGCGGTATAACTTGTAAAGGAAAAGTGCAAGTTTTTGGTATCAAATTTTTTATTAATTATGTCGACTGAAGATAATCCTGGTACAAGTAAGTCGAAGCCTTTAACGTCAGCTAATCTGACACAAGCACTTTTAGAAGCATTAGGGAAAGATGTTCAAAGTGTTAGAGTGAAAGTTCCGCCATTTTGGAGCGAGAGACCTAAAGTCTGGTTTTCACAAATAGAGGCTCAGTTTGAGTTAGCTAAAATAACTACCGATTCCACCAAATATTACACGGTGGTAGGCAACTTGGACGCTTCAGTAATCGCCGAGTTAGAGGATATAATAAGCAACCCCCCTGCCACAGACAAGTATGAAAAACTTAAACAAGAATTAATTAAACGTTTGTCAGCTTCGCAGGAAAAGAAAGTGCGGCAGCTCCTGGTTCACGAGGAGCTGGGTGACCGCAAGCCTTCAGCTTTTATGCGGCACCTGCAGAGCCTTGCTGGTCCAGGTGTTCCAGAAGATTTCCTGCGCACGATTTGGACGAGCCGACTGCCGAGCAATTTACAAGCAATTGTGGCGTCGCAGGCTGACACATCTCTGGAGGCAGTGGCAGGGTTGGCTGACCGGGTAATGGAAATCGTTCCGGGAAATCCGGTAGCCCAGGTAGCCAGTTCATCGGCCTCATCGGACGTATTTGAGGTAATGCGTAAAGAAATAGCTACACTCACTCAGAAAGTAAGCGAACTAGCGACCAGAGTTGAAGGAGGTTCCCGTTATCAGGGCCGATTTAACAGAAAACGGAATCGTAGTAGTACCAGAGCCCGTGCCCGTTCTCGCAGCAGGAGTTCTTCATTTAGACTCGACACCAACGATCCCATATGTTGGTATCATACAAGGTATGGTAACAATGCTCATCACTGCAATCAACCCTGTAACTACACGTCGCGAGCGGAAAACTCGAAAGCAAGTCGCTAACGACGGCGAGCGATTGCTGCAGTATTTCCAGCCGTCTATTTGTCACTGATCTCCATTCCAAAAAGAATTTTCTCGTAGATACTGGCTCTGATCTCTGTGTTTACCCTCGTAGCTACCTACACGAGCGTCGAGCGAGAGTTAATTACGATCTTTGTGCAGCTAATTGTACGACCATAGCAACTTATGGCTACCTTCCCCTGCGATTGAACCTTGGACTCCGGAGAGACTTCAGCTGGAAGTTTGTGGTAGCGGACGTGTCGAAACCAATTATTGGGTATGATTTTCTTTCATTTTATAACCTCTTGGTCGATTGCCGCAATAACAAGCTGATTGATGGATTGACAAGCCTCTCAGTCAACGCAGCCACAGCATCGTCGAAAGTACCAAGCATCAAAGCCGTGTCTGGTTCATCTGAGTACCACGAGCTGCTGAAAGAGTTCCCTGATATAACTCGCCCTTCTGGTACGGCAAGACAGGTACGCCATTCCACGGTTCATTATATCAATACGATACCTGGTCCACCTCTCTTCTGTCGACCACGAAGATTAGCACCGGAGCGGTTAAAGATAGCTAAGGCAGAGTTCGAGGCGATGCTCAAGGAAGGGACGGCTCGTTGCTCCAGTGGACCATGGGCGTCTCCACTTCATTTAGTACCTAAGAAGGATCAGACTTGGAGACCATGCGGTGACTACCGCGCTCTTAATGCGAGGACTGTTCCAGATAGATATCCGGTACGTCACATTGAAGATTTTTCGCAGCATTTACATGGACGCACTATTTTCTCTGTCATTGACTTGGTAAAGGCTTATCAGCAGATCCCTGTCAACCCTGACGATGTGGAGAAAACTGCCATTACCACGCCTTTTGGGTCCTTCGTTTTTCCATTTATGTCTTATGGATTGAGAAATGCTGCGCAAACCTTTCAAAGGTTTATAGATGGCGTTGTTCGTGGACTAGATTTTTGTTTCCCGTACATAGATGACCTGTTGATCGCTTCTAGGAGTAAAACGGAGCACGAAGAACATCTTCGGACATTTTTTTCAAGGTTGAGTGAGTACGGTGTTGTCATTAATGTACAGAAATGTGTTTTTGGCCAACCTCAGGTGACCTTTCTGGGATATTCTGTTTCTGCAGAAGGAGTTCGGCCACTAGATGAAAAGGTACATGCCATTCAGAGGTTCCCACCACCTCAGACTGTAAAAGCCTTGCGAAGATTTTTAGGAATGTTAAACTTTTACCGTCGCTTTTTAAAAAATGCAGCTGAAACACAAGCTCCCCTTAATGATCTTTTGGTTGGAAGCGATATGAAGGGTTCTAAACCAATCAGTTGGACTCCTCAGCTATTAGAAGTTTTTAATCGTTGCAAGCAGAGTCTCTCGGATGCTGTAATGCTGGTCCACCCAGTTCCAGAAGCGAAACTGGCACTAGTAACCGATGCATCCAACGTTTCTTTAGGAGCTGTTCTCCAGCAATGGGTCGAGAATACTTGGCAACCTTTGGCTTTTTTCTCGAAGAAGATGAGTCCTACTCAGCAACGATATAGCGCCTACGATCGTGAACTTTTGGCAGTATATGAGTCTGTGAAGCATTTCAGACATATGCTGGAAGCTCGCCATTTCACGATATTTACGGACCATAAGCCATTGATTTTTGCTTTTAAGCAGAAGGACCAGAAGGGTTCTCCTCGTCAAATTAACCAGTTGTATTTCATTTCCCAGTTTACAACAGATATCGAGCATATTTCAGGTCAAGAAAATCTGGTTGCGGATGCGTTGTCCCGTGTAGAGACTGTCTGTTCACCGGTGGACGTCAACGACCTTGCTGTTTCCCAGAAAGAAGATTCTGAGCTATTTTATTTGTTGAAAGGAAATTCATCGTTGAAGTTGGAACAGGTACCATATTTAAATTTTAATTTATACTGTGATACTTCCATGGCTAAACCTCGTCCTTTCGTCACAGCCACCCATAGACGACGCGTTTTTGAAACATTGCATAGCTTGAGCCACCCTGGTGCCAAAGCTTCAATCAAATTGGTGAGTGAACGTTTCATTTGGCCAGGTCTTAAAAAGGACATTCGCGCATGGGTGAGAGAATGTGTACCGTGTCAGAAGTCTAAGGTAACGAGACATACTATTGCTCCAGTTGGCAAATATGGACTACCAGATGCACGATTTTCAGAAGTACACATGGATTTAATCGGACCGTTACCAATATCTTCAGGCTACAGATATTGTCTAACTGCTGTGGATAGGTTCACTAGGTGGCCAGAAGTGATACCTCTTACTGACATAACGGCTGAGTCGGTCACACAGGCCTTCCTGTACAATTGGATCTCTCGCTACGGTTGCCCGAAGAAGATCGTCACTGATCAGGGCAGGCAATTTGAATCTCGTCTGTTTCAGAGCCTAGCCAAGTTGTGTGGCACAAAACTTGCCAGAACTACGGCTTATCACCCAGCGTGTAACGGTATGATCGAGCGTATGCACCGGACGCTTAAAGCGGCCATTATGACTCACGGCGGTAAGGATTGGATTTCTTCCCTCCCCATAGTTCTCCTGGGACTACGAACGGCCTGGAAGGAAGAAATGAAGTGCTCATCTGCAGAGCTGGTATTTGGTGAGCAGTTACGAATCCCTGGTGAATTTTTCAATCCATCATCTACGGATATCGAGTACCCAGATTTTATCAGTCTTTTACGCCGTAAAATTTCACAGCTACGTCCCACTCCAGCATCTCATCATGGTCAGCATAAGGTGTTTGTACACAAAGCCCTTGACAATTCTTCTCACGTATTTCTACGCCAGGATCTACTACGTGGATCACTCGAACCACCATATACAGGCCCCTACATAGTTTTGTCTAGAACACCTAAGACAATGGACATTCAAATTGGGGATAAAACTGTCAAAGTATCAATTGATAGGGTCAAACCGGCCTTCATTCAAAATAGTGACCATGGAAGCCAGAATCAGGTCAAGCCTATTGGAGAGTTTACAATGACTGATTCTAACAAAACTTTAAATCAAAGCCCGAATATGAATCCTCCGCGTACTACAAGATCGGGCCGGGTAGTAAAGTTACCGGTGCGATTTAACACTCCATGTTACTCGTAGGGGGGTCATGTGGGGCTCATTAATAACTACACCCATATGTGTGTACCTATCTATTCTCAACAGATTGCTATGTTTGGCCGATACAGCATGATGCGGCTGGACCGTCGAATACCGGTTCGATCGGGACTCGCGGCAGTCGGACCAGGCGGCGCGCGACCAGGTCTACCTCACCGCCCGCGCCCGCACCGCGAGCCTCGCATGCGTCCCTGCGCCCGCGCCTCTCCCCGCGCCTGCCTGCACACACATTCCGCTGGCCGCACCGAGCCGAGTCGCTTGCGCGTTGCTTTTCGATACCTACTTATTTCTATTCGCTTGCTAAATATTTCGTGAAGTTCATATATCCTTTCGCTTTCTAATAAACGCAATCTGTATGAGCACTGTGTAAACCTTCAACGCTTGTTTCCATTAAACTACACACGGCGAGAAGCCATGAAACCTACTCCCGAGGAAATTAAATACTAAAGGCAACAAACCACCAATCGGCCCCGCTGAAACCCAATAAGCGTTGTATCCCGCGGTTTTATGTTCCCGGAAAAAGTGGCAAAATAAAAATAGCTGTGCTTTTCGTCGGTAGAGCGAATACCCGGTGAAGTGACCGTAAAATTCGATAGCCCTTGCCGAGGCGCGAATACGAAGCTACTCCAAGTGAACGCACTAACCGAGAAGCAAATAATCAAACTATGATTATGGAACATAGTAGGTTATAGCTCAATGATATAGAAGCGATATTCTATTTGGTATATTTTGGTACCTACACTGTGACAAAAATGTCATGAATACTAATGTCTACTAATGTCTATGATATGGATATATTTTACTATATGTAGGCCAAAACGATTGACGATAAAAGTATGTAAGAAAGTCCAATTTTATGCCTTAAAAGGCTATTTTGGCCTGGCCTCATAATTCTACCTTCTGAGCCGCGGGTCGTGGGTTCCATTCCTGCCAATGACAAATATATTTATAACTTTTGAAACTATCATTGTTGGGAACATAATTATTAATATCAACGGGATATTTACCATGATTTGTTAGTTCTGTTATTTCCCGATATTCAGTTCAGACTTCAGTTCTCCCGTGATCATGGCGCATGCAATTGCGTCGAAATATCGGGAAATAACAGAACTGACAAATCATGGTAAATATCCCGTTGATATTAATAATTAATATATTTATAATTTATTATATTAAGAACTTGAATATTTATTTTCTCTGCGCATTTTTAAGCATCGTCTCTGGCGCTCGTGGCGAAACCTACTTCGGTAGGTATTATCCGCAGATACTTTTGATTATGCAATACTTCGCCCGGTCACTACTTAGATAGGTATTTAGATTTGAGCGCTTCCGTTCTTTGGAAGGCCCGTTAATATGTTGGTCCAACTTTTTCAGTCCATATTGGAGGTATTCTGATAGCTTTAAAACTCCGATAATGATGGGTAGTAAATCCAATCGTTAAGGCTTTCCTTGGTTTGGGATCAGTTGGTCGTGTGTAAGATGTCCCGTATATTTTAAAGTTATTTTTTTAGGAACTAAGTCTAAATTATCGCTATATTGATCAGTTTATCCATGCCCCATACAGAATAGACACGCACTTGCATTGAAACCAATAAAACACTCCCAAAGCCAAACATAGAGATCTCTCGCCGAAATTTCATCAAATTGAAATCCGCGCTTAGCACCGCTTTTGGCGCGTTTCATCGAAATTGTTATTCCGTATTCTGTTACAGGTATTTTCAATCAAAAAGTTCCTGTGTTTATTTGTTCAAGCCGCGTCCAATCGTCACTGTTTGATTTGCCGTGAACGTCCTAATGTTGTTGTAGGGGAAATTTAGTTAGCTTGTTGCGTGCTTTGCTTTTAAATTAACCAGCGACCTAGTTCAGTTAAATCAACTAGACACTAATGATGCCACTGTTCTACTCGTTTTCGTAGGGAATACATATAAATAAAGCTAGACACAATTACGCAGCATCACCCCATAGAAGAGTCTGTATCATGGGAACCCCATGACTGATTTACTACTTATATATCATTATGACGGCTTCTGTGGCGCAGTGGGCGTAGGTCCGCCTGAGACGCAGAAAGCTGCGGGTTCGATCCCCGTCGCGGGATAAATGTTTGCATTACTTACAGATATTTGTTTCAGGTCTGGGTGTTTACTATGTATAATATGTATGTATTTACAAACAAAATCTATTTAAGTAGTTTAACAGCCATGTGGTTACCATAATATAAGCTCTGCTTAGTTTGGGGCTATATGTTGCTGTGTAGTAGTGTCCAGCATTTAATTAATATTTATTTTAAATATAGAAAACCACAGACCCTTGACATATATTTGCAGAAATGACAAATATTATTAGTCTCGCGGTGAGAATCAAACCCCCAACCTTCTGGGTCTTCGGTAGGCCTTTGCCAAACCGCCACAGAGGTCATATAAATAAATAATTTTTAATATGCTTACTCCAGGAAATAATTTGTTTTTACCCCAACGGATAGGGGATAAGGAGACTTTTATTACGCTACAGCAATAAAAGCCTTCAGCAATTTTCCTGTCATTCAATATAATCGCAAATCGAGGGGCACAATGCATGACGTCCTGCCCTTGCCCAGTCAAGCGTCTTCGAACCACTAATTACTGTGCGCAGTAACCTTGTGTAGGAACTGTTCCAATTTCTTGATGTAACATTTACGTATCCGTATTCTACGGATACACCTAAAAATTATATAGAAACTGCATTAATAAAGGTTGTAAATAGTATTATTAAAAGCATTAATGAACTTACCTCACAAATGAGCTCGTGGGCTCGAAAGATTTTGTTTTTGGACAGCATAATAATATTAGAACCTTGACTCCGGACTCGTGGTCACACCAGATTGTCACACACTGGTGTGACAAACAGGAATTTATTTTACTCGTGGTCACACTAAATTGCAAAGGACTTGACTGAATTATTTTTAGTAGGTTGAGTTGTAATGGTTAGTAGTAGGTATACTGTTTTAATTATATTTCCGCAAAAACTTTTAATACAAAGAAGTAATCAAACTCTTCACTTAAATAATGTCAAAATAAGAAACGAATCCTACTTTCAAACAAAAAAAATCAATAAAACTATGAAATTCATCCATTCAACCACCCAAGTGCCTTTCAATTTTCAATAGACCAGTTAGCCAATTAGCCCAACCATATCGTGGAAAAAATAAGGCATTCTTTTTCAACGTTTCGTATCCGTATCCAACATTCAAACATCACTAGAACCAACTTTTCATACAGATCACGGAAACCGGGTATCGATCCACGTCCAAAGTATCACTAATGCTACCGAAGGCTTTACAGAATGCAATCGTTTTTTTTTTTAATTACAGCTGGCCACTTACGAAGAAGAAGTATAATTTTGGGACCGTCGTCATCCAGGCAGAAGTACTTTAAGTTATGAAGGTAGCTAAATATTTTCTTGGACATTCTCTATTCCTTTTTGATTAGATTTTTTTTTTTTACAGAGATTATTTGTAATAGAAAAATATATATTATAACTTGACCCATAAGTATACTTACATAAATTAAAAATTCAAAGCTGCATTTGTCTAGCCAACATTACCTACATCTCAATGTTCCTATAAGTTTTATAGTCAAAAAAACTGGGGAAAAAAGTTGGAAAGTTGTGGATATATGAGACAAATCTACGAGAAAGGGCCCTATCATAATGACAAAAATTAGAGGGGAAAAAAGTTTAAAAGTTGAGGATTTAAGAGACAAATCTACGACCAAGGGCCCTACCATAATGACAAGAATTAGAGAGACACAGCAAACATCAAAAACAACTCGCAAAGTCGCGTCACAGTCGATGCACCTACACAAATACACAGGTTCTTAAATTATGTCTATTCAACACGTGAGCAACGTTATTCATCCTCATCAAAAGAATAAGTAGGTAAACTACAAAACCTGTCAAGTACGTAAACTCGTTTCGTGCCCCGCGGAACCTGCAAACTCACATAAAAACAGCTAGTAAGCTCCTAAGCTGCCTTCCCGCCACGTTCGCTCCCGTACTTGTTGTTTTCTTTTTCGCACTTCAACTACTCCGGTGCGTATCCGAGGCATGGAGTGTCGGCGGGTGTAAATTGAAACACTTGCAAATTTACCCCATACATTATTCATGTGCCAAACACCCTCACAGCGAGACTGACAGTTACAGTTGACGCAAATTCAAGAGAAATAATCTTAGATTGCCTCAGGATTTTACCGTGACCTTGAATTAAAACATTCAAATGATAATAAGCCTTGATTGTATAACGATAGGATCTATTGTAAAGATAGGCTTGTCTTCCGTGTAAATCACGCTGCTCTGCTTCGCGCCATATAAGTAAATTGGGTCAACCATTATACGTCTAACAAATGGGTACCCGCCTTAAGTCGGGCTGTGCAATGAGGACTCGCTTCAGAAACCCACAACCTGCATTATTCTGACCCTAATAAATTTTCCGAGTCAAACGAACATTGTCAGACAAATGACTTTGAAGGCGTAGGTAAACGCTATGTTAACAAGCTAAGTATATAAAATTGCACTAATATAATCGCTCACAGACCTTTCAGTACTTATGCAGTTACGTGATCTTCTCCCAATAATCACTTCTTTTACTTTTTCCATTTTCAAGCGTGATAAAATTGGTTTCCTGTCTGATTCCTTTTATAACTTTGTTGACTTTGATAAAACGCCCATATTTGTATTTCTTTTTCCCAAAAGGTGAAAAGTTTGATTTGATTGATTCGGCAAATGTAAATCCCGCTGACCCCAAAACCTATACAAACGTAGCGTTAATTTTAAAGAAACACATTTTCCTTGGAGATTTCAACGTAATTTCTTTCTCACCAAGGCGTTTCCTGAAATAAATTACAAGTGTAAAATTCACAACAACAAAAGCTTTACAACAAAAGGCTCGGGGCTCACAACATCCGGACGACCCTTCCAAACTTAGCAGCCTGATTACGGATATCCGAGCAAGAAAAATAAATGGAGAATTATATGCGGCCCTGTGTAAAACCAAGTGTTTGCAAACAGCTGCTGTTGAACTGTATATTAAAAATTGCACATCAATCTCTATCGATATTTTCAACAGAGCATTTTCTTCTAAGAAGCACGTTTATATGAAAATTGACGTAGTCGAAAAGCGCAGGTTCAGGCTTGTAATGTTTCACGTAAAGATGAAACCGAGGATCTTTCTGAGCTCCAGGATCACCACCCGAATGAGGTCCACTAGGTGTAGGTGCCGGGGGTGGCGGGGACGGTGGTGGCGAAGGTAGTTTTGGTGTTATCGGAGGAGTAAACGGTCCCCTGCCTTTCTCTTGTGGCGGTCTTACTTTTTTCCACAAAAACGGTTCCTTATGCTGGGAACCACGATGAGTATCTCTATGTCTAGTATCAACCTTTTTCGTCCCAGGAGTGGTCAATTCATACATCTCCGCCAAAGACAAGTACCAATAATCAGCGCCATCACCAATTATCGGAAATAGTCTTTTATTGGAGAATCTAGGGCGATGCTTTCTCACGAACTCTTCATACTTGCGCCTCAACCTCTTCATGTATTCCGTGTAATGAATAGATTTTAGTAGTTGTTCAAACTCAGAGAGTTCACTTGTAGCTGGTTCTGAGTACACCCCGGCACAGACGTAAGTTCTAAGTAAATGGTGGAGTTTGAAAACGACGAATGCTAGCCACTGGCGAGCTTCTTCCTCCAGGATCCTCAAGTCATCCGCCCTGCTCCTTATTCCGAACTCAGCAGCTTCAGCCGCACGCCTTTCACCACGTTCTTTTACTGTAGCCAGCCAGCGACGGAATCGACGATAGCAGAATTGGGTCCGCCTTGAAAAATGACCATGCCACAATGCCTGCAAGAATTTTTTAGTATGTTTCAGGACTCTCTTTTTTAGTTTCATTTATTTGAAATCAATCTTCCCAGTGGACAATAGCTAAGTAGTGATAACCACACTATTGTGGGTGGTCTAAACATTCATTAGTCTAACAATCGGTGCAGTGGAATGGCAACTACGCTCTTAGCCTTAACTACAGTTCAACGACTTGGAATTGATCTCGAGAACTATTGGGAAACCCAAACCCAGATGTTCATAAGTAGAGCTGGATTGTATTAGATTACCCTAGCTTCCTGCTCGTAGATTACGATTTAAGAATGGATACTGTCTATTCCAGAGGCATTCAAAGAAGTAAATTTAATGTGAAGGATTGCGTTGTTAGAAAATCTTACTTTTTTGTAAAGAGCGAGATGTTAAAAAGAAGTGAGATGTGAAATGTGAAATGTTTTTTCCTATTTCACGTCAAAACTATTAAACGAATTGAGATGAAAATTTGCTCCTGATTTTGTAGATCTAGGACCAGGAAAAACATTAAAGGCTACTTTTCAAACTGTTTCAGAAGCAAGCATTTTTTTAAACAGACTGTTCAGCACACTACTGTTTGAGGCTCACTATAACAATAATTTTAATGTTTTGCTCATTTCAACAGGATCATAACAACAGGACTCGTGTTTTTGTGCAAGAAGAGGGTTTACCTGGATTCTCCGCGCGGCAATAGCATAATGTTTGGCATGCTTGTTCCGGACGGCTCTGCGTAGCGCCGCTCTGTAAGCCTTCCTTGCCCTGTGCACTCTGAATGCGCACTGTATTATTGTAGCGTTATGTGAGAGCCAATCTATGTGTTTCCTTATCATGTAGCCACGAGTCATTCGCTGGAGGAGTAGAACGGCCAGGAACCGCTTGTGGCGACGCCCTTCAGCTAAGTCTGTTCTCTCCTGTAGTTCAGAGTAGAATTCATTGGCAGTTGGTAGGAGGCGATAAACTGTAGCCATATACTATGCCTCTTAGAACTTCCTTAACAAATTTATATCAATAATCCAGGTCACTTTTGATTTCGAATGACAGGTGTAACATTTGTCATATAATGTAAGTCAACGTCACTGAAATGTCGAGTCTCGCATAAAAGAGAATTTATTACACGCGTACAGTGACTATGCCATAGACGGTATCCTCAATAGATTTGTCTACTGAGCAATATCTGAAGATAACCATAATTGGAAAAGTATGTAGTGATTTTTTAAATGCGAATGTGAGTTCGTTTGTTGTTAGATTCTGCTGACGAACCCCTTGCATGTTCTCGAGTCGTATACATACCGTACTCGTACCTGCACCCTCGTTTTACTTCCCGTTCCACTTAATCATAATGACACTTTGGGCCAAGGCACGGTAATAAGTTTGGGATATATTTTTTTATTCTGGCCCTCAAATGAGCCCGTGTCTCAGTTGCCCATTTCGTTCCCCTCAGCCGCAATACAAGTCGTGTTTAGAGTCCTAGCTCCCTCCGAGCAGGTGGGCTCGTGTGAGATATCATGAATAATTCAACAATCAAATTGGCAAGGTGTGCGCCTGTTTATTTATTTTCAGCAAAAATGGGTATATTCATGTATGCCAGCGGAGTTATGAACCCAAAATTAATTCGTAAACGCTCCTGAATTTTAGAATATTTTTATTAGGAAGATACTCCTGCATAATTAAGGAACTTCGGACTTTCTTTTTAAGTCTTTAAACTGCTCTTAAAATCAAGGCTCTAGAGGACGGATGGTACTTAAATAATTAATGTTGTGCCCGCAACGAGGCTTCTCAGTACAGAAATAATCACGGCGGTGAATTTTTAAACGATTTGTGTTTAGACAGAGATTGTAATCTG
This sequence comes from Horisme vitalbata, assembly GCA_951804965.1. Lineage (NCBI taxonomy): Eukaryota > Metazoa > Arthropoda > Insecta > Lepidoptera > Geometridae > Horisme > Horisme vitalbata. The sequence continues at coordinate 9,065,390 of OX638102.1, forward strand.
CTAGGCTGGGACAAAACGCAAACAAATTGTAAATGTTCTTCTACATTCACGTAGTAAAATAGACCTTTTAAAAGCTTTTACGTGCAAATATAATCTATTATTTACTAACGCTACGCAGTTTAGTTAAAAGCATCTAAAGATAGAATCTACCTACAACTATCATTAACTGGATGTGACTAAGTACCTACTTACATACAATAAAGGAAGTTTTTATAGTTTTTTGTTATTGTTTCACGTCATGTACACAAAATTCCTCATAGTCATAATCATCATCATCATCATCATTCGCAGTCTGATTTCACCCACTGCTGAGTAGGACACTCTTTGATTCCATGCCACTTATTACTGTCCTGTGCTAGCCTGATTCGTTAGCAGCCCACGATGCTGACTATGTCATCAACCCATCGTGCTACTGAACGCTGATACTTCTCCTCTCAGTCCTCGGTCACAATTGTATTTGCCCTTTGCATCACCACGTCTCGCCAGGTGTCCTGCCTAACTCCACTTGAACTCCATCACTCGAATTCCAACATCCGTAACCTTGGTTTGTCTTCGGGTTTTGGTATTGGGAACTCAGTATAAAAGCTTGATGGCACAGCTTGCGACATAGCTCTCTGTGCAACCCTCACTTGTATACAGCCTCCAGCGTGAGCATCCTTGTCTTGGCATCGTAAGTCACAGTAGAGTGTGGAAGAATACACTGGATAAATAGACGGGTCTTCAGACAGTGTGGGACGTTCACAGATTTGAGTATATCATCCAACTTTCCGAACGTACACAGACCACCCACCCACCTGGTAACTGTGATACAGAGAATTTTATTTAATGTTACTTACTTACTTTCTTCGGCGCTACAACCCTTTGTGGGTCTTGGCCATTTCTACGATGGACTGCCACTCGCTTCGATCCTTGGCTTTCCTTCTCCAGTTGCTAAACTTTCCCATGGGCGTGAGATCTTCTTCGATGCAGTTAATGTTATGACACTAAATTAGGTTACTTCAGACGGATAACGACAATATGTAGATTTTTAGGCTTCCGTAGCCAAAGGGTAAAAACGGAAACTATTACTAAGACTATCCGTTTGTCTGTCCGTCTTGAAATTTTAATAGATAGGTAATGTATTTATATTGCCGTTATAACAACAAATACTAAAACCCGAATCAAATAAATATTTATGTGGGGCTCTTTTTGCCGTTTTTTCTGTCATCGGCCGTATCTCATGAACCGTGATAGATAGACAGATTTCACAGATCATGTATTTTTGCTGCCGCTATAACAACAAATATTAAAAACAGAATAAAACAAATATTAAAGGGAGGCTTCAATACGACAAACGTGTAATATATGAAAAAGAAAAATTGTCGTTTATTTTAATATAGGCAACAGGCAGACGCTTGCAATATTCACAGAATATTAGTTGCATGTTCACTTCAAAAATTAATGATGAAATTAAATAAAATAAATTTGGGGTCATTCATGTATAGATAATGGTAGGAAACCCTTCGTGCACGAGTCCGACTCGCACTTGGCTGTTTTTTCTTAGTTTTAAAGGTATAAATAAATAATGCTGGACACTATCACACAGCATCATGTAGCCCTAAACTAAGCAGAGCTTATATTAAGGGGTCTACATGATTGATAAACTACATAATACATATACATATACATTATCATACATAGAAAACACCCAGACTCGAGACAAATATCTGCAGAACATGCAAACATATGTCCCGCAGCGGAAATCGAACCCGCTACCTTCTGCGTCTCAAGCGGGCCTTCGCCCACTGCGCCACAGAGGTCGTCAATTATTATTGGCTGTTAAAAATTAACTTAAAATTAACCAACTTCAAAAAGGAGGAGGTTCTCAATTCGTCGGAACCTTTTTTCAGTTTTTTTTTTATGTATGTTCACCAATAACTCTCTCAATTAAGGACCGATTTTCAAAATTCTTTTTTTGTTTAAAAGAATATGCTTCACAGGTGTTCTCATATAAATTTTATTCTTGAGGGATTGGTACTTTTCCCGAAAAACTCAAAAAACCTCATCCTCACTTGTAATTAACCGACTTCAAAAAGGAGGAGTTTCTCAATTAGTCTTTTTTCGACTTTTTGGATGGATGTTCACCGATAAATCCGTCCATTGTGGACCGATTTTCAAAATGTTTTTTTGTTTAGAAGAATATACTTCACAGGTGGTCCCATATAAAATTATTTTTTTATTCCTGAAGGATTGGTAGTTTTCCCGGAAAACTCAAAAACCTCATCCTGACTTGTAATTTTCGCCCTATGATCACCAAAATCTCCGTCAATTGTGAACCGATTTTCAAAATTTTTTAGGGCAAGAAGTAAGAAGTGATTTATTTGAAGTCGGTTTTTTTTTTTTAAAGTTCTACTTGATTTCTGATTTAAAATTGTATTATTTTCATATCTTCTAAATATTTGCATGCCCTAGCTAGATAGAATAATGTGTAGAACTGTTTTGAGAATGACTTAATTAACTTGTTCATAAATAATATTGTTTAGACATGTTTTTATGTTCAAGCTTATTTATGTACGTATTGTAGGATTTGTAGGTTCCAGATATTAGGTACTAGTTTCTTCTTTAGGTAGTATATATGTATATAGCTTCAAGGAAACGTTCTAAGCAAGCTTCTGCCATAAATTATGTTAGGAACAGACATGCGTGCATTCACACACAGTTGACTCAGCCAATCATCAATTCCCTTTGATTAAGTTTCCGCTTCGTACGTTGATTACAACGAAACAGTAGCTTTGTAATTTGTTGAAAAACCTTATAATTAAGGTTGTGTCCCAAAAAAGCAGAACCAGCTATAGGACAATCAAATTCTGGAAGAAAACCTGAGATAGGACGTTTTGGTCGTCATTTGATTTTGAATCATAATATCAATGTCATTAAAGTCATCTGACAAGGTATCTTGAAATAGAAGCAACCGCTTGAGATACTAAGAAAAATAAATATATACAATAGATATTTTGTTTTTTATTTCAAAATCAAAATATAATAATCAAATTCACTTCGATCAAAACATAACTAATGATCGTATGAATGAGTACATACAACAACACCAGTCTATATCAGACCACTGTTGGACATAGGCCTCTCCTTATGAGAAGGAAATATGCCTGTAATCCCCTCTCTGGCCATGCGGGTTGGGGATCTCAGAGCAGAGCCTAGCTTCTAGTATCGCAGGCGCTGCTACCCGGCGGTCAGAGAATTTAGCTGTGCCTATGATGCCGGCTATGTTTGTTGAAAACTGCACCACGGGTGCGGTGAGGTAAGTTTAGTCATAGGAACCCGTTATGGGTATATTGTGTAAATAGGAACGTGTGCGTAATATACCCAATTGTATAGATTATTATTATATCTACCTCATCATCCGCAGCCAGACTTCACCCACTGCTGAGTATAAGAATCCCTTTGCTCTTGCCACTTGCCTCGGTCTTGCGATAGCCTGATCCACTGGCAGGCCAATAAGTATTTCTACGTATTTTTTATAGAAGTATATGCTATAATGTATTAAAAAATCATAAAAAAGTATGTTTTTCCCATAATGGGAAGGTAACAAAATCAAACTCTATTCTGTAAACTCGTCCACTGAATTACAATTAAATCGATTGTGGACCAAATGAATAAACAATGATGCTTTCGTTTGATTAACAAACGTTTTGACTCCGAAAAGATTCGCTAAATGATGCCCATTTAAATACTTTAAATTACAAAGGCTTCAGCGCTCCTATTTCTGTGTCGGCCATTGTTCTTTGAAACACTTTTCTAAACAATAAGACTATTTTCTGTCTCGAAGTATTTTTTGCGTCTGAACTGAGCTGGTTTGTGTCTAATAGATTATTACAAATTAATTTAAAAAGAAAATGACAAAAGATTGTCTTTATTTTTAACCAACTTAAAGTAAAGAATGTTTTAAATTCTGTTGTATTTTTTGTAAAATTCTTTCGTTTGGAGGAATTTCAACGGAAAGTAACCCTAATTTCCGTTGGATCCCATTAAAATTTAAAAAAATGGTACCAACCAAGATAGGAATCAATTTCATTGACTTAGTTTTTTTAGTTTTAGTTAAATAAAATTAAGAAGTTAGCTTTAAAGTAATAATCATTTATACACGTACTATTCTTATTTGGCTTCAAACATAGTAGAGGTGTGTATACGTGTGTAAAAAGAAACTATTTTCCTACGCCAACTAAAAAGCGTAGACGCAAATTATGCTCACAATTTACTAAACACAGCACTGAAACGTTTTGCTAATTACAGAATTGCGCTGCAGCTTTAAGCAATTCTAGTAATATCCTTAAGACAACGCCTCCAAAGTTACTCCAACTATCTTTGGAGATTCCACGAATTAGCCGAATACGTGCTACTTAGTATCGGATCTGTATACATAAGTGCCTATAGTAATTAGTTCGGCCCTTCTCCTTTTTTTATTGAAAAGCACGACATCATTAATAAGCAGCCGGCTTATACATATGGCTATTTTTTTGTTTCTTAAAGTCTTTAAAGTCTTTTGACCGTGCTGCCAAGTCTTCCGTTTTAAGCTATTGCATAGCTTCTATCGAGGGCCTTGAGCGCGGGGACCGAATCCAGAAATTCCGTAACGAAAAAAAACCTCACGCTCCCCACTCCGACGGGCACGGAGGTGTGGCTTGAAGGCCGTGCATTGTCTAACGTCGTTTCTTTTCGGCAGTCTTCGACACGGTGTTTGTGTGCGTGCAACTAGACGGATTGTACGACTCTACGAAGCTCGTTTATTTAATAAAAGAAAAACAATTGTTTTCTTATCGGTCACCTCGCTCAAAAAGTGTAACTTGAATTAATATCAAAGAAAAAGAAATACTGCATAAATAAAATAAATAAATAATTATAATTGCATAAGTTGGTACAAAATGCTATGCAATAGCTTTACCGCGGCAGTCCCCGAGTGCCACACGTCTTTTTATTTTGTAAAGTGTTTCTTCTTCCTCTTTACCATTTCTTCCGTGTTTTAGTCATTTCGTCAGTCTCCGGTCATGTGAAACAACCAGCAAAAAATGCCTTCATCTGAGAAATCCAGTTTAATACTTTTATTTCAATTCACTACACTTGTGTCTTCTTACACGTAAGTTGGTTAAAGCGCCATACACTTTACGCAACATAAATAAGGAAAATAATTGAAAATAAAATAGAATAAAATAAAAATAATAATGATGTTCTAAGTGAAAAAAAATCCCGCCCAGATTTCTATTTAAAGCGCGCTCCATAGTAAAGACTCCTTAGGGTCAGATTTAAAAAACAATAGGTTCGAATATATACACAGTATGACATTCAAGGTATACTTTTTAGTTAGTGGATTTTATATTGAAAGAATAGTCACCCCGTTCGCTAGTGGCTCATATCGTAAACGCGATGAGGGCTGAGTAACGAACTTCCACATTCTTTGAGCTCCTTTGACCGGGTCACTCGTAAACTTCCCAAACATTGCGCCATATTGCAAAATTTCTTTCTAAAAACAAGCTAACTTTCTCCAACAAACTGAAAGTAGTTCACTGAATGCGTGTTTTTAAATTTAACGCCAATTTAAATAGAACTGGGTAGAGAGTTTTTTTAAAGTTTTATTAAAGTGCTATAGTTTGAATGAACGCTATCTTACAGGCAAAGTTTTAGTGAAAAATCCATGTTTTTATACGCTCAGTTTTGTGTAGCAAATGCTTTTCAGTAGTCATTTCTAAATTAAGTTTAGAAAAACTTTAAAGTTACATGAACTAGAAGAAAAATAGATAATAAAACAATTTGAGATTCAGATTGTCATTGTAATTAGATAATGATTGTATAAATAATGAATAAGTAATGCTGGACACGATCACCAGCATTATATAGCCCCAAACTAAGCAGAGCTTGTATAATAGGAGCCACATGACTCATACTTTGGGGTGTACGGGGTTCCAACCCCCATCTTCGGAACCCAAGCCAACCTCACCTGCACGTGGTGCACCCTGCTATACAACGAACGGGGCTCCGGTGGCCGGCTGATTGCGGCATAGCACAGCCTACATCGGCACATCTAAATCTCCTGGCCACCGACGGGCAGCAGCGTCGGTGGTGCGAGAAGCTGTGCCCTGCGATGCCCAGCGTGGGGATTATGGGTATATCCCCCTTTATTAGGGGAGGCCTATGTCCAGCAGTGGACTGATATAGGCTGGTGTGGTTGTGGACTCAAATTATTATTTATTATTATGAGCCCTCAATATCCCACTGCTGGGCATAGGCCTCCCCCACTCTCTCCATTCATCCCTCCTGTGCTAAAATGGTCCAGTCAGATTGGAATTTAGCGAGCTCGTCCCTCCATCTTGTTTATGACTGCTATAACAACTTATATACTTTTTTTTATAAATAAGACATAACACCCAAACCCGAGACAAATATTTACAGAACATACAAACATTTGTTTTGCGGCGGTAATCAAACCCGAAAATAAATGATAAAGACAGTAAAAATAATAACTTATTCAGTTCACACAATCACGCAAATAATATCAACAAATTGAATCAAATGATCGAGATAAAGTTACTAAAAGTCAATTCACGCAAATGACGGTGATAAACGATCTAATATCGAATTGAATAAGCAAGGTTTATGAGGTGCCATCTCGTACGAGGTACTTTGCAATAAAAATGCCATTTCTGTATGCAACAGACCCCAGACTTTATGACAACATGGTTTACGACGTAAAACTCTATGCAGATATGCATTAGTGGATGTGTCCCATATACATGACATCGTAAATACAAATGTTTGCATAACCCCACTCTTCTCTCAGGAAGTTTCGTATTCTGAAAGGTTTTTAATAGTTTTGCTACTGCCACAAACATTATTTTCGAAAATGGGTAAAGTTTTGACAGTTATTAGTGCGCGAAAGTTAATAATCTACGCCTCCAATTTTATAAAAAAAAGATTGAAGAATTTAAATTGGTCTCTTCGTTGCAAAGTTTTTACGCATAATACCACGGAACTTTTTTGTCAGATGATAAATCTGAAATTGCCAAAATTGTGGTGATGATAATAAAATTCCATAAGGTTGAGAAGTTGACACCGTCCCGCTGCGAACTCCTGACGTCATAACTGGGTTAGAGAAAAATGAAACTTTCGCAATATGCTCGAACCGGCTATGCACGAGTGCTGAGTAATAACACTTTCCAGATAATATATTTGCAAATTTCCTTCTGAAGCTCCACCATTTGCCTACACCTTGCTACAATTTTAAGCTCTGAAGTTGGATTAGATTAGAAAATTATGGATATTATTTTAATACAGTACGAATTACGGTAATTTGGTTGGAACTTTATGAATATTTTGCATTGGCAAGTCTTTAATATTAATGAAAGAAATTCATTCCTATTTTTGCAAAAGTAAACTCAACATTATGAACTGTTGCTTTTATAAAATATATTATGTGCATTCTTCTCTTGAATATATTTTTTTCAAAATAAAATAAAAAATAATAAAAGTATAAAAAATCAATAAGTAAATTAAAGGAAATACGACCATTCAATGTAATAGGTATAATGATTTTTACTAATTTATAAGATTCAACATCAGCCTATATCAATCCACTGTTGGACTTTGGTCTCCTCAAATAAGATGATGGGTATATCCCACTCAATATCCCTTTTCTGAGCTTGCGGGTTGGAGATTGCAGAGCACAGCTTTTAGCACCGCCGACGTTGCTGCCCGTCGGTGGCTAGCGGTCGGTGGCGGGAATTTACTTGTGCCGATAGTAAGCTGCGCTATGCCTCACTCATTCGGGCCGAAAGAGCTGTTATTTGTTAATTTGCAGTACGGGCCGGTGAGGTTGTCTTGGGTTCCGAAGATCGAAATGAAATTCCTGACACCCGTTGTGTTACCTTTCAAAATGCTTGGGTAGAAATTATTTTTCTCTAAAAAATATTTCAACGGAAAAAAAAACAATTGTCTACACTATACAGTCTACAGGGTATTATTTTTCATCACTATTATCATCATCATCACCATCCTCCTAGAGCAGTCCGCTTCTGGAAATTTATTATTTATTCATCCCGATCGATTTCGGTCACGGCGACTGAATACACGGAGGAACTTCGTTGGTGTGACTAACGTCCCCTATTTTAGCTGTGAACGTGCGTTCTCGAAATAGACCTTCATCAATAGTAGTAATAGTGCCTACCACAAAAGAAATGAATGAAGTAGGTACTGAACAATTTTGTTATTCAATACTACTAATTACCTATAAAATTGATCTATTCGTAGAGTTCACAGCATCAATAAAAAAGAAACTATCGTCGCTCAACCCTTTCCATCCACCGTCCAATCCAAGTAGCTTGTAGCGTTTTTAATTTATTTCACACAGTACAACACTGAACGCCCGCGTTTCCAAATAAACGAAAGCTTATTTCACTCACGCCTGACTTTGAAGCATCCTCCGATTGGAAACTGGAAAATATTTCCAATATTTTCCGGGTTGAAGAATTTTCGTTTCTATTCAAAAGTATGTGCGAACCGTACGCGCCAGAAGAGGAAATGAATTTGATTTAGCTACGTTCATAAGCGTTCAATTTTCATCATGTTTGGATGTTGGTAAATAAAAAGTTACTACTTACTTCATCTTTAGAGTTCTCGGGAGATAGAAATCTTGTATCTTTTAGCTGCGCAAATATTAGGCAAATGATTGAATACATCTAGCTAAATGGATTTACGCCAGTTTCATTCAAATAGTAGGCAAGTTTTGTCCGATTAAAGTTATGTTACAACGGTTTTATTTCCATTTAAATGTTTACGCAGGTAAAGAGGAAAAAAATCCGTCCTGAGAGTTAAAATTCAATAGAGCTCGACCGCAGCTTAAGCCCGCAGTTTAAGATACAGAGGTAAATAGGATCTAAAAGCATCGAGATCTAAAAGTCATATTTAATTGGCAATATGATAAAAAACTCGCCCACCCCGGGTGACGTCAATTAACTCTAATTCATACATTCAGTATTGTATTCTTGTGGATATCATACGTAAGAAGAGATGGAAATAGTAGTAGGGCTTGTCCCCAAAAAATACTCTGTATAAAAATCCATGAGGTAAGTAAAACGAACCCTTATGGTAAGGAAACAACAACTACAAAGGGTCATAACGTCATGACAGTTTTTGAAGAACGAGATATATTGAGAAAGTGAGTTAGAGTGAAGGAAATATTATATAGTTTATCTTACTGATAATCGTTGTATGAAGAGGGGTAGAACTTTTTCTACCCCTCTTCATACTTCGCTTTTTTATAAGTAGTTGCAGACAGTAAGTGGTATTTTAACCGACTTAAAAAAAGGAGGGGGTTCCCAATTCCGTTGTATTTTTGTTATTAGTAAGTTTTAATCGTAATTTAAAAACTAAACGTCTTAATAAAAACAAAATCCTGTAATAGAATAGGCAAATCAAGGCCTTTCAGATAACACCTATTTAGCCGTGTAACTATTCATATTGCTTGACCACCGTTTTCCTTACATTTATAACTACAGACTTTGCTATAATTTTCATGTAAAATCTATATATATAAAAGAGAACTATCCTCACTCACTCACTGACACACTCATCACGAAATCTCAGAAACTACAGGGTCTACAGATCTGAAATTTGGCAAAAGTATTCTTTGTAGGGTGTAGGCGCTCACTAAGAAACGATTTTGGGAAATTCAACCCCTAAGAGGGTAAAAAGGGGTAAAAATGTTTGTATGAAAAATCGTATTCCTTGAACTTAGAAACTTGAAACCTGGGACATGTAATATTCCACACAATCAATGAAGATTGGTGTCATTGAAAATTTGAAATAGTCCTTGAGAGGGTTGCAATGGGGTGGTAAAGTTTGTATGGGAAAATCTTAACGCGTGGTGTGATTTTATTGAAACTTCGTCAGAACACTTTGAATATTAAATAATAAAAGACCGCATACCAGGTTTTCGAAAAAAATACCTTTATGGAGGGTAATCTATACTAATAAAATCCTTTGTCCTGAATGACTGACGGATCAACGCACAGCCTAAACCGCTGATCGTAAAGACCTGAAACTTGGAGGGCGTATTCTTTGTATGACGTAGACATCCGATAAGAAAGAATTTTCCGAGATTCTACCCCTAAAGGGGTGAAAAACGTGGGCAAAGTTTGTATGGAACAACGTGATTCCTTGGTCCAATCTACTTCAAATTTTGCATAAACATTCTTTAACAAAATTGATGAAAGACGTGTTTCGTATATTACGGAAATTTATCGCCTAACGGGGTTAAAAAGTGGTACAAAGTTTTTTAGGGGTGATTTGCATCGAAGTTGATATCAATACTCCTTAGTGACACATGTTATGCCATTTTATTTTGACACTGTCGTGTTTGAAAACTCATTCCAAATTTATTCAAAAACGTTCTCACGTAAAGGCTTCTACGCACAGGTGCGTGGGCATATGTACGTTATTATTGGCGATAATATCAGACAATATAACAGAATATATCACAATATCGCATGCGCAAATATTGAAAATGTTTATGTTTTTCTGATCGAGTATAGCCCCGATTCATGAAATTCTGACATTTGCCTGTAGTTTCACAGATATGAGAGGGGTTGTTGTACATTTGCCACAAAGTAATTTTTTTCACAATTTTGAAACTCCATACATGAAAAGTAAATTCGTCACATGCATTAAAAAAAGATGTGTAATTGAATAAAGTGATCGGTCACAATTATGTCAATATTTGCGTCTGCCGGAGGGCTTCAAAGTGCAATTTAAATTTCCAAAATCGGGTGGTAACTTTTTGAGATTTTCCAAAATTTGTTAAAATTCAACAATTTTCTGGATCGAGAATTTTCCAATTACTTCTTTTGAGCTCGCTATTGAAGAAACAGAAAAAATTATATCTCAAGATTGAATTAAGCTACAGCTTGAGCCATCTTGTAGGCAGTAGAAAGGCCTTTACGCGCAAAGCCACTCTGCGCTCCGTTCACTTTTTCGTCAGTACATTATAGTCAAAGTTTATCGTGTGCAAGAAAATTTTATAGAAATAAATTCTAAATTACATTTTCAATGCCTTTGATAGTTGCGCGTAGTGTAAGATCTGTAGAATTTTAGTTCATTATGTATTAGGATGGCCAAAAAGTTACATACTGCTACGAAAACGCAATTATGTGCAAGGAATTGGGACGCATTATCGCAATAACGCATGCAATATTATCGCCGATAATAACACACCTGTGTGGGGGAGCCTTAAAAGCTTGGTGCAATGCGATACTCTTTAAAATTGGAATGTCAAATAAAAAATAATATTTAAATCGGATTAGAATTCGAAATTTCAATTTCATTCATTTGTGCTTGGATATTTGAATACCACGGGGATAGAAAGTTTTTTTTTTTACATTTAGAGATTTTTAACAGAGACCATAACGAAAATAAATAAGCACCTAAAGCGTTGAACCATGGTTAGGACCTTGGAGAAGAACTTGCTGCTTTTTGTAGCGAAAATGAAACTTCATCAAGAGTGAATCATAATCAAGAGTGAGGCATATAAAAATTCATCATACCTATACCGGCTGTTAACTCGGGTTGCCAACGGAAACAGGAACGAAAAAAGGAGTGAGAGCGGGAACAGGTACCTCCATATTACTACAACACGGGGTAGGTAATGTAGTAATATGTAGGTACTTTTAATTCCATTCTTATGTCAAATTACCGGGCTTGGGAAGCATTTCACATGAAAGGACATATGTAAAAAAAGAGTATAAACGCAAACGAAGTTGCGAGCGGGTCAGCTAGTATAGATATAAATAAATAAATAAATAAAATAAATAAATAATGCGGGACGTAAACACACATCATGTAGCCCCAAACTAAGCAGAACTTTTGTTATGGGAACCACATGATTGATATACTACACATTTTTTTTTTGTAAGTACATACATATCATATCATTATGTAATATATCAATCATGTGGTTCCCATAACACAAGCTCTGCTTAGCTTGGGGCTACATGATGCTGTGTGATAGTTAAGCATTATTTCTTTATTTTATTTTTTATTTTATCATACATAGAAAACACCCAGACCCAAGACAAATATCTACAGAACATGCAAACATTTGTCCCGTAGCGGGAATCGAACCCACAACCTTCTGCGTCTTAGGCGGACCTTCGCCCACTTCGCCACAGAATATACTTCTATAATAATGTATAAATTTCAGGTTTCTCACTTCCCAAACTTCGGAGTTAAGGGGTGGGGGGTTATGGTCATTTTTTGGACTTTTTTCATCTTAAATTAAAAACTGTGCATGATATCAAAAAAATAAAAACGGATTTTTACTGTTCAAATCAAGTTTTTTCATTTGATACCCCACTTGACCTATCAAGCCCCTTTTATTTTTCAACCCCCCCATTTTGGAAGAGGTCTCAAAAATTGTTTTAGATGGGGACTTTGCTATAATTTGGGGGGGGGGGGGGGGGTTGATCATAAAATGTCAATAAATAAATAAATAAATAAATAATGCGGGACTTAATCACACAGCATCATGTAGCCCCAAACTAAGCAGAGCTTGTATTATGGGAACCACATGATTGATATACTACACATATAATTTTTTTTTTAAATATATACATATCATACATAGAAACATGCATCGTATAAAAAACAAAAACTGCTTTAAACTGAGCTAATTGATATGATATGCCACTTTCATATGATATGCCACACAACCTATTGGCACCAGTTTGAAACCATTTATCTTACTTTTGACCTTTTTTGGATGAAAATGAAAACTATTTTTTTCTTTTTCTGGCAATCTTATTCAGTTAGTGCATTTAAAATTTATACCAGATTTCCAGTCGGTAGCTTATGTAGTTCTTGAAATAAGCATCTGTGACAGACGGACAGACGGACGGACGGACAAAGCGGCACCATAGACCTGAGGCAAATCGAACCCGTAACCTTCTGCGTCTCAGATGGACCTTCATTCACTGCGCTACAGAGACCGTCAAATATTAATAAACAATGATTGGAATAGAATTTCAAAATAGGCTTACATTCGTTTTGTCATAGAACACAGCTTTTTTTCCTATGGCTATTCCAGTTAGATTCTACCTACTAAGGTGGTTTGCGCGCCCTACAGTTTATTTTTCATCCATGGGCTCGCCTTTTTGATGCAAATTTAATGAGGCAGGGAGGCTGCCTTTAGACTGACCATTACGGAGACAAGGGCTGTCTGAACGCTGTCCGCTATAGCTTTTCAGCGTTCTTTTATAATGGAACCATTTGGATAAAATGTGCATGGAATTTGCTTAAATAGCACAAATTAGAGACATGGTCGAATTACTGTTATTTATTTTAAGAACGTTGTGTTTTAGAAATCATTAGCAAAAAGACTTATTTTTCTTTTCGAGTCTTTGCATAATTGTAAAATGTCGGCCCGTGAGAAAGTTTTAAAACGAGAAATATTGCTTAGTCATCCGCCGAATAATTCGTTTCCGATAAGAATAGTCTAAATACTCATAATTGTTCTACGAACTAGCCAGCATCGCAAACATAAAGACAAAAATAAATTCCTTCAATCCCAATAAACGCAGCTTGAATAACGTTCAATGAAAAATATTGGTAGTCACGTCATGAGTTATGTCATTGGCTAATTATGTACCTATATAGTTGGACTTTGCTACCCGGGTAATCATGGTGGTTTTTTGATAATTAAGAATCAAACGCATTGCATTCCTAACTGGGTATTACAGACATTTAGAGCGATTCTAACAAGGTGCTTGCCATTCACAGATGAATGTTAAAGCCTTTTCAGCGCTGAGCTTGTTCGTTAAAAAAACGTTCGTTTAGCGGTGGTAAAGCAGCCATTTTATGCGATCAAAAGCGACTGAGTAATAAGGTTGTTACTAAATACTGAGGCGGTGAAATGGAGCGGTTAGTAGTTGCTTTTCATGCTGCATAACTGACCCTTAATTGCTATTTCTTTCAATATACCCCGCGAATACGATGTACTCATTAAAAGTTAACTGGATAAAGATTCAACAACTTCTTTAATTAAAGTTGCGTGATACTTTGATCTGCAGCAATTAACAACATTCTTGAAATTTGTTTAAAGTACTTCGAAAGCATAAATACCTATGTAAACAAGTTTAGTTAACTTGCCTTTTCTGCTATGTGTAATTATGCGATTAAGTCTCTTTACATAAAAAAAATGTATTAAAATAAAAATCCCTAGAAAAATTGTTAATATAAATCACTGGAATCAACACTTCTCCTATTAATCGTCTAAACCTGTGTTTAAAAAAATATATTATACTTTCAGCTTAGAAATGGATTCTCCCTTGATTTTGTTATGAAATCTAATGACATGTTGAGTGTTCTGAAAGTTTCAACTACGCCACTAGCATTTCAATGTAATCCCGGATAACGTTGCAAACAGAATTGCAATCTGATTGAATATAGATGAAACTTTTAATTACTTCTCAACTCTGAACCTGCACAACCTGAAGTTTGATGTATAGTATCACTTCAACGTTATCTGGGTAATAATCTAGACCACAAACTTGCATTCGAACAAACTTACATTACAGAAGTTCGACAAAGATATTTTTTATGGTATTAGAAGAACACTTAACATTCATGCCATGTCAAGCACATGGCCCACCTAATTTTAAGTGGTCGAAAGTTAACCATTACCTTTCACAAAGCATTGCATCGTAGATCAAGTTTTTTGGAACGCTCAACGATGCAACGTCCTGAGTCCATCAACTTAAGGCATGAAGATGATAAACCTTTTGTGCCTTTAATTCACCGGCAGCCACACCCTCCAAACCAAGACACAGCAACGCTGCTTCACGACAGATAGGTATAGTGGCAATACTTTCCCGGACGAGCCCTCTACAAATAACTCTACTACTACAAATAAATATGTTATCTTATCTTATCTTACGTATGTGTATAAAAATATTGTATAGTAATAATTACCTGGTTTTTCAATGAGTAGGTATAAAGATCAATAATGAAGAAGAAAACCATTTTTTGTTATATATGCCAAAAAAATCTACAAAAAATTACGAGAACAACTGTGTTTTTATAATTTTTTTTATCTCTAAAACTGACCAAGATATCGAAGTGCAAAGTTAACATTTTCGGTCTAAGCCGCGGACCGAGCGCGATATCGTTGATGACGTCACGGATCCTGCCTCCGTGCAAGTGACTCGGGGATTCGAAGCATTTACCCCAATGTGCCCGTCGCGCGCGGAACTATTTTGTTTATTTTAAATAAGAAACAATAAAAACTACATGAGTTCATATAATACATGTTGTATTGTGTCTTAGTGTAAAAATAGGGCCACAAAAACACCCGAAAAGTTGTTTTTTTACGTTCCTAAGGATGCGAAAATCAGAAAAAATGGACAAATGCTATGAGAAGAGCACATCCATTAGGGCCAAAAACAACAGCATATATATTGTTGTGAGGATCATTTCGATGTCAATTGTTCAAATACCATGTGAAATACTTAGTAGGTACTTAATTTTGCCATGTGAAATACTAACTAAGTACCTAGTGGGTAGACTAGGTAGGTACTTGGTTTTTGCTAGTAATATGCTTTTTACGGTTCCATACCCAAAGGGTAAAAATGGAAACCCTATTACTAAGACTTCGCTGTCCGTCTGTATGTCTGTCTGTCCGTCTATCTGTCACCAAG
This sequence comes from Horisme vitalbata, assembly GCA_951804965.1. Lineage (NCBI taxonomy): Eukaryota > Metazoa > Arthropoda > Insecta > Lepidoptera > Geometridae > Horisme > Horisme vitalbata. The sequence continues at coordinate 9,081,118 of OX638102.1, forward strand.
CTGTATCTCATGAACCGTGATAGTTAGACAGTTGAAATGTTCACCGATGATGTATTTCTGTTGCCACTTTTATGCCGTTTTTTGCTCGATATTAATAACAGCAACAGGTAGACGCTTGAAATATGCACAGAATATTTTGTTTATATATTTACTTCAAAAATAAATAATTAAATTAAATTAAAATGAATTAAGGGGGGCTCCCCGATGCATTTATATATTAGTAGGTATGTAGGGTACTCGACTCTCACTTTATTGAACCATGCAAAGGTTAATGATTTCTTTATTTTTATAAAATATTATGCCACCATCATATCGCGAACTATGGGAAGGTTGTTAGATTGGCCTTTTTTAAATCCTTCTTCCATTTTAGTTCTAAAACAATAATTTACACTATACACTCACTCAATCAGCATTCTTTTAAATTAATAAAAATAACCAGAGGGCACGAGAGCAAACAACTTAGCAGCGAAATGTACTACGGACGCCCGCCGCCGTATACGAGCGATGACGTCACGCGCTACTCGCGATCACTAGCGAGATTTAAAAAACCTACGTAAACTTCCCATGCTTATAACTTCGGTAATATTGCACCGATCGATGCGAAATAAAAACTAGCATAATGTGAACGGTCTAGACTTTGATTCTACGTACATAAAAGTATAATATTTTATCCTTGTTATCTTCTTCATTGTCATGTGTTTCAAGCGATATACGAGCGACTCTATTATGCTTTATCTGGACTAGCTGTTAGCCTCGCAAAAACTCAGTAATGGCTCGACCGATTAGATTTTTGTTTTTGTTGTGTTCGTTATTGTCAGAACAATATTGATATTACAGATTTATTTGGAAAATCCACCGGAAAATTGAATAACACGGGAAACACTGAAAGTGTTTTTATCTATTTTTTCTATGTTCCGAAATAAATGTTTTCTTCTATCTATCTGTAAGACTGATGTATGAACTATTTAATTTATACAGAAAAACGTCTCGGGTCAGTTAGTAGACATATTCAGTCCATTGCTGGACGTAGGTTACCCTAAAAAGAAGAATATACATATTTACCTGAGATCCCGACATCCTCGGCGTAGGGATTATATATATTTATATATATAATCCCTACGCCGAGGGTTATATATATAATCCCTACGCCGGTCACAGTTTCTCGTATCGCCGACACTCTGGCCCTCGGCTTAGGCTAGGAATTAGATGCTGGGTTGTTTGGCTGTGGTATGCCCCAATCACTTGAAATCAGAGCTCCGATTGTTTTACAGCAGGATGCACCACGGGCAGGTAAGGTTGGCTTGGGGTCCAAAGAAAACACTTTTAAATAAACTCACAAGCTTACAACCTTCACTACTTTCCTAACATTATACATAGTGTAGGATCTAAAAGAAGCAGAATGGATTATTGCAGCTTTTCTTATAATACGGTCTGATCTCCCAACTTTGTATGTATTCATAACATCACGACTCACAACTTGCGACCTCCATGTACCATAAACTGAAGTGGTGAGAAAGATGCTGAAAGCTGTTTCCTCTGAACAATCTTACAAAGAGAAAACAAGTACGTGGTTTGGAACCGGGATGAATGTAGTTGTATCTGAGGGTATATTATCAAATATGATAATTATATTATGATGTGCATTATAGAGACGAAAACTTTAAGTAATGAGATTTTCTGTGGGCCTTAAATAATTTAAATACTTGTTCGCTCAATGTATGTAAAAAGCCAGTTGGGACGTGAGAGGTACAATTCTCGGCACAGGACTCATCTAAATATATGCATAAAATTGTATTGAAGCTCAGTGACTGACTGACTGACAATCAACGCACAGCAAACCATAAGTACTAGAGTTTTTCTGAAATTTAGTCCATAAAGGGGAGAAAGCATGGAGCGCGTGAGTTTTATTTTAACAAGCCAATAATGGCTCCAGCTCTGGAAGGAAGTGATGCCATGGTTTGCAAGTACTACTGTCTGTTATAGTAATTATACTATGAGGGAAATGTGTTGTGGATTAAAAACTTTTATGAAAATGTTATTCATTATAACTATACGCAAACTTTTCACATCTGGATCCTTATTTTAGAAATACCTACAGACAACGCAATATAGAAAGTATAGTTCTTTAGATTTTATTCGTCGCTTTCGTCGTGGTGCACCTGCTGCGCCACAGAAAATACGTATTGACGTTTACTGCAAAGAGATAAGAGCGCAACGTAACCGTGTACAGGAACGGTAAAATATACGTCTAAAAGGCACTGTCCCTCGCGTTTTCCATAGCACTATGGATCTATGGGTATACATATTCGTTGTGTTCAGTGCAAGCCTCGAGACGGCCGCGCCGCGCTGGGTCGCTGTAAAACAACGCAAGAGAATACACTTTTAATTACGACCTGGCGGACTACGATGCTTAGAATACCCCTTTGATAACCACTGCTAAGCAACACTCTGATATGATTCGTATCAGTAAATAAATAAAGTCTAGTTTCTAATTGGCAAGTTTGCTGTGGTTGTTTTGTTACTCACATTTCAAGTCCGAAATGTAGACCGGTAGTTTGTTGAAGCAAAATCTAAAATGTACTGCTGCAGAGTTGCGTTTTACCTGAAACAAACAGGACATGTATTATAACACTTTAAAAAATAGTAAATACTTTTCAAAAATAGTATTTCTGAAGCAGAGTTTCTTGCCATTTCTTCTTTGTTTGGTCAGATTGTGTATTGAATTTAATAAAAAACTTGTTAAAGTGATCCATATAGATTCTATTGATTAAAGTTATTTTCTTTCATTCCGACCACGTAACTTGGGAAAAATTAAATGTTATGTCTCTATATCAGTAGTCCTTCAACTCACCTACCTATACAGAAAGAACGTTTTGATTGGTTTGTTGCCGTTTTTTCTCGAGCTTGATTGCGTTGTAATTGGTTCAAAGTGATCCTAAGATTTTACTAAAAATACTATGTGCTACTAAAGGTTCTACTAAGTTTGTAGAATATATGTGAGATTTTTGGCCCTCATTCACACCAAAACTACTGAACTAATTGAGCTGAAATTTTACATATTATATAGTTTTAGACCTGGAAAAATGTTTTGGATACATCCTAGTAGTTAATTGTTAATATCATTTTGATATTATGTTAAAATAGGCTCAAACCAAATTACAGTGACCTAACAGGGTGCATGGACTTGCTATTATCAAGGTTTTTATAATTATGTATAAGTGATATTTCTAACTCATCACAATAATATTTATACCAAGTAGTGTATGGGCTCTTGGCCATAGATATAGTAGATAATTTTCAGTAGCAAGTCGAAAGTTACTATAAATTTGATCACTGGTTATAGCCAGCACGTTTTGCGAAATACCTCAGTAAAGTAAGCCAATGTAGGAAACTATCTAAAATGTTGCTTCAGCGCAGTTTAATTCTGTTAAGCCGCACAGAGGTTCCCAGTTTGAAGCGAGCGCAAATTAAATTATGTACACAGCTATATGCGAGTACTTATGTGTTTAACCCCGAATAAATTGTTTGTGATAAAAGATTTATTTATGAAATAGACTAGGATTTTATTTAATTAAATGGATTTAAATAAGGTATTCTCATCAGCATCATCGCCATCTCATCATCATCATCATCATCATCAGCCTATAGCAGTCCACTGCTGGACATAGGCCTCCCCTAATGAGCGCCATTGCGCCCTGTCCTGAGCTCGACGCATCCAGCTTCTACCAGCAGCCTTTCGCAGATCGTCACCCCACCTGGCCGGAGGGCGTCCTACACTACGTTTGCCGAGCCGCGGTCTCCACTCAAGAACTCGTTTACCCCAACGGTTATCGGTTCTTCGGCAGATATGGCCAGCCCACTGCCACTTCAGTTTGCTAATTCTCTGAGCTATGTCGACAACTTTAGTTCTATGTCGGATAAACTCGTTACGGATTTTATCCTTCAGAGAAACCCCGAGCATAGCTCGTTCCATAGCTCGCTGAGCGACTTTAAACTGGTGGACTAGCCGTACTGTGAGTGTCCACGTTTCGGCTCCGTATGTCATGACGTTTTCAAACATTGCGGTATAGGTGACGAGAAAACTCGACGTAGTTTTCCAAATGCCGCCCAACCCAGCTGAATCCTCCTCTTGGCCTCCTTCTCGAAGTTGTTTCTACCCAACTGCAATATCTGCCCGAGGTATGTATACTCCGAAACAACTTCAATAAGGTGTCCATTAACGACGACAGGACTCGGATCAATTCGGTCATTGACCATAACTTTGGTCTTGTCCAAATTCATGCCGAGACCTATCTTTCGCGAGGCTGATGCTAGGCCGTCCAGCATCTGTTGCAGCTCCTCCAGCGACTCCGCCATTAGGACTATGTCATCAGCGAATCGCAAGTGTGAGATGTGCTCGCCGTTTATGTTTATGCCCATACCTTTCCAGTCCAGCGTCTTAAACATATCCTCCAACGCGCTTGTGAACAGTTTCGGAGATATGACATCTCCCTGTCTCACTCCGCGGCGCAGTTGGATGGGTTTAGACTGCTGGTCCTGTACTCGGACACTCATAGTGGCGGCTTCGTACAGACACCTCAACACTTCGATATAACGATAGTCCACTTGGCATCGCTGCAAGGATTCCAGGACAGCCCAGGTTTCTACAGAGTCAAAGGCTTTCTCATAGTCCACAAACGCCAGACACAGGGGCTGATTATACTCTTCGGACTTCTGTATAATCTGCCTCACTGTGTGAATGTGGTCTATGGTGCCATATCCTCCGCGAAACCCGGCCTGCTCCGGTGGCTGGAACTCATCGAGTCTTCTGGCGAGACGATTTGTAATAACCCGAGAAAACAGCTTATAGATGTGACTCAAGAGCGAGATGGGTCTGTAATTTTTAAGAAGCGTCCTATCTCCCTTCTTAAAAAACAGAACCACCAAGCTCTCATTCCACGCCTTTGGAGTTCTCCCACAGTGAAGGACGGAGTTGAAGAGGTTCCGCAGCTCCTGCACAACAGGAGCTCCTCCTGCCTTCAGAAGTTCCGAAGTAACACCGTCTTCACCGGGGGCTTTTCCATTTTTAAGCTGTCTCAGGGCCAGTACGATCTCGTCTTGGCTGATCTCTGGCAGGTCGTCGGTATAGTGGCGGGTGAGGGTAGCTCGAGAATCGTGGCTGGTACGTTGGGGGCAAGGAGCATGTGCCGTATACAGTCGGCCATAAAAGTCCTCTATCTCAGATAATACCTCCGGCTTTGACAAGACGGTTCGGCCATCGTGTGTCGTTAACTTCGTCAGGTGGCTCCTGCCAAGCTGCTGAGTGAATACTTTGGACCCTCGGTTTCGCTCTATTGCCTCTTCAATGAGGCGTGTATTGGAGCTCCGAAGGTCGCGCCGTATCATCTTCGCAATTCGCTTGTTCAGGTCTGACCTCTCTGACGAAGTGGCCTGAGTGGTTTCCCGTCTTTTTGTCATCAGCCGAAGAGTCTCATCCATGAGTTTGGACTTCTTGCCTTTAGGCTGCATTTGGCAGAATTTGATGCCCTCGTCCCTTAACGTTCCAACCACGTTTTGTAGGGCCTCATCAAAGTCATCGGTAGGTTCCACAGCAACGAATCTGTCACCGAGAAGCTTCTGAAACTTCTCGGTGCCCGCTATGATCTGGAGTAGATTGGGTCGGAGCGTGGACTTCATCAGACGGTTTCTTTCCAGCTTTAGATTGATATTCAGAGAGCCTCGGACAAGTCTGTGATCAGATCCGGTGTTGAACCTGTTGATCACGGAGACGTCTCTGAATATGTGCCTTTTATCCGTCATGATGAAGTCGATCTCGTTTTTGGTCACAGTGTCGGGGCTACGCCATGTCCACTTCCTGTGGGGCTTCTTCTTGAAGAACGAGTTCATCAAGAAGAGCCCCTCCTTCTCTAGGAAGTTGACCAGCATTTGCCCCCTGTGATTTCTACACCCAAAACCATGCGGGCCCACTCTGGATTCGTCGCCAATTCGGACTCCCACTTTGCCGTTAAAGTCCCCCATAACAACGTTGAAGTGAGCCTTCGTGGTGTTGTGTAAGGCTTTGGATATGTCCTCGTACATATCCTCCACTTCATCATCCAAGTGTGCCGAGGTCGGTGCGTAAACCTGAATTATCTTCATGCTATACCTCTTGGATAGCCGAAGGATCAGGTATGCTACCCTGGTCGACACACTGGAGATTTCTTCAACGTTGTTAGAGAGGGCCTTATTGACGAGAAACCCTACGCCACTCTGGGATGTTTGGTCACCCTCGCGGAAGTACAGAAGGTGGCCCGAGTCTAGGGTTATGGTGTCCTCTCCCTCTCTACGGACTTCACACAACCCCAGAACATGCCACCTAATGTTCTCCAGCTCCACTTCCAACTGCGCTAGATGTTCGTCGAGCCTCAGAGTCCGTCCGTTAAACGTAGCCAGGGTCAGATTTTGCAGGTAGCCAGAGGTAGCCCGGGGATTCCTAGCACCCCCTGTCCCGCCGTTACCATGGCCGCTACCTGGATGGCCAGGAATAGCGGGACGGCCGGGAACTGGGGGCCTTCTCTTTTTTGTGTCGTTCATAGTAGGGGGGTATGCCCATAATCCCCACGCTGGGCATGCGGGTTGGGGATCGCAGGACACAGCTTTTCGCACCGCCGACGCTGCTGCCCGTCGGCGGTCAGGGAATTTAGCTGTGCCGGTGTAGGCTGCGCTATGCCGCAATCAGCCGGCCGCCAGAGCCTCGTTCGTTAGTCAGCAGGGTGCACCGCGTGCAGGTGAGGTTGGCTTTTGTGTCCGGAAGTTGGAGGTTGGAACACCTTACCCCCCATCGCCATCTACAGCGCGGAAACTGTCAAAACTGTATGAAAATTGACAGTTCTCTCGATATATATCTAATAGAATCAAATATATCGAATCGTCAGAATCAGGCCCCTGGTCTTCGATGCTTCTTCTACCTACCCTCGGTCACTATTCGGTCAATGTTCTGCACCACCTGTCATTACCACGCCTTGCAACGTCAAGGTATTCTCATAAAAAATAAAAAATAATTAACGCGGATTTTTTTATACCTTTAGGTATTTGATGAGTTAATAAATTTTAAAGAATCAATATGAACTAATTTTGATATTAGTTAGAATCATGACTAAAATCAAGAAAAATGACGAAAAAACTATCCTCTCTAACCCTTTGCTTGGGTTTTTGATTTTTCTGTAATATAGATGGCTCCATTCCGACTGCCCCCTCAGGTTGGAGAGTTGTTCAGATTTCTAATTACAGAACTATCGAACTACCGAATCTAGCGCACTACCGAGTTTTCTCGAATTTCCATCAGAGCCCAGCGCTCAAATCATTAGTTTGATTTAGATATTCAAATTTCACGAGTCGTAACTAAGCTTTGATTCCAAAGTAATTAGTCCGTAACACAAATACCACGAACGGATTCTCAATTTCAAACATATTCATGCTTAGATTGATCCAATTAGATTCGTTATCCTGGGTCAACAGGTAATTGTAGACAATGGCTAATTGTTATTTTGAATTTGCAATAATATGATAAATTTAAAAAGTTTGTTTTCAATAGGGATAGTGCTGATTATCTAGCTTTACTATTTTCGGTCTTTAAAATACATGAAATTAAAAACACAACAATATTCCACGCACAAACCCACCACATCACCGCCCGCTCCTCTAAAGATCGTCCCGACAAAGCATACCAATAGTTGTAGTAAAATATTATTTTCAACATATTTTAAATAGGAAGCTATTCTATGGCTAGACATACGTCCAAGCCGTGGAATGGTAGAGGCCTATGCCTCCTCTGATAAGCGCCATTGCGCCCTGCCCTCAGTTCGTCGTATCCAGCTTCTACCACCAGAATTTCGAAAAATCGTCACTCCGCCTAGCCGGAAGGCGTCCTATCCTTTACTACGTTACCTATAATAATATTTAAATAATATTTACTTTTTATAAATTGGTACAAATTGACTTGATAACAAGCCAAGCAAACCTGTTGAGTGCACTAAGATGTTATTCTTACACGCGTCGCAAAAGACGCCTTGAGCAATGCTGCAATACATTATACGTAAGCCAGGCACTAACGAGTTCATTTATATCTTCTTGTCAGCCATACACTCCTGGTAGATTTGAGGCGGGAAACCAAGGCAAAACCTGACAAACATAGCCTCATTTGTATTAATTCCCACGTACTTATGTAGCATATTATTTTGTTTGTTACATATCAAATAGATTTTGCTGTTGCCTATTAATAATGGTTTGATTATTATGTCAAACATCAAGTAAAGACCTTTATAAATTAAAAAAAACTTTGGTTAAGGATAATGAAAAACTAGTTTTATTTAAATTATTTTCAAGCAAATATTTTTCAGGTCATTTCATTACAAGATTTTAAATAATTTAGTTTTAAGTTCATATTCATATATATTTATGTAATACAGTCATAATGTTTTTTTGTACAAAAACATGGATGATCAGTATAACACTATGAGCCCAATTTTGGGCACAGCAACGGAGTAGGAGTCGAGCCCTACTGATGTTTATGTTCATGTTGATGATGTGGATGTTTAAAGTATATAAAAGCGACTATAAAAAAGCGAATTTTCTTTCAGTCAGTATGTTTCATTGGACTGAAATGGGCAAAGGGGCTATTTCTATTCACGGGAGAGTTCAGAGAAACTGCTCCGAACTTGCACTTGATTCCAAATAGCATACGAGTAGATTTTCCAGCAACATTGCTCTGAATGACCGGCCGGGACGACGGTACCATGCAGTCCCCGATCTCGTTTCAGATAGCTTCATCAATCTTCAACATTGTATCAGCGTTCTATTCTAAAAACAGAACGAAAACGAGGTTACATTCGACTCATATCGGGGCATTCGTAATTTTGGTATACTTGGAACACAGTAACCATGATTATGTGAAGTACCATGATCAAAGAATATCATAATTTGCAGACAGTTGAGTTTTTATCTGTTTTGATTCTGCAATTTCCCGGAAGATACTTGCTCGTCATTATAAATGTTCTAAAAACCTATCTCCTTACTTCTTCTGTACAAAGAGCTAGGCTATATATATATAGGCTAGGGTTCTGTATAGGCTAGAGGCCAACTCTGGTGTCCGATCTCCTAATAACATAATAATATTGCGAATGTGAGCATTAACTACTCAACCGATCTTCATAAAATTTCACATAAACATTACAGTAAAGGAAATAGGGCACCTTTCATTCACAAAATAACTGTTTTTGAGGGATAGAAAAATTACTAGTATCTAGACCGATTGACAAAATATAATATTCATTAACGGGGGCACTTCATTCATCCAGTTATATGAATCCGTTAGTCTCAATAAGTACCTTTTACCTATCCTTTTTACAATAAAATAACTAATGAAAGTTAGACCGTCATCAGCACGGGCCTTGCCAAGCTCGATCCAAACCGCAATATTTCTTTGTTTTCAAAAAAGTTTTATTCGAATCTCAACCAATTCCATTAGCGGCTGCGGCAAAGTTTATCAAGCTTCACTTCATCTCGAGTTCGTTATTTGTCGAGTTTAAAAGCAATAAACACAATAGGTATGTATTATGTGGTAGTTATTTGAAAATGTTTCTAATAACTCAATAAGCGGAGTCCACTGCACTCAATCAAGCGGATTGAACGCAGGGGTTCCATGTTACGAATGTATTGAAAACTCAAAGTTAAATAAAGAACCTCGCAAATACATCCTCCGCTGAACCGCAGGAATTGCGCTGATGAACGAGCAATGTGGTTCTAATAGCAATAGCCTTTTTTCTAGCTGCAACCGCCCTACGTGAGCGCTTTTACACAAAGAAAATTCGCAAGGAGAAATCGACTTTTGCTGCGAACGTTTTCTATTTTCAACACATTTTCTTCAATAGTACTTCCAACGGTCGTTTCGAATTATATGATGAGAATTGTTACCCATAAATTGATAAAGCTTTTATCGGTATTCACAAACAGGTATCATCGCCGGAAGCTACAATAAAATGAAATAAGAAAATTATTTTAATACGAGAACATTCGCCATTCGTAACATTTTACGATAAAATTATTATATTTTCAATGTAAAAAAATACGTAAAGTAACTAAATGGAGAATTATAGAGCCATGTTTACATTACTCATTGTAGAATACAGCTGCGGTAGATTACCTGAAATGAGCATATGAGAGACCCACGCGCAACTTTGTTCGCGTTATAAGTATTTTTTATCGATGGTTTTCGTCGTTTTTCTTTTTTTATACTACTAATTTAGCAAACAGGCATACGGTCCTCCTGATAGTAAGCGGTACCCGTAGCCTATGGACGCCTGTAACATCAAGAGGTAACATGCGCGTTGCTGACTCATTTAAAATTTTTAAAACGCCCTTTTGGAATTGCTGTATATCGCTGTAGTCTCTGGGGAAAACCTCGGCAGGGAGACCATTCCACAGCTCGATAGTTCGCAGGAGGAAATTCCTCTAGAACCTCACTGTGCGAGAAGACATAGGTGGCAATGTATGTGAATGATACCTCCGCCGATGTCGAGCGGTGCGAAGATAGAAAGAAGCAGCAGGCACCGTCTCAAACAATTCTCCGGAACACTCCCCATTATACAAGCGGTAGAACACACACAGTGGTCACTATTTACCACTGTTCGTTATATAAAAAGTATTTAGTCCCTTTTCAACATTTTCGAACTAACTATTAACTGAGCAAATAGTTGAATTAGCTTAATTTTCGTGGTAAAAACTTAATTACATACATTAAGCATCTGGTACTGATTAATGTATTTTGAGGAATATTTAATCCAGAAATTATTTATAATGGTTCTAATCACGGGCAGGTGAGGTTGGCTGCTGTCTATCTAGGACTCTGGCGGCCGACTGATTGTGGCAAAGTGCCGCCTATCACCTGCAATCCCCAACGCTGCGTAGGGATTATGGGCATATCCCCCTTTATTAGGGGAGGCCTATGTCCAGCAGTGGACTGATATAGGCTGATGTGGATGTGGCAGCCTATTACCAAGACAGCTAAATCCCCTGACCGCCGACGGGCAGCAGCATCGGTGGTGCGAGTAGCTGTGCCCTGCGATCCCCAACCCGCCCGCCTATTATTTGCCTATCTCCCTTCTTAGGGAAGTCTATGTATGTCCGGTAGTGGACTAATTAATTTTTTAAGTGCTATTGCTGTTATTGTACCTCCATTTAACAGCTTACAGCGATTGAAAAACTAGCTTACAAACATCCAAACTTTATCATTTTTTATGAATATTAGTAAAATGTGGTTTGTCAGTCCGTGTATCCACTTTGTGCGCGTGTTTAATCCGATTGTCAGGCGCGGCGCGGGCCGGATCCAATCACGGATTTTATTAACCCTCATTATTATTGATTGCTATGAAACTGGATCTAGAACGTAGCGCAGTCATTATGTTAAATCGTGATACAAATATAATTTGAGTTTTTGGACCGTGTTACTACCTTAAGTAAAGGCGTACTTTCCTAAATAAAAACCTATACCTTACTAAGTTGGTCTTGGCACGAATTCAAAAAAATAAGCTAGAATCATCACTAACTGGTCTGGGTGTTCTAGTACCAAGTTGTAATTAAAGTAACCACAATCAAGTTAAGTACCCACAATCGAATTTTAGATATAGTAAAGTTTTTTGTGAAAGGCTCATCCAGCGAGGTACTACCACCATGCATATTTCTGCCGTGAAGCAGCATTGCTGTGTTTAGGTTTGAAAGGTGTGGGTGCGGGTGAAATTACAGGCACATGAAGCCACTCACCTCAATGACTAAAAGTTGATTTTTGACGTAGGGCGTTGCATCGTAGGGCACGTTTAAAACATGCATGACCTATGAAGCAATACTTTGTTATAAGTAATGGTTACCACTTAACATTAGATGGGTCATGTGCTAGTTCCATCTTCAGGTTAAAAAAAATATAGGTGATTCTCCCAAGCACTAGTACCTATTCTCACCTAGGTATATGCTTTTTACTCCTTTCTTTTATTTTAGTATGATTTTTTTAAAAAATTTTCTAGTAGGTATGGTTTCACCCAATACTTTTCTTAAATATTTATTTCAGAGTCTTTTGATACGAGTATTCAAAGAAATTGAGCCAATCAAAGGGTTTGAATATGACGTGAATTTCCTTTGATTTTCTTCTGTAACGAAACACAAAGAACTAAGAAAATTGGGGTAAATTCCGAAGGCCGATTCTTGTAATTTTATAAATAACAACCACCGTTAAGCCCCTCATTCTTACGTGTATTTACCGTACATTCTCTTAGTCTTGTATTGTGTCTTATCTTGTTTTTTTTTGTTTCACCGCGGCATATTTTTAAATTAGGATGGGAAAAAAATATCTAGAATATCTTATTTATTTGAATTGTAACATGTACTTATATCAGGTGGAAAGAGGGGCAAAATTAAATATCATTTTGCAAACGAATTTTGGAACCAAACCCAGCCTTTTTGCTGGGTTGCCCTCTCAAGCTACTCTCTTTGCCAGAAACGTCTTCATTATCAAAGATTATCATTTATCAAGGAGTGTCCTCGAGAGTAAATCCGGGCAATCGCTCCTCGCAATTATCCTCGATTTTTTCGAGAGGTCTAATTAGTTGGAGTGAAGCGTTCAAGCTAATTAACTTTAATGATAAACGAAGAAGTTCAAGGGCGTTAAGAATAATAAGATGTTATTTCGCTTGAATTCTGATCTAAACTTATTGTTTATGAAATTTCAGAATGTTTGCTGAAGTAAATTTCTAATTTATGAAATAAAATAACTTCAGAACTATTAATACTTACACGTGCAAGAAAATATGTGCTTATAGAAGTTTTTAAACATAATAATTCTTAAAAAGTGATATTTAAATACGTCGTTTTACACCTATGTAGGTATCTACTTAAATGGAAAAAAATATATTCAGATATCACAATTTTGTATGTACCGTACCATAGCAACTAATTTATCTGCGCCCTTTAGTCCCTAGAGGCGACCGTACTTACTTACTGACGAAACGGTTTAAGATCGTGCTCGCGCACCACGGGCGGTAAGAAAAAAAAATGTTTAAAAAAGTTTGGTAATAAAAAAGCAATCCCTGCCCTCATATTCTAATTCGTCCCGTCGAAAATTCCTTACCTCGGCTCAAACCTTGGAATGGCGATTTGGTAGTTTGTTTGTTTGGTAGTCAAGATAGTATAAAGCGGGGAATTCACTAGATGTGGTCTACTACTGTGTACTGTAGAATAGACAGACTGAGCTGTAGTAGTGAGGTCCGGAGGTCATGTCTGTAGATTTACCCGCGGGCATGTCCATCTAGTGAATTCCCCGCTTAATGAGAATACGACTAAGAAAATCTAGAGGTGACAACTAAGAATTAGTCTTTTATATCTCCAGCTCACTTAGTAACAATACTGAATAGGTAATTCAGTAAGAATCCTGGCTTCTCAAGCTTTGATGAATTTGAATCGGTGCGTGTATTATTTAAAAACAACAAGATTTATCGACAAATCACAGTGGTTCTAAGATCTTTCTTGAATAACATGTTATTTGACTTACATGGTCTGTTAAAATCAGGATCAGTTTATTTTGACTTTAACACACACTGTAAGACTGCGGTCCAATCAAAATCGTTAAAAGTAATACATGAATAGGAAGGTATATCGAATATGCAGCTTAGTAATAATCAATATTTTAGTCTAATATTGTATTATTAAACGATACAACATCGATTCTGAAAGCTACATTGCTACAGGCCTCGCTGATAGTAACAAACTAAAACGATTCATAGAGCGGACAGCAAAAAAATACTTGCAAGGAGCATTTCTGAAAGAACATTTTTTTTTCTTTTCTTAGTGTACTTTCATAAGGCTGTAACAGTAAGCTGTAGGCCAATGAGTGATTTAACATTGACCTAGATTTATACCGAGCTAATACTATGAATGTGTCCATTAATGCTTTTCTTACTGTCTATATTTAACGCCAAGTCACCTTGTTCATGTGTTCTTTATAAGTAACACTAGCACTCTCACTACATTACACTATCGTAATCACTACACTAACTCAAGGTTTAGTCCTTTTGAGCCTCAGTCGTCAGTGCGTCAGTGTTGTCAAAGAGCATTGATAAATTATTAACAGTATGTATAATATCGATGCTGTGGGTGTCATGTTTTTTTTTCTCGTATACCTAATAGTAATATTTTGACCAATGACAAAGCGTTTTTTCTTATCACATCTTTACCATCGACTAAAACCTCAATGATTCGTATTTTTGACTACCTGTGCGGTGTCAGTTTAACGCAGCAATGGTGCATATTTTGTTGTTCCTCATCTCTGACGAGGGATAATCGCTACGCTAGTCGCGCCTCCCCACACTAGCCACGGCTTCATTAATACAAATATGACTAATGGGTTTGTATTAACATATAAGCAATGCAACAACATTGTCCCTTATACGCCCGAAGCGTGTAAATACAATCCCAGTTTGCATACACATCGCCCATTATTCAATTGTACAGGTAACACAATTTGCAATGTATTAAACAAACATATTGTTATAATTTTCAACGGAATAATATTTGAAATTGTGTTCATAGTTAGCTTTGGACATTTGTGGGATGGATAACTGAGCATTATAATTTGAATAGGTTCAATGTTATGAATTAATGTTACTCTGTTAAACATTCTACTAATAATATAAAGGCGAAAGTTTGAAAAATGTGAATAAGCCAAATATGAAATGGTTGTCTCTCCTTCACGCCAACACTACTGAATGGATTGAGCTGACATTTTGCACATAATGCACCTAGTTCTAGATTGGGAACAACATAATAGGCTACTTTTGTACCGGGTACCGCGCGAGCAAAGCCGCAAGAGGAAGCTAGTACATAATACAGCTAGGCACGAAAGTCTAGCGCTGACCGTTATCGCGCAGAAGTCAAAAGTGTGGTATCATATGGAGACTAGAGGCGAGAGAGAGTGAGAGACCCATGAGCAGAAGTTTCGTTCACTTACGTGCGGCTAGCTGTACTACAAGATAACTTTCAAATAAAAGGTGTTGGTCCCGACTTTTACAGTCATGAAGCCATATCGGACACCCTTGGACCGTATGAAGAAGGAACTCAAACAAAGAAGGAAGAAAAAGAAGAATACTACTTATACTGTTAATAATAATTTGCATGATTTGATTAAATAAAAATTCATCGTCATCTTTCATTTGGATGAAACTTGGAATATACATAGTTTATGACCTGGATTAAGGCTATTTTTTATCCAGGTACCACTAGAGAAAAACAATAGGAAGCTAGTAATTCCATACAGAGGAAAAAGTGATAGGTATTCTTATTTTTTTAACAAATTATCGAACGGAAGTTCGGCAAGTACGGTATGTTCGCTTTTAATTAAAGTATTTCACAAACAAACATGTAATATTCATCAGCTTCAATCGAGCCCGGTGAAATAAACTATTTCACACCTAAAAACAAGCATGGACGAGTTTTTCTTAGGACAATAATCCTTGGTCATAGAGTGAAATGAAAATTAATGGTGGTCGTGAGTATTTTTTCGTGTAAGTTTGAGTACGCACCATTACTTCCATTTTTGGCGAGCTACCCTCATTTATTATGTAAGTTGGGTTGTGGAGCATTATGAACAAAAATGCAGATGGTACTGAATCGAGTTTATTTCTAAAGTAAACAGTTGTCCCGTATCACATTAGCTTTGATCTCCGTTTGAACGTAATAGAGGGAAATTTCCCGCAACTGACTGACTTCGGGGCCAAAGAAAATGATGTCTCTTTCGCCGGGTGCTTTTTATAATGAAACCTATTCGAAATAACAGCAACAATTTTTGCGCCTCAAAGGTTTTCTCTCTTTAATTAGATTGATGGAGCAGATCTCACGAATCTGTCAGGAATATAATGAACGGGCCGTAATACATTTTTTCCACCTACAGCTCCACTCGGGGAAATAATCATTATAAAAACACAGCGATACCATAGTATAATAATTAACTTAATTAGATTTCTCTCGTATGAAAGTTCATGTGATGCTAATATTTGTCTTAAATTTCATTGAACGAGTGTAAACGAATGTTAAATACGTGAGCAAAACAAGAAAAAAGAGTGCGACAAGTATGCTGCATCAAATTCAATAAAAAAGTATATATTTTTATTATATCTCCAAAACTATAAAACTAAAACAAATTACAATTATCACTTAATTTGACTAGTTAGTCACCCAACAAGTTAAGTATTCAATACTTTCGAATAAAAAAGAAAAAAGAATTTAGAAAGAGCCAAACTTGGACGTACATCAATCGAGATTATTTTAACTAATCGTGTTTCTGCCTTTAATTTGACTCTATGATCCTGAAGTTATTATAGTTAAAACCAAAGTGACTATCGAGAGAAAACGTTGAAGAAACCAGTCAAAAATTATTCATTATTCTTAATGCAGGTGTTGGTTACATTTTTAAAGTATTATGAAAACCTTTTTCAAAATCCATCCGAATATAAGCCCAATCCTTAATTATGTAACTCAAAGGCAGTATCTTGAGTGTGATTGGATGAAATTAGAGGATCGTAAACACACGCGATCTGGAGCAGTGTTTGCGCGTCCTCTCCTGAATAGGCCCGTCTCTTTCAGGGTCTGATGAAATACAAACTATGTCATGGACTGCCGAAATTTCGGCCGATGTTTGCAGTTGCAAACGAACTACCTTGTACTGGGGTAATGGGCTTTTGGACAGGTATAAGTTAGTTCGCTCAGTCTGAGTTGGCACCTGCATTTGCTCCGATTGGTTTTTGTAGAACGAAAGCATCAGCCTAGAACTGAATTGATTGGTCTGTCAGGAAGAAAAAGTTGAGCTTCAATCAATTTTCCAATGTACTAATTGGTTGTGCTCTACGTGTGGATTGAGTGGCCCTAGAGACGTATAATACGTTATGAAGTTTATGCAATTTCATCTGTAGTATGTAATTTCGTCTGAAATATGTAATTTCGTTAGTAAATTTTAATTTGTTTTTTTTTCTACATCGATCATTTTTTAACTAACATGTTATAAGTTGGACCACTATGTGTGTGTGTCTGTCTGTCTGTGGCATCCTAGCTTTTTAACGGCTGAACCAATTTGGGTGCGAAATTTTTATTTAAACTCAGGTTTTCTAGTGGTTACACACACTCTACATTTGTGTTACTAAAACGAATTTGATGGCTCAACTATAGGTATTATTTTTGACTTAATATTTTTTTTTTTGCAGTGGGGTTTTTTAAATTATTTAATTAAATGTTTTCGTTTATTATATTTTATGGACCTCTCTGTTCATTTTCAGGGTTGCGTGTAGCAAAAATTTCCTTCTAAGATCTTAATTTCAAGAACCTCTTTCCCTTACTATATGCATGATAACCAAACTAAGTGTTCCTTAACTCAGCATTGGCCAAATTCAAACCATAACTTCGGTAATATAAAGCCTACTTTGCATAACCAAGGCTGACCGAGTTCGCACGTCCGATCAATTCCCACATATGCACGTACACACAGATTCAAAAGCATTGAATATGTTATAGGAAATGCCTGTTGTGTGTATAAGGTTGTGGTGTGTTGTGTAGTTAGTTAGAAATCATACATTATCACTGGCCTCTTCTACAGTATTTTTAGTTTTTAATAAGTACAATATAACGTAAGTTAGACCAATAACTAGATTGCATATCGTAAACGTAACGTGAGGTTTTGGCAAAACAAAGCAAAGCGATACGATTACAATTCTACGATTTAACGTTGGTCAAAATTTTACAATCTGTTAACGATACGAATTGATGAAATATTCGTGCAGAGTTCCAAAGCGTATAACGTCGCCCATCGCCAATTATTATCCCATGCAAAATTAGATAAAAATTATGTTTGTTCCGTTTTCACCTTAACCAGTAACCGTAGACAAAAAATGCAAGGCCGATATCGAAGCGATAGGCAAATACCCTCCGAAATCATGACCTAATATCGAGCAATTTATCACCGCCAGACCTTTGTGCCTACCCCATCAATCTTTGGGCTTCCTTCACTCAACACTCGAACTAATTATTGTCGATCGAGTCTTGACAGTTTGCTTGTGGAATCCGGGGTTTTTTCAGCGAATTGATGTTTGGCAGCTGATCCGGAGGTTGACCTAATTGTTCGATGTTTAATCTTCTGAGCAATCGAATTTTTAAAATATAAATCAAACTTTTTCTTTGAGCAATTGATCATTAGAAACACTGGGTTGGAAGTCAATATCAAATACAATAATAAAAGTTGGCTTTTGGTTTACTATGCTTAAAACTCCTTGCTTCATTTTCACTAATGTTGAACCAGAAAATGTAAAATGTTTTAATTAAATTAAAATTCTTGTTGATTAACAAGCACTATCTCCATCTCTGATTACTCCAGGTGACAACGAAATTATTTATAAAAATATACACGACATCAAACGTAATAAAGCACAAGCATGGAGTGGCATCGCATGCGAGTGGAAGAAGGGCCATTTGGTTTATTACATTTACATCATACTGCCGTTAAGGCAGTTGACTGTATAAAATGTCGCATGAAATTCTTTCGCGACAAGATTGGTATTTTTCGTGTGAACCCAAAAGTTTGCAGTTGATTATAATATGGAAAAGACAATTTTATATTTTCAGGAACAGTAGTTTGGCAAAAGTATATGACTAATATTCCAATCGCGAGGTCATTTACGTCGAGCCTGAATAAATTTGTATTTTTATGTTTATCAGTTGACTTGTTTAATCGTAATTAAATCTATTAGAAGTTAATATGTATTTTGATTGCTAAATAACACAGGACAAATGTGTGCATTATTTGCAGATATTTGTCTCAGGTCTGGGTGTTTTTATATAATTTATGTATGATTTACAAAAAAAAATTAAGGAGTTTATCAGTCATGTGGTTCCCATTATACAAGCTCTGCTGAAATTGGGGCTACATGATGCTGTGTGATAGTGTCCAGCATTATTTATTTAATTCCTAGGATTTATAATCAAGTGTACACGTGTATTTCGACTCAACTTGACATGTTTTTAAGAAATAAATTCAAAACCGCCACTATATTTTACCCAGCAATTCGTCAATTGGCACCTGGACGTTTTGTAAAAAAAAAGAACCCTAGGCAAAATGTTGTAACCAAAAAAGTATGCAAACACGTCCGAATGGCTTTGCGTATAGATTCGGTGGAAACAGTGAATGTGCATTCACCGTTCACTCAATACTCTGTCGTCGGCACTTACAGGCGCAAATAAAAATTGAAAAACCTCACAAATCCCCTGAGGGCTCGCTGCCGCACGTTTTGCACGCACCAATGTCTCCCCACACAAAGAGTGCAGACATTATTATATTTACTTTAAGTTCTGCAGCACTACATTGTATGTGTAAACAAGGCGGTGAGGATCACGACCTGTTCTATCAACACGATATGAAGTTGATAACACAGGTAAATAAAAAGCACCAGATATGCTGTTGTAGATAGAAGTGCGTGACTATGTTATTTTTGTGTTTTGAGATTATTCTTCTTCGTATGACCTAGTGGCTACCTCTGGTGTCTGAGTTTAGAGATTGAAGGGTCTAGTTAGTAGATAAATTATAATTTTGCAATATCTGCATAGGTGAAAATGATAGGATATTATGACTACGAATTATTTCTGTAATTTCTATGTATTATAAGCATTTATTATTATAATTAGACAAATTAAAATCTATCTCGCCATAATAATCTATTCTCACGCAAAAACAACTTCCGCATACATGTATTATCAAATATCAAATATTGGCTACGAAAATGTAACTTTCCGCATGGCTATAATAATTAGGAGTAAATTTTAATATAACAACACCCATCACTTCTATTTCAAGAAATATATTCCAATTTACTATTCTCATTTGCGTCCACTATAAGTTTTGGTTTACTCTACCCAGATCTAGTTTGCTGCATGGGAAATTAAGAGTAATGACTCAGCGCACACGAGCAATATTAGCTTGCCGTCTTACCAAGTGACCTGTTTATGATGGTCCCTATATCCTACCTCACACTGTTGCTACTACATTCTTGTTCTGTGGTTTATGAGTATTAAATAAACGAGATTCCTTGCTTAACTCATTCGATAAAGAATAAAAAACAATGTACTTTTCAAGTGATAAGTTTAATATTTAGGTCATACATATACTAAAATGGCATATTTATTTTAGATTCATGCCATATTTCTATACAATTCAAGCTTACACTAACATTTCACCGTTATCTATAACGTGCACACTTCCCGTGATACTGCGCGCGCGATCGCTTGATATATAAAGAATTAGGTCGGCGACCTCATCGCTTTCAGCTACTTTGCGAAGCGGGTAGTACTCCGCACGCTGGCTGTACAATTGGTCAACTTGTTCCTTTGTGAAGCCAGCTGTCTCAGCAAACGGTGTTCTTGTGCAGCCAGGATTCACGGAATTGACACGCACTCCTTGAGGTCCCAGCTCCAAAGCGAGGCATTTTGTAAATTGATCCATCGCTGCTTTCGAAATGCAGTACGGCAGAAAGTTCACACCTTTGATAGGTCCAAAAGCAGCAACGCTAGAAACGTTCACTACGTTCCCTTTTGATTCGATTAGATAGGGCGTTGCCAAACTAGTGAGGAGATAAGCAGACCGTATGTTCGAAGCTATGGCTTTATCAAAAGGCTCAACGCCATCGAGAATACTTGCGCGCACTCCGACACCTGCGTTGTTCACCAACACATCAATGCGACCGAAGTGTTCTATAGCATTTGACACAATTTTCTTGATTTCGTCATCAATAGTTACGTCAGCTTTTACAATTAAAGGTTTGATCCCGTTTGCTTCTTCGCATTGTTTAGCTACGATGTTCAGCGATTGCTCGTTCCTCCCAGTAAGTACAAGTTTTGCCGATTGTTTGGAGTACAAAACAGCTGCCGATGCTCCAATTCCAGAACTAGCTCCCGTAATAATTACAACTTTATTGCTGAAGTCCATCTTCGCCTGTGTTCTGACAGTAACTAACTAAACCAATAACAGATCTCACCGTTGAAACAAATTAAACAAGAAACGGTCAGGGTCACTGATCTTTTATAAAAAATAAACAATTTGTCAATGACTTGGTGGTATTATTATTCCCTCTTCTGTGTCTTGGTTGACCTTGTGATACTGGCGATCAATGAACCACAAAATCAAGTTTTGATTTCGCTGGTGAATACAACTCAATATGGTTAAAGATATTTATTTCTCAAACAACATTATAAACACAGTTCACAGAGAAATTAAGTTAGATAAAGTATGAACTCATAGTACTGGTTTATGACCAGAGATCTAACAGTAAACATTACCAGGCTAAATTAAATACATTATGATAATGTACTTCAAAACCATACCATATACCCTAACTTAGGAATGGAGAAAATGAAAAACTATTTATTGACCTACCCACAAAATAACAAAATATCCTACTTCCTTCCTTTGAAAAAGTTTGTAAGTATGGATGTATGGATGTATGGATGTATGGATGTATGGATGTATGGATGTATGGATGTATGGATGTATGGATGTATGGATGTATGGATGTATGGATGTATGGATGTATGGATGTATGGATGTATGGATGTATGGATGTATGGATGTATGGATGTATGGATGTATGGATGTATGGATGTATGGATGTATGGATGTATGGATGTATGGATGTATGGATGTATGGATGTATGGATGTATGGATGTATGGATGTATGGATGTATGGATGTATGGATGTATGGATGTATGGATGTATGGATGTATGGATGTATGGATGTATGGATGTATGGATGTATGGATGTATGGATGTATGGATGTATGGATGTATGGATGTATGGATGTATGGATGTATGGATGTATGGATGTATGGATGTATGGATGTATGGATGTATGGATGTATGGATGTATGGATGTATGGATGTATGGATGTATGGATGTATGGATGTATGGATGTATGGATGTATGGATGTATGGATGTTTGGATGTATGGATGTATGGACGAATGGATGTATGGATTAATGGATGAATGTTTGTTACTCTTTCACGCAAAAACTACTAGACGGATTTGGATGAAACTTAGAATATACATAGTTTGTGACCTGGATTAACACATATGCTCCTTTTTATCCTGGTACCAAACGAGAAAAGCTATGGGCGGAAGCTAGTATAAAATAAGGACACAATAAAATTAAATTTAAAAAAATGTAAATAAATGGCCTGACGAATTAGTCTCTTCGTCACGTATCTCTCAATCGTTCATTTCCAAGTTTCAGTGAATTTGTATTTAAAACGTATTAAAAGTTACCCAAAAATATGGATTTTAAACCGCATTAACTGGATTCGGTTAATCCATTCATCCTGACTTGCTTCTCGTATCGGGGGCAAACTACGTACTGTTGGTTCCGAGGCATGCCATTTACATGAATGATTATTCAGTCGTGTTTAATGATGCAGGCGATTTCCACCTTTAGGATTTGGCGTTTGAGCCTGTTTTCATTTAACAGGTTCCTCCAGACTGTTTGGAAGTTTATCTGCGCTCGCATGGAAAGCATTGTCCGAACCCGTTAGCCTGTGTTAACACGTCGCGTCTCTAGTTGGTAGACCACTGTAAATAGTACCTGCATATTGAACCTTCTAAGATGCAACTAGTTTATTTTACATAACACAGGCATTGTGTTTAATTTGTCCACCATATTTCTAGTTGTGCTTCAGTGTAAGTTTCGGATTTAAGATTTTGAATCTTGTTATTGTTTTGTTGATTACGAAACCCATAAAAAACATTGTTTAGTTTGTAGCCTTACTAAAAAAACTATACAAAAATAGTTTTATATTTTTTTGACCAATATTTTTGATAAACACTGAGTGCAGATTTTTTTTGAGTGTAGTTTTATACGTTTTAATTATCTGGCAACGTATTTAGTATTTTCTATTGCAACATTGGTAAATTATACTTATTGATCATTTGAAATAAACTTTATTTTGGTAAGTCATGGATTGTTCGGGATAAAATATTCACAGCTTGTTCTTTAGGCTTCTTAACCGTCTAAGGCAACGTGATTAAACATTTGATGAAGTTATCAAGGTCGATTAAAACAATAGAATCTTTCACACGTTAAGTAAAGCAGGTACTTATGTCCCTACATAAAATTATGAGATTTTGTAATTGTTATTATGAGAAGGAGGTTAATTTATAGAATGTACTTCATCATGATAACAATGTATTGAAGGCAGTCATAATACAGGTACCAACATACGAATGATATTTTTTTTACTCGCTTCCGCCCGCAACTTCGGTCGCGTGGTACCCGGATAAAAAGTAGCCTATGTGTTAATCTAGGCCACTACCTATGTAAATACCAAACTTCATCCAAATCTATTTAGTAGTTTTTGCGTGAAAGAGTAACAAACATTCATCCATCCATCCGTCCATACATCCATACTCATAAACTTTCGCATTTATAATATTAGTAGTATTAGTAGGAAGTAGGAAGGATAGTAGGAGTAGGATGGGATATTCTCCTGAAAGCTAATATGAAAGAAACATTGGTTCGTGTAACAAAAGCGACAATGCCGAGTGACCTTTGAAGTTCCTGTACCTCGCCCCAGCGGACATCGCTAGCCAAGACGCTGTGGGTGGCGACATCCAAAAGTTAGGGCCTTATCATAAATCTTCGCAGGCCTGCAATGGATCACACGGGCCCTCTCCCTCATCACTTATACTTTATTATTGAAGGCTTATGTGCAACCCCTTTGAGAATGCCTCGTTTCGCTAATGTGGATATTTAGGCAAAACTTTTATACATGGTTTTGATTTGGAACTCGATGCATTTAAGAATTTGTTATATTAGGTAAATGAAAAAAATTTAAAGACGAAAAGAAAAACTGTGTTCGGCAGTGGACTTCTTGGTTGTTGTTGTTGTTGTTGAGGATCATAATGATGATGGTGATAATAATAAGATCTTTGATACGTTTTATTTGATTACAAATGTTTATTGTGAGTCGACGACCTGTTAAGAACAAGGACAGCTGAGTAAAAGATGAACAAAACCAAATTAAATTGGTACCATTAATGAACATCGAACAAAAATAGGAGTTTGATTTTTATATTTTTGTTATAAATATGCAGAATATTCAAAATAATATTTCATTACGTTGAACACCAATTTATTACGGTTATTGAAAATGTCATTCCACGGTTTGCGACACAAATAGGAAACCAGAATTTCACACCCGCGGCATACCCATCCCATAAATATTTAATTATCTGTCAATCGAACCGCCAACGAATCTGATTGCAAAATAAATATTCAAAGTAATTAATTTATCGGTTAATTATACCTAGAGGTAATTTAAACTGTTTGTTACTGTAGGTAATCAGTCGGACACAACTATGATGAAGCCCTAATAAAGATTGATAGATAGATAAAAATACACATATTTCGGGAATAGAAAGAAGAAATAGAAAGAAAATTAATAGTAATAGTTAATAGCTAGTAGCTTATTAATTTTCTTTCTATTTAAGGTATATAGTACCTATAGTTTAGAGGGATGGCAAGTGACCTTTTGGTCTTCTCTTGATTGCAAATGATTAACTGAGCAGTAAATGGGAAGGGTAAATTGCTGAAAAAACTTAATGAAAAAATATTTGTTTATTTTTCACGCGGTAAATAATTTAAAGAGTGGATGGAAGAAATCTATCAACCCGCTGGCATGAGCTCAAAACGGATACTCGTGATGTTAACCATTTAACCATCGTTACTTGTGGGTACGTACGCCAAGATAAATGTGCCAAAATGCCTCAACCCACCGAATAATAAACTTACTACCCAATATATAAAATAGAAGGGCAATGAGTGAGAATGAGTTAATACTCATCTAATGAACCGCTGCTATCGGTTTGTTTCTTTTCCTCCCTCACCCATACCTTCCACAAATCTGTTCTTTAGTTTTTTCACGGATAAACGGCGCTGCCATTGGTTTGCACTCAAATACAGGCTCTATACAACGTTTACCGACGCACGTCAAAAAATTCATCGGCACAATTGTATGAAAGTATGAGCAAATGCTCATAGTTGGGAGCTCAAAGCAAAGCTGGATGCCCTGTCTAGTAGTAAGTAGGTTGGTTTACTATTCTGTACCTCAACTCATAGCTGAGGCTATAAGTTCATGTAGAACAGAGTTTACTCATCAGCGTTTACCATTAAGGAACCAGGACTATGTACTCATAGTCCTGGTTCCTTAATGGTAAACGGCACTATGGTAAAGTCCATCTAATCTAAAATTGAACGCGCCTCCTCCACATCAACTTTACTAATGCACACTCTAATAGTGTAAGCATCATCATCATCATCATCATCATCATCATCATCATCAACATCATCCATAACCATCAGCCTAAGCACTGAAAAGTGTCAGTTTTTAAAAGTTATCCGTCTAATAAAAGTGAGGTTCAGAGGTTCAGAAGATGGAGATTAAAACCCCCAACGTAATTTCAATAATCAATTGTAAAATTCTCTAGCTTTGAAGATATTGGAAGCGCGTTCATATTTAGGCTGGACAGTCTCTACCAACGAAAACACCCATCCAGTACATATATCTATGGAACATGCAAATATTCATCCCGCAGTGGGAATCAAACCCGTGACCACCCGTGTCTCAGCCGTCTGCGTAAATTCCGGTTACCATTTTTAAAATGAATGAGCATAAACGACTAGGTTTATGCTTTCCAAAGAAAATACAAAATATCTCAATCTCTTCTAAGCCGAAACATTCTCTTTGAATTCTCGCTTTATCCATAGAATCGCGGAGATTATCTAAGTATTTCTTCACAAAACGAATACTCCCATAACGACACGATATTGTATGAGGAAATTTTGTTTACTTATATCTGTATTTTCGTATTTTTCTTTTGATCAAGTAACTCAAATACGATTAACGTATAAGATCGTTGTGATATAAAAGCATTGATGGATAAGTGGCAAAAATTCCACGTATGTTCGAATGTATTCCGAAGGGAAATTCCTGGCTATGAGGTGTTTCCGCAACGCTTTGCGCTCTCTTACATTCCCATTTACGGGATGGAATGTTGGAAATATCCCCGGAAATCTTCACATTTGGATAATAATAAGATTTTTCCATTATTTTATTGGGTTATGATATTTAAACGGTCATTGTTTTATCGGTAGTAATATCATAATTATATCGATGGGTGTTAGGATGTTGTAACTATTTCTTAACACATAGTTTCAGTGACCTTAAAACTCCGACACGTGTTGGCCACTAGCTCATACTAAGAAAGAAAAAAGAAGCGTGTGCGAGAGAGAGAGAGAGAGAACTTGTGTTGAACAGAATATAGTGTTTGTTTTTTTATGAATGAATGATATGGGCCACCCGATGGTAAGTTATAACCATTACCTATAACAAAGTATTTCTTCGAAGTTCACCCATGAAATTGAGGCATGAAGGTGCAGCTTCGAGTGCCTTTAAACCGAACCACAGCAATGCTTCTTTAAGGCACAAATAGGCATGACGGTAGTACTCCCCCTAATACTTAAATGATCTGTTCCGGTACTATTTGAAGTTATATTTGTAGTTTTACTAATAATGCGATGTGCCTTTATGAAATCACATGGTAGAAGTAGACAAAATCAGAGCCTACCGAAAACAACTGCGCAAAATATTAACTACATAAAAGTTGTAAAGCACAACGGCAAAGCACGAAGCGCCATCCATCAGGCTCTCAAGTACTATGACAAGAAGGCTTATTTTCCTCATGAATATTTATCACTCAGTTTATGTTCCGAATCGGGCGAAAAAAAATGGTCCAGACTGTGTTTACTATTATGTATTTTGTGGTGGAACTGACGTTTTCGTTTAAGTATACGTATTATTATGTATAATACGTAATATATATATTAATATAAAAGATATATTATTGGTAGTGATATTATGCACTTACAATTCATAGTACAGGCCCTTATAAAAGGTCTATAGAAATCTTTAATAAAATTCCTGAAAAAATAAAACACGCAGACAGATTCATTATTTATTTAAAAAATAAAATTATTCCTCATTGACAAATGTTATTATGACCTAAATGAATTTTTGACAGATAAATTGAAATAATTTAATTGAATACTTACATAGGTACTTTTGACATGAAATTTGTTATTAATTTTAATTTTGTTTCACTAAATCTTAATTTTTAAAATTTTCAATTTAAATTAATACTTTCATTTTATTATTAAACTTAAAACCTTAGAAAAAATATATAATACCTACTCATAAAAATTTACCCACCTAAAATCTAATGCATGAAAGCCTCGGTCTGCCTTCTACATATTGCCATGGCCTAAGGGGACCACATGTGATACTACCACACTATACTGTGTTAACTCTATTACCTTATAACCATGTGATGACAATAAATATATTGTGTATTGAGTATTTTTTTTAAATAAATAATAATCCTGGACACTATCACACAGCATCACGTAGCCCCAAACTAAGCAGAGCTTGTATTATGGGAACCACATGATTGATATACTACATAGATACATTTTTTTTTGTAAATACATACATATCATACATAGAAAACACCCAGACCCGAGACAAATATCTGCAGAACATGCAAACATTTGTCCCGCAGCGGGAATCGAACCCGCAACCTTCTGCGTCACAGGCGGACCTTCGCCCACTGCGCCACAGAGGTCGTCGTATTGAGTATTGAGTATGCTCTATTTGATACCTACTAGCTTCCGCCCGCGGGTTCACTCACATAATAATGGATATAAAGTACCTAGCTTGTATGATATTCAGGTCCGTTCAGTAGTTTTGGCGTGAATATATTTATAATTCACAAACTTTCGCCTTTATAATCATAAAATAATTTGTATGATTTGATAGCTACAAAGACGAAACTCTGAGGTAACAATTTTAGATTCTGTATAGAGCCAGTTCTGAGGGTGGCTCGCAGTTTTTCTCGATGTACTGAAGAAGTTCAACACAAGCTTTTCAAAGTTCAACTGAGGTTGTTATGGTTGACGTAACAAAAAGTCACTGGCAGCTCTACGCATCCTGTACATTAACATTTTTAGGATGATTTTGCGGCTTCCTCGTTTCTGTAGTACATCAGGGATGCTTGTGGAATATTAAACTGATAGTTTTGATGCAATTATCCGTAAAAATACTGCTTCCCTGATGCGCATTATACTAGATAGTCGCAACAGTATCGTGAAAAACTAACTGATAGGTTTTCTTTATCACTCTAGATAAGTCTTATCTAGAGAGTGATATAGGAATCATCCAGACTGTGTACATACTCTCAGATATCCTTCTCCAATGAGTTTATCTTTTCTGTTTCCTAACTAAAAACTAGATTAAGAAAGATTAATTTATCCTAAATAAATAATTCTTATTTTATATTATTTTATGGAAACGTACCTATACACATAACAATGTGTATTCCCAAAGAATTTTACCGGGTCGCTCCGCCCCGTCAATACAGTCGTCCAGATTTTTTTAACAAAAGACGGCCCCTGTTTCGCCTGTCTTTGTTTTGGCAAACTTCGTTGATCAATCATGACAAATTGTATTTTGTTATAAGAGTACCCCGTGACGAAGTTTGACAGTTCCCGACCGAAAGTTTTCTTTTGTGGGAACAAACGAGTAAGTTACAATTAGTCGTTGACGTTATAAATCCATCATTTCTAAGGACTGGAGGTAATTAGAAGCAGGTGGTTGCGAACAATGTTGTTTGGGTCAGTGAGTTATAACGAGGGTTTTCTTATTTAATAAGTAAAATTCAGATATTTTATGTAATACTAAACTAACCGATGCTAACACAGTACATACCTACTGTTTTATTTTTGGAACATTAATACCCTAATTTTAAAATTATCTTTGAAGCAGAAGCTAGTGACTTTTAACTTAAAGTATTCAATTTAATTATAAAAAGTTCTTTCTGTAGTTTTATCATTTTGTCGCAGTAGAGTTAAAATACGGGTCGAGCATTAACTCAAAATACGTGTCTGTAATTCCGCTTAAGTTTGGAATGGTGACCCTAAAAGATCTAAAACAACTTGGCTACTCCACGTTATCTTCCAATCGAACATATTGTTACAGGCTCCGTGATTTAAGACATAACTTCAGCATAAAAGATAAAACAAGAGCTATAAAAAACGGAGCAGTCGTCCAGCGTCCCATTGACGTCGAAACTTCTTCAATATATCGCGTCTGTAATATCATAACTGTTCCGTCCTCCTTCAAATGCCACAATATTTTTCATTGGGCTCTATCCAAATGCCTTAGAGGCCGTGAAAATATGGTGTGCAATAAAAATGTCAAGTCAGGTCATCACAGCGGAAGGCTCGAGGCGTTTGTTCGCCAGATGTGGCACTGAATCAATGAAAAACTGTTTTCTTTCGTGTCTCAGATCGCCGATATATCAAGATGTGCCGTGACTCGAAGGTAGGGGATTCGCGATAAGGACTCCGTTACACCCAAATAATACAGATAAGGAAATGTTGTAATGCGAATTACGGACCCTGGTGGATAACAAACTAAATCTCAATTAGACGTTTTTAAAAAATCCGTTACTTCTATAAACAGATTGAAAATTTAAGTCCAAATAAACAGATATTAAATAAACGATCAATAAATCTCGACACGTTGTATTACTTCCTACACTATATTGCTCTCTTTTATCGCTCGTGACTGAGCCCATCAATTTCTTGTGCCACATCACTTCTCGCAGCAGCTATAATATAAGCTATATGTCGTGTAATTTTGAAGCGTATATTATCTACCGAACACATTGTCGTGTCATTTTGTATGACCGCGGCCTAATAATAGCTGTTATGTTTGCTGACGGAACAAAATACCGATACGCGCACCTGGTTGCGCCGACACGAAACGCTACGTATTTTATTGCGAATTTATTTTCAGAGATGCTTAATAAAAATGTCTCAAACGTGACTATGAATAACGAATGTAAAAATGAAAAGTTGAAGTTCCATTGCTCGTACGTCAATGAATGTTTTAACTGGGTAATTAGGAAATGGAAAATATATAAAACTTTTTCATTTGCCGAGAGCAATTCTCAATTCAGTTAAAACAAAATCATCATCGTATCCAACACAATTCAAAGTTCCAATACTGACAATAAAATTATAGTCCTATTGTTTTTACTACAATCGATATAACTTACTTCAATACCAGTACCGTAACGTAGTATACATATACATAAATATTCATAAAAAAGCAAAGTAGTTAATCAACGCAGGAACCAATTTCGAATCCTATCAAAAACACGCATCCCATCCTTCAAATCCAGACATTCAAATACAAAAAAGTAAAAAACATGCACAATCAAGATCCAGCGGTTGCATTCCACGTTAATTTAGCAAACAAAGCGACGCGAAAACAATGCAATGTCATAAAATCCTAATCCAAAACAGCGGAAACGAGTTACTTCCTACCCACCGTTGTTTATCCATACACAGTATTTTAAAGAGGCAGTATAGGGAACAATGAGTTCAGAACAGTTTTCATGTCGGAAGCAGCATTACACTGAACATTAGCTTCGGCGATAAGGCGCCAACGCAAATTGGTGTGAGCACGCAAACCTAACTGGCATTAGGAGAAAACATGGACCTAGAAACGACGTCTCTGCAGGATTGTAGGATGTTCAGCCTGTAAGGGAGGCAGAATGGCTCCAGGCCATTTAAGATTATTAGGAGAAACACCAACATTTCCTTTTTGCAAAACAAATACTCTCGCTTTCTATTTACTTATTTTTTTAAACCTACTCTTCTTACAATTTTATTCTTGCATTGCCCATCGCCATTACGTTGTGTATTTAGGCTATAGAATTACTACTATTTAGTACTAAATAAACTTTGTTTGGGCTTATTGTGTTATTCATTTTGATTATTCAGAGTATAATTCATTTAATAATTCAAAGAGGTAAGATCATTTAATTTCCCATCATCATCATTTATTGCTTTACCTATAATTATTTTAATATCTCACTGATTTGTATATTTGGTAATTGTTTGTTTATGAATTGTGTACCTATTTATTTAGAATAAACTCAGCTTATAATGCTTATAATTATAATAATTAGCGATGTAAGTAGATTCATTGTATCTACAACTTACTTAAAACAAGTTAATATTAGGTATATTCAAAAGAATTAAGAAATTTTTCTTTCTCAAAAAAATATTGAGTCGTTTCAGACAATCGCAGCATAGCCCAACTGAACGAATTTTCGGCACAGGAAGGGCTTATAAGGGGGAGTTTTTATAGTCAGCTTTGCAGTTTATATTCTACACATTTCGACAAGTTTGCTAAGGGGGTGCTAGTCATTCAATCAATAACAGTAAAATCGGATGGTAGTCGTGTTGCGAGTATTGCCACTTATGTAAGTTATTCCACTTCAGTTTATATTCTTTTATTAAACGCCACAATTTCTTTTTATAGATAGAATATTGGATTTGTTATCAATATTCAAATATTAGAATTTAGACTGGGCACATCGCCAATCCGGTTTGTTCTGAAAGTTTTTCTCCATCCAAGGGTTGCCTGGAAGAGAACACTAAGTGAATTTCACCCATATTTCCTTTATTCTTTAAGCATTTTCAGTTGTTATTTTTTTATATTGTGTAATAAATTTATCTATCTATCTAGATCCCAATCTGGTTCGCCATAGACCAAAGGTCTACTCATTATCATCTTGTTGATAAATACTTCAACAATGAGATAATGAGTATTTCTAATGCATCAGCTTGCACCTTAACCCACGAATATTAAAAAAGCAAAAGTTTTTTTGTCCTTCATAGGAAAACTACTGATATTAAAAAAAACACAATATATTTATTTACTCGTAGTAGAACCTTATGGAATACTTTAAAACGTTTTTATTTTACACCAGTTCATAATGCAACCAAATAAAGAAGAACTGGCAAGATCTAGATTATTAATAACAAATACGCTATTTCTTATCCAGAAAGATCCGGCGAGAAGAGCCACAAGCTAGTCACATAAAATTCACTGTTATCCCTAGAATAGTCTCAGAAATGTCACATACCAAGCTCCAATTTAAGAGGACCTAATAGAAACGTCTGACTTCAATTGTACCGTGGCCGTTACTCAGCGCCCTCCGATCAGCAATAAATTAGCAACAGGGATAAATCCATTGAGAACTTCGTGGTACGAGATGTACGATCGCTGCAGGAACTGCATTTGAATAATGCAGAAGATAATGTATTATCAGGGAAGCTATAAATTACGGCCCATTCAGAGGCTCATGGAAAGAGTTGGTGTTCTCGTTATTGAATTCTAGCATATTTTAAAGACAGGGGAGGCATATGCCATTACCTCTAGTTCGAATCATACTAACTCATAATTCTTCATAATTCTTCAACTTTCATAGTATGTTAGACACGATTTAGAGCTCAATTTTAAAGTTCCCTTTTCCAGTTCTTATCTTGACCTGTTTCTATTCAAAATTAGTTGAATAATTAAAAAACAGCTCGAAATCGAAAATTATGAAAGTTTTCGTATCGTGTAACTCATACCTCAGGGGTAGGTATAGGTAGTGGACTGCTTGCAATAAGCTGATACTGATGATGATGGTAATTTTTCAAGGAAATATAGGCTTCTGTTCGCGGCTTCACTCGCGTGGTACCCAGATAAAACGTAGCCTAAGTGTGTATATTTTACTGGTACAGTGGCACCACAGAGGTTGTCAACACGGTTTGTTAGGAAGAACTATAGTAACAATATTCTCATTAAATTAGCACAAAACATAATAATATGAAGATCCTATAATAATAATAATAACATTACTACAAATAAAGGAAACCTTTACTTAATGATAAACTGTCAGCGTTCCTACGACGCGACGACGCCGTTAACATTTATGTTAGCTCCCTTGACGCAGAGCTCCAGGCCTATCGTAGAGTAAGAGCTAGAAGAAGACGTCGTGTACATAATTCATTGTATTAGATATTGCTGAATGGGATACTATACGGTACTAATTAAGTAATTGGCTGCTGGTAGACGCTGGATTCGTCGAGGACAGGGCGCAATTGCGCTCATGGAGGGATGCCTTTGTCCAGCAGTGGACTGCTATAGGCTAATGATGATGAAGTAATACGATAGGAATTCAATTAGATAAAATTCATCTACTAATATAAAATATAATAATTCAATTATTAGAGAACGTTATTTTCTGCATCCCACTCCGTAAAGGTTACCAATAATCTACACTCGCACGAACATATAAAAATTGGGTTTTTTTTCTTTTTCTTTTTCTTCGTATGAGCCGTAGTGGCCAAATCTGGTGTCGGTTTTTAGGCCGCCCGAAGGCCTCCGACATGGCTTAAATTGATTAAGTTAAATTAATTGAATTAATTGCGTTTAGACCATTTTAAACACTAGCTAGGGGAGTCTAAACCCCAACATAACGTACACCGCTCAGCAGATAAAAAACAAACCCAGTATTTTAAACATATATTACTCAAACTACAACAGTTTTACGTTACTCCCTTCTTCGCATGAACTGGCCAACTCTGGTGTCGGAGTTTTTAGCCGACCGGAGTTGTCACCCGAAGGCCATGTCATATCGAAGACGACATGGGTTGACTACTGAAAAAGCCGGGACCAATATCTTAACATCTTTCGAAGCACGGAAATGCTCAGATCTAAGGAAATAAATTAATAAATAATACTGAATATACACACAGCATCAACTAGACCCAAACTAAGTAGAGTTTACATAGGAAACACCCAGAACCGAGAGAAATATTTTAAAACATTACAAAAATGCTACTAATGAGTCACCCATCCAAGTAGAGACAGGAGTGTAGCTTAATCAAGATGATCTGCTAAGAACACCACGAGCGGTTTTTTTTACTTTTGCAATTAGCTTTGGCTCCTGCTCTACACAAGCAATCGCGAATCAAGCAAAGGCAAGATAATGACGTTGCGAGTCAAACATGCCCCTACGTATGCTGACATCAATATCCCGCCCCGAACAGAAGATAAGAGTTCAAGGAAAATAATCAACGTTATTATAATGTTTGTGCACGATAAGAAACTAGGTTAATAGAGAAAGGGTTCCGAGTAACTTTCTCATTAAATATGTATGAATACTGCGTAGATTGGGAGAACCGGCTGCTGAGATGACAGTTTAGTAGCTGAATTTCCGAT
This sequence comes from Horisme vitalbata, assembly GCA_951804965.1. NCBI lineage: Eukaryota > Metazoa > Arthropoda > Insecta > Lepidoptera > Geometridae > Horisme > Horisme vitalbata. The sequence goes on from OX638102.1 coordinate 9,115,401, forward strand.
TGGGTGATTCCATGGAACAGTTATGTGCTGTCTCAAATATTGCAATCATTGAATAGCTTGCCTGATGACTTCAGAAAATATTCCCTTTAGCACTTTGAATGTGGGCTTTGTGACGTATACAACCCAGGGCCCCTGTTTCTGCCGCCGTGGATGCGTTAAACAAAAATAATCAAACAGCTCTTTCTAATCACACAGCATCCACCACTGTGGTCGTCAGCCGTCAGGTCGTCAGCTAACCCCTTCAGGATGATTAGATGTGCTATGAATTTAGTCCTTACTAGCTTCAGCCAGCGGCTTCCCTCGCGTGGTAACAGGACGAAAAGTAAAATCTGGTGTGTGTTGACTTGTAAAAAAAGTGTTCATTCATATTACAGACTATGTATATACCAAGTTTCATCCAAAACCGTGCAGCCGTTACGGAGTTGAGTAGGAACAAGCATACTCTCTCTCTCTCTCTCTCTCACACACACACACACAAACTTTCATATTTCTTGATTGATGGCATGATTTGATTTAAGATAACTAATTTATATCGAGCTCAAGACAGGGCGCAACAGCGCTCAGGGAAGACTATGTCCATTGTCCAGCATTCTTTATGCTGATGATGATTATGAGGATTGATTGATTCAAGATCAGTTCAGAATATAGTTGCTATAGGAACTTCAGTAATCAGAAAACTTTTGTCACTTTTCGCAACGGACAACAGCCTATCAATTATAGTGACCCCAATTCGGCCATTGACGCAACGCTTATTGAGGTAAAATCACCGGCAGTTCAGTGATACGTGGATGTGATGATCCAGTATACAATCAGCGTCATTAAGGCAATGGACAGGTGACGCCGTGGGTATAACGATCACCGGAAAATATTTCGCTAGTGGAATTCCGAATAGAAATGCAATACAATCGTTCAGTAGCGCATTAGGAGAAATCATTATTTTATAATGTAAGCTTGTATTTTCTCAAGAGAAGTGAAACTGCCATTTCTAAGTTGCGGTTGATATGAATTCGCTAGTCTAACTTATGGTCGCTAGATCCTTAATTATCGTGGTTGCACAAGCAGTAGGTGAAATCAGGCTATAGATGATGATGGATAAAACTAGTTACGTAGGTCAGATGCTTTTCTACATTTCCAACAAAGGAAGAAATAAAAAAAACATTAATTTAGTAGGTCAGTAACCGTATATCAAAACAAACTATAAAAACTCGTAAAATAATGCCTTGGTTGGATTAACACCTTTACAGGAAGCAGGCTTACAAAAGAAAATGAACTCATTAAACAAGCCTCACTGGCCTCAAATGAAAAATAAAAAACACTCCGCTTTGATAAAGCAGGCATAAAAGTGCCTTACATCCAAAAGGTTAAACATAAACACCAGTGACACTGTAGAAAGGGACCTTTTTACGAGTAGTTACATTGACGGACGCTCGGACCCCGTATATTTCATCCTATTTCATCTTTTATCGCACTCCACAGTCGAGGAAGCCCGGACAATTGACTCTTGCAAATATACAAAAAACGCTGCAAAGGGGTGAATGAAGAGTGATAGCTTGACAAGATACGTAAATGAACTTGGGGAATATCTGGCGAAATACAGCAGGTTACATAACGAGAATAGTCTTTATAAAGAAAACAGATTTCTTTTCTTTATCCAGTTTTATGGTGAAGACTTTTTAAATCTTTCTTTTTAGTGAAAATCTGTGCTTCATTAGTAGTATTTTTCTTTGATCTAAATACTAATATGCAAGCAAATAAAATACTTCAGCCTACCAAAAAATATTCAATTAATTTCTACTTCTACCATAGGCATCATTTAGTAACTCAGTTGCACACGGAAATGCACACAGCACTTGACCTTTAATTGCAAACTTTGACATTTTTAACGGTCGAAATTCAAAGAACGATAATTGACAACTGAGTTACTAAATGCGGCTTCAGAACATCCAGCCACATGCTTGTAACCCTCTTCTTGTTACATGACGTTCATCTCTACTCATAACATGTCTATTGTCTATACCATGTTACGAGTAACCTATTGCTGCTGAATTTTTCCGTCACTGGCGCTAATTTTACGTGTCACACCGCGCGTCGGAGAGCATCGAAGCCCATTTTAAACTATGCTAGAAAAAATCGAAACATCCACAAAGCAGCTAAGTTCCTTATTTGCAGGCAATAACTACTTACGGATCTATTTATGTCTGTGTTTGACAAAGCTCAAAGCTGCGTCAATTGCATGTAAATATAAGGAACTTAACTGCTTTGTGGATGTTTCAATTTCAGCATGTTATAAAATGCTCTCTGATGCTCTTCGACGCGCGCTGGTAAGTGTGAATCGTACATTAAACCTCCTCTGATATACTGATTCCATTCACATGTGTGGAGTTGCACACATCTATCGTAACAATCACTCTCCGACATAAAATGAAAACTAAAAAAAAAATTGTTTATAAAATGTGATGCACCATCTAACATATTCACCGGTTTTATACATAGCTGCGATATGCATGAATGGAGTGTCCGGCAGTCTTTTCATCGCGGTGCGGCATGACCTCGCCTGAATACCTGCCGTGTAAACGTCACTTTGTAAATACGTGCACTCTGTGCTGTAAATACCTTTACGGTAGCAGTTGAATTTTATTTTATACATGCTTCCGCCCGCGGCCTGCTTATTTGGTACCAGCTCTAAAAGTTCATACATTTAACCCCTTACTTATGAACGAAAACTTACCCCCTACTTACCCCTTAATTATGAACGAACTTAAACTAAATCAATGTTCAAAGTTAGCCCTGTCACTGTTTGTCATTATCCAACGGTAAGAGATGCCAATAGTTTAAGCATCGTTTATCTATTTTGAAAGATGTTCATAAGTAAGGCCTTAAATGTGTCTGATAGCCAAAATTACGCGACGTAAGTTCGGCATGATTACGCCTGCAATACTATTTGAATAACAGATGACACATTATGCTGAAATTACGTTGCATTATGGCATACAGCCGAACTTGTCCATTGTGTGTAGCATGTAGACGCTTAGGCTCGGACTATATGCATTCGGAATCTACACAAAAAAACGTACCTATATTATGTAAGTTGTTGCATAACTTTGTTACAACTTACTTATTACTTTTTTTTATCACTTATTTACTAGCTTTGTGCTTGCCTAAAAAGTAGCCTATGTGTTAATCCAGGTCATTCGAAGTATCATCCAAATCTGTTTAGCGTCAGAGTAACAAACATCCATACATCTTGACAAACTATCACGTTTATATAAGAAGGAAGTAAATAAATAATAATAATTATAATGCAGGACATAATCACACAGCATCATATAGCCCCAATCTAAGCAGAAGTAAGACTAGCTTCCGCCGGATCCGCTCATTCTGGTCCGGGTGTTTTTTATGTATGATATGTATGTATTTACAAAAAAAAAATGTGTAGTATATCAATCATGTGGTTCCCATAATACAATTTATTTATTTGGTATCAGGATAAAAAGTTCATTTATTTAGACTGACCATGTGCATTCAGAATCCGCACAGAAAAAAATACCTGCACAGAATAAATAATAACTTTGAATTTATCTTAATAATTTATTACTAACTAGTTTTCCACCCGGTAACTATTATATTCCACCCGACAAGCTTTCCGGCCGCGGCCCATGTGGTACCGAGATAAAAAGAAGCCTAAATGTTAACACAGATCACAAACTATTTATATTCCAAATTTCATCCAAATCGTGATCAGCTGTTAACGAGTTCAGTGAGAACAAACATACACACACACCAGTTATCGCATTTATAATATTAGTGTGATTATGTGCCGATTCATCCGGGTACCTAAAGCTGGAGTTTAAATGAAAGGATTATTGTAGTTGTTATGACTCGGTATGACTTGATAAAAAAATACTTCTGTGTGAGTAGGTAATGTTTCCAACATAAATTTTACGTACCTTAATTTTGGCACAGAAATTAATGTAAGTAGGTATGTTAAAAACTGATAGTCGGTAGCACCAAGCTCCAAAGGCCTTGCAAAATAAACTAAGTCATACCACGAAAGGTTAGATAGGCAAATGGGTTCCACATTCTAGGTCAAGCAAAACATTTTCCTTTCAATAAAATAACTCTTTACTTTGCAAAAGAAAAACGAGACCGATACGACTATTGTGACTGAGCTCGCTGAATAGGAAAACTATTCAGCCAAATAAAGTTCATGTAAATTGAAGTTGGTTCGCCGTCACGGGTGGTACATGTTATAACGTGCTAGAAAACTGAAAGCAACAAAATAATGAATGTATTTTCACACAATACAGACAATTTAAGGTAGATTTCTGGTGGTTTAGTTCCTAGCTACAGTTTGTTAAATATAGGGTCGTTGACATAGGTACACGTAGTGATGATGACGATCAATGATGGCCAAAAAAGGCTTTTCATATGTTTGACAACCAACTTGGTTTTTCGTCATTTTTCATCATTGGTCGTCGTCATCACTACACTATGTGTATGTCAATGTCAAAGTCCCGAGTATGATACATATATTTAAAAAAAGTGTAATAATAAAATAAACCAGTCCTTCCTTCTTCGTAAAAGCTAGTGGTCATATCTAGTGTCGGAGTTTATAGGGCACCCAAATGCATAGACTGAAATTTTAACCTGCTTTCAGAACCCGCTTGAATGCTTCAGGTTTGCCAGTATAAGATAGAGTTATTAGTGTTTTAAATTAGTTCTTGTACATTTTAATAAAAGTCATATGCTAGATATTAGAATATTTCCGAATAAATCAAAATAAATATGTAAATAATTTACTTCTGATCTATAAAATAGTTGAAATATGAAAAAAACTTTGAACTTTAGCACATTGACTGCTGGCCTCGCACTTGAGGAGGATAAGACGTGAAGAATCACATCTGTGTTTTGAGCACTCAAAGTGTTATACATTAAATAATTCTTTATTTTTTCAATTTTAGCTTTGTTATAAACACTAGTTAATTATTTACTTATTTTTGCTACAATATTACTACCAACATCTATCACTTCGAATATTTATGTTGTCATTTCGAGAAAGCCTTGTTAGCCCATCGAGCGATAGGGTATCGATATGCTAATGCCATGGATACCGACGCAAGGTGATATACCTGCGACGACCAATTTGCAAGCGAAATACCCTGTATGACACAACACAATTTTATCACATCCCTGCTCAAGTGCTTATGCTAGCCTGGATACTTGTTCTTCTTCTTCGTGTCGATATTAAAAACAAGTATTAAAAAACAACTCGACTGCATAGACAGGATGTTTTTGGTACTTGTTAGTTTAGTAGTCTTTTTGAATTCAAAATGGCTTCTTACAGTCGCCATATTGGAATTTTTGAAATCCGACGACACGTCATTAGTCAAAATCCGTCCAGCCGTTTGGGCTACAGCGACTGACAAATAATACCAACATACATACACCTTCCAAACATAGCCTGACTGAAGAGGACTTCAGTCGGGTAAAAAAGGTGTGTAAAGGGTTCTAATTATCATCTGTGGGAACCCAATCTCACCTGTCCGTGGTGCACCTCTGATTGCAAATCAGTCAGCTTCATTTTATATATATTTTTTAAAAGGACACAAAAAAGAAAAAAGACGTGTGGCACTCGGGGACTGCCGCGGTAAAGCTATTGCATAGCATTTTGTATCAACTTATGCAATTATAATTATTTATTTATTTTATTTATGCAGTATTTCTTTTTCTTTGATATTAATTCAAGTTACACTTTATGAGCGTGGTGACCGATAAGAAAACATTTTTTTTTCTTTTATTAAATAAAAATACGTCTAGTTGCACGCACACAAACACCGTGTCGAAGACTGCCGAAAAGAAACGACGTTAGACAATGCACGGCCTTCAAGCCACACCTCCGTGCCCGTCGGAGTGGGGAGCGTGAGGTTTTTTTTCGTTACGGAATTTCTGGATTCGATCCCCGCGCTCAAGGCCCTCGATAGAAGCTATGCAATAGAAGAAAGAAAAGCCACACACACACGAACACACACAGAGAGAGAGACAGAGAGAGAGAAAGACACACGCACACAAATTTATGACTGACAAAGACGGAACCAACATTTTGTCTTCCAGCACAGGTCGTAAATGCCACTAAATGGTCACCCATCCAAGTAGTGGGCAGGCAGGAACATAATCCGCTACGAACACGAACCACCACGCCACGAGCGCTTCATTTATTTTCCATTTTGTACCATTATAGAATTAAATAGGTATACTCACAAGATATTATGATTACATCACCTAACGCTGCTGGCTTACCTGAAAAAAAAAATACTTTGATAACTTTGAAAATACAAAAATTGTAGAAATAAACCAGAAAAAATAAAAGCAGCAGGATATTAAACTTGTAAAAGGTTGACCTCACCCGCATTTCAATTTGTTGGTTTGACAAATCTTTGATAAAAAAGTACTTAAGTAAATCACTAGAACTCGATTACTACACTCGATTTATTGTACACCTTAATCTAAAAAACAGCAGACATAATCTTAAAAATAAAAAGGTACAATGGGCGGTCTTATCGTTTAGAAGCGATCTCTTCCAGACAACCTTTCGGTGGAGAGGATAAAAGTACGGCTGGGGGTGTACATGTAATTAGAAATTTAATATTTTCAATAAAGAGAACAATAAAATAAAGCTAAAATTAGAAAACTATGAAATAAATATATGAATGAATTAAATAACATTGTTCTTTTAAAAAAATAAGTTTTTGAAATGGGTTCCATTTAGCAGCGTACTTCTACAGGTTGGGAATGGTTTAGCATTGCCACGGAGTTTTGGGTTTTTTTCTTCTTTAAACAGACAGTTCCATGACAGTTCATTATTTTCGCCAATAAAAAATATCGTATCGTAGATACAATTAAATTAAATATTTGTTTACAAACTTTTCTTTTTGCGAGGTAGGGCACTGATTGGTTAGAATAAATAAAACACAATAAAAACACGCAATGTTAACAGGGCCTTTATTCTCTATGACACAAAAGATTTCGTGCCGGTAACGTGTGACATCATAACATGCTTCAAACACAAACGCGTTTCCAATAAAACAGGCCATGTCGTCACATTAATAAATTTGACATGTGCATGTATAGAGGATACAATTACACAAAGATTCCACGCAATATCGTAACGTGGCGCGTTACGTTTGTGTTTGGTCATAGGGAATCAGGGCCCAGAGGTTTTACCATCAAAGAAACGGTCAAAATGTAGTGAAATATTAGCGGGGGTCAAAACATTTTTCATCCGTTTTTCTTGGGATATACCTTCAGTTGGAACTTCATGAATATTTCAACCGGGATCAATTATTAAAATGATTTACTACCCCCGGGTCTGAAGAACGCACGGGGTCAATATTATGCTGAAGTTTTCATAATATGTTATGTAAGATGTGTGAGATTTTCCCTCTTCAAGTTTTTGCCGTAGTTGGGTCTAAGCAAACAGAAGTTTTTCGACATGTTTTTGTTGAAGTTTCTCATACCTATGTTGTTCTTCTGAACTTGCTGTATATTTTTCTTATGCCTTCAAATTTGTACGTGTATACCAACTTATATTAAATATTATATTTCACACATTCGAACAATGGTCTTCTTCTTCTTTCTCCTGGCTTTATTATATGTTATATGGGGTCAGACCCCCTAGTACTGCTGCGCCACACCGTACGGTTGTGGGTTATCTCTATTGTTGCGTTACTCACTAGCATGTCATGTTTTATTGCTCGTAGCCAGGTCATTGGTGTTCATGTACGCCCTTATTTTCCTTCCTTTATATTCATGACTCTTTTAGACATATGATCATTTTCCCGCCTTATCTCATGTCTGTACCAGAGTAAGCGGTTTTCTCTAAGGTTATTTTGTATCTTAGCGACTTTAAAAGTACCACGGATATATTCGTTTCTTATTCTATCAATTTTCGAAACTCCACCAGACTAGCGTAGCATCTTCATCTCTACGGTACAGTCAAGCAATGGTAGTTCTACCAAAAGATTACAGTAATAATAACGTTCATGTTCGTATTTCTAATTCTGCACTCGCTTTCGCATAGATAAGAAGTTCCTCGAATACCTTTTATCCGAGCTTAACTCCGAAGACATCTTTATCCATACTGAAGCTTCAAGTTGCATCACACGGCTTCAGAAAATGTCTCAGTTTTCAAGTCTCGAAGGAAATTTGGTAAGGAAATTCTGATGGAGGTCGGGTGTCGGAGCACACGTACTGGCACATGTCTTTGAATAAACGCTGAAATACGAGGCTAGGTCACTGGGGCTTTACTAACTTTGGTGCGCCTCATTACAATTTTTAAGTTGGTTGTTTAGTATATTGGAAACATTAGGCTCTACTTTGTTAGCTATCGTATCCGTAAATCTATTCTTACCCTTCCAGTGGTAAAAATCGTAAAACGTAAATCGTATGTTATAGTAATAAATAAATACTCTTATCGCCTAATAGAATACAATGTTATCATTTAGTTAAAGTTACCACTACACCGTGAGCCGTGGTAGTCTAGTGAGATGTACCCCGACTTAAGATCTGGAGGTCGTGGGTTCGAATCCCAACCGTGCACCAATTTATTTATTTATTTATTTATTTATTTAATAGGAACGCCAACAGCTGAAATATCAATACATTGTAGAGTTACACTGACAAAGTTTTCATTCTGATATAGAAACCAATTACAGGCGGACACAGCATTCATAATAATAATAATGACGGCCTCTGTGGCGCAGTGGGCGAAAGTCCGCCTGAGACGCAGAAGGTTGCGGGTTCGATTCCCGCTGCGGGACAAATGTTTGCATGTTCTGTAGATATTTGTCTCGGGTCTGGGTGTTTTCTATGTATGATAAGTATGTATTTACAAAAAAAAAAATTATATGTGTAGTTTATCAATCATGTGGTTCCCATAATACAAGCTCTGCTTAGTTTGGGGCTACATGAAGCTGTGTGATTACGTCCCGCATTATTTATTTATTTAATAATAACTAAGTAGTAGGTACTTATGGTAACTAGGAGATCAATAGGTACATATGTATTATTAGAACTTAAAATACACTCGAGAGCAATGAATCCGGGTCACTCAAAGAATCCAAAAAATCTCGGAAAGTAAGAATGCTAGGTTAATGCAATAAATTGTATTTAATAGACAATTTAATACTCCTTAAATGAAAGTTAATAAAATATGAGTCACCATACATTTTATTTACACAAAATTACATAAAGAAAAAAAACTGCTGATCTCTCCTTAAAACAAAAATAGGAAACATGAAATTTTTGAACTTTATGACGATTTTCTTGAATTTCAATACTTCGTATTACCTCCTCGTGCTTCCATTACTGCGTTTACGTGGTTTGGCATGCTGTACACCAAGTTCCTTATACGATTTTGGGGAATATTCTCCCATTCCTCTGTGAGAGCAATTTTGAGCTCAGGAAGCGTGATTGGGGGAGGGTTTCGTTGTTTTACGCATCTCCCTAGCTCGTCCCAAGCATGCTCGATCGGGTTGATATCCGGGCTGCGCGCTGGCCACTCCATACAAGTAATGTTCATCTCTTGAAGGTAGTCATTCACAATCCTACCTGTATGAGGTCGGGCATTGTCATGCATAAATATAGCATCCTCACCCAAATTGACCATAAATGGACCAACGTGTTCGTTGAGGATTTCTTCCACATATCTTACGCTAGTTAAAGAGCCGTTTTCTATGATCACCAGCTCTGTGCGACTTTCAGAGGAAATTCCGGCCCACACACTACAGACCCACCACCGTAGGCTACTTTTTCTTCGATGCATGCTTGCTTGAATCTTTCCCCTGGTCTTCTATACACTCTGTGTCTTCCATCGTGCTTGTAGAGCATAAATTTTGATTCGTCGGAGAACATAACTTTCGACCAATCTTCAATACTCCAATTTACGTGGTTCTGGGCATATCTTAGTCTTGAAATACGATGGCCACGCTCCAGTTTAGGGCCGTTTGCAGGTCTAAGGGGTTTTAAGTTAGATTCAGCAAGCCGACGTCTTACTGTCCATGCACTTGGGTTACTTCCTCCGAGGCGTCGAAACTGATTTGTGAGTTCAGTTCCTGTGAGAAAGCGATTTCGAAGCATGGTGTTCACCAAGTATCGGTCTTCTCGTGCTGTGGTACACCTAGTTCTGCCCGTTCCTGGTCTGCGTAGGTTAGAACCAGTTTCTTCGTAACGTCGGAGAACTCTTTGTACTGTTGACAGCGACACACCGACAGTCCTGGCTGTATCGCGCTGACTCCGGCCGGTTTCCACCAATGTAAGTATTCTGGTGCATTCTTCAAGTGTAAGCGACATGATTTCAGCTTGAATAATGAATATTGAGCACTATCAACCTGGTTTATGTACCAACATAAATGACAGATTACAAACAAAAGCAAAAACAAATCCTGTAATTTCGTAGTTCCATCTTCGACAGTGTTCCCTTTTCAAATTTGATTTTTTTATGATATAACTTTACAATAACTATGAAGTTTTAATACTTTCATTTAAGGAGTATTAAATTGTCTATTAAATACAATTTATTGCATTAACCTAGCATTCTTACTTTCCGAGATTTTTTGGATTCTTTGAGTGACCCGGATTCATTGCTCTCGAGGGTATTTAAAACATTTAAAACTAAAAACGAATACTTAAATGAATTGATTTTTCGTTTCGAAAAATTTATGTGCGCGCGAAACGGTGATGGCAAACATCGTGAAGAAACCGGCATGCCGTCGAACTAAAAGTTCGAAAGGTATGTGCTAGGTTAGTGTTCCAATAAAAAGCGGCGATGGGCTTGCAACCTGTCACGTGGAATGCTAGCTGCTTGCAAAAAGTAGGTATATATCGAACGTAATGTTTGGACTTGCCTCTGACTACCCCCGTTAAGGTATCCTCAATATATTTGCATAGTCAGCAATATCTGAAGATATCCATAATGGGGAAAAAGTCGTGAAGATGTTTGTTTGTTGTTTTTACAACTCCACCACACCAGTTCACTGCTGGGTATAGGCCTCCCTTAATAAGAAAGGGGATGCCCATAATCCCTGCGCTAAGCATGCATGTTGGAGATGACACAGCTTCTCGCAAAAAAATACAGTTTAAGTTACAATTTAATACAAAACAATGAAATATTGATATTTATTGGACGTGACTAGCACACATTTTGGAGTGGGTAAAGTCGGGCTGATGATGACAATGATAATATTTGTTTATATAAATGGAACGTCAGAGAGAGTTACATTGTCAGTGGCAAAGATTTTATAAAAAGCTGAAAAAGCAAGGCAACATAAAAAGGCTGTCCCATTTTCTTTTGCCTAAATGGGACAAATACAGAATAAATTATCTTAGAAACAAGATACGTGACATCGCCCGGAAGGGTTTCTGAGTACGCTAAGGCGCAGGTGTCACCGAAACTCATGTCCTGTTTGTATTGCTAATGGCTGCCCCGAGAAGGAAATGAGCTGATCCGAATGTAAAGCGGGCTACATCACGTCGAACAGCGTCGCAATCTAAAATGAGCTTTATCAAGCTGAACTTAGGTTTGATAAGAATGATATCTCGATATTCAGATAAAAGTTCTATTTAAAATTAGGAAATTAAAATATTTTTCGCAAAATTAGGTACAGAAATAGATGTTATTTTTTGTTGTAAAATATTATCGATATAGGCATCATGATCAACACAGGATTCATTATGTATAAGCTTCCGCCCGTGGCTTCCCTCGCGTGGTATCGGGATAAAAAGTAGCGTATGTGTTATTCCAGATCATAAACTATGTATATTCTAAGTTTCAACCAAATCCGTTCACTCGTTGTGGAGTTGAGTGAGAACAAACACATACACAAACTTTAGCATTCATATTATTATTAAAGTGATGTTAATTAGTCATTAAAAGAATGCTAAAATAATAAATTTATTACTTTTTGAGCTAAATACCCAAAAAAATATGTATTTTATAAAAAAAGATACAATACAAACGGTATTGTATCATATTTTTACTTATCAATATGATTGTTAACAAAGCATTAGCCTCACAATAGGCTCACGGTTTCATTGACAAAGTTTACAAAACCATTCTTGATGTACCGATAAGTAAGTACATACACCCCGTATTTAACATGTCACCCCTAATGGAAGAAAATATTGGCTTTAACATTCATGACACGGTAACCCAAATCGGTTTTTGATAACGAATCTAATAAAATCAGCAGTAAGGTGCGTAGCTGAGGTAAATTTAGAAATTAATTGGTAAATTTAATTATTTATAATGAAGTGGGAAGATTACAGTTATGTAACGAGAAGAGTGTATATAATTATGCATGTGCAAGAATGTGCCGGTAGAGCTGAGCCAAAGAAGATATGGATGTATTGTGTGAAAAATGACATGAGGAAGAAAGGTTGTGTTGTGATGGCGAGTGACAGAATTAAAATGAGGGGGAACACAATAAGTTGTGCCGACCCCCCATGGGATAGGGAATGAAGATGATGATGATTATGATGGGAAACTAGGTTTTCACCTCATTTTTTTAAATGAGTTACTGTTATAAACTACATAGGTAGGCAACTCGAGAAAGGCTCGTTAGGCGGCGTCTTAATTGGCAATGATCGTACGATCACACGATGCGTTTTGGTCGTGCGATGAAAATTTCGGCCTGTGCTCGCGCGATGACTTGCAAGCTTCAATAAAGACACTCTAAAGAAATGTGTGTGTTTAATCTCGTCGTGCGACGAAAACGCATCGCGCCGTCGTATGATCGCTGCCAATTAGGACGCTGCCTCAAACAATAATAATTATGTTTAGTACTCGTGAAAGTTTATACAATAGCATGTGACACACATTGATTATGTATTTTTATTATTATTAATGGTTATAATGTATTCTGTATGTCTGCCGAAGAACCGATAACCGTTGGGGTAAACGAGTTCTTGAGTGGAGACCGCGGCTCGGCAAACGTAGTGTAGGATGCCCTCCGGCTTGGTGGAGTGACGATCTACGAAAGGCTGCTGGTAGAAACTGGATGAATCGAGCTCAGGATAGGGCGCAGTGGCTCTCATTAGGGGAGGCCTATGTCCAGCAGTGGACTGCTATAGGCTGATGATGATGAAGATAATGTAATTGTAATTAGTGGTTTAATACCTCAAAGTAAATACGAAAACATTATTTATTTATTTGACGGCCTGTGTAGCGCAGTGGGCGAAGGTCCGCCGGAGACGCAGAAGGTTGCGGGTTCGATTCTCGCTGCGGGACAAATGTTTGAATGTTCTGTAGATATTTGTCTCGGGTCTGGGTGTTTTCTATGTATCATATGTACGTATTCACTAATGTATAAAAAGTATATCAATCATGTGGTTCCCATAAAAGCTCTGCTTAGTTTGGGGCTACATGATGCTATGTGATTATGTCCCGCATTATTTACTGCAGGCCTCGGACATGTCTCGGAGCTAGTCTTGCTGCAGGTGCGCCGTTGTAGTTTCAGCACTCAAAGCGTTAAAAATATTAAATACTGATGTAAGTTTCCTCCCGAATATTTAAACGCTTGATTTTAAAAATTAGATGCCGATATCCTTCAGTATCAGTACCTACTGAAAAGTCAATTTGATACTCAATACTCAATACAGTTAATGCCTTTCACGTGGTGTTAAATTGCATGTTTACAGGAAATAGGTATCTCACATGAAACCTGTCTAAGGGTATATCAATATGGTATTCAAGCCGAGGCTTTGTAGGTAGTACAAGCAGGTACTTACCTGGGTACGTCAAATTGACTCTGTGTTAATTAATATTACTACTTCTAATCAAAGTTTAAACATAATTTACGAGTAGTTTTCTATAGCGTAGGTATTATTGTCAATTATTTTTTTATTTAATAGCACCCTGCACACGTAAAGATCGGACCGCGCATCGGGACTGCATTCTAAACCGCAGTCCGATCTGTACGGTTTGGACTGCGGATCAAACTGTCGTACTAATGGCGCGTAAAGATCGCACCACGACCACGCATCTGGGACAGACGTGATGCAAAAACAACTGTGAGATTTACCTTTGCGTCGACATGCTACATCGGACTATCAGCCCCGCGCATCTACACGTAACGTACGTTTCGGAGTGCGGGTTAGAATGGCGCGTGCTTTTTCCCGCGGTCCGAACTTCACGTGTGCAGCACGCTATTGTTTGGTGGGTGCATAAGTAGTCAACTCAAGTCAATCAGTTCGTTCAATTTGATCAATTGCAAATCGAACGCTCAAAATCTCAAATATTTGAAAAGCGTTTCAGTATTGAAAAAAAAACGTATAATCTATTTGCAAGATTAATTTATATTGCTTCACACCAACTCATAAACACAACAAAACGGATATAAACTTGAAAACTCTAAAATTTTATCGCGAAAAAAGTCCCGAAACTCCATAAACTTGAATTATTGGTTCTCCAAGGATTTACGTCAAGACGGCCGACTTTATTCGTTAGCCCATTTCCTATAAAGGCGGCTATTAAATAGGTGTTCCACACAAATGGTGTTATTATGGCAAGCCAGATAGTGTACGGAGAAATATGTTTCTCTGCTTATCGTGTGTCCTCCCATTAGGTCTAAATCTGCCCCAATTAAGGTCTAACAATAGAAGTTTGGAGCAATGTTGAATTATATTACCTAGTGGAATTACTTTGGAAAGTCTTGCATTTATGAAGACTAACTTCCACCTGTGGCTTCACTTGTGTACTCGGATAAAAAGTAGCCTACACGTTAATCCAGGTCACAAACTATATTAATTCCAGGTTTCATCCAAATCTGTTCAACCGTTTTGGAGCTTTTACATAGACAATTCATACATTTTTGACTCTATTTTGAAGTATCCTTCAGAATCTGTACTGGAGCGTCAAATATTTTAGTAGTGTATAATATTATGTATAGTATTTAGGGAGTCGATTAAATAAAATTGAAAGATATAGGCGTTATTTTTTTCAAACTAACTAAACGAGTGATAACAGACTATTGAAAAATCGAGTTTAAATGCCATGAAATATATATAATCGATATAAAATTGTGTAAGCTATCGCAATAGTGCTCGCTCGTTTCTCTCGTAGGCATCCGTAGGCCCTTGTACTAAATCATGCAATAAATTATCGAGCATGAAATATTCAAACGCCTCACCATACGGCGGGGTGTAAGGAACAATGGGAAAATTTGCCTCACAATTTCCCGTAGGGCTGTATTACTGCTTATGTATATTCCAAGTTTTATTTTGTAACGGCTGGAGTTTAGTTGGAACAAACATACAAAAACAAACATTCGATTAATATTCATGTGATTAAAAATATGAATTACCCTCAACCCTATCACCCTTTAGTACAATTCTGCTCGAGGCGCGTTAATTCTCAGTTATTCGATAACCACCGTTCAGCTCACCGGTGGTTAATTAACTATTTTACAGGGCAATATCGTGCCATTTTTGTACAATTTAAATACACACAGGTTTTTCTGAACAAATCACTTTTTTATAATGCGTCAACTTGATTTTGTAATTTTCTCTGCATAGTTTGTTAAATCCTACGATATTCAATGTCCTTAAGAAAAATTAGGTATACCTTTCTGTTACTATAAGTAACATCTAATATGTAGGTACTTATTTTCCTCGGTAACTTGTTGAGGAATAGGTATACTATTTTTAATTGTTAAAATATCCGATCCCGTATGCATGTATAGTATAAGTATCGTTTGTTTTTGGGTCTTGTCAATTATTTTATACTTAGATAACTATAAAATAATTTACAAGACTCAAAAACAAACGAAAAGTACTCGTAAGCTATCTTTATTTTTATTCCATACAATAATGTAAAAGATATTCAGTATTAGCATTCGTCGAAACGTCGATCGATCATTCGTTCAGAATAAATTGAATTCTAATTTCCAATTTCAATGACAATGAACCTCAGATTCAAGTGCTAGCAAACACGATCTTGGCGAGAATTCCTATAAAATTAGGGAGCAAGCTTACATCTTGACTGCATTGATGGCAAAATGGATGATCTTGCATCGTCTTTTTTAATAGATTTTATTTAAAAAAATATATATAAAATAGAATATATAGATGGGCAATGTTTTTGACTTTTTAATTTAAACGACCAGTATAATTGCCACCATGGATCTTTGCTCTGAAGTTGACTGCAAGTAGGGACAGAAGTGGGACTGGGGACGTAGTTCGGGTCACTGTTAGTACTTAGGTATAGTACTGGAACGACGTCTCTACTAATGCAGCTTCTTGAATTTACATGACTTGTATAAACATAAACTATAGGTATTTTTGTTTATACATGTTTTTATTTCTCTTTTTATTTCGCTTCTTAATAATTAAAAAGACAACATTTTAATAATAAAAACACTTAATGTTCTAAAATATCTTTTGAGAATCATCAAAAAACTGAATAAAGATCTTCGCACATTGCATCCACTCTACGACGACTTAACTCCAACTCAACTCACAGTATGGCATTGAAATGTAAGCGATATGTTATGTTTCTTAAGATTTAATTTGTCAACTTGTAAGATAAAGGTTGACGACGCGTGATCCACGCATTGTTTACCTATTGATGTCACCGACACGTTTGACAAATTCACTCTTAAGAAATATAACGTAAAGCTTACATTTCAATGCCATACTGTGAGTTGAGTTGGAGTTGAGTCGGCGTTTAGTCGATGTAATGTGGGAACAGCTTTATTCTGAAACTCACTCCAAGAAATATTGCGAAGCGAATCGTTGAGTTGTTGCTTCCGACATTCCAGAGACCAAAACACAAATATTTTATCATATCCTAAGCGTATGAATGGAAATCGCGTGTTGGCCAATAAAAAAGCGTAGATTTGCACGTTATCAGAAGTCCAAGTACGATACGATATGTCAAAATATTCCTGCTTCAACCTCAGCACATGAAAATTATCCCATTCTATAAGTAGATAAACTTTATAGCTTCTGGTGTAATTTAGCTCCGACAATTTCAGCCGTCATTATGCTAAAATTGTTTCCCCTATCCACACTAACAAATAGTTCTTAAAGTAGAAACTGCTTCACACTAATTTCTTGCTTTATTCGCGTAGATTTTGGGTAAGACGGGCACGAAATTCGCCCCTTTTCTCGGGGGCTGTGGGGGAGGGGGAGGCAATAAGTGCTCCCTTCTATTTTACCGGCACTTTAACTCGGGTGCAGTGATTTGATAACGCCGTTTGTTTCAAGAGCCACTCGTGACGGTCATCATTTTACAGACATCGCTTCCTTGATACGTACACTTTATATTTTATCGATTGTGCGCCTTTTGCCGAACAAAGCCGGGCAAAATCACGACTACAAATAAATTGTTTTGATAGAATAATAACAAAATCACTTCATATCTATGCACTGCTGAATATAGGCCTCCCCAAACCCTGGTCATATGAGTTGCGGATCGCAGGCCACTACACCCACCGCTCCGACTGTGTTTCCCTTCGGTGGCCAAAATTATTACTGTGCACGATGAACCATCATGGTCAAGTGATTTTGGTTTGGGTTCCAAATATAGAGGTTGGAACCCCTGAAACTCGTATAACCCAATTCAAAAAACATGCAATTATTACTTTCCTAAAACAAATTATGAGCAGATAAAACAAACCAAAGAAAACATATTTTCAGTCGTCTTCAACGAAAAGTTTTAATTAGTTAGAGATATTAAGTACTTAGTTAACTTTTTGGATTTAATATCATATCTCTATTTCTATCACTTTACAAAACTTGAACATATCTTCAAATGTATGAAAAATAATGGGCAAAAATTATTAAAATGAGTTCCAGACTTTAACATAAAACACAATACAGGGTGTAAATCATGTGCAAGAAACAAACCCAATAGATATATTATATATAGCCTTGATCCAGAAATAGACTTTTCTCATAAGCTGTAGGTATAAAGTACTATGAGTTCACCACGTTACCAAAAGAGATAGATCTGGAACAAGTAGTTATCAGCAGATTTTACGATCGATTCTCATTCAGTGAGAAACTCACCTACAGCTCAAGTTACTTAACACCGTTCGCCTTTATAATAATGTTATTTTCCTTTCTCGTCCTCGTGTTGAGCAAAGGTCTCCCCCATAGAGTTCCAAACATCTCCAAGGTACCAAGCTACCTCCCAACTCTCTGGTGATGAAGGCATCGAGCTCATTATAGGGGTGTACAGGGTTCCAACCCCTATCTTCGGAACCCAAGCCAATCCCACCTGCACGTGGTGCACCCTGCTAAACAACGAACGGGGCTCTGGCGGCCGGCTGATTGCGGCATAGCACAGCCTACATCGGCACAGCTAAATCCCCTAGCCACTGATGGGCAGCAGCGTCGGTGGTGCGAGAAGCTGTGCCCTGCGATCCCCAACCCGCATGTCCAGCGTGGGGATTATGGGTATATCCCTCTTTATTAGGGGAGGCCTATGTCCAGCAGTGGACTGATATAGGCTGATGTGGATGTGGTGTGGAGCTCATCCCGCCAAAGCATCCCCGATCGACCTCGATTTTGATATATTTTATATTTCTTTACGGAAAAAATTACTTGTCGGTCATTCCAGCGACCCTATATAACGTACGAAGTGGAGCGATTAACAACGTTTCATCTTTAATTTTAATGAGATTGGTTCGATTAATTTGGTCAAAATTAAATTTGCATATAACGTATCCTTATTTGATATTCTCTTGTTATTTAAACGTTAATCTGGTAATTATTTATTCAAAAAGTACCTATGGCCTCAAAACTAAAGCCCGATGATTGAGATCGTAGAAAATTATTATTACAGACTAGAATGAATGAAATGTTTATTTGCATGAATACAGGTACATTTAAAGGGGTTTATGTGATGTTTTTCTATATCTAAGGAATTTTTTTCTTAGTCCTTTTCAGCAGGTTACCAATGTCAAAAACTCATCCAGTTAGGGTAGCCCCGCGGTTTAGTATTGGACTTTTAGAATATTAACGTTTGCAGTACTGCATTTAAATATCGTGGTAATATTTAAGTAGGTACCGTTCTAGTAGTCATGAGGTTCCCTTAACACAAGCATATAGCAATCCACTGCTGAAGTTAGGCCTACCCAATGAGCGCCATTACGCCCTGTTCTCAGACTTGACGCATGCAGCTTCTACCCTTTCGAAGATCGTCACTTCACTTAGCCTAACACTATGTTTGCCGCGACGCTGTTCCACTCGAGAACTCTTTTACCTCAACGGTGGTCGGTTCTTCGACAGATTTGGCCTGCCCGCTACTACTTGAACTTGCGAATTCTCTGAGCTAAGTTTATTACTTTAGTTCGATGTTGAATAATCTCGTTACGGATTCTATCCTTCAGAGAAACTTTGAGCATAGCTCGTTCCATAGCACGCTGAGCGACTTTGAATTGTTGGAAATGCCATACTGTGAGCGCCCACGCGCTACGTGGTCCGTATGTTACGACGGATAGGACACACTTGTTGAAAATTTTCATTTTCAGATATTGTATAGATGATAGTAAAACTCAGTTTTCCCAATGCTGCCCAACCCAGCTGAATCCTTCATCTTAGCTTCCCTAGCTTGATAACGTATGGCACTATTTATTTATTTAACTAATTTCAATATATATTTTATGAACAGACGGTTTTTCAATGTTCATTTATTTGGAAAACTCGTTGCAATAAATTCAAAGAACTCGTACGTTTGATCGAAGTTAACCAAAGGTATTTTATTCATTTTGCAATTTCTTTTACGAGCCGTGTTAAATGAAGTGTAACAACCAATTACGTGTTTATTTCGTTAGAAATGGAACGTTTACATTAGAGAAATTGGAATAAAGTACTTAAAAAAAATTGCCTCTCTTATTTGATAACCAGTTTGATTGGGGTGAATGTATTTATGTAGGTATCCTACAAGCAAACAAAGCCTTTATATTGATATATATTTATTAAACAAAGGTTTACTAATATATATCAATCAAAGTTTATAATCCTTTATGTACCTATATGCAACCAAATGGATACAAATGGACTTTTATCATCATTAACATCCTCAGCATATAGCTGGCTATAGGGCTCCCCTAATGACCGCCATTGTGCCCTGTTCTCAGCTGAACGCATCCAGCTTCAGCTGAGCAACATAGATATTTTTTTAATTATTTACTGGTTTGTAAATGGTTTACTAATATATATCAATCAAAGTTATATAATCCTCTATCCAGCCATCCATTCCGATATATGCGCAATTTAGAACGAAGGCTGATGTTGGTCCCGACTATTTCAGTCGTGAAGCCATGTTGCCTTCGGACGGGCTAGCTATCTAGTATTCACAATTAAGCTGGCCACTAGCTCATAAAACAAGATGTTTTTCAATTTACATACGTGACCATTAGAAAGGTAAAATAATTTGATCTAAAATTATTATTAACCGACTTCAAAAAGGAGGAGGTTCTCAATTCGTCGGAACCCTTTTTTTCGTCTTTTTTTATGTATGTTCACCGATAACTCCGTCAATTGGGGACCGATTTTCAAAATTATTTTTTTGTTTAAAAGAATAAACTTCACAGGTGGTCCCATATAAATTTTATTCATGAGGGATTGGTACTATTCCCGGGAAACTTAAAAAACCTCATCCTCACTTGTAATTTTCGCCCTATGATCACCAATATCTCTGTCAATTGTGAACCGATTTTCAAAATTATTTAGGGCAAGAAGTGATTTTTTTGAAGTCGGTTTATTTTTAAAAAAAATCCTACTTGTTTTTTCATTGTATTATTTATTTAACCGACTTCAAAAAGGAAGAGGTTCCCAATTCGACTGTATGTTGCTTTTTTATTTTATTTTTGTATGTATGTTCCGCGATAACTCCGCCAATAATGAATCGATTTGGATGATTTTTAGTTAAGTAGATCATACTTCAGAGGTGGTACCATATACATTTTATTCCTGAGGGATTGATGATTTTCCTGCAAAACTCAAGAAACCTCATCCACATTTGTAATTTGCGCATTATCATCATCAGCCTATAGCAGTCCACTGCAGGACATAGGCTCTCCCTAATTAACGCCATTGCGCATTAAACCTTTCTTACTGCTCTAAAAAGCGACAAATAAGCTTAATAAGTTATTTAATTCAAAGAAGAAAATATAATACTATTATAAGTGCTAGGCACTCATCTGTTTCAAGTCGGTGCCAAGCCGATAGATAGGTTTGATACTTCCGCTCCTGCCACATCAGATCACCCAACGCGTGCTTTAATGACTAAGCCTAGAGAGGGCGGGGACCTCTACCTGCGTAGGTACTGCACCAACTTCATACAGAGGTCCCATATAAATTTTATTCCTGAGGGATTGGTATCTTTCCCCCAAAACTCAAAAAAGGAGTGAACGAAGGCCCGGGGTGCAGGATTTATCAAAAAGAAATAAGCATGTGATTTGCATATTGTCATTTATTCCGGAGAAAGACAAATATCAAATTACCTACTAAACAATGTTGCTTTTAAAATAACTAGAGTGTATCGTTAGCGCGATGCGGAACACGTCAATATTTAGCAACTCTTTATAGTAATTTACCAGCAATTTACTACAATATTTTCGACAGTTACGTGCTCAGACCCGATGAGCTAGAGAACTTAAGTCTCGCTGAATTTTCTGTCATGGACTGATGATGACGGCAACATAGAGATGAGAAATGTTGAAAATCAATCGTTGCGGTACATCGAAATGGGGGACAAAATTCATAAATGCGGATCCGCAAGAAACCGGTGCTATTACGCACGCGGTATCGGTATATTTTTGTCAAGTCAATCACTCAAAAAACAGTCGATTGTACATATATTACTATTTTATTTATCTGTTCTTGTATTTTTTGTGGTTCTTGTGTGCAATAATGAGTTTATCTATCGATCTATACTCTCACTAATTTCCAACTAAAAATTTAAAATAATCTTTAAAAAAAACGAAAACCTAAACTAAAAAGTAAGAAATAATATTTTAATTACTTCAAACCAAGAACATTAAAGGACATTCAACAAATTTATTGAAACTTATATACCTATTTACAATTTAAAATCATTTATTTTTGGAATCGGTGCCAGCCAAAGCAAGGTAACCTTAATAGATACTTACTCAATTAATCTCTGTATTAGTATTGGGTGGTATTAGCTTGCTTTGGCTGGCACCGACTCCAAAAACAAAAAATTTTTAATTGTAAATATGACCTATAAAAAAAATCGTAGGTCACGCATGTTGGGAACGCGTGAGCAGAGACTTGCATCTTTGAGGCATGTAAGTGATAAACCTCTGCCTGTATCGGCACTAACACCCTTAAAACCGAAAAACAGAGAAGCTGCTTCATGGCTGAAATAGGCATGGTGGTAGTACTTCCCTTCCTTCAATTACCTGCTAAAATTAATAAGAATAATTAGAGTATTCATTCGACTCCTATGCATAAGTCAAGCAAAAACATCAGCCAAAACCCCTTCAACGTTCTTTTGAGCTCGTCATAAGCACGTATGCAAAAACAAAGTTGACCATAGTAAATATTAGTTTTCAAATGAAAATCCGTCAAAAATCTATACTTAGGACACGGTTATGTTTGAACTTTGTGAACCATGACTAAAATACATATCTACTAGCAGACCCAGTAGCTTTTCGATAACAAATAATGGATAGATTTATACTGGTGTAAATTACTTCCCTTCTCGACTAAGGGATCTTGCCTTCCCGATCTTTTCTTGCACGAATGAATCACATTGTTCGAATAATTTTGGTCGACTGATAACTTACTCAGCGGGCAAACAGAAAAATTCGAACGCAATACCATGAAAATGTATTTGTTTGATTTATTATTGTTTCTCTTTTATGCCAAAACCACTGAAATGATTAAACTGAAATTTTGCAGATAACGTAGTACTAGGAATCAAATATAAGCTACTTTTTATAGGTTACCAGGCGAAGCTGCAGTAGCCTGCGTGAACATTATGAAAATGTGAGTATGTTTGTTCGTTCTTCTCGCTCAACGAAGTTTGCATATAATTCATATAGTTTAGGACCAGGATCTTTTAGTCTACTTGTTATCGAAGCCGAAGACGCGGGCGGAACCTAACTAGATCCCGCGTTACGTAACTACATATTAATATACCTAAGTTCATCACCTATTCTCCCAAAATGCATAAAATCAAGTCGTATCATGAATATTTGAATAAAGGGTAAGGTACATTTAATTATTAAGCAATATGTACAGAGTAATCTTCCACGGTCACTAACTTACCGTAAACCTAAGTGCTTTTAAGTGGGTCGACCCGGATGCGGGACGGACGGACCCCCACTTAATCCACACTTGAACCTAATCACGGGGTAATAAAGGTCAAATTGTTACAGCAATAACCTTCATGCACGGTCGGAAATATTAAACAAAGGTAACGCAAAAACTGATCTTTAAAATACGGGTTAAACTTAAGGTGCAAGCGAGAAGGCTGTATCTTCGTGTAAATTTTCGTAATTAAGAGGGATAAACCATTTACCGTAAAGTTTTAACCTTTCCAAAATGAGGTTTTAATCCTTATTGAGTCGGTAATGTGTGAGGCGCGAATCCTTTTTGAATTTATCTTGCGGCGAAGACAGGATGGCCTACATCCGGGACGTGTTTTCATTTCGGATTTGCTGGAAACTTGCCGCCAAATCCGAGCATCTGCGCTGTTCCAACAGGATATTTTCTTTTCCTCTTTCTACACGCGATCTTGACGACTGGCTTTTGTGATTTAAAAAGATTTGCAGATCTAAAACCGCTTAGAGGTACGCATTGCGCTGGTCGGGGTGAATGATTACTACAGTTCAAAGGATAAGTGAGTTTGAAATTCTTCAGATTTTCTTTGCACCCTTTCATATTCATTGTACTGTGTTGTTTATAAAAAGCGGTGTAAACTAATACGATTGATCTAAGACTGACTTTTTTTCATCTCTACTTATCTTTTCTGAAGCGATAGCTATAGGTGAAATCGTATTTCGGTATTCGATAGATTGGTAACACTTTATCGAACAACATATTTATACAGCAAAACAAAGTGAATATGTAAGTAATATGAAGGTAACACAATTGGCGTCCTGATCGCTGAAGGTATCTAACTAAAATGTAAAAGATATTATGCCTGGTATAGTAACACGATGAAACTAAGACTTCTGTCCAGCAATATTAATCATCATCATCATATATAACAGTCCACTGCTGGACATAGGCTGCCCCTAAGCTCCAACTAGCAATATTACCACATTCTTAATGAAACATAACAGAAAAGTTACATAATAATTAGTGAAAAGTGAATTGCGGGTACCACAAAAAAATTACTTGCAAAATGCAAGTTTTCTACCCGAAGATGGAACAAGCACATTGCCCCTGATGTTAAATGGTAACCATAACATATCGCAAAGAATTGCATGGTAGGTCACGCTTGTTTGGAACGTGCCCTACGATGCCGATATACTTGTAGTAAACTTAGTTACATATGCTCTACTCCTGCTCTACTACTCCTAAAGCTATAAAAGATATACTTGTAGTAGACTTAGTTAGAAACGTGGACACTAGTCCACCAGTTTAAAATCGCTCAGCGAGCTATGGAACGAGCCATGCTTGGGGTTTCTCTGAAGGATAGAATCCGCAACGAGACTATCCGACATAGAACTAAAGTTGTCGACATAGCTCAGAGAATTAGCAAGCTGAAGTGGCAGTGGGCTGGCCATGTCTGCCGAAGAACCGATAACCGTTCTGGTAAACGAGTTCTTGAGTGGAGACCGCGGCTGGGCAAACGTAGTGTAGGACGCCCTCCGGCCAGGTGGAGTGACGATCTGCGAAAGGCTGCTGGTAGAAGCTGGATGCATCGAGCTCAGGACAGGGTGCAATGGCGCTCATTAGAGGAGGCCTATGTCCAGCAGTGGACTGCTATAGGCTGATGATGATGATGATGATGAGACTTAGTTACCTATGCTCTACTCCTGCTCTACTACTCCTAAAGCTATAAAAGATATAGGTACTTGTAGTAGACTTAGTTACCTATGCACGGATGAAAATAAGACCACCAACAATTATTTTCGCGTGTTCATTACCTACTGTTTACAGATTTCTATTCAAATCACAAACAGTCACGTAAACATTAATTCCGTAGAACAAGATAATCTTCTTTGTTCATCAGTTATGATTTCATTTCACGATTTGCCCGTTGTTCGTATTTGACTTTTAGAAATAAAAAGTAAAGTTCATGATATCCTGAGGGTGCAAATGACATTTTCAATAGACTTGGAACCCTAAATTTGAGCCCCTTATCAGGAAAAGCAGGGTGGATTATACATACAGACTTATATCTGTAGATTTTTGGGTGCAGGTAACACAAAATCTAACATTTATTTTATTTTGACAGCAATTTTGTTTTTATACCTTGTTAATTTAGTACTAGCCTTTGTAATAATTCCGTCTCTAATACGCGATATTAGATCATAAATTCATCTGTAGAAGCTGTGTTTGACATAGGTAACAATAGTAAGTTTAAAAAATCTATTAAGATTTTGTAGTGTTTAAGTCGATAGGTTTTAGTGTATTTTAATAAACAAACGTTTGTTTAACATACTTACTGTTAAGGCTGATTGTACTTCCTTGTCTGACCTACTCACTGTTCAATAAATATAAAAAAAACTACACGGATATATTTTAAAAACCAAAATACAGACTTTTTACTACTTACTAAAATTCCTAACAATGAAGTAACAACGAAAATTAATAATCTTACTATTTGTAAGACAAATTAATAAATGGATTGTAATAAAAGAAAATACTACAAAGATATTGCCTTTAATGTATCCAAGCGAATTACATCTTATAAGGAAAACAAGATCTCCAGCTGACTCCAAAACAATCAAATAAACGAACCATGCGGAAAACAAACGTTACCTACCTTCTTAACAAATATTTCTCATAATCTCTGGGACGGACTCGGGATCCACAATTACAATCCACTTGACAATCAAATATCAGTAATTACACTGAGACATCACAAGGAATACGAAATCGCCGTGTGTTTACGCGCCGTATTTACATCAGGTACGGTAGAATGGTCACAGAGAACGCGCGGGAGTACACGTGACTTGGCGGCAGGTGATGTGATATGGCCTGTTGTGGTCGTGTATCGTGATATTGAAGGAAGGTGTGTGCGGCCGGAATGTTGAGGAAGGCGACGTGAGGCTTCCTCGGCAACGCGGGCCCGACTGGCCGGGGCGGGGGAGCAGCCCGCCCAGCGTTCTCCGACTCGTAGACTGCGCGCCGCCCGCCCAGAGCCGGAATCCCGATACAAAATTAATACTTGTTTTGCTAAAACCGATTTCGATTTGTCGACCCCCGAATTGGTAAAGTTGGACGGATCTTGTTAGCGATAAAGGGTTCTAATCAACATGGTGCTCGACAATGTAAGTCGCGCGTTTGAACAGATTTAGCCTTATTAAAATATAAAATATTTCTTTTTAATTTTGCATTTGTTGTTATTTCAAAAAAACAACTGTAACGTTAATTTTAATACAAAATCAGTATTTTTATACATATTTTTTTACAAGGCGTATTCGAGACTAGTTTCCACACGCGGCTCCGCGCACGTGGTACCGTTAACCTATTTATGTCAATCCAAATACAAACTATATATAATCTAAGTTTCATACAAATCAGTCCAGCCGTTACATAATTTAGTGGAAACAAACACTCAAACTCACTGATTCACTAACACAAACAATTTCTAATTAATTATAATAATTGTGTAATTCAACATTAACAGGCTAACGCTCTTTCTCAAATTGTATTTCTAGACAAGTAATAAGTATGTAATAAAAACAAAATTATAGTTAAAAACCATTCAATATTCATTGATAGAAGTATTCATTCATGATCAATTTATTCATCCACATTATCATAAAACTAATAAGCTTGTAACGTTTCATTTTACTCATGAAAAGAGGATTATAGACGCAGAATAAATTAGCAGTAGGGGCACGGCTGAAGTGTGTAGCGAGGAAATCCCGAGAAGTGAGTTCAGAAAGACAAATATTGTGACAAAAGCCTAACAGGCACAAAGTTACGGAGGACAGGGCACTGCAAACAGAGGGATCTAGGTATACAACATTTATTTATGAGTCTAGATGTAACACTCGTAGAATTTGGGTACATTGAGGTGGACTAATGTTCAACGCTAACAATATAATGATAAATATATTTTTATACCAGTTTAAATATTATAAATTCTTTGAAACAACTAAGCATTATTATATACTAAGTAGACAACTTTAATCTAAGTAGAAAACTACTCAGAAAAAAATATAATATAAAGGTTAGTTTACATAATAGTTAGTTTACATAGAATGTTACAAAACCGTAAATCTGCCACGGAGGTAGGTATGTAGTAATTGTTTGCAGTGGACCAATCGAGAAGCAATTATACATGAAAACAAGTGAAATCATATCATGTGAATCAACAAAAACAACTAGAGAAGTTTAGTGAGGTCTCCCTAAAATTGCCAAGAAGAACTGTCTTGTGCCCTAACACATTTTAAACCTCTAAACTTTCACTAATCTAGGTTAGTCACTACAAAATATACCTTATAATGTACACCAAGATGCCTTGCTAGTACTTGCTATCTACTTATAAGGCTAAATAAATGGAAAAATAATTAAGTAACAAAAAAAAACGGACAAGTGCGGGTCGGACTCACTAACGAAGGGTCCCATGCCATCTTATACCCATATAACTACCCATACTTTGCTACATCCTTAACATAAAATTGTTAGTTACTAGATGCTTTGCTAGTAATTACTACCTACTTATAAGGCTAAATAAATGGAATAATAATTTAGTAACAAAAAAACGGACAAGTGCGAGTCGGACTCAGAAACGAAGATAATAAAGATATATTAAGATAAGCATAAGATTTTTAAATACTTTTTATTGATTTTGTTATTATAGCGGCAAACAACAATAACACACACAATTAAAATGTCATCTCTACCTATTACGGTTCATGAAATACTGCCAGCTGACAGACAGACAAACGGTCAGCGGAGGCTTAGATAGGGTCCCGCAGGGCAAAATTTTTTGGCATTTCTTAGATAAAAAAAAAATCTAGGGCATCTTGGATAAATTTTCCACAATTTTGTTCATATCAAGTTCATGTAAATAATGATATGAACATAAATGAGTCAACGTTTCACGGTGTATAATTCTAGCCGTCCAGTCTTCAGGAAAGTATTGTTCTGCTATAGCAATAGCGGTTATAACAAAAACCGATTAGCAAACTATTTTCATCATATGAAAATTCCAGTACAAATTCATTTTTATAGCATTTCACCACACTTGTGTCTTATTGCCAACGTAGGTTGGTTATAACGCCATTAATCTAACACAACATAAATGATAAAAACACTAGAAAATAAAATGAAACAAAATGACACAAACGTCGTTCAAGATGAAAAAATGGTTCTCGATATTCTTCAGCTAATCCTGTAATGTAGCCAAGTGACTACAAACATAATGTACAAACAGGTGAAGTATTATCATAAAACTTGAAAAGTTCGTGCGTTGTTGACATAAAGTAGTTTTAATCCCGACTAATTTGTATGTAAATACAAGCAGGCAAATAGTTATGGTTGTCATGTTATAATTTCATGATAAACCGCAATTGGGATGTTATTTATTGTAGGTGTGCTTAGATATCACATGTGTGAAACATGTACCCATCTTTTAACATGAAAGCACTTTGATTATGAGTGTCCTAGAAAAAAAGTCGAGTGCGTGTTTTTTTGTAAAATGTTTCGAGAAATTATTAATAAACGTTCTAATAAACTTGTAATAAATCGAGGCTAACGACGAGGAGGTGTAAGCCAAGCCAAACATTTTTTTTCGTTGTCTCAACTTTTGTCTTGAAATCCTCATGGATACCATTCTATTATGGGGCTCTTGAGGACTCTTCTACAGTTTCAGCAGCGTCTGCTCACATAATTGCAAGCTCATCCTCCTTATTAATAGAGCTTAATAACTCTATTACATCATAATTTGCATCTATCACGCGTAAGCACCGCGCGAACCACCTCAAGGCATCATTTTGTCAGCGACGGAGACCAACCATAGCAGGGAGCACCCTTTCGCGGCCATGTGTTGGTAGTTTGAAAATCTTTGCCCTGCAATACCCAATCCGTATGCCCAGCGTGGGGGTTATGGACATATCCCCCAAGCTAAATCGGCCTATGCCTAGCATCAGGCGCAAAATGACTGAAATAATAGTCATGATATGTATAAAAAATATTTACAAAAGACTTTTTCAAAAATACTTGTTCAAAAAGTAATCTGACTGAAAACAGATCCGAGTGTAGGTTGCAAAAGCTCTAGCTTATCTGGACAAAAAAACAAGTGAGGAAAAAACAAGCAGCACAACTTCGTGGATTGCATTCGTCATTCAGAGATTCCCAACTATTTGCCATGCTCTAGTTTCAAGTGCTTCAAACATTGCGGAGGCAGGCAATCTATCTGGGTAACCAGACCGGCAATATAAGGTCCTGTATTATGTTTAGATTTTTATATAAGATAATTTTTTGTTTTGATTGTTTTTAATATATCAGAGGAAGTCTGAAAGTAGCACCTGGCAGATAAGATTAGGAGTGGTAGACTGGCATGGTATTAGCATATCATGAGGAGGGATGAAAGTAGTGTGACTAAAAGAATGATGGATAAGGCACGAATAGAATGAATAATAGAATGCGATCGAAGAAGAAATGGATGGATTATGTGAAAGAGGATATGAGAATGAAAGGAGTGGACACAGATTTGACGGCTGATAGAAGTGAGTGGAAGAAAAAAAACATATTGAGCGAACCCCAGCTAGCGTGGGACCAGGGCATGGGACAAGGGAATGATGATGATGAGTTGAGGCAATACTTCGACTTCATCAAGTGAACGAGATGTAAAATACGAGAGAAAAACAAGAAAGAAAAGCGCAGCATGATGTTGACGCTGCATCAAATTTAATAAAAATAAGCTATTTTTACCATCGATACTGTTAAGCGCTTTCAGTTTTAATTGTGCGTTTTAACTGTAAAATTGAACTGTACAGTTAAATCGTAAGGTGGGAAAAAAAGTTGAACTGAGTTGAACTGTACATTTTAACTGAGATCTAATTAAAACATCATTATACTAGATAACCCGGTGAACTTTGTAACACCTACCTACCTTTAACACCTTTTACCTTTTACTCTAATACTGAAACTTTTTTGTATAGCGCTTATGCTCATGCCCACGCCTACTTCCAAGCCCACTCTTATGCCCACGCCCACTCCAATTGTACTCAAACTCCCTATCCTACCCCTAAGCCCGTGACTACTCCACTTGCATTCCCACTCTCATTCCCACTTCCACTCCACTTCGACTCCCTATACCACTCACTCTCACCTCATGCCCACGCCCACGCCCACTCCCTGTCCAACACACTCCCCGCCCACTAGGCCTAAATCGGTCCAGCCGTTCTCGAGTTTAAGCGAGACTAACGAACAGCAATTCATTTTTATAATGTAGATAAAACTATACAGATAAAACTATGTAGTTATGGTAGCCACACACGTTACAAGAAATCGTTACGATAAAACTGAGCAGTCGCACTGTACAGTTAATCGTACGTCCCTACAGCCCACATATGTTCAAGAAACAGACCTCGCAAACACGACGCTTTGTCGTCGCGCTTAGTCGCGAGCGTTTGTAGCAAGATATTGCTGTCGCGATTGTCGCCGTGTGTGCGGAGCTTTGAACAAAATGTAAGAAAATTGTCTCCCGCAGCTTGTCGTAGCGTCTAATCGCTGACGTTTATCGTCCAATGTACGCAGGCTGTAAAACTACGCAGTTTAGTCATTTCGTTCCACGATGGCGTCGACAGACGACGTATTTGCTATTGTTTATAAAAAACAAAAGGCATAAAAAACTAAGAAGCGGAAAAATCATAAGACCTGGAGCAAATATTGGCTAATGAAAAGAAAACTTCATTCTCATATAAATTTGTTAAATGAATTAAAGACGTTTGCTAAAGACTGGCATAATTTTTTTGAGAACAGATATGTACTTGCATTTGATGTCTATATGGTAACGCCACTAATTGAAAAACAAGAAACTGTTATGAGAAATGCTATTCCTCCCAATGATAGGTTAGTTGCCATTTTAAGGTTCTTATCAACAGCGAGAAATTATGAAGATCTGAAATTCTGTAGTATTATTTCACCTCAAGCCTTAATAAGCCGTAAAAGAAGCAGATTTTAATAATTGAATATTATATTATTACTGCGGATTATTGTGACATGTTTTGCAATGAGGTTCTATTGAAAAAATTGATAATAAGCTACTATTGATGGTGACCGTACGCATGACCATGTTTCATGCAAAAATTGAGCGCTCCACACACACGTTACGAGAAATCGTCACAGTTTCCTCACAGTATTCGAAGGAGAAGAAGAATATGTTGTTAATAAATAACACCGCGCATTTAAGGGTTAAGCCACGCCACGATCGCTTCAATTCCAATATGAAGTCAACTTCTGTAACAATTTGAAGTCAATCCCATTCTAACGCTAATAAAGACGCAAACAATAAATCCATCAGTTATTGCAACGAGCACATGTGGTGGTGAAAATGAGAAGCGAGGCATTTCATCAACCGTCCAGTTGACCCGCTTCGGCCCGCCTGACCAATATGACCACGCTAGGTTCGGATTAGCAACCGGATTTATCCGGACATAAGGCATCTATTATGTCGTATAAAGAAGTGAAAGAGATCGTAGAAAAAGAACAAAATGGAAAGAATTGCATTTCTACACCGACAAGAGCTCAGCTCTCAATCAAATAATAAAACATTAAGCTTTTATTGAAAGCTCTTAAATCAGGTGCTCAAGGAATTACCTAACACAGCATATTTTATAACACTAAATAGTGAAATGCCTCTGAGAATTCGTCCACGTATTTAAACTCCCGGTGCACTCTATTATGTGCTGAGTTAAAAAATCCTTTCTTGGTGTATCGTCAGCTCTACGATTTGTGCAAACCTCTAGAACTCCCGCTGCAACCCATCAATTGTCATCCAGAATTTCAGGAAACCTTCGTGAACTACAACACTATGTAAAGAATCAATCAATTATTAATAAGTAACAAAACTATTTAATATTATAAGATTATACACAGTTCCCTATGATTGTCTATGTTAAACAAAAAAAATTAACACAAGCTTTTTTACTTTTTCCTTCATTCCTTTCTCCTTTGCATGAAATTGCCAGGTGTCAGAGTTTTAAGCCATAATCTTTCAACATGGCATAAAAACTAAAATGCCGATACAAACATGCCTTCTAAATCATTGATGAATACTATTATGTCCACTGCTGGAACCAGGCCTCTCCCTGTAAGCGCCACTGAGCCCGATTTCCTCCTCTCCGCAACCAGTTTCTGCCAGCCACCTTTCGCAAGTCATCTACTTGGCTGGGGAGTTTTTATCTAAGACATCTAAACACCAGACTTTGCGTTCTCTCATAGTATCGGTTTTCATGTGGAAATTCTCCGGCTTTTCTTATATTTCCCGCTGTCCGACTAACATGACCACGCTGATATATAATGCGGTCGCAGCTGCCGCCGGACTCCGTCCCGCATACAATTGGATTTTTAACCGGAGAGTTCATTGGACACTGTCTTTATTGGGTCAGTGTGTATTAGCCTTTATGGGATGTGTTTAGGAGTATTGGCAAAAACGGCACTCGTCTCTTTGTATTACTTTTCAATATTTTATTTTTTCATTCATGAAAGAATAGTTAGTTTTAGTTTTGACATTTTGAGAAGATCTACCAGAGTAGGTATTTTACAACATTCGAAAAGTAGTAAGAATCGTATCCGTTGTTAGTTTTTGTTCATTTGTTTTTATATTCCGACTGATTTATAGCATCTTAAAAGCAGCTGATGGTGATTCTGCAGAACTCTACGACCCGATGGCGAATCACAACAAAACACACCTCAACAAAATAATGTAATTCGGGCCCAATCGTCACTGTACCGGATTCGTCTCGGTAAAGTTTCGAATGTTTTAAAATCTACTTGCGATGCGTCGATAGGCTTTTGGGTAGAGTAGAGTAACCTTGCCCAGAACTTATCTTGACTAGATAAGTTGCTCTTAATCTGTGGTAATGAAAGCCAGGTGTCATTTCTATATGATTATTTCCTTCACAGTTTTGGGCACCATTCGTATTATTTTGTAGCAGTGCTTAATGCAAATAATGAATAGGCTTAAAAGTAGGCTTAAGTATTTTTTAAATAGAAAAATCTACTGTTGTGACCATTATCTAAATAAGTAGTTATGAAAAATCTAAGGTACTTAACTGAGATTTGAATCCACAACCTTCAAAAAGTTCAAATTAATCAATGTCATCACATACATCCAGATATGCCTCCTATCGTGGAGGCATGAGAGCTGCCAACGTTTTAAGCTAAACAAGCTTGTTTGCCTTAAGAAAGGAAAGTAGCTTCCTTCCTGTTTTCTTCTATATGAGCTAAAACCCAATTTTAGTGTGGAAGTTAGGCCACCCGAAGCACCTGACAATAACAACTGAAGAAGCTGGGCCTAACATCTTAACGTTTCTTTCAAAGCACTGAAACGCACAGATCTAATTGCCTAAAATTGTGTGTGGCTTATGAGCCTTCCCAGATGGGCGATTTACTCGCGCGACTTGCTTGAGCAATTTCGCGTGTGTCCAATCTGGCTTGCTGAAAGTCAAGTGGAATGTAAAGTGCATGCACATACCACGTGACATTTAGCAAGCCTGATTGGATACGGATGTTAATTGCGCGAGCAACACGCGCGAGCAAAACGCGCATCTGGGAAGGCTCTAAACAAGATGAAGTAAACCACTTAACTTAGCTAAAACAATATTTTATAATATCTGTATAAAACATTACTTTGTGCGTACGAGCGTGTCCGGAACGCTGCCCGATCGGTCTGCGTCAGCACAATATGACGCTCTGTAATGCGGTCGCCGCCTACATCGTCCTCGATTAAATTTCCAGCGTTTCCTCACGTGCTTTAGAACAAGGTAGGTAGGAGTTCGTTTTATATGATGACCTAGAACATCTAACTATAGATAGATAGATAGATAGATAAATTATTTATTGTACACCAAATTAAAAAAAAATACAATTTGCTAGAAACTTTACAATTAAAAAAAAAGGTACAAAGGTCTTATCGCTAATAGCGATCTCTTCCAGACAACCTTTGGATGGACAGGATAGCACGAAAAACAAAAGACGGTGGTGTACATATATACGAAAGTAGCTGGATAAATAATATCATACACATACTTAACTAACTACAAAATATACCTTATAAAATATACCTACTACATAAAATATTAATATAATGAATATGAAACTATAGACTACATAATTATAATACATAAACTACATAAATACCTATTTGCAAAAAATTACATTAATAGTATCCCTTAGCAATAAAACCTAGCAGTCAAGAGAAAGGTAATGCTTAAATACTTTATCCTTAAAAATTGGCAGGGATTTAGATGATCTTATTGAAAGAGGTAAGGCGTTCCAGAGTCGTATAGCTTGTACAGTAAAAGAGTCGCTGTAAAATTTTGAGCTATGGACAGGTGTACTAAGCTGCAACTATACTGGTAGATATGGCTTGATAATTGGGCAAAGCTTTTGATCCTATTTCTTAATGTGATCCATGTTAAAGGAACTTAAAATAAAGTACAAAAATTACTCTTAGCTCAATGTTTAATTGAGCAACACGGTATTTATATTTCACGTCAAGGCGGCGTTTCTTTGTTTTATTGGAAGCTCAGGAAGCTCTTGATATAACAAATTCAATTAAAAAACGCTCTGAAATAGCTGTCGATATTTTTTCAATACTCTCAGCCAACCTAATCCCCAGACAAAACTACCGAACAAAGAGCTCGATTCGATTAATTAAATATTCCAAACTACTGACCCATTTTCAAAGCTCCACATATCACACGACTCCATAACGTTTACATAAAGAGCCAAAGCTTTTGTTGGCAAAGCTGATACAATTGAAACAAATGCACGTTTCAACTGACTCAACAATTTGTATAAATTCACCCATTCAGGCGTGGATCGAGGAAGCCTATTGTCTTTCCATGTCACCACGTTTCAACTCCACCATGAAGAGAAACTCGCTACCGTAATCGAGATCCCTTAAATAAACATTTGTGGGGTATCCACTTTAATTGGTTTGATTGGAAAAGTTTGATTGGAGTTATCCGTTTGGGGCAGTGTCTGATTCCAAATAGATTTCGTAATAAACACTCTGAGATTTTCACACAAAATTACGAAACAATATTTTGGATTCTCAATTAAATTTGAAGGGCTGCTGAATTTTAAACCACTGACACACAGCACATCTGCCCATCTAACATAAGATCACGTCATTCTTTTATTCATAGAAAATTTAAGAATCAATATCATCTGACACACAGCACATCTGCCCATCTAACATAAGATCACGTCATTCTTTTTTTCATCGAAAATTTAAGAATCAATATTATCATGGACCGTTGACTAGAATATAAATTATACAACCCTGATTGCGAGCGTCGATTTTTACTTGCTTAAAGTAAGCATATTTGGTTTTACCAGTTTAACTTAGATTTAGTAGAGGCCATGATAAAAGAAAGCGTAGGGTATAAAGGCTCGCAGATCAGTATGAGTCCGACTTGCAATAACTTTTTCCCTCCCTGTCTCTAGTATCCCTACGTTCTCAAATCGCCATCACTTGAACATGAGGCGATGACAGCGTGGTGTACAATTGGCACGGCATTAGCATAACGAGCGCTCGTCCCTCCTAATGAATGGGCTTGCAATTGAAACAATAGTGGATTAGCGCCAACACCCTTATCTGCTTATGTAAATCGAGCGGTCGCTCCAGAGAACTTCACTTGGAGATACGAATCAAATGGTTTTCGCTGGAAGCTTAGACCTACTTTGATCGGTTTGGAAACTGTTTATTTATGGGTTGTGGCTTTATTTCTAAATACCAGTAGACCGTAAATCTTATGATTCACAAATGCTTGGGACACGATTGCTTATAATGTAATCTTTATTAAAATAAATCCTAAGAGTCAATTTAATATAAATGTCATACAAAGTTAAATTGATCGCTCTCTCGGTCTGTGATTGCCCCATCTTCGCAGATTTTCTGAACTTGCAGCTGTAGCTTATTTGCTGAACAAGTAGTTCCTAGCAACTCGATGTTTTGAAAATAAACTGTTCCACGAAACACCGTCCGAACTTTCATTACATCGTCCAACTACGTCAAAGTGCAACACCAGTTCTGGCATCGTTAATTTATTGGAGCGAGATCGGAGTTTACCAGTATCGATACAAGCAGCACCCACATAATGAGTGCCTGGAGTTCCAACGGTCTTTTGAAATAATAGTACCTTTGTGGATGAAAATAAGGAACCTAAAACTTTAATACAATTCCCCAACTAGTCATATTAAAAAAAAAAAAAAAACAAAATTAGGAAGTTCATTCAGCACCACTTTTTTCGGCACATATTGTCACAGCACCATATATATTAGACCGTACTTCAAATTCATTTGTCAGTGGATTACATGTCATCATCATCAATTATCATCATCATCGCTAATTGATAAATTTAATCATACATTTATTCGGAATTCAAAATGAGTTTACAGTATGGAATCCTATTTTACCATTGATTTAGACTGTTACTATCAAATAATAGGAACCGGCCGATCCGTTGCTACCAGGCGTAGTACATGTACGTTACAACAATAAAATATTATAATTAACTTGTTCATTCTAATTCTTTTTTTCGGATAATTATTATACACACTGTCATTTCGTGACATGCCACGATGTCTCTAAATATGTAGCATGACACAATTTCATTACAGTGTTGCAAATGTGAACACTTGAAAACAACAAATATCCAAAATAGCAGCTTTGTGACAGTGTCATTAAAACATAGAAGCGTCTTTCCCGTTTGTTTATGGTAATCGAGTGGGCAAGTTGCGAAGCTTTGATTTCAGTGTTTCGAAGGTCCGGTCCCGCCCCGATTTACTTTGGGACAAAAGACGCATTGCTGACTATCTACAGGCGCTAACCGGTAAACTCCTTCACAAACTATGCCAAAGTTTTACTTCCTCATTGCTCTTACGAACTCAAGTAAATACATATGTGTATGAGCACATAGGTTTAATATTGTTGCGAGTGTGGAGGTCAGGAATTGGATGGTTTCCTTATGGTAACAAACACTCTTTATCAAAGCATTAAGTACCGTAAGAACCGTTCTTCGAACCCCTTAGCCGTGACAATATGTTACTAGGTATTTTTATCAGACTTGAATATTGAAATCAAGTCGTACTATCTCTAGCGTTTATTTTCTCTATTGTATCTCTCACAAAACAATAGGTGAGCTAATCAAAACAAGATCAGTTCAGGCTTCGTGTCAGTGGATCATTTGATTCTGCTTTGTGGCCTTCGTTTTGTATCTATAAAATACAGTGCGTTGTTAGGATCTAGGATTCTAATTGTTGGCGGTAGCATTGAAACGAATATTTATCGATAACCTGCTTTAGATGTAAATGTGCCTTAAGCGATGTGACCTTTCGCAAAATTCAACGGTTCCTTAGTTTTAACTAACAGTTTTGCCTTTCAAAGCGGCACACAGCGTTCTAATTTAGCCCGTAGCAGCGCTGCACTTGCTGATATCGGGTGCCGTCATCTAGTTATCGCTAGTGCTTTTTTACAGCTTTTAACTTTAGCTGAATACCTCTTTCGTTTTAATTTTGAATACCTGCTGGATAGAGTGCACTTTGCGGAGTTGCCTTAGCCTTTTAGCATCACCTTTCATTTATTACTAATGGTAATTTCAGAGGTTTTTCATTCTAGCTTATGACTACATCGTGTAGTTGACAAATTGTAATGCTAAAACAGAAATAGCACAACAAAAATATATATACAGCTTTGTAACATTATTGTTATAAATGATAAAGGCTGAGTTGGCAACACCTTCACTGAGGCTTGAACAGTATCCAACATTTAAACGAATTGTATTTGCCGACATAAAGCTTACGAGCAGTCACAGTGAGCATACCATATTCCTGACGTCACGACATCCGATAATGCCATCCATATTTTATTCCACGAGCATTTTTCTGTTTGGGATGTTCACGCGAAAATTTATGACGGCTGGCGAACTCACTGGAGTAATCCATTAAGTTTTCTGTTTGAAGCAACAACACAGCTTTGTTCACTCAATGCCGATCGAACCTGCGTCAGTGATAGGCAAAGTATGAAGTTTTCCAATTTATCGTGCACAACTTTCCATTGGGTCAATCCCCTGATGAATACTTAGAGGAAACGTTATTCGCCTGGTAATATACATCTTATCAAAAAGGGAGGCTCAACCGATGTTGCCCGTAGGCGTAAATCTTGCCTTTACGGCCTCACCTGTCGATAGAATAATTTACTGCCGGCTTAAAACTTCCTCTCGAAAGGAAATCCCAAACACTTCTCAAGAAACTGAATAAGAATTCGCGATTGTACGAGTCAAAAGCTTGCACCGCTCGCCCTCGAATCGACAGCGCGGGGAAAATCAAACTTAAACCTTACCTAATAGAATAAATACAAATCTCAGAGACGGGGTTTCTAGAAACGATTTATTGGCAACCCCACTCGAGAGACTTGTCGATTAGATTAAAAAGTACTTCAAGTGCTGGTTTGCATCCAATCTAAATTATAGGTTCATAGTTGGCCTGGTGATTTCTTTTGAAAAATATTATTACAAACAAAATCAATCCTCATAATTCTGGACAACAGATCCATAATACGTAGTATTTATTGGGCCCCATAGTAACGAATAGCCTAAATTCTCGTTATAAATGTCTGCCTAGATTCTAGATGCAGCCCAATGATTTCCGACATAGCTTGAGAATGACTAAATCAAAATAATACAACATCAGATAAATATTACTTATAGAGCTATTAGGCATTGTGCTCTTACAAGCAACATTACGAATCAAACAATTAAGTGCATTTAATAGTCCAATCGTTTTTTAACCATTCTAATATAACTTTCATCGACATTTCTTTAATAATGCTTTGAGTGCCGAAAAAACAATGCTCGTTATAGAGCTAAGCGCCATGCCTGAGGCCTGTAGTCAACGTGTTAAGAGATGTGCTCTAGTTGGCGCAAGTAATGCAGCTCCCTTCATCTGCCTCTATACAAGGCAAGGCCTCCTTTACTTCGCTGTATGAAAGAGACTGACTCTTTAATATGGCTGTGGATGATGATGAAATTAGTTTGAGCATTTACGATTATGCAGAGTTATTTACCGTCTGCGGCTATGAGGTGGACGTGGTATCCCGATATCGATGGATATAAGCAATTTGCAAGTAAAATTCGAATGTCGGATGCACGTTCGAGGTACTATTTTTTATTATTGCATAGAAAATCATAAATGTGAATATTGTACACCGACGAATGTCGTTACGTGCTATTGTGATTCTCCTGCAATTCAATTTAAAAAACTTGACATATTTGCATTTTGTTTTCTTTAATTCTTTACTTTCACAGAATGTTTGTTTTGTAATTGGGTATTGTTTCTAATTGTGTCCAATGCGATTCTGAAGCGCAATCAAAGAGTGATTTAGTTGTATGCTTTTCCAAAAATCTCTGTCCCGAGTTACCTCCGACCATCCTCATGAGAAGGCTTTTGAATACATCGCATCCTTGGTCGACCCTGACGCCGCGCCGCCGCTGTCCCTCAGGTATCCGGACTGTGGGGATGGTCTCCCACCTATTACATCAAACAGAATAATTAAATAATATTATTTGACTTGTTGTATGTACCTACTATCATTAGATTTCTAACAGAAAAGCTCCTCTTTAACCGTATTTGTACTACATTCATAGGTGAATGCAGTCAGAAATCCTTAGGTGTAGGTAGTTTTTATTACATGATCGCCTGGAATGACATTCATGTGAATAGAATGTCATTCATGATAGAAAGATTGGGCCTAATTACTTTTCCGAGACTGCCATTTACGGGCTTGATACATAATGATAGCAATCAAATTTAACTACTAACTCATACGAAGAAGGAAGGAATAACAATGACGTAGTTGACTTAGTACAACACCGTCGGCGATATAGATAATTCAATGCAGGCCGCGTTAGTTACGATCTACTCAAGAATAGGCGTTCAGCTTAGTAGATTATCTTGGCTAGCGGCTAGCCTAGTATGTACAGGCACTATTCCAACTGGCACACACCACTTGCCGGCGAACAATCCATTAGTATGTCGGATTTGCTGCCGCAAAGATTTATACCCCTAGTTACGGAGTACAAAAAAGTTTGGCGATACAGCCAGATTTATAAGCGCATTTCGGCGATACTTGATTTAGTTGCACGAATGAAATGGTGAATTTAAAGTAGGACTGTTTTTTTTCGATACAAAAAATTCTGTTGGTGGATAGACTGATCCAGAGTATTTTTTTTCTGTCATATTTTAGTCTAACCTAAGTATGGATTTAACCCAAGTATACCTAGACGTGCCTATCTGTATTTTTGATAGAGTTTTGCTAAACCCTAAGTGAATTTTAGCGGGACAAATCCATTATTTTTCAATGTTTTCCATGTATGCTCTAGAGCATCTAATATCTCAATGGCCCGAATATAATAAAATATACTTTATTACAAAAGTTATATATAATTAAAATATACTTCAACGAACACCAATTACATGTTAAAAAAAATTGCGCTGTATAGAATATTATTTTGTTGATGGGTTTGGATATACAGTGGTGTTAAAACAAAATCGTAAGTATGTAGGTACGCAGTTTGTTTTATATCTAGCGAATTTACCTACTGCAGTTCACTTTATCATAAAGTTAGGAAATTCTGAACATTATATGATATTTATTATTCTGTAAACGGGAAGCTCCATTTGGCACGCTACCGGTACATGTGTTATCATATTACTACAACTAAATGCTTAGCTGTTATATTTTATTTAAATACAGGCTTTTTTGTGATTTGTGATCGAGGCGTTGCCTTTCCTTGAATTTGTCGTTGTTGTGAATTACATGTGCAATTAAAAAAGCTTTTAAAGTTATTTCAAATCATTGTTATCATCAGTCTATAGCAGTCCACAGCTGGACATAGGCCTCTCCTGAGTGTCATTACGCCCAGTCCTTAGCTCAACGCATCCATCTTCTACCAGCATCCTTTCGCAGATCGTCACGGCACCTGGCAGGAAG
The DNA here is from genome assembly GCA_951804965.1 of Horisme vitalbata. Taxonomy (NCBI): domain Eukaryota; kingdom Metazoa; phylum Arthropoda; class Insecta; order Lepidoptera; family Geometridae; genus Horisme; species Horisme vitalbata. The sequence goes on from OX638102.1 coordinate 9,156,787, forward strand.
GCATCCTACACTATGTTTGTAGAGCCGCGTTCTCCCCCCTTGTTGGTTATTCAGCAGATATGACCAGACCGCTGCTATTTTAGCTTGCTTATTAAATCAAAATTATCAAAAATACTTTTATTACTTATTTTCTGAGTTATATCGAAAACTCTAGAAATATAGTCATATTTTGTAATATTTGTGTATTATTCCTTTCCCCTTCTGCCAAAAATGTACCGTTATAGTCAAGTTATAATAGAATAGTTAGAAACAATATTTAAATATTTTAGTTTAAATAAGTCCTGTACCTTTAATACCTAGTCTTAAAACATAATCTTGCCTACACTTATTTATTCAAATAAATATCTTGTATCTATCTTATATGGCAAAAACAAGCAATGTCAGGTAGATAACAGATGATTTACGAAATCTATCATAAAACAAACAGCCCCATAATTAATTGAATCCTCATGAAAATCTACAACAATGGGGGAACAAAATGACATCAATTAAAATAAATCAACTATTTATACTAATGGAAAATAAGGAGAGAAATCTGCGGAAGACATCTGGCACACTTTAATTTGTTTGGTTCCATTGTTATGCGAAATTAATATTCCAATTTATTCCATTTCTGTATCGAGGGCCGTAGACGTAGATCAATATTTGGTGGCGTCTCCTTCGCGTCGCTCCAACTCGCTGCCTGTGGAAAATAATTGAACGTCACGCCTATAATAGGCTTGACGACTGAAAAATTCTAATTACTCCGTTATTTAGATATCCAAAACATATTGGACACGTCTTTTTTCATTTATCAATTAAACAAAAAATAACAAGGATATAGTGCGTTAAAGTTCCGCGTGACGTCACGTTATAGTACATTTTTTACCTATCCGTGACGTCACGAGCCCCCACTCCCGAACTTTCACCTTCTTTATCTCCGTTAATTTTTATTGATTCGATAAATAAAAAAAATACGTTTCCAGTACTTTTTGTTGATCTAACAGACGGACTAATTAGAAATACTTATTTTTTTTCCCAGTCGCCATCCCTTTTACGATTAGTATTGATACATACATAGGGCATCATACCACCACTAAAAAGATTTAGGTATTTATATGGCAAATTATTCAATAAAACGCATAAATTATTAGAATATTTCTAATGTTATAGTCCTTCCTTCTTCTTGTCGGAATTATTAGGCCGCCCAAAGGACTCCGCCATGGTAAGCCATGGTGGATGGTAAGCCATCTGATAAAGCCGGGACCAACATCTTAACGTGCCTCTCTAGTTCGCTTATTATTTACTAACTTTGTCCGCGCCTTCACTCGTATTAAAGTTTTTTTCGGTCTATACTACCTGACAGTGTGTTTGTGAAATATAGATTTTCTATTGTATAGTTAAGGTGTCAAAGCGTAACAAAAAATAAACAAATGAACTCAATCACGCATTTATATTATTACTAGCTTCCACCCACGGTTTCGCTTCTGTGGTACCCGTATAGCCTATGTATAAAAACAACCTATATTCCAAGTTTCATCCAAATCCGTTTAGCCGTTACGGAGAATATATAATGCACAATAGGAACTATGCCAAAACATATCGACGGTGTAGTGTCAATACTACATAACATTTTTGCGATTATGTTTAGTTGGACTTAAAATGCATAAACGTATATATTTAAAGCTAAGCCGTAAAGTATAGCAATATCATATAGAGCACCTGCTCATATCATAAACATAGGAATATTTTGCATTCAAAACCATAGTCATAAAACTCCCACATATCCAAGTTGCCTGACAATGTGTATTCAAATAGGGGAAATTATACGCAGTAAAACATGATAAACTAGACAGGTAACATGGAATGCGATCGCAAACTTTTCAGCACATTGCCTTACTAGAGTGGGTTCAGATTTTTTTTATTACAACCTATGTTCACATATGACGTCATACTTGTAGTTATAAGCTCTAATACCCTAATACCCATAGATCTCAAAATTCATATTGAAAAACGGGAATTTTCACGTATCGTTACAATGGTGAAGGCACCGACGGCGTTAGTGGTAGACGAGACGCGAAGGGAGATCGTCGCGTTCACTCACCCTGATGAAGACTCTCTTAACGAGTCGAAACGCCGTCGTTGCCTTCACTGACGTAACGGTACGTGAAACTTCCCGTTTTTCAATAACATTCGTTTCATGAGTAAGATATGATAATTTATTTCACACAAAACTTTAATACAGTTACATAGTAGCTTACTTAATGTGCTATTTCTAGAGGTAACATTATCTATAGGAAGGCAAAAATAGCACAGACACTATGTGGCTCAAATCTGTTACCTCCCGTGCTAGCTGTAAACTGTGTTATAATAATCATAATCATAATCATAATCATTTATTCATATGGAAGGATACACGTCAATTAGTTCAATAATATAATTATAAATATAAAGTTCCAATCACACAAAATACCAGTCAATCTAAGATAATAAACCTAACTTATTAGGTAGGTACTTAATCACTTGTACTATATTCTAATTAGTAGAAGGTTTGCTTGATAAGCCAGGTTTTTAGTTTAGCTTTAAACTTGTATGGCTGGGTTACATCCTTTATGCTGTCACGGAGTCTATTGTATATTGCTGGACCCATGACATGAGTAAGTTTTCCAGATTTGGTTACGGCGAGGAAAGATGTTATAATTATTAGAATACCTTCCTGTGAACGTCGATCTGTAATTGGCTTCTTTGTCAGAACAAAACTCTACCAATATAAACCCGCAATGTATTTATATATAAGTGTTCCTATTTATATTTAAATGAATAAGCAACTCATCAGCCTTTAGCAGTCCTCTAATGAGCGCCATTGCGCCCTATCCTCAGTTCGACGCATCCAGCTTCTACCTACCAGCAGCCTTAACAGCTTCAGACATACATGCCAACAATGGTTTTTGTCCCAATTATGGTTTTTAAATATCCCTTTGATATTGTATGATATTGTATGTCAATGACCAGGATTAATGAGTAGTAACTTTATTTTATTTTATACTAGATTCCGCCCGCGACTTCGCTCGTGTGGTACCGGGATAAAAAGTAGCCTATGTGTTAATCCAGGTCACAAACTATGTATATTCCAAGTTTCACCGAAAGCCGTTCAGTAGTTTTTGCTTCAAAGAGTAACAAACATTCATCCATTCATCCATACATCCATCCATACTCACAAACTCTCGCATTTATAATATTAGTAGGAAGTAGGATTTATATTATATCGAGTCGTATGCGGTCAACTATTTTATTCCCAAACCAAAAATTGTAAGGGTGTACGGGCTTCCAACCCCTATCTTCGGAACCCAAGCCAACCTCACCTGCACGTGGTGCACCCTGCTAAACAACGAACGGGGCTCTGGTGGCCGACTGATTGCGGCATAGCAAAGCCTACATCGGCACAGTTAAATCTCCTAGCTACCGACGGGCAGCAGCGTCGGTGGTGCGAGAAGCTGTGCCATGCAATCCCCAAACCGCATGCCCAGCGTGGGGATTATAGGTTTATACCCCCTTTGTTAGGGGAGGCCTATGTCCAGCAGTGGACTGATATAGGCTGGTGTGGTGGTTTGGAGCGTTGTGGTGAATGAATAAACAATATCTATTCAGTGGGTCAGCGGATACTATTTTCACTCACTAAAATAAATGGTGAAAACATCGACATAATTATGGGTGAAAAACCTTATTCTATCAGTCGTTTTAATTTGACATATTGACATAAATACAAATAAAAAAATGTTAATACGACCACTGAGACAATTGGAATAATAGCATGTGCAACTCAAAGGCTTAAATTATTATTAGCGGGTAAGGTACAAAATTGCAATAAAAATTGAATAACCAAATTAGTAAGAGCGTCTCCTAGTAGAATAGAAGTTCTACTATAAAATTCAAGACGCTTACGTTATACTGCTTAGCTGTTCCTATCACGTAACACTGTATTTTAACTAGAACAAATTGAGTGAGGTAAAAGCAAGTTCGCGTGCTATCCTCAATTTACACGAGTGTTATCAAAATATGAATTTCAATTTTATTAAAATTATCGAAGGTTCATTTTTGAGCACGTTCGAGCGCGGTAATTATAGTGTAGTTGCTAATTACAGTAAAAAATTAAAAGGACATTGAGCTGTGTAGTACCTTTGATAATTTTGTTATTTTATAATTATAACAGTATAGTACAGAATAGTGTATAGTTTTAGTGAGGAAATCGCTTGTCCAATGCCCATGTTCGAAAATGTTTGATCGTTTTTAGATGTTAGGGGAAATAAAATGACTGCATAAGGCATTTCGATTTTTACCGTGTCGCAAATTGATCTTTATTATTATGAAAATAGAACTGAAAACCGAAACTTTACATTCCAAGCCACCACCTTCATACCAGCTCCATACGAATGCTGTATCCAACGAGGAACTCGTGAGTTTCCAAGAAATTTAATACTCAACTCTTGTGTCCTGCAAAGAAGGTTCAAATTCCTGGTTCCGGCTCCGATAAGTGGGTATAGATCTTAAATAGGATTAAACTGACAGGAATTAGAGTAAATCTATCTATTTTGCATCTGAAACTGATTGGGGTCAGGTCAATATTGATCAATTTAATGAAGCTCTGGTTAAAGTGGGGAGGCAACTTTAATTAAATAATTTTGGTATCTATTGGACCCATAAGATCCATACAATCAATAAATTCGTGTGAAGCTAGTGAAATATATCGTATCTACAAAAAAACTGTATAAAAACAACATATAACCGTATTAATTTTTTAATAAATTATTTTACTTATAAATAATATTAAATTTATTTTGGTGTAAAACTTTAGCTACGGTTTGTTTAAAAAGAAAATGTTTCAGCATAAGGTGTCTTTCTTTCATGACTATCTTATATTACCAGACTTTTAAGGTTTGATTATAACTAATTCCGACTTAACACATCTAAACAATTACGCAATAGTACAATACTGTGAAAAGTTGACACACAGAAATATACCTAACATAATTAATAAGTAATATATAATAAGCCGTGGTGGCCTAGTGCGATGTACCCCGACTAAAGATCTGGAGGTCGTGGGTTCGAATCCCAGCCGTGCACCGATGGATTTTTCGTTTCGAAAATTTATGTGCGCACTACCACGAGCTCGAAACGGTGAAGGAAAACATCATGAGGCATGCCCTCGAACTAAAAAGTTCTAAAGGTATGTGCTAGGTTAGTGTTTCGATAAAAAGCGGCGATAGGCTTGCAACGTGTCACTAGCAAGCTACTTGCAAAAAACTGGGCATGTATCGAACGTAATGTTTGGACTTGCCTATGACTACTCCCGTTAAGGTATCCTCAATAGATTTGCGTACTGAGCAATATCTGAAGATATCCATAATGGGGAAAAAGCTGTAAAGATGTTTTTATTTGTTTTTTTTTTGTTTTTTGTATTTACAATAAAACAATAAGACACAATATTCAGTAATTCTGCTATTCTTTTTCTCTGTTAAGTTCAACAATTTGCAGAACGGGTAATATGGGCAATATTACCTACAAATTCATAGGTATGCAAATCAGAGAATAAGATTAAAAATGTGACTGCTAGCAATTCAAAAATGCGTTTACTGTCTACTCACAGACACAGAGAGGTCACAAAGGAAATTACTTCCAGATCTTCAATCACTATAAAAGTACATTTTTTATATCCCAAAAGATATTGGTTCAATTCCCAACACTGACAGAGCTCGCGTCAAATTATCTAGGGATTCTGACGTAATAAAATTAATAAAAGACTTCAGATTTATCCTTTTGAACATGATTTTTGTAGGTTACGCCGATGTCTAGGCACGTTTTAGTGCTCAATAAAATAAAGGAGAAACTAACTACACCATTGTATCAATTGGGTTGTTAGTGGCAACCACAACCATTGCTAACCACGGTAACCTCACCTGCCCGTGGTGCTATGTGGCAAACGGGGCTCTGGCGGCGCCGGGGCTGATGGACATAGCGCAGTCTACATTGGCACAACTAGCCCATGGCTTCCTATGGTCAGCAGCGTCAGCGGTGCGAGAAACTGTACCCTGCGGTTCAGTGCCCAGCTCGGGGTTATCCTACTTCCTACTTCCTATCGATAGTAAGATAGAATTAGATTCCACCCGCGGCTTTGCTCGCGTGGTACCGGGGTAAAAGTAACCTATGTGTTAATCCAGGTCACAAACTAGATACATAAAACTATATATATATAAAAAAAACATCTTCACGACTTTTTCCGTTATCTGATTTTTTAGATATCTGAAGATATCCATAATGGGGAATATATGTATATTCCAAGTTGAATCTAAATCATTCAGTAGTTTTTGCATTAGAGTAGCATACATTGATCCATTAATACATACATCCATGTAGGAAAATTAGAATACCGAACGAACTGTTTTAGATTATAAAAATAAGTACTGAACGAAAGACAAGTGAATGGTAGTCTGTATTCTGCGGTGAAAGAGGAAGGCGTGCGGTTATCATAATGTTATAAATTAATTGTATTAAGCGTAAATATACCGTCTTACATTCGCTACTCGTGCGTTTTCTATTTTCCAAATCCCACAAATGGGGGCTCGTCCGGGATTGGAAAAAACGAATATTTTTCCGTGTGAAAAACAAGCGGACAGCGTGTAATGGCGGTGTTGAGATGACAAGACGTTTGTGAAGAAAATAATTTTTGAGGTGTCAAGACGAAAAGCATTGAGGTGTTGATGCGATATTTTGAGGTGCTGAGGCGATATTTCGAGGTGCTGAGAGAAAGATTTTTTGTGGTGAAGATGGCGAAACGTGGGCAATGGAATCGGTACGGGCGGTACCGAATTCGCTACTTGAGGAGCTGATTCCTAAATTCAGCGGAGTTGAAAAACCCTACACGTCGGAAAAGTGGGCGGAAGATGTAGAAGAAAATGCTATTATTTTTCAATGGACACCAATCCAGACTTTGATTATAGCACGACGATCGTTGACAGGTGTCGCAGCGATGTGGCTAAAAACTGAAAAGGCGTTTAAAACATTTGAAGAGTTGAAGACCGCTATTACAAAGGAATTCCCAGATGCAATAAATTCCAAAGAGGCACATGAGCTTATAGCTGCACGAAAAAACTAAAGGATGAGACGTGCTATGAGTACATGTTGTACATGAAAGAGCTTGGAAAAAGAGGCAAGATGGCCGACTACGTCACGATACAATACATCATAGACGGTATCGGGGACTACGAGAGCAACAAATCCATTCTGTATGGTATCAAAACTTATCCAGCTTTGAAAGAGAAGTTAGCAATTTACGAGTTGATGAAGAAAAATGCTATGAAGGAAAAGCCTAGACGAGCTATGCCAACGCCATCATCAACACCACCATCATCTTCACAATATCGTGGTGATGGACGGCGCTGCTATAGGTGTGGAGACAGGGGACACCTTTCAACTTCTTGTCCCAAAGGAACGAAGTGTTTCAAATGTGGCGTGTATGGGCACACGGCACCAATGTGTACCAGTACTACCAACACAGCGGAGCAAACCGGCTACGGAAATGAACGAGGCGGAAACAAACAGTTCTCGAGTGGAACCGGGAACGAACGGAATGACAGAAGAGCGATGTGTGTGAAGTCAGAGCGAGATTCAGAGGCGCGACATGTTGACATTATTGGAGAAGAAATGCAACTGTCATCGGTGTTGGACGTAAACATGTCAAATCTGCAAAAATCTACGAAAATTATCGAAAGCAGTGGTGTTATTGTACAAAGTTTAATTGATACGGGAAGCGACCTTAATTTAGTATCGGAGGATTTATTCTTTGAGTTGGATGAGGGGTATTTCCATAAAGAAAAGTTGCAGATAGGTGGGCTGGGTGGTACCAAAGTAGAGGTCGTTGGAAAGTTTAGCGCGGTTGTGAATGTTGATGGACTCATGGTAAAAACACAGTTTTTTATTGTTCCTAGAGGTACAATGCCATTTAGGGTGATATTAGGGCAACCTTTTTTGGAGCATGTAACTATTGTTTTCAACAGGGGTTCAGTTGACATCATGGCTCAGAGCGATGGTGAAATATTACAGTGTTTGATTTCAGAGGTTCAACCACAGCCACAACAGTGTTATGGACCTAATGATGACATCCGTGCAGCAGCCCAGGAGTTGGTCAGAGCATACAAACCTGTTCAAGTGAAAGAGGCTCCAATTGAGATGAGGATTATTTTGAAAGATGACATCCCTGTATCGCAACGACCAAGACGACTGTCGCTGCATGAGCAGAAGATTGTAGATGATCAGATGGAAGAATGGCTTCATAGAAGTATTATAAAACCTAGTTACTCTGAATATGCTAGTCCATTGGTGTTGGTTAAGAAGAAGAATGGTTCTACACGTGTATGTGTAGATTACCGAAAAATCAATGAGAAAATGGTAAAGGACCACTTTCCCTTACCAGTCATAGATGATCACATTGATAAGTTGTCAGGCGCAAAGATTTTAAGCAAACTAGATTTGAAAGATGCATTTTTTCATTTAAAAATCAGTGATGAGTGCACAAAATACACATCCTTCGTGACACAGTCAGCGCAGTACGAGTTTGTAAGGGCTCCATTTGGTTTGTCCATATGTCCTAACTACTTTACTCGTTTTATTAACATCATTTTCAGGGAGAAAATTGCAAAAGGATACCTACAAATATTTATAGATGACATGATAATATCAGCGGAGACATATGAAGACGGCTTAGAGAGATTACGTGAGGTGGTGAATGTAGCATCTGAGTATGGCCTGGTGATAAATTGGGAGAAGAGTGATTTATTAACAACCAGAGTGGAATACCTTGGCCATATTGTGGAGAACGGTACTGTGAGACCTGCGATGGATAAGGTAGACGCTGTGATGAAATTTCCTGAACTACGTATAGTGAAGCAGGTGCAGAGTTTTATTGGATTGACTTCATATTTCCGCAAATTCATTGAAGATTATTCTGATATAGCGAGACCGTTGACAGACCTATTGAAAAAAGATTGTGAGTTCAAGTTTCAAGACAAAGAGAGAGGTGCATTCGAGATTTTGAAAAGGAAACTATCAGAGCAGCCAGTTTTAAAGATTTTTAGTCCTGGATTACACACAGAGTTACATACTGATGCGTCACAGCAAGCTTTTGCAGCAATCTTATTGCAGAAATGTCCCAACAGCCAGCAATTACATCCGGTATACTATATGAGTAAAAAGACAACAGATGCAGAAAAGAAGTACACTAGTTATGAATTAGAGGCTTTGGCTGTGGTGGAAGGTGTTAAGAAGTTTCGAAGATACTTGCTGGGTATACCATTTAAAATTGTGGCGGATTGTCTAGCATTCAAAATGACACTTAAGAAGAAAGATTTGACTACACGAGTTGCAAGGTGGGTGTTACTCTTGCAAGAATATAATTATACAATAGAGCATAGATCAGGTACTAAGATGAGACATGTGGATGCCCTTAGTCGCAACCCTTATGTCAGTGTAGTTACTATAGGAATTCATGAACAAATAAAGAAAGCGCAACAAACTGATGAAGAGCTACGAGCTATAATGGAAATTATAAAAGAGAAACCGTATTTGGACTACTATGAGCAAAACAGTTTACTCTACCGAGGTGAAGAGGGAAAAATTGTAGTACCTAAGATGATGGACTATGAGATTTTAAGAAGAGTACACGAAAATGGGCACTTTGGAAGAAAGAAGATGACAGAATTGTTGAATAAGGATTACTACATAAAGAACATGTCAAAAAAGATTGATGAGGTTATTGTTTCCTGCATTCCTTGCATACTGGCCATGAGAAAAGAAGGAAAACAAGAAGGATTTTTAAATAGCATTGATAAAGAGGAAATACCTTTATGTACCATACACTGTGACCACATTGGCCCTCTTTCTCAAACGAATAAACAGTATAACTATATATTGACTATAGTTGATGCTTTCACGAAGTTTGTGTGGCTGTTCCCCACTAAAACAACCACATCCAAGGAAACAATTGATAAATTGAGATTTCATCAACAAATATTTGGAAATCCGAGTCGAATTATTACAGATAGAGGAGCAGCTTTTACCAGTAACGACTTTGCTGACTACTGCAAGACTGAAAACATACTTCACTCTACAATAGTGACAGGAATACCTAGAGGAAATGGACTGGTAGAGCGGATACACCGTATTCTGATTTCAGTTCTTACAAAGTTGTGTATTGAAGATGAAAAGCAATGGTATAAGCATGTCAGCCGAGTGCAAAGATGCATAAACAGCACTTATCAAAGAAGCATTGGAACTAGTCCATACGAACTGTTGGTGGGAACCAAAATGAAACAGAAGGAAGATATAGAGCTTATAACTTTGTTAGAGGAAGAAACTAGAGAGCTGTTTTCTCAGAAGAGAGATAATATGAGAGCAGTGGCAAAAGTACAAATTCTAAAAATACAAGAAGAGAACAGGAGAAATTATAACAAAAGAAGGAAGGAAAGTAAGAAGTATGTAGAAGGAGATATTGTTGCTATCAAGCGCACTCAGTTTGGCACTAGTATGAAATTAAGGCCTAAATTTCTAGGGCCCTATAAAGTAGTAAAGTCAATGGGTACAGACCGATTTATGGTAGAAAAGGTTGAATGTGCAGCTGAGGGTCCATGGCGTACAACTACAGCAGCTGATCATATGAAAACCTGGCCTGAGGTGGGTAACTAAACCAATTATAAAGTCAGATTTTATTTTATTAGGTTACCTAGTATTACTTTAGATGGCATTGAATCTCTAAACGGTGACAGGTCTGAGATTATTATTATTAGGTGGTAATTACTATAAATTGTTTAGAAGTGTGTGTGAAGCATACCTAGCTAAGGAAGCATGTTTTAAGTAAACTTTATTTTAGTTTGTTAGTTAAATTTGTGAATTTGTAGCGGTTATAAATAATGAGATTTTTGATTTGTAAGTTTAGGTAGCCTGGGGACTAGACTAAGCAGGATGGCCGAATCTGTAGGAAAATTAGAATACCGAACGAACTGTTTTAGATTATAAAAATAAGTACTGAACGAAAGACAAGTGAATGGTAGTCTGTATTATGCGGTGAAAGAGGAAGGCGTGCGGTTATCATAATGTTATAAATTAATTGTATTAAGCGTAAATATACCGTCTTACGAGTACATTCGCTACTCGTGCGTTTTCTATTTTCCAAATCCCACATCCATACATCCATTCATCCATACTCACAAACTTTCGCATTAATAATATTAGTAGGATAGTAGGAAGTAGGATATAATTATTTCTACTGTATTTTTTTTACTGTACGTACATATTCTGTCAAATTATTTGTATTACCTATTTTTTTACCCATATAGATTTTGCAACTACTGAATTGTATGTTCTCTGTGCTGAATAAAATGTATCTTATCTTATCATAAATTTACGATTCATGGCCAAGTTTGGCGCATTGACTTGACACAGATAAAAGTTAGAATGACCGACTCAAGTAGGATAGTTAATTAGATAAATGGAGAGAGACACCGCCATCTTTCTTCCCCACGCCCTACATACGGTGACAAGATTTTATCTAAATGTTTTGTTAGAATTGAATTGGGAAAATGTAAACCATTTTCGGGACAATGCGACTTAACTCGAATAAATAAACATAAATTTGCTGTTAAAACGCCTAATACTTAATGCTTTTTTAAATATCATGGTATAGTTAGTAAATATTTAAGCAAAGTACATAAATTGTTGAAAAATGAGTAGATTTACAACATAAAAAATTGCAAGTGTATCGATCGCAGTATATTAAACATAAAATAAGAGTACACCATTTTCTGGCTTTTAGCTGAGAGAATTCCCTCTGGACATAATTTACTGAAGAAAAATGGCTTCCCAATAAAATACGATAGAAAAGTCTTTATCCCTATAAACCTACGAAACTAAAGCTACAGTTATGCTTTAGATCTTATTTTATTATCTCTAAATAGTATAAAACAAAGCCTTCTCCTTTTCAGTTCCTTTTTCACCGCGTCGGGCCTATATCGCCCGACGCGGAAAGGCTACGCGCGATTCAACTTGCTAGTCAATCTCCTAATCTGGACTAGCTCTTTAAAAAAAAAATGCGGGACGTAATCACACAGCATCATGTAGCCCCAAACTAATCAGAGCTTGTATTATGGGAACCACATAATTAACATACTACATTTTTTTTTGTAAATACATAGGTATCATACATAGAAACTCCCTGACCCGAGACAAATATCTGCAAGACATGCAAACATTTGTCCTGCGGCGGGAATCGAACCCGCAAATATTTTTTCATTCCAATTATTAAATAGGACAAAAAATTGAAATTCCTTTTAATGGTCCGAACTCAATAGAGATGATAGAATAATACATTATAATATTTTAATAATCGTTTCAGCTGATTGGCCGGGATAACTTAAAATGTATGTTTATTACGTTACAGATAGTTTTATTTGTTACACTTGGTACTAACAAATGGCAATTATGATTTACCATAACATGCCATGTTGACCTAAATTAACTCAAAGATTATACAGACACGATAAAAAGCAACAATCGTAATAACAACGTTCGATAGTTATGGCCCAATATCCCAACTAGCTGTTAACTGCATATTGGCTAATCTTAACAGATTAATGCAGGTGTTTATCTGCTTAAATGAGTGTACTAGGTACCTACCTACAACACCAGCCTATATCAATCCAATGCTGCTTATTGATCATTGCATGCTCAATCCCCACGCTGGGCATGCATGCTGGCTAGGGATAGCAGGGCACAGATTCTCGCACTGACGACACTGCTACCCGTCGGCAGGGTATGTAGCTGTGCTGGTGTTAGGCTGCGCTATGCCGCAATCAGCCAGCAACATCACCTAACGAAGTGTTATTCATTGGGAATAGGAAGTCGGTGATTATTATTTCAGTATTTAATTTAGTTTTAAATTTAGCGTTTTTGAATTTACGAGTATGTATTACATTTCAAAAGCTCGTAGTCTGGTTGTTTAGCAGATCAGCTAACACACCACTACAACCAGTTGTTGGGTGACAATGATAGTGGTAATTAGATCCAATCGGTTTTGAGATTTAAAGGTCCAAATTTATAATTGTTCTGGCCTGTAGAATGCCTATAAATAACCTACACCAGAGTTGATCTCTAAGAAGAGAATAAGAATTATCTTTCTAATAATTTATCTCAAAAACTTTTTTTCGTAGACGGTATTCTCTTTCAGTAGTTCAGCAACAATATTGTCAAAGAACCTTCGTTGTCTGAGCTAAGATTTAGGAAGTCAGTTTCAGTTTTATTACTATTAACTTGCTTTAAAATGAAGTGTCCTTAATCTCAGTTCTAAACTGAGATTACAGACACTTTATTTCAAAGCAACAATTTCAAAAAAAAATCCATGAATTTAATGAAGGTGAAATCGAGCAAAAATGCTTAATAGATATTAATTGAGCTCTTAAAGCGAGGACCACTGAATAGATAGGCAATTAGTCGGCATTAATCTTGGCTGCGCAGGAGAAAGTAATTATTATAAGAAATGACTATAATGTTGTGCGAACTTGAGCCGAGTATAGTTTTGGATAAAGTAAAGGCGACTGGTCGATGGATAGGGAAGGCGAAAATGATTCTTCGTGGAAAACTTCGAGGGTCTTTGATTAACAGTGGAATTCTACAGGCTGTTTATAATATTAATTCTAACTGATAATGACTATTTGCAAATCAGGCTCGAATTTTCACAACAGATTACTCATAACTTGCACTTACCCGTCCATACTGCAACTCTCATCAAATTCAGTTTATTATGCAACCTAATGTGGCTGCGCACGAGCTAAGTAAATCAGAATACGGCGGACGTAAGCATAAAAAACCACATGATAGTATTTTAAACATTTCAATAGATGTTTGTGATGTTAGGAATGCCTTCAATTCCGTTTTCATCATCAAACATTCTGCGGTTTCGTGATCGCTGTCCGTATACGTGACGCGACCCGAAATTCCGTTCATAATCCTATAACTTACAAATTCCCATCAGGATACTCAATAAAGCCAGAGTGATGCCCGAGCCCCGTCCGGTGGCGTTAAAAGAAATCATAATTAATCGTTCTGCTGCCCGCCTCCGCTCGTCTTAATAGAGAGCTCTACCGCTTTCCATGTTTTCTCAGCGACGTAATAAATTAATCTCCATTCGCAGAGAAAGAAGGCAAAATAAAACAAAGAAAGGCAGTAACTTATTTGTGTACTTCCTCTAATGTAATTCGTTTTATGAATTCTTTGTCCTCGCCTCTACAAAAGAATCAGCGTTATTCCATGAAACACTACAAACATAAGTTGATTTGTGTACAAAAAATGTGACCCGAAAACTATTATGCTGAACTCACAAAGTATAAATAGTTTGTTTTTCTCCGAATTCAGCTACAAGATAGGAACATAATGATATTATCATAAAACATAACGGTTGACGTCGTTTTTTCTAAAAAGATTGGGGGTCTATATTTATGAAAACAGTAGATATTATTGATGTGTATTGGCTTTTTTATATAAATGAATGTTTTATTATTAATTTTTTAGCCGTCACACACGGCTTAAAACAGCATGTAGCTGGCGATAACAACGGCAGTTTCTGTGTTTTGCATCAGCGAAAATGCTTTCAAGAAAATGTGTTCTGTATCAGAAAGACTCCTTTCCAAGAAAATTAAAGAATTACAATTGAAAAGTAATTGGAAATCATTGCGCCATAATAGGACAGGGCGCAATGGCGCTCATTAGGTGAGGCCTATGTCCAGCAATGGATTGCTATAGGCTGATGATGATGATGATGATGAATAGGACATAACGTTGGCTAATCTATACAGTTGTTTCTACTACAGAGCTACAGATTCAAAGAGTGGAAATAAAAGTAATAAACATAGTTTTATACATCACAACCACGCACATCCCACAATAACGTCACTAACATCCAGTGTCCACAGAAATGAATGAAGCAAACCAACAATAGGCTGTATTTGTACTCTATCTCACTGACCATACCTGTGGGTAAAAGGTACACGTGATAAGAGGTCTATTTCCGGCACAAAAGTAAAATGGAACAGCCGAGAAGTGCCTACGAGAACTCATTTATTTGTTGGTATACCCTGTGAATTCTCGAAGGTTTTTCGGCCAGTTCGCAATTTGGCTGTAGGTACTCATTACCATTACCTATTTTTCACATTTGGTTTGGTAGACTGTTTTTCCATAGATTAAAGTTATGTAAGTATCACCAATAATTTTAGTGGTTGATGCAAATTAAGTCAAAATTTGACAAAAAGTATTCTCAATTCAACCACGCCACCTTACTTACGAAATTGCTCCCCTTCTACTTTTACTAATAAGCCAGGCTATTCCTTCTTTCAGTAGGTGTGCAAAAACGCATGTTTTCATCACAAAGGGTGTGTTCTCTACGAGTTTCTTTTGTGTGTTTTTCAAACGTCAGCCAAATTGGACAATCCTTTGTAATAGCACACCGTAAACTAGAGCGCTAACTTTTTGAGTACAGAGCGTGTGTTGTAAAAATTGGACGGCCTTCGATTCTAAGCGCTCGTATCACAGGAAATAAATCGTTACAGGTTTTAAGTAATCTGTTGAATTTATCGTAACATTCCGTATAAGTTCGCTTGGTTGGCTTTTTTTTATGACATTCACTTTGACAAAAATCTTTATCCAATTTTTCGAACGTTGTTAAGTTCAATAGGCACAATTTCAATGATACTGTAATTACGGATTCCTTATAGAGACAATCACAAAAGACAAAAACATTGATAAAAAACGAAGTACAAAGTATGAGCGTGGATAGACTGCAACATAGAGATAGAGTGGTAAACGATGATCTTCTTCTTCCCTTTTTCAGTCTCTAAAAGTTCGTTGCAAAAAAAAGGTCCTTTATATTTGGAAGGTTTTAAGGAACCACGCTTTTTGAGTGATCACAGTATTGATTAACTACTCGCAATACCTGTTACTAAAACCAGTGGATTGAGAGTGAAGATCGCGTTCTGGCAAACAGAAGTAGTATGTACGACACCTGACTAGACGAAGTGATGATCAGCGTAGTGTAGGTGACAGACAGTGGATGTGAAAAGCCTAGGTTTGAGCTCAGTGGTGTACCTTGGAAGGTACCTGTCTAACAGTGAACTGTTTTCAATAATTATGACAAAACAGGAGAATTCTGCTGCCCGGCCATCCCCTTGTGTAACCCTTTAGACATCCACCTCGTAGAGGCTTTCGATAATGCTATGCAGGTAAACACAGAAAAAGTGGAAGTCGGTGAGTCGACTATCTTGGTATTTCCGTAAAAGTGATTGCGACAGAAATAAGTCGGCATTCTGAGGCACGACCGATTCGGTAGAGGCCTTGATCGCGGGCAACTGGTGACCTTTACATGGTACTCTCGCACGGAGACTTTACTTGTAGAATTCATATTAATTAGACTAGTTACATTAATTACTTCCTGAGCTGAATAATTGTGACATACTTCTCCATGACTCTTAGAAAAAGCCAAAGAAGTAGGCATTTGGCATGTTTTGAGGTATTACACTACTAACAATACCAACATTTACAAGCAATGCTCATTATTTAAAACCTGTTTTTTTTTTATTTATGTAAACATCATCATTCGCCTGCCCTTACTACACTCTAGGTGGGGTTGGCACAAAATTTTTTTTCTTTTTCCATTCAGTCGTCAACTTTGTATTCAATCCTTTTACATTCATATCCTCTTACATTTTAACTTTACGTTGCTTACAAAACCTAGTAATTTATAACTCTATCAAATAACCAAGCAATGTATCGACTCACTTATTGGCAAACCATCCAAGCACCAAAAGTAAAATCCAGTCACTGAATCCGAAAACGGCTAGGTGGATTAGTATCCTATCTTATCCTACTTCCTACATCCTATCCTATCCTATCCTATCCTATCCTACTAATATTATAAATGCGAATGTTTCTGAGTATGGATGGATGAATGGATGAATGTTTGTTACTCTTTCACGCAAAAACTACTGAACGGATTTTGATGAAACTTGGAATATACATAGTTTGTGACCTGGGTTAACCCATATGCTACTTATTATCTCGGTACCACGGGGACGAAGCTGCGGGCGGATGCTAGTTATTAATAATTTATCGATAACCAAGCTAATGGCGGTCCTTTTATATATATAATAATAATATATAAATAAATATCTAAAAAACAAGTACGGACAAACTGTGAAACTCCTCCTTTTTTTGAAGGCAATTAAAAAAATTGGTAAATTGAGTTCAAGCTAGTTAGTTTGGGCTTTAAAAATTGGACTTTGAGGTAGCTATTCTGTAAGTATAAAAACTGTTACAGTTTTTATTATTTATCTTACAGAATAGCTGCCTCAAAGTCCATGTAATGTAATGTTAAATAATGTTCATGTTAAATATGAATGATAAACTATGTAAATTATTAAGTAATTCCAGCTGGATTTCCAAATCGCTTTCTCATGCTTCTGAGATAAAATTATTTCTAAATTAAACGTTTACTATTTCCTGGAAGTATGAATCGTAGAGTGATATCCTATCGTATTACTAATAACAAAGGGTATTTTAATTAAGAACAGTACAATCAAACCCAGCTTGAGCCCAAGGCGTAAAATATATCTGTTATTTCAGGATATTTATAAACCTTAGTTAAACTGTAGTTAACCTGAAATTTGAAATACAGTAACAGCTAAACAAAAGATTTATTTAAGTGTAATAAAATATTTTCTCCTCCTACGTACTCTGTTTTGCGATCTATGTGATAATTAGTATTGATATAATGGAATATCTACAATAAATTGTTATAACATTAAATGTTTTCTCATCATCATAAGGTCGATTATCTTTGTTCGGATACCTTAATGATAATGACCTTTATCAGTAGTTTTATTTTGAAATATTTTAAAGGTTTATTTTACACCATTAAATAGTCGGAAAGGAAAAAAATCTAGTTTTCTCTAACATGAACTTTATTTTTTACCTTCGTTTGGCAACGAACTCACCTGGTGATAAACGCTTTGAGTGATGAATAACACACCGCCGTAAAAACTTACTTACTTTGGCCAAACGGCCAGGTCGAGTGATTTGCTAAAGGCTGCTGGGAGAAGCTGGATGCGTCGAGCTAAGGACAGGGTGTCATGGCACTCATTAGGGGAAGCCTATGTCCAGCAGTAGACTGCTATTACGCTGCTGATGATGTGCCTGCTGCAGGACGTGCTCGACGCGGTGCGTAGCGTCATTTCCGAGGCCAGCAGTCAACGTGTTGAGAAAATGAGAGTAGTAATAAGTAGCAGTAAGCAGTAGTCATCTAGTGTTGGGGCCGCTTTGCGGTCTTGGATGCTTATCTGTCTGCCATGCGATAAGTTTATTGTGCCTTAAAGAGATTAACACAAACCATCGCCTTGATCCCTATAGTCTTCTTCTATTCTATTCTATTCTATTCCCACTCTGGGCATGCATCAAGCATGCATTCCCGACGGCCTCTGTGGCTCAGTAGCCGAAGGCCCGCCTGAGACGCAGAAGGTTGCGGGTTCGATTCCCGCTGCGGGACAAATTTTTCCATGTTCTGTACAGACAGCGTCAGAGTCTGGTAACCCCCCTAGTTAATGTTAGTAGGTTCAAACCGTCGCGGCGTCATTCGTGGATCTTAACTTTTTGCACAAATGTGTTTTATAAAACTTCTCCTCCTTGCTTACGAATATTTAATTTCAATCTCGTTACTATACGACACAATGGAGTGGCGGTTACAACACTCGACATCGATCGAAACGTTACAAGAGTACTGGGTTCAAATCCCTTATAACCTATACGTATTTTTTTTTTAATTTTTGTTACTAACACAATGGATTACGTTACGCTGTAAGTGTAGTAAGTAAGTTACCTAATTATTTAAATTAAGCTTAAAAAATAAAAAAAATGTTCCAAAGTTATAACAAATTTATTCAAACACCACATTTAACATAACAGAATATAGATAGTAACTTATTTTTTTGAATTTTCAATAATGTTTTAAATGATAGATCAATACTTAATTTACCCATTTAAGATTAACGAGTGAACAAACATGTTAACATTGGAACAGGTTATACTTGCCGTATAAAAATCCAATAAACAATTTAGATCACTCGCAAATACTTAGTCTGGTATTTTATCTATAATTGAAAACATTTTATAGTATTTAAATATTTTTTAATACCGAATGGGATGGATGTCCAAAACTTTAAATTATTTGTTGAAGCCTTCTTTTCACTTGGGTAATCAAAGTCTCACACATTCTCCACATATTTAAACCTGGATTTTTAGATGACCATGATATGGTGATAATGCCCGTCTGAGAAGCGAGCCAATTGGTCAGAATTCGCGAACGATGAACCGCGCAGTTATCATAAACTAAATACACCGTTCCTTCTGGATAAGCAACTTGCACTGTTGACTGCATTATTTCTTGCAAAACTTTGCTCATTGATGACATCCATCGCCAATAACCTGAAAATAAAAACATAATATTATAAGCATAAGATGTGAAAACATAATATTATAAGCATAAGATGTGTTTATATAATATAAAATGGAATAGGTCTACTGAGAACATTGTTTATGGTAATCCTACTAATAATTCTCATACCACTTACCTAATGTTATTCTGCCATTTCCAATTCCATACATTGTGTAACATATTGACATTGATTATTTGATGGGTCCAAAATATTATTTTGCAAAACGCACTCTTTAGCTCAATTTTTCGGGCTGGCTTTTTTATATGCAACATTTTTCATAAACAAATTCAATGACACACGACACACACCCAAGACGAAACAAGTAACCTTTTGTTCTGAACTGTCATTTAATACACAACTACCCTCAATAGTCCTGTGCTGCACAAAATAAATAAGTAGTTGCGCACTACCGTGTTAAACAAATGAAGAAGTTACTAGCTGACGCATCCATGAATACCTAGACAAAATAATAAACGTATACTGTAACTTATAATTTCGTCATTATCGCCAACCGCTACGATAGCTCAGTTGGTTAGAGCGCCTGATTCATAAACTGGTGTGAATGAATTACTGGTTCGATCCCCCAGCCAAGTATAAATATTTTTGTATAAGATTTTGGCCATTTGAATATGGTAGCCTCCACGGCAGCAGTTTAAATTTATACTTGAAAAAAGGGGTATACCAGATCGTGACGCTGTGTGTACATATTTGTCTGGGGTCTGGGTGTTTTCTATGTATGATATGTATGCATTTACAAAAAATAATTATATGTTTTTTTTATATTTTATTTAGCATGGACCAGCTCTCAAGGCTTGCGTGGGCAAGGATGAGGTCGACAATGGGATGAGTTTTCCCAGAAGATGCCTATTAACTCTCTTTTTGTAACTGTTAGGGTCGTAAGACAATGGAAAAACAGACGCTGGCAGCTGATTCCATATTTTAGCAGTGCGCATTATATATGATGTTTGGAAGCGCTTAGTTCTGTTAAATGGAATATCAACTTGATGCGGATGGTAGTTGGCAGTGCCGCTGAAGCTCCTATGGAAGAATAGTGATGGCAGAATAATGTCATGTAGCTCCTGCGCACACTCTCATATGTGTAGTATATCAATCATGTGGTTCCCATAGTACAAGCTCTGCCTAGTTTGGGGCTACTTGATGCTGTGTGATTGTGTCCCGCATTATTTATTTATTTATTATACTTATTCCCTTTTTAGGATTCCGTACCCGAAGGGTATCGAACGGAAACCTATTACTAAGCCTCTACTGTCTGTCCGTCTGAGTGGGCTGTATCTCATGAACCGTAATATGTAGAGAGTTGAAATTTTCTCAGTGTATATTTATGTTGCCGCTATAACATCAAATAAAGTGAAAGTTAACGTAAAAAAGTAACTAAAGTAACGTGGGTTCAAAAAGCTCAAGATTGAAAAGACTATAGGGATCGTGAGGTGGCCTTTGCCCAGCTGTGGGACAAAGCAGGTAATTAAAGTACCCAGTGTTGATCTTGCACGATGTTACCTACGTATTCGAGTCAGACTCGACATGACTAGTTTTTATCATTAGTTTTTTTTAATTAATAATAATAAAGTAATCTGGAATACCCACTTATTAGGTATATTGTATCTGGTTGGTATTTCTCACTTATACAGTTTAAAAACTCATTGCGTTCTTACTGCTGTAGTTAAATAAGCAGTAAGTAACATTAGAACAGGTATTTAGAGCAAGGTCGTACTCCACGTGCTAGTCTGTCATATTACTACCACTTGACCGTGGCTTCACTTTAATTTTACTCTGTTCATGAATGTCTTTAACAATAACCTCCTTATTTATAACCAAATGTCATTTTATTCCGTTCTATAGAAGAAAATTGTCCCTGTCATTTAAGAATGCAGTGAACCTCGCTCGCAACTTCAATTCGAGACGCGAGCAAATAATCCGTATATTGCATCTCTGTTTAGCTGATGGATGATTCAGCCGTACGGGCGGGATAGCAATATTGGCCGTTCAAATTTTCTAAGAATTTGGTTGTGTTCCGTAATACCAAAAATGATGACTGAAAACTTTATGTATTCTTAACAAAGTAGTGTTATAGTGTAACTAGATAATATAAGCTATGTTCGTTAACAAACAACACGTAGATATTGTTGTATTTAATACGATACAGAGAGGAAGAAAAGTGGTCAATTTTGGCATAAAAATGTGCAAAATGCTATTGGCTTTTATTTCATTTTAGGTAAGTATTTTGTAAAAAATCTATCCAGGATAGATAAATACTATTGGAATACAAATAATACAATAATGTAGTGGAAACATGCTTGAATTAGAAATCATTTTGGTATTACATTTTTACATACCTGAGGTTTATAGAACTGTTATGAATAGGACAGTTATAGTTTCATAATTTTTGAATTCGTAACAAACAAATTTTTATAAAAGTAATTTTATTATTTTTAACGGTACTTAAAATAAAGTAACTTTTGTTTAGGTATAATAATGTTTATCACGCAATCTAGGCATATCTTAAATCTTTATGTGACGCGTATTTTGCTTTAGATTTACCCTAAGTGTTTTTGGGTCAGGTGAAATTATTATAGCAATAACAATGTATAATTATAAAATAAATTTACATAATGTACTGTAAAATAATAACATTATATCAAGTGTAGCTACTCAATCTTTCATTTTTGAAATATACCTGTATTTTTAATAACGTCGGTTCCAACTCTATTTTTGTTAATAGAGATAGAAAAAAAACTTCATGCGCAAAATATTGCCAAAAATAGAAGTAGTCCAAAACAGAATCTAAAATTGGATCATAGCAAGACAACTTCTTAGAGTTCTATCGTGCTATCAAAAAAAAACAAAAATCAAACAATCACGGGCACAAATCGATTGAGGAGGCGTATCATAAGGAGAAGTCAGAGGCAAGTCCAAACGTACATCCTCACGCCAGGTCAGGGCTCTATGTTTCTTTCACATTGTGCTCTTAAAGCTTTTAACAACAACACCAGGATAGTCAGTCCACTGCTGGACATAGGCTTCCCCTATAATCCCTAATCCCCGGATGCAGGTGTGACCAACTATAGGGAAAATTCATATCTTAATCGTACGTGTAATGTATTTAATTCCATTCACTCGTCTACCATTGACTTATTTAATACGTCACCTAATTTCTTTAAACTAAAGGCAAATGCATTTTTCGGCGATTAGAATTTAGGTACTTTCGTTTCTTAACTGATTTCTTATATGCACAAGATTTGTTTTCACTTATTCTCATCTCAAGAATGAATTTACTTATGTTCTAAGTTGATATGGCTCATCATTACTAAATCTTCTTCTGCTCCATACTTACTTCTTCTTAATTCTTACTCTTAACATACATAGATAGGTACATATAAATCCTTGCTGGGATGCATTATTTTGGTTTGTTTTTTTCTTTGTAATACCGTTCTATATGTGAAAACTGTTTAAGGCTTTCTTCTTCTAGTAATACCTTTATCTATAATCTTATTGTTTAGCTGTTAGTTTTCCTAATTAAATTTAAAAAAAAAAAAATAAGAACGGGGGGGGATATGCCCATAATTCTTACGCTGGACTTGCGGGTTAGGGACCGCAAGGCACAGCTTCTCGTACCACCGACGCTGCTGCCCAGGGGATTTAGCCGAAGCAGTGCCGCAATCAGCAAGCCGCTAGAACGCCATTTCTTAGTTAGCAAGGTGCACCATGTGCAGGTGAGGTTGGCTTGGATTCCAGATGGAACCCCTTACACCCTAACCCTTAACAGTTTTTAGTAATTACATCAATAACCTTATATATATCATTATTCCTATCAAATGAATAATTTCTAATATAGGAAATAATTATACCCAGATAGATGAATTCTTATTTCACCACTACAACAATAGATATGAAGCAAATTAGTTAGTACAAATTATGTGACTATGACTGCACTCGGCATCATATTAACAAATCTAGAACAAAGCACTATAAAGAAATACCCACCAGCATACTCTTGCGCAAATTGTGAGAATTCGCAGTCATTTAGATCTAACTATTTGATTAAAATTCATTAAGTCATTTAGAAGTAATTTCACCTTCGTATAGGCGACAAATCTCATGACCTTTTTATTGTGTTATTGTAGAATTGTAGATGTATGAACGATTTGTATTAATTATTAAAAACATTTTCTTTACTATTTGTATGATAAAAATATTTGTAACATTTAAGACAAAGTTACAATCAAACAAAAAATGTTGATGAACGTATCTAGGTACCTTAGTTTACAAAATATATTTTAGAACATAATCGAACCATGTTAGTTCACCTAAAAGCTTGTTCATGTTGCCAGTTGCTCCATTTGAATATTCGTAAGCCTCGTTCAAAATTGATTGGTGTGGTGACTCGTTGACATTTTAACAGGGTCAGCAGGGCCGAGCGATCTGGTTGGACGGCACCTGCGTCGATGCTCACTTCCCTGATGTGTGCTTCTCATCCGATGAGGGCGAGCATGTGCGGGTAAGATTTTCGCGGTCGCACCCGCAGGCCCTTCCAATACACCTCAAGGTCTCCACTGCTTGTATAAAATAAGTTCACCCGCCCGCTACAACACACTTAGTTACTTTCACGCGAGCAGTGCACATTTTGATCGGTCAAAATGTTCAGGCTCATGATATCAGCCTTTGTGATCGCGGCCGTGACATGCCAGCAGGAGGGAACAAGGCGCGTCCCGAAATACGCAGGGGATCCCAAGACCGCTGCCATCGTGCAGGAGGCCCGCTACCTTAGCGGAAATGGAGCTTTCGGTGCCGCTTACCAGCAGGAGGATGGAATTGACTTCAAGGAAGAGACCGACGCTGAAGGAAACAGGAAAGGAAGCTACTCCTACATCGACCCCACCGGTCAGAGGAAGACCGTGAGCTATATCGCTGGAAAGAACGGCTTCCAAGCCGTAGGAGACCACATCCCGACCGCGCCGCAACCCGTGGCCCCCACTCCCGGATACGAGCCCAATCCACGATACAACTCACCGGACTACAAGCAGTACAGTGCCCCCCAGCAGTACACTGCCCCGCAAGCCCCAAGAAACTACGGAGGCAAGCCTAATGAGGATGACGGCCAATACCACCCTGAACTGTACGAGAAGGAGAACTATGTGCAGCCCCAGCAGCAATACCAGGCCCAGACCCAGTACCAAGCTCCTCAGCAGCAGTACCAGCCTCAACAACAGTACCAGCCACAGCCGCAGCAATACCAGGAGCCCTCATACCAGAACAACAACATCTACCCTGGCACGCAGCAGGCGCAGTACAGCGGACTGCCATCAGAGCAATACAGTGCGCCCATCCAGAGCCAGCCCCGCCAACAGTACTACGAGCAGACCACGCCGCAGCCCACGAGGTTCTTCCCACCTGGCAAGTTCAGCCTGAACCGAGCGCCCGACGGCTACACTTACTCCTTCCACAAAGTTTAAATCTAATTAATCAAAAATGTCTCGGTGTTTTGTAAAGCCGATACATGAAAAAGCACGCATCAATTAGCAACTCGCCGAGTCATCGAAGGGGCGGCCGCTGCGGCCGCTGGAAGCATTTCTTAATTGTTGTTTGCTGTGCTATTGTGTGTTAATGGACACCTAAATGTGTTATAGTTAATAGAGGAACCGCGGGAAAGCGCGTCAGTCGACTGAAGCTGGAGTTGTAAATATAGAATTACATACGTCTAAACAGTAAATGTGTATTCTTTAACCCTCCTTTTAAAATGAATATAAATAGCCAGGCAGTAAAAAGAAAAAGAAAACTGGCCTGACTTCCTGTTCGCTAGTTTAAAGGTAGGGTGCGGGCAGTGTCCGCATACCAGTACTTGCTTAAAGCGAGCAACTAGATCACCTTACTAAGCACAAGGATATTTCGCTAAAGAACCGGTTTGCGTGGCTACGCCTTGCTTTCCATTTACCTGCGTTTATTATTAGGCCTGCTGCCTGCACTTAAATTATACAGCAGCTGTATACTGCGACCCGTGAAATTATAATTGATATAGGTACTCGATACCGCTGCTTTATATGCAAACATTAATAGAGCAACTCAAAAAAACAGTTTATATACACCTACTATGTACCAATTTTTAAATAGTGTTAAAATATTGAAAAAATTGTATCGGGCGTGTGTGCTTAGTATTATATTCAATACCCGATACATTTAGTTACGAGTAAATCATAACTGTACTGAAATAATGTTAGTAAAGATACAAGACTATGATAAATAAGTGAGGTTGTGTGTGTGAGTAATGTTGTCGGTATATATAGATTAGGTAGTGCCACTAAAAGTACGATAACCTTCAAACTCTAATGATTTTCATGAGTAATCAAAACTATTTGGGTTTGAATTCACAGAAGCAAGCCATTACTACCTTTTGAACGACCATTGATGGAAATAAAATCAATATTTTAATTAGTGCGGTGTCCCAAAACGGTCAAGTCAGATATATACTTGGTATATTGACTAAAATAGCTTTCGCACAACGACACGATATCGTATTCGCCACAGCCACAGCTTTCCTAATAATAATGTTTTTTGTTATTTTATACTGTGCCGTGTCGTGTACTGTCAAAGCTCCACCCAATATTAATGCAGAATTCAATAATATTCAAATACCAAGATCATTGCGTAGGTAGGGCAGGTATTGATAGTTCTACCAGTTCTCTGATTCTATGATACCTCCGCAGAAATTATTATTTAACTTTGAGCACAGAAAAGGGAGAAATAATAGTGTTTGTACATATAAGTTTCTTACTTTAGATTGGGGGAGTAGAGTAGAAAATCAGTGTGTAATAGATACTTGATACACAGTCTGCTGTATTCTTAGAATATTAATTAACTTTACTATTTTAGGGCCTACAAATTTAGTAGTTTCGTAACCGCTCCTAAGCAAATCTATTAGATAATCTAATCTATTGGATATTCATCCATTTAGCGGTTATTAAGTCTTAAAAATGTAATTTATGGGACAATATATTTAATTAAAATAATCAGGTTAAATCTAGCCCCAAACTAAGCAGAGCCACATTAAGGGAACAACATGACTGATATAATACTACTTTTTTGTAAATACATACTTATAATACATAAAAAACACCTATACCAGAGACCAATATTCGTGTAGCGGCGGGAATTGAACCTGCAACCTTCTTCGTCTCAGGTGAGCCTTCGCCCACTGCGCCACAGAGGCCGTCAACAGTCACGTCAAAGTTTTTTATTATTACTCTGAAGTACCTCCGTACTAGGATTGCAATATAATTAAACAATTCTTTAAAAGTTAATGATGCAATGTTCTATTTGAAACGATTGTGGCTAAAAGTAGACAGTCAATTTGTAAAACTGAACGCAACAACAAACCCGGATTGTTTTCGATCACGCCATAGGTTAACTTTGCGTGTTTATTATATAAATTTATCTCTACTCAACTACTTTTTCCGTGTGTTTCTCAGTGAAGGTGACAATGCTTGTCTCAACAAGGGACAAATCTTGAGAAACCAAATTAGAAAATAATTTCATACATTATTCAATAGATTTACTATAAGTTGGGGTAGAACTCTTTCGGCAGGATGGAGAGACTATCTGGGAAAGGCTGTTAGTGCTGGTAGAAGCTGGATGCTTCCAGCTGTGGACAGGGCGCAATGGACTGCTAAACAGGCTTATGATGATGAAGATCAAGCTATTTACTGGATTATCTGACTGATGAAACATTATTCATTGTTGAATATAACATTTTCATAACATTATATATTCATTCATTAAACTTGTAGCCATTTTTAAACGACTTCAAAAAAAGGAGGAGGTTCTCAATTTAATTGTTTTTTTTTTTAAGTTTGTTAGCTCATAACTCTGTCATTTGTGAACCGATTTGGAAAATTATTTTTTCGTTGGAGAGATCCAACAAACTATTATAGTGGGATTGTTGGGGCAACTCGTGTGTTGCTAGCCTTACAAGGCTTGTTAAATCCAATAATAGGGTATTAAAAACTCGTTACAGTTTGTACTTCGTATATTGGTAATGCTGTTACCTGTCAACAAATTGCTGTATTGGTTTGCAGAAATACATCGTCTCAATTTGATCAAAGTTGAGCAATACAAAACATGATTACTCTTGTTAATCTAATTGATGTTGTCACAACTCTTTAAATATATCTAGCGACCGTCTCGTCATATTGTGCCTACATGTTTTTTCCTTCGGAGTTTTATTTTGTTATAATCGCAAATTGGTTAGACAACGGTTTTAATAAAAGCTCCCAAGCGGCTTAACTTTTTCCGATATTTTCAACAGCTATCGTCATATTTCAACCAATTTACAAAAAGAAACCTTAACAAGTTATAAACCTAAACTTTTCTTGAAATTTTTCTTGGTGAAAACCACATATAAATCCGTTCATTCGTTTTTGAGTTTATTGCGAACAGACCGAGGCGTCAGGGGACGCGTGTTTTATAATAGGTAGTGAAGTGATTTGATCGGTTTATTTTTGTGAAGATACAAGTAAAGACAGTAATATTCGAAACTTTATCGTCTACATTATTTTGTTTTGTTTGTCTTGCTACGAACATTAATTCAAGAACAAAAGCATTTCCATTACCCTATCAGTTCAAAATCAAATTACAAACGCGCAACTGAAATAATCGTACACAATCTCAGCTTTAAATGCAACTCAACAGTACAAATTACCAATGTTCCCATAACAGAGTTTAGCAGTTTCTCAACGAGCGTATTATTGCTTTCATATTTCATTCATTCTTTCCCTAGCCTCTTGAGAACTCGACTAATAAAAACCACAGACACAGTACGAATAGAACGACTGGTTCACTCCACACTTGCTTATAGCTTGTTTTTAAGCATAGGTAAACTTGATGTCGAGTAGATGAAGGTGAAATTATTTGCTCTTATAGTTATCAGTTCAGAAGAACGTGCATCTAATACGTTAGTTTCTTAGATGTGACCAATCAATAGTTATTGTGACATTATAATATTTGTTAGACATCTCCCTTAACAATCTAACTTCTGACTTCAAATATAGTTTTTTTTTTCTAACTTGGAAGTAAATCAGCTTTCTTTTAAAGTCTATGCCATTGTTTACTCTGCAACTCATAAGCGTTAACGTTTTGTTGTGACAGTTCTCATAAGCTGGCTTATTTCAACACCATAATGTTAGGCTATTACTGCTTAGTAGCCTGATAAGACACATTTACAATTTCAGACAGTGTGATTTTCTTACAAAATCGCCTGACCCTTAACCGTAAACGACGCTCATCCGCTTTTAAAATTTAAAACGAGACCTCTAAAGAAAATATCCAGTGTTTATTTTCTTAAAGTTGTTGGACGTAATCTTGTTTAATCCGCGATTTAATTTCTGCAGCTTAAGAAAAAATGGAGCTTTCCCAGATACAAGCGCAGTGCCTCTTGGAGTCGGAAAGTTTCCTATTTAATTACAATAGGAAATGGAAGTCTAAATGCACCTGGCAAGAAATAAAATGCTAAAATCAATCTGGAACCACTTCGAGAGAAAAGTGGGGCAATCCATAAACTAATTTATTTCACCCGGTTAACTGGTTCAAATGGAATATCAAATGCAGCTTTTTCTCTATACAATATTTAAAAAATGGCAATGGTATTTTAGAATGATATGATTATAGAAATTCTTTTGTATTACCTCAAAAAAGACCCATACTGGCGACTTTGAGATTAAATAGAACAAGGGAAGTTCACCAGGATCAATCAACCTAATTTTTAACCGACTTCGAAAAAGGAGGAGGTTCCCAATTCGGTTGTATTTTTTTTCTAATATCAATACTTTGATCACCAATTTTGCTAACCGTGTTTAGTAAAACAAGACCTTCCACGCATATCGTATGCGGCGAGTTATAGGTTGAATGTGCAGTAGCATCGACCTGTTTTACTAGAATCAATACTTGGATCAGCGACCATGCTAATCGCGACTATAGTGTAGGACTAGCCTGATGAATAATTTAAAGGACAAAAGGGAAGAATATAAAATGACTTACCTGCAATAGATCTATTGGTAGTAGCGTGTAACAATCGCATTGTTCGAGTACGGGCACTGGATAAACGTAGCACACGTGACCATTCACTTCTAAATAGCCACTTAAATACATTCGCTCTACCATAAAGTCCATCACGTAATTGGCATTTTGGATATGCAGACAATACAAAATCGAATTCAAAAGATCATTGAAATTGCATGGATAGTTATAAAAACTATATTTTACGCCGATTCCTCGCAACGAAGCCGCAAACATTTTGGAATGTTTTTTATAGTTATATTTCCTTCATCCATTAGTTATACTTCTTCGTATGGGCTATTGGACAACTCTTCATTCATTTTTATATGTATTTATATAAAGTACCAATTACTATATTTATAAAAAAATATGTCCGAAACAAACATACATTGTTCTTGTTTTATTTACGACTTTTATCAATCAGAGATCTCAAAATATGCAAAATTTAAAACCGATATATTCTTATCGCAGAGAACGGAACAAGTTTCAAAATAAATGGACATAGTTTGTTTTGCATTTTTGCTCAAAACTAAAACAAAAACATTATAGCTGAAAGTATTATCCAAGTATTATATGCTAAATGGATTGTCGAAGAAAAGTTTAATCTTAGCTATAAAATAACAATTTCTCTGCATTGGATAGGAGTAAAATAATTTATGTGGTTTCTTGGAGCTTGATGGAAAATTCCAATATCAACTGACCTGATTACTTGCACAAACTTTCAAAAACAGTGATATTGTTTTTTAGTTTACCTCTGTGGCGCATTGGATGAAGACTCGTTTATTTCCGTTGCGAGACAAATGTTCGTATGATCTACAAATATTTGCCTTGGGTCTGGATGATACTTCATTTAATATTTATTTAATTTTAAAAATGTAGTTATATCAGTCATGTGATGAATGTGGATGATAATACCTACATGCTTAACTTAGTATGGGGCTTGATGATGAGGTATATGTCCAGCTTTTTTTTTTACTAAAGTACTTATATGCGTAAAATTTATATTATCAAGGTTATAAGGTGGTCTAAAAACCTTATTGAGTGTCCAACAAGTTTCTTTCCATAGCTTCTATAACTTATTGGCAAGTTGTACATTGATGACATATTTTTTTATAAAAAATTTGATTAATGATGGTGTACTTTGAATCATCATCATCATCATCAACCTATCGCAGTCCACTGCTGGACGTAGGTCTCTCCCAAGGTTCGCCACTGAGCCCGATCTTCGGCTCTTCTCATCCACTGTCTGCCAGCTATATTACGCAAATCGTCATATATATCAAATCGTATATTTTGAATATATTTGACTATTCTTGTATCTTTTACAATTACGTAAATTATATTTTGTGACCTGTAACATAATTGTTATGAATAAATGTACTATGATAACTTCTTTCTTTTGAAGTCGGTAGTAAATGTAACTAGCTTTTATTGTTTTTTTTTTAAATACCGCGCTTCCAGATTTGTAGAAACAAGGATCACGTTCCGAATTCAGATCCAACAAGGAATCAGTCTTTGTCGCACCCGCTGCATCTTAAAGAATAGAAGGAAAAATCACGGCTGACTAACCTCTTCCAATGTGGCGCATTCGTATGCATTGTGCATAGTTTCGGATTGCATTCGTGTGCAGATCACGACGGCACACACCGCGCCAATACGACAAACACCCGCCAATTGCAAAGCCTGTTTTTTTTACCATTCATGTATTGAATTTAAAAATTAAAAAGGAATTGTTCGAAAAACTGTTGTTTGCAGTTCAAAACTTTTAATTGCGTGGCTCCAGTGTGAGTTTTATTTTCAATTGTTTGCGAATAACAATTAGCGCATCTATTCACACAATAGTCTTTTGTATCCTCTTTGAGCTTCCAAATGAATATCGTATGGATGGAAGTGGATATTATTTTTTTGTTTATCAATAAGTTTGAAAATATCCCGTACATACAATGTTGGCCGAAACGAAACGCATCTGATTATGAACGATTCACACTTACAGGCGCGCGTTGGAGGGCATCGGAGAGCATTTTATAACATGCTAAAGGAAATTGAAACATCCTCAAAGCAGTTAAGTTTCTTATTTACATGCAATTTACGCAGCTTAGAGCTTTGTTAAACACTGACTAAAATAAATATACTACACTAAAGTAAATAAATCCGTAAGTAGATATTGCATGCAAATAAGGAACTTGACTGGTTTGTGGATGTTTCAATTTCCTCTAGCATGTTTTAAAATGCGCTTCGATGCTCTCCGACGCGCGCTGGTAGGTGTGAATCGGACATAACAGTCCAAAAAATAGAGTTTAGATTATTTTCAATGTTTTTAATTGATTTGATATTTAAAACGCCAAAATTCTGTGTTCAAAATTCTGTGTCCAACTATGCTCTTAAAAGTATTATTTTAGGTCAAGCCTTTCAACAAGACATAAATTTATAGTAATTCAGTGGGTAATGCCCTTAGAACCTCGTATCGTGTATCCTGAGGATGCACTACCCCATCCCAAGGGAGGTGTGGAGAGGTTTTCCGCAATGGAAATCTACAGCACTTATTACCCAGATCGATAGTACTGGTCAAATTGCGCAGTTTCTTGCAAGATAGTTGTTCCTGGAAGTTTGTATAAACTAAGAGAGATTAGTATATCTCGAGGCTTTAAGTGTACCTTCAGTGAAAGGTGAAATTAGTTCATAGTTCATTTATTTCTACCATAGGTACACAATGTTACACTTGATTTCGTCAAAAGTTAATATAAAATAAAGTAAGTAACATACTTATTGTCGGTATTATTAATACATAAATAATAAATAAATCTTTATTCATTTTTTGATTGATTTGATTAATTCATTCACATCAGTTTAATTTTTAGCATTATTTTTCGTCCGAGATACAGGTCTTCCTTGTTCGGGCATATTGTAAAATTATTACCTCTATTTCAATATTTAATCCGTATGTTAATTATAGCACTAAGAAAATGAATAAAGATTTATTTATTTATTCATTTATTTTATTATTAAAAAGAAAAAAAAAACATATTACACAATTTAGTAGGTACCTAATGACGATGGACAAAGGTAGATATGGCTAAAGATTAACGAAATTGTAAGCCAAGTTCCTGATATGAGTGACCTGAATAGTGTCACTCAATAGTGGTAAGCTAAGCCTGTTTATCTTCAAATACCATAAAATAAATAAATAACACCTCCCAAGTTATTCTTCCACCAACACAAGGACATATTCCTTCTTCTCTACATTTTTGAAGGGATAATAGATAAAGTACATAAGTAAAGTAAAGGAATAGATAAAGTACGCAATGCAAGTTGATACACCACTTGTTTTTGGTCTTAAATTATACCGAGAGATAGACTTTGTTTAGCCTCTGTTATGATAAAGCAGAAACTCAATCACGAAGACAAGCGAAAAAGTATCGATATCGTAAACGTAAAATGTTGGCCAATGAGAAAGCGTAGATTCGCTTAACGCTTTGTCATTTTCCAAGATTTTTCGTTACGCTTACCTACAATATGTCAAATAGAAATATTTGGAATTGCCCTACAAAACTCTGAGACAGAAGAAATCTCTTCTGTAGGTATCAGGAACTGCGAGTAAGTCAAGAACTAGTTAAAAATAAACCAATATATTCGTTTTCATTATAAACCACTAACGTTAATTACAGTTAAAACTAATAAATCAATAGTTGTAAATTAATAACCATAATCGTTTTAATTATACAGAGCGGTTCCATGTAGGACATTAAAATGGTATGTGCTATCCAAAACCCTCAATAATTAATACTACAACCACTCATTAGTGCAGGTAAAAACAACAAGCTAACAGAGCAAAATGAGCGCCCTTGATTAAAGCTTGACTAATATATACTTGGAGCCAATAAAGTACCAATATGCTTAATATGTCTAATGGCCCATATACACAGTACCTACGTCACCGTCAAATCAACAAGAATGTTTTGTGTTAGGGTAGGTAAGCTGTTATGAGGTGACATCCTATGAGTAAATCCCAAATAGACCATATATAAGATATTTACAAATAGGTGTCTGTCATGTCTGTGAGTCAGCGCGGTTGATATGCAAATTATATCAGAGTACATCATAGATACTGTTACTCAAGAGGATAGTCTGACTTGAAAGCATAAAGGATTCCAAAGTACAAAATAAAAGTTACCTGTAATTAAAGCTCTCTGCCTGCTCTGCTACGTGCTGGATAGCTCTGAAAACTTTTCTACACCATTTCTGCCATGCAACGTGCTGTAAAACGATGCGTGCTGGGTAGATGTGAAAACTTTTGTCTGCACTGTGTATACTACATCACGTGCTGGGTAGATATGAATACTTTTTCTGCGCTAGGTCTGTTATGTTACGTGCTGTGTAGATAATAGTAGATTGTTTTACAAGGGACTAAACCATCCCATTATATACGAGGATGACAAGACCGAGTTATAATGGGTGGTTTTGGCCCGAGTGAAACACTCTACTTTTCACTTCGATTGCGAGAAAATAAAACAATTCAAAATTAGACAATTTTAAGAAATTTTATTAAAAATTAATCAACCTTCATAAAACATCACCAAGACGGTTCTATTTTCAAAAAAAAAAGATTGACGGAGCACCAAGAAGTCGAGTTTTTATGTAAGAGAACGAATGCTTTGTACGGGCTGATGATTTTAGACAAAAATTTTAGCCCGAGGTATTAAACTCGAGTTTTAGGCCCGCTAAGCACTATTATGATACACTTTTTGAGCAAGAGAACTGAAAAAAATGTTTTATTGCCTTTGCTGCGTCTGCTGCGTCACGTGCTAGACACGCTACGTGCTGGTTGGAGGATGTAAATGATGCTTTATGTGTGCATGAACTTTTAATCAATAAATTCCAGCGTTGCTACTTTTTACTGTAAATTACAACTGTTCCCCGCTGCCAAAAGTCAGTTTATTGCTGAAAGTTTACACATAAAACACTGTTGAGTGCACATCATTGGAGTGAATACAGACTGGAATCGTTTAGGCGTTGGGTGCGCTCGTTCGCATTGCCAAGACAATAATAAAACATGTGTTGTTAACCGATCCCTTGAGTTGCCGGTGCGATTAGTTCAGTGGTCCAGGACTTACGCGAGCTAAGTTTTTAATATTTACTTCAAGCTTCGCACGCGTCGAAGTTATTTTTCTATACCTTAGGAGTTTTTATTGGATGACAGATACCCTATGTCCTTTTCTGTAACTCTGAGAACCTGTTCAAAATTTCATGATGATCGGTTGAGAAGTAAAACAAATAAACTTTTTTTGGCATTTATAATACTTAGGATTAGGATAAAGACTTAGGATGTTTACTGATTTATGAAAGAATCTAACCACATCTTCTATCCATTGTGAATTATAATCCGTAATACTATAGTTAAAACATGGACATGCTCTGACACAATAATCACAGTCTTAAAAAAATATATTTATATTAAATTGTATAATATAATAATGTCCATGTATCCTAGATGCTTTAGATGATATTTTACCACAAGTGGTTAACTAAACTCGAAATCCTTAGCTTCAAAATCCATAACAAAGATACGTACTCAGCTGATTAGAAGTGAAGGAACCAGTTTGATTCCCGATTGAGAATTTCTTAAATATAGTCTGTGCGGAAAGAAAACCGACACTGACGTGGCTCAAAAATAAACTAACGATGATAGCTTTCATTATCATCATCATCATAAGCCATCATTCGTCTACTGCTGGACATAGGCGTCTAAGAACAAGCTTGCAGGTTCAATTCCCGTTGCGAGAGAAATGTTTATACCTATGATCTGCCAATATTTGTCTGGATGTTTTCTATGTATATTAATACATTCGTTGATAACTTCAGTATGTGTTTTCGACAACACAAGCTCGGCTTATTTTAGGGCTTGGTGAAGCAGTGTGATAGAATTTTCGCCATATTCTTTTATTTATGACAGTTCTTAATCCGCACATACTACTCGTATCATGTTATTCAAAAATTTGGAACGCATTCAAAAGTACTTGAGGAAACGGATATCGAACAATGGAAACATACTCGCGATTCAAGTTTAGTGCTCGTAAACGCACGTAGTAAAGGCTCCTTTAGTGTAACTGTCTAACTTCATTACCATTGGCGAGTGGAATGTCTTCGGCACCTTCTTATTGCTTGGTATTCAAATTTATTGGCATACGGTGTCAGGCGTAACGAGGGTTTGTAAGGGTTAAGTTTTTAAGGGTCTTTATGTTTGTTTAAAAGATAAAACCCGGTCAGGTTTATAGTTTTAATCAAAACACGAAGTCAAATAACAGCAGCAACAACACCAGCCTTTTAAGTCCACTGCTGGACATAGGCCTCTTCTATAAGAAGTAGTATAAGTACATAATCCCCACGTTGGTCATGCGGGATGGGGATCGCATGACACAGCTTCTCGCACCTCTAACCTGCTGTTTTTATTTCCCTGTTATTATATAAAATAATATCATTACATAAATCAAATACTGAAAAGCTTTTAAAATCCATGGATATGGACTGTTACATAAAATGCTTTAAAAACTTTTATCAAGAGTAAAATCAAAGTTTAATGTCGAGCTGCCTGTTTCAGAAACAAGAGAGCTTAATAGAGTTGAGCCAAAGCTCAATATCATAGTTAGTTTCGCGACCCACAATATTATAAATAGAAAACACTCTGTAAACACTGGCAACAAATCACAGTCAAAATAAAACAGCTAATCCTCTCCCAACACGCTGGAATGTCCAACAAAAACCGATGTTACGTGAGAGATAAAATTATGTCTTTCTGAATGGCCGCACGCGCGAAGAATATACGCTAAACTGCATTATTGCCTTGCTGTAAAAACCCGGGACTGCCATCGGCCGGACCGCAGTTAATTTTTCGTGGTGAGAAGTCACGTGCCAGGATTTATATCCGGAGTGTGTGGACACCGTGCTATAAATAAATTGCATAGCAGAGTTGAAATGACTTTATCATTATCATCATCATCAACATCAGCCGCTTATAGCAGTCACTGCTGGACATAGGCCTCCCCTAATGAGCGCCATTGCGCCCTACCCTGAGCTCGACGCATCCAGCTTCTATCAGCAGCCTTTCGCAGATCGGCACTCCACCTGGGCGGAGGGCATCCTACACAACGTTTGCCGAGCCGAAGTTCTTCTCAAGAACTCGTTTACCCCAACGGTTATCGGTTCTTCAGCAGATATGGCCAGCCCACTGCCACTTCAGCTTGCTAATTCTCTGAGATATGTCGACAACTTTAGTTCTATGTCGGCTATACCTACTCGTTACGGATATTTTATCAATCGTTCTGAAAAATTGATAAAGTCATTTCAACTCTCATGTGTTGGCGGAACAAACTCGTTACTACGACGATGCTACTTAGCATTAGATTCGCTTGTGTACTTCTTTTATCTTGTGCAATGTAGAATTAAATCTATCTATCTAATTCGAAGCATCCGACAGAGGTTGTTGGGATACCTTGAAGGATAGAGATAGTTAGCGCAATTTGCGGGAGACGTTTGAACAGCAGTGGGACGATGCAGGTTTATTTAAAAAAATCTTCATATTTTTAATATAATAAAATGCTTCATTTGTGGCTGATTTTGTACTTTTACTATAATATTTTTTTATACTTGCCTAGCAATCTTAATTATGGCATGTTTGCTGTCCTGAATTAATATATAATGCCTATAAGTACCTGACTATAGTTAAAAATAATGCAGAAAGTTAAATTCTCAATATTATTACGGAAAAGCATAATATTTTACTGATTAAATTATTGAAATCTCAAACCCTCACTTGAGTATAAATAAATCAGTTATTTATTTTTGATGCGATACTTGCCCACTCCATGAATAACTTGCAAGTAAAGCAGTTCCACTGACCGTGTGCCATTGCGTACTTACTATTTAAACTTAAAAAGCGTTTAAAATGGTAGCAGTTTGCGGCAACGCTCGTAAATATTTTTGTAATAAACTGTAGCGACTGTGTTTTTACTCTTCGTGGTCACAAAGCAGTTTTGTAAGTAATTTATTTACGAGATATAAAACCGCTGGGAAATAAAGGTTCTCGAGTTGTATCCATGAACCGAAAGACACAGTTATATCATATCTGCAACCAAAGAATCTGCAAGTAATAGAGTTTGTCAGAATCAGAATGCTTTATTTGCAAAAGAGTATGGTTTTACAAGGAGTATAAACATTAGTATCACACACCTTACCGAATAATACGGCATGCAAAAACAAATAATTAATATTGAAATAAATGTTTTGATAGTACATAGGTTTAATAATTCATTCTGAGACACAGAGACCATAATAATATGCGTAGGTATGCGTTACAAAGAAAAAAATAGTAATTTATAAATGTCAAAGTCAGTGATAATGTCAAAGTCAGTAATAATGCCTTAGACACTTTTAGATTTAGTTTTAAGTTATTAGATTACATAAGTTTGTGTTTGATTCATTATTATTGTTATTGCATGTTTTCTAACTAACCTTAGTATACTAACTAAAGTTATCTCTAGTTGCTTATTTTGCGCATATTGAGATAGCCTGTAATTACAGGTGCACTGTCATTTTTAAACTTTTGTCTATATTTTGTCTGCCTGTATTGGGGTGTGCTTTTCTTTTGAATAGGCTTTAAGCTAAAACTAGGCGTTGTAACTAAGGCGTTTGACTAAAACTCGCCTGAGGGCTTACCACAGGTTTTCATAGTTTACGAAAACTTTATAAGTTTCGGTATCTTTCCATACATTTTCAGTACAGCGCCTCTAGGGAAACGTGCATGAACTACGAAAATGTATGGAAAGATACCGAAACTTATAAAGTTTTCGTAAACTATAAAAACCTGTGGTAAGCCCTCAGATTGTAAGCGAAGATGCAGTCTAGGATGGAGCACGCTTGCCTAGAAGAAACCTGTTCACTCGTGCCTTGAAGACGCGCATGTTATAATTATCGGGGAACACATATTTGGGTAGAGCGTTCCACTCCTTGGCGGTGCGCATGATAGAGCTGAAAGAGAACCGCTTTGTGCTTTTAAATAAATAAATAAATTTTAAATGAACGCACCTTCAATGTGTGTAGTGGAGTGTACATTATTAGAATTACGTTGAGTGGATGGACTTGGACATTCAATTGTAGATAAGAAGGGCAACCAAAAAATGATCACCCTAAAAATATGTTTACGCTAGAGGAATTTAGGAGACGCGTTTACGTTTAGATAAGACGGATTCTACCTTGAGATGAACGGGGTCGACTAAACTGTGACTATTGTTAAGGCTTTGCGGGCTAAGTAAATCGGCATTTTCTCTCCTGCCCGCTGTGCCCGACCACCTGCTCGAAGAAGCTCGTTGAGGTTATCCTTCAGCAATGCGTCCGAACAATGACGTGGTGGTTACTCACCGGAAACTAATTTAGAAAACAAAAAGTATCTAGGTTGAATTATTGACAAAGAAAGAAGAAGTAAAACACCTGAATGAAATATCAATAAACAATAATTTAAAATAAAAATAAAACCGACTTCAAAAACATTTATTGAAAAAACTGTAAATCTAAAAAGTTAAAAATAATTGCTTACTTTTTGGTTCATCCACCTTTTTTCTTTAAATTTATCCCTTACGATCTGTGCGTTTACCACATAGGTAGATCTAGATAATTAACAATAGATAATTGTTTAGTATTATATAAGCAAGCGACGCGGGGCGCGGTATGTTTTTCTTTAGCACCCTCTTACAAAATGTTTCACTGGCGAAGTAAAATATATGAATAAATAAATAAAAACAAATTTTCCTTTTTCTTTCTCGCGGGCAACACCGGAGACGCTATGTTCACGTCTCATAAGAGCGCAGTAATATCCGGATCGGTGCACTAATTTCCCTGTTACGGCTTGCGGCCGGCGGAAGCTACATGTGCTAGCTCGTAGCCGCTACTACCTGCGCTTATAATCCTTGTCGCTTATAAAGTTATGATTATCTTGAAGTACCTATTTAAAAGGTAAAGGAAAAAAATTGTTTATCTTTACTATAGTAATAGATCTAACTTGTACCAGGTTTCTTCTCTTTAACATTTTGATTCTTTATAACATGATTCACTGTTTATGTTGTTTTTTTTTCTAGTCTATTTTATCAACAACATTTTATTAGATATAAGTCAGTTGATGTTGGAGTGGAACAAAGTGTTTCTGCATATGTGGGTTCATCGAGTTCCATTTTACACAACTCGTTGTTCCGTTTAGTTGATCGGAGTAGATTGACTGATAAAGAGATCTGGTTTTTGCTCTTCGTTTTCAGCACATCATTATGTGCGAGAATATTTTTCAAAAATAAAACTACATACTAATGAAACACGTTTTTCAAAGAGGTAAATTTCAGCAACGGAATATTTCACCGGATATCATCGCTCAGTGGGAATTCTTCGTTGAGCGCGAATGAGCCCAATTACAGTAATTAGGTGCTAGATCGTGAGCACATCATCAGCCAAATGGAGGTGTGAGAGTGTCACATCACGTGGAAAATGTTCATTGAATAAAAACTATAATTTTCACATATCATTCGGACTAAAGTTTATTTTCGCGTAGGCATTTTCAATAGAAAATCGATTACTATATTTAGAGTGGATTTGTACCGACTGACGAATAAATAAATTATCTCAATAAGACCACATAAATTATTCGAGTTTGAAGTACAAACTAATTTAGAAGAGAGCAAATAGCCGAGTTATGAGCTAGTTCGTTTTTTACTGAAACTTATTCAAAGCAATATTATAAAGAGAGCAAAATATGAGCTTTATTAAGAGCACGAAGCAAACATACAAACCACTTAAATCCTTATACTTTTTCAAATAAACTTGTCGCTTTGATAAAGTTATTCTGAAATGCATATACCTCGGTTTATCCAGTACAGTCGCAGCACGTACGAATAAAGTGCACTGCTTGTTTGCTTTAAGAGATTATTTCCTTGAACAAACAGTATAACATTACACCCGCACACATAGTTCGGAAACCCAGTGGAATTAACCGACTTGCTCCGTTTACATTTACTTTCTTATAGGTGTGACACACTGACGCAGAAACTGGCGTACGTTGCAGTTTAAAGCCCAAACATTGAAGCAAAGCTCGAATTATTGGCGGTCCAGCGCCTGCCGAGGCCATTCAATATACCTACGAAGTTTATAGCGATTGCCTTGCCTAGGAAAATACGAGTAAATCTTTGCAACGGTATCGTATTAAGTTCTAATATAATGTATTGTATGATGATGGTTTGAAAAATCAAAGAGATAAGCTATCTCTACTACTTTGTATAACATCTAAACTTCCAGATCGGAAAAGAAGTGTGGAAAGTGACTGATGATGCTGAAACTGTGTTTATTTGGAGTACCTAGTTATTTAGATTTCTTAATTTTAAAAATTCGTAGTGTAGTACAACTTAAATAAAAAAATGATAACGTAAAGAAACTGATTTTTAAAGCAGAATCAATAACTTGTTAATTCTTTTTCGAATTAACACGTTGTTAATTCTGCTTTAAAAATCAGTTTCTTTTCGTTATTATTTTTTTATTTAAGTTTTGTCTTAAAATTAGCTCCGCATTCTTGATGATCCTATGTTGTACATTTACTTAGCCAGCAAGCGCGGTTGGTTTCCCACACTATTTTGTTTGTCGGAGGGTGGCATCGGGGTCTCACTGCACCTGCTGTTTACTACTTTAATTGCTTTAGCCATTAATCCCCGTCGGTTGGGGGCTGGCCAGACACGGAATATGGGTTACTTATATGAGATTTCACATAAAGTGTCAATGTGAAAAATTGGTGGGCATTCATTATTCTGATAACGATATAAAGCTCATTCGGAAAAGACTATCAGAGTTTATCGAACTTTATTTAAAATTGTTCATTGAAAGTTGATGCACCTGTTGGGAATTCAATTCCGTTTACGCTGACCTTCGATTATTTTGGGAGTTCAATCCGGTTCTCTTTAGTTTTGAGATCATTTACCAAGCAACAATGTGCTATGCGAGATTCTAACTTTTCATAAATACTACTTAGTACGCAAAGTTTTTTTATTATTAATTACTCATTTAGATTTTTACTCATTAATATGTACATCCTACCTATAGATACTCGTTGGAGTTGTGAAAGTGACAAAACAATGGTTTTAGGATCCCAATCCGCCCCTGGCGCTACAGGGTCAGCTGTCGCATTCACAGGGCGTTTTTGCACCTCCGGACATCCACACTTCGCCCCTCGAAACGATAAATTGTTTTCTTGTGGTATTTCGGTATTGCTCCAAACGCCCGCTAACGACCGCTGTTTGCACATCTAGAAGACTAACTGGGTTTTAAACCGCTTGCAGTATGGTAGGTCTGCACTATCTTCAAATTCTGGCTGAATCCTAGAAACAGAAGCTTCATCGCTAAAATCTAAGAAAATATTTACGGCCAAACTAACATACATTGATAAAATAATATAATTTCTAATTTGAAGTTCCTTCCTTCTCCTTCCACCTACGATATGGCTTGACGACTGAAAGCGTGAAAGTACTCAGATCTAAATGCCCTAATGGTCAACTATCCAAGTAGTGACCGAGCGGAGTGGTGCTTAACCAAAGAGTTAAGAATATGCTAAATCATCTCATAAATCAACATAACAATGGTCATATTATGATTTCACTGCTTCAAAAGTTTTCAAATACAAAAAATACCGCGTACAAGTCACGATTCACGAATCATACAAAATCGTGCGCACTTTGAGTTAGCTGACGTCATAGCTGGCATAACTTAAAACTTGTCTTATAAGCACCTGAAAACCAAGACCAGGCAAACATCCGCTGCGGTTACCCGCTTGTTATGCCTCAGAACTTCACGAGATAGACGTGTTTGCTCTCGAACATGCGACTTTAATCACTGCAAGAAACGTGCTGAAACTGTTTACATTTCGAAAACGAATAAGATACAGTAGTACCCAATACATTTTGCAGAAGATAAATATATAAGCTTTAAAGAAAATAATAACAATCTTTGTAGAGAAAACTATAACTTGTCTTTACACTGAAGTTGCTTTCTCTTCCATTTCATGATGTTGGCACACCGCTTTACAACTTTATCTTGCAGTTTCTGTATTGATTTTGAAATAAAAGTGGGATTTCTTCGCTACTGTAACTTTTATGAGAGCTTGGCGTGATTGGGGAAATTGTATATAACTGTATAATATTCCTTTCTTTAATAATGAAAAGAAGCTGATTTTTGCTCGAAGAAAATACGGAAGATGGAAATGTTTTTGCAAACTAATAATATCTTGAGGAAAAAAATATTTATTAAAGTACGTAGGTAAAATACAATTCACACAAAATGTAACTCTACCATATTAAAAAAATATTAGGCACTGCGTTGACATGAGTTTTGCCGCTACTGAGTGAAAGGTCTATAGTACGTTACGTCTCTTTCACACATTGAAAATCTTCGGCTAAAAGTCTCCTTGTTTAAACAACACAAACATGTACATAACTGTTCATGTTTATTTTGTTTTGTTGTGGGAAAATACAATATCTTCAAAAAATAAACTTCTATTGGTGGAAGGTCGCGGATTCAAATCCTGACTGATTCGAACTTAATACATATACATTTATTTGCTTATTTTCCATAGGGGTAGGCAGACCAGTCAAGTCGAAATTTTTGGGATTAGGTACTGGGATGTACGGGGTTCCAACATCCATCTTCAGTGCCCAAGCTCAGGTGCACGTGGTGAACCCTGCAAATTAACGAAAGGGGCTCTGGCGGCTGGCTGATTGTGGCATAGCACAGCCAACATCGACACAGCTAAATCCCCTAGACCCCGATGGGCAGCAGCCTCGGTGGTGCGCGAAGCTATGCCCCGCGATCCCCAACCTGCATGTTCAGCGTGGGGATTATGGGCATATCCCCCTTTATTAGGGGACGCCTATGTCCGGGCTGATATAGGCTGGTGTAGTGTGGTGTGATCGAACATGTACTCTACTAATCAACTGCTTCAAAATCTTCATTACGGAATATTTTCATGTGGTACAATTAAGGTTCTTGCACCGCTTCAGTATGGACGGGTGCAGCCGGTATCACGTACCCGAGTTATGAGCCGATCGTGACTCCGGACCGCAGCGAGCTCTTTAGTGTTTACTTCCTGCAGTATACGCCAGCTGACTTACAAAATTGTGAAATATTGCGACGTTCTCGAGTACCTGAACTCCTGGAGATTTTGTCACGTTCACCCCGTGTCCTACTGCTTTATTGCGTAAGTGACTTTGGCAACAAGCGATAAACCATGGTGGTGCTAAAATGATCATGTGCAAGAAAGTAATTACCCAAGTATATAATAAGTTAGTAACGGTCATGTGAGAGATAAAGATAGATTGATTGATAACACTTTATTGATCACTATATTTATACAAGGAAAAGTAAGAGTAACTTAGTCTAAGCATTATGACGGTAACACGATTGACGGCCTTATCGATGAAAGCAATCTCTTCCAGGTAATCATAGTACGGATAGGAAGAGCAAAGTACCACGTTTGGAATGATTTTGTGGTATATTGGTGGTTCCTACACTAGGGCTAACCTGTATTATAGAAAACCGGTTACACGG
The DNA here is from genome assembly GCA_951804965.1 of Horisme vitalbata. Taxonomy (NCBI): domain Eukaryota; kingdom Metazoa; phylum Arthropoda; class Insecta; order Lepidoptera; family Geometridae; genus Horisme; species Horisme vitalbata. The sequence continues at coordinate 9,201,021 of OX638102.1, forward strand.
TACGGTACGGTTACCGTACAATGAAACGATAAAACAATTAATGTTATTATTGTTACATAATATTGAATTAATGACCATATTTTATTTAATCCGTAAAATAATGATGATAAGATCGAATCCCTTTCCCTTGAACATTCAACGTAGGCATAACTTTTTGGAATGGTGGCCGAGGTTGGACCAAAGATCTCCTTCGTTCGCCAACACGCTAAGTTATCGACATAATGAAAGTTGCTGGTCACCACCTGGATTAAATTAGCACAGGATAAAGAGGTTAGCAAAGGCCACCTCCCTCCCCTTTAGTAGATTATTACGGTCTGAGATAATGATGATGATGATGATATATTTACAAAACACAAACTACATTTCAAGATAATACAGTAATACCAAATAACCTACCTACATACTGCTTACATGTGTACCTAAGTATTTATGAAGTACCCGTTCGCAGACATCAATTTGATTACAGTTGACAAGCGCCCGAGATGTGGTGATTATGTTATTATGTTAATTTTGTACTATTGGTAATATCCTTTCTATTCTGCAATATACAACTAGATAAGTAGGTATTAAATCTCCAGGTGGTACTGCAGCATCACAACCGTGAACTAACCTTATTACCACCTGCTACCACCAACCATAGAGGCCGAATAAGTCAGAGGCCAAAGAACCGACAACCATTGAGGAAAACAAGTTCTTGACTGGAGACAGCGTCTTAACCTATGTAGTGTAGCCATGAGCCAGAGGAGTGACGATTTGCGAAAGGCTTCTGGGGAAGGATGCGTCAAGCTGAGTACAGGGCTCGGTGGCGCTCATTTGGGGAAATCTATGTCCAGCATTTGTTTGATATAGGCTAATGACGATAGATAAGCGATGAAAGATGATGATTACCTGAATAAATGAATAACACAATTTATCGTAGTAACAGAAAACATTAAACACAATCCTTCCTAATGAATTTATTTTTTCAATGTCAAAATAACTTTCTTGGTACTAGTAGCCTCGCTCATTAGTCGGCTTAAAACGGAGTAAAAACTTTGGTGTTTGTTAAGGAAATTTTAAAAGAAAAGACATTCACCATCACTTTCAGTTATTTGCCGAACGCTAAATACCGGGACGTACAAAAATGTTCTATAAGTGTCTAGCTAATTAGTGTTGGCACAAATCTTTAGACTTGAAACTTTTAATGACGACGAATGAAAGTTTGACACGGCTTAAGTTCCACCCGCTTGCGAATTTTCTTGGCCTCATTAAGAAGTTGCCGTTCAATTTTCAGAACTTGTAATAACCATTGATATGTTGCATAATGTTCTTATGTTTGCAATGTGCCGCCGCACCGCCTAAAACTTAAAACAAAGATATCAGGCAACAGTAGGCAGCATGGATTCTGCTAATGCATGGTTTAGCTTTTTGTTTTAGTTTTACAATGTAAAATACTCCAGGATAAATTGCAGTGCGACCTTAATTAATAGAAAAATGATCATATGTCAACTAATCTGGTACAGATTATTCATCATCATCATCATCATCATCATCAGCCTATAGCAGTCCACTGCTGGACATAGGCCTCCCCTAATGAGCGCCATTGCACCCTATCCTGAGCTCGATTCATCCAGCTTCTACCAGCAGCCTTTCGCAGATCGTCACTCCACCTGGCCGGAGGGCGTCCTACACTACGTTTGCCGAGCCGCGGTCTCCACTCAAGAACTCGTTTACCCCAACGGTTATCGGTTCTTCGGCAGATAAGACCAGCCCACTGCCACTTCAGCTTGCTAATTCTCTGAGCTATGTCGACAACTTTAGTTCTATGTCGGATAGTCTCGTTGCGGATTCTATCCTTCAGAGAAACTCCAAGCATGGCTCGTTCCATAGCTCGCTGAGCGACTTTAAACTGGTGGACTAGCCGTACTGTGAGTGTCCACGTTTCGGCTCCGTATGTCATGACGGGTAGGACGCACTGATTGAAAAGTTTCGTTTTCAAATATTGTGGTATGGGTGACGAGAAAACTCGACGTAGTTTTCCAAATGCTAGCAACCCAGCTGAATCCTCCTCTTGGCCTCCTTCTCGAAGTTGTTTCTACCCAACTGCAATATCTGCCCGAGGTATGTATACTCCGAAACAAATTCAAGAAGGTGTCCATTAACGACGACAGGACTCGGATCAATTCGGTCATTGACCATGACTTTGGTCTTGTCCAAATTCATGCCGAGACCTATTTTTCGCGAGGCTGATGCTAGGCCGTCCAGCATTCGTTGCAGCTCCTCCAGCGACTCCGCCAGTAGGACTATGTCATCAGCGAATCACAAGTGTGAGATGTGCTCGCCGTTTATGTTAATGCCCATACCTTTCCAGTCCATTGTCTTAAACATATCCTCCAACGCGTTCGTGAACAGTTTCGGAGATATGACATCTCCCTGTCTCACTCCGCGGCGCAGTTGGATGGGTTTAGACTACTGGTCCTGTACTCGGACACTCATAGTGGCGGCTTCGCACAGACATCTCAACTCGTACAGATTATTAAATTACTGTAAAGATTCAAGTATTTTTAGATTTTTTAAATAATTTCACTACTGTTGCACCCTGATAATAAAATCTATATGCTGTACCGAGAGTGCTGGGCGAGACCAAGAGTCTTCTTGGTAAGGTAAGGCGTCTGCTTAACCCAATGTACGGCATACGTGTTTGGTGTATACAGATTTATATTTTAGTGGCAGCAAATAGTTATATTACGTACATATCTGTCAAATTAAACCAGTGTATTGTGTGATAAATATCTGGTACCTTGTATCACTATGTGATATGGTGTGAATTACTTATATTATTAATTTTCCAGTCAACACCTCTGTAGGCTTGGTACACAACAACACCTTTTTAAAGTCATCTCAATGTTTTGGATTTCTAATTGACTTCCAAACATAATAGTACCTATGTATTTGGTATGAGTAAGTACATTTTATTTCTCGCAATATTTCAGTGAGTTTTCATGTTCACGCAGGCTATAAAAAATGCATAACCCAAAGTTTCCCACGTTCCACGTCATAGCTCGTAAATGAAGTCAACGTCTTGACGCTCATAAACTTTTTAATATACTGTAAATTACTTTTTTCACGCTCTATTATTGTTATAAAACAAAATTGTATTACCTGAAGCTGTGTTTTAATTCACTTGTTTATAAGATTAATAATTTTAGAAAAACTAAGTAGTTTTATAAAATACTTTTAAAAACTTGTCATTCTTAAGATGGTTGATTGTTCGATTTTGGATATTAAACTAATTTCGTCAGCTGTGTCATGTAATATAATGTTTTTTTTTTCTAAATACAAGAGTTTACTGTCATTATGGAGATCGGTAAACTACACAAAACATTTGATTAGAAATTTAATTTTAAATAAATAATGCTGGACATTATCACACAGCATCATGTAGCCCCAAACTAAGCTGAGCTTGGGGCTGAGCTGATTATGGGACCCACATGATTGATATATTACATATATACATTTTTTTTGTAAATACATACATATCATACATAGAAAACACCCAGACCCGAGACAAATATCTGTAGAACATGCAAACATTTGTCCCACGGCGGGAATCGAACCCGCAACCTTTTGCTTCTCAGGCGGACATTCTCCAACTACGCCACAGAGGTCGTCTTAAATAAAATGAGTAGGTGTACCCGAAGAGCTAGCTCATGGCCCACCTGATGTTATGAGATAATCAATGACAAAGTATTGCTTCGTAGCTCACGCTTGTTTGACACTTGACTACGATGCAACGCCCTGCATACAGCAGCCTGAGGCTTTCATATTAAGCTTCATGTGCCTGTAATTTCACTGGCACCTACACAGCCTTTAAACCGATACACAGCAATGCTGCTTCACGGCAGAAAAAGCCATTATGGATTAGGTACTTAATTATCATTTACGTAACACTATACGATACTGGAAAATAATGTTACAAAAAGACTAAACAAGTCGTACTTCATCAACAAATAAAAGATGGGAAGAAAAACAACAAAGTTGCACGCAAATTGAACGTTAAAGTTTCTGTGGCGCGGCGATAGAAAACGTCAAGCGACTTGCAGAAAGGCTATTAATTATGAAAAAGGAAATTGAAACCCCAGTGGAAATGGAAAAGTAATAAAATGCAACAGCGATTGCAAGATGAGTGCAGACTGCGCGCCACAGAGCAATTACGAACAGAGACATCAGTTACTTACTAAGGATATTCCTTTTTTCAACCTTCGTAGGTATGAGCTGGCTAAAACTCTGGTATTGGATTATTTAGGCTTCCGACATGGCTTATCAAAAGAGCTAGGACCAACATCATAGCGTGCCTTCCGAAACACGGAAACACACAGATCTAAATGCCACAAAACGGTCACTAATCCAAGAAGAGACCGGACGGAGAGAATCTGCTAAGAATACCGAAGTACTCACGCCACAAGCGCTTCACTAAGGATATAGCTTGTGGCAAGAAGAAAGATCTTAGTGATTACCTACTCATTCCATGAAAACCTAACAATATTTTATTGTACTGTTTTTTTTTAAGCTATTGCATAGCTTCTATCGAGGGCCTTGAGCGCGGGGACCGAATCCAGAAATTCCGTAACGAAAAAGAACCTCACGCTCCCCACTCCGACGGGCACGGAGGTGTGGCTTGAAGGCCGTGCATTGTCTAAAGTCGTTTCTTTTCGGCAGTCTTCGACACGGTGTTTGTGTGCGTGCAACTAGACGTATTTTTATTTAATAAAAGAAAAAAGAATGTTTTCTTATCGGTCACCACGCTCAAAAAGTGTAACTTGAATTAATATCAAAGAAAAAGAAATACTGCATAAATAAAATAAATAAATAATTATAATTGCATAAGTTGATACAAAATGCTATGCAATAGCTTTACCGCGGCAGTCCCCGAGTGCCACACGTCTTTTTTGTATTTTTAGTGTTAGCCCACACTTCAGGGAAAATCTAAGATCTGTAGGTGAAGCCAACGGCGCTTAGCCGTGACTGCCTAAAAATTTTGACAAGGCGAGGAGTTGACTCGGTAGCGCTGTTGGTTGGCGCATCCTGGTATTGATGGGAAGGTCGCGGGTTCAAATCATATCTGCGTCGAAATTATTGGGATATATAAAAAATCTTAGATTTTAGATTTTATTGTACTATTCATCCACGGGTGGGTGGAGAAGTGTTGAGATGCTTGTATTCTACTATACTAGTCTTTGGATGTACGAGTAATACTTCTGAAGTATTCTGTTGAGAATTCATTTGTTTAATTCTAAAAACTGTAACGTCTATTAGCCAACAAGATAACATCGTCAAAGCACGAGTATATTTTAATATTTATAACTACCCAACCAACGCGCCAACACCATTTGAGACGTCTTTTTCCCCTCTGTCAAAATACAGTTGTCAGTCAAAGTCCAAAAGCTGGGTTGTAAAGGGTTCCAATCAAGGGTTCAAATCTTCGGAATCCAAGGCAACTTCACCTGCCCGTGGTGCACCCTGCTGTATATCAACTCGGAGCTCTGACAGCTGGCTGAATGTGGCATAACACAGCCAAACACCGGCACAGCTAAATTTCCTGACCGCCTACAGACAGCAGCGTTGGTGATGCGACAAGCTGTGCCTGGAACCGGCATGCCTAACGTGGGGATTCTAGGCATGTCCCCCTTTATTAAGGGAGGCCTATGTCCAGCAGTGGACTGATAAAAGCTAGTGTGGTGGTTGTGGTGTGGCTGTCAAAGTCCATAGATCTCTGCTATGGGCACTTCAGAGATAGGTTTAGGTTAGGCTTCCTTGTCTGATAGCCTATGTTTTAGGTTAGAAAACATTCTATTAGTTCATTCTAAAAGTCCCACTGAAATAAATATTGTAGGTTTTGCGTGATCCCCGAGCAAACATATTTGAAATTTGTAAATGTATGGTTTTATAACAGGGATACTACAGGATTCTCTGTTCTACTTCCTGGTCCTGTCTAAATTTAGACAAATAATTAAACTTATTTACCAAGTAAGTTCTAAAATATGAGTTTTAAATGTAATTTTCAGTTCAAAGTTGAACTCGAGATTCATAGAACTTCAGTTTTGAACTCAAGACAGGAATGATTTAGGGAGACCTCCTGCTGTCATAGCTCCATGTACAAGCATCGCAAAACTGGGGCAATCTCAACTTCGCTATCACGTTTCTCAAGTACTTCACGTAATACTTAACTAAACATTTCCTGGGGGATATTTTGCGAAGATACTCGAATGTCTTCGATTTACGCAATATAATTTTGGAGTTTACCTCTGTATACTGTTTATAAGCAATTATCGCCGCATGCCGGGGAGTGTCATGCCATGCCAGTTCAGCCAGCTGCTGGAGCACAGTACAGTTGTGTTGTCAGCATTATTGGTATCTCACAACATATTGGATCCATAAAATTATACTATTGAAATTACCTATTGAGTTCTAGAGTGAAGACTGAGGCTCGGCAAACGTAGGTAATTTAGGACACCCTCCGACCAGGTGGATTGACGCTTTGCGAAAAGCTGCTGGCAAAAGATGGATGCTACGAGCTAAGGACAGGGCGCAATGCACTCATGAGTAGTAGACTGCTATAGGCTGATGATGGATTTCCTGGACCTGGAAATGGTTGACAAACTCAGGAAGAATCTTTTTAGCATGAATACTTTCTTAGTAGATAAAGAGCAAGGATTTTGTCATAATATCATACTAAACTCTACATTTTACTAGCCCAGGTCTTGAAGATAACAACCTAGTTTGCTGTGATAAACGATGTTATTTGCGTGTATCCACGAGCGTTTTCAAAAAGCGTAAATAACTTGCTGTGATAAATAGCATTAAACTTACTTCAAAATGAAAATATGAACTCGTGTTGGTAAGCTTCTTGCAAAGTGATTTACATAATCGCATTAACATCGTGGTTCACTTCGCTTCGTATCGGTATAAAATCAAATTATTGTAATGACGTGTTCAATAAACTAAATTAGTATAAATATGTTGTAATTCTTTAATTCTTTCTTTAATTCTTTATTGTACACGAAAACATAATACAGGAATAATTTTACTTATATGCTATGTACAAAGGCGAGCTAAACCCTGAAAGAGTTTTCTTACAGCAAACCTTTGGGTATTGGGAGAAAATAAAAACAGAAATATAGATACATGAGTACTTATGTATAATGGATAAGATAAATTTAAGCTACATATTTACATAAACCTACATAAAAATACCAACTAACCTTTTTTAATAAAATAGTACCTACTTATATACTTACATAAAAAATATTTAATAAACATCACTACATACATATTCTTAACATATAAATAATTACATAAACTATAATATTATGGATTCTACAAAGTTTGTAGAGATAAATAATTATGCTCTTTCAACTTCGATTTAAAGATATTAAGAGAAGAACTGTCACGGATAGAGTGAGGAAGGGCGTTCCATAATCTCACTTACAACCAGAAAAAATATATAGCTTCAAAATGGTATATGATGGTAAATTAAAAAAAATATTTACCTTTGATAGTAAGTCTACTTAGTTAAGGTTTTATTAATATGATACTTTGTGACTTTTTACCGTGTATTGTTTCACATGTATATGAGAAAAACTTAAGCATAAAATAAAGTTTTCAAAGTGTTTGCAAGAAGTGGGCATGTTTAAAGAATTTTATATTCAGAAAAAAATTACTATAGGTGACAACCCCTAAAAACAACCTCAAAATACGTCTTCTTAATTCCTCGTAAAATAGATCATAGATCTGATGATGTCTATCATGTAGAAAAACTTGTGATATTTTCTTACTTTTAGCGAAAACATGCCTATTTTAATTTGGTTTTAATTTTGGCAGGTTTTCCGATCACTCCATAAAAGAGCCATAAACCCTTTTCAACTGTCTATTACATCTGTTTAGGTATGAACTAAACAGTAAGTAAAGCTGAAGTTTGACAAAACTGACTAGACCGAAAAGAGCTAAAATAACTAAGCCCATTGTTTGTTTTCACCGACATAGAGTCGAGTAACATATTGCAACATATAGAAAATGCATGCTATGCTAAAATTAAGAAGGTAATGCATTAAAAGTTGAATATACTGTGTTAGCTCAAACAAGATAGTCTTCCTTGAACGTGAATATTTCAATAAGCCAAAATACATTTTTGAGGACTTTTTGAATTCCTCGAATCTATATCCAGCTGCAGCTCAAAACTAAAAGGTATTCCAAAACTGCAATGAAAAATTATTTCGCGTCGCAGGTGCGAATAGTCGAATGGGAAATAAAACACGATTTATTGTCCTCCACAGCTAACATGGCTGAAGGTAATTCGTTTTAGAAATTTCACAAACAATACAAACGACAAACAGAATGACGTGCACTATCGAAATTTCAATTGCGGGAGTGGTTTGTTTGTAACATCATCATCATCTTATTGCCCTTATCCCACGTTATGTGCCTCTTGGCCGGCTTCTCTTTGTTTTCTCTTTCTCCATTTTCCTCTATCAGTCGTCATCTCAACATATTTATTTCTTCCTCATAACATCTTCCAATCTATCCATCTCATCAATTCAAAAATACCACTAGTCACTAGTCTAGTTGGTAAATATTACAATCCCCAATCATCTCAACATACTTCTTTCTTACTCATAACATCTTAAAATCAGTCCATCCAATCCATCGATCCTCATCACTTTGCAAACACGACGTTTTGTCGTCGCGCTTAGTCGCGAGCGTCTGTCCTATCTTACTGTCGCGATTGTCGCCGTGTGTGCGGAGCTTTGAACAAAATGTATGAAAATTGTCCCCCGCTGCTTGTCGTATCGTCTAATCGCTGACGTTTGTCGTCCAATGTGCACAGGCTGTTAGTTACTTATCACTAGTAAATATTACAATCCCCATTCATATTATGTGGCGGGCTAAGTAAATTTTTATAAGTTTAAGCACATTGAAGCTAATTATGTTTTTGTCGAGTGAATGCTAAAACCGATTCATGTTCAATATAAACATTATACATGCGTACACTTGTGTAATAAGGTATTTACTCCAATTCAGTATTAAATATTTTAGCTAAGTCAACTACCTACATTTCCACGTGCATTAATAAAAACACAATATTTCATACAAAATGCTCTTATGAAAGTAGGTCAACAAACTAGCTAGCAATTTTATTGCAAGCCTACCTTTTAAAATACAAATACCCGTAGCGTTTATCCATACTATCCATAATTTCCAGTTAGTCGATATCTGTATTCTAACCTAGATTCGCTACATTCGCAGCTGTGCCAGAAAGTACTAACTTTTTCATTCCGTGTTCCGTTTTGTCACATATTTTCATTAGATGGCGAAATATGGGGTGGAAAGCGAGTAAAATATTTTTATGAGGATTCATATTTCATACATAGGACGTGACGACTTTATGACTATCGTTTTATTTGGTGAAGGTATTGTTGCGTAAATGGACGGTAGAGTTAAACCATGGATTTCTTTCCGCGGATCTGTACAGATCGGCATAGCGAAGATTTTGAAAATTTTACATTACTATATAAATAAATAAATAATCCTGGACGTTATCACACAGCATCATGTAGCCCCAAACTAAGCAGAGCTTGTATTATGGGAACCACATGATTGATATACTACATAGATACTTATTTTTTTTTGTAAATACATACATATCATACATAGAAAACACCCAGACCCGAGACAAATATCTGCAGAACATGCAAACATTTGTCCCGCAGCGGGAATCGAACCCGCAACCTTCTGCGTCACAGGCGGACCTTCGCCCACCTCGCCACACAGGTCGTCATATAGGTAGAACATTGAAGAAATTTATACATATACTTATGTATGAGTTAAGTACTTCTGCGTTTTCAAGTGATTTAGAGTTGGCTTCTAGCTCATACGAAGAAGAAGAAAAAAATTATTCATAGATGGATTCATATTTTTATAATTAGATTTTAAAACACCTCTATACCTAACAACAACTATAAAATGTATCCACTAAGAATAAAAAACGAATGTATAAAATTGAGAGGAAGGTGTCTATGGTAAAGCTTCATTAAAGAATTTTGTTTAAAATTACGTCACGTTCAATATTAAAATAAGAGGAACAGAGAAAATCGTGTAAAAACGCGGCGACGAGTCTCCCAAAGGGTTAAGCGGAAGAAATTTTCTGGGTCAACATTGCATTTTATTATACTTTGCTTATTTTCATAAAACTCTTTTGTTGGTGTCCCGATACTTTTACTGGGGCAATTTTATTCAGCAAACACTGAAAAGTAGGTGAAGGTGTGGGGTATTGTTTTCATTTTCCTTTACACTTAGCTTTGGGCAGTAACGTTGTTTACTTAATTAATAATTAAATAATGCTGGACACTATCACACAGCATCATGTAGTCCCAAACTAAGCAGAGCTTGTATTATGGGAACCACATGACTGATATAATAACCAAAATTTTTTTTTGTAAATACATATTTATCCTACATAGAAAACACCAAGATCTGACACAAATATCTGCAAATAATGAAAACATTTGTCCCGCTGCGGGAATCGAACCCGCTACCTTCTGCTTCTGCATCGCTACTGTGCCACAGAGGCAGTCTAACTTAGCTAAGCAACGTAAAAAAGTCGCATAATATAACTTTAGGTTTTTTTTTATAATTCAATAGAAAACCTTGCAATTTTAGTAGGTACCTATATTATATATTCGGAGACACCTTGAAACATCGGAAGTTAAGTACCTATCTGCTGTATTACTTCCTTCTGATATTATAAAGGGAAAAGTTGTAAAAAAAAGATGTGAAACGTGAATTTTTTGTTCCTCTTTCATGTTAAAACTTATAGAACGGATTGAACAGAAATTTTGCTCTAGACCAGGAATAATATTTAAAACTTTTTATCCGAGTATATATTTATTTGTTAAGCTTTTACGTCCCGATCATCATGAACTTTTGTATACACCTTGTCAAGGTACACAAGACCATAACAACATTTCATCCAGAAAAACAGTACCTACTGTTCCAGAGAGCTTCAAATAAACCATTTGACATATCTACATTAACGCCAGCGCCGCGTTCAAAAGCTAGTAAATAATAAAAAAATGTTTTGATAATACGATGCAAACATTTGACGCAGAACGCGGATTACAAAACGGACGTGTAAAACAGGATATTTTTCAAATTTGTTTCGGCTTGTTCGAAGGCTCAATCGGAGCACGAAGCGTTTAATCCGGATTTGCTTACCAACCAAAGGGACACTGTCAACATTTTTTTGGGGCTTGGAATTTGTAGCCTCGGGGCTATTGATACTTATCTTATACAAAACTCTGCTTGCGATTTGTGGTAATTTCTTTGCCTGTACAACATATTCTAGCCAGGTAATTGGGGTACACATTGTGTATACTTGTTTTATTATTTTATTTTAACATATTTGGAAGTCCAAGCTCAAGATTTGCCAAAGGGTATTTGAACGGAGTGTCCTCGGATTCAAACGCACACGTTCAATTACTGGCATTACTGACGTGGGCAGGAAAGCAGCCCGGTTCAAATGGGACTGGACGGGCCATGTTAGCCGGATGCCTCCGGACAGATGCGCGAATGCCATAACATCCTGGCAGCCGAATGGAACGCATGGCCGTGGTCGGCCAAGAAAACGTTGGCGGGACGAACTCGAAGCATTCGAGAGAGGATGGTGGGATACCTCAAAGGATAAGAGAAGAGAAGAGATGGTTGGCGGAATTTGGGGGAGACCTTTGCCCAGCAATGGGACGATGCAGGTTAATAATAAATAAATAATAATATTTGGAAAACTAACATCATCATAAGTTAGTTATAATGGTCAGAGCTATAGAAAAGTTAACCTACTACCCATTGGAAAAAGGCGTGAAAATTTATATCTGAGCTGTTGACGCTGGTATGTTTCTTCCTCTCTTTTTTACTTTTAAGAATTAATAATGTGATATGGGTACATTTATAAACCTTTGTATGCCAGCAATAAACGGAATTTATTTATATATTTAACTCATTTTGTACAAGAAATCGAAAGGGGTCTTCTTCCGCCCCCAATACATTAATATTTTATATTAAAACATTAAATTTCCCCACAAATCTTGAACAACTGTTTGTTAAACTCGTAAATTTATCCGCAATCCGCAGTTAATTGAGTAGGAACGTATTACTTTGATTTATAACCCTTTAAAATAAGTTTTTGCCCAAGAGGGCGGATTCACCCGCCCAATTTAAATCTTAACTCCTAGTTGGACTTTGGAAAAGGTACCTACTACTTTGTGCTTTATATAGGCTATAGGATCTTTGAGGAAAATTAAAGGGTTATCACTGGTTTATGAACTAGTGAAATGTTTAGCTAATACACTTCGTAGATGAAATATTTTGGTAGTTAGTATCTATTAAAAACTGTCTGACCCGATAGACGTTGTCCTGTCTCAGAGGGTATCGAAGTTGAAAAATCAATCAATGAGGATAAAACAACAATAACAACAACTACCTTAACACACCCTACCCTAACCACCAGTAGCCTTTCTAAGATCGTCACCCCACCTGGCCAGAGGACGTCCTACACTACATTTGCCAAGCTACGGTCTCCACTCGAGAAGAAAAAGAAAAAGAAGTCGTTTATATCTAAGGCCAGCCCACTGGCATTTTATCTTGATGATTCTCTGAGCTATGTTAACATCTTTTATTCTTTGTCAGATAGTCTCATTGTAGATAGATTCTGTAATTCATTTTATTACTTATTTTTTAGGATTTTATCATGTTAGTATATCGAACTTATGTTAAAATTTAAGTGTGTCGTTTTTTAGGTAGGTACTCTGAGGTACTCGTACGTCGAAAGCTGTATTTTTATTAGAAATCCATTAAAACCCTTAACATTATTTAACGGACCATAGAGCTTGTAACACATAGAAACGGCACTTATCAGATGAGAGTACTCCTGCTCCGAACCTGACCCAAATAAAACATCGCGCTATCTCGCCGTTGTCGTCGTCGACTTGGATTTGTTGGCAAAGTAAAGAATTTAGTGTTCACCCCTGTCTGCTGAGACCTTACAACGTGTGCCACTTCTACCGAGTGCATGTTAGCTATGTAAATTTTATGGAACTCTCTGATCCGGGCATTTAAATCAAAGTTTTTTTGCGAGTATCAGCTGTGTGTGTACCGTCAGCGACAAGAGTCGATTAACTAAATGTATTTTAGGATCGTTATACTTTTAAAATGCCTTCTAATTTGAGACTTTTATGACTTGACAAAAATTCAAGGCAAACCTTCAAGTTGGGCGTGTATAAGATACTGTGAGAATGAAATGAATTGAATGAATAAAATAGCAGTTTCTGTTGTAACAAAATTTTCAAATTAAATATTGAAATTAGTAAAACCTCCTTAAAATCAGTCTAAAATTATTAAAAATTTTACGGATTAAATATTATGTTAATAATTAATTGTGTAATTTTTCGTAACATATTCTAAATAAATAACAATTATTTTTGATATAAAACAATTATCTTTGATAAAAAATAATTGTTACCGGAAGCTATTTTGAAGTAGCCTAAAACTGAAATTCATGTTAATTGAACTTTGAAGAAAATCGTTATTATTTTTCAAAGGTATTTTTCTGATTTGATAAAATTTTATTTGAGGAGTAAAATGTTATTATAGTAGTCAGAGGTAGTACAAAGGGGAAGTGTATTGAAGGTAGTCTGGGAGACCGAGGTGGTAGATTCTGACATTCTGGTTCGACCTTCGAGAAGGGAAAGACATCCCGCTCTGCACCCTGTCGGTATTATTCGGCTTTGACTACACCTCCATTGCTGCAAAATGAGCTAAGTAACTTATATCTTTCGGCCTCTTGACAATATTTCAAGGTTATTTTGTAAAATAACTTTCTAGCCATAATTGCATAAACATAAAGGAAAGTTTTAACGTGTTTTATGTTGAAGTAAAATTATTTTTATTAGTATTACAGTATTTTAATTTCACTTCTGCTCATACGTGCATGTTTAGTCAGAAGTTTGATTGTTACAGAATTATAGCAGTTTAAAAAATCTAAGGAATCGATCTACTTTTGTCACTGATCTTACTTAACTGTGAATTAAAATGTACTATTCTCTAAACTTATTTAATTGCCTTATATCTCGACAAACACAACATTCTCTTTGGATACTTTACACGATCCAAGAACTTTCTGATGTCCTTGTTTTTAACTATGGTGGATTGCTGGATAAGGACGGCTGAGTTTTTACATCTTCCAGTTGCTATATTAATCAGCTCATCCTATAAGAAATAATGACATTGAAATTTAATTACTGGTCATTTTGATTAATTAATCAAGTTTCTTGAACATCAAAGTTGAAACGCGGAGTTTCAAATTTCCCGTCGGGATTCCTGGAGGTTATTCTATTCCAAACATGTCATTCTATGTTTACAACATGCGAGAGCTAACATTTAACTTTGCTTGCCCGTGCAGCGTGACAACATAACTTTTTGCTCAGTTTTGTTGGTATACGTGAAAAAAGAGGGGGATATAGGTAGCTAGTAGCGGTGGTGGGCAGTAATTCACTGCCGTCATGACAAGCAAGCCCGAGTCGGAGCTGAGTAATCACATTTCATGTTGTCGTTTTGTTGCGTTTTCGGTTAGTTCGGACAAAACATGGTGATTTAGGTGGCGGGCATTACCTGCGTACAATGTCGAGGGTTGACATTTCAAAGCCTAAATAGACCCATGTGCAACAAGAATGTCCCAACATGCATACAGACATGAATGTTTTTTATATTTTCATAAAAGGTTATGTCGGATGCGGTATCCTTCCTGTGATGGATTTTAGATTTTCCAACGAGTTTTATATCATTGAATAGATGCTTATTTTAGATCGTTTAACATTACGTATTAATTATCCTGATTTTTCCCACTACTGCTTCTCGATCTTGAGTACAAATAGTGTACCCACGCCCATCGAGATATATATATCATAGTATATCGATGGCCACGCCACGCTTTATCGAAATTGTCTAGTTATGTCACCATATTTTTCAATAAGCATACTAAAGTGACCGTCCACAGAGAAATCTAGACCAAAAACTAAGGCCCACGACCAAAAATCGATTTCAAATTCGTCAAATCCGTGAAACTAAATACGTATTACAAAATATTATTTCGCTTAAAGTACCAAAGAAAATTAATATCATGTAGATCTCTATGTACCTAGAGATATTCATTTTCTTGAGAAAGTCCAGAACGAGAGTTCCGCATACAGTTTTCGTATCTAGCAACAAATCCAGTGAGATCTGGCGATAATCCAAGAGTAGGTAACCCTGCCAGGTGTACTTGCACTCGCGAGCTGAATCAGGCTTATTGTACTTTAAAAACAATGATTTCTCTGGAGGTTTACAAGGATCAACGTGCTGCAATGTAGGTACACTCCGAAGTATGAAAGTGCTCAGTTGAGGACGCGGTTTCTGGTCGCCCATCCACCGGGGTAGGAGCTCGAAACATTGGGTTAAAAGAGGTTTAACTGGTGCAAGCCGGTTTAGAAGCATTTAAATTATGGGTTACCAGGAGTCGCTTTCTCAACTAAGCACTTTCGTACTTCAGAGTGTACATTGCAGCACGATGATTCTGGTAACAGGGTAGTAAAGGTGAATATAGGTATAAAATATTCTATGTCTACCTACCTACCTACCTACCTACCGAACTTCTTCGTTCCTTATCGAGGTGACTAAGTTAATAAGTATGTAATAAGCAGTAGAATCTACCATGTAATTCGATACGAATACTGTGCTCACGAATTCGCCTGCCAAACCCATGTTTGAACACCATTGTTCATAGCAAAACCTGCCAAACAGAAAAAGGTCTAAAACAGAAGCCTCCGATGCGACGTGAAAATTACTAAGGTTGAAAATTTAAGTAAGGAACATTGTTCTATTTGTCGTGCAGACGTTCGTGCATGTCCGTTTCCGGCATTACCTATGTATCTCGGGAATTGTTTCGTTTTTGTCGGCTATATAACATCAACTCTGTTTTTTCTAACTATTCATATTCTAAACTGTTTACTTTCTTCCATGTCTTTTGGTAGGGCTGCCTAAATAATTTTCTTAGTAACTTCAATAGAACAGGTAAGTATAAAATCTGGGACCCATAAAATATTTAGTTTAACCATCACATCGTCTTGCTTCTGTATAAAAACTCAGAACAGAAGAACACAGAATTAAAAAACCTTGTACAGTAATTCAGTAAATCTGACTACCGACATACCTACATGTTTGTTCGTAGAGCCATTGCTCTTTAAATTTAAAAGACCAATTATTTTAAGATAATTAAAAACAAATCTTTGCAGACTCAAAGGTACTTTTCTGCTCGACATAAACGTAAAAGAACGCTATTTCTTTCTCAAAAGGTTAAAAGACTTTATAATGCAGTAAGGGTCATTACACGCTTGTTGAGTTCACAGCACACGTGCAAAACAAACTCGAAAATGTTCATAAACCGCAAGGAAAGCCGTCAGCAAAGGATTAATGCATTCAGAGTTGATTTACAACCTTAATAACTCGGAGTAAGTTCTTAAATTGTAAAACTGGATCACAAAGTGCATTATAAAAAGAGTTGTGAGTACGTCTTCCATTTTGTTATCTCCTCATAGCTAAATGCCCTTTCAGTAAGCATGTATAGTAATCGCCACCAATGAAGATGCATTTGCCCATTCTAACGCCAGTTTCTATTTTTCTATAGGACGTACAGATTTAAATTACGAAGTATTAAGTTAAACCTACACTCATATCAAGCTGTTCCTTTAATTCATTTCTTTGCATGTGGTCTTTGCCTGTAAAAGGTGGTACATAAGACCCTTTATTTCAAATTTTTGTTAAATCTTCATGTTACTACTGTTGGCAAACCTAAATAAATAAATAAATATAAATAAATAAAATTGTCAGAATTGCAGGCCTTGGAAGGAAGACCAAAGATGACAACCACGACCGCTCTTCCCAGACTAAACTATTGAGAAGAAGCTCTTAACTTATACATTTGTATATTTATTTATAACCAACTAACCACACCAGACTATATCACTCCCCTACTGGACATATATCTCCCCTTATGAGAAGGAGTATATGCTCTTATAAACGCTAGGCATGCGTGTTGGGGATCGCAGGGCACAGCTTCTCGCACCGCCGACGCTGCTGCGCCTAGGCAGTCAGGGAATTTAGCTCTGTCAGAGTTAGGCTGCAATATGCAATCATAGCACCATTTGTTAGTTATTAGGGTGCAGGTGTCGTTGACTTGAGTTCCAATGGTAGCGGTTGGAACTCAAGGTTGACTATGCACGATGGTATGAGTAGCCCACTTACACGACTCTGCTCCAACACCGCGCTAAACTAAGGCGACTGCTCGCATTCCACGCGGCGACAGCTAGTAGGCACCAAGTTGTCCACGCGGCGACAGCAAGCCGGCACCCAGCTGTCCACGCTCCTACCCGCACGTACCGTCCACCGACCAGCGCGGCGACTGCGCTAGCAGTCAGCACGCGGATACCGCGGCGACCGCTCGTCTAGAACGTGTGGTCAGCGAGGCGTCTACTACCGAGCAGTCTGATGGCGGGAAGCTGGCTGACACTGAGCTGTCTGCTAATTCATGTTGTCAATATAAACTATATCGCAAGGCCACGACTTATATTTTATTAGTCGGGTGGTAGCAATGGGCTATACCTAATATATAATTAATGTACCCTACATTTTTATTTAGACGATCAACATAAAGCCTCTACAAAATAAAATCATGTCATAAGAATGCCAAACATATTTTCAAGCTTTGAAGCCCCGTTTTCAGAGCCCCAACTCAACTTCCGCAAAGGAGTAAATAAATTAACTACGAGGCCTGTAATAAATTCATCCAGACCGTCTGTCACAGTTACATTACCCACCCTTATACTATTTGAGAAAGGAATTTACCTTGCCCCTATCCACTATTCCTTACATTTCAGCGTACAAGAGAACAAATGAGACTGTACCATGAAACTAACAACTTGCAGTCGGTTCATTTCTTGACTCTATGTATTACATGCACAGAGTAATACGTGCCCTAAAAGGAGCTAGCTAAACTGACGTAGCTTTGAGTATCGGCAACGGTAACCAGTTACATACGATACATGACGTTTTCATATAGGTTCGCTGGGATAATATGTTTAGCTTAGGCAATCTCAGACTGTGTAAAAAAGGCTTACCTATGTTTCTGTGAACTGTTAACTGGTTATATCCAAATCCATTTAACCGGAGTTAAGAAAAACAAACATACTAACAAACATAGGTTCTCACAACATCACAAACTTTCACATTCATAAGATTTGGGTGTTATAAGTTGATATTGATAAAAACTGTGAAATTCTGGCGGCCGGCTGATTGCGGCATAGCACAGCCTAAATCGGCACACCTAAATCCCCTGGCCACTGACGGACAGCAGCGTCGGTGGTGCGAGAAGCTGTGCGCTGCGATCCCCAACCCGCATGACCAGCGTCGGGATTATGGGTATATCCCCCTTTATTAGGGGAGGCCTATGTCCAGCAGTGGACTGATATAGGCTGGTGTGTGTGTGTGTGTGAAATTATTGTTTTTTTTTTATTATTTCGAAAAACTAACCGTAGGCTCCATAGATATTTAAACTGATACTTCTTGTTGGCTCTTTGCATCGTCACAGCGCCTAAAAACTACTCGAAACCGACTGACCTGTCAAAACTTAACCGGGCCGCACTCATGCCTTGTTAAAATATCGAGGGCATGTCCAATCCATCTCCGTCCAAAACCCCTGCCCCTGACTGGTATTAATGGTAACGCAATTAAAGTGCTGAACGGCAGGTGTACCCATTCATTACTATAACTATAGATTCATATTCGTTCAACAAATGATTGCAATTTTGATTTATGTGAAGGCAGAGGTTGGGGTACCTATTTTAATGAAGCTTTCTGTGTAGGAAAGACTCGAGGAGGTCGAGATGGCTGAAGTCCTTCCTGTGGGTAATGCCTTCCAAAATGGCATAATACGTAATGTATAAAACCAAAAAAAAAGGTAACAGGTACGTGATGTACAAAAAGAAACACGGCCAGGATTTTATTCCCTAAAACGCCAAAAAAGCGTCGGATCGTTGGTTGTTCTAGAAGCTGCGTACTGTGATCCCCAACCCGCATGCCCAACGTCGGGATTATGGGCATATCTCCCCTCTTAGGTATATCATGGACGTATCCTCCGGGCAGGTGGAGTGACGATCTGCGAAAGGCTGCTGGAAGCTGGATGCGTCGAACTCAGGACAGGGTGCAATGGTGCTCATTAAGGGAGGCCTATGTCCAGCAGTGGACTATGACTGTTGCTGTCATTGAAAATAAATAAATAAATAATGCTGAACACTATCACGTAGCCCCAAACTAAGCATAGCTTGTATTATGGAAACCACATGACTAATAAACTACTTATACACTTTTTTTGTAGATACATACATATTATACATAGAAAACACACAGAACCGAGACAAATATCTGCAAAGAATGCAAACACTTTTGTCCCGCGGCGGGAATCGAACCCGCAACCTTCTGCGTCTCAGGCGGACCTTCGCCCACTGCGCCACAGAGGCCGTCGAAAAATACCTTTTCATTAAAAAAAATAGGCATTGTCTTCAAGAGATGGCCGAAGCTAAGGAATTGGTTAGAGTTTGGTTAAATAATTACTGAACAATGTCGATACATATTACATACATCTTAAATCATGTCCCAGGCACTATTTCCGTTAAAACAGTTGAAAATCTTTAACGTATAGTGAAAAATACACAGCAACCTAACATTTTTGCTTGAACACCGGTGCGGCGGCGGAGGGGCTTACTCACAAGTGTTCCTGTCTCGCCTCAAAATGCCCTATTATAGAAAAGTGGGTGGGGTAAGCGTTAGTTTTTGTAAACTTATGCAAAAGATTTATGCAATGAAAATATAAGAAAAACCATTGATCAAGTTACTGGTGTAACAAAAGTGTTGGTAGTGCCCCTAACCCGTGACCCAAAATTGCTAGAGATTGTCCTATAAATCATCTAGTTTGATTTATAGGACAATCTCTAGCAACATTCCGGGTCATTTAAAGTAAAACTTTCAGAGCACAAACAGATAGTAAAGTTATTGATCAGGCATAAATAGTAGAAAAAAGTTAAATTAAAAAAAAATAGTTCATAATTAACCTAAAGTAAAAAACATGTTTTATATTTTTTTTTTTTTTTATTTATAAGGACACCCAACACAGGTTAATACCACACACACAAAATAACATACATAAAAGGATAAAAGTCTCAGTGCACTTGTAATTAACTTTTTACTTGGGTATCACAACATGCATGTTGTGCCGACCCCACTAATTAAACTGATTTATAGGCATGGGGAATGATGATGATGATGAATTAATTAAAAAAACTTACAATAAATTATTACTCAGTAAATTTTTCGACATAGAACTAAAGTTGTCGACATAGGTCCGAGAATTAGCAAGCTGAAGTGGCAGTGGGCTGGCTATATCTGCCGAAGAACCGATAACCGATGGGGTAAACGAGTTCCTGGAGACCGCGGCTCGGCAAACGTAATGTAGGACGCCCTCCGGCCAGGTGGGGTGCCGATCTGCGAAAGGCTACTGGTAGAAGCTGGATGCATCGAGCTCAGGACAGGGCGCTATGGTGCTCATTAGGGGAGGCCTATGTCCAGCAGTGGACTGCGATAGGCTGATGATGATGATGATGATGATGAAATTTTTCAGCACCAAGATGTAAAAAACTGTTAGCAATTTTATTCCTCTAAAATTATATTCCCAAAATATAACTTTTTCGTAGATTCTAGAACAAATAATTTCACAGCTCTATGATAAACCGACTTTAAAACAAGAGCCATTGGAACTTCTACTTATAAACAAAGCGAGAAGATTAGAACGCATAATTTATTAGGCAATTATTTAACATCCCGACTAAAACGACACGACAAAAATGTCGCTGTTTAAAACGAATGCTTTATAATTTATAAAAGACGAAACAACGGAGTTTAAATAGTTAACTCATAAATATTTAACTTCGCTGTTAGGAGAATAACTGTTACTCTAAATATCTAAATAAGAGTAATACTGTAAGTACACTACAAAGTAGGACTTTTTTTTACTTTCCTACTTTTTTATTTACCGACTTCATTGAAGTCGTTTAAAATATATGTAAATTATAAACAAACTATTTCATTCACTTAGTACCATGAAAGAACCCAATACATGAAAGAACCCATAACCCGGTGGTGTGCGGGGTAATACCCATTAGACCCCGCACACCACCGACTTTTTGTAGGACAGAAAATCGGACCGACTTTTCCTGCATAGTATTTCTGACCGACTTTTTGGAGAGCGTATGCGTTGCAGTATGGCAATCAGTACGTTCCATTTTCCTCCTAAGTCTGTCACCGATTGTCGGTCATGCGCCTTATGCGATTATTTTATTCGTTATTTTCTTTCTATAGTGTAGGTGATGTAAGAAGCGCTCTTGGCGTGGTTTACTTCAACAAGCAACACTCCGCCCGGTCATTACTTGGATGGATGACCGTTTAGTGACATTTAGATTTGAGCGCTTCCGTGCTTCGGAAAGAACGTTAAGATGTTGGTCCCGGCTTTTCAGTCGTTAAGCCATGTCGGAGACCTTAGGGCGGCCTAAAAACTCCGACACCAAAGTTAATCACTAACTCATACAAAAAAGAAGAAGAAGAAGTAATGGCATCCATCTGCTATAGCTTAAGTACCTTATTTACCGAACAAGGTAGATAATATTCATATCTATTTGTCTATCAATTCACCACACCACACCATCCTATATCAGTCCACTGCTGGGCATAATGCCTATGCAGTTCTCCCACCGCCGCGCCGACCGACGCTTGCCCGGCGCGGTGAGAGAATTTAGCTATGCTGCATTCAGCAGGCTGCCAGAGCCCCGTTTGTTATACAGCAGGGTGCACCACGTGCAGGTGAGATTGGCTTAGATTCTGAAGATGGAGGTTGTAACTCCTTTCACCCTACGTCTAATGTCTAGCAATAATAGGGATAACAACTGGGTAAAAAAGTAATAATTCTATTTAGTCCGTCAGTTAGATCAACAAAAAATATTGGACAAGTATTTTAGGGTGAAAGTTCAGGAGCCCCACTCCCGTGGCACGTGACGTCAGGAATATGTAAAAAATATACTATACCATGACGGCACGCGGAACTTCAACGTTAATTGATTTGGAATAAATGATTTTCTTTGTGATTTTTTGTTTAGTTGACAAAAGAAAAAATACGTGCGCAATATTTTCTGTTAATGTAAATGACGGAATAATTAGAATTTTTCATTCGTCCAGCCTCCATATAAACCGTAAAAGCCCCAATTAATAACACTGCTGTAGTTTATGAATAAGTTCGTAATATCGGGGAATTAATCAAATTCGCCACCGTCCGAGAGCAAAGGGCCAGGATCTCAGAGATTCGTTTTGATTACTCCAGGATTAGCTTTAAGTACCGTGGGAGTCGGCATACGACGACCTCAGTTAATCTATGATTATACACATGACCTCTCAAAATGATTTGCTAATTCAATTAAATAGATTTGGAGTGTACTAAGCTTTTGGAAGGACTTATTGATCGTTGTATATCACGTTATACAGGGTGGGGCAAAATTTTATCTCATTGAGAGCCTTTTCTTTGTAAGTTAGAAGGTTTTTTTCTTAGGAAATTATAAAAAAACGAAGCTAAAACAATATTATTTTCGAAAATTTGAAAAAAATTACGGTCAGCCTAGAAAATGTAATTTGTCAAAAAACAAGTTTGTCTCAATCAACCTTAATTGACAATAGGAACACTTTTTCAAAAAAAGAAAGAATGTTTTCGAGAAAATTAAACAAAACGCAACAACATTGAGTTTTTGTATGCAATTCGAACACTTGCCGGAAAATAGTCTGTTCTTATTACAAATTGATCTTTCATAATGTGTTGGCAGGATTATGATACCACCGATTACCACTTTGCGTCGAATTGAATTGACAAACGTCATTTTCTAGGCTGACTATAAATTTTTCCAAAAATCTGAAAAAGCAATTGTTGTTTTCTTCAAAATAAACCTATAGTTTCGTTGTCGCTACAAAAGAAAAGGTTGCTGCCCTCAATGAGGTAAAATTTTGCTCCAACCTTTATATTTATTTACTAGGTTCCTATAGTAATGTGATCCGATGTATCATTCATCAATTATAGTAACATTTAAGATTCCAACTTTTTCCTATGAAACCAGCGCCTCATTCATAATTAAACCAGACAGACAGACGGACAACAAAGTGATCCTATAAGGGTTCCTTTTTTACCTTTTGCGGAACGTAACCCTAAAAAACGGGAATTTTTGCGAATTGTGCCTTAAACGTTACATCGGTGAAGGCACCGACGCCGTTTCAACTCTTTCAGAGAGCCTTCATCAGGATGACTGAACGCGACGTTCCCTCCACGTCCCACCTACCACTAATTGTAAACTAGCCGAAATTCTAGTTGAGAATCAACCAAAATTTTAACTATACCAAGCGGAAACTTACAGCTCAATAAATAATTGAGCTTATTTCAGACAATATAAAAAAGCTATAGATGTTATTTTGAGTTTTACTAAACTAGAAGAACCAAACGAAAATTTTGACAGTCAATAAAAGTTAGTGCAGAGGATCAAATAATACATTTGAAACCTATTTTATGTTAGGTAAATAAAGTAAAAAGTTTATTTATTGAAGCCATAGTTAGGTACATGAGACTTAAGTTACATGTTTATAAAAACGTGTAATAAAATTAAAACGCACATTGATGTCGATTCTGTTGTGCATTTTCTAATTTGACATTCCTAAAAGTGCTATCCCTTTCTTTCAGGTGTAAATGACAAGGATAGCTATAACTTTAAAGCTGCCAAATTGAGATAAGTTTAGAAAAGTGAACAACAGAATCGACACTATTGACTCAGTATAAATAAGTAATTACGTAAGAGTATGAACAATATAACAGTAGCACACTAACTCCCACCCTTTTTTTTGTCGGTGTGAAAATGCGTTACACATGTCTTCAAACTCAGGGAGAGTTGGAGGGGTCTGTCGGGCTCTCCGCCTGCAACTGGCTTTCGCTAGCCCGGCGGCCTACCGACTAAAAACACACCGTGTTCCGTCGCTCACCGTAGTGCTAGTGCATCATCAAACCCTTCATCGCCTGATGAAGGGCCGACGCTGCACCAGCACTTGACGGGGTCATGGGGTCCCGGTAGGATTCTACCACGGCCCCGTCGGTACTAACTCCCACCCTAGGATAACCCTGTGATGTGGGTAGTTAGTCTCTTTCGTCAAATAATGATTGACACAAGTATTGAATGGAATGCTGATCGTACGGTAGGTAAGTTAAGGTGAAACAAGATTATTTATTCAAATAAGATTATTTACAGACCTCGCCAACACGATTTGTCGTCGCGCTTAGTCGCGAGCGTCAGTCATATCTTGCTGTCGCGATTGTCGCCGTGAGCGCGGAGCTTTGAACATGTATGAAAATTGTCCCCCGCTGCTTGTCGCAGCGTCTAATCGCTGACGTTTGTCGTCCAATGTGCGCAGGCTGTTATACTAATACACCATTGATTTATTTAAAAAAAAAAAATAATGCGGGACGTAAACACACAGCATCATGTAGCCCCAAACTAAGCAGAGCTTTACAATATATATATATATATATATATATATATATATATATATATATATATATATATATATATATGTATATTATGTATATATAATGACAATGACATACAAACATATCATACATAGAAAACACCCAGACCCAAGACAAATATCTACAGAACATGCAAACATTTGTCCCGCAGCGGGAATCGAACCCGCAAGCCTTCTGCGTCTCAGGCGGACCTTCGCCCACTTCGCCACAGAGGCTTTGTTTAAATAGATTTTATAGGCTTAAGTTAGAGATTTTAAGTTGATATAATATGGATATATGGTATTACCTATTTACCATTACCTACTTTGCGGAATAATTGATGGCGAAACACATTTCAAACAACTGAAGTTTCTAGCATACGAATTACCTACTTTTGTAAAGAAAGTTTTACAAACGGGCGAGATATAGTGGTTTAGAAATTTTACGACACGCTACCCCATGTTTCTCAAGCACTAAATTTGCTTTACAGCAATAAAATATTGGAGTACAGGCACTCCGAACGGAACATGTCTCTAGGGAGAAATTTACGTGTGGAGAACTACACGTGAACAGAAACCGCAGATCTAGCGTCGAAACAAGAGCTCTACTAATAAATGTTTAAGGTTTTATTACAAGTCACTTTATAGGTACACGGTGAGTTTGAATTCAGAAATTAACGAAATTCTAACGAATGGTGTTGACCTTCGAGAGTAGATTTACCCCTTTTCGGGATAATACTACTCTCGAAGGTACAATAATATTTTTAGGATGATGTTGGGACTGCCGCGTTTCTGCAGTGCATCAGGGTGTTTGCAGAGTATGAGACGGACGGATTTCATACAATCCTCCGTAAGAAGACTGCATCCCTGATGCGCAGAGTATGTGACAGCCCCAACACCATCCTACAAACTGTAGCTGGTAGGATCACCTCTCCCACATGGCATTGCTTCGTGCGGAGGGTGATCTAACTCTAAGTATGTATTAATTATTTAGTATTATTAGATTTTTAAGTTTTGTGTGCCTATGGATTACGTTTTCCGAAATTAACAAATGGAGGCATTTGTTATTTTGTTATTGTATTGTACTCGTAGGGTCTCCAGCGGCCGCTTGGTATAGTTGATCCAAAGGTTGCCGGTGTAGAAGCTTTGGCAGTATGCTTTAAAAAGCGTAACTTTAACTTCTTCTGTACAACGGGAAAACCTACGGATCAACATATTACCTCTCACCTAATATCAGTAATGATTTAACTTAAAAACTTTGTGGCAGCCCTAAAACAGTTGATTTTATTAAACTTTGTCCTAGATTTAAGGGTCTTAACAGACAGAAAACGTTCACACGTTCAAACGTCCCGCGTTCTCATTCTGCGATATATCTCATAGAATTCACGTACGAATTTACGTAGTACCGAACGCCTGCTGTATGTGCATGTCTATGTAAAGTAATCAACACAACGAACGCAGAACGAGAACGCGGAACGCTCGAACTCGTGAACGCTTTCTGTCTGATAGAACCCAAATGATGATAATAATTGTAGCTTTGTCCTTATTATAGGGCTACTACAAACAACAACAAAAAATAAGCTTAAAGTTTTTGGTGATAGTTTTGAATCACCTATTTTTAACTAAGGTTCTTACAACATATGGACGACCATGGTCCAAATCACCTCCTTTTATGAAATAAGAAATACCTATGTTTCTTTTTGTGTTCAAATCCGTTATTAATTTACAGTGTCCGGTACTGAAAGGATCAAAACAAACAAAATAGTTATTGATTACGTAACACGGGTGCTGCCTGCTGAGAGTTTTGATGCACCTATCACACCAAGCACTCAATGTTCAATCTGCAACGGACTGTGTTTGTATGCTAGTTTGTTTGTTCAACTCCATAACGGCTAAAACACGTGGTTGAAACTTGAAATAATACATGTTTGACCTGGATTAACACATAGGCTATGTACTTTTTATCCCGGTAACAAGCGAGCGGAGCTGCGGGCCGGAAACTAGTTCTACTCTATTTATATAAGTTGTATTGTTTGGATGTATGGTTTGTGAGGATGTACGGATATATAGATGTTTGTTACTCTTTCACGCCAGAATGGCTAAACGGGTTTGGATGAAACTTGAAATATACGCAGATTGTGGCCTGGAGTTAATCCAGAACATTGACTACTTTTATTCAGGTACCACGCGAGCGAAGTTGCGAGCGAAAGCTAGTGTCTAATATAATTAAAGATTACATTTTAAATCATTCAGTCCATTCTTATTAAAACGGAAGTTGAAACGACAAAAGGCACAAATGAACAAGAAAATTCCAATAGCATAAAAGAAATAGACAGTTCCTCGCCATAATGGAGAAGATGGCCAAAAATAATTCCAAAGACATTGTCCCACAAAATGTTACCATTGTAAAGTTTAAAAGTGAGATAATAGCTGGCCTTTGTCGCGATCTTGGAGAAGTCCCGCTTTTATAACAATACCAACAATAGTGGCCCTATATTTTGCCGTAGATTTGTTGCTGGACGCGAAAATTTAGTGCAACCTCTTTTAAACTTGACCTGTTACCGGAAACAAATGGTGCAGTGGAGTAGATAGATAGATAGAAAATTCTTTCTTTTTTTTTGCTGTACTATCACACAGCATCATGTAGCCCCAAGCTAAGCAGAGCTTGTGTTATGGGAACCACATGATCGATATATTACATACATACATTTTTTTTTGTAAATACACACATATCATACATAGAAAACACCCAGACCCGAGACAAATATCTGCAGAACATGCAAACATTTGTCCCGCGGCGGGAATCGAACCCGCAGCATTATCTTTCAGCTAACCTTTGTGTAGTGTGGAGATAGATTGGTAGCATTCTTCAAAAAAGTCTTCGAATAAGACTAACAGTTTAATAATAATAAAGTCAACTTTTGAATGGAAATTGATCACCAATTATATTTTGAAGAGTTCGCAAGAATGATAGGCCATCGATACGGTAAAACAGTGCAAGCCTCTAAATTTTGTCTTCCGGCTCCATCCTTTGAAGTCAACGCTTATAGGTTCTATTCCGCTTGATACTCTCATTGCATCGTGTCACTCTAAACATCCTAATTGTATCAAACCGATACACTTTTCATATATTCAGTAGTGGGCTGCTTATAAGCTGATGACGATAATGATGAAACATTTTTGGCGCATCACGAAACAGCTAGATAAAATAATGTGATTCTCACATTATAGACACGTCTCCACATAGTTCATTGTCCAGCTATCGTCCCCACACTCGCAGGGGGCTTACCCAGGGCGCAACCAGCCTCGGGCGTTTTTATATTATCCCCTCCTAGATTCCTTTTAAAGACAAACTGCATTACTCGCTTTTACATTTTTCTAGTCTTCCTGTACAACATAATTAGGTAGATTTTATACAAAGTAGCCGGTGCATTTTTTATTCAGTAATCTTCAGGGATACAAAGCTTACCGCGCTTAGTAAAACGATTCTTGTGGAGCCTTCAATTAAGCGCGACATCTAAGTTTGTAAAAGCTGTGATGCGAGAATATTTGCTTAAACGACTTATGATGACGACCTCTGTGGCGTATTCGACGAAGGCCCGTCTGAGACGCAGAAAGTTGTGGGATCGATTCTCGCCGCAAGACAAATGTTTATAAATTATCTGTAAATATTTATCTTGGGTAGGAGTTTTCTGTGTATACATATCAGTTACCTATGTGGTTCACAATGACTAAGAAGTTCTAACTGTAACTAAGAAGAAAATGCTAATTAGCATTAAGTTCGCCTGTGTACTTATTTTATCTTGTACTATAAATAATTTTCTATCTATATATCTATCTATAAAGTTTTATTACTACCAACGCTAGATACAAATGCTGCTGCCGTTTATTTGCAAACTTCTGAAGTAGCATCTTACCATCTAGTGGGTCGAGAACTATGCGGTTTACCCCTTGCACGGTGCGAGTTCTCACAATCATTCGCACCCCCGCCCTTTGGCAAGGGTGCCTTAGAAGGCTTCGTGACCCATTTCGAAGTTCACACTTTGCATCCATTCTTATGTGAGAAGATATGCATATTACAGCAACGGCCTAAATAATACTTACCTACCCTTTCCCGTACCAATTGCGTCAAAACCGAACGTATCCCATAAAATGTATTATATTTTAAAAATGACACTAACATTTTCTTTAGTTTTACACACCGACGGGATTACTAATCAAGTAAAATAATATTTTTTTGATTTGGTTTCCGCCGCACGCCGCCATTAGACTGCAACAACCAATGATATATACGTTACTATGGAAACAAACATTGATGTAAAGTGTTACTATGGAAATACCCCTCAATTTTTATTATTTTGACAGTAGAATCGACTAAAAACTTATTGGAGATTTTTTTGACGCACGCATTTTAGTTTTGGTACCGAGCGCCATACATCAGACGGCATTCTGTTTTAACTCTGTCACGGCTGAATGGATTTGGATGAAACTTGGAATATACATGCTAATTTTATCCTGGTACCACACAGAAAATTGAACACCTCACCCACAGTCACACCTCAAGATAATAATGAAACATTATCTACAGAAAAAAATAAGAAAGTTCCCCCGCCACCCCCGATAGTAGTGGATGGCGTGAATAATTATCAAAATTTCTACGACTTCTTGTCATCGGAACAAGCTGCTGGCACCTTTGCAATAAAGGTATTAAACGGTGACAGCGTTAAAGTGAACGCTTGTAACGGCAAAGCATACAGAGCTATCACAAAGTTGCTCACCGATAGAAATTGTCTTTGGCACTCATATGAGAACAAGCAAGAGAGGCCAATAAGAGTGATGGCCAAAAAATTGCCTTTTACCTGTAAACCAGAGAGGATCATAGAAGACCTTAAAATAAAGGGGTATAAAATTGAAGATGCTGTAAATAAGCTGAGTTGGAAAACAAAAGAGCCACTGAATATGTTTACGCTTACCTTCAATAATGAAGAAGAAATCCAAAAAATATATGGGATTAAATATATACTGGGTTGTATGGTTGAGATCCAACCGCTTAGATCAACTAAACTAATCCCCCAGTGTAAGAGATGCCAAGTCTACGGGCATACTCATAAGTACTGCTCTAAAGAGCCAAGGTGTGTTAAGTGTACAGGAAAACACCTTACGAAAGATTGCAAAAAATCTTCGGAAGAGAAACCTAAATGTGTTCATTGCGGAGAAGCACATCCAGCTAACTACAGGGGTTGTATAATAGCTAAAGAAATACAAAAATTACGAAACAAAAACGTAAAAAAAGCACCTCTGCGCCAGCTACAACAGGTAACCTGTAACAAACGAGCTCTTGCTCCTCCACCTTCCAAACAAAAACCCAGTAGCCTAAGAGCTCCTTCATTGGCAAACAAAAATGTATCTTACGCAGAGGCAACTGCGAGAAACAATAGTACTGCGCAACTAAATGAGCAAAATAGCGACAATGACAACAAGCTGGATGTCATACTAAGGTTCATGACGTCCTTCGATGAGCGTCTTAAGAAAATCGAGAACAACGCCACTAAAACGGCTACCCACAAACATACAAAATGATTAATAATCTCAAAATCATGGCTTGGAACTGTAATGGGCTACAGAAACACCAAAATGAGCTACAGGTAGTCCTAGATATAGAAAACATAGATATGTGTCTCGTCTCAGAGACTCATTTCACAAAACAATCCCATATAAAATTAAAAGGGTACAAAGTCTACCATGCCTTACACCCATCTAATAAAGGAAGAGGTGGTAGTGCCGTTATTGTTAAAGATAATATCAAACATTATGAATTGAATAAAAAAGAAGAACCAGAGATTCAATCCGTGGCAATCTGTATATACACTAAGCAGTATCCTCTCACAGTTGCAGCAATTTACTGTCCACCGCGGCACACTATAAGAAAAGATACCTATGTAAGTCTATTAAAAAGCCTCGGCAAAAGATTTGTATTGGGAGGTGACTTTAATGCTAAGAACACTTACTGGGGTTCTAGGCTAACGAATACAAAAGGACGAGAACTCATGAGTGCAGTTAAAGAGATGAATTGTGAAATCTCATCTACGGGATCGCCTACCTACTGGCCAACTGATCCACATAAACTTCCAGATCTCATAGACTTTTTTATATATAAGAACCTATCGCATAACTATCTACAAACTAAACAGAGCTGTGATTTGAACTCAGACCACTCTGCAATATACTTAGAAATAAGCGACAAAGTTTTACATATAGATAATACTCTGACCCTAGTGAATAAATATACTGATTGGGAGAGTTTTAAGATGGAATTAGAATGTAATATAGATCTTAAAGTGCCATTAAAAACTCCGGAACAGCTTAATATAGAATTAGATAACTTTATAAAGCTTATACAGAAAACTGCATGGAATAACACACCAAAAATCCAAAGAAATGCTGCTAAAAATAAATATCCACTAGATATTATACAACTTATAAATAAAAAAAGACGACAGAGAAACCAATGGCATCAATCTAGGTCTCCGCAAGACAAAAGGAAATTGAACAATCTAACAAAACAGTTAAAAAGAAAAATTCAAACCCATATTGAGACGTCTTCAAATTCATACCTTCAAACCCTTACCAGTGATCGCAGTACAGATTACTCGCTCTGGAAGGCCACAAAGAACATGAAACGGCCTACGACTCAGATTCCTCCTATACGAACAGGACCGGGAAAATGGGCCGTCAGTAATGAACAAAAGGCAAAATTATTTGCGGAGCACCTAGAAAGTATATTCAAACCAAATGAATCTCATGCATATCAAAATTTATTTAATCAAGTTTGTGAAGATGATACAAGGATAAAACTTGTCACACCAAGAGAAGTCCAACGTGAAATAAAACAACATATAAATCCTAAAAAATCACCTGGATTTGACCTTATATCGGGAGAAATCCTTCATAATCTTCCGAGGAAAGCTCTAGTTAAAACTACAACCCTCATAAATGCTGCACTCAGAATAAAATATGTACCAGACCTATGGAAAGTGACTGAAGTCATAATGATACCAAAACCAGGGAAACCGCCCCAAGAGACTACGTCATATAGGCCGATTTCCCTGTTACCAATAATGTCAAAATTATTTGAAAAATTATTCATTAAAAGACTGAAACCGATACTCCATCGCAAGAAACTAATACCAGATTATCAGTTTGGTTTTCGAGAAAAGCACTCTACAATAGATCAAGTGCACAGAATTACAAACTTGATTGAGAAAACATTAGAAGAAAAAAAAGTTTGTACTACCATTTTCTTAGATGTAGCACAAGCCTTCGATAAAGTATGTAAATGTAAATGTAAATGTAAATGTAAATGGACTCCCTTTTCCGCAATTGGACTCCAGTTGGTCCATTGTGCGTGTGGGAGATCTGGTTAAATACTTAGCCAGCCTAACTCCGCCCAGAAGCACAGAAGTTTCCTGGGGTCTTCGCAGGCTTCGCGGAGTGACCTCGGTGTTCCAAGGATTTGTTCACGTTGTGATGCAACTCCCACGCATTCCAGGATTACGTGGGCTGCTGATTCTTCTTCGGTCAGACACCCTCTGCAGAGTGGGCTGTCTGTTGCTCCGATGTTGTAGAGGTGTTTGTTCAAAGGTGAGTGTCCCGTGAGGGTACCAACGATGGTGCGAAGATCTTGTCTTTTGAGTCTTAACAGACGACGGGTCAGCCGCGGTGAGGTGGCCGGTAGTGCTGCTCTGGACTGCCTGCAGTCCGTCGTCTGTGCCCAGCGTTCGTTGTGTTGGTTACGGGTGCGCAGCCGCATCCATGTGCGTAGCTGAGAGAAGGGCAGAGGTAGGAACGGCGGTGGACCTTCTGTTTGGGTTTCCGATCCCCTCCTCGCTAGGCCATCTGCGGCGTCGTTACCCAGTGATCCGCTATGTCCCTTTATCCACTGAAGAGTTACATTGTTCTTTGTAGCGATACTCTCCAGGGCAAGGTGGCATTCGTAGACGAGCTTAGAGTTACAGCTGTGGCTCTCCAATGCTCTGAGTGTTGCTGCGCTGTCTGAGAGAATCCGTATGTTGTAGCCGTCGACCTCTCTTCGGTTGATTGCAGCAGCAGCTTCGGTTATGGCCACACATTCGCATTGAAAAATAGAGCTGTGTGTGCCAAGCGTTAGCGATATGTTCATATTGAGATCCAGCGAGTGTACCCCGGCTCCCGTACCCTGCTTGGTTTTCGAGCCATCGGTGTACACACGGACTTCGTGGAGCCCTGATTGATCGCTCCGGTTCTCGTGTAGTTGGATGCGGTAATGTTTCTGGTATGTTTGTTGTTTGGGGATCCTGTCGCACGGGGCAGATAGCAGGGGTTCATAGGCCATCGCTCTATCTAGAATGTGTGCGTGTGGGCTCCTAGTGTTTCCCCATAGGTTCAGGTGTTTTAATCTGATAGCAGACATCGCCGCCTCTTGTTGTATATACAGGTCAAGCGGGGCTAATCCCAGAATTATTTCTAGAGCAGCCGTCGGTGTTGTTCTCATGCAACCAGTTATAGCGGAGCATGCCAGTCTTTGGAAACGTTGTAACTTGGTGATGACGGTGCTTAGCTCGGTTCTGGTCCACCATACTATAGCTCCGTATGTTAATGTCGGTCTTATTATGGCTGTATATAGCCACATTGTTATCTTAGGTGACAACCCCCATGTTTTCCCGAGCATTCTACTGCATTGGAAGAAGGTTGTGCACGCTCTTTGTAGTTTGTAGTCAAGATGCTTGTTCCATAGTAGTTTGTTGTCTAGTATGACTCCAAGATATTTGACTTCATTTGTAAGTGTTATTTCAGTATTGAATAGTTTGGGAAGTCTAAGGGTGTTCACATTCCTTTTGTGTGTGAACAATATTAGTTCCGTTTTAGTTGGATTAACTGATAACCCGTGACTCGTGCACCAGGTTTCAATTGTCTTGAAAGCAGATTTTATGAGGTCGCATAGTATGTTTTCGAAGCATCCGGTGGCTAGGATAGCAAGATCGTCTGCATATCCCACTGTGAATAGGCCCCGGCCGTTCAGTTTACGGATGAGTTCGTCTACTACTATGTTCCAGAGCAGCGGCGAGAGAACTCCGCCCTGTGGGCAGCCTCTGGCTACAATGCCTCTGGTAGTTGTGTTGATTGTGACTTGTATTGCTCTATATTTCAGCATGTTGTTTATCCACTCAGCTAGTGTCGGAGAGACGCCATATCTTTCCAAGGCAAGGTTAATACTAGTGAATGTTGTTTTATCAAAGGCTCCTTCAATGTCAATGAAGGCTCCCAAGGTCGGTTGTTTTGAGGCTAATCCATCTCCGATGCGAGATACTACACTGTGTAGTGCTGATTCTGTTGATTTGCCTTTACTGTATGCGTGTTGGTGTGGGTGTAAGGGATTGCGTAGGAGAGTGTTACCTCTTATTTCCTGGTCGCATAATCTCTCTAAGGTTTTGAGGAGGAACGATGTCAGGCTTATTGGTCGAAATGATTTTGCAAGCGTGTAGTCGCTCCTCCCTGGTTTTGGTATGAATACTACCTTCACTTCCCTCCATTTCCGAGGTATGTATCGGTGGGCGATACAGCTTCGGAAAATTGTGACTAAGTGGTCAATTATTATGTCACCGCACCATCTTAGGAGACCTGGGAATATCCCATCTGGTCCTGGCGATTTGAAGGGGAGGAAGCTGTTGATTGCCCAACTGACCGTCTCTGGATTTATAAGGTTTTGGGCTGTGTTCCAGTCTTGGCTGTCTGGTGCTCGTTCGGATTCTTCTTCCCATGTGTGGTCTTCGGTTATCCGACAACCAGGGAAGTGAGTCTCGAGAAGTAGCTCACTTGTTTCAGCATCTGTTTTGGTGTAGGTGTCGTCAGGTTTTTTCAGGTGACCAGGCGATTGGTCTGGTTCGCTTGCTAGAAGATACCTTATCCTAGTTGCCTGACTGTTATTTTCTATGTTTGTACAAAAACGTTTCCAACATTCCAGTTTTCTGAGACGTATCCGTTGTTTGTAAGTTGTCTTCGTGGTTTGGTAGTTTCTCCAGTCCGCGTTAAGTCTGGTGTTTATTGCTCTATTAAAGAGCCTCCTTACTTTGCGACGTAGTTTTTGCAGTTCGGGATTCCACCAGTGACGTTTTGGTCCCGCCTTTGGGAGCACCAGGGGGCAGGATTGTTCATAGCTGTGGGTTAAAATGTGCGTTAGTTTATTTACGTATTCGTCATGTAATCGACTCCTACTTCTGTGTGTGGCGCAATCCCGATGTTGACAGATGAGCGGACTAAATTTGCAAATTTAGGCTTATCCGTCTTCCGCGGAATGCGCCTCGGTTTTGGTGTTGGTAAGGTTATATTGAGGTTGAAGCGTATCCATCTGTGATCTGAACAGGATGCCTCACGAGAGACCCGCCAGTCGGAGATGGATTGCGACACCCCGGCTGTGGATAGGGAGAGGTCAATAATGGTTTGTGCTCGGGAGCTGACGTATGTCGGCTCGGAGCCTTTGTTCAGTAGTGTAAGATTAGTAGTAAAAAGATAATTTACCAACTCTTCTCCACGGGCGTTGTTCTTGTCGCTGCTCCACAGAGTGTGGTGCGCGTTGGAGTCTGTGCCGATGACGAGCTCGAGCTTCTCCCTCTCGCAGTACTCGACTAGCGACACGAGCTCTGGTGGTGGTATATCTTCGTCACCTGGCATGTACACGGACGCAAGCACAATGTCCTGCGTTCGGTCGCCAGGTCCTGTGGGGACTTTAATAGCTGTTAAGTTTCTGGAACAGAATTCGGTAATTAGCGGTGTTTGGATGTGTTTGGGGGTAAAAATGCAAGTTCTGGGATTGCTTACAGTGGAGTCCAGGAGAAGCTTCCCTCCGATGTTGAGCAGTCCACAGATCCTGCCCTTTCTGAGCCACGGCTCCTGGATCAGGGCTATTGTGCGTGGGTTTTCCTCCAGCGCTCTGCGCAGGGAAGCCGTCGCAGTGAGGCTGTGCTGGAGGTTGGTTTGGAGGATGGGGATGGACCTATGAGTGCCTGATGGGAGAGGAGTTGAGGCAGCTGTCGCTGGCATCACTCCCCTCCACGTCGAGAAAGCACTCGTCGGTCTTGGGTGTAGATGGAGGATCGACATGTGGATCCATCCCCACCGGTACGCACTCGGGTGTTTTACCATCGGACTTAGATGTTCCGGTCGATGGTAGTTGGGGTTGGGCGGGGGTGTGAGCGGCACCTTTAGAGCTGGTTGCACCAGAGTCCTCTTCTAGGATGCGGACATAGATGTTCCCAAAGAGGTAGTAAAGGCGCCGGTCTTGTTGCTTTAGTCTGTCAACGTCAGACTCCGGTACGCGGAGGAGCAAATAGATACCCGGTACTTCCCGCTCTGTTTGCTTCTCCGCCTTGACGAGTGCCCAGGAGTTGATGTTGACAGACTCGTTGTGTGCGGCCAGAATTTGGCGCAAGATGTTAATCTCCGGTGCGGGATCCGGCACAAAGAGCCCGCACAGGATTCGTCGCTGGATGTCTGCTTGTGGTCGGACCACAAGCTTCGTCCCTGCGATTGGTGAGACAACGTTGGCGACCGCGCGGCGGAGCCACATCAGAGCGACGTCGTCCTCGCACCAGAGTTTAAGGACGCCCTCGCTAAAATGTGCTTTGCCACGGTATCGGACTTTAGCCGTTTGAGCAGAAGTCACTGGGTTAAGAAGTTCTTCCATTAACTTCTGCTCCAAACAAGTCCGTACACCGATGGCCTGCTCCGCCGTGAGGTCATGTTGGGGTTCGGTCATTACGGCGACACACAGTTCGTTGGCCCTGAAAGCCGCTGCGTAACTGACCCGTTGTTGGTTGGGTCCCGACTTGACGCGTTTACCGTCACCCGTAGGTGTGGTTGTGTCGTCCGGCCGGGACCTTTTGGTGGCGGTTGTCGGTTGGTCAGCCGTAGTGGTGGCGCGGGGAGCTGCTGGCTTGCCTGCGCGTTTGCCCCTTGGCTTGGATCGGCGGCGGGGTCGGCTGCTTCTGCTGGTCGCTGGCGCTGCCTCGGGCGCAGCCTGCAACCGGACCCGGTCGGCTTGACTGGAAGTCTCGCCAGATCGGGTCGAGGACTTGACTCCTGGAAGGAGTTGTCGTCCCCCGTCAGCAGCCTTTTGCCTTGCCTGCGTCCTCACCTGGGACTCCGCGCTGGCCTGCTGCGGCTTGCCTTTGCCTTTGCCCTTTTTCGGTTTCTTCCGAGGAGAAACAAGGGTCCAGTTAGGTTCGGTTGGCCGTTCGGATATGACATCCTTAAGTGCCGAAAGGTTTATGACGGTGTCTTTCGACGCAGCCTCGAGGGGCGCGCCGTCAGCTACCATCATAGGGGTTTTAGAGCCCGATGTGCTTGTGGAAGCAGCCTTATTCTCACGCAGCTTCGTCTCGGACGATGCCTTGTGATGAATTGGCGCATTCGGCACAATCGTGCTCTGGGAAGGAGGCGCGCCTGAAGGCGCAGCCCGAGAAGTGGTGGGCGCTTGGTTAGCAGCCTGTGTTGGGTTGTAATTTCTTTTAGAAGCCATTACGAGTGTTGTTTATACTTCATCTTCGGAAATTCTCCACCCGCCACGGAGTCCTCAAACGGGGACGTCGCGCGCTCTACGCGCGATCGCCAGAGTTATTCCGAAGACATAGGACCCTCACCCTGCGGAATAGACGAGACTGAACGCTGCGAAGAAGGCCGCGGCTGCCTACGGCCAAAGAGGAAGCCGCACGCTCACCACGGGTTCCGCGCCTCGCCGTCTGCCCACCCACAGTTAGGGATCCTCGCCTACGACCCTCAGACGGGGCGTAACAGCCGATTGATCGCAAGTGGCTAGCTCACGACCGCCCGTGTGAAGAGAAATCCAGACCGAAGAGCCGTGTTGATGGCAGCAGGCACAACCACCGGCCCACTGCGATCTCAGACTCCAGGCTTCCTTCATCCTCCGGTACGGGATCCCGCGCACGGCACAAACACGCGGCAGGCCATTACTGTCCAACATCCTGCTAGTCGCACGATGGTGAACCCTCCGAGACATGACCCGAAATCTCAGGAAGTATTCGTCTGGTGGTTTCAGTTACGTCTATTTCTGAGGGAATTAGACCAATAACAGGGAAGCAACCACGTGAAGGATAATCCACCAGACTTGCCTTAGGGATCGGCGACTGTTGCGCTACACTCTCCTAAGACCATTCGCACCTTACCCTTCTTGAAGAGATGAGTAAGGCAGGCTTATATCTATGCTACGCAAGCGGCTACTAAGAGAAGCTAAAGCAGCAAAACAACAAGCTAGGCAAAGCAACTATTAAAGCATAGACATAAACCCCTCCCCCAATAAAGTATGGCACGAAGGCCTCATATTTAAGTTAAGAAAATTTCTACCTACAGTATTCGTAGACATATTAAAATCATATTTAACGGATAGAGTATTTAGGATAAGACAAGAAGACGCCTACTCAGAGATCAAAGAAATACAAGCGGGTGTACCACAAGGAAGTGTATTGGGTCCGGTCCTTTACCTACTATATACCTGTGATATCCCAGACATAGAAAATAGCACCATTGCGACTTTTGCTGATGATACTGCCATAATGGCTATTGGAAACACCCATGAAGAAGCAGCAGAAAAAGTCCAAGTGGCTGTTAACAAAATTTACGCCTGGACAAACAAATGGCGAATCACACTCAATGAATTGAAATCAGTACATATCAACTTTACCAATAAAAAAGAACAGTACCACCCAGTACTCATCAACAACAGGATCATTCCTTATGAAAATACAGCAAAGTACTTGGGCATGACGCTGGATGCCAAGCTTCGCTGGAAAGCTCACGTGAAGAAGAAAAAAATTGAGTTAGAACTACGCTATAAAAGGATGTATTGGCTGATTGGAAGAAATTCTCCTCTGCCGGTACAAAATAAATTGTTACTATATAAACAAGTCCTCATGCCAGTTTGGACATACGGTATACAGCTCTGGGGCTGTACCAAACAGAGTAATGTAGAAATAATCCAAAGATTTCAAAACAAAGTGCTCATGGGAATAGTGAATGCACCCTGGTACGTAAGAAATGATGACCTCCACCGGGACCTTGACATAGAGTTCGTCAACAAAGTGATTAAAAAATATGCAGAAGCTCACGAACATAGACTTCATCACCACGTGAACGTTGAGGCCATCCAGCTCCTCGACAACACGGACATAGTGAGAAGACTCAAAAGAACTAAGCCTTTTGAGCTAGTGTAGTGTAATTATTAGTAAAAACAGTGCAACAGTGCTTTATAAAGAACACAAGAACAACGTGTCGCCTTAAGTAAATAGAGACAGTAAGAAAGTGTTGATGGACACATTCTTAGAAACACCTTATAATATAAAACTAGGTCAATGTTAAGTTACTTATTAGTCTATCATAAGGCTAGATTGTAATATTTTAAGTGTACATTTCTTTTATTAATGTGCACTAGGCAAAAAAAAAAAAAAAAAAATCCTGGTACCACGCGAGCCGCGGGCAGAAGGTAAATAAATATAATAATTAAATAAACATAAATAATTAGTATGACACAACAAATGCTGAGTTGGACGCCTTTTTGTGTTATCGATATTTAAATAAATAATTAAATAATATTTGTGGCGTTTTTAATCATTAAGCCATGTCGGAAGCCTTCAGGCGGCTTAAAAACTCCGACTCCACTATCTTCTATGAAAAAGAAGAAAAAGAGTAATCCTGCAATTTTTATTGTTAAAAATTACAAAACAAACAAAAAATATTAATTTTATAATTATCTAGATATAAAACTAGCAAATTTTTTGGTCATCCAAATAATTACATCAAAACTGATAACCTATAATGGCTTAGACTATAAGGAAAAACTGATAAGTGATAACATACTTATTTTCGCCACTTTTAATTATAACCGATACCAATCTACGTTTGTAATCCTTTTTCAGACAAATAACCCTTAGCTGTGGCTAATTTTTAAATAGTCAAATATTGAAATAGCTCCATTGAATAAATTGAAAAAATCTCTGAAATTACGCATTCAATTATCAAAGTCTCTACGTAATCTCGAAGACTAGCGAAAAAGTATTCGTATAGTAGACGCCAATGGGGAAACTTAGATTCAAAATAGCTCTTTGTCATTGGTAAATTTTATTCGTTACGCTAATTAGGTATACGTCTGGTTGAAATATTCATGATCGCCCTACAGATAGTGGCAAAATTTACAAGTCCGTAGCTGACTGCAGACAGCAGCAGCAGGCGACTTGTCACTGCGACATATGCTGGTTATATGTATTTCTATAAAATACCTTCTTAGCCACGGAAGGCGACACGTCGTCTGCCGCTACAGCCCGAACATCAGACGACACTGTCACCCGACTGCACATCTATTGTAACCAATTGTTATAAGGCCCTATCTGCTACTGCCAGTACTTGCAGTCGTGTTCAGATTTATGACTGCAATGTCAACGTGTTTATCCCACATATAGGTTACGATAGTAACAGTATAAAATGTGTCCTGCTCCTAGTGTCGGAGTCTTTGGGTATACGATACATTTTATTAACAATTTACCCCCATGTATGTATGTCATTTTGTTAAAATAAATAAATAATAATCATCATTATCATCAACATCCGCAGCCCGATTTCACCCACTGCTGAGTAAAGGCCTCCCTTTGCTCCTGCCACTTGCCGGTCCTGCGCTAGCCTGATCCACTGGCTAATAATAATAATAATAATAATACTGGACATTAATCACACAGCATCATGTAGCCCCAAACTAAGCAGAGCTTGTAGACATGTCAATCCAATCAATCATGTGGTTCCCATAAGGGAACCCGCAACTGTCTGCGTCTCAAGCGGGACTTCGCCCACTGCGCCACAGAAGTCGTCATATAAATTGGCCGAGGTTTTATTTTAATTTAGCAAAACCCATGTAAGATCTTGCTAACGATAAAAGATATCTCATTTGAAAGCCAGAATCAAAGACACTAAATTTATGTAAAACGTTTTACTAAAACAATTCAAAAACAGACCGGATATAAATGTTAAATAAAAAAAATCGAAAAATAAAATAGAATGTTTTATTTAATTTTGAAATTTTATGAAAAACTATACTGTCATTTTATTCTTTTTTTGGTTCTGTAGAAAGTACAAAATAGTCGTTAAAAATAAGTCATGACAATATTATCCCTAAATTAGTAACAACATAAAATCGATGGCGATAAGTCAGATAGTTTATGAGTTATATCAGTTTGAGTATGGCCCTTTCGAACGGACACTGGTAGTCGGTCACTTTGCATATCGACGATCCCACATAATCATTTTATCATTTCTCATAATATGTTACTGATGCTGGTAGAAGCTGGATGCGTCAAACTGAGGATAGGGCGCAATGGCGCTCATAAAAGTAGGCCTCTCCAGTAGTGGACTGCTATAGGCTGATGATGAAGATTATAGAAGTAGTAGTTTTTTTTGTGGAGGGCTCGTCCGGGGAAATACTGCCACTATGCATAGTTCTACCGTGACGCAGCATTTCTGTGTTTGCGGATTTTAAGGGTTTGGGTGCCGATAAAATTACAGGCATACGAGGCAATACACCATTAAGGCATTAGGCATTAGGGGTGTAAGGGTTTCCAACCCCAATCTTAGAAACCCAAGCCAACCCCGCCTACACGAGGTGCACCCTGCTAAACAACGAACGGGGCTCTGGCGGCGGCTGATTGCGGCATAGCACAGCCTAAATCGGCACAGCTAAATTCCCTGGCCACCGACGAGCAGCAGCGTCAGTGGTGCGAGAAGCTGTGCCCTGCGATCCCCAACCCGCATGCCCCGCGTGGGGATTATGGGTATATATCCCTTTATTAGGGGAGGCCTATGTCCAGCAGTGGACTGATATAGGCTGGTATGTGTGTATATGTGTGGGAGGCTTATCATCTACATGCGTTCAAGTTGATAGACGCAAGGCATCGTAGATCACGTATATTTGAAACGTGATCTACGATGCCTACGATGCTTTGTGTTAGGTAATGTTTACCACTTAACATCAGGTGGGCCATGTGCTTGTTCCATCTTCAAGTACAATAAAAAAATGATGATGGCAATGTGACTGATAGGTATAATAAACATTAACATTCTTGACTAAACCGTGCTGGCTACGGAAGTCTTAATAACTAGTCGACTTACTCTTAACCAGTTTTTCCAATTTTTACTAAATTTAATTCCATGTAATCCATCGATAGCTGCCTACATAGCAGGTAATTAGTTTCAACTTCGTGGATAAACGAATCTAATAATCTGATTGGTAATTCCAAGATTAATTCATTAATAAGCTGTGATTAGATTGTGTTTAAAGTATTTAATGAATGGGAATACGATTTTGTTTTACAATTAGTCAAAATGAAGGCTGTATTCCTGGCAGTGATCGTGGCTGTGGCCGTGGCCGTCTCGGCGGAGGAGGCTCCCAGCACCTCTCCTGTTTACGACTACCACAGGAGGTTTGGTATCCCCAGAGCCGCGGAAATCAAAGCCTTGGAAGAGCAGGCCGCAAGTCAGAGAATCGTTGGTGGCGCCCCTTCTGACATCGCGAACACGCCATACCAAGTAAGTTCTATCAGATAAATTCAATATGGCACGGGATGATTAGGACTATCAGAGATTCCATTACTGGGGAATCAAAAGTTGATAGGTAAAACCATAAATTTAGTACCTATATTACCAGAAAAAAAATCTGCAATCAACTAACTTAAGGCGACTAGTAGGGTCAAACCTCCCTCTCGCTCGCACTATTCAACATTTTTGAAGATATAAAATCACTGAATGTAGTAATGCAAAATAGCAAACCTTCACGGCCTAGAAAATAACAATACAAAGGTTCAGTAAGAATATCATTTTGAACCCAACACGTTTTCCTACAAAAAAATTGGCACCAAAATTCATCACATCGGTACCAGTTTTTTGTTAAGAAAACGTGAAAGAATCAAAATGAGATTATTGCTGAACCTTTGTATTGTTATTTTCTAGCCCGTGAAGGTTTGCTATTTTGCATAACTACATTCAGTGATTTTATATCTTCAAAAATGTTGAATAGTGCGAGCGAGAGGGAGGTTTGACCCTACTAGTCGTCTTAATGCATTGCCATTGATATATACTGTTATTAACGTAACTAGATGCGTAGTACTGGCCATAATGCGTATAGGCTCAGGCATAATACGTATTGCGCTATCTTGACGTTGACCGTGACACATCCATGAAATAGGTTAATAATATTATGAAAAATTGCATTTCTTGAACTGAATTGCATAAGGAATCATGCGGAATTACTTTTTTTCCTGTATCTATTGATTTTTTGCTAAAAACGTAGCAAATAATAAAGAAATTAAGTTAAATAGTTCATGGCATTTAATGTTGCCAGCCAAAATATGTGCAGTTTTCCCGATTATTGTGGGAGATTTTGATGAGGAATAAAATCTTTGTGAATCTCTTAATTTGTTAAAAGAATTCACAATGCATACAGGATAATATTCAACATCATTTCAAATAGATCACTCAGTTCTTTTGATAAATGCAATCATTCATGAAAGCAAATGATTAACTCAAACAAAGCAAAGGAAGACCTGAAGACATTTGCCGTCATAATTGAGGCGTCGCCATCAATAAGTAGTTACCACGTGGTTACTATATTTTGACAATTGTTATGAAGGTTTGCATCTCTTATCATTTATGTCAATGTGCATTGCACATGCATTGCTTATATTTTTTTTTCTTCTTTTTTATGATGACTATGTGGCGCATTGTACGAAAGACCGCCTGAGACGTAGAACGATGCGGGTTCGATTCCCGCTAGACAAATGTTTGCCTGATCTGGAAATATTTGTTCCGAGTCTGGATGTTTTCTATACATATATGATAAGTTCTTCTTCTTCTTCGTATGAGCTAGTGACCAATAATATGATAAGTTGAAAATAATGTATTTTCAAAAAATTCAAGTATATAAGTAAGTAGTATATCAGTCATGTAGATCCCTTAATACAAGCTCTGCTTAGTTTGGGGCTACATGATGCTGTCGGATAGTTTCCAGCATTATTATTATTTAATTTTTTACATAGAGGGCTGTAAGTTCGAAATTCAAAATGCGAGAGCTATTAAACTCTTTATAGCAAGCACTTTACAAAAAAAAATACAATATGTGAACTCTATGCTAGAGAGCATTTTCTTGCCAGGCAGCCTCGAATCGAAACAGTCTAAGGAAATGATGTTATGAAAAAAAATAACGTAATTATCTTATATATTGTTTTAGCTCGGTCTAGTCATCCAAATCCTATGGATCTTTACTTCAGTGTGCGGAGCCTCCTTGCTCTCTGAAACCCGTGCCTTGACCGCCGCTCACTGTAACTATGACGGCTCCGTCACCGCCCAGTCCTTCACCGTGGTTGCCGGTTCCAACACCCTGTTCGCTGGAGGCCAGCGTCTAACCACCACTGACGTCACTATGCACCCACAGTGGAATCCTTCCATTGCTGAAAATGATGTAGCTATTATAGAAGTTAACTTCGTTTTGAACAGTAAGTTACTGAACAAAAGCGACTATGTGTATACTATTCTTTCTTCATGGTATATATTGGTTCATTCAAAGCACAAGTTGTTCCTATTTCCATAACACAATGCGTTTTACTGGAGATTTTGGTTGTAACATTAATCTCTGATCTTGTTAGTAAAGAGTTAAGGATGATTACAACACGTTTTTATTTTACAGATTTGGTGCAGCCGGTTGCTCTTCCATCTAGAGATGATCTTAATAAGGACTTCGTCGGCAGGCTAGCCCTCGCTACCGGATTTGGTCTTACTTCAGACAGTAAGTTTCATTTCATTTCATTTATCTAGACTAGATATATGAACATTATAGAACACCTAGAACACATAGTTATGTCACTATTGGAACGAAGTTCCTTATTGCACGTTGAGAAAGGGGGCTAGACGGAAAAAAATAAGACCTAAAGTTGTAACAACACTTTGTAATTGTCAAATGGTTGGGC
Source organism: Horisme vitalbata (assembly GCA_951804965.1). Lineage (NCBI taxonomy): Eukaryota > Metazoa > Arthropoda > Insecta > Lepidoptera > Geometridae > Horisme > Horisme vitalbata. The sequence continues at coordinate 9,245,819 of OX638102.1, forward strand.
TGATGACGTCATGGTATCTATCTATATATATAAAAGAGAACTATCCTCACTCACTCACTGACACACTCATCACGAAATCTCAGAAACTACTGGGCCTAGGGGTTTGAAATTTGGTACAGGTATTCTTTAAAGACTGTGAGCGCTCACTAAGAAACGGTTTTTGGAAATTTAACCCCTAAGAGGGTGAAAAGGGGTAAAAAGGTTTGTATGAAAAATCGTATTCCTTGAACTTAGAAACTTGAAACCTGGGACATGTATTATTCCATACAATCAATGAAGATTGGTGTCATTGAAAATTTTAAATAGTCCTCGAGGGGGTTGCAATGGGGTGGTAAAGTTTGTATGGGAAAATCTTAACGCGTGGTGTGATTTTCTTGAAACTTCGTCAGAACACTTTGAATATTAAATAATAAAAGACAGCATACCAGGTTTTTGAAAAAAATACCTTAACGGAGGGTAATCTATACTTATAAAATCCTTTGTCCTGAATGACTGACGGATCAACGCACAGCCTAAACCGCTGATCGTAGAGACCTGAAACTTGCAGGGCGTGTTTTTTGTATGACGTAGGCATCCGATAAGAAAGGATTTTCCGAGATTCTACCCCTAAAGGGGTGAAATGTGGACAAAGTTTGTATGGAATAACGTGATTCCTTGGTCCAATCTACTTCAAATTTTGCATAAACATTCTTTAACAAAATTGATGAAAGAAGTGTTTCGTATATTATTGAAATTAATCGCATAACGGGGTTAAAAAGTGGTAGAAAGTTTTTTAGGGATGATTTGCATCGAAGTTGATATCAATACTCCTTAGTGACACATGTTATGCCATTTTATTTTGACACTGTCGTGTTTGAAAACTCATTCCAAATTTATTCAAAAAACGTTCTTCTCACATAAAGGCTCCTACACACAGGTGCGTGGGCATAAGTACGTAATTATTGACGATAATATCAGACAATATAACAGAATATATCGCATGCGCAAATATTGAAAATGTTTAAGTTTTTCTGATCGAGTATAGTGCCCGATTCATGAAATTCTGACATTTGCCTGTAGTTTCACAGATATGAGAGGGGTTGTTGTACTTTTGCCACAAAGTAAATTTCTTCACATTTTTGAAACTCCATACATTAAAAGTAAATTTGTCACATGCATTAAAAAAAGATGTGTAATTGAATAAAGTGATCGGTCACAATTATGTCAATATTTGTGTCTGCCAGAGGGCTTCAAAGTGCAATTTAAATCTCCAAAATCCGGTGGTAACTTTTTGAGATTGTCCAAAATTTGTCAAAATTCAACAATTTTCTGGATAGAGAATTTCCCAATAATTTCCAAATAATTTTTTGTTCTTGGATATTTTAATACCATGGGGATAGCAAGTTTTTTTTTTCTACATAAGGACTTGAGATTTTTCACAGAAACTATAACGAAAATAAATAAACGCCTAAAACGCTGAACCGGGTGGGACCTTGGAGAAGGACTTGCTGCTTTTTGTAGCGAAAATGAAACTTAAAGAGGGTGATTTATGTGATGAAAGTTTGCATGGGTAACCAATCATAATCAAGAGTGAGGCATATAAAAATTCATCATACCTATACCGGTTGTTAACTTGGCGACGGGTTGCCAACGGAAACGAGAACGAAAAAAGGAGTGAGAGCGGGAACAGGTACCTTCATATTACTACATTACGGGGTACGTAATGTAGTAATATGTAGGTACTTTTTATTCCATTCATATGTCAAATTACCGGGTTTGAGAAGCATTTCAAATGAAAGGACATATGTAAAAAAAGAGTATAAACGCAAACGAAGTTACGAGCGGGTCAGCTAGTAACGGTATAAAGACTGGTGTGCTTATTTCAACATTTCATGCTAATTGCTCGTTAGCCTCGCCGTATAGGCTTGGGCTGCCACGCCACAACACCCAGTTCAAATCGCTGTGGTTCTGTGTGTGGATCTGTATTTCAATGAAGCCGTGCGGCGTGCGCGTGTTTCTCTGTCTGTCTCTCTCTCTCTCTCTCTCATAGAAAGCTACTTCGTTCCATCCGGGTGTCCCTTGACACCTCTCAAGTTTTTTAATATTAGTTTTGTAGTACTTACCTACCTCAAGGAATGTAATTAATACATTACAATGCAAAATATTTATTAGTATGGTAACCACCACACAAAACTTCCACTTCATTCCATTACCTGATTTTCTCCAACAGCACCTCCTTAGAAGGTAATTTGTGTTAAAAATGCGGCGACCCTAGCTCGCAACTTCAATTCGAGGCGCGTGCAAAGATTGCTCCTATCTCTGTTTAGCTGATGAAGGATTTAGCCGTGCGTGCAGGATAGCAATACTTATTGGCCGTTCAAAATTTGTTTGTGTTCCATAATACCACAAATGATGACTGAGTGGAAACTTTATGTCGTCGTTGCGATTCTAAAACCTCTTATGTGATACTTTTGAGAAAAGTACTTTTTTATAATAATAATAATAATAATTTATTTCAAAATAAATAAATTAAGTTAACTTATATTCATAAATTATTTTCTAGATGGTAACATTGGCACCAACCAGGTGTTGAGCGCCGTGACCCTGCCTGTGATCACCAATGGTGAATGCTTTGCCGTTTACGGCAATTGGGTCCACAACACCAACATCTGCACCAGTGGTGAAGGCGGACAGGGCACATGCGGCGGTGACTCCGGTGGCCCTCTCGTTATCGACGAAAACAAAAAAACCATTCTGGTAAGAAACAAAAACGACTGACTCCGTCATAATCAATATTTAGGGCATAAAGGCTCTCCCTCCCACACATTATCGGTCAATAATACCGAAGGCATTATTTCGATATCTGTTTTTAGTACATTACCTATGTATTAGGATGGCTGCGAAGTTACTGTTTCGATAATAACGACGCAATAAGGAATAAAATTAGTTTTTAACCGATATGAGTTCTTAGAACCTTTTGTATTTGTGCTATCCCGCAGTATGGCAATAACGCATCTGAAATTATCGGCCGATAATAACACGTATCCTACCAAAAACACTAATACGAAATAGAATTTCGTACGGACTCGGACTATAAAAACGCAATTCTGACGCATAACGCATGCGGTATTATCGACCAATAATAACACGTCTATGTGGGGGAGCCTTAATGATTTAGTACTGATAAACCATTTCCATCCTAAACCAATCCCAGATTTATAATTACACAGCACAGGGTCCTGATTCCTGATGTAGATATATATCGCGAGAGCTGCCAAAATTGTATGTGAATTTGAATTTTTTAAAGATATATATCTAACGTGATAGTGTCTATTCCCGAGAATCAGACAACAAGATTAGGTATAATCTTAGACAATGATATTTGTGTTGTATTTTGTTTCTTTGTACTGCATCGTGTAAAGCCAAGAGAATCCATAATACTTTGGTCACCTGTCAAGTAATAGTTATTTGGTTAATTTCGCAACTCAAAAGTACCACTTGAATTTTGAAATTAGTATTTGTTGTCTATTCGATATTTATTTTAGCATATCAATCAAATATTTTTTTTGAGTTACCTACGAGAAGATAAATAAATAATATAATTGAGAGATACAGACAACACTAGAATAGTATTATTAGGTATATGTTATTTGACTTGTTCTACAGTCCATAAAGATATAATTATCAACAGGATAAAACCTTAAAATAATACATATTTTATATAATTACTAAATTAAAATAACTTCACAAAATCAAGGTCTAAAAACGGCCACATGGAGCGAATATAACTTAACGCAATTCATTTCCTGAATTCCTTGCAGATCCTTAGCAATTCCTCTTTTCGTATAATTGCAGGAAAACATAAAAATTGCTGATTATGAATTGTGCGCGAATCATAATATGAATTCATCAGTAAATGTCCATTTTACGATTGTGAGCGTGAATCATGTTAGGATCAAAAAAAGTTATATTACATTATGAGAACGAAAGATAAATGTATACAAATTATTAGAGAAATTGAGAATAAACCTTCATACTTTATTGTAACCGTCCGTCCTATTCATAACAGTTCTATAAACCTCAGATAGCTTAAAGGCGATAAAATAAATGTTGTAGGAGCGCGACGTGCGTGCTCACCACTCGAGTAACATAAATCGACTGACTGAGTGAACGCAAGTCTGCGCGGGTGCGGAACTGAACGACTAGTGATGGCACCACGTTCATGAATCGAACAATTTAATCAATTTAATCCACTATATTGGTGCTAAGGTTGGGGTACGCCCTACATAGTCTTTTATTTACATTCAAATGACAGGCTCATCGAGCCGTTATAAAATGACATTTGGTTATTAATAAGGGGGTAAGTATATTTGAGTTACAAAAATTATATTTATTAAACCTTCTAGGTCGGAGTTACCTCCTTCGGTGCTAGGGCTGGTTGCCAAGTCGGACTCCCAGCTGCCTACGCCAGGGTCACTGCCTACGTCGACTGGATCAAGTCATATCTACCAAAGCCTTCATCTAAAAAATATTTTTAAGTTACACCTATCGTTTCAAGAACTACCTACAGATACTTTTTTACCAACAATAAAAGTTCAACAACATTTAGTTATTTATTTACAATTATTTTATAATTGCTCTCACATTAAAATAGTGCGGGTATAAATATCTATGTGAGAATATTCGCAATTTGTTCGACTTTATTTTTTATTTTATTTATTTGGGAAGATAAACGGTCATACATTGCAAACTATTAGTAAAAGGTAGGTTATATATTATGTATTATTAAACATATGACCCATGACATCATCCACAGGTTCAATACTAGAAAATTAGATGCAGTATAAAGAAGATTACATTATTAGATTTAAATAATTGGTGATACAAAATTACTAATTACTAGGTATGCAAAATTAAAGTCCTACGTGTGAGTAGGTAGGTAGTAACTTTTATAAGTAGGTATTTGAGTATAACATTGTATTGCTGCTTATCTTAGAAACTCAGACTAACCAGACACAGCGCGTCGAAAAATCGAGTGACTGCGATTGGTTATACTTGTGTGCGTGACACTCTCACAGCCACGCGCTGCTTACACTGTAGCAATACGTTTGTTTGTAGGCGTTTGTGTTGCTAGTATCATATATATAGCACTCTGTTGCGTACATAGCACTCTGTTGCGTACTGAGCGCGGAAACATATTACTCACGCATTTAGTACTACTGACCTTGAGGTCACCCGGGTGCTCGACGCGCTGTATCTGCCTTTTATTTATGTCAGTAGCATAACTGAATAGTAAAATGTTCAGATTTATTATTATTCGTCACGGAATAATTCGCAAGACAACCCTAACGTTACAAGTGCCGCGTCAGTAGAGATAGAGTTATGCGATAGAAAGGGATGCATGGTGTAGGTGAATATAAATGTTAGGTACTGAGCGCGGAGCGAGTTGAATAGCACTTTATTGAGTAGCAACTAAAGTCGCTATTTATTTAAATGTGTTCGCGGAGTGAGATTTCTGTCCTCTCTTTATTCTGTGTTGATAGTCAGAAAATATTACCTAATTCACGAAGTCAAGCTAAATTTAACACTATATATTTCAATTTAACACTATATATTTCATACATATTTCAAAGTGCCATAACTCCAAAAATATGAACCTTACGAAAAAAGTTAAAGAACATAAAATACTAACATCAATACGTAGAATCCAATTTTATATTCATGCACTTATGATATTTCAATATTTATAGTTTTTAAACAAAAACTAACTTCCAAAACTTGTCCAAAAAACTACCCTTCAACTGTGTATTCGACCCATGTGAAAGGTGATTTTTTATGTATTAGTTTTGTGTTTTATATTAGTTAGCAATTTTGCTAGGAAGCCCTTACTAAAAATAAACTTTAAGAAAGTAATACTTTTATTGGTATTTCACTGTATGACACTAGCAACACAACGCCTACAAACAAACGTATTGCTACAGTGTAAGCAGCGCGTGGCTGTGGGAGTGTCACGCACACAAGTATAACCAATCGCAGTCACTCGATTTTTCGACGCGCTGTGTCTGGTTAGTCTGAGGTAGGTACGATAACATTATAATTAAGTGAGGAAAGATGGAGTCGCCTAAGTGTAAAAAAGAACTTAATTTACTTAGGATGCTAGATTTAAGCATTTTAAGTTTAAAACTAAACTATTTTATATAAAAAAAAATAAGAAAAGGATTAATATACAGCCAACACGAAACACAGGAAAACAAAAGATAAAAAAATCTCTTGAAATAACTATTAAAACTAGACACTCATTTCGGTTTAAAGTGATACGGAGTTCAGTATCTTAAAAAAAGGTTATGTAGGCACCACATCAGATACATAACTTAAGAAAACGTCGCAGAAATGATGAAACCGGGTCAATACTCGCCAACCGACTCCGGCCTGCAAGTAGGGTCAGATATGAAAGATAGATAGATAACTTAGACAATAATGCTTACTCTATACCGCTTAAAAAGAAAAAAATATATGTAGGTATAAGCACTGCATAAACTGTTTGTAAAATAAATATCATCCGCCACATACAAACAGGTTAAGAGAAAGAAAACTGGAAGCCAGTTGGCGAGCACGGACCCGTAGCCATCAGACTGAGACGCAGCTAAGAGGTTACGTGATGGCAAGACAGGTTGTTTCGTAACTTCGAAATTAGTAGATATAGTTGGCATGTAAATATGTAAATAAATATAGGTAAATGGCAGGTGATAACTCTAATTGCCAGCTCTCAACTGTGAAGTTCAATTTTTTTTAACCGACTTCAAAAAGGAGGAGGTTCTCAGTTCGTCGGAACCTTTTTTTTCGACTTTTTTTTATGTATGTTCACCGATAACTCCGTCAATTGTGAACCGATTTTCAAAATTCTTTTTTTGTTTAAAAGAAGTCTTCACAGATGTGGTCCTATATAAATTTTATTCCTGAGGGATTGGTGCTTTTCCCGGAAAACTCAAAAAACCTCATCCTCACTTGTAATTTTCGCCCCATGATCACCAATATCTCCGTCAATTGTGAACCGATTTTCAAAATCAGGGCAAGAAGTAAGAAGTGATTTATTTGAAGTCGGTTTATTTTTTTAAAAGTTTATACTTGTTATTAGACAAGTTCATTCTAACAACAACTGATTACGATCTCGGTTGTCATTGCCCTCAAACTGATCAGGGGCCTGATTCTGACGATTCGATATATTTGATTCTATTAGATAGATATCGCGGAACCTGTCAAAATTGTATGAAAATTGACAGTTCTCTCGATATATATCTAATAGAATCAAATATATCGAATCGTCAGAATCAGGCCCCTGGGCTTGATTCTCAGGAATAGAGATGATTGTCACGTTAGATATGTATCGCAAAAACCAATGGATAAAACTGTCAAAACACCGCATTTTGACAGTTCTCGCTATATTACTTATATCTAATGTGATCATTATACCTATTCCCGAGAATCTGGGCCTAGAAGTCAGTTATATAAGACCTACCTACGTATTATGATTAATTAATTATTATAAGGCATATCAGTGATATAGGAAGATGAAATGGTGATAATAATGAGATGATAAGTCCTGCGTAATTAGGTAATTTACTCGACTACGCCATGTATTTGACTATGCATGGCCATTTCTTTGGCACGCCCTACAACCCAAACCGCTGGACGGATTTTGACATATCAGGTGTCGTTGAATTCTTCAGAATTGTGGTAGTGACATAGGCTGTATAAATATTCAAAATGGCGCCCGCAAATAAAAAAATAAATAGCAATATGGATATGAAATGAAAGATCATAAAAAGACCTACTAAATATATCATGTCACGTTTGTATTACTGTTTTAACACATAGATATTGTGATGCTTGTTTTTCTCTTTTCAGTACATAAATTTTTAGCAGTCCTGTTTTTGTTTTTATAATAATATTTTTTTTATTATAAGCTATATCAGTAATAGAGGAAGACAAAATGATGATGATGAGATGATAGGTAATTGATACAGTGCCATGTCTCAGAAGCATACATTATAAATGGCACTAAAAGCAATCGCCAGTGCACTTAACGGCAAACTACTAAGGTACGTGTAACCTACATATTACCTATGTGAAATGTCTCAATTAGCTAATATTGAACAAACATTATTCTATGAAGCATTTAGAGAAACGCAAGCCTTAAGTAATATTCAGGAGGATTAGTTAGTACCTACATAATATTTAGTTACAATACGATGTACTATCGACTTCAGAAGTACAGCTATGGTAATAGCTTAGGTACCTACCGTTAGAATGCTTAGGCTGCGAATCAACTTCAACTCTTGTTCAATCCTGTTCAAGCACTTTCATTATATTTTCATGATTTCTTCATTCTCAAATATTTTTTGTGACCAGACAAAAATAAAATATCTCAGAAAGTATTTCTCAAAAGTAAAATATGGAACAAAGTCTACCAAGTAGACACAATGTACACTCGTCCGCGGAAGTACTGCCTACATGCCTATTTCTGCCGTGGAGCAGCTTTGCTGTGTTTGGGTTTGTAAGGTATCACTTTCATACCTCAAGTTGATGGAACCAGGGCGTTGCAACGTACCTAGGGCACGTTCTAAAAAAGCGTGATCTACGATGCAATGCTTTGTGATCATCAGTGGACCATGTGCTTGTTTCATCTTCAGGTAACATTAAAAAAAGTTTAATAAAATTTGCTTGTTTTTTGAAGTGCATAAGCGAACATTGTGTAGGGTCTGTATTTGTGTGCAAACGAATGGCAGCGCCACGTTTTGCGCGTGATAAAACTAAAGCTTATGGAATGTATAATATATTAATATAATCATGTTGAACTATCACACAGCATCACGTAGCCCCAAACTAAGCCGAGCTTTTATTATGTACTAGACCCGAGACAAATATCTGCAGAACGTGCAAACATTTGTCCGGGAATCGAACCCGCAACCTTCTGCGTCAAAGGCGGACCTTCAGCCAGTTATTTTGGTAGGACATAAACTGAACTGATTATTTTTTAAGATCTTTATTGTATCACATGTGTTCGTGCAAATAAATATAATTTATCATTTATCTATGGGTACCTTCTATGTATGAGGACCGGAAAGAATGATAAGAGAGGCGCGTAATTAGTATTTACCTAAAAGTGGGTTGAGGAAGGGCTGAATATAAAAAAATAACTATTAAAAGTAAGTTAATACTTAATATATACTACCTTCAGCACGTGGCTTCGCTAGCATGGTACCTGGGTAAACAGTAGCCTATATGTTAATCCAGATCGTAATCTATTCCAATATATAATCCAAGTTTCATTGAAATCCTTTCAGCCGTTTTGGCGTGATTGAGTTACAAACATCCGTCCATCCAAATTTTCGCATTTTATAATATTAGTATGATTTTAATACATATACAGGGTGTGGCATGATAATGGTAGGTACTTTTTTGCTAAGCACCTTCAAGCTGTATTAAAAGGTGTAGTAACCATCCAAGAGATTTTATTTGCGAGTATTTAACTTCATAATTATTTGCCTACATCTTCTTTTGATCGCGACTGTTACCAATAATTACGATGCAAGATTTATGATACATACTTAATGTGGTAATGAATCGTGTAATAGCAATAAATTATAATGTATTGGGATATGGAATTCTGGGTCCTCTGTTTTCCTGAATTGAAAAGAATGAAAATAAGCGATTCAGTAATTTTTCGCTTTAGATATAGTCTTATGTCATCTAGAAGACAGCTACCTTATGTGTTTTTAAGTTTCATATGTAGATATTGCTGGATTGCGACCACTTTGAAGTCATTTTTTTTGATAATGATTTTTTCTGGCATCCATCTCTAGGTAGGCATCGGGGATCAACTTACATTGAGGACTTATATTACATGAATTTTCCTCAACGAAACAACCAGACATATTCAAAAAACATAATTTATTTCACACTTAGCACACACAATACTTATAGATGTTTATTACGGTAGTGAATATTTATAGGTAAAAATAAAACAACTAACAAGTAGGTAGGTAAACTTTACCGAAAAATAATCCGTTCAGTTTGATGATAAACAAAATTGATAGATCCGATTATTCGTCTTCTTATCCAACACATCAAGAAATTGCATTTATGTAATTGATACTTACATTACAATAAATGCCAGTCTATTTTATAACATGAAAAATCTCTACAGGAAAATGGTGTTTTTGATTAGATACCTTTGCAAGTTTGGTATTTCTGAAACATAGAAAGTAAAACAATTGGAAGATGGAATTAACAATTGAAGGATTGCTGGTGATTCTAGGACTATCACACTTTTCGTTCCCTATCTTGAAAATAAAAAAAACATTATTGCAGCAAATACAAGAATAAGTAAGTATCAGTTAGGTTATTACCTAACGTATTTTCGCATTCATACTTCCCATAACAATATAGCCACTGTTTTCCTGAAAAAAAAATATGTGTTCTTTATCGAATTAATTTCAGGTTTCTCGCTTTGCAAATTTCGGAGATAAGGGGGATTGTATTTTTTTTTTTGACAGTTTTCATCATAAATCGTGAGTCTTGCATAGATATTCACACTCGACCTGTTGGTACCGTTTGAAACTTTTACATACATAATTTTGGACCCTTTGGGGAAGAAGCTAAATCCAGCTAAATCCCCCGGCCACTGACGGGCAGCAGCATCGGTGGTGCGAGAAGCTGTGCCCTGCGATCCCCAACCCGCATGCCCAGCGTGGGGATTACGGGCATATCCCTCTTTATTAGGGGAGGCCTATGTCCAGCAGTGGACTGATATAGGCTGGTGTGAGTGTGTGTGTGTGTTTGTGTGGGAAAGAAGAAAATATTTTTTTATTAATTAATACTAATTTTATTATATTACTGACCTTTACGCATGATTATATTTTTACTTATAAAATATTTTCTATTAAGTATGTACTAGAAAATCAACAAAGAAGCTATCAGAACGCCTGTCATCCTGACACAACCCTTGAAAAATTAAGTTATCTATCAACCCAGAGTAGGGAATAATTGAGAGGGTACAATCGAGATTTGATGGATCTCACACCTCAATGGCCCATCAAATATCTCTTCAAAGGGTAAATCTATATTTAAGTAGTGAACTTCCCACTTGTAATTATATTTTTATGTGGTTGGGGTTCGGTTTCGTAGCGCCTGACAAATATGAATTTAATAGCCGTTCGGCGCGGACCCGTGTTGCCAGTTGCCACTCGCTGAGATCTCATTCATGGTAGGGTTTCCTCAAAGGGAAAATTCAATGCAACCCTATTATGGTATGTAAGAACTATGTACAGAGGGCTTACCACAGGTTTTTATAGTTTACGAAAACTTTATAAGTTTCGGTATCTTTCCATACATTTTCAGTACAGCGCCTCTAGGGAAACGTGCATGAACTACGAAAATGTATGGAAAGATACCGAAACTTATAAAGTTTTCGTAAACTACAAAAACCTGTGGTAAGCCCTCAGAGTATAGAACCTGAGCTAACTCTCAGTGTCACATTCAAAGTGATTCATATAATTTACCTAAAACAAATTGATGTGAAGTAGGTAGGTACTAGATTGTAGTAAATACATTTATAAGGCAAGTTCTTAATTTATTTATTAAATTACTGAACTTATTTTTCTGAAAAAGTAACAGTGCTTTGGCAATTGATAATGTCCTTTAGAGATATAGCTAATTTCCTTGTATGGACTGCATTATCTACGTCGCTAAATATCTTAACCTTGGTCATGGTCATCTAGATCAGAACGAGTTTAATCATTTTAATGTTGTTGTTCACTTTTCTAAACATAACTTAATTTGGCAGCTCTAAAATTATAGCTATCCTTGTCATTTTCACCTTTATGAAAGGAATAGTATCACTTTTAGAAACATAAAATTAAGTTTAGTTTAGGAAAATATACAACAGAATCGACATTAATTTCTCGTTTTATAAAAAGTCATGTCAATTCTTTATTTCAAGTAATTTCAAAATGTTAGTTTAACGAATAACAAAAGGTTTTATCCGGTAGCCCTATAATCGACAAAGCGAAACCATCCATTTAACGTAGGTACATACACAGTCTGAAACTGGATACATTTTCATTTGATTCCTGCCGCCATAAAACTTAAATTTTCTAATATTTTTTCATAATATTTTCTAACTATTTATGTTCGACTGCATGAGTAGTACTACCTTCCTACCTTCTTTTTTCTTTCTCCTGGCATTAATCCCATTTATTTGGGGTCTGCCCTCCTTGTATGTTTTCTCCAAAGTGGTCTATCTTGCGTCATCTCCGTATCAACATTGCTGGCCTTCATGTCGTTTCTGATTGTTTGCTGCCAGGTCACTGGTGGTCTGCCACGTCCTCTTTTACCTTCCTCCAAATCCAATACTCGTCTTGGCATGTGGTCACCGTCGTACTACCTTCCTACCTACCTACTCAAAAATTTATGAGTACCTATTTCTATTGTATAATTGCAAATGTATGTTTCAATAGTAAGTAATTATATTTTGTCTAAACTTTTGTAAGTTCAACAATTTTGATTATAAATATATTTACGTACTTGGTTAGGTAGCTACATACCTAGGTACCTATCACTTAGAAGAATAGGCACTTAATCATAGTTGATACTTAGATATATAGATATATAACTTTATTTGCAAACTACAAACATAAGCAATCCACGATGAATGCTACTAGCAGGGACCAGGTTATACTACTAGCGAACTTTAGCTTTGAGCCTTTGAGTGAAGTATGCTGCAACATTTATAGGTACCTATTATTGTTTAAGATTCAAGATTCATTTATCATAGGTGTGGTTGTTTCTACCTACTAAGATGAATAAATTTAAAAAACATTGGTAATAATAGAAAGATTGTGCCTAAAACTTAATATTTATATTATCAGTTATTTGACGAAGCATCGTATGGTCCGATACCTATTAGAACAAAGAGCAAAACACAATGTAGTGCCTATACCTACTTAGCTATATATATAGCTCGTGACTATTGTTCAAGTTAAATAATTTAATTAAATGCACACATTAATTAACGAGATACACTTGCAGCTGAATGAAACAATGTGATTTGGACAACAAAATTGGTTCGACATTTTGCCCTAATTTATACTTTCACGTCAATGACTTTCAGTTATTGGTTCACTTAAAATTATTCGACAAAATGATGTATGCGGCGCAATAAAAGGTAGGCAGTTGACCTACTTTTATACGCTTTTCAACTTATTCTATTATTTCGGTAAATACTTCCAATACCTAGCTTTTGTCTGGAACAAGACACATAAAAAACTTAAAACAATTAAAATTGTGCTGTTTTAGGTACGGACTTCAGCACTGATTATTTATGATATCAACGTCTTTAGTAGGAAGGTTATGTAGTCCTTACCACTACGAAGTTCAAGTTAGTTTGTGTACGCAGTGTAAACAATAATATACGTATTCGTATTTCTCTGCTTTCTATTGTTTCGTAAAGATTTAGTCAGTTGAAGCCGCATCGCCGGTTCAGAGGCACGCCTCGCGATGCAAATCAAGGTCACGGACATCGACGCGTTTAGTCACCGAATTTTTCTGATTCTTACTAAAGAAGCACCGTGCCGTCATCGACGATTACCTCATAACATCTACCTATTATTAGATAACCACGTAAATCGGTTTCTCTTACGCCCTAGTTACCATCAAACTGTGCATCAACACGAACGCGTCCGCGATGAAAATGTCTAAATTCACTATTGTCGTGTTCTATTTCATAGTTACAATTATAGCAACAAACAGTTACAAGATCCTCGGAATATTTCCATCGCTGGATCGGAACAACTACTTCACTTATCGCAGCCTATTTCGAGAGCTGGCCAATCGGAACCATGAGGTGACCCTGATCAGCCACTTCCAAATGACGAACGCTCCAGCGACGCACAAAGACATTCTTTTGAGCGACCAACAAGTATACAAAGGTCTATCGTTCGAATCAGTGATAGTGAATGAAATATCGCGAGTGCCTTTCGAAACGCTGGTCGCGACTAAAGCCGGCAATGACGACTGCAAGACTCTTATGAACAACCACCAAGTGATACACATGATAAGGACGCAACCTCGATATGATATCATACTTGTGGAGTCGTATAACAGTGACTGTGGCCTTGCATTGGCCGCAAATTTAAGTGCACCATATATCGCATTCAATACTCAACCCATCCAACCGTGGCAATACAATAGGTTGGGTATTAGTTTCAACTCTGCATATATCAGTCAATCTGGGTTACCTTACGGCGGAAATCCTTGGTTCTTCGATAGATTGAAGAGTTATGCTTTACACCACGTTGCGAACTGGGTATACTATGTGGGCTCGCAAGTGACCGACCACGTTTACCTCTATAAATATCTAGGTGACGACTTGCCGTCATTAGAAAGTATTGCTTCAAACGCGAGCTTGGTGTTTGTAAACACACATCAGTCTGTTTTCGGCGGTGCTGCGAGGCCTGATAATGTTATTGACGTAGGCGGCATTCACATCAGACTTCCTAAAATTATACCGACGGTAAGTTAATGAAGTGTAAACAATTTCAATGATAATTATACCATAAGAATGTACTTTCCTACCAACTAGTATGCTATCATTGCCACATTAGATATACCTAGGTGATTTAAAATGCACAGAAATAATCAATCATATAAACTTTCTTACACACGGTTTAAGGACCGGAATAAAAATAACTATACTTCAGCCAAATTGGATGAAGAATGTTTGTAAACAAACATTTCAACACTTTTTGCAATTATTCCATAAATACGTAATATTTCAGTTTAATTATGTCATAAATGAAACTTTTACTATATAAGTAAGATATTAATGAAGTTTACATATTTATAAAACAAATAATAAAGAAGTATTTTTGAGGTTAAGTATGGATGGTTTGTTTATATTTATTCTTCATCGAATTTGACTGAAGTATAGATACAGATTTTCAATTACTTATCATATATTTTTCAGGAAATTGAGAGGTTTATAAACGAAGCGGAACATGGGGTGATATACGTGAACCTTGGCTCAACAGTTAAGGATTCAACACTGCCCAAAGACAAAGTAGACGAGCTGCTAGCAACCTTCAGGAAGCTGCCTTTAAGGATATTGTGGAAATGGGACGGAGGACATGTAGATATGCCGAGAAATGTGATGACCATGAAATGGTTCCCACAATATGATATTTTAAGTAAGTAAAAACGTAAACGAACATTTTGTGGTTGTCTTAAGATAATAAAAACAGTGTATAATAAAAGTACTTCTTAATAGTTAAGTGCTTGACAATTGACCTTTACTTTCTTGTCAAGTAGCTTTAAAAATGAGTTTATCATTTTGTTTTACATTGTGTGTATAATATATAGTCTTAAAATAACCTTGGAATTATAATTATGTTGCTTATGCATTAAAGTAAGCGGAAGCCTTAGATTAAGATTGTTTGGTTAATGTATTCCTTAAATTAAGGACCTCAATGTAATTGAAACTGTAGGTAAACAAGTTTCTTTACATAAAAAAACATAGTATAGGCTTTGCACAATGCCTTTGTGGTAAATTATAGCAATACTTGTTCATGGAATACATAGCAATCAAGTTTTAGATTATGAAACTGTACAGAGATATACATGCTACGAAAACATATCTCTATTAGAGTCCCTATTAATTCCAAAAGATCAAAAAATGACGTTTTTCAATAATATTAAAGGAGGCA
Source organism: Horisme vitalbata (assembly GCA_951804965.1). Classification (NCBI taxonomy): domain Eukaryota; kingdom Metazoa; phylum Arthropoda; class Insecta; order Lepidoptera; family Geometridae; genus Horisme; species Horisme vitalbata. The sequence goes on from OX638102.1 coordinate 9,261,559, forward strand.
ATTCAAATTTTCAGAACATAACAACGTCAAGGCATTTGTGTCTCATGCTGGAATCCTGAGCACTATTGAAGCGATCGATGCCGGAGTCCCTGTGATAGCCATCCCCCTCTTCGGAGACCAGTATGGCAATGCGGCAGCGTTGCAAGATGCTGGGACCGCCACCATTGTGTCCTACCAGGATCTGAAGCAGGAGTATCTTTTGGATGCCGTCAATGAAGTTTTGGATCCACTGTAAGCGAATGTTTTGGCTAGATTTTAAGCTATACATCAATTTTCTTAACCCGTTGTCTCAAACTATGCCGAAAAGGGTGTTTTTGCGTAAGAGATTTTTGTTATTGTTGACTTTACTACGAAAAACTTGAAAAGTTCTTATATTTTGTGAGTTACTCTATTATTCTCTAATCAAGCGAATTTGTATTCTTCTGGAGAAATAAAACAAACATAAAATAAAATGACAATCACGAGCAGGTACTTATTGCAATTGTTTAGAATAAAGACTCGTTAACTCAGATAGAATATAGGTAGGTATTGAGTTCTATATAATTATCTCGATGTTAGGTATACGAGGATTACAATAATTAAGTGTCAAAATTAGATAGAACAGAGATTTCTGTTTTACAGATTCCAACAGCGAGCCAAGCAAGTGTCTAGGCTCTGGCACGACCGCCCCATGTCGCCCTTAGAAACCGCCATCTACTGGACGGAGTACGCAGCTCGTTACCAAGGAGCTCCAAACCTTCAGTCTAAACTGCCGAGCTTACCTTGGTACCTACAATGGCAGATAGATGTCCTGGCGTTCGTCTTTCTTGTTCTCTTCATACTATTCAGAGTCACCTGCAAGATATTGTCGGTGCTATGTTGCTGCTGTTGTCGACATGATACGCAAGAAGTTATCACTGAAGAAAGAACCAGCAAAAGGGTGAAATTCGAGTAATTCTAAGAAAGATCTTACTCTAAAGTTTACGGATATGTACTTACTTGACTGGTACTGTGGACAGTTAAACTTTAAACTGTTATTATGCTATAAAAAATATTTTTTGTAAGTATTGTTAAAAATATATTTATTTACACAGAAACAAACATGGTGAATACCTACTTATCATTGGTGCTGGGATTGCTTTTATATGATATTACTATAATTATGATATTACGCACTATTAAACCACACACCACACCACCGCCTATAACAGTCCACTGTTGGACATAAGCCTCCCCTTATAAAGGGGGATATGCCCACAAACCCCTCGCTGGGCATGCAGGTTTGGGGATCGCAAGGTACATATCCAATCAAATCTACGAAATATTTAACGTCCCCTTACCAACCGGTAGGTTATTTAGCAGACGATTAAACTGGGAAATACCAGGACCTTATTGCAGTAGGTCTTGCTGCCGAGATGCAAAGTGCACTCCGGTACTCGGTGAGTTACTCGTGCGCTGAGGGCATACTACCATTTGTCCAAGAATGGTACCGGAGCTGTTATGTCGCTCACTACCCGCAAACCACTGAATGATAGCTAACTTGTAACCCAGCTTGAGTGAAGCCGACTACTATTTTTCCATGAATAGTACCGGAGCTGTAAAGCACGCTCACTTTTCATCGCAGATCGTAGGGCACAGTCAGCACCGCCGACGCTGCTTCCCGTCAGCGGCCACGAAGTTCAGCTGTGTCAGTGTTAGGCTGCTTTTTGTTGCTATCAGCCGGCCGCCAGAGCCTCGTTTGTTTGTCGGCAGGGTGCACCACGTGCAGGCAGTGAGGTTGGCTTGGATTTGGAAGATCGAGGAAACCCTATTACTATTACAACGATCACTAATCCCCGACTTTTCAATAGTCACCTCCCATTACCCACTATCTGTTATATAGTTTGAAAATAGAAGGCATTTCATACATTTTTGAATTCAACGATTAGTACTATTACAACGATCACTAATCCCCGACTTTTCAATAGTCACCTCCCATTACCCACTATCTGTTATATAGTTTGAAAATAGAAGGCATTTCATACATTTTTGAATTCAACGATTAGTACTATTACAACGATCACTAATCACTTTTCAATAGTCACCTCCCATTACCCACTATCTGTTATATAGTTTGAAAAAAGAAGGTGTACATACATTTTTCAATTCAACGGTTAGGTACCTAAGTTCTTCAATTGTATCGTACCTTTATCTGAAAATTGAAAAAAAATGTGAAATATGTGTAAGTTAGGTCTAACAGCCAGTTTCAAAAGATATTCTTATTTCCTATGTATAAAAATAATATTAGCTTTCGCCCCGCTAGCTTCAACCCCGCTAGTAGGTAATCCATATTATTAGACTAAAGCCAAACCTACTGAAAGGCACATTACGACACCATTGATAATAGTATTGGTATTTGGTACATAATGACTGCTATTGATATTGGTTGATAGTGGTTACTTATATCTAATCCTCGTAGGTGACTTGCGTTATTTTTGTGATTTCCATTTATTCTTATCATTTAAGTAATGGGTCACTCTCATACAAGAATATGAGGGTATACATATGAATAGTATTGTCCTCATTTCAATATATAGTTATAAAATTATAGCTATATCAGGGTATTTATATAAATAATTATCCTATAATAGCCTATAGCAGTCCACTGCTGGACATAGGCCTACGTCTCCACTCAAGAAATCTTACCGTTTACCCCAACGGTTGTCGGTTCTTCGGCCGGTATGGCCAGCCCACTGCCACTTCAGCTTGCTAATTCTCTGAGCTATGTCGACAACTTTAGTCCTGTGTCGGATAGTCTCGTTGCGTATTCTATCCTTCAGAGAAACTTCAAGCATGGATCGTTGCATAGCTCGCTGAGCGACTTCAAACTGGTGGACTAGCCGTACTGTGAGTGTCCACGCTTCGGCTCCGTACGTCATGACGGGTAGGACGCACTGATTGAAAACTTTCGTTTTCAAACATTGCGGTATGGGTGATGAGAAGACTCGATTCAGTTTTCCAAATACCCTTAAATAGCTAGCGAATCCAATAATATCTACCGCTTAGCAATCAGAAGGCTCAATTAAAGTACCTATAAAATATTTTTCATATCAATCCAGATCCAATTTTTCTAATATTTTTTTAATGTATTATCAAAATACTGTGAGTAAATGCAGTTGTTTTAAAATAAAGGTTACTTTACGCAAAGTTTGCTATCATATTCTTTTTAGAACTTTCTCTTGGACATTGGTTTGGATCACCACAAAGTGATTATTTACCTACTTACCTCTATCCAATCTATCTGTATAGATTGGATAGATAAGTAGGCAGGTATTACGATTGTGGAAAACCCAATCTTGGGTTTAGAGCTAGGAAGTGCTATATTATTATTTCATGTAGGAGTTTATTCTAAAATCTGATAGGTATAAGTAATATCACGGACTCGTGGTAATATATACCTAAGTTATACATTCACCTTGATATAATCAATGCATTCGACACCAGAGATGCATCTTAGATAACCAAATAACACAGAGATAACAGTGTTTTTAGTTGCTTATTAGAACCAATGCTTTTTTATGTATGTATCCTTAATACAAATCGGAACAGATGAACCAACAGATAACGTATCTTATGTCCATAATTCAACACAGCATTAACGTTCTAATATAAATGCCAGTATTTTTATCACACTCTTCCCAGTCGTCACGCAGCTGCGGTACAGCTAATAACGCTCCGTAAACATGTTATTTTCCGCGCACTATTTAATACTCATCGCTCTGAGCTGCGCTTGTGGCGGGGTTAACTCTTTAAATATTTTGGGTGTCTTCCCGTATGAAGGCAAGAGTCACTTTTTTGTATTTGAACCGCTTCTTCTCGAGTTGGCGAGAAAAGGACACAATCTCACTGTGATATCACACTTCCCTCAACAAAAACCTATTAACAACTATTACGACATCAGCTTAGCAGGAAAGTCGGAGGTTTTGGAAGGAGTTTTCCCGCTTGAGAGGTCCTACTGGAATATTATTGGGATTAGTATGTTTATAGTGAAATTTGGCACGGAGAACTGCAAGTTAATGCTCGGAGATGAAGGTGTTCAAGAGTTGTGGAAGTTTGATTATAAATTTGATGTTGTACTTGTGGAGCAGTTCAACAGTGATTGTGCCCTTGGACTCGCCCATCACCTAGGCGCTCCTGTGGTTGGGCTGACGTCACACATGCTAATGCCATATCACTACAGTAGATTCGGCGTTCACTACAATCCTTCATACATGTCCTCAATGTTATTAGAAGGTGGAACTCGGCCAAATCTTTTTCAACGACTGGAAAGAACTGCTTTGGACTTGTATTTTAATATTCTGAACAAGTATTTTAGTCAGAGAGTTGATGAGAATACTTTGGCTAAGTATTTCAAAGATTTGCCTACGCTCGAAGAACTGGGTAGCGAAATGAAGTTTTTGTTGCTTTACCAACACCCCGTGCTCACAGGCTCATCCATTTTACCAAGCAACATAAAGGAAGTTGGTGGCTATCATGTGGCCAAAGCGAAAGAACTACCAGCGGTAAGTACTTTGTAGTATCGTATAAAAAGAGTCCATGAATGTAAATAACCTATCAGTAGTAAGCAACGGTTGAATTTCTAAATACAATACAAAACTTCAAATCATTCAAATACGACACTTGTCATGAAATATGTAACACATTTCATTAAAAAAACCCCGCCTATTTATCAATTTTGTAAACTTACTTTCAGAATCTCAAAAAGTTTATAGAGGAATCGGAACACGGTGTCATCTACATCAGCTTTGGATCAATGTTGAGAGCCAACACTGTTCCTAAAGAGAAACTAGATGCTATTGTAGGAGCTTTATCAGAGCTCCCACAAAGGGTCATCTGGAAATGGGAAACTGATACTTTACCTGGAAACCCTAAAAATGTATATTTGTCAAAGTGGCTGCCACAAAATGATATCTTAGGTAAGTCACCTTACTTCACTCTACCGTACCAAATTAGGACCGCTATCTTCAAATGAGCTAGATGCTAACTCTGATGTCAGAGTTTATAGGCCGCCTGAAAACCTCTCAAATAGTTTAAAATTACGCAAAAGGCTGTAAAGTGTCTTCCTAAACACTGAAGCTACCAAAAGTTTCGGTTGGAATAAACTGTTTAAAAACGAGATGTCTAAGAATAATTATGTTATGTATGTATGAGTTATTGTAAAAGGCTATGTGTGTACCCTATCATCATCAAAATAACTTGTACTTATTAGCGCAGTACCTATTTGTAAAGAATTCCTTTTGGTTTATATTTATTATATCTAAAAGGCAAAATAAATAATGTCTATTTCATCTGAATGACGTAAAGTAAATAATTAAATTTTCCATACAAAAGTATCGAAAATCCAGCTTCTTTATTACTTATGTTTTCTGTTATACAATCGTTATCATTGTGGTTCTTAAATTGTTTCGTAATGATCATTTTGTTTTGATTGAGATGTGTACCTACATACGTATGTATGTCTTTTGATAAACTATTTCAGAAAATATTTAAAAGTAAAAAGTCGATTCAAATATTTTCTACTAGCTTAGCTTCCGCCCGCGGCTTCGTTTGCGTGATACCGGGATAAAAAGTAGCCGATGTGTTAATCCAGGTCTTAAACTATGTATATTCCAAGTTTCATCCAAATCCGTTCCGTTGTTACGGAGTGAAGTGACCACAAACATACTCTCACACAAACAAACTTTCACATTTATAATATTAGTGTGATGTGATGTGATGTGATAACAATTCTTGACAATTGACATTGTCTGAACTTCTTTGCGCATTTTACAAATTCAACTCATCCTATCTTGGCAGGGAGTTTCCACGAAATAGCTTTGTGAGAAAACCTAAAAAATTATATTAGTTACTTGCTTCCGCCCGGCTTCGCTCGCATGGTACCCGGATGAAAAGTGTCTATGTGTTAATCCAAGTTTTAAACTATGTATATTTCAAGTTTCATCCAAATTCATTTAGTAGTTTTTGCGTGAAAGAGTAACAAACATTCATCCATTCATCCATACATCCATACTCACAAACTCGTATTTATAATATTATATTAGTATTATTATAAGTAGGATAAGACCCTAAAAAAATTATAGGCTACCTCAAAATAATATCTTAGGTAAGTCTTTTAGATGCCTTACTTCACCTTACCGTACTTACTTATTAGGTTTAGTAGTTAATTAGCTAGTGGCTGGCTGTCATAGTTATAGGCCGCCTGAAAGCCTCTGACATACCTTGACTGAAAAAGCCGGAATCTTTCTAAACAACTTGTAACTAGATAGTAGATAATAGGGCCTACGTATGTCCAGCAGTGGACTGCTATTAAAGTAGGGAGATACTCAAACTGTTTTTTTCTCTAGCAAAATAAATTGTAAGTAGGTATTTACCTACTGAAGTCTTACAAGAAATTAAGGATTGTAGCTTAGTTAATACTTATATAAATATATTTTCATAAAACTATGTATAATATTATTAGAAACGTTCTACTCATGAAATCATCATCATGAATCATGAATAGATAACAGCTAAATTTAAAATAGATAAAAAAACAAACAATCGAAACAAACATATTCACGATATTGCTCAGTACACAAATCTATTGAGGATACCTCAACGGGGCTATTCAGAGGCGAGAGAAGTCCAAAAATTACGTTCGATATATGCCCACTTTTTGCAAGCAGCTAGCTTTAGGTCAGGTTGCAAGCCCATCGCCGCTTTTTATTGGAACACTAACCTAAAACATACCTTTCGAATTTTTGAATATATTTACTTAATTACCTACTGTTAGAACTCCAAATCAGACATAGCGGTTGGTACAAAAGTGTACAGGATCGCTGATAAGTTAGGTCTACCATAGCTAGGTCTATGGTACAAACTGCTATCATATAATCATTCTATTGTATTTTGTCCATTGTCCAACAAACGGACAAGGGCACAAGAGGACAATACTTCGTTACATGAAACCAACGAATGTGGTTAGGATGAGACATTTGAGAATGACAATAAATACTTGTGTAAGGCACTGTGCAGAATTTGCAAACAGTAGACAAGTGCCCAAATTTTAGATGCATTAAGATTTTTAATAAACTACCGGACGAACTAAAACTAGAAACAAACGACAAATTATTCTATAATAAATTGAAATCTATACTCATAAGAAAGTGTTACTACTCCTTGGAAGAATTCATGACCGATAAGCAGCAATAGGTAGTATAACATGTTTGACTTTGTACGTATTTGTTCTTATTTCTTATTGTTTTATTTTATATTGTATCTTAGTTTTATCTTATGCTTCGACAAAATGTATCTAGGTAGCTATTGTAAATAATGTAATTCGAATATAATTGTTAATGTTGACATATAAATATTGTAGAAATTAATAATCATAATACATAATTTTAATTGCCATATTACATATAAAAACAATAATTTGACGAGCACACTCACCTTTTGCAGTGCCCTTACAGGGTCCATGTATTTACCTATGAATAAGTACCTACTGTACGATCTAATACAAAACTGTTCTGTACATGATGCAATATACAAATAAACAAATGTTTATTTGTTTAGATGTATCACCGAGTTTTAGCAACACACAACTATGAAAATAAATAAAGGCTTTCTCAAAATTATAGTACAGAGTATCACCTCATTCTCATTCACACCTTAGGAATCTTCAAATCCAAACTTTATAATCATTTTATCTCTCTACAAAATAGTCAATAAAAATTGTGCTTCTAGGTATTATGTACTTTGAGTAATTTATGTAAGAATGTTTATGATATTTTAGTTTTTGTATGTAAGATTATTTTTATCTTTAGTACCTATGGTTTAGGTTTCTTTTTTTTCGTTTTTTCTCTATTTTATTATTATTTGTTACTTTATAATTATACTATATATAGCTCGATTACCACTCACTCACTCACTGATTCACTGACTGACATGATTGTTCTCCCAGATGCCACCTCGTAGGGTTAAAATTTTTGGTGGATTCGTATAGAAGGAGTGGGGGCGACCTCAGGAAAAATCTGACATTTCCACTTTTCACCCCCTTTCACCCCCACCCCCAATGTATCTCGGAAACTATAGGTCGTAGAGGGTTCGCGCTCAAACTAATGTTGCTCAAGATTTATTTTTATATAAGGATCCGTAAAAAAAAATTAGGGTTCCATACAAAAAAATTATTATCCCATACAAAATTTTCACCCCTTCATACAAAACTTTTTTTTTCTTTTGTTTTGTGGAATCGTATAGATATTTACTGTAGGTTAGGTGAAGCTGTAGGTGTAGGGTAGTTGTAGGGTAGTTGTAGGGTAGTTGTAGGGTAGTTGTAGGGTAGTTGTAGGGAAGTTGTAGGGTAGGTGTAGGGTAGTTGTAGGGTAGGTGTAGGGTAGGTGTAGGATAGGTGTACAGTAGGTGTAGAGTAGGTAGAGGGTAGTTGTAGGGTAGTTGTAGGGTAGGTGTTTGGTAGTTGTAGGGTAGTTGTAGGGTAGGTGTTGGGTAGGTGTTGGGTAGGTGTAGGGATGTTGTAGGGTAGTTGTAGGGTAGTTGTAGGGTAGGTGTGGGGTAGGTGTAGGGTAGTTGTAGGGTAGTTGTAGGGTAGTTGTAAGGGTAGTTGAAGGGTAGGTGTAGGGTAGTTGTAGGGTAAGTGTAGGGTAGTTGTAGGGTAGTTGTAGGGTAGTTGTAGGGTAGGTGTAGGGTAGTTGTAGGGTAGTTGTAGGGTAGTTGTAGGGTAGTTGTAAGGGTAGTTGAAGGGTAGGTGTAGGGTAGTTGTAGGGTAAGTGTAGGGTAGTTGTAGGGTAGTTGTAGGGTAGTTGTAGGGTAGGTGTAGGGTAGTTGTAGGGTAGTTGTAGGGTAGGTGTAGGGTAGGTGTAGTGTAGTTGTAGCGTAGTTGTAGGGTAGGTGTTGGTTTTTCGATTTCGATTTCGATTTCGATTTCGATTTCGATTTCGATTTCGATTTCGATTTCGATTTCGATTTCGATTTCGATTTCGATTTCAATTTCAATTTCGATTTTTGTCTTCGATTTCTCTTTCATCAATATCCTCTGTTATAGCATAATCCTCTTAGATATGCTCTTTGATTGATTCTTTACCATCGATATTCTTTTTGATTGCTTCTCTCACATCAATATCCTCAATTTTAGCATCTTCTATTTCAATGTCCTCTGAGATTGCTTCTTTCACTTCTAAATCCTCATCGATTGCTTCTTCTACTTGGATAACTTTTTTAATTGCTTCTTACACTTCAAAATCCTCTTTGATAGCTCTTCAATGCAACACCAAAACCGCGAGCTGCGTGCAGCTCGCGCACCACCCAACCTCTAGTTATACTATATATAGCTCGATTACCACTCACTCACTCACTCACTGACTGACTGATTGACATGATTGTTCTCCCAGATGCAACCTCGTAGGGTTGAAATTTTTGGTGGATTCGTATAGAGGGAGTGAGGGCGATCTCAGGAAAAATCTGACATTTCCCCTTTTCACCCCCTTTCACCCCCACCCCCCATGTATCTCGGAAACTATAGGTCGTAGAGGGTTCGCGCTCAAACTAATGTTGTTAAGGGTGCATTTTAATAAAAGGATCCGACAAAAAAAATTGGGGTCCCATACAAAAAAAAAATTATCCCATACAAAATTTTCACCCCTTCATACAATTTTTTTTTTCTTTTCGTCGATCACACGGTTGTTCTCCCAGATGGAATCGTATAAATATTTAGTGAAGTGTACCCCTAAGGTAGGGGTGTGGTGTCTTTTGTCTTTTAAATCTTTTTGTCCCTTTTATCCTTTTTGTCTATTTTGTCTATTTTGTCTATTTTGTCTATTTTGTCTATTTTGTCTATTATGTCTATTTTGTCTTTTTTGTCTTTTTTGTCTATTTTGTCTATTTTGTCTATTTTGTCTATTTTGTCTATTTTGTCTATTTTGTCTATTTTGTCTATTTTGTCTTTTTTTGTCTATTTTGTCTTTTTGTCTTTTTTGTTTTTTTTGTCTTTTTTGTCTTTTTTGTCTTTTTTGTCTTTAATGTCGTTATTGTCGTTTTTGTCTTTGTCGATATCCTCTTTTCAATATTCGATCCAAAAAACTTTATTTCGTACAACATTTTTAATCGCATGTATCTCCGTAACGGTTAGAGATAGACATGAAAAACTTAGCTATTTTTTTTTGCTTAGCTTGCTTATTTCACTACAATATCCTCTGTGATTGTTTCTTCTACTCTGGTATAGTCTTTTATTGCATCGTTAACTTCGATATCCTCATTCATTGCTAAATCCACTTCAATATTATCTTTGTTTGCTTTTTTACCTTCGATATTCTCTTTGATTGTTTCTTCCGCTTTGACATCCTTCTGGATTGCTTCTTCCAGATCAATATCATCTTTAATTGCTGGTTTTACATCAATATCCTCTTTTAAAGGATCTTCGATTTTCTATCTACATTGATTGCTTCTCCCATAACGATATCTTCTTTGATTGCTTCTTTTACATCGAAATAGTCTTTGATAACATCTTTCACTTCGCTATCCGTTTTGATTGCATCTTTCTCTTCGATATCATCGTTGATTGCTTCTTCCCCTTCGAAACCTTCTCTGATTGCTTTATAATTTAAAACATAAACTACCTACTAACCTACTGTATTTAAGGATTAAGAGGGTTCCGATAAAACAACACAACCCTCGCGAGCTGCGTGCAGCTCGCGCACCACCCAACCTCTAGTTATTATAATATATATAGCTCGATTACCACTGACTGACTCACTGACTGATTCACTGATTGACATGATTGTTCTCCCAGATGCCACCTCGTAGGGTTAAAATTTTTGGTGAATTTGTATAGAGGGAGTGGGGGCGACCTCAGGAAAAATCTGACATTTCCACTTTTCACCCCCTTTCACCCCCACCCCCCATGTATCTCGGAAACTATAGGTCGTAGAGGGTTCGCGCTCAAACTAATGTTGCTCAAGATTTATTTTAATATAAGGATCCGTAAAAAAAAATTAGGGTTCCATACAAAAAAATTATTATCCCATACAAAATTTTCACCACTTCATACAAAACTTTTTTTTTCTTTTGTTTTGTGGAATCGCATAGATATTTAGTGTAGGTTAGGTGAAGCTGTAGGTGTAGGGTAGTTGTAGGGTAGTTGTAGGGTAGTTGTAGGGTAGGTGTAGGGTGGTTGTAGGGTAGTTGTAGGGTAGGTGTAGGGTAGTTGTAGGGAAGTTGTAGGGTAGGTGTAGGGTAGTTGTAGGGTAGGTGTAGGGTAGGTGTAGGGTAGTTGTAGGGTAGTTGTAGGGTAGGTGTAGGGTAGGTGTAGGGTAGTTGTAGGGTAGTTGTAGGGTAGGTGTAGGGTAGTTGTAGGGTAGTTGTAGGGTAGGTGTAGGGTAGGTGTAGGGTAGTTGTAGGGTAGTTGTAGGGTAGGTGTAGGGTAGTTGTAGGGTAGGTGTAGGGTAGTTGTAGAGTAGGTGTAGGGTAGTTGTAGGGTAGTTGTAGGGTAGTTGTAGGGTAGTTGCAGGGTAGGTGTATGGTAGGTGTGGGGTAGGTTTAGGGTAGTTGTAGCGTTGCTGTAGAGTAGTTGTAGGGTAGGTGTAGGGTAGGTGTGGGGTTGGGGTTGGTGTAGGGTAGTTGTAGCGTAGCTGTGTGTAGTAGTAGTAGAGTAGTTGGGTAGGTGTTGGTTTTCGTTTTCGTTTTCGTTTTCGTTTTCGTTTTCGATTTCAATTTCGATTTGGATTTCGATTTCGATTTCGATTTCGATTTCGATTTCGATTTCGTTTTTATTGCTTCTTTTACATTGATATCCTCTTTTATAGCATTTACCACTTCGATATCTTCTTTGATTGCTCCTTTTACATCAATATCCTCTTGATTAGCATCTACCACTTCGATATCTTCTTTAATTGCTTCTTTAACATCACTATCATCTCTTATAGCATCATCCTCTTGGTTATCCTTTTTGATTGTTTCTTCCACATCAGTTAACATTTTTGATGGCTTCTTCAAATTCGATATCTTCTTTGATTGCTTCTTTCACTTCAAAATTCTGTCTTATTTCGCTTTATAATGCACGCCAAAACCGCGAGCTGCGTGCAGCTCGCGCACCACCCAACCTCTAGTTATAATATATATAGCTCGATTACCACTGACTGACTCACTGACTGATTCACTGATTGACATGATTGTTCTCCCAGATGCCACCTCGTAGGGTTGAAATTTTTGGTGGATTTGTATAGAGGGAGTGGGGGCGACCTCAGGAAAAATCTGACATTTCCACTTTTCACCCCCTTTCACCCCCACCCCCCATGTATCTCGGAAACTATAGGTCGTAGAGGGTTCGCGCTCAAACTAATATTGCTCAGGGTGCTTTTTAATATAAAGATCCGAAAAATAAAATTAGGGTTCCATACAAAAAAAAAAATATCCCATACAAAATTTTCACCCCTTCATACAAAACTTTTTTTTCTTTACTTTAATGACATGTGTCGATGTTTGGTGGAATCGTATAGATATTTAGGGTAGGTTAGGTGAAGGTGTAGGTGTAGGGTAGTTGTAGGGTAGTTTTAGGGTAGGTGTAGGGTAGGTGTAGGGTAGTTGTAGGGTAGTTGTAGGGTAGGTGTAGGGTAGGTGTAGGGTAGGTGTAGGGTAGTTGTAGGGTAGTTGTAGGGTAGTTGTAGGGTAGTTGTAGGGTAGTTGTAGGGTAGGTGTAGGGTAGTTGTAGGGTAGGTGTAGGGTAGTTGTAGGGTAGTTGTAGGGTAGGTGTAGGGTAGGTGTAGGGTAGTTGTAGGGTAGTTGTAGGGTAGTTGTAGGGTAGTTGTAGGGTAGGTGTAGGGTAGGTGTAGGGTAGGTGTAGGGTAGTTGTAGGGTAGGTGTAGGATAGGTGTAGGGTAGGTGTAGGATAGGGTAGTTGTAGGGTAGTTGTAGGGTAGTTGTAGGGTAGGTGTAGGGTAGTTGTAGGGTAGGTAAAGGGTAGGTGTAGGGTAGTTGTAGGGTAGTTGTAGCGTAGCTGTAGAGTAGCTGTAGGGTAGGTGTAGGGTAGTTGTTGGTCGATTTCGATTTCGATTTCGATTTCGATTTCGATTTTTCTTTGATATCTTCGTTTATTCCTTCTTTCTCTTCGATATTATCTTTAATTGCTTCTCTCACATCGATAACTTCTTTGATTGCTTCTTTTTCTTCGATATTCTCTTTGATTGCTTCTCCAACATGGATATCTTCTGTGACTGCTTCTTCCTCTTCGATATTCTCTTTGATTGCTTCTCCCACATCCATATCTTTTTTGATTGCTTCTCCCACATCAATATCTTCTTTGATTGCTTCTTCCTCTTCAAAACCCTCTCTGATAACTTTACGAATTAAAACATAAACCGCGAGCTGCGTGCAGCTCGCGCACCACCCAACCTCTAGTTATTATACTATATATAGCTCGATTACCACTGACTGACTCACTGACTGATTCACTGATTGACATGATTGTTCTCCCAGAAGCAACCTCGTAGGGTTAAAATTTTTGGTGGATTCGTATAGAGGGAGTGGGGGCGACCTCAGGAAAAATCTGACATTTCCACTTTTCACCCCCTTTCACCCCCACCCCCCATGTATCTCGGAAACTATAGGTCGTAGAGGGTTCGCGTTCAAACTAATATTGCTCAGGGTGCTTTTTAATATAAGAATCCGAAAAAAAAATTTAGGGTTCCATACAAAAAAAAATGTATCCCATACAAAATTTTCACCCCTTCATACAAAACTGTTTTTTCTTTACTTTAATGACATGTGTCGATGTTTGGTGGAATCGTTTAGATGTTTAGTGTAGGATAGGTGTAGGTGTAGGGTAGTTGAAGGGTAGTTGTAGGGTAGTTGTAGGGTAGGTGTAGGGTAGGTGTAGGGTAGGTGTAGGGTAGTTGTAGGGTAGTTGTAGGGTAGGTGTAGGGTAGTTGTAGGGTAGTTGTAGGGTAGGTGTAGGGTAGTTGTAGGGTAGGTGTAGGGTAGTTGTAGGGTAGTTGTAGGGTAGGTGTAGGGTAGTTGTAGGGTAGTTGTAGGGTAGTTGAAGGGTAGTTGTAGGGTAGTTGTAGGGGTAGGTGTAGGGTAGTTTTAGGGTAGTTGAAGGGAGGTGTAGGGTAGTTGTAGGGTAGTTGTAGGGTAGTTGTTGGTCAATTTCGATTTCGATTTCGATTTCGATTTCGATTTCGATTTCGATTTCGATTTCGATTTCGATTTCGATTTCGATTTCGATTTCGATTTCGATTTCGATTTCGATTTCGATTTCGATTTCGATTTCGATTTCGATTTCGATTTCGATTTCGATTTCGATTTCGATTTCGATTTCGATTTCGATTTCGATTTCGATTTCGATTTCGATTTCGATTTCGATTTCGATTTCGATTTCGATTTCGATTTCGATTTCGATTTCGATTTCGATTTCGATTTCGATTTCGATTTCGATTTCGATTTCGATTTCGATTTCGATTTCGATTTCGATTTCGATTTCGATTTCGATTTCGATTTCGATTTCGATTTCGATTTCGATTTCGATTTCGATTTCGATTTCGATTTCGATTTCGATTTCGATTTCGATTTCGATTTCGATTTCGATTTCGATTTCGATTTCGATTTCGATTTCGATTTCGATTTCGATTTCGATTTCGATTTCGATTTCGATTTCGATTTCGATTTCGATTTCGATTTCGATTTCGATTTCGAATTCGATTTCGATTTCGAGTTCGATTTCGAGCTATCCGCTTTGATGGCATCTTTCTTTTCGATATCATCGTTGATTACTTCTTCCTCTTCGAAACCCTCTCTGATTGCTTTACAATTGAAAACATAAACCGCGAGCTGCGTGCAGCTCGCGCACCACCCAACCTCTAGTTATACTATATATAACTGGATTACCACTGACTCACTGATTCACTCATTGACATGATTGTTCTCCCAGATGCCACCTTGTAGGGTTAAAATTATTGATGGATTCGTATAGAGGGAGTGGGGGCGACCTCAGGAAAAATCTGACATTTCCACTTTTCACCCCCTTTCACCCCCACCCCCCATGTATCTCGGAAACTATAGGTCGTAGAGGGTTCGCGCTCAAACTAATATTGCTCAGGGTGCTTTTTAATATAAGGATCCGAAAAAAAAAATTAGGGTTCCATACAAAAAAAAAATATTCCATACAAATTTTTCGCCCCTTCATACAAAACTTTTTTTGATTTACTTTAATGACATGTGTCGATGTTTGGTGGAATCGTATAGATATTTAGTCTAGGTTAGGTGAAGGTGTAGGTGTAGGGTAGTTGTTGGGTAGTTGTAGGGTAGTTGTAGGGTAGGTGTAGGGTAGTTGTAGGGTAGTTGTAGGGTAGTTGTAGGGTAGGTGTAGGGTAGTTGTAGGGTAGGTGTAGGGTAGTTGTAGGGTAGGTGTAGGGTAGTTGTAGGGTAGTTGTAGGGTAGGTGTAGGGTAGTTGTAGGGTAGTTGTAGGGTAGGTGTAGGGTAGGTGTAGGGTAGGTGTAGGGTAGGTGTAGGGTAGTTGTAGGGTAGTTGTAGGGTAGTTGTAGGGTAGTTGTAGGGTAGGTGTAGGGTATGTGTAGGGTAGTTGTAGGGTAGTTAAAGAGTAGGTGTAGGGTAGGTGTAGAGTAGGTGTAGGGTAGTTGTAGGGTAGGTGTAGAGTAGGTGTTGGGTAGGTGTAGAGTAGGTGTAGAGTAGGTGTAGAGTAGGTGTAGGGTAGGTGAAGAGTAGGTGTAGAGTAGGTGTAGGGTAGGGTAGGTGTTGGTTTTCGTTTCCGTTTTCGATTTCGATTCCGATTCCGATTCCGATTCCGATTCCGATTCCGATTCCGATTCCGATTCCGATTCCGATTTCGATTTTGTTTTCACCAACGATATCCTGTTTGATTGCTTCTTCCTCTTCAATATCGTCCTTGATTGCTTCTCTTACATCAATATCCTCTGTTATAGCATCATCCTCTTGGTTATCCTTTTCGATTGTTTCTTTCACATCATTTAACTTTTTTGATTGCTTCTAGAACTTCGATATCCTCTTTGATTGCTTCTTCCACTTCTAAATCTTCATCGATTGCTTCTCCTACTTCGATATCCATTTTAATTGCTTCTTTCACGTCAAATCCTATCTTATAGCTTTACAATGCACGCCAAAACCGCGAGCTGCGTGCAGCTCGCGCACCACCCAACCTCTAGTTATTATTATTATATTATATATAGCTCGATTACCACTCACTCACTCACTCACTCACTGACTGATTGACATGATTGTTCTCCCAGATGCCACCTCGTAGGGTTGAAATTTTTGGTGGATTCGTATAGAGGGAGTGGGGGCGACCTCAGGAAAAATCTGACATTTCCCCTTTTCACCCCCTTTCACCCCCACCCCCCATGTATCTCGGAAACTATAGGTCGTAGAGGGTTCGCGCTCAAACTAATGTTGTTAAGGGTGCATTTTAATAAAAGGATCCGACAAAAAAAAGTGGGGTCCCACACAAAAAAAAAATTATCCCATACAAAATTTTCACCCCTTCATACAATTTTTTTTTTCTTTTCGTCGATCACACGGTTGTTCTCCCAGATGGAATCGTATAGATATTTAGTGAAGTGTTTAGGGGTAGGGGTGTGGTGTCTTTTGTCTTTTAAGTCTTTTTAGTCTTTTTTGTCCTTTTTGTCCCTTTTATCCTTTTGTCCTTTTTGTCTATTTTGTCTATTTTGTCTATTTTGTCTATTTTGTCTATTTTGTCTATTTTGTCTATTTTGTCTATTTTGTCTATTTTGTCTATTTTGTCTATTTTGTCTATTTTGTCTATTTTGTCTATTTTGTCTATTTTGTCTTTTTTGTCTATTTTGTCTATTTTGACTATTTTGACTATTTTGTCTATTTTGTCTATTTTGTCTATTTTTTCTATTTTGTCTATTTTGTCTATTTTGTCTATTTTGTCTATTTTGTCTATTTTGTCTATTTTGTCTATTTTGTCTATTTTGTCTATTTTGTCTATTTTGTCTATTTTGTCTGTTTTGTCTGTTTTGTCTATTTTGTCTATTTTGTCTATTTTGTCTGTTTTGTCTATTTTGTCTATTTTGTCTATTTTGTCTATTTTGTCTATTTTGTCTATTTTGTCTATTTTGTCTATTTTGTCTATTTTGTCTATTTTGTCTATTTTGTCTATTTTGTCTATTTTGTCTATTTTGTCTATTTTGTCTATTTTGTCTATTTTGTCTTTTTTGTCTATTTTGTCTATTTTGAATATTTTGTCTATTTTGTCTATTTTGTCTATTTTGTCTATTTTGTCTATTTTGTCTATTTTGTCTATTTTGTCTATTTTGTCTATTTTGTCTATTTTGTCTATTTTGTCTGTTTTGTCTGTTTTGTCTATTTTGTCTATTTTGTCTATTTTGTCTGTTTTGTCTATTTTGTCTATTTTGTCTATTTTGTCTATTTTGTCTATTTTGTCTATTTTGTCTATTTTGTCTATTTTGTCTATTTTGTCTATTTTGTCTATTTTGTCTATTTTGTCTATTTTGTCTATTTTGTCTATTTTGTCTATTTTGTCTATTTTGTCTATTTTGTCTATTTTGTCTATTTTGTCTTTTTTGTATTTTTTGTCTTTTTTGTCTTTTTTGTCTATTTTGTCTATTTTGTCTATTTTGTCTTTTTTGTATTTTTTGTCTTTTTTGTCTTTTTTGTCTTTTTTGTCTTTTTTGTCTTTTTTGTCTTTTTTGTCTTTTTTGTCTTTTTTGTCTTTTTTGTCATTTTTGTCTTTTTTGTCTTTTTTGTCTTTTTTGTCTTTTTTGTCATTTTTGTCATTTTTGTCTTTTTTGTCTTTTTTATCTTTTTTCGATATCCACTTTGGTTTTCTATATTCGATCAAAAATTTGTAATTCGTACAAAATTTTAAATCACTTGTATCTTCTTAACGGTTAGAGATAGACATGCAAAACTTTTATGAAATGTTATGTTATTTTTTTTTTGTAAGCTTGCTTATTTCACTACAATATCCTGTTTGATTGTTTCTTCTACTCTGATGTAGTCTTTTATGGCTTCGTTCACTTCGATATACTCATTGACTGCTAAATCCACTTCACTATTATCTTCGATTGATTATTTAACTTCGATATTCTCTTTGATCTCTTCTCTCACACGATATCTTCTTTAATTGTTTCTTCCACTTTGACATCCTTCTGGATTGCTTGTTTTACATCAATATCCTCTTTTATAGCATCTTCGATTTTGATATCCACATTGATTGCTTCTCCCACAACGATATCTTCTTTGATTGCTTCTTTTACATCGATATCGTCTTTGATAACATCTTTCACTTCGCTATCCGCTTTGATTGCATCTTTCTCTTCGATATCATTGTTGACTTCTTCTTCCTTTTCGATAATATCTTTGATTGCTTCTCCCACATCGATATCTTCTTTGATTGCTTCTTTCACTTCAATATTCTCTTTTATTGCTTCTTTCACATTGATATCCTCTTTAATTTGTTCTTCCACTTCGATATACTTTTTGATTGCTTCTCCTATATCAGATATCTTCTTTGATTGATTCTTTAACATAGATATCCTCTTTGATAGCGTCTTTTACTTTGATGTTCTCCTTGTTTGCTTCTTTCTATTTGAAATCCTTTCTGATAGCGATAAGATGCAAAACATAAACCGCGAGCTGCGTGCAGCTCGCGCACCACCCAACCTCTAGTTATAATATATATAGCTCGATTACCACTGACTGACTCACTGACTGATTCACTGATTGACATGATTGTTCTCCCAGATGCCACCACGTAGGGTTAAAATTTTTGGTGGATTTGTATAGAGGGAGTGGGGGCGACCTCAGGAAAAATCTGACATTTCCACTTTTCACCCCCTTTTACCCCCACCCTCCATGTATCTCGGAAACTATAGGTCGTAGAGGGTTCGCGCTCAAACTAATATTGCTCAGGGTGCTTTTTAATATAAGGATCCGAAAAAAAAATTAGTGTTCCATACAAAAAAAAAATTATCCCATACAAAAATTTCACCCCTTCATACAAAACTTTTTTTTCTTTACTTTAATGATATGTGTCGATGTTTGGTGGAATCGTATAGATATTTAGTGTAGGTTAGGTGAAGGTGTAGGTGTAGGGTAGTTATAGGGTAGTTGTAGGGTAGTTGTTGGGTAGTTGTAGTGTAGGTGTAGGGTAGGTGTAGGATAGGTGTAGGGTAGTTGTAGGGTAGGTGAAGTGTAGGTGTAGGGTAGTTGTAGGGTAGTTGTAGGGTAGTTGTAGGGTAGGTGTAGGGTAATTGTAGGGTAGTTGTAGGGTAGGTGTAGGGTAGGTGTAGGGAAGGTGTGTGGCCTATGTCCAGCAGTGGACTGCTATAGGTTGATGATGATGAGGGAAGGTGTAGGGTAGTTGTAGGGTAGTTGTAGGGTAGGTGTAGGGTAGGTGTAGGGTAGGTGTAGGGTAGGTGTAGCGTAGCTGTAGGGTAGTTGTAGGGTAGTTTTAGGGTAGTTGTTGGGTAGGTGTAGGGTAGTTGTAGGGTAGTTGTTGGGTAGGTGTAGGGTAGTTGTAGGGTAGTTGTAGGGTAGGTGTAGGGTAGTTGTAGGGTAGGTGTAGGGTAGTTGTAGGGTAGGTGAAGGGTAGGTGTTGGGTAGGTGTAGGGTAGTTGTAGGGTAGTTTTAGGGTAGTTGTTGGGTAGGTGTAGGGTAGTTGTAGGGTAGTTGTTGGGTAGGTGTAGGGTAGGTGTAGGGTAGTTGTAGCGTAGCTGTAAAATAGTTGTAGGGTAGGTGTAGGGTAGTTGTAGGGTAGTTGTTGGTCGATTTCGATTTTGATTACAATTTCGATTTCGATTTCGTTTTTATTGCTTCCTCTACATCGATATCCTGTTTTATAGCATTTGCCACTTCGATATCTTCTTTGATTGCTTCTTTAACATCAATATCATCTCATATAGCATCATCCTCTTGGTTATCCTTTTTGATTGTTTCTTCCACACCAGTTAAAATTTTTGATTGCTTCTTTAACATCGATATCCGCTTTGATTGCTTCTTTCACTTCAAAATCCTGTCTTATAGCTTTATAATATAATGCAAGCCAAAACCGCGAGCTGCGTGCAGCTCGCGCACCACCCAACCTCTAGTTATATTATATATAGCTCGATTACCACTCACTGACTCACTGACATGATTGTTCTCCCAGATGCCACCTCGTAGGGTTGAAATTTTTGGTAGATTCGTATAGAGGGAGTGGGGGCGACCTCAGGAAAAATCTGACATTTCCCCTTTTCACCCCCTTTCACCCCCACCCCCCATGTATCTCGGAAACTATAGGTCGTAGAGGGTTCGCGCTCGAACTAATATTGCTCAGGGGGCTTTTTAATATAAGGATCCGAAAAAAAAAATTAGGGTTCCATACAAAAAAAAAATTATCCCATACAAAATTTTCACCCCTCATACAAAACTTTTTTTTTCATTTCGTCGATCACAGGGTTGTTCTCCCAGATAGAATTGTATAGATGTTTAGTGAAGTGTAGGTGTAGGGGTATGGGTCGGGTTTGGGTAGTTGTAGGGTAGTTGTTGGGTAGTTGTAGGGTAGTTGTTGGGTAGGTGTAGGGTAGGTGTAGGGTAGGTGTAGGGTAGGTGTAGGGTAGTTGTAGGGTAGTTGTAGGGTAGGTGTAGGGTAGGTGTAGGGTAGGTGTAGGGTAGGTGTAGGGTAGTTGTAGGGTAGTTGTAGGGTAGTTGTAGAGTAGGTGTAGGGTACTTGTAGGGTAGTTGTAGGGTAGGTGTAGGGTAGATGTAGGGTAGTTGTAGGGTAGGTGTAGGGTAGGTGTAGGGTAGGTGTAGGGTAGGTGTAGGGTAGTTGTAGGGTAGGTGTAGGGTAGGTGTAGGGTAGGTGTAGGGTAGGTGTAGGGTAGGTGTTGGTTTTCGTTTTTGATTCCGATTTCGATTTTGATTTTGTTTTCACCAACGATATCCTGTTTGATTTCTTCTTTCTCTTCGATATCCTTGTCGATTGCTTCTTCCTCTTCAATAACGTCCTTGATTGCTTCTCTTACATAAATATCCTCTGTTAAAGCATCATCCTCTTGGTTATCCTTTTCGGTTGTTTCTTCCACATCAGATAACTTTTTTGAATGCTTCTTCAACTTTGATATCCTCTTTGATTGTTTTTTCACTTCTAAATCCTCATCTATTGCTTCACCTACTTCGATATCGTCTTGATTGCTTCTTCCTCTTCGAAACTCTCTCCGATAGCTTTACGAATTATAACATAAACCGCGAGCTGCGTGCAGCTCGCGCACCACCCAACCTCTAGTTATACTATATATAGCTCGATTACCACTGACTGACTCACTGACTGATTCACTGATTGACATGATTGTTCTCCCAGATGCCACCTCGTAGGGTTAAAATTTTTGGTGGATTTGTATAGAGGGAGTGGGGGCGACCTCAGGAAAAATCTGACATTTCCACTTTTCACCCCCTTTCACCCCCACCCCCCATGTATCTCGGAAACTATAGGTCGTAGAGGGTTCGCGCTCAAACTAATATTGCTCAGGGTGCTTTTTAATACAAAGATCCGAAAAAAAAAATTAGGGTTCCATACAAAAAAAAATTATCCCATACAAAATTTTCACCCCTTCATACAATTTTTTTTTCTTTAATTTTGACATGTGTCGATGTTTGGTGGAATCGTATAGATATTTAGTGTAGGTTAGGTGAAGGTGTAGGTGTAGGGTAGTTGTAGGGTAGTTGTAGGGTAGTTGTAGGTTAGGTGTAGGGTAGTTGTAGAGTAGTTGTAGGGTAGTTGTAGGGTAGTTGTAGGGTAGGTGTAGGGTAGTTGTAGGGTAGTTGTAGGGTAGGTGTAGGGTAGTTGTAGGGTAGGTGTAGGGTAGTTGTAGGGTAGTTGTAGGGTAGTTGTAGGGTAGGTGTAGCGTAGGTGTAGGGTAGTTGTAGGGTAGTTGTGGGTTAGTTGTAGGGTAGTTGTAGGGTAGGTGTAGGATAGGTGTAGGGTAGGTGTAGGGTAGTTGTTGGTCGATTTCGATTTGGATTTCGATTTCGATTTCGATTTCGATTTCGATTTCGATTTGGATTTCGATTTCGATTTCGATTTCGATTTCGATTTCGATTTCGATTTCGATTTCGATTTGGATTTGGATTTGGATTTGGATTTTGATTTCGATTTCGATTTCGATTTCGATTTCGATTTGGATTTGGATTTCGATTTCGATTTCGATTTCGATTTCGATTTCGATTTCGATTTCGATTTCGATTTCGATTTCGATTTCGATTTCGATTTCGATTTCGATTTCGATTTCGATTTCGATTTCGATTTCGATTTCGATTTCGATTTCGATTTCGATTTCGATTTCGATTTCGATTTCGATTTCGATTTCGATTTCGATTTCGATTTCGATTTCGATTTCGATTTCGATTTCGATTTCGATTTCGATTTCGATTTCGATTTCGATTTCGATTTCGATTTCGATTTCGATTTCGATTTCGATTTCGATTTCGATTTCGATTTCGATTTCGATTTCGATTTCGATTTCGATTTCGATTTCGATTTCGATTTCGATTTCGATTTCGATTTCGATTTCGATTTCGATTTCGATTTCGATTTCGATTTCGATTTCGATTTCGATTTCGATTTCGATTTCGATTTCGATTTCGATTTCGATTTCGATTTCGATTTCGATTTCGATTTCGATTTCGATTTCGATTTCGATTTCGATTTCGATTTCGATTTCGATTTCGATTTCGATTTCGATTTCGATTTCGATTTCGATTTCGATTTCGATTTCGATTTCGATTTCGATTTCGATTTCGATTTCGATTTCGATTTCGATTTCGATTTCGATTTCGATTTCGATTTCGATTTCGATTTCGATTTCGATTTCGATTTCGATTTCGATTTCGATTTCGATTTCGATTTCGATTTCGATTTCGATTTCGATTTCGATTTCGATTTCGATTTCGATTTCGATTTCGATTTCGATTTCGATTTCGATTTCGATTTCGATTTCGATTTCGATTTCGATTTCGATTTCGATTTCGATTTCGATTTCGATTTCGATTTCGATTGCTTCTTTTACATCGAAATCCTCTTATGTAGCATTTACCACATTGATATTGTCTTTGATTGCTCTTTTGAAATCAATATCATCTCTTATAGCATCTTCCACTTCGATATCTTCTTTGATTGCTCCTTTTACATCAATATCTTCATGATTAGCATCCACTACTTCGATATCTTCTTTGATTGCTTCTTTTACATCAATATCATCTCTTATAGCATCATCCTCTTGGTTATCCTTTTTCATTGTTTCTTCCAAATCAGTTAACTTTTTTGATTGCTTCTTCAACTTAGATATCCTCTTTGATTGCTTCTTTCACTTCAAAATCCTGTCTTATAGCTTTATAATGCACGCCAAAACCGCGAGCTGCGTGCAGCTCGCGCACCACCCAACCTCTAGTTTTCTATCTATAGATAGATTGCGCACCTTGTTAATGTGTAATGTTAGATAGATTTAACATTCGCAAGGTGCGCAACATTGGCAACAAGACTATTAAACTATTTAATACTAAAGAAATAGAGGTTCCAGCAATTCTATTTGCGAATTTCGTAACTCGACTGATATATGAAACTTGGAAAAGTTTACTGTTTCCTCTCTCTTTTGACTAGCTCAACACACACCATGTTTTAAAACTAGGTAGGTAAGAAACATAGTCCGGCCATTGAATTATCATGTCAGTCCGACTCCTTGATCGAATAAGTTTTATCAAAAATCTTGTAGTCACTTTACAGAGTAGCAAAATTTTACCTAATTAAGGGCTACATTTTCTTTTGTAGTTAGAAGGTTTTGTTCTGAGGAAACTATAAATTTATTTTGAAGTTAAAATAATTGCGTTTTCAGATTTTTAAAAAAATGTACAGTCGGCCCAGAAAATGACATTTGTCATAAAAAAAACAAGTGGGTCTCAATCGACTCTATATTCTTATGCCATCTGTCTTAAGTTAAGTTAATTAGCTTTTTTACAGGCTGGCATTTGTTTATCAACATCGTCTAGTTTAACTACTAGTTATACTGATTAGAAAAAACATTTTCAGCGCATCCAAAAGTTTACGCATTCTACTCTCATTGTGGCATGCTCGGAACAACAGAAGCTATCTACCACGGTGTGCCGATGGTAGGAATGCCAATATTCGGAGACCAGCCCGGGAACGCAGCAATGGTAGAAGAAAGTGGATTGGGAGTGCAGATACAATTCAAGGATTTGACGAAGGAGTTGCTACTGAAGAAGTTTAGAACCGTTTTGGATCCAAAGTAAGAAAATATGATAGAACTGCTTTCTAGCCTAGATTGCAGCAGAATTTACAGCATTGCGTTGGCATATATTTTGGATAGGACTAGTTTTGCCCAGCCACTAGGTACAATGAACATCCTGACCGAATAGTGGGCATCTAGTGCCTAGATTCTAGGCATATCGAAATCGAAATCTCTCGATAACCACAGCTAAACCGACGATTTCTAACCGAAAAGTTCTATGTCCTTCCCCGAAAATATGTAAACTTAGTTTACTTAGGAAAAGCTTTTCGGGGAATAGGCACTTTTTCATGAGTAAATCAACCCAGAATTAGTAAAATTCAGACAAAAATATGAGTGTGTGGAATAAAAAAATGTAAGCCAAGAGAGTGAAGTAAATACTGGTATTAAATAAATAGTACTTCTAACGGTCTTCTGTCAAGTGGTGAAAGTAACTGCGCCCGCACCTGTCAGTTTTTTGATGCGGTGCACTTACATTAACCTAAATTAAAGTAGTTCTAACAATTTTAAGCTTTTTTTTATAGTCGTCAAAATAAAAATACAAATACAAATGTTTTTATTACGAGAAAAATAAATAAGAATACAGATATTACCAGTGGATCTCGCACTAGGGCTAGCCTGTGTCGCGGGAGACCGAAATATCTACAAATACCTAAGTACGTAATTTTAGTCAAAATTTTTAGGTACAGGATAAAATCAGATAAAGTGCCAAAAACGATATACTAATAAAAACAAAGAAAAGAAGGCTTAAATAAATAAGGTACAAAAATGTAAAATAAAAATAAACTAAAGACACAGGTATGGGATACTGATAGAACGTGAGTTACATCGGTGTGAAGGTGTAAGTGTGTGTGTGTTGGAGTGAGTGGGTTAACCTGATCCCCCCAAAAATAAAATATACAGACCTTTGCATCTATTTTTGGCCGTGGATCAATGGATTATTCGTTTCTAATCATTTATGTGCGTTTATTACCACGATGTTTTCATTTATCGTTTAAATGAAAACATCGTGAAAAAGAAAACACGTAGGTATTGACCATTTCTTTTCTGTGGCTAAGGAAGGACGACTAGCCTAAAAAAATGGTATAGATGCTGGGCAAGTCGACATTACGTGTGAGTGACGATTCGCGAAAAGCTGCTGGTAGAAGCTGGATGCGTCGAGCTCACGACAGGGCGCAATGGCGCTCATTAGGGGAGGCCTATGTTCAGAATGAACTGCTATAGTCTGATGATGATTATGATGAAGTCTGCTATATATAACTATGTCCCAGGCAATACAGCATCCCGATCAGTGAGTAGAGATTACGACTTGGCTGTATTAAAATTATCTAGAATAATAATCATAATCATAAGAGTATGTGGTAAGAACTTATCTTTAATCTGTTTTACGAGAAACTGGTGCCTGAAATATAGGCTTTACCTACCTTTAGTATAGAGAAAAATAGACCTATAAAAGCCAATTTTCATTCTAAGTACATTTTTGTATTCAGTTACAGAGCCAAAGTAAAATTCCTATCAAAAGCGTGGCACGACCGCCCCCAGTCACCAATGGACAGTGCTGTGTACTGGACGGAATACGCAGCGCAGTACAAGAACATCAGTCTAAAATCACCAGCAGTTGAGACACCAATGTACCAAATCATGGGCTTAGACGTTTTGGGTGTAGTCTTAGCAACGCTGATAGCCTTTGTTGTTTTAATCAAATCGTTATTACCAAGTAAAAGCAGAGAGGAACGGAAAAAGAAATTGAATTGAAAAATGTAAAAATATTAAATAAATATTTATTTCGTTCCTATCCGTAAAATACTCAAGATCATACTGCAAGAAAATAACAGCAGTCTACATCAGTCTACAGCTGGACATAGGCCTCCCCCTACCCTAATATGAAGGAGGATATGCCCATAATCGCTGAGCTTGCGGTTTGGGGATCGCAAAGCAAAGCCTCTCGCACTGCCGAAACTGCTGCCCGTCTGTGGTCAGGGGATGTTGCTTTGTAAGCTGTGATCAGCCACCCGTCAGAGCCCTCTTTGTTAGTTAACAGGGAGCACCACGGGCAGGTGAGGCTTAGGCGTGGCTTAAATTCCGAAGACGGAGGTTGGAGCCTTTTACACACTATTAATATTTAATATTCTAATGGTCGGTTCCTATAAATATAATATAGGTACTATTACCGATGACGTTTCGTTTTCCCCTTGAAAAACTGTCAAATATTTGACGCCTTGTTGTTAACTTTCAAGGGAAAACGGAACGTCACCGATTACAGTACTAATGTAAGATTCCATATTCCATGGTTATAAATATTATAATTAGTAATATAAACATAATACCTATTGTATATTGCTTACTACGTACCTATACCTCTAACTTAAATAATTTAAATATTACTTACATTATAAGTAGATAGAATCTAGACATATATGGCCTTACTTATGAAGATATTTCAAAAGTTAAACTATGCTTAAACTATGGCCATCTCTTACAGTTGGATAATGACAAACAGTGACAGGGCTAAATTTGAGCATTGATTAACTATATGTAACGTTCATAAGTAAGGGGGACTAAGTTCGCGTGTCAAGCTAAGTTCAAGCTAACAGAAGAGCAGCACCGTGTGCAATACACGAATCATTTGGAGCCATTTTTGACCCCCTCATAATTAAAAAACTATTTCACATAAACATTTCTTTGGCTCATATATTGAGACTTACAACATTATGTGCTCGAAATTTCATAAACATACCTCAAACAGTTCTTTAGATATTAACGTTCAAAAATCGGCCAAGTCAGAGCTTAGGTTTCAATATATTATCCCAAGTCATAAGAGGATATGATATTTTAAGTTGTTATTTAATATTTTATGTTGTTATAAATAAAGTTCAGGACTGAGCATTGAACTTGGCACCCATTTAGATCTCACTTCCTTTGTCATTGAAGTCAACAACCAAGGCATACTTATATCATAATTCATAATATTGAACTTGGCTCTCATTTCACATTTGTGTTTTTGATGGGATCTCTGTTACACGTGGTTAAACTTAGTATTATTAGACTTGTGATAATTTGGCAGAGAAATCAATTAGGAATTAATAACTGTTTATAAATTTAAATAACATTTCTTTACTATGTATTTTAAGGAAATTTTTACCTTAGTATCGTTGGCTGTTAGTATAATGTTTAGCTATTACTTTTATTTTGACAATAAATATAATAATAAATTATTTTATTTAATGTTGCCCACTTGATGTTGTCATCAAGTGGGCAACATTGTCGGTAGAGTATTAGTTGGTCACTAGCTTACTTACTAATAAGGAGAAGAAGTAGTAAACGCGCTCATACTTTTAAATACGTTTGATTCGATCGTCCGAATTCGTTAAACGTCCGAAGGCATAGTTTGTAAGCGAGCCGCAGTTGCCGCTTTGTCAATATTTCAGGAACTACTCAAGCTAGGTACCGATTTTGTAATAATTACCGATATGTATAAATTTTACATAGATTTAAAAACACTAATTGAATAAGATTGCACGTGTAATAATATAAAAATATTTTCGTTTTCATCGCCGCAGTGTCCAAAATAAGAAATATCAAAATTTCAAACTGGTGCCAACATGGTGGCATATCAGTTTAAAATAGTTTCTTTTTTTTATACGATGCATGGTTTTTGATTTATGATCAAAACTGTCCAAAAAATTACCTTTCCTATGGTTAGAAAGAACATACCCCAACGAAACCTGAGCCTGGATGTCTGGTTCTGCCCCGAGCAAAATTAGTTCGCCCCCTTGACAGACAATGGTGACGGCACAGAATACAGAGAGAGGTGACGGTCAACGAGTTTTCGGAAGCTAATTTTATGAATAAAAATGTCTTCTTGTGCTGTGAACGAACTTGGACTTTTTTTCTTAAATTATTTTCATTATGATACTCCTCATCATCATCATCATTGAACATCGGTTATTTTAATTGGCTTTGCACATACTGCATAAAACATCCTCGAAAATACCGAGAAACAGTAGGTGTACACAAAGCTAAGTATTTAACCAGATCTCCCACACGCACAATGGATCAACTGGAGTCCTAGCTTATTAGCTAGTCCTAGCCTATTAGCTAGTCCTAGCCTAGTCCTAGCATCTATCCTGTTAGGCTAGATGCCTGAAAAATTATAATTAGTCCGTCATTTACATTATCAAAAAATATTGGACACATAATTTTTCTTTTGTCAATTAAACTAAAAATGACAAAGATATAGTGCGTTGAAGTTCCGTGTGACGTCACGGGTAAGTACACTTTTTACATACAAGTGACGTCACGAGCCCCCACTCCCGAACTTTGACGCTCTATAACTTTGTCGATTTCCATTGATTTAAAAAATAAAAAAAACATGTCCAATATTTTTTGATAATCTAATTGACGGACTAATTAGAATTATTATTTTTCTACCCAGGCATCATCCCTAAAGGGAGTCCATTTACATTTACAAGAATCGTGAACGTGGATGTGTGAGTACCAGGACGGGACTACCTAGTACGTGTATTCCTACACTAGATGGCCTGGCAATTAGTGCGAACGTTCGCCAATAGATGGCGCGACTTGGGTCGTTACACTGCCCCCTCCTAAGACGTGCTCGTCCCGAGCATCGTTGGTGCCGTAATACCGTGTTAATCGATCCACCCATATAGACAATCTTAGGCTTGCCTCGCAGTCCCTTTTGTAACCGGTGCGTTACATAATTAATCTGAGTTATAAGTTACGAGTATAACTCGGTACGGTCCGTCCCATTTGGCTTGTAACTTAGGGCTTTTTCCTTTATTGCGTACAGGATTATGTAACCACACCATAGAATTTTCATTAAACCCTAGGTTGTTTAACTTCCGGTCATATCGAGTCTTCATTTTCTCGGACATCTGTAAGTTGGTTGGATACTCTAACGTGTTCATAGACGTCTTTCATTTTGTGGCGCAGATACCTCACATAATCGGTTATGGTATGTGGAATCTGATGGTATACCAGTTATTAAATCTGCCGGCACTAGCAGTTCTTGGCCAAAATTTGCAAAAACTGGAGTGACACCTGTACTTTCCTGTACTGCACTCCGGTATGACAGCAGAAATGGCTGGATGTACTTATCCCAATGCTATTGCTGGTTTCCTACCCCTTTGGCCAGATATATTTCCAAAGTTTGGTTAAATCTTTCTACCATTCCATCAGACTGCGGCCGATAAGAGGTGATTCTTGTTTTATGCGTACCCATTACTTGACATGTTTCCTGAAACACCTGAGACTCAAAATTCCTCCCTTGGCTACTGTGTATTTCTAGAGATACTCCAAAACGACAAAATACCTACATGGACTAATTTGTCAACTAGCATTTGTAGCGTCTTGATTAGGTACTGCGAAAACCTCCGGCCATTTAATGAAGTAGTCCATAACGACCATGAAGTTACTTGAATTGAACTCAAATAAGTGTCCTTTACGGTTATATTGACTAGTAAAAATAATTCCGAAATCCACACATATCATAGAGATTATCAATGATAAACATCCAGACATCCATCTATTGATATCCCATCAACAAACTTTAAGGTCTTTATGTTAGTAGAATATATTTTTAAAATGTTGTTAAGCGTAACCTCTGTCTGTCTTATTATACAATTTCTGATTATTTAGATGACAAAAAAACTTGGGGTGAAACTGTCTCCAACTCCCTCAAAAACAATGTAATAGCACATAATAGTTAATAATATATTTTTTTAAAAAAACAAGACAAAAAATAATATAAGCCAAGCAGAGTTTCTTGCCAATTCTTCTCTGTTTGGTCGCGTTACGAATTAGTGTAAATTTAAACTAAAAAAAATACGTTTCAATGTGTACTATACGTGCTTATTGAATAAACTTATTTAGATTTTTTGATTTTGAGACGCTACAAATTGAGCCCTTCTGTTTGTTGTATTTCAAAAATTCACGGCTGATGCTATCTGAATTTTTTACTTGATTTGACGTTGCAAACTCTGTGCTTTTGTTTAAGCATCCTGTATGGTTTTAATTTTTACCAGACTCGTAAAAAATTTGCGGCTCTCTCTCTATTTCTCAGCCCTTCTGTGTATTTAAAAAATTCGCGGCTCGCTCCGCTCGCCGTCTGGTCGCCAGAGGTAGTCGCCTCTGCGTGTTGTATCCAGGGAAGAGAGGAAATCCTCGAGGCCCGAACTGAACGCTCGGAGAAAAAGAAGAAGCGTTTGAAGTAAACCTGCTGCTGCTGAATCGCACGCCATTGACGTCACCCGCGGTTGGCCAGTCAACTCGCACTTTACCGGTCTTGTTTTTAAATAAATTCATTTGTATTTTTTAAACTAAAATAAAACTATTGGTAAAAAACAGATTATTTTTTAAAGTACCACAAGTTACATACTGCAAAGCAACACCACAACAATATACCTATATGTTTGTGTAGTGAAAGCAGAGCTTTTACTGACTGTACCTACCAGTTCTCTATAGTTTGACTAAAGGTCTATAATTAAAGGTCATATTAGTACCTATCGAGTTAGGCATGTACTTACTTAGCTACTAGACATTTAGGGATCTTTTTCGTCATTCTAAAAAGACGCGACGTAGCTGATAAGCACGATAAAATAGCCAAATTTGTACGTGATTTATATATAGCTCGGCTGTCGCCGGACAAGTCAGTCGAGGCCAGGGCCTCTAGCCAACCGGTATTTGCTACGAAGCGATTCTATTTCGTCCGTCGTCATCGTTTGGGAGCGACACATCCAAATATTGTACAGCTCAATAATTATTGAGCTGTATTTTGTACGCGGCTAAATAATTATTGAGCTGTACAATATTTGGATGTGTCGCTCCCGAACGATGACGACGGACGAAATAGAATCGCTTCGTAGCAAATACCGGTTGGCTAGAGGCCCAGTTCTCGTCACGAAGAGGCCGCAGACTTGCTCTAGTGACGCGACCGACCGGCCAAAAATCAATAATGAAGTTCATAAACGCGTTACTACTCCTCTCTTTCTCTCTCATCATCCAAGCCACAGCAATCAACATACTCGGAATATTTCCCTACCAAGGAAAAAGTCACTTCACACAGTTCAAAGTATATTTACATGAATTGGCAAAAAGAGGTCACAATGTAACAGTTGTATCATACTTTCCGGATGAAAACCCACCACAGAATTATAACGACGTATACATTGGTGATATCAAAATTTTAGAAGGTGATGTGCCGGTGTACCGATCTTACTTTTCCATACTGGTTACTGCAGTACTTTTGACGAATTACGGTATAGAAAATTGTAATGCTTTAGTGACAAGCCCTCAAGTTCAAGATCTAGTGAAACGGAAGCCGAAGTTTGATGTAGTGGTTGTGGAACAATTTAACAGTGACTGTGCTCTGGGGATAGCACATGTTCTGCGTGCTCCTGTTGTGGGAATGACGTCACATGTTTTAATGCCATTTCATTACAAACGCTTCGGCATCCCAAGCCACCCGGCTTTTGTATCATTCCATTTTCTGGAAGGAGGAACCAAACCAACATTGTATCAAAGAGTGGAGAGGGTTATATTTGATGGAATTTTTAACATCTTTTCTACGTTTCAACAGTGGAGCGACCAAAAGACGCTTGCAAAATATTTTGATAACATCCCACCGTTAGAAGAGTTAGCAAGAGATATCAAGATTTTACTGCTCTATCAAAATCATATTTTGACTGGATCTACACTTATGCCGTCTAACGTTATAGAAGTTGGTGGATACCATGTCCCAAATGCTAAACCATTGACTGGGGTAAGTACAAAGTGACGCTAAACATTATAACAATAATTATTAGGTATAATATTAGTAACAGCACTAGAATTAGACGATAAACGCATTAGGCAGCCAATGCCTACTTACTCTACTCCGTGAAAATAAGGTATTTACCTTATTTATATAGATTAAGGAGATTATGAGATGAATTAGTACTTGTAGCTGAACATTGGCATAATTAGCGTGCTTTTACCATTCTAAGGAAATGGTCTCCGATCACCCATGGCACAGGGCAATCCGAACGGCTAACAAACTAGAAAAATGACCCTGATATCACATGCATTTTATTCGGATGTTGTTATAAATTAATAAGTACCTAAATGATTCTAAATATTTCAGTATTCACAGTTAGTATATCTTTTTTATTTTTAAGGACCTCAAAAAGTTCATAGACGAAGCCAAACATGGAATAATATACATAAGTTTTGGAAGCATGATAAAAAGCATAACCTTGAGCGATTCGATAAAGCAGGCAATTTTGGATGCAATGAAAGAGTTCCCACAGCGATTTGTATGGA
The DNA here is from genome assembly GCA_951804965.1 of Horisme vitalbata. Lineage (NCBI taxonomy): Eukaryota > Metazoa > Arthropoda > Insecta > Lepidoptera > Geometridae > Horisme > Horisme vitalbata. Next base: position 9,294,181 of record OX638102.1, read on the forward strand.
AATGGGAGGACAAAATATTGACAGTTGATAAGGATAAACTTTATACTTCCAGCTGGCTACCGCAAGTAAACATTTTGGGTGAGTTGGAGTTCGTGAGATAAATCTTTAAATTCTTATTACATTTTCGTTATTGACCCGGTGACGAAATGACTCGTAACCCTTTTTCCACGAACACATATCCTAATTATCACATCACACTAATATTATAAATGCGAAAGTTTGTGAGTATAGATGTATGGATGGATGAATGGATGAACGTTTGTTACTCTTTCACGCAAAAACTACTGAATGGATTTGGATACTTACTTAAACTTGGAAAATACATAGTTTGTAACCTGGATTAACACATAGGCTACTTTTTATCCCGGTACCACGCGAGCGAAGCCGCGGGCGGAAGCTAGTTATGAATAAATGCGAAAGTAAGTTTGTTTTTTTGTTACACTTTCACGCCTTCTAATTCTAATTTGAGGTGGGGGGAGAAAGTTCTGCACTGACGTCCCGCATTGGGGTGTATTGTGCATTGCCCCCCTGCTAACCCGACCCCAGCCAGCCCAACTCCTTAAAGTAACGGAGAAGGACCCTGGGTTGATGGCAACATTGCTCTAGAATTCCTGATGCTGCCTGAGACTGTGAGTTTTGATCAAGCAGCTTTTGTAACCCGGATTTTGTTCTGGCTTCGTTTGTGGCAGTGCAGTGTAAGATGACGTGCTCCACTGTTTCTTCATCTTGAAAGCAACCACGACAGGTGCCGCTGTCCGTAGCTCCTGTCTTTACTAGGTGGTGGTTCAGGTCGCAGTGGCCTGTGATAACACCAACCAGTATTTGTAGGTCTTCACGCTTCATTTTTAACAGAGTATTAGTTATTTTGTTGTTTCTTCCTGGAAGCATTGTTTTTGTATTTTTGCAGTCCTGTCTGCGTACCCACAATCTCTGGTGTTCACTTACCGAATATTGTTTTAGCCTTTTTTTAACTTCCACTGAAGGTGGGTTAGTGAGGCAAATGTCGGTGGCGGTTGGAGTGAGCCTGGCTCCTTCCCTTGCCAACGAGTCAGCCTTGTTATTTCCGGGATTTGAGCTATGACTCTGCGTCCATGTTATTTTAACCGTGTAGTCAGTTGTTAGTTTTTGTAGAGCACTGTGACAGTCCATAATTGATTTGGACCTGGTGTCTGGACTGCAGAGTGCATTGATCAATGCCGCACTGTCTGTTATAAACAGGAGCTGCGGTTTTTGCCTTTTTGATACAAAGGCATCAGTGTTCTTTATTGACTGGTCTATCTCTAAGGCTCCCAAAAGAAGTCCTAGAGTTTCAGTTTGAAAAGTTGTGGTGGTTTTACTTAGAGGCTGTGCTCTGGATAGCCCTGTTTCGGGGCAGTGAAAGCCGCAGCCCACACCAGTTTTTGTTTTGGATCCATCAGTGAATATGTGATAGGTGGTCGTTGATGTTGGACCGTTTACGTCATCTTTGTTAATAATCTGGTACCCTTTGCATGTAAGGTACGTCGTGGCTACTCTGTCTGTACCCTTCGTTGCTTCAGGGATGATATCTATAGCTTTGTTCAGTATTTTGCAGTGGTTTGTTGTCCTGCCACTGCCTTTCCACTGGTTTGTTGACTTTATTCTGAGTGCAGCCGCCATGGCTTCTTGCTGTATATGCAAGTGCAGTGGCACTAATCCTAGTATAATATCTAGCGCAGCTGATGGGGTGGATTTTGTGCAACCACTGATCAGCGAGCATGCAAGTCTTTGTACTTGTTGTAGTTTGTTTATAGTTGTTACCAGATTTGTTCTTGGCCACCATACAATAGCGCCATAAGTGAGTACGGGACGGACCATAACTGTGTACATACAAAGACAAAGTTTGGGTTTTAATCCCCAGTCCTTGCCGATGGCTCGTGTGCATTGCCACAGCACGTACAACGTGCTTTCACGCCTTAACTTAGTTAAGAAATTTTGCATACACGCTGTCATCCAGGGGTCAGAGGACCTGAAAAGGACATAGGGTGCTTTTCTTCTCTTATAAGTAGATCCAGAAACGTTACTTTCGCTAAAATTATTATAAGTTTTTTTGAGAATACATTTTTTACGAAGTTTTTTCTTTAACTTTCAGCACATCCTAAAACCTTGGCCTTTATATCACACGCTGGGATGGGCGGAACTGCCGAATCTATACATTATGGAGTCCCGATGATTGCCATGCCAGTATTTGGTGACCAACCTGCGAATGCCGCAGCAATTGAAGAAAGTGGGTTCGGGGTCACATTAGATCTAAATAACCTCAAAAAGGAGAATCTTGTAGAAGCTTTAAAAAAAGTTTTAAGTCTAGAGTAAGTATTCAGCTGCCTATGAGATTTAATGCAAATGTTTTAATATTATACACCTTAATGCTGATGTAGATAACGTTTTACGATTAAGAAACCAATATGTAGGTATTATTTTCTAAAAGAAATATTAACTGCTCTCTCATTAACCCGGTACGCTTTCCTTCGAACGAGGGCGCGTGGGGAGCATTTTGCCGCCCATGTTTAATTACTATTTTCCCAACATACAGATAAAAATAAACTTATTATTTATTTGAGGGGCTTAAAATTAAAAATTAGGTATTAGAAAATAAAACATTTATTGACCTATAATAGATCAAATTTATCAGGCTAATCCAAAGTTAGAATCATCTTCGAAAAATAATCAGATTTTTATGAACAAGTATTTCTTAATCTACATAAAATCTAAAAAAACTTAAAATAGAATTAAATTTATACGTCATCGTCTTCGCTAGTATATTTTTCAGCAAAACACCCTTTTTGGTCTAATGTTTTTCTAAGAAGGAAGTTTCTTAAATTTTTCGATCAACCATGAAACTTTGGGTGTTTTGTCTATCCATTATGTATGATTTGCACGCAGAAAACCTAAAAAAATAATAAAAATAAGTATGAAGACATCAATCTATAGTATAGGAGCTAGCAACGTTTTCGAGAAAGAATTTTAGGTCAGCTGATTTTGTGATATGTTGTCCTTCTTGCACTTTCGGTTAGAGTCTGGGCTATCTGGCTGGCGGTAGCGGTTGCGTTCATTAGTGCGCATCCTACCTGTCCAGGTAATAATCCTGGATTTTAAAAGCATTTTAGAAGGCGTAATTTTTAATTTTTTGTTTTTAAATAAGTCTACCTGACATACTTTTTTTATTGCCAGACATTTTTGACAATGCTAACTATGTGCCATACGCGATTCTTTTTTTTTTATAAAAATTTCAAAGTATTTTATGTCTGTAATTTTAAAATTATGTTATTTAAAGATAAGAAAAACTTAAAATAAATTTGCCAGACATTAATTCGATTGTTAAGTCTTGAATTAAAATTAAAAAGTCATGAAAAGTATTGTAGTATGATGCTAGTAGTCCGAGAGAGACAGTTGCAGAATAAGTCGAGAATGATAAAGAGAACCATTACGAAAGTAAATTACTTTTCACTGTGCATATATATATATGTGTAATATATATATATATATATATATATATTATATATCACAAAATCAGCTGACCTAAAATTCTTACTTTTCAAACGTTGCTAGCTCCCCCACTATGCTAGAAAGATTAAAAACTGCAATGTCATGTTTAAAAATTGATAATAAAAATTGATTGAACTCGTAGCCCTGAGTATCATTTGTAACCCGAAAGTATATGTCTGAGGGATTCACCGGGACGATGACAAGCTCTGCAAGCGGGGTAAGGTTCTTGTCAACTGCTACGACATCACGATGCATCTCACTGTCGGCATGGAGGAAGTATTCTCGGAGCTTGCACACCTCGCGGTTATGGAGGGTTTTGGCATTTAAAATTTATTATTATTAATATTATTATTATTTTGTATATATATATATATATATAATATATATATATATATATATATATATAATATATATATATATATATATATATATAATATATATACAAAATAATAATAATATTAATAATAATAAATTTTAAATGCCAAAACCCTCCATAACCGCGAGGTGTGCAAGCTCCGAGAATACTTCCTCCATGCCGACAGTGAGATGCATCGTGATGTCGTAGCAGTTGAAAAGAACCTTACCCCGCTTGCAGAGCTTGTCATCGTCCCGGTGAATCCCTCAGACATATACTTTCGGGTTACAAATGATACTCAGGGCTACGAGTTCAATCAATTTTTATTATCAATTTTTAAACATGACATTGCAGTTTTTAATCTTTCTAGCATAGTGGGGGAGCTAGCAACGTTTGAAAAGTAAGAATTTTAGGTCAGCTGATTTTGTGATATGTCGTCCTTCTTTGAAAAACTTAATGTATGTCCGAATAAAAATAAAATTGTTTAAGAAAAATAGCGACAATCATAAGGTTAACACAAGAAATAAAGATAAATGAGCTGTTCCTACTGTAAGGCTCCATAAAGTTAATCAATTTTTTAAAGGGCAATGTGTACGATTTGTTAACGAATCCCAAATGATATCTGTAATAAAGTTATAAAATTTCTGATTTTTTAGATGACAAAAAAGCTTGGGATGAAACTGTCTCCAACTCCCTCAAAAACAATCTAATAGTTAAGAATTAAAAATTGTAAAAAATAAGACTAAAAAAATATAGGCCAAGCAGAGTTTCTTGCCAATTCTTCTCTGTTTGGTCGCGTTACGAATAGGTGAAAATTAATAAAAATACGATTCAAAGTGTACTTTACAGTGCTTATTGAATAAATAATTACCTATGAGTTTCGATTTATTTATTTTTTAATTTTGTCATTATAGGATGATTGTATAAGGTTGCTATTTTGAAACATTTTCAGGTTTCGCGACAGAGCGTTGCAAGTATCGACAGCGTGGCATGACCGTCCGATGACACCAATGGATTCTGCTATATTCTGGACTGAATACGCAGCAAGGAACGCAAACTTCACTTTCAGAACTTCAGCAGCTGATGTCCCACTCTACCAGTATATGTTCCTGGATGTCGCATTAGTACTGATTATTTTATCAACAATCATTTTTCTTGTAATGAAATTTGTGCTAACAATGATTTTTTGTAGACCTAAAAAGGTAACGTTGAGTAAAAAGATCAAATAAATAAATAGAAGTATAATTTTACATAAAATCTAAATGAAGGTACTGACTGGCATGAAACGCAGATCCTAAACCGGGTTATAAGGTTACCGGAAAAGGGTTAAAACTATTTGTATTAAAAATGAAGCTTGAAACGTGACATACCTACGTATTCCATGCATAAATACCAATACGTTAATCAATTGACGTTTCAAAGTGTACTGTATGTAAACTTATTTTGATTTTGAATAAAAAATATTTTGGCACTCGATGCGAAGGGAAATAACGCGTGGATGCGATTTATTCGAAACTTTGTCAGAATGCTTAAAACGTGCCGGGTTTTTCATAACTACCCTTTTAGGGGGGAGGTAACGTAAACGGGGTGTCAAGTCATTAGGGGAAGAATTTTAATGCATGGCTTGAATCCCTTCAAACTTAGATCAAATGCTTTTTCATTCTTTTTCTTTCTAAAGCATACAGTCCGGTATTATAATGACAGGAAGACTCCAGTGTCCTCTGGAAGAAGCTGTCTGAAGATACTGGAATGCCAGATGAACTTATTGAGCTGTTCAAGTACTAGTACAGCTATCAGAGTAATGTCGTCAGGTGGCGGGACTCGCTTTCGGAGCCGTATGTGCTGGAATGCGGTGTGAGGCAGGGGGGTTGAGCTCGCCCCGGCTTTTCAGCCTCTACATGAATCGGCTAATTTTTGAGCTCAGTGACGCCAAGGTTGGGTGCTCCGTAGATAGGTACAATGGTCAATAACATCAGTTATGCCGATGACATGGCGTTGCTGAGCCCATCAATCAGCGCCCTGCGAAAATTGGTCGGAATATGCGAGAGGTATGGCCTAAGGTACAATTCCACAAAGAGCGAGCTGTTAGTTTTTAAGGCGGGATCTAAATATTACCCAAATGGACCTACAGTCTCACTTGGAGGCTCAGTCCTCAAACAGGTTTCGCAATTTATGTACTTGGGGCATTGGGTCACTGATACCCTCAAAGATGACATCGATGTTGAGAGGGAGAAGAGGACGCTGGCGGTGAGGAGTAACATGTTGATCCGCAGGTTTGCCAAGTGTACACAATCTGTGAAAATCACCTTGTTTAGGGCTTACTGCCAAGTTTTTACACCTGCAGCATGTGGATCAACGTTACTCAATCTGCATACAACGCGCTCCGAGTGCAGTACAACAATGCGTTCCGGATGCTGTTGGGGCTGCCGCGATACTGTAGTGCATCAGGGATGTTCGCTGAGGCGAGAGTAGATGATTTCCACGCCATCATGCGCAAGCGAGTCGCCTCCCTGATGAGGAGGGTGCGCGCCAGCCCCAATAGCCTCCTGGCCACGGTGGCAGAGCGGATGAATGGTACGGTCCTCAGGCACTGGACCAAAACGCAATACGTTGCGCCAAATAATTACGCGTTCCGTCAATTTAATTTCATGTGTAACTTTATTCAATTTAACATGTATATTTTATTAATTGATGTAATTGTAATTTTAATTTATTAATTCTGTTATGTTGATGTATATTGTAATTTTTAATTTTAATTAATTTATTTTGACATTTTAACTTATTCATTTTGTTTTATGTTATTTGTTTTTATTTTGTATGTCCGATTATTTTTACTTTACTTTTATGGACTATGGTCTGAAATAAACGATTTTGATTTTGTTTAATAATAATACCTAGGTACTTAATAGAACTAGAACTTTATACGCATCGTGAAATTGGTTTGAAACTTTGTTTATTAACTGATGTGGAAATATGGGGTGTTATAAGGGAACTTTTAAACGCGTCGTCTTATTGATACTGATTGATATGTTTTTTTTATTAATCTTGACGCGAGAAAACGTGTCAAGCAGGTTTATATTTTTCACTAAAAATGCTAGGGCTTTGGCGCAACTTGGTGTAATTTTTTTTATAGAAAAACTTTTGAACGCTTGATGGGATTTGTTTGAAACTTGGATATATTCTACAGTATATTTCGAAAAATTCTAATAATAAACGGGGTGCAATAAGTTGTCGTTATTTAATGTTGTTAAATGTAGTTTTCGAGAAATTCGAACAATATCCAGAGAGATGAACAAATGTTGTAGTAAAGTGCAAGTGGATACATTACATTACAAGTAATTTAAATACATAATTGAAATACAAATACATATTAAGTACTTGTAATTCAATTACTTCTTTAAAATGTAATTATTAATTGGTATTAATAATTACATTTTAAAGAAGTAATTGAATTAAAACCAAATATCATCCGCACCACCTGGATGGTTGGTTCTCGAAAACGTTCGTTTTACACGGATCTTCCTGCCACGTATCTAAGTGTAAGTTGTGGAACGAACTCCCTGTTGCGGTTTTCCCACAGAGCTACAACATGGGGACCTTCAAAAGGCGGGTATTTCATCACCTCAAGGGCCGGCAGCGCATCAGTATTGCGTGTCCATGGGTGGCGGTGACTACTTCCCATCAGGTAGCCCGCCTGTTCGTCTGCCAGCTTTGGCATAAAAAAACCCTCTAATACCATCCGCCACCGGGTGGATCAACCCGCTAGAAATACAGGTTAAGTAAAACAAGTTCATACTTATTAAAATATTGTTTAACATAATACTTAAATAACATAAATTAACCTTCTAAAATTTATCAAGGTACGATGTTTAAAAATTAACAAGAAATACCTATTTAGATTTTATAGACATGAATCGAATAGAATTACTTCGCATTATTCTTAGCCCAGCAGTCTTTGAGAACTTTGTCAATTTCCTTAATTCCATTGGCGATATATTTGAACTCAGGGATCTCAAAGAGACGGTCGAACCAGGCTGCAGCGTTAGGGTACCTGAAAATAAGAAAAATGGTAATGTCTGGGTAATGTTTGTTTAACGATTTTATATCTCCAAAAAACAGAAAAACCTGGTATTTTCTCAAGAAATCTTATGAATGCAAGGACCTAATTAACATCAAGGGTCATCATCAGTGATCGGAATTCATCATCATCATCATCATCATCATAAGCCTATAGCATTCCACTGCTGGACATAGGCCTCCCCTAATGAGCGCCGTTGTGCCTTTTGCAGATCGTCACTAGGTGGAGTGACGATCTGCGAAAGGCTGCAGGAGGGCGTCCTACACAACGTTTGCCGAGCCGCGGTCTCCACTATGATGATAAATTATTTATTATTATGATATATGTAATTTTACTCCAACACCGTCAAAATTATCGTTTATGAAGAATAGAAAATAATATTATGGACTATAGAACCAATAAAACCAAACAGTCGCTGAATATATGGTAACCTAGAGACTCCATTGAGAGACAAAAGGATAGTAGAATTCAACATGAATGAGTTAATTCACGTTATTTTCACGAGTAAAATAGATAAATATGTAGGTTTAAGTTTAATCTTAAAGGAGAATGCCGAGAACCCGTACACACCAAACGCGTCACAACCAAACGTATCCCATAAAATTTATTATATTTTATAAATTACATTAACATTTTCTTTAGTTTTTGGTTTTACACACCGACGGGATTAATAATCAAGTAAAAAAATATATCGTTGATTTGGTTTCCGTCGCACGCCGCCATTAGACTGCCACAACCAATGATATATAAGTTAGTGTGGCAACAAACATTGATGTAAAGTGTTACTATGGCAATAACCCTCATTTTTTATTATTATGACAGTAAAATCGACTAAAAACTTATTGGAATTTTTTTTGACGCACTCATTTTAGTCTTGGTACCAAGCGCCATACATCAGACGGCATTCTCCTTTACCTTATCCATTATATGCACAAATACACATGTATCTATCCATATATTTTTATCTTCTCTATACCCAAAGGTTTGCTTTTGCTGTAAGAAAACTCTTTCAGGGTTAAGCTCGCCTTTGTACGCCATTTAAGTAAATTTGTTTCTGTATTATGTTTCTGTGTACAATAAAGAATTAAAGAAAATAATATATATAAAATGAAGAAAGACAAGAAACATACTTATTCTTATCCAGCTTAACCATAGTCGTGAGTACTCCAGTACTGGCTCCAAGGCTTAGGTCGGCAATAGTGAAGTGTTCAGCCGCAATGTACTTCTTGTTTCCAACATATGCATCTAAGATTTGGTAGGCACCCTCGATATCCTTAAGCTGACGTTCTGATGGACCCTTGAGACCTTCCGTGATGGTTGGGAGCTGTGGAATTGTTACGAAGTTAGCTATTTGATGAGATACATGTTCTGGGTCTGATAGCAAAGTCATTGTCACCTACTCCAAATTTTAAACTGTCCAACAGTAATAAATTTGACAGCATGTTTAAAATTTGGCGCAGCACAAAACGATAAAGATCGCCCTCCGGCCAGGTGGACGATCTGCGAAAGGCTGCTGGTAGAAGCTGGATGCGTCGAGCTGAGGAAAGGCTCATTAAGTAAGGTCTATGTCCAGCAGTGTACTGTTATAAAGACTGGTGATGATGATGATGATCATGAAAGATCGACAAACCATTGTTTACGTTCCTAGGATAAAACAGCCATTTTACCTATGAAGCAATAAAATAAACCCGATTGAGGGCATAAAATCGAACAGACTGAGGTGGTCATGCTTAGAAAAAATCAGTCTCAGTCAAAACTATTCACATAGGTCGATTTGGAGGACTTACAGCAACAACTTTTCCCCTGATGAAAATAATACTAGCGTCGAGAAACAGGCTTTGGTCTACAATAGCGCGTGCCTCGATGTCTTTGGGGTACAGGTAATCATGCTCTGGTTTGCCGTATTTAGCTAGGAGATACTTCATCTGTGCGTGACTGGAAATTAAAAAAGGACATTTTAAAAATAATATTCATATTCATATTCATAACTGATGAAAAAGCCCTTGCTTGTAAATTGCCGCTAGACTAGTAGAGACGGCTAGTACCTAGCTATGTCCAGTTGGCAATAATAATAATAATGCTGTACACTATCACACAGCATCATGTAGCCCCAAACTAAGCAGACCTTATATTATGGGGACCACATAATGACTGATATACTGCTAATACATATTTTTGTAAATTCATACATGTTATACACAGAAAACACCCAGATCAGAAACAAATATTTGCAGAATAAACAAACGTTTGACTCGCGGCGGGAATCGAATCCAACCTTCTGCGTCTCAGGCGGGTTTTGCCCTCAGCGCCACAGAATACCGACTTAGATTTAAAAAAAAAGTCTACATTTCTTAAAAATTCAATAGATAAAAAACCATGGAATGAGAAGGAAGTGTGTAGGTACAAAATCTCAACAGTGTGTTTGTCAAAATGACATACTTAGGTTGTGCCGTGTACCTCACATGACACCTACGCGTGATCCTTGTTTGATTCAAGATTCATGATACAACATAATTTATTTGCATAAATAACTAAACATGCGCGCTCAGCAAACGTAATAATATCTAACTTAAGATGAATGGTTTTTTTCTTAATTTTTCCGACGCTTCTTGGTCACAAAACGAAAAAATAAAAACAAATTAATAGTTTTGATTTTTATTATTGTGACACACGATATCACAGTAGTTCACAATCATCTACCAGTGAAGACCTGTAATTGGGTTTTTGTTACTAATCATTTAAGTTCAGGAAATTATCTTTAGCTGTTGGTTTTCCAATTAATAAATAAATAAATACTAACTAGTCAAATTTAAACATATTTGTCAACATATTAGTCAACATATTAGTCAATTCTAAACTTATTTTAGTTATTTATTTAAAAGTGGCTTATTTTTGTAGAATTTAGTGCAGCATCAACCTCATGTCGCGCTATTTTTTTTCTTGTTTTGCTCGGGTATTTTACTTCACACAATTTTCCATTCATCCTCATTACCTACTTTCCTATCCACATAAAAGTCGTCTGTAGAGTACGAGTGGAAAATCAGCATGGGATCTTAAAACTGTAGGTAACCACGTCAGAGATAGAGCGAGTTCCAAGTCAAACCGAACATGGTTGTCGAACCTAATATGGTTTTTTAGATGTAGTTATAAGAAACAATACACATTGTTTATGTTATAAATAAAAAAAAGTGTAGAGACAAGTTAAATTTGATCTAACATACCTGTCTGTGAGAACGAAGTTTCCATCTTTCAGAATTGGAACAGTTCCCAAAGGATTGATCTGGAAATAAAAATAGTTTATGTTAGATAATAAAGAATAGAAAAATACCTTGGTACTTTCAATAACAACACCAGCCTATATCCGTTCACTACTCGATATAGGCCTCCTATTATAAGATTGTCCATAATCCCCATGTAGGGCTTTTGCGGGTTTGGGATCTCTAGACACTGCTTCTCGCATGGCCGCGCGGCGACGCTGCTGCTCGTCGGCGGCAAGGGAATGTAGCTATGCCGGCTGCCAGATCCCCGTTTGTTAGTAAGCAGGGTGCACCACGGGCAGGTCAGGATTGCTTGAGTTCCGAAGGTGGTGGTTGAAACCCCAAGTACTTTGATGTTTTTATTTTAAAAAATCATACGAGTACCTTCAAAATCTCAGGTGATTTGTGTTCCAAATTAGGGAAGTCCACATCAATTAGTTCCAGTTTCAATCCTAGGATTTCTGACAGCGCTCTCACGGCGTTGGCAGGAGGACTGAGCTCGATCTTCCATAAGGTTAGTGGAGGCATTTTGAACTGAAATATAAATTAATAATTGCTGCATATATGGCACACAAAAATGATACTTCTGGCACAAAACCCAAAGCCAAACAATTATTAAAGCCGCCGCGCGCAGATTTTTTGGTAAAACTACCATAATTTGAAAGTACATTCCTAAAAGTACAAAGTACCTACCTAATTATCATTTGTTATTAATTTTAAGATAATCTGTTTCAATAAATTGTTGGTCTTCCTGAGTACCTAAGCAGGGGCACTACATACTCAGACATCGAAGTACCTACCACTTGTAGCTATTTCTAAATCCTTGAGCCTTGACCCCCGAATGAGCTGTGTTAAATTGTTCAATTGGTTTTGTAGGATAGATTGTTGAGCTCAAATGAACTGAATGGGGATACTTATAAAGAAGTTACCTAGAAGGATAGTTACAGTAGCTTACTTTAGGCAATAATCTGATTTTCTATGGAACATATACCTAGGTACCTACAATGTCCAACTTTCAATCATTGTATCTTCGATACTCTAGATAGATGAGCCAACTTCTCTACCTAAGTACCTACTAGTTAATAAATGCGCAATTTATTAACTAGTAGGTACATGGGTAGAACAAAGATAAACCAAAGTAAATACCTAGGTAAATAAATAACTATAACTATCTTACTTACTACTACTATACTTACTTCCATAATTTACTAGCCTTTCATTAATAAAATTAAAAAACACTTACCAATTATTTGTTTTTATTGAAACGACCGTCACTTTCAACTGTAGTTCAGTACTGGCCTGACTATAGCATATTATCTCAATGTGGCATCGTTTTATAGGAGAACCTGATTGGTCAGTTTTTGGTAGGTATGACTTAACATAAAGCATCTTTAAAGTTCAGGAACCCGCGTTATCTTGCTTACGTTTTGTAACTATAATAGTACTCACTATTATAGTTGTATAAATAGTGCGGTCCGTTATGGTACCTAAGTGATACTGATGAGCAAGATAATTACCTATTTTATATTTTGTATAGGTAACTCATATCATAACTAAGTTAATTATTGTAAATAAGGCAGTTGTAATATTTACATGTCAAAAAATCCTAACTTTGGGTCAAAAGTTCAGCAAGCCATGGAAACCACCAAATTTTGAAGAGGTGTGGGTACCATTGATTGCATATTAGACATCTCTGTCTTCTTCTTCTTGTTATTCGGACACGCTTGTCAGAATGATCGTGGTTATGGAGGTCGAGTTTGGATGGCGGCTCTTGCAACATGCCTCCATTGAGTTGTATCAGTAGTTTGACGGGTACATTCGGTAAGAGAGGTTTGTGTGATAGATGTAATATGGTCTGACCAACGGGTGGGAGAGCGGCCTCGTGAGCCTCATCTCTATGTAGGTCAACTTTAAGTTTTTGTATAACCTTCTGAAGTGCAGAACAATTTTCCACTCAAAAATTGCTGCTCCATAGGCATACGGCGAACGAAGTCGCAAAATAAAAATGCTTGCGTGAGAAAATCTTTCTTTTGGCTTTTGCACTACATTTATGATTTATGTGTGTAGGTACTGTTACAGAGTATTTATTTATCTAAGTACTAGTGCCACGTCCGTGATTTCGTACACGTATTTTTTTATGAAACCTTTTGTGTTACTTATTTCAAGAAATCCTCCCCACTTTGCAAGGAATATCTAGTAGTTTTAGTGCCCAGTAGTAGAGCTCGTTGTGAAGGGCTCGTCTAAGGAAGTACCTACTACCGCAATGCCTAGGAATTTAGGTATATCTGCCGTAAAACAGAATTTTTCGGTCCGAAGGGTGTGGGTGCCGGTGAAATTAGAGGCATATGAAACTTATCATAATCACACTCATGCCTCAAGTCGCATGTGCTTTGCAACGTCTACGATGCAATACTTTTTTTATAGGTAATGGTTACCACTTAACATCAGGGGGCCATGTGCTACACACACACACACTTAATAAAATAAATATAGTTAATTCAGTGAAATAGAGATTTTTACCTATCTGCAGATCGTACAAACACTTGTCTCGCAGCGGGAATCGAAGCTGCACCTCTTGCGTTTCATCCAATTCGATCGTTGCGTCAGCGTGATCGTCAAAGTTTTTGCGGGGCTGAGCATTGATAGTCGGACAGTCAGTGGTAACAAAATTATTATATTTGGGTATATAGATAACGTAAGTTAGGTAAGACAAATAATTTATTATCAGTGATGACTTTAATTTTTATAATCACGGAATGATGAGAACTAATGAATACCTAATGTAAAGCAATATTATCTAATCTAAATAAGTCTGGTGCGGTATAATTTGTAACGAGCATTTTTTTTGTAATTTAATATAAATTATCACACTAAAAAGAAAAAAAAAATTCTAAAAAGAAAGAAAAAAGATAGTAAATATTCTCTTCTGAAATTTTTCAAACTATTCTGTTATCGTCTATAATTTAATAAACCACTTCCATTTCATATATTTTTATGATAATGATGTTGAATTATTTTGGAAGAAGCGCTGGCGTAGCTTACTAAAGTGTTCCCAGCAAATCATCTTGGTCAAACCACACTACGCCCAGTCTCTTGGATGGGAGACCGTTTTGTGGCACTTATATCTGATCGCTTCCGTGCTTCAGAAGGCACGTTAAGATGCTGGTCCCGGCTTTTTCATTCGCTGATCCGTGTTGGAGGCCTTCAGACCGGCTTAGAAACTCCGAACCCAGTGTGTTCAGAGGATAGCCGTGCTTGGTCGTGTGCCACCTACCTTATCAAAACAATATATTCTAACAGTAGTAAGCAATAATAAGCTGTAGGGCCACTTTGCCCTAACTGAACGAAACTTTACAACGAAATTTTTAAGTGTTTTTTGATTATAATAACTTTTGTTTTATTATTTGTCTGTCATTAACAGTGTGACCACGATTATGGTTTTTCTTTTGTTTCCTAACTGCGGGTTTTATTTTACAGAAGTTTAGAGCAAATTGAAGCGACTTTATTATTGCAAACGTGATTATTGTTGATGTTAGACCCAAACCAAGTAGAACATCAATTAAAAAATACTGGATGATATTGGTTTTGACTACTGCAGGTCTCAGGTCGATCTGGCCTTGGTGCCGGGCCACGTATTCTATCCAGAAAACCGCTGTATCCATCGGGGACATGGGACGGTCATTCCATAGTCGAGACAATTCCTTTGCTCTCATTTGATACCTGAAAAAAGATGCACTAGCTAATTTTATAATCATTGAGTATAAGCTCATCGAAGAGTACTAGTGTAATCTTAAGTAAGCAATGTTTATTACTTATACCTACCTCACGTTAAGTTACGCTGAACAGATATAGATTTTTGAATATCAAAAATTTTGATATTTATAAACCTTATCGTCAAGATTGCAGGTAATCTGTAGATGGATTGGAGAGAGCTCAAGACCGTTCTTCGTGGAAATCCTTCTGGGAGGCCTATGTTCAGCAGTGGGCTTCTATAGGTTGTAGATTATGATGATGATGACTATAAACCTTTTACTTTTAGAACAGCATAAGCTTACTAAATTTATTAAAAAACAACCCAAAAATTTTAAATTAAAATGCTTGGCTGGTTGAAAATGCTGCTAGCATTCTACACTAATATTATAAAGCGTAAAAATTTGTATTTTTGTGTGTGTGTATGTTTGTAATAAATAAACGCAAAAACAACTGTGCCGGTTTTAAAAATTCTTTCACCATTGGAAAGCTACATTCACCCTGAGTAACATAGGCTATATTTATTGCTAGAAATAGACTAGGGATCCTTAATAAATCTTAAATAACGTAACCCAAGGTGTAAAAATACTGCCCTAACCCATGCGAAGCCGGGACGGGCTCCTAGTGGTGCTAGTAAAATTACAAGAACTTAGTTGAATACTACTACTTCCTAATACTCTACAGTAGAGTTAGAGGTAAATTGTTAAACCTAAATATCTAATAGATATATATATACCTGTCTTGAAGAATAGTCTGCAAAGCCTCCTCCAGCGCCCTTCTATCTAAAGTATAAATATCTAAGACCACCCCCAATCCAACTTCTTCCGCTGAAGCCGCGTTCGCAAATTGATCCCCAAATAATGGGACCCCTACAATCGGCACTCCACAGTGCATTGCCTCCGCAGTGCTAAGCATTCCCGAATGAGTAACAAAAGCTTTTACGTTGGGATGACCTGGAATGGCAATTGATAGATAATCATTAGTGAGTATTGGTAGGCATTCGTAACAATATATATCAATGTTGGTAGGTAGGTAGATATTATCATCAACTTCACTCCACTTCACATTTTTATTAAATGGCTTCTGGGATAGTTATCCACAATTTCGCCAGTATCAAGTATAATAATTGTTCATAATGATATGAGGCAACGTAGTACGGTTTATAAGTCCAGTCGTCCAGTCTTCGGTCAGGTCCTGTTTCCTGCTATAGCCATGGCGACTATAACAAAAAACGATCGGCGCACAATTTTCTTCGTCAGAGAATTCCCGTTCAATCTTTTTTTATTCCATTTCACTAATACTTGTGTCTTTTATCTAACATTTATCTGTTATAATACCATGAATAATAAACGACATACATTAGAAAAACACTAGAAAATAAAATTTAATAAAATTGACAACCGTCGTTCAAGATGAAAAAAATGGTGTCCTATTATCATCAACAGACTGTGAAAGTCCACCACTAAACAGGCCTCTACCAAACAAGAGACTGTCACTGTCTTATGCTAACAATTGATTATTATGACAGCGACTCGTCTTGACTCGCAAGGGTCGAGGAGCATTGACATATCCCACGGACACCATATTTTTCATCTTGAACGACGGTTGTCAATTTTATTAAATTTTATTTTCTAGTGTTTTTCTAATGTATGTCGTTTAATATTCATGGTATTATAACCGATAAATGTTAGATATAAGACACAAGTATTAGTGAAATGGAATAAAAGAAGATTGAACGGGAATTCTCTGATGAAGAAAATTGTGCGCCGATCGTCTTTTGTTATAGTCGCCATGGCTATAGCAGGAAACAGGACCTGACCGAAGACTGGACGACTGGACTTATAAACCGTACTACGTTGCCTCATATTATTATGAACAATTATATGTATATACTTGATACTGGCGAAATTGTGGATAACTATCCCAGAAGCCATTTAATAAAGAAGTGAAGTGAAGTGACATATCCCACCATACATTGTTTTGTTATAATTCCAAAGGGATTAGGCAGCTTTTTGCATGAAAGCTCCCAGGCTCAGAAATTTTCATTTATCGTCATATTTCAACCAATTTACACAAAATCTTAACAAATTATAGTTACATCCGAATCATTCTCACGAATACTCTGTTTATATACATATAGGTAAAAATCGCTATTCTTTTTGGGTTTATATGAGGCAGACAGACAGACACGGTGGGGGACTTTGTTTTATAAGTTCCATTGAGATCTACCAGTATCTATGACAAACTTAACTATGAGATAATTACTTATAAAGTTATAACCAAACAAAAAAGCTTTTCTACTTACACAGAATAGTTGATTGCGGTAACCATTTCCGAACAAGCAAATTCTTTGCTGAATGATTCTTGGAATTGTCTACTTTCCAAACGAAGTCCATTTTATTGTTTTGTATAAAAGCCATTATTTCCGCTAGTGTATCCAGAGGGAAATTAGAAGCGACGGTGCCGAAACTAATGTAAACCACGCCATTTTTTGAGTTGCCTAGAAAGCTTTTGAGTTCCTGTAATGTCGTAAAATACTGCTTAGGTAGGTACACAGTTATTATAATTAACGTATTAAAATTACGTAAAGTATTAAAGTAATAGTAGTTTCTTCTGTGGCTGCATAGCCGTTTGCTACACTTTAACTTGTATCCTTACCTTATCATCTATCGCTTTATCTTGTTTAACATGCATTCCGCCGACTTCAATCACGTTGGCCCCGTACAAACGAGAACCAGTAAGAGGAAAATATTGATTTACCAACACCAAAGAAATATTACGTCCTAGACTCTCCAAGTCAGGAACATCGGGATAAATTTTATTCACAATCGCCTGGTCACTTCTCTGGATAACATATCTGTAGTACTCATTCATAACAAGGTTTATAATAGCGCTTTGTATCTTCTTCATGAGAGTCGGCGTTGTGCCAGTGGCGAATACATGGTTGGGCACAAAAGCGGGATTGTTAGGTGCCCCTAACCTTGAATAGGTCCAAGGCATTAGAATGTGAGCGGTCATACCCACTGTTGGCGCATTCAACTTATAAGCAATGGCTAGACCACAGTCCGTAACGAACTGTTCCACTATTACCAAATCGTATTTGTCCCCAGAACTCATTATCTTCCTTATTTCATCATTCGTCATAATCCTTCCGCAGTTATCATTTGCCATGACCTTGAATCCTGTAGCCATGTCATACGCTCTATAGAAATCCACGAAAGGTGATGCAGGAATACTATTCAGGTTTTCTTCCATGTTGATATCACAGTGTGCTCCAGACTCATCTTGGATTGATATTTGACGCAAATTGGGCATTTTCTTCATGGGAAAATAGTTAATAACTGTAATATCGTGGTTCCTTGATGCGAGCTCTTCAGCCAGAGATGAGAAAAGGATATGGTGACTGCGACCATTGTATGGAAATACAGCAAGTATTTTGTAGCCAACACAACCCAACAAACTATGAATGGACAGAAAGAGAATGAATACGAAGCCGTGCATTTCAATTGACCTTGTTTGAAGATATTTAATGTTTCCAATCACAATTTACTTGTAAACGCGAATACACGAGTAGATTGCGACAATGGTTAGAGGTTACTGAAGCCGCAGATGCTAACGCAGTAGGTATCCTTACCTTCGGTAGGTACTAACCATTGGTTAGCTGAGACAAATAATACTGACTTAATCCTCGCATCTCGTTTCCGTTAGTTAGAATCATTATAATGGATTTCAATCAAAATATTGAGACTGTGTCCAGCATTATTTATTTATTATTTTATCTGTATTGATACTGGCAAAATAGTTCTGGGTCCGAATTAGACTGCTATACGCTGATGATTATGAAGGAAGTACCACTTTTACTATCTTGTTTCGCAAATTCACCCACATGATATCGTACGCTACGTTAGTATCTAGATATCTATCTATAGAATTTAAAGTCTAGATACGAACGTAGCGTACGTTATCATGTGGGTGAATTTGCGAAACAAGATAGTAAAAGTGGTACTTCCTTCATAATCATCAGCCTATACCAGTCTACTGGACCGGCTTTCTATAATGATCGTCATTGGGCCCTATCCTCAGCTCCCTATCGTCACTTACTTACATCGATGAATACTGTTACTATGATACTTCAACAACAACGACAGCAGCCTGTCCTGTATCTGTCCACTGCTGGACTGGACATATGCCTCTACTAATAAGAAGGGGGATATGAACATAATCTCCACGTTGGGCAATGCGAGTTGGGGATCGCTATGATACTTAAGTACTTTCCAAAAATACAGCAATTTCAAATGAACATGCTTTCTAATGCATTTCCAACTGGGGATTAACAGTCGTATTATTGGAGGCGTATATAGCCTATATAGCCACCAGGGCCGGGGCCGGATATTGCTTCACGAAATAATAAAAACAGTTAAGAAAATATAGTTATAATAGTATAATATACCAATGAAGAAAATAAGCTAAAATTCGAAACAAAACTTTTTACAGACTTCATTTTCATGCCCTTTTTCAGCATCTTCATAGAAAAATATTGACAAGACACTCGACGAACGAAACAAGACATCTTGTCAAAATCTCTAAACCCGCAGTCATGTAACAGAAAAACCAGAAAGTTTTTTTGCTAACAATTTTACCGGCAACGATGATTCTGACCACACCAGCAGGCGTCTGAGGACGATAACAGTTCAAACATGTGCTATCCATAACACACAATACATAAGGTATAATACGTGTAGTATTTCTGTAATAACACAAAAGTACCTAGACTTTACCTTAGGGGCCGAGCCATCCAGGCATTATTTTATTTTTCCATGCTGATGCATGGAAAACTGATTCATGTGAACGTTGAGGCAGTCCAGCTCCTCGACAACACGTACATAGTGAGAGACTCAAAAGAACTAAGCCTTTTGAGCTAGTGTAGTGTAAATAAAAGTAAAAATTAGTGGAATAATGCTTTGCGAACACAAGAACAAAGTTTCGCCTTAAGTAAATAGAGACAGTAAGAAAGTGTTGATGGACACGTTCTTAGTAATAAGTATTCTATGAAAATAGGTCAATGTCAAGTTACTCATTAGGTTACCGTTATGGCTAGATTGTAACATTTTAGTGCAGTGTGTGTTATTATATTATTAGTGTGCGCTAGTTTAAAATATACTGATGCACTTACCTGCCCTAAAAATGTATGTTAGATTAACGACTCAGCCATGGAGTAATTTATCAATGAGCTTTCAAACAAATTGTTACAGGGTTAATGATCTGTCACAAAAATGGCATGTTGCTGTAAACCTGGAAAATGTAAGTAGCCCATTTACACTTGTAGTGACTAAGGGCACCCAGTGTTCCTATAGTGAATGATGATGAATAAGTTGCGAGGTAGAGTCAGTTACTTATTCGGTGGTGTGGGTTTTTGCTCATGCCCTTCATTTAGGCGCTTATCAAGCAAGTCTTGGATTTCTTTCAGCCACCAAAGCTTCTACAAGTTGTTTGGGGCGGTGCGATCTTCCCAAACACAGATGCCTGGAGAAGGAAGACGTCAAGCCCGGACCAGTGCCAAGGCACATGGGCTGGCTGTATACTGCAAAGGACGCTCCTGAATTTCAGGTAGGTACGCTCGAATTGTAGGCATTCATATGTCAACATACCTACATAAGATGTAGGTATGTTTATAGCCTAAGAATATTTTTAGCGTCTAGGAAGGTTAGTTAGCATAGTGGTGCCCTAGTAGAATGCACCCCGACTTCTGATCCAGGGTTCGTTGGTTGAATCTCGGCCATCATCGTCGGCCATGCACCGATGGATTTTTCGTTTCGAAAGATGTATATGCGCATTATCACGTGCTCATAACGGTGAAGGAAAACATCGTGGGGAAACCCTTGGCTTAGTCAACTCCACGTGTGACCATGTCTGTTCTGTCCAATGACCATGTCTTTTCTGTGGGTACGGCCGACTAGGCTGAGAGGATGGTATTGATGCTGGGAAACCCTACTCGTATCTATCCATATCCCAGGCACTTCAGCGCAGCTCAGTAGGAACGCTGTAGTCAAGTGGCAACTTGTTAGTCACATCTAAATCATTGACGGCCTCTGTGGCGCAGTGGGCGAAAGTCCGCCTGAGACGCAGAAGGTTGCGGGTTCGATTCCCGCTGCGGGACAAATGTTTGCATGTTCTGTAGATATTTGTCTCGGGTCTGGGTGTTTTCTATGTATGATAAGTAAGTATTTACAAAAAAAAATTATATGTGTAGTTAAACAATCACGTGGTTCCCATAATACAAGCTCTGCTTAGTTTGGGTCTACATGATGCTGTGTGATTACGTCCCGCATTATTTATTATTTATTCATTATTTATCTAGACAATATCAAAGGCCTAAGTTTTTTTGGTACGTCGTTTTATTTGGTCTGTTTTAGTGGGGTTCCAACCCCCATCTTCGGAACCCAAGCCAAACTCACCTGCACGTGGTGCGCCCTGCCCCTGCTGACTTACAAACGAGGCTCTGGCGGCCGGCTGACTGCAGCGAGCGCAGCCCAACGCAGGCACAGCTAAATCCCCTGACCGACGTGCAGCTGTGTCGGCGGTGCGGGAAGTTGTGTGCTGCGATCACCGAATCGTATGCCGAGCGTGGGAATTACGGGCATATTACATATGGCCTTATATAGGAAGGTCTATGTCCAGCAGTGGACTGGTGGATGTGGTGGAAGTGGTCTACTCAATCTCACGGTGAGTTTTTTTTTGCAGTTGCGTTGCGGCTGGCGCCCCGGTCACATCGCCTGTCCGGTGCTCAGAAAAATCGAACAGCACAACTGCATGAAAGCCGGTGAATGCAATCCATGCGCGGCTGCCTGCGGCCGCCCGCCTTGCTCAAAGCCGTGCTGTGTGCCACCCAAGTGCGTGTCGGTCTGTCCGTCATCCCCCTCGTGCTGCAAAACCCCCATCTGCGGTCAACCGCTCATCAGAATCATCCGACACGGAGGCCAATACAGCATCTGCACAAAGCCTTCAAACATGTCCAACGCCCCGTCTGGACCGTACCCGCTCAAATACGTCCTCAACACAGATGACGACCAATCACCTAACACAAAATACAGCGTCGAAGCTAAGTTCAATGACTACCACTTTGACTACACAAGTTCACAATCTTCCTTTGTTTTGGACTTTTCGCCGCCAGAACAGAGATGCTATAAACCTTGCCCTAAGAAGAGCATAATATGCATGCTGTGTAAAGTCGAAAATTGCTGGCCAGCAAAGAGCAACTGATTGGACTGGATCAGATTGGTTTCAATATGGATGCCATGATCTTTACAATTGTAATGAAATATCACAAACATACCAGATCAAACAAAAAGTAAATAGATATTTTTCTCTTTTTGTTTTTCATTTTTAGTTAATAAGTTACTTTAGATCCTTACACTGAAGGTGCAAAACAGATGTACAAAGTTGGGGTACTTATTCTTTTCTATGTAGTATATCAGTCATGTAGTTCCTAAAATAAAAGCTCGGCTTAGTTTAGTGCTACCCTGATGCATGGGCTACATGATAATGTCCTGCTGTACCTAATCGTATGGAGACTGGCAAAGCCAAGAGGAAGGGTAGTGTTTTAGCAGTCTATGTGTATGTGTGTTTGTATCCAAGTTATGGTTGTTCCATCTTAGTGCTTAGATATACTAATCTCTAGATGAATGAGGTGTCAATCGATTCGTTATTATGGTCTGGGTGACATAGGCCATAGGCTACATTTTATACAAATGAAATCCATATGATGTTATATCCAAAAAAGGAGTGCCTGAATCATCGCCCATGTGGGAAGGCTCTCTGTTTGTTTCTTTTAGATAGACATAGACCCTTCCCAGATGGACGTTTTGCAGCGTTGCCAGTACGAATTTCGGATAAGGTACAGTTTACTCCCCAAAAAGGTAAGGTTTTTCGCGTCAAGGTACGGTTTTCCAAACTGCTGTGCAAAAAAGTTCGATTTAATTACTTAAAAATTACCGCGAAATTTTTTTGAGTTAATAGAGTACCTTGTTACCTATTGATTATTTATGTGAGCATTTATGCTTACCTACTATAAATTAAGTTAAACAGTGTAACCGTGGAATGTGATGGGTGGTAAGCAGCGCATTTTGTCGTGCAGCAAACTTGCAAAGACAATATCGCACGCTTAAAAAGAAACCGAAATAACTCAAAAATCTAGTTTTTTCAGAAATCGCGTCCAAAGTTTTGCAAGGTTGACTCCTGTTAAATTTTTTTCATTAATTAAAAATATATTTATCTTATGTGTATTAAAATGCATATAGGAGATAGTCAATAGATTACTCTTAACTGTTTCACTTAAATTTTATTCATGTAGGCCTTAGTTATAAAATTATGATGCATGAAAAAAAATAATGACTACTTATTACGTTTTATGATTAAAAACTATATAACTATGTAATATATGAAATGATCTAAAAACAAATAATTCTGTTAACTTTTAATAAAAAATGAAGTACTGTGTTAGATTTAGCTATAAATCACTTTATTAAATAAATAAAACATATCTTACTTGATTTATTTCTGAAAGTTACGTTATATTACTAAAACATGAAATCTTATTTGGTTTCTATTAATTAAATAAATGAAAGACATTGTTAATAATTACAATCTAATGTAATTATTACCCACGATTTTTATTATTATTTTATGTAATAATAAATACAGCCTTAACTACTGAGTAGGAACCTTTCTATGTTGCATTTATAATAGTTCAGTAGGTAGTTTTTCTTAATCCACATAACAAAATTATCAGAAACAGTATTGTATCAAAACAATCACTACGTAAGAAATAACGAACTTATATATTACTTATTAAAAATATAAATCACAGTAATCAACCACTAATGAATCAAGAGTAATAAACTAGCATCAACACTAACCAACAACTTGCCATAAAAACAATCAACATTAACTTAGTATTAGCAGGTATTGTACTTAGAAAATAGATAACTTTTGATAATTAACAGAGATAGATTCACTTTATATGATGGAGTTATAAAAATTGACATAGTACAAAGGAATTAGTCCTTTTGTCATCAGTTCTTTCAAGTCTTTCTTCTTATTTTCACTAAGTTCTTGTTTTTGTGTATAGGCATTGGTCAGAGTAATTTCCGCTAAAGGTTTCATTTTCTTTCTTTTATTTCTTACGTCAACTTCACTGTAAGCATCAGTTGCTTAATTTCGTTCCAATTGACGTTTTGCCCATTCGTGTTAATACTATAATTATAACTCCAATCTTCTTGTAGGCCTTTAATATCCATAAACGATTCAAACGTTAGTTCGTAGGCATTAATTGCTGGTCTACTTTTTTTAGCGTTTTTAATCAAAGCTATGTACCGATCAGGGGTATAAATGGGGCCAGATTTTAAGTTTTTCTTAACTTCTTTCTCTATAAGGCTATGGACACTATCTGCCTCGTTCTGTGTATGACCTCTTATGAGGAATTTATGCGTAATACTGTTTATATTCAAACAATTTACAGCGTACATATATATAACGTTGCTATGTATTTGAATTTGTTTCGTCCACAACAATTATCAGAATAGAAGATCACATTCTTTTCGCCATTCATTTCTTCATTAGATATATCTTTCAAATAGTTCCAGACACAAGTTCCAATTTCATTTGCTCCACGTTTTGCATCTGACTCTGTCCAAAAATAACAATGAACATGGTCATAAGCATTGTTTTTCTCTTCTTTTTTTAGTTAATTCAGTTAGTGTGAGGTTGTAGCTATTGAATTTGGATTTATAGTAGAATGCTGAAGTATCACCCCTAGGACATTGTAGCACTGCTTCTAAGTCATAAATAACGACTTTGTTGCATTGATCCACACCTTTACGATCATTTAATTTTTCACGTCTGCACCTCCTAACTCCTTCTCTTTCAAATATTTTTGATATTTTCCTTCCATTACTTTTTTTTGATCATCAGTAGAGTTAGTGTATGAGACACACAGATCGCACTGGTCTTTTTTGGGTTGGAAAAAGCTCAAATTAAATTCAGTTGTAAAAATCTTGTAGTATGCAATGTAATTTCCAAGCTCCCTGCCTAATTTCGTTTGCTGTTCTACAAAGTCTTCATAAAGATCTTTGATAGTTTTACCACCGTCAATATATTCACTTATGGTAGTAGCTCTCACATAATGTGATTCGATTCGAGGAATAGAATTTATATGCTTTCATAGATCATTTAGTAACTGAGTACTTAGTTTCTTATGTTTTCCATGTTTTCCGCGTAAATCTTCAATAAGAAAGCCACCATCACTTGTTTTTTCTGTATAGTGAATATCATTCGATCAGAGATATCTAAAGTGCTTTTAAAAAACAGCTTACATACCTGTATTTTGCTATCATTCACAGTAAAGTAATATGCATTGTTAGGTTTTCGGGGCCTTTCAGCATTAGTTAGTATTATGTTATCTGTGGCATTAGTATATTTATATTTAGGCTTGACATAGACCAAACATGACTTTACATAAGCTCTTTGCTTATATAAATTGCCTAATTTCCTAAAATCATCAAACAATTTGTACATGTCATCGGTGTTTATTTTATCCGTACATTCAAACCTACATTTCTTTGTACAAGCTACTTTGAGGCAGCGGCTTTGAATTCTGTTGCTTGTTTTAGACATAGAAACGTATGATTTTCCTTGATTTCTCAATCGCTTTACCTTATTTTGTTTCCATTTTTCAGGATCTCGCGTACGTTTGCGTCCTCTTTGTTGTATCTCATTGTCAGAGTCAGAACTTGATGAGTCCGAGCTAGGTGGTACTATAAAGTTCTTGTCTTTATGACCTGCAGCTTTAGCAAATTTGTCTTCGAAATTATAGGTTGGATCATCAACATCGTTATCTAGATCACTTTCATCGGTGTATAAAGGAGAAATTACTATAGGCGGATTAGTGGCAGAACGCTTTGTACTTGCTGAATTTTCTAACGATCGATACACAGAAAGATGCCTATCTGGCTCAGACGTATTCTGAATGACGTTTTCCTCTTCATCTGATACCGCAGTACGTTCGCTGACAGATAGTAACGGTGTATTCTGCATGACATTTTCTGCCTCTGATTCTGCTATCAGGATATTGGCAGGTAGTTCTTGCGTATTCTGGATAGCATATTTGTCCTCTAAATTGGCAATGGAATCAAAGGGTCCAGTTTTTGCACCAAAAGTGTGCTCTGACGAGCTGTCAGAATTTGACGAAGACAAAGATGAGCCTGAAGCCTGAACGGTTGAACCCGAGGAAGACGAGCTTGAGGATGATAAGTCAGATATCTTTTTATTTGCTACAACTTCTGCTGTTTTCATATTTTCATCGCTCAACCCGCTCAATGAAGTAGTGTCGCTGTCATATGCAGGAACTAGACTAAGTGATTTCTCCGTTTGAGTGAGATTGATCTGGAGTGCAGGCCGAGGTTCCTAAAAATATAAATAAGTTATAATACTATAGCAGATAAAAGTTTTGTGAGCACTAAAACGTTTTATACCTACGTTTTATATCTATGTCTATCCAGCATTATTTTTTTTGTTAAGATTAAGTAGGTTTATCTTATTTAATTCTTTTACCATAATCTCAGTACGTATTTCAGTATCTTCCATTTCTGTATCTGTATTAAGCAAAGTTGGAGACACATTGACCATGCCCAAAATTCTTCTACTTCTCCAGGACATTTTCCAAAACAGCAACCTATTAAATCAGAAAGGGATAGAACTTGAAATATTTCAATGACAAGACAAAGACTTTTTGGCAAGTTAATCGTTAACTACAATAACTGTTATTGTGATTGAGATTTTAAGAAGTTTTTAATAATGAACTGATCGATCAGTCTATACTCCAAAATATGTAATATCTTTTCAAACATAAAATGAAACAAATCAAGTAATTACTTTGAATTTCTCACAACTTTTCAAACAAAACTGAAATAAATCGTAATCATTTAAACATATAGTAATATTTTTTAAAAGAAAACTGAACTATTTCTAAAACACTACCTTTATGATTAAATATAAGGTACAAAAATTCGTTACCTGTTAATAAAGTAGTGAAATATTTGGTTATGTTCCACACAAAAACACGTATTGCTTGCATCATGGCCGGAGCATTACTAAAATGTTCAGTTTATGAGTATCAACCTGTCCACTACGATTTGTGGAAAAGAGACGAGTGGTCTTCTACGTCGCTCATTTTGCTCAGAATGTAACGGCTGTCAGGCTGTACCTATTCTCTTCGTGTAAATAATGCGTTTTATGAGAAAATCTCCAAACACCCCACTTTTGAGTTATTACGGTTTATTTTTTAAGCGTGCGATATGATGAAAAGGTACGGTCAAAGCTCAGATATGGGAAAGGTATGGTCGGGTGAAAAAAAGTATGGAACACCGTACCTTTTAGTACGTTCTGGTAACGCTGGCGTTTTGCTTGCGATTGACATGCGTATCAAATTAGACTTGCTAAATACACGCACGTCACATTCCACGTGACATTCAGCAAACCTGATTGGATAGGCATGTCATTCGCGCGACCTAATCTCTATCTGGAAAGGCTTATAGAATCTCAATTGGGGACACCATTTTTTTTCATTTTGAACGACAGTTGTCATTTTTATTAAATTTTATTTTCTAGTGTTTTTCTAATGTATGTTGTTTATTAGTCATGGTATTATAACCGTTATACGTTAGTTATAAGACACAAGTATTAGTGAAATGGAATAAAAGAAGATTGAACAGGAATTCTCTGATGAAGAAAATTGTGCGCCGATCGTTTTAAGTAAAATTCGCCATGGCTATAGCAGAAAACAGGACCTGACTTATAAACCGTACTACGTTGCCCCATATTATTATGAACATTATACTTGATACTGGCGAAATTGTGGAAACTATCCCAGAAGCCAATTAATAAAGAAGTGAAGTGAATCTCAATTGTTTTTTATTTGATAAGCATTCCACCTGAACACAACTAGTTTGAAAACAATTCAAAACTTGTTTTTATTTTTGTATAAGTATTTTTTAACGAAATAATAAAATATTTCGTTGTATGACATAGTGGTCGCTCTAAAATAAATTTTTAGACCTGATTGGATAAAAACTATAATTAATTAGCAATGAAAAGCTAAATACTTTCTCTATACATGTATGTGGGATCTGAAAGCAGTAGTTCAACAGAGCCTAACCATAAAAAATCAAGTTCATTTCAACATTTTATTTGCCAATTTGGCAAAACAACTAATAAAATAATAACAATAATAATTAATTAGGTAACTAAGGAACTACACTTAGCTGGGGTTCCCAGATTTCTGAGCTAGTGCAAGCATATTCTCATTGGCAATCATCTGAAACTCGTGGAATCTTTGTGACACTCGCTGGTTTGCTCGGAGGTACTTTTCCATGCAATTTGATGTGCACTTTTCCTGAAAGAGACAAATGAAATAGTAAATACCTAGTTGTACCTTACAGTGACATTAATAACCTATTTTATCTTGCACTAACGGTGTGTATCTATGCCTTACTATGCTAAAGCAGTAATGGTATACAATCTTACTTCTGTAGTTCTCAGAGTCCTGGACGTGAAGTCATGTACACAGTCATTGAAGCACAGCTCGGATAGTTTGTTGTACTGGACAAGGAAGTCTTTGAACTGGAAAACAGAATTATTTCTATAGAACTGTAAGGGACAAAAGTTTTAGCCGCCTAGCTCACTACACATAAAGGAAAGCTGAGCCCGATTTCCACTTTTCATTTAGGAAATAGTATAAAATTCAGGTCGCGAGTACAATTCCCTTTCAAGCGAGCTATCATTGTTACCTACCGTTTTGATTTGATCAGCTTCACTCAACATTTCAGGCGTTGCCATTTTTTCTAAGAAAATTTATTATAATGTGTGCTGAAGAAATTCACCAAGATGTCAATTTAGATCCAAAAAATTGCAGGGCAATTTGAAGATATTTATTTTCGAGGCTTTTTAAGCTTTTAGGTTAGATTGGGTTATATGTTTGTTACGTTCGTTACGTTCGTTCCGTTCGTTGTTTTAGAATTGCCAACACCTACTTATCAAATATAAAGTCGTGTCGCTATGCAAGCAGGCTCATAGTCATAAAAAAGAACCAAAACTGATTATATAGGCTGGGACTCAGGATTTCGTGGCGATCTGAAGGAGGGGATAGCATGTAAAAAAACAAATTGCATTTGTAACAAAGTAAGGATTCCCTAACTTGTTAACTCATTCGAGTACGTCAGAAGAAGCTTGAAAGCGCCAGTGATGGAAAATAATGTTATATAATAAGAGCTGGTTGATGTCAGCTGAAAAAAATGGACGGTTTGCGTGCAAGGTTGAACAGTAATCTCGCAAACAAAAAACATTATGTTCTTACAACAAATAACTGAACAAGAGACTCAAAATTATCCGTAATTTAATAAATAAAATAAGCTTTGGCGCGCAAAACTGTGCGCCGATCAATCTTTTACAGAGATTATTGTCCTAGACTAATTAAAATTGTCTATAAAAACCTCTCTATAAAAAAGGAGACCGTTTAGATAAAAAATAGCTATAGACCAAGTGCATTATAACATTTTCAAAATATACGAGGGTGCTATGCCATCCCGTCCTTGACGAAATATTAAACATAATTAAGAGAGGACATAGAAAAAAAGTAGTACTCTTATTAGATATGAGTAAGGCATTATGACAGGTTAACCTACAGTATTTTATTGAAAAAATTATATGGTACAGGTATCAGAGGACCAGTTTATTTTTGGTTTATTTCATACTTAAAAAAATCATGTTCAGTTTGTTGAACATCACGGCTACGCAAGGGTTTTTACTCGCTGCACGAGTTCTTTGATTACGAAACAACTACCTACTATATATTTAGTTTTTTTTTTTTGAGCAATTTGAGTTTTAAGTTACTTCATCATCATCATCATCATCATCATCAGCCTATAGCAGTCTACTGCTGGACATAGGCCTCCCCTAATGAGCGCCATTGCGCCCTGTCCTGAGCTCGACTCATCCAGCTTCTACCAGCAGCCTTTCGCAGATCGTCACTCCACCTGGCCGGTGGTTACTTAGTTCGTAAGAATTTTGTATTATACTATGCCACCTAGCAAATACCAAAATTTTGCTATGCCCTAACAGGGTTCATGTTGAAACTTTAAACATAGAATTTAAGACCTCTGTAAACTACATTTTTTATCATGTTTTTTATTGTAATTATGTATTAGGTTTATGGTACAAAATGTCTTTTTGACGAGTTTTAAATGAAATATCAAGCTATAATAATAATAAGTTTTTATTGAATAAACTAGTGTAAATACTTAGGACTAGAAAATTATTCACGTATCATTCAAGAATCAGATAAGTCGCTACGAGATCATTTTCGTCGTCATAACATGTTTTGTCCCTAAGAGAAAAGCAAAAGTCGTTATTTCTAGCGACGTGGTCGCTTAGTTGGAAGGACTGATATTGATCCGACAAGGTAAACTCCCTAGACAGAGAAAGCTATAGACGACGAGATAATTCATCTCATTCTTTCAAGAAAGAGAACTACTTATGCGTGCTTCATGCAAATAAGGGAGACCGCACTATAGATTTGCTGTCCCTTATCGCGTGCCGGTTTTTTCGTTGTTGAGCGCAACATTGCGCTAAACAAACTTTGGCAGCTAGCAGCAGTTTCGGAAGATTTTGTGAAAAACTTGCTTGAAACTAAATTATTACCTGGAAAAATTATGTTTCATCTATTGTAAATCAATAATAACAAATGAATGTTATGGATTTCTCTATCAAAATGGATCGGTGTAGTGTATTTTGGTGCAAAAGTGGCAGTGATCAAAACATTCCGGATTTGTCTTTTCAAGCGTAAGTATCGTACTTTTGACGAGGTATTTATTCAAAAATGGATTATTAACTAGACTTCCACAATAAATAACAACATTTAGAGCAGAAATATGTAAGAAAATAAGCCAAAAAGTGAAATTCAATTTTGTTTTGTTTTGTTTGGTGTTGCCGGCATTCGAAATGAATTTTGCCCACTGCACATTAATTTTTGGCTCAACTTTCATTTATTTGTAGTGAGCTAGGCGGCTGGAACTTTTGTCACAGATAGGTCTATATCTAGGAAGCCTATATCTAAAATGGCGTAGTGCGGAACCAAATAGTTTTTGAGATATGATTATTTGAAAATTCAACTTCTTTTTATTTATGGCCTCTGTGGTATTTTTTGGTAATTCGACATTGACAATGATATTTCTCGTTATAAATGTAATACGTTGAATAGACAGTCGGTTATTAGATTTTTTACAACCACCTGGAAATCCTTCTCGCAGCAGTAGGTTCTAGGACACCCCAACTTGAGTAGCAATATCACAGAACTGACGCAGATCACCCCGATGCCACGTAGTCTTGTGGTCCCTATGCGTAGATTGGATATAAAAAATGTGGAACCAGAAATTCCCGTGGAAGATCCTGAGTGGAGCTAGCCCGCGAGGACGAGTGGACGAAGCGACACTCAGGGCCGACGAGGTCAAATACCCGAATCAAATATACATTTTTATGATTTGAAACTGTTTTTAAACTGATCATAGGTCATAGGCCCGTAGTAGTCCGGTAGTGTGTTTTGGCGTATATTGTTTAATTTTTTTTCTTTCGTTAACCTCAAAACGTAATTCATTTTTTCTCGGAAACTGTGAGTTTCCCCCTTTTAGAGGGAGGGTCCTCACTCCCTCCCTGCCCTTCCCCACCTCATAAGCTATAAGCTATAAGCATATAAACAAAAGTCGTTTCATTTTTTATTAGAACTTTAAATAATATAATTTCTTTGGTTCATTATTATTTGCATAGCCCAGTTTAAAGATGACGTTTTAATTTCAGGATAAAAAACCAAAGGCCACGTAATTTAATGGATGGTAACTGAAAATACACCTTTATGTCTCCAGTTATGTGAATCTTCCACAGTATGTATAAAAATCTTTAATCTTTAATCTATTTTGATACTGATTTTATCGTTTAAAAGCCATGTGCTATATTTGGTCAACCTTGACAAACCGAAGTTTTAATGAATGTATAGGAAAAAAGACCACGAAAACCAAAGAATTCATTATTTTTATATATGTTGTACTATTAAATGTTAGGTTATTGTTATTTTTAATATTATCATACCTACAATGATAGAATTCGTTCATTTTTGTTTTGGTTTAAAACTGTTTTTTTATTTCAGACTAGAGAACCAGAGGCTACGTTAAATCAACGGATCATTCAGATTTAACGGATTCGGGATTCGTCAGTCACAACTGACAGCATTTTTTGACAATACACCTATATGCCCCCAATTATTTAAATCTGCCACAGTAAGTAAGTATCAAAAAGCCTAAGCTATATTTTATCAAAACCGGGTAAGTGAAACCCAAGATACTGCTTGCCTTCTCCGAAGTACCCGCAAATTAAATTAGCTAGTTGTGGGTTCAATTCCCACTGCGGGGCAAATGTTGCATGTTCTGTTTGGGGCTACATTATGTTGTGTGATTACGTCCCGCATTATTTATTTATTTACAATGGACTTTGACTGACAGGAAAAAAATACTTTAATGTTAGCTCCATTTTTCAAAAAGTTTTCACTAAGATTTTATACTAGCTTCTGCCCGCGGCTTCTCACACAGCTGGTGTAGCTCTACATAGTGTGCAATGACAATTTGTTATAAAGGTACACCTAGTTAACTACCTACAAAGCCTCGGTCTGCCTACTATATAACCCTATTGCTAAATTTACCCTTAGACAGGGTTTATGTGAGATACCTTACCTATAACCTGTAACATAATGCAATTTGACACCATGTAAATAATTTACTCTGGTGATCTTCGCAGATCATCTTGGTTAAGGACCACTTCGTCCGGACACTACTTATATGGGTGATCTGGATGGCATTTAGATCTGAGCGCTTCCGTCCTTCGGAAGGCACGTTAAGATGTTCTTCCCGGCTTTTTCAGTTGTTAGCCATGTCGGAGGCCTTCGGGTGGCCTAAAAATTCTGACATCAGAGTTGGCCACTATTTCATACGAAGAAGAAGAAGACCAATATATTCCATGCCTCAATTCATATGTTTCATTATCATCATCAGCAGCGCCATTAATAGCTTGTTATTTTTCCCAGCCAGAACGATGTCCGTGTGTAACTTGTAAAAATAAATAAATTTATTGTATTGTATTTTATTTTGTATCTAAATTTTGCCTGAGGGAGAAATAAACAATACTCAATACCTTTCGCCTTTATTATATTAGTAGAATTGCTAGCCTTTTATGTACGCATTTTCTACAGATTACGTTTGTTATGTTCAAATACTGAAATTAATTTTTGATTACTGTTTATAGGGTAAATCACCATCATACACACATAGAAGGCTGCGAAAAAAATTGCGTTGGACTGCTGAGCTATTAGAAGATACGCGAAAAACTGCGAGCTCTTGGGAAAAAAAGTTGGTGTTTAATAAAAGAGTAGCGAATTTAGAAAATATGATTGCAGAATCGAAAGCATAATTTTCTAAATGTTGAAGTTTTTGAAAAATAAAAATATATTTCCTATGATTCTATTTTTTTTTGCATGTAGGAATTTTGAAAGCTTATACAAGAAACATAAAGACATGCGTGAACGACAACTTAGGACACAAATAAATAATAGGATATTTTTGCCGTTCTGTAAAAAATTAATGCAAAAGATATCTTTATTCATGTCCGTTAAAATATTCTCCCCGAAGACATGAAAGATTTGACACTTAGCCTTTTTAAAATAAGACTTCACAAATGGCTTGTAGATAAATGCTTTTATACGATCAAACGAATGTATTAAAACTAAATAATAATTTACTATTTTTATTTCTTCGTTTGAATGGTTAGTTTTCATTTTGACATATATTTATTAAGTAATCTTGATTGTCAAATTAATTATTGTTAATTAAAATTAACCGATATCAATGATAATTAATGACATATAAACATATGACAATTTAATATTTGCACGCTTCTGTAATGAAGTATAAGTATGCGATCCACATAGCCTTTAAGATCCTTTCCATTGTAATTGCTTGTAATGGCTTGTAGATAAATGCTTTTATACAATCAAACGAATTTATTAAAACGAAATAATAATTAACTATTTTTATTTCTTCTTTTGAATGGTTATTTTTCATTTTGACATATATATTTATTAAGTAATCTTGATTGTCAACTTAATTATTGTTAAGTAAAATAAACCGATATCAATGATAATTAGTGACATATATACATATAACAATTTAATATTTGCACGCTTCTGTAATGAAGTATAAGTATGCGATCCACATAGCCTTTAAGATCCTTTCCTTTGTAATTCTGCTCGCAGTTTTTCGCGTATCTTCTAATAGCTTAGCAGTCCAACGAAAATTTTTTCGCAGCCTTCTAGGTCTGTATGATGGTGATTTACCATACTTTTATGCAATTAAATATAATTTGATTTGAAAATTATATAGGTGGTGCATTCAATCAAATTTGCTAAACATCCTTCCTTCCCTTACATATTATCAAAAGTCATTATAACTTGTTAGTGAAGCAGATTATAAATGAAAAAAATTTTCGTCATGAATATATAAATTGATAGATTAATCGTTTACCTGCATGACAATAATTTCTTGTTATATTTGTTTGTCTTTGAATTCCTTGTGCAATATGCAAATATTTTACCCATTATCATCATCAGCCTATAGCAGTCCACTGCTGGACATAGGCCTCCCCTAATGAGCGCCTGAGTTCCTGTCCTGAGCTCGACGCATTCAGCTTCTACCAGCAGCATTTCGCAGATCGTTACCACCTGGCCGGAGGGCGTATTATCAGTATATTTTACCCAAATCTATGGAAATTTTAATTATCTGGCAACCCTGCAGTTGAAATGAGAAAGACAAGGGTGGCCACGCACACTATAAATCTATATATATATATACTTAATCTATGGTAAACTCCATCACTCCTCGCACATCCGTCTGTTTTGTCAATATCAAAATCAAATGACTGCTACAAAACATCAAAACTCCTTGGTGTTGAAATGTTGAATCTTACACAAATGCAAGCAAACAAACGAATTCTCTTCTCTATCCCACTTCGTAATGTTTGTGTGATGGTGTGATGTCTCTGTTTCATCTATGCTAAAACTCTACAAAATGCGTGCTGGAATAAAATGAATGAACTGAGAAATTATTGAATGAGTGAACGTGAACTTCATTGAATGCATTTGTGAATGATGATTTGTGATTTGTGAATAGTGTTTGTGAATTTTATTGAAAGTAATCATTTTCTAATAAAATCTAACAGAATGGAAGAAATCGGCATTGTTTTACCTGAGAAAGTAAGAAAGCACTTCATACATTTGCTATTAAGCGGAAACATATTACCACTGTACCAATATTTACTGAAGTTTAAATATTTTCCAGGATGACCAAACCACCGATGTCAAGGGACTAACTTACGTCGGTCCCCAGTCCTTCGAGGAACTGGAAGCTGAGGATCTTTACACTAAATACAAGGTACATAAACATACCGTTATTTGGGAACACAGCAAAACTAACATATAGGTACCTGTGTAACAAAGGATTCATTTTACACTATTTCAGAAACTTCAAAGAACACTGGAGTTCTATGAGGTCCAAGAGGAATATATAAAGGATGAACAAAGAAACCTCAAGAAAGAGTACCTGCATGCTCAAGAAGAAGTGAAGAGAATCCAGTCAGTACCATTAGTTATTGGACAGTTTTTGGAAGCAGTTGATCAAAACACTGGAATCGGTAAATAAATAACTTATTTAGTATAAAGTATTGGCCACTTGCACTAACGGCCTCCTATCTCTAAGTAACCCCTAAAGTTGGTATGGCAGTGGCAGTATCAATAATGTCATGGAGACTGTAGGTTAAATGTCCAAAGAACAAAAAAATTCTATTTGCAGTCTGTATTGTTATAAATTAAGGCTATTATTCTTATATTGTTCTAATCCCTTGGCCATCAGCCAACCTCCCAGATTTTGGTTTTAATTATAGTTTCCTAGAAGTAGATTATTAATTTTAAAAAGTGTATGGAACACATGACAAACACCTGTGATGTTATAAACATCTCAAGTTACCAACTTACTCCTGGATCTCAAGTGTATTGCTCATGATACACTCTTCTTCAAAACCGTATTAATCTGTTATTACTTTATTTCAGTGGGCAGCACTACCGGCTCAAACTACTATGTCAGGATCCTGTCCACCATCGATAGAGAGCTGCTCAAGCCATCCGCCTCTGTAGCTCTACACAAGCACTCAAATGCACTTGTTGATGTGTTGCCACCTGAAGCAGATAGTTCTATCTCTATGTTACAAGCTGGTAAGGGTTCTGTAAATGAAAGGTGCCTAAAGGGACCCTATTATAACTACTTACTCAACGGGTTGTATCGTCTTAACCGTAATATATAGAAAGTCATACATCTCAACTGCACTATGAAAATATCAACATTGAAACTGAATTTTATTTCCTATACAGATGAGAAACCAGATGTTCAGTACTCAGATATTGGAGGAATGGACACTCAGAAACAGGAGATCCGTGAAGCTGTAGAGCTACCACTGACCCATGTGGAACTGTACCGGCAGATTGGTATTGAGCCCCCACGAGGCGTTCTTATGTATGGACCACCAGGCTGCGGGAAGACTATGCTTGCGAAAGCTGTAGCTCATCACACCACAGGTAAGATTCAAGAAACCTCATCTTGGTATATGTGAAACCCCAAACAATTTTTTTGAGATCAGGCGGGACTTGAACCTGCATTTTCTCTGCTAAAGCCAGCAGCCAGCAGTACTCTATGCCAATTGTACAAGCGACAGCCTGTAAACAGTGACTACCCACACTTCCATAGATATTATTCACTTCCCTGCACCACTATAAGTTTATTATCAATTACATTTTTGTCGATAGCTCCACCTTCCGGAATCATTCTATACACACATTCTTTAATGGCTTACCTACATGGTACAGCAACATTGAGATAGATGGCGCTATTTTCAAAAATACCTTTTCCAAGTATATTTTCGTATTGTTAGTTTTTAAAAGTGAAAGCAACACATCATCATCAGCATAGGCTGATGCGCTCATCTGCTCTATAGCAGTCCACTGCTGGACATAGATGAGCTCCATTGCACTCTGCTCTACGCATCCAGCTTCTACCAGCAACCTTTCGTATATTATCACTCCATCTAGCCAGAGGGCGCACATATGGATAACAAATTAATTTAGGATATAGTCAAATTGAAAGTAATATATTTTTTTTTATTACAGCTGCGTTTATCCGCGTCGTTGGCTCAGAGTTCGTACAAAAGTACTTAGGCGAAGGTCCGCGTATGGTGCGTGACGTGTTCCGTCTAGCTAAAGAAAACAGTCCTGCTATCATCTTTATTGATGAGATCGACGCTATCGCTACTAAGAGGTGAGATAGAGAAAATTGTATATCTACATAGACATACTTCATATGTGGAACAAAGGTTTCTCTTTAATCTTTATCATGTACACCTCCAAGGAGTGGAACACCCTACCTGAGTATGTGTTCCCGATGTTTATAATCTGTGTGTGTTCAAGTCACAAGTGAACGGGTTTCGGCAAATGCAAGCCTATTAAATACATATTATATATGTTATTGTGCAAAGGAATTCATACGGCAATGGATAACGGCCATGGATTAATTTGTAAACTAAATTGAGGAATTATATTGTTTCTAAGGAAACTTTTAACGAACTGAAACTTAGTTTTTCTTTATAATTTATCAATTTTCTTATAACAACACTAGGTAACTCACAAAAGTAGCTACTAAATGTTACTAAAAGGCATGTCAAAGTACATACTAGTAGTACTAGTTTAACTAGTTTAGTACTTTATCTACTCCTAAATATAAAGTACTTGATTTAAACCCTATTCCTTCTTTCAGATTTGACGCCCAAACTGGCGCTGACAGAGAGGTCCAAAGAATCTTGTTAGAGTTGCTGAATCAGATGGATGGTTTTGACCAAACAACCAACGTCAAAGTCATCATGGCAACTAACCGCGCTGATACCTTGGACCCTGCCCTACTCAGACCGGGTCGTCTTGACAGAAAGATTGAGTTCCCTCTCCCTGACAGGTAAACCTCTTCTGTGTGGAAGATAATTATTAAAAATATAATTTAGACTAGAAAAACGAAAAAAA
This sequence comes from Horisme vitalbata, assembly GCA_951804965.1. Taxonomy (NCBI): domain Eukaryota; kingdom Metazoa; phylum Arthropoda; class Insecta; order Lepidoptera; family Geometridae; genus Horisme; species Horisme vitalbata. The sequence continues at coordinate 9,332,385 of OX638102.1, forward strand.
CATTAGTAGTTGCATACACTTTCACTAAACCAATCATCATGACATTCCGCATACACGTAGTCAGGGGTACTGAAAAGGACTGGGTACTTGTCATCCAGAAAATAAGTACTGGTCGTGAAGGCTAGGCAAAGCCGCAGGCAAAAGCTAGTAAATCATAATTTAACAAAAACGAAAAGAAATAAGATGATTTTCAGACAATGACTTGGCACATCACAACAGTTTGTATCTCTACTCTTGATTTCAGGCGTCAGAAACGTCTGATCTTCTCAACGATCACGGCCAAAATGAATCTATCAGAGGAGGTGGATCTGGAAGAGTTCGTAGCACGCCCCGACCGTGTGTCTGGCGCCGATATCAACGCTATCTGCCAGGAGGCGGGAATGCACGCCGTGCGTGAGAACAGGTGAGGGCCACACTAAATCTATACCTGATTAGTTGGCTGATAAGTTGAGAGAGTTCCAGTATAATTCGATACACAGCTTTTGATTAGAGGCAAAAAACCGACAGCTAGTGGAACGACGCGTTCCATGTTCGAGCGTTCTCATTGGTGCGCCATTAGGCTGGAGCTCGCTCCAATACTAGCGATTTTGAATCGTGAAGTCGAAATGCGGCGCATTATGCGCTGTATAAAAGCTGTGATGGCGCTGCAGTTTCTATTTCTATTCAACAAATAGAGGCGATTATGTAATAATAATATTGTTATAGACCCACAGATAACATTATGCCTACTGCTAGCTAGACCTTAAACTTGGCCACTAGTTCACACGAAAAAAAAAATGATATAGTAGTGCGCACTTTACGAAATTATCAATTTTTTACAGTCAACACAGTCAACACTGAAAAGTCAACACAAGTATATCAGTCAACCACAACAATTAAACTCAATTATTTTTTTCAGGTATATTGTACTCCCGAAAGATTTCGAAAAAGGATACAAAAACAACATCAAGAAAGACGAGAGTGAATACGAATTCTACAAATAATTATTTTATTAGAATTGTATAAAATAGGTATCTCACACTCATGAATAAAAATGTCTTTCAAATAATAGCTGTTTAATTAACCGACTAAAAAAACGGAGGAGGTTCTCAAGTCGACGCGTATATTTTTTTTATGTATAACGCATAACTTTTTATAGAGAAGTTCAATTTTGATCATTTCTTTTTTTATGGGAAAGGGTATTCTTCGATGTTGGTCCCGTATAAATTTAGAAAACAAATTACAACCCGTTCATACGCTGATTGTAATGAATGACCACGCATAGCTTTTTACATAGCCCGATTGTGATCTTTCTTTTTTTATTGGATAAGGTTATACCTTGAAGTTGGCTATAAAAAAAATGGGAAAAAGTCTACCATATGGGTGGAAAAATTGGGGTGACTTATTGTTCACTCACAGATTTTAATACTAAGTTGTGTATAACGTAACAGTTAATAGTTATAGTAAGGAAGGCAGCTATTTTAAAAGTAATCAAAACTTTAGCCTGGTAGGTTAAAGTCACGAAAAAGTATAAAATAAAAACTTTCAAACCAAAAATTAAACTCTAAATTACTTAGGTATACTTACATTACTATAACGTACTTATTGAGGTTAAATAAGAAAAGTTTATTATTTTTTGCGTTCCAGTTTTTCGGCGGTTCAAGTTTTGGTTAAAAAGTTTTTATTTCTAAATCCTCGTCTCCGCTTAGGCACAATGTTTCAAGGTTAAATAAGGGGTCCAAAGATCAAATAAAATTATAGAATATTTATTTCAAAATCTATATTTCAATAACAGTTTATTCAACAATGGGATTTTATTTATAGTACAAAATATATTTGGCATAAACCTTAAAGAATGTGTAAATGGAATTGATTGAAATCCCATTCACATGCTTGTGATGAACATTAATAACAATGTAAACTTTCATTTGTCAAGCTTAATTAAAAAATATTATAATTTTGATTTCCTATACAAAAATAGAGATAACTCATGATTTGACAAAGCTCAAGCTTTTTTTCTCAAAAAAGGTCGCCTCTCGCAACTCAAGGGGAAGTTGCTTGAACAATTAGTTCAGTGGCTCAGTCAGGCAGGCCGCTCAAGCTCGGGCCTTATCCGAACAAGTTCTAAGCTCGCACATGGCCCGATCTAGTTGGCAAAATAGCTAAAACCACCGATAGAGGCGATTGAGTCAGTAAAGTAAAAAAAATCAGATATGAATAATTTTTTCAATCCTTCCTAATTTCAACAGGGTGAACATACAAATCATCATCAGACATAGACAGATCCGGGTTTACAGCCCTGAATCGGACGCATCATATTACTCCTTTATTCAACGCCTTCTGGGATAATTGTATCAAAAATAATGGTTTGTGACAGCAATCTTATTAAAGCTTATTAGAAAATTTCTGATTATTTAGATGACAAAAAAGCTTGGGATGAAACTGTCTCCAACTCACTCAAAACCAATGTAATAGTTCAGAAAAAATATTGTGAAACTGACATTTAAAAAAATATAAGCCTAGCAGAGTTTCTTGCCCATTCTTCTCTGTTTTTGGTCACGTTACGAATTGGTGAAAATTAAAAAAAAATACGATTCTAAGTGTACTGTAATGTGCGTACTCAATAAAGAAATTTTCACTGTCACTTTCACTATCCGGTCCTGCGATGTCGATAGGTGAACGCACTGTAGGAGGACAGATTTTTTCGTCTTGTACGACGGATGTGTCATTGTTTTATTTTTCTAGCTTTTTTCTTATTTAAGTTGTTTACCGAAATATTAGAGTTTTGACCAGTATACGTTAGTAATTCAACACAAGAATTCTCTGATGAAGAAAATTTTCGCGATCGTTTTTCTATTTGCTATATATTGCCCTGACTAAACGACTGGACTTATAAACTGTAATAATAAGTATCCCAGAAGACATTGAATAAAAAGTTATGAATGAACTACAGTATGACTTTCTATACAAAGAAAATAACATTAAAATACGTTACTGCGCGTCTGATGCATGCGATGCTAAAGGTGGACGCGTAACTTTACATGATTGAAATGTATTTAATAAATTTTAATACTAAACTACATTATAAGGCACTAATTCTAATTAAGGCTTCTGTGACAACTACAGTTTTAATAATTTTCCTATCAGATAAATTAACGATAGCTGCCTATAAACATAAAACGTATAGATAATTCTCATTTGTACCAACCCACACCAAGGTGACAATAGTTTAAGATTTTAATACGAACTGAACTATGTAAAAAGCCTCACCCCCTAAGGTATAAATAATGATGCTCTCACTAAGACTGAGATAACCAACCAAATGAGTCAGTGCATTAAAATATTCCAGGAAAATAACACCAATTTTGGTTATGTTAGTATGATGAAGTTATTTGAAGTTAAAGTTTCCAGAAAAACTGCATTAAAACATCGAATTGGATGAATGAATTTTTTACTGATTTTTCCAACTTTTTCTCTTAAGGCGAGTATAAGGGTCAAACCTCCCTTCACATGATATTCTTGCTGAAACTTTGTATTGTTATTTTCTAGGCCGTGAAGGTTTGCTATTTTGCATAACTACGTTCAGTGATTTTATATCTTCAAAAATGTTGAAAAGAGCGAGCGAGAGAGAGGTTTGACAAGTCAAACCTATCGTCGCCTTAACAGTCACAAAACTCATTGTTTCGAGGACTAAGATTACTTCAGGATCTGATAGAATCAAATTAAAAGCAGAAACACGAAGTTGAAATTTTCTCGATACAGATCATAGAAAAAATTACCATTATTTAGCTGTTTTTTGAGATAATTCACTATTCCACCTTTATCATGCGCACCGCCAAGGAGTGGAACGGTCTACCCGAGTATGTATTCCCCGATAATTATAACATGGGCATCTTCAAGGCGCGAGTGAACAGGTTTCTTCTTGGCAAGCGTGCTCCATCGTAGACTGCATATTCACTTACCATCAGGCTAGTTGTAGTCAAACGCAAGCCTATTCAATATAAAAAAATAACAAACTTTTTAGATTTCAGATTAGTACATTTTTTTTTTGTTATTAAAAAAATATGGTGTACATAATCAGCCAAAATTAGACCTTAAATATCCCAAGACAATGCAAGATTCCAGAGTGGGTTGGTGCAAATAGTATTATATTTCCTTATATTAATTTCCCTTTACTACAATATTGAGAAGACCCTACACAACAATATAAAAAGATATCTATGTTCTAATGAATAAGGCATCAGTTTTTGGGATCACAGTAGGTAAGGCCAGGTTCATGATTTCTTTTTACATATTAAGTAAATATTTTGTGACTTATTAGTCAATTAGGACATGATTACTATGGAATGTTTGTAAACAGGCGATTCACAATGTCAATTAAAAATAATCAAAAATATTAAAATAACTTAGTAAGTACATACATAACATAAGGCTAATACTGCTTTTGAAACAATAATTTTGTGGCACTAGAAAAGTAAATCATTTTTTTTTATCAAACATTACATTAAATTTGTCGTACTAATAATTCAGGCATTACGAGGTTTTTTAGTACTCATAACTTTATACAAATTAAAAGCATCCTTATGCATAGTTAACGTGAACAATAAGAGTAACTTTTTCATCAAAATTTATTAAAATGAGTAATAAACTTTTTAAAGATTGTTCTAAAAGTAGAACACATTGTAAATGGACGGGGTGGAAATTTCATTATACCGTTTAAATTCTACATTACGCAACTACCATTACATTAAAATATAAGTTAGATGCATATAGTCATTTTAATTTAATACTAGAAGTATGTATAAAGAATGTTATCAAATTAAGTAGCAATGGCTCATACAATTCTACTGTATCAACAGTAAAGTCAAGGAATGTGATATTACATTTGAAATAGATGTATAGTCTTAGGTCGACATAAATAGTTTCCTTTATATGCTTAATCTGCGTTTACACAAAGAAGGTATAATATAACATGATTGTATTCTACATATTCCATTTACTATTTGGTTAGGGTTTCAAACCTAAAATAAGTTGTGATAATGTAACATGAAATCTGTTATATGTAAATACAACATGTTATTTTTAAACAACTTCAAAAATACAACCGAATTGAGAAACTCTTTTTTTAGAAGACGTTTAAAAAGGAGGTTCTCAATTCGGTTATATTTTTTGTTACCTCATAACTTCGTCATTTGTGAACCGATTTGGGAAAGTATTTTTCGTTTGGGAGGGTGGGTATACTTCTCATTTGGTCAAATTTAAATTTGAAGAAATAATAGTACCACTTCGGAATCGGTATCGGTTATCGATTTTTCATGCATGCATAGATTGATCACACTGGGAATACTCAATAGTCAAATAAATAGTTTTATAGATAAGTTTTTATCAACATGGCAATGGTCGACTTACGAAACTAGGTCTTGATAAGTGTAGCAAATTGCATTGGCAACTAACAAGTCATGATTCTAATGAGGATTGGCATTTCGTCCAAATATCCGGGAAGTTACGAATAATCATACTGCTGTTGGATGTTCGTCTGCAACAAAAATTACGAGTTGACTTTTATGGAATGAGAAGAAGACATTCCACCCTTTGATCATTCTCATTGAAGCACATGTTTTTTTAAACATAAATAAACATGTTATCACAATTCACACTTGTTCATCATCATATCATCAATTAGCCCGTTAAGATCCACTGTTGACACCTCCCCTTTATCACGCCACTCTTTCTCGTCCCTTTTAAACCTCATCCACGGACTTATTAGTTATCCAATGTTACGGTTACTAAGATACTAAGGTCTGGAAAAGATCACAGTAAGAGATAAGACCACCTATTTTACATCCATGATTATTATTGGATATGTGGTGTACGGGGTTCCAACTGGGGTGTACGGGGTTCCAACTCCTATCTTCGGAACCCAAGCCAACCCTACCTGCACGTGGTGCACCCTGCTAAACAACGAACGGGGCTCTGGCGGCAGACTGATTGCGGCATAGCACAGCCTACATCGGCACAGCTAAATACCCTGGCCACCGACGGGCAGCAGCGTCGGTGGTGCGAGAAGCTGTGCCCTGCGATCCCCAACCCGCATGCCCAGCGTGGGGATTATGGGCATATCCCCCTTTATTAGGGGAGGCCTATGTCCAGCAGTGGACTGATATAGGCTGGTGTGGTGGATGTTTATGTTGGTGAAAGTATAAACAAGAGTTTTCTATCTATCTACTAGGTTCAACGCACCTGTGGCGTAGCGGTGGGTGGGTGTGGCGCATTCTGATGCGGGTTCGGCATTAGAGGGACCAAGAGCGCAGGCGGGCCGGCACGCCTCAGGAAGGGATGGTGCAGAAGCCGCTGAGCGGAGTGCCTCTGAGCTGGATCCCGCACTAACGCGCACTCGACGAATGCGATCAGGTCGGCTGGACAGCGGGATGCGCCACGAGGCCTCGGGGGCGGCATGTCTCTAATGCGACGCATTGCCTGCAAACAATAGTTTAGGCCTGTTCAAAAACTGTAAACAGAGCTAAGTAGAGTAAAAATCTCTTTAGTCAATAGGAACCTCAAAACCCACTCTGATCAGCTTATAATTTTTTAACGTCTTTGTTACAATTCTTATTCTTAACTACTGTATTTTGAGGGAGCTGGAGACGGTCGGAAATATTATAATAACCTTTATTACAGAGATTAAGCCTAACAACATTTTTGAATATGCTATGACCTAGTTATGTCCACACTGTGCCCCTTTTCGCACGCCTCACAACGCAGTCAACAGCGCACGTACGGCATACGCTAACTTTAAATTATTTTCCAATCCCTCGGAACCAGTACTTTTATACTGGATGACAGGTCTTTTCTGTATCCCTGATCGGTATGCGAAATTTCATAAAGATCGCTTGAGTAGATAAGGCAAAAACTAAGTTTAACAAACCAAATCGAAAGCGTTCGTACCTGCAACGGTGGTTCATTGAAGAATGGCGGTTCACCATCTACCATCTCTACCAGCATGATTCCCAGCGACCACACATCTACCTCCGGACCGTAAGGCAACCGCGATATCACTTCGGGGGACATCCAGTAAGGCGTGCCTACTAGAGATTTCCTTTTCGGAAGTTCCTGGGGACAAAAACCTTAATTAGTTGGGATTTAATGTTCTGTAGAACTGTAGAATAATTTTCAGGTGTAGGTGAATATAAAATGTTAGGTACGAGCTGAATAACACTTTATTGCGTCGCAGCTATTTGTTTAATCGTTTTTGCGGTGTGAAAATTCTGTTTCTTTTTCTATTCTGTGCCTCAAGATTATCTTGAAGTTTAGTGCACTTTCAATCTTTAATATTTAAGTGTTTACTTTTCTATAACAATTTAAAGGATACTCATAACACATAATGTATAAGAAATTAAGGATTGGCCTTAGACAAATTAAGTAGGTACCTGGGATACTTGAGCACAGAATCCAAAATCTGATAGCTTTACGCGTCCATCTGCAGTCATAAGTATAGAGTCCGATTTGATATCCCTGTGAATAACACCTTGACTGTGAAGAAATGCCAATGCCTGGAACAAAATAAACTTTTAAAACAAGTTTTTACAGAAAACAATGAAAAGGATTATTCTAGATTGACTAACATTTTAAGATACTCTGCACTGTTATAATATGGTACACTTATCGCAGTCCTTTAGCAAGCGTCTATCATAATAATTGATATTCTAACTATTTGTCAGGAAAAGAACATCGGTATGTAAAGATGTTGGTCCCGGCTTCGTCAGACGTTTAGCCATTTCGGAGGCCTTTGGGCGGCCTAAAAACTTCGACACCAGAGTTGGCCACTTGCACATATGAAGAAGAAGTGAAAGAACTTTCAAAATAGGTTCAGCAGTTTTTGAAATTACCCCTTACAATCATATAATATTTTAATAAATCTTTATAATAATAGTACTAAATATCATCTAAACGAAGTTGCGAATAGGTCGGCTAATTAATTATGATGTTTACAAGGAAACAAATCAGTACAAGAACAATCACGTGGTTCATGGTTGCATATTATGTTACTTGCAAAGGGAAAGTAGGGTACTCAATTTGTACTTACAATACACAACTTCTTCAAAAACATGTAATTAGACCTTTTAGAAATTTACTACATATTTGTACAACAACAAAAATTCTATTTGTATGTCAGAGTTTTTAGGTCGCCCGATGACTTCCAACATGGCGTAAGAATGCATTTTTTTATATTATTTCCATACAAACGTGGTGAGATGATTACTTCAATTGTTGACGGGGAGGCTTGCTTAAATGAGTCTTAGATGATCTGCTATTTGCTTGAGCAACTGAACATCAAAACTAGACTCTCCGCTGTTTGTTACCAACAAGTCCTTAGCTACTTTGGCCACAACGCCCGTAGACACCCAGACAATCTTGAAAAACTGGTTGTGGAGGGAAAGATAGATGGAAAGAGACCTCGCGTACGATTATCACCCAGCCGTTGGTATGACCAAGTCAAGCCGCTGACGGGGCTCCCTTTGACTGCCGCCTTGAGGCAAGCCGAAGACAGAACAGCATGGAAGCAGCTCATCAATACCTCGATAAAAGTCTTTCAGGACGGGGACGACCTTCAGCAATGCAGAATACGAGGAAGAAGATGATCTGCTATCATTTGACGAACTCAAATCTCAAATGTACTTACTTTGAGGCATTGTTTGCAGACAGTGGCGATTTGTTCCGGGTCCATCCTCGCCCGAGTCACGATGTCAGTGAGCGCTCCACCAGCCATGTATTCCATTACGACCCAAAGCTCGTCTGCTACGAGGTATGACGCGTGCATTTTGACTATGTTGGGGTGAGGATAATCTCGCATTATTACCTGCAAAGAGAAAATTGGGATTGAAGTATGGGACATAGCGGCTTCTCGGATATGGTTATTTCTTCAGCTAAGAAGTCTACGGCAGTTCATAATCCTTTCCCTGTATTCCCATAATCACCTTGCTCGGGATGCACAATTGCACAGTGCAGGAAAGACGCTATCCGACCAGCTGCGAAAGGCTGTTGGATGTGTCAAGCTTAGGACAAAGAGTAAAGGCACCTATTAGGGGAGGTCTATGTCCAGCTCTCCAATATTGACTTACTCTAATGGGCTGACAATGATGATCTTGGGTAGCAGGATTATTGATGGGGATTCAAGATTCATTTATTCATAGTATTTGGTACTTAGGACTACTGGGAATGTCCATTGCACAATGTCCATGCTATAAAGACCGTAATAAATCCTTCTCCGAGTCTATAAAAGGACCTATTTGTGAGGTATTCTTACAATCACCACAACTACAAGGGCGGTTGGTGGTAGCAGTATTGGTGTTATTTAAGCTTGTGGATGCTACTGCCCATCCATCCTCTTATTTAATCACGAGATCGCTTTCGACATCCACACTAGGAAAGGAACCACAACGGCCAGTAAATGAACTTACAACTTCATTGAAGAGCAACTCCCTTCTCTGCTGCTTCCGCAGATTCATCATCTTGACTGCGACGCGATGTCTCGTCTGCGTGTCTGTGGCTGCACAAACCACGCCCGTACTGCCTTCGCCAATTTTGCTGAAGCCGGTTAGTGTAGCCCTCGGATCGCCTTCGCTCACCACCAGACGGAGAGCCGCTCGGAACTGAAATTATATTATCAATTAGACCATCGTCATTATCCACTGATCTACTTCACCAACAGTATAAGCATCAGTAGAGCGATCACGATTATTTCAATCTACGTCAGATTGTCGATCGTAAGCGTAATGAAAATTTTTAGCCGATGAGAAAGAGTTATTTTGAATCTACGCTTTAATTTTCATCTATATTGGCCAAAATTTTAGGTTTACGATACGAATACTTTTGGCTCGTCTTCGTGATCGAGCCTCAGTTTGTGCTTATTTGTGTTCACGCTAATTTATCAATCGATAGAACGCAACATTGAATAATCGTATGTTTCTTTAACCCTTTGAGTTGCCAGTGCAGTTAGTTTGGTGGTTCAGTCAGGTGGCGCTAGCCAAGTTTTTAACTACTCTTTGGTCGACCCTCGTACCACCTTACTCTATCATTGCCACATTTCCCGACCTCTTAGTAATTGTTCCAATGAAAAATACTAAATGAACGTAGGGAGAATGCTGCGAAAGATGGGCGCCAGTCGCCACGAGTTGCTCACGTTCTATTTACTTATAATAAGTACGTTTGAGCTAATGGCAAACTCTGGTGTCTGCTACCACTATACCTATCCCGCTATAAACTGCAAATACTCGCGTACAAGTGCATGTGCCACGCCTAGTTTTCAGGCGTTTGCTGTTCCACGATTCTTGTTCTTTTGAGTTTTTACCAGTTCGTCGGCAGTTTTAGGTATACCTAGTAAATATAGTAGGTATGTTTTGTTTTGAAACAAAAAAATATGGGTTAAATTGTTTGTGGGCAAAGTTTTACCTCACTAAGGGCAGCTACCATTTCTTTTGTAGTTAGAAGGTTTTATTCTAAGGAAACTATAGGTTTATTTTGAAGAAAAAAGAAGGCTTTTTGAATTTTTGAAAAAATATACAGTCAGCCCAGGAAATGACATTTGTCAAAAAAAACAAGTGGGTTTTAATAGATTCTATCTTTAAATCGCGAAATTTTATCAAATGGTAAAATTTCGCGAAAATTAAATAAAAATCCATACATGTTTAAACTATTATCATCATCATTATCATCATCATCATCATCATCATAATCATCATCATCAGCCTATAGCAGTACACTGCTGAACATAGGCCTCCCCTAATGAGCGCCATTGCGCCCTGTCCTGAGCTCGATGCATCCAGCTTCTAACAGCAGCCTTTCGCAAATCGTCACTCCACCTGGCCCGAGATAATAAACTATTAACACTAATGAAACTGTGTCACTTGAAACAATTCCCAAATCCGGTGGCAAGCCGGAAATTTTTGAAACGACTCGTTACTAATTGAGCGAGTTAGGTAACGCGAAATCTACCTTCACGCGTCAATTGCCGTTCACGCTTCGGCGCTAGATAGTATTATGTAGTTAGGGATGGTATAATCAATTCTGGCACTTTCATTAAATTTTACAAAAGAATAAATAAAAAGGAACTTCAGACGTACTGCCAACTACCATCCGCATCAAGTGGATATTCCATTTAACAGAACTAAGCGCTTCTAAACATCATTTATAATGCACACTGCTAAAATATGGAATCAGCTGCCAGAGTCCGTTTTCCTATTGACTTAGGACTCAAACGGCTTCAAAAAGAAAGGTATCTTCTGGGAAAGCTCGCCCCATCGTCGACCTCATCCTTGCCCATGCAAGTCTCGAGGTCAAAGAGGCCCATAAAAAAAATAGTTTTTTACAACCTGTTTATGTAAAATCAAACCAAAGCAATCTTGAAAGAATGATAATAATGTCCTATCTAGATAATATTGACATTAAAGCTTAATTCCTTGCCTGCCGACAAGCAGCAGCGTCGGGGATGCGAGAAGCTGTGCCCTGCGATCTACAATCCAACATGGGGCATATCCCCCTTTATTAGGGGAGGCCTATGTCTAGCAATGGACAAATATAGGCTGGTGGGGTGTGGCATAAAATCACCTTTTTTTTCTCAACACACAACAAATGTGAATAGCAGGATTTATGAGTGGATTGGTATTCAGCACAGCTTGGCTTACCTGTTCATGTGTCAGCCGCAATTCATGTTTGGATGCCGCAAGGGGCAGGTTTTGAGGGGCACCTGGGACAGGGGGTACTCCATGTTGATGCCGAGGGTATCCTTCACCTAAAAATAAAAATTCATAAGTACAGAAAGTTGATTGATAAAAAAATAGCCCTGTTTGGGATCTATCACAAACTTTGTGACACCTTTATTCAGCAGTGGAAGTAAGGCTGCGGGTTAGACCCTAGGTAACCATTCGGTCAATGTATCACCATGCAGTCATCAGTCAAACACACTAATGTTGGCATTTTTAATAATTATGTTCTGTAATGGATCCAAAAATCCAAACTTTGCAATAATATGCAGATAGACAGATTTCTGAGAAGAAGTTTCCTTACTGTATAGCTTAAACCTTACTAGTCCTTGACTTTTAAATAAGCCTAATAGGTTATACTATAGAATTATAATCCTATACCTTACTTGAATAGGGTGATCAGATCACGAATATTTCAACCTGAAGTATCGTAAGTATAATAAAAAAAATGTCCAATGACAAAGCAATATTTAGAATCTAAGCTTTCAAATTGGCCAAAATTTATTGTCTACAATACGAATACATTACGCTTGTCTTCCTGATCGAACCTCTGATCTCGAAATGGGCAAAGTAGTAGTTTTGGCATTATTACACATTACTTTTTTTTTTATCACACATTATCAGTTCTGCTTAATTCTTATATGAAGTGGGACAAAACTAATGCTTCTGCACTAATGTCCCGCATTGGGGTGTATAGTGCATTACCCCCCTACTAACCTGACCCCAGCCAGCCCAACTCCTTAAAATAATGGAGAAAGACTGGATTAGGAGCAAACTTGCTCTAGAATTCCTGATACTGTCTGGGTTTGTGAGCTTTGAACAAGCAGTTTTTGTAACCCGGATTTCGTTCTGACTTTGTTTGTGGCTGCGCAGTGTGCTTTGGGGCTATGATGATGTGTTGTGAAAATTTTCTAGCAATATTTATTCATTTAACTAATCCATTTATAAAAAACAGCAACAACTACTCTGCATGCTGTTGTTGACACATTGAGTTCGAGCTGGACGGATGCTACACGCCATGCGAGGTTATGAAGCGTCATTTAGTAACTCATTTGCACACCAAAATGGTCGGCGCCGGTCAGTTCGAAGTCACCACACCACCCACACACCACACCAGCCTATATCAGTCCACTGCTGGACATAGGCCTCCCCTAATAGGGGGATATGCCCATAATCCCCACGCTGGGCATTCGGGTTGGGGATCGCAGGGCACAGCTTCTTGCACCACCGATGCTGCTGCCAGTCAGTGGCCAGGGGATTTAGCTGTGCCGATGTAGGCTGCGCTATGCCGCAATCAGCCAGTCACCAGAGCCCCATTTATTGTTTAGCAGGGTGCACCACGGGCAGGTGAGGTTAGCTTGGGTTCCGAAGCTAGAGGTTGGAACCACATACACCCTGAAGTTCGAAGTCAATGTGTCAACAATTATTAACAGCTAGTAAACAATTGTTTGTTAAAAATGCAAATTATCAGTAGAACTTACCCATATTGATATTGTTTCCATTGTGTGAGTGGTGTACTCCCTGAGGCATACTTTGAGGTGGATGATTGTGTTGATAAGGCACATTAGCATTCTGTATATTTTGATATGTTAGTGTCCCTTGTTGATTGTCATTCATATCCATAGACCTGATGCTGGGGTCGTGGCCATGTTGATTCCAATCCACTGGAGATTCAGGTATAGGCTTGTTCAGGCCATAGTTACTATGGTCTCGTCTCAGGCTTGGGAATTGTTGAGGGGCAGGTGGAACAGGTGGAGACTCTTCGGGAACAGCAGGAGGCACTTTAGCTTGGTTACGTAAGTCTCTTCGAATATTTGGTGGGCTTGAACTTCTCAAGGAGTTTGATCTAGCAACATTTGATGTTTTTGGCAAGATTACTCCATTTTGTATGGTTTGAGGTTGAGGTGCATGTGATGGAAGTGGACGAGGTACTACAGAAGAAACTGGCATTAGTCTGTGATCTCCTCGGACAATGGTTTTTAAGTCGAGGATTTCTGTGGGTGTTATTTCTGAGGGATCTACTAGCGGAATTGGTCTGTTGGTCGATTTTAAAATCTGAAATATGAAGTTAAGTAAATATTCAATTTATAATGATATTTGCACTTATTTACAACATTTATTCAGTAGAACTCTGTAGTATTACCTGGTTGTTGCCTACAAGTGAAGCCCATTGCGGTGGAAGTCCTACAAACTTTCCCTCTCGTTTATCGAAGTCTGTGTGCAATCTATGTTGGAAGTTTATTGGATTGGAAATTTCAGGCTTTTTCTTCTTCTTGGAAAACATCTTACCTAATTGATACAAGAAAACTGATGTTATAAACTCATTTTTATAATTGTATGACACCAAAAGAAACTATAACTATTCGCTAAAGCGGAAACAAAATCTCAAATAGAAAAAGAAAGCTCACCTGAAGACACTTTCTACTCGGTAAGTATCAACATTGATAATCGAGTTGATTAACAATTCTGGCGCTTTTTACCATGCGCAAAATGGAACAATAGCAACACACTTATTCAGCAACCGCACTTAAAGATGTAAAACGGCACACAAACTGAATTTTTAATCAAAAGCATTCCGACATTCCTCAGCGAACAAGCAGTGTACAACCACTTTTACACACTACACACACTATTCCACTAACACAAATTAAATTAACTTTATCCTATTATAAACAATTGGTCGTTCAGCTAAGGATTAGAAGAAAAGAGAAAAATCACAAGAAAAGAAATACGTAAACGTAAACTTCATCTTTTCACACTGCCACTGTTCCACAGACTATTAAATAATGGATACTTTTTTTTTTTTTTTTCTATTAGCCACAACCCTCGACAGAGAAAGCAATAGACGAATAGATAACTTCATCGCATTCTTTCAAGAAAGAGAACTACTTATGCGTGCTTCATGCAAATAAGGGAGACCGCACTATAGATTTGCTGTCCCTTATCGCGTGCCGGTTTTTTCGTTGTTTAGCGCAACATTGTGCTAAACAAACTTTGGCAGCTAGCAGCAGTTTCGGAAGATTTTGTGAAAAACTTGCTTGAAACTAAATTATTATGTTTCATCTATTGTAAATCAATAATAACAAATGAATGTTATGGATTTCTCTATCAAAATGGATCGGTGTAGTGTATTTTGGTGCAAAAGTGGCAGTGATCAAAACATTCCGGATTTGTCTTTTCAAGCGTAAGTATCGTACTTTTGACGAGGTATTTATTCAAAAATGGATTATTAACTAGACTTCCACAATAAATAACAACATTTAGAGCAGAAATATGTAAGAAAATAAGCCAAAAAGTGAAATTCAATTTTGTTTTGTTTTGTTTGGTGTTGCCGGCATTCGAAATGAATTTTGCCCACTGCACATTAATTTTTGGCTCAACTTTCATTTATTTGTAGTGAGCTAGGCGGCTGGAACTTTTGTCACAGATAGGTCTATATCTAGGAAGCCTATATCTAAAATGGCGTAGTGCGGAACCAAATAGTTTTTGAGATATGATTATTTGAAAATTCAACTTCTTTTTATTTATGGCCTCTGTGGTATTTTTTGGTAATTGGACATTGACAATGATATTTCTCGTTGTATTCCCGGAATAGACAGTTGGTTATTAGGTTTTTTACAACCACTTGGAAATCCTTCCCGCAGCAGTAGGTTCTAGCACACCCCAACTTGAGTAGCTTAGGTTCTAGATATATCACAGAACTGACGCAGACCAACCCGATGCCACGTAGTGTTGTGGTCCCTATGCGTAGAGTGGATAGTGGATATAAAAAATGTGGAGCCAGAAGTTCCTGAGTGGAGCTAGCCCGCGAGGACGAGTGGACGAAGCGACACTCAGGGCCGACCAGGTCAAATACCCGAATCAAATATCCACTTTTATGATCTGAAACTGTTTTTAAACTGATCATAGGTCATAGGTCCCTCTCCCGATAGTGTGTTGTGGCGTATATTGTTTAATTTTTTTATCTCGTTAATCTCAAAACGTAATTCATTATTTTCTCGGAAACTGTGAGTTTCCCCCTTTTAAAGGGAGAGTCCTCACTCCCTCCCTGCCCTTCCCCACCCCGTAAGCTCATTACATATAAAGAAAAGTCGTTTCATTTTTTATTTGAATTTTAAATAATAGAATTTCTTTGTTTCATTATTATTTGCATAGCCCGGTTTAAAGATGACGTTTTAATTTCAGGATAAAAAACAAAAGGCCACGTAATTCAATGGATGGTAACTGAAAATACACCTGTATGTCTCCAGTTATGTGAATCTTCCACAGTAAGTATAAAAAAACTTTAATCTATTTTGATACTGATTTTATCGTTTAAAAGCCATGTGCTATATTTGGTCAACCTTGACTAACTAAGGTTTTAATTAATAAAGGATAAAAGACCACGAAAACCAAAGAATTCATTATTTTTATATAATTATGTTGTGCTATTAAATGTTAGGTTATTGTTTTTATTGTTATTATCATACCTACAATGACAGAATTCAAAAAACTAGATATTCTACAAGACAAAATATTTAGTACAAATTCCGCTAACTTTCTCTGACAAGTTCCACAAAATGCATACGCATGCACCGCAATCCCGCCCGCAGATTCACATGTTTAGCGCTCTGCGGAGCAACACGTCTGCGGAGTTCTGCGTCGTTGTTGTTTTTTAGCGACGTCGACGTTGGTGGACAGCGAGTCGATCATTCCTGAGGATGCCTTATGGGGAAGGCGAAACATTGTCGAATTTCTGTTGAGTTTCTTGTGTATTTATGTTTGTGTCGTTTCTCCAAGCTAGTTGCAGGTCAACGTGTTGTTTTTATTTGGTGGAAGAGTAAGTAGACGGTTGCATTTATTTATGATTGCATGTTTGCTTGTTCTTTCTCTGATTTGCGTGTGAATCTGCGGGCGGGAGGGCGGTGCATGCGTATGCATTTTGTAGAACTTGTCAGAGAAAGTTAGCGGAATTTGTACTTAATATTTTGTCTTGTTATCTTGTAATGGATTTCCGCAAAGTCACGCCTGAGTCAATTAATTATATTCAAAAAACTATCAAAATTCAAAATTCATTTATTCAGTAGGAACTGTATAGTACACTTTGAAACGTTATTTTTTTTATTTACCACTAATTCGTAACGTGACCAAACAGAGAAGAATTGGCAAGAAACTCTGCATGGCTTATATTTTTTTAACGTCATTGTACTTAATATCTATTACATTGTTTTTGATGGAGTTGGAGGCAGTTTCATCCCAAGCTTTTTTGTCATCTAAATAATCAGATATTTTATAATAAGCTTTATTACAGAGATTACGTTTAACAACATTTTTGAATTTATTTACAGATAGATTAATCACGTCATTTGGGATTTTGTTAAAAATCGTAAACACATCCCTTTAAAAAATTGACTAACTTTATGGACCCTTACAGAGTAGGAACAGCTAGTTTATCTTTATTTCTAGTGTTAACATTATGATAGTCGCTATTTTTCTTGAACATGTTAATATGTTTTCGGACATACATTAAGTTTTCATATATATATTGGCACGGCACTGTCATAACATTTATATTTTTAAACTTAGTGCTAAGTGATTCTTTGAGAATTCGTTCATTTTTGTTTTGATTTAAAATTATTTTTTTATTTCAGACTAGAGAACCAAAGGCTACGTTAAATCAACGGATCATTCAGATTTGAGACGGATTCGGAATTTGTCAGTCACAACTGACAGCATTTTTGACAATACACCTATATGCCCCCAATTATTTAAATCTGCCACAGTAAGTAAGTATCAAAAATGATTAAATCAAATTTATCGTTAAATAGCCTAAACTATATTTTATCAAAACCGGGTAAGTGAAACCCAAGATACTGCTTGTAATTTAATTAGCTAGTTGCGGGTTCAATTCCCACTGTGGGGTAAATGTTTGCATGTTCTGTTTGGGGCTACATGATGTTGTGTGATTACATCCCGCATTATTTATTTATTTATTTATTTCCAATGGACTTTGACTGACAGGAAAGAAATACTTTAATGTTAGCTCCGGTTTTCAAAAAGGTTTTCACTAAGATTTTATACTAGCTTCTGCCCGCGGCTTCAAGACCAGAAGAAGAAGACCAATATGTTCAATGCCTCAATTCATATGTTTCATCATCATCATCAGCAGAATCATTAATAGCTTGTTATTTTTCCCAGCCAGAACGATAAACACCTTGTAAAAGCAATAATTTATTGCGTTGTATTGTATTTTGTATCTTAATTTTGCGTGAGGGGGAAATAAACAATATCATTACCTTTCACCTTTATTATATCAGTAGGATTGCTAGCATTTTATGTACGTATTTTCTACAGATTACATTTGTTTTTAGGGTAAATCATCACCACCTTCTTGTGTCGAAATAAATGTTTTTTCTTCTTCTTCTTCTTCTTCTTCTTCTTCATCATACACACCACGAAGGCTGCAAAAAAATTTGCGTTGGACTGCTAAGCTATTAGAAGATACGCGAAAAACTGCGAGCTCTTGGGGAAAAAAGTTGGCGTTTAATAAAAAAAGTTGCGAAAAGAAAAAAATAAAAGAGTAGTGAATTTAGAAAATATGATTGCAGAATCGAAAGCATAATTTTCTAAATGTTGAAGTTTTGGAGAAATAAAAATATATTTCCTATAATTCTATTCTTTTTTGCATGTAGGAATTTTGAAAGCTTATACAAGAAACATAAAGACATGCGTCAACGACAACTTAGGACACAAGTAAATAATAGGATATTTTTGATATAAAAATCAATGCAAAAGAATGCTTTATTCATGTCCGTTAAAATATTCAATAGTCTTCCCGAAGACATGAAAGATTTGACACTTAGACAATTTAATATTTGCATTTGCATTTGCAAGTATAAGTATGCGATCCACATAGCCTTTAAGATCCTTTCCTTTGTAATTACCATACTTTTATGCAAATAAATATGATTTGATTTGATTTGAAAATTATATAGGTAGGTGCATTCAATCAAATTTTCTAAACATCCTGCCTTCCTTTACATATTATCAAAAGTCATTAAAACTTGTTAGTGAAGGTAGAAGGGGTGTACGGGGTTCCAACCCCCATCTACCTAACCCAAGCCAACCTCACTTGCACGTGGCGCACCTGGCTAAACAACGAACGGGGCTCTGGCGGCCGGCTGATTGCGGCATAGCACAGCCTACATCGGCACATCTAAATTTTCTGGCCACCGACGGGCAGCAGCGTCGGTGGTGCGAGAAGCTGTGCCCTGCGATCCCCAACCCCCTATGCCCAGCGTGGGGATTATGGATATATCCCCCTTTATTAGGGGAGGTCTGTGTCCAGCAGTGGACTGATAAAGGCTGGTGTGGTGGTGTGGTGGGTAGGTAGATTATAAATGAAAAAAAAAATTCGTCATGCAGGTAAAGTATTAATTGATAGATTAATACTTTACCTGCATGACATTAATATCTTGTTAGATTTTTTTGTCTTTGTGCAATATGCAAATATTTTACCCATTATCATTATCAGCCTATAGCAGTCCACTGCTGGACATAGGCCTCCCCTAATGAGCGCCTGAGTCCCTGTCCTGAGCTCGACGCATCCAGCTTCTACCAGCAGCATTTCGCAGATCGTTACTACCTGGCCGGAGGGCGTATTATCAGTATATTTTACCCAAATCTATGGAAATTTTTATTATCTGGCAACCCTTTAGTTGAAATGAGATAGACTCGGGTGGCCACGCACACTATATATCTATAGGTACTTAATCTATGGCCACAACCATAGAGAAACGAATTAACGAAACGAATTGTACCAACAAACCACAGACTAGACAGGTAACTTGCGACCTCGATTGATTGATTCGGAGTTAAACTTGCTAGACAGAGAAAAGAAAGAGTACTATAAACTATTATTATTTACAGCCGTCAGTCATAATAAAACTGTAAACACTTATTAAAAATCTCGCAAATCATGAAAGAAAAACGTAAGGACAAGCATAAATCTCACAAAAAGGCGAAGAAACATGAAAAAAGAAGGTGCCATGTAAGTTGGTAATTCAATGGTATATTTATTTCCCTCTGGAATTCGAAGTTTTTCAATTTCTGTTTCAAATATATTTCCAGTCTTCCAGTTCTAATGAATCAGATCAATGGGTGGAAAAGGAATCTACTCTAAAACCGGCTCCTGAGAGGGAAGATTGGATGGCCATGACTGGTGCACTAAAAACATACACTAAAGAAGACATCCGCTCAAAGAGAGAAGAAAAAACTAAAAACCACATTGATTCATACAATCCTGCTACCAGCAGTCGTGAGCTCAATCCTTATTGGAAGGATGGAGGTGAGGGTTTGCCCCAAACCCCTGAAAGCTTTCGGAAATCAAGACAATTCCTCAAACCAGCAGATGACGATGATTTTTATAAAAAAAAATCTAGCAACAGCAGAAACTCTGGTAGCTATATAACATATGATCTCAGCAAGGAAAGTAGTTCAGAAGACAGCAAGAAAATAAGTAAAAACAGTGAATATAACAGTAGGAGCCACAACAAACTACAAGAAAGAAACTACAATTGGAAAAAGAGTGACAGAACTAACATCAAAGAAGAAAAGACAAGAGAAACTACAAGCTATGAAGAGCCCATCAGAAGCACCTATGATGAACCTCAAACATGTAGCAAGGCTTATAAGCTAGATAAGGAACAAAGTAAAAAATCTGAAAGCATAACACAAAGCAATCTATACCTAAGCGATGAAAAAATGAACAAACTTGGAGCTAAAATTATAAAGGCAGAAATAATGGGTGATATGAAACTAGTAGCGGAGCTTAAAGCAAAGCTGGAGGCTGCCAGAGAGTATAGAAAACAGAACCCCAATTCTGTTATAGAGATGGATGATAGAGTTATGTTGATTTCAACAAGTAGTTCAGGAAATAGCAGGCCATTGGCTAAGACGACAAAAGGTGATGCTAAAAGTAAAGGTGGCAAACGAAAAGCGGAAACTCATATATCAGGGGAAAGAGCTAAATACTTTGGAAATGATGATAAGTACAACCTAGCACAGATGGTAAGTAAGCTAATAACATTTATGCTTATAGCAGATAGGAATATACAATCTGCTATAAGCAGAATAGGAAGGCAGACATGGGTATCCACTTGCTACAATCTTGGCATACCATTTATGCTTCTTTTACTCTCATCACATTCTTCAAATATGCTTGTTGGGTAAGGGTTCTCTTGACCTAGCTCCTATTTGATCAGAGAATGTATGTCCAAGTCTCCCCTTTCATAGCCTCTTAAATTTTCGTCCATCCATTCACTGCCCAGCCCAAATCACTTGAGCATAACTCTCTCTATCCTTGTCACTATATCTTCATTCACTCCACACCACTCACTTCTCGTTTATCACACTATTCTGCACTCATCTTTATAAGTTACATACTCTCATTTCTACAGCATTTATTCTATTTAGGTGTTTCTACCAACTTTCACTACCATATCAATGTTTTCTTTATTTATATTTATTTGGAAATGACTTGGAACGCCTAAAACGTCATGCCAACCCGCTAGCAAGATCACTTGTGAAAAAACTTTACAACACAAAGCGGTTAAAGAGAACACATGTCCTGGATAACCTGCTGCCAAGAGAAGGAGAAAGGACTGATGAGTCTGGATCCTAAACGCCACCACTATACCACTCATCCGCTTATAGTCCACCAACTGATCACGGGTCAACTATAAAATGGAACAAAAAAATATATATGTTTGGAAAACAAACAGTACTTAAAATCTAAACAATATTTAATATATGCAACTATTGACTATTTATAAGTTGACACTAATACTCCTCTGTTTTTATTATTTCAGTTTGAAAATGAGAAATATGGCAATAACTATGATGATGAAGCGGAATTAGCTAGAATTGCAAGCAAAAGCAAGAATCCTAATGATGACCTTGAAGATATATTCATGGATGAGATTTCAAAGAACCGAAATGAAGCTAAGGATGATGAGGTTGAGAAACAGAGGGCTATCAACCAACATGCTAAAATGGAGAGGTCTTTAGAAGGATGCGAATACTGCCTGGATTCTAAGAACATGTTAAAACATCTAATGGTTAGCTGTGGAAGCAAGGTTTATGTTGCTGTACCATCGAGAACTTCCTTAGTGAAAGACCACTGCTTGATTTCTACAATACAGCATTCTACATCTGTCACTGCTTTGGATGAAGATGTTTGGGAGGAAGTAATGGTAAGTCAACTCAAAATGGCTGAGGAAAACATTGTTAGGAAACCGGCATTTAGTGTTCCAATAAAAGCGGTGAAAGGCTTGCAACCTGTCATGTGAAACTAACTGCAAAAAATAGACATGTACTAAATCGAATGTTCCTCTGACTACCCCCTATATGGTATTCTTAATAGGTTTGTGCTTCCGTGCTTTGGAAGACTTATTTATAAAAGGTTGGTCCGGCTTTTTCAGCCGTTTAGCCATGTTAGGGGCCTTCTGACAGCCTTAAAACTCAGACACCAGAGTTGGCCACAAATTCATACAAAAAAGGAAGGATAGGTTTGCATACTCTGCAATATCTGATGATATCCATTATGGGGAAGTTGTAATTTTTTTTTTTTCTAATAAATCCAATTTTCCAGAATTATCGAAAAGCTCTGACACAGTTCTACAACTCTCAAAACAAAGATGTGGTATTCTTTGAGACAGCTACAAAACTTCACAGATTCCCGCATATGGTGATAAATTGTGTACCCTTACCTCGGGATGTTGGTGATATGGCATCCATCTATTTCAAAAAAGCTTTACTAGAATGCGAGGCTGAATGGTCAATGAATAAGAAAGTTGTCGATTTAAAGGGAAAAAATATAAGAAAAGGTGTACCGAAAGGTCTTCCATACTTTTGGATTGATTTTGGAATGGATCCTGGATTTGCACATGTGATTGAAGATCAACAGCTGTTTCCCAAAACATTTGCTGAGGTACACTTAATAAGAATTTGGAATAAATAAATAATAATGCTGGACTAATAATAATGCTAATCACACATTATCATGTAATGTAGCCCCAAACTAAGTAATTGGAACCACATGACTGATAAACTACTTATACATATTTTTTTTCTGTAAATGCATACATATTGTACTTAGAAAACACCCAGACCTGATGAGACAAATATTTGTCCCGCAGCGGGAATCGAACCCGCAACCTTCTGTATCTCAGGCGTACCTTCGCTTACTACGCTACAGAGGCCATCTAAATCAATAAATCACATAAATAACCTGTATACATGTTACTAGCTTCAGCCCGTGGCTTCGCTCACGAGGTACCCAGATAAAAAATAGCCTATATGTTTTTCCAAGTCTAGAACTACATTTATGTACAGGATTTTAGAAATCTGTTTTTTTTTACAAACATTGCTACCTAATAGGATAGGATTAATTGTTGGTAAGGACTGACTGAAGACTGGACGACTGGACTTATAAATCATACTATGTTGCCTCATATTATTATAAACAATTATTATTATACTTGATACTGGCGTAATTATGGAGGACTGTCCCAGAAGCCATTGAAAGAATTGAAGTGAAGTGACTCTATTTCCCAACAGAAATAGAGTTGATTGAGACCCACTTGCTTTAATCATTTTCTGGGCTGACTGTACATTTATTCAAAAATCCGAAAATGCCATTTTTTTTTTCTTCGAAATAAACTATAGTTGCCTCCGAAAAAAACCTTCTAACTACAAGAGAAAAGGTAGCTGTTCTCAATGAGGTAAAATTTTGCCCCACCCTGTAGAATACTATACTGAGATGCAAGAGATTCTGGCGTTTGATTCATGCTGCAGGAAACATGTTAATTATTTTATGTCATGGCAAAAATAGTTATTGACAAATTGATGATTGAATCTATGCACCTACATTATGAACTCTCAAGCATCTCAAGCAAAAACACTAGGTAGGTATTAAGATTATGATGTTTGCTTTCAGGAAATCATAGCTGGTATACTGGATCTGGACCATAAATGTTGGAAGAATACCCGAAAGGAATATGGTGACTTACAAAGAAAGAAAGTAATGGATTTTGTAAAGGAATGGAAACGTTTTGACCCAAACCATGGTAAAAAATATGACTCTATCCAGGGTTAAAAATAAAAAAGCAATACTATATAAATCAGTAAAAAATTGTGTTTAGTTTTTATAATTTTGTGTCTATGAAGAACTGATGTTATTGTTCTTAGAGAGATAGGTAATCAAATGAAAGTAATAAATGCCTTATTTTTTTTAAATTATTTTCTTTCACTCATCTAGATACCTTTCGGAAGGACTTTCCTTTATGTGTAGTGAGCTTTTGGGGGGTAAAGGGTGGGGCCTTTTAGGGGGAGGACCCTCCCCCTAAAAGGGTGAAGTGCGGAAACTCATAGTTTCCGAGAAAAATAATAATTTAGTTTTGAGGTTAAGTATGGAAAAAACGTAAACAATATACACCAAAACACACTATCGGGAGAGGGGGGGATGCGGTAGTGTTAGGGAAGGGGAACTTATGACCTATGACCATTAAAATCCTGTTTCAAATCATAAAAATGGATATTTGACTCCGGTATGGGCTCTCGCCAGAACTCTCACTCACGCATTTTTTATATACACTAGGGGTAGGGGGGTAGGGCTCTGTGTCGGTTCTGTGTTAGATTTCGAACCTAATCTACTCAAGTCGGGGTGTCCTAGAACCTACTTTTGTGAGAAGGATTTCCGGGTGGTTATAAAAAAAGAAACCTAATAACCTACTGTTTATCTGTGTCAATTTTTACACGACAAATTCAAACAATCATCAAAAACCGGCGGGAAAACAACAAAATATGTCATTGTCATTGTCAGATTACCAAAAAATACCATAAAATTGCCGCAAAAACCACGAGAAATGTCATTGTCATTGTTAGATTACCAAATAATTTGCAATCAATAACAAACAATAACATCAAGTTTGACGAAATTACGTGAAAAAATGGAATTTTCAAAAATTCATATCTCAAAAACTATTCGTTTCCGCACTACGCCATTTCAGATTTAGGCTTCCTAGGTGTAGCCCTACCTGTGACAAAAGTTTCAGCCGCCTAGCTCACTACACATAAAGGAAAGCTGAGCCAATTATTTTTGTGGTCAAGTCTGGCCCCCAGGGCCTTATGCAGCCAAGTTCATCTTAAACTTTTGCTATAATAATCTGTATTATTATCTGCCTTTCTTCAAAATTTCTTTAGTTAAATTGAAGTTAAAGTTTCACTATTATATAGGTACTGTATTATTCTTGGTCTTCCTTCATCATTTCTTCTATTAACCTTTGTCTCTCTGCTGCTTGGCGCATTTTTGTTAAAACTAATGATTCATAATCTTTATCTGATATAAGTGTTGGACCATCAACTGTTTTCTTAGTGGTTAAAACAGGCCTTTCGTTCACCCATTTCAATTCTAATGGATTATCTGGTAGACCTTTTTCTAATTCAACAGCCATTTCAGATGCTTCTTTACTAGAGAATTCTACCAAAGCACTTCCTTTCTTCTTTGGAGACATTATCAGAGCGATAATATTGCCATACTTTTTCAAGAATCTCCTCAGATTTGTTTCATCATAGCCACCATTATTTTCATCATTCTTGTCCGCTTTCCATTTTATTTTGATTCTATTCAAACTGGAATCCCATACAGGTTCGTTGATAAGTCCCATAGTTTTCTGGATTTCTTCTTTCATTCTTTTTTGTTCTTGTTGTAAGAGTGTACTGCCTTCTTTTTGTAATCTGGCTATTTCGGCTGCTAGTTTCTGTTCATCTGTAAGGTTGACATTACTTCCTGTTGCGGCCTCTCTTTCCCGTCTTTCTAGATCCTCTTTAAGTTTTTGTCGTTTACTATCGAGTTGCTGGTGTCTTATCTTAGCGGCTGCTTTAGCTCTGAGAACTTTGTCGTATGCGGCCCTTGCTGATACATCGGTAAGAATTTCTAATGCTTGAGAAAGTTCATGGAAGGCCTCGGCAGCTTTTGGGTCATCAGGATTTTTGTCTGGATGGCATTGCAATGCTTTCTTACGGTAGGCTTTTTTTATCTGTAAAAGTAAAGGGTTTTAATAAGAAACAGAAAATACATTGGACGGAACGAGCACAATTTTATTTCGAACTATTATGTACTTACCTCTGTTTCTGTGGCGCTGATTTGCAAGTCAAGTATAGCATATAAATCTATTTCATTTACATTCTTTTTTGTATTTGCCATTTCTGTGCTAAATTAAATAGTACCTAAATAGTTTGTTTTCGCGGAAATTAAGAAACTTCGCACTTCGCTTCGTTCGGTCGGCGATCCAAAGCTGCCAAGCCAAAGATAATGTAATCGGCAGTGTTGCCGTTTTTTATTTGGAGAAAATGCTAAAACTTGTTGCAGAAAATGCAAAAAAAATTCTAAATAACTTTTAAAAATGCTTAAATCCAAATTTTAATACCGAATAGCAAACTGAAGTGGTCTACTGATAAAATAGACGCATAGTCGCATATAACGAACGCAAGAGAAGACTCTGCTCTTTGGGTATTAAGATTAATTTGCATCGTAGCTTAATTACTTTCATTGACTCTTCACATTTTGCATGTTTTTCGGTGTAAATATGTTGCTTCAGTAAATTTTAGCTATTATGTTACACCTACAAAATTTGCAAATAATTAAACTCTGTCATCTTTTCCCATCATCTTTTCCCATGAGAAGCCGTGATATCGGTTAATTTTACTTAACAATAATTAAGTTGACAATCAAGATTACTTAATAAATATATGTCAAAATGAAAACTAACCATTCAAAAGAAGAAATAAAATTAGTAAATTATTATTTCGTTTTAATAAATTTGTTTGATTGTATAAAAGCATTTATCTACAAGCCATTACAAGCAATTACAAAGGAAAGGATCTTAAAGGCTATGTGGATCGCATACTTATACTTCATTACAGAAGCGTGCAAATATTAAATTGTTATATGTTTATATGTCATTAATTATCATTGATATCGGTTAATTTTAATTAACAATAATTAAGTTGACAATCAAGATTATTTAATAAATATATGTCAAAATGAAAACTAACCATTCAAACGAAGAAATAAAAATAGTAAATTATTATTTAGTTTTAATACATTCGTTTGATCGTATAAAAGCATTTATCTACAAGCCATTTGTGAAGTCTTATTTTAAAAAGGCTAAGTGTCAAATCTTTCATGTCTTCGGGGAGAATATTTTAACGGACATGAATAAAGATATCTTTTGCATTGATTTTTTACAGAACGGCAAAAATATCCTATTATTTATTTGTGTCCTAAGTTGTCGTTCACGCATGTCTTTATGTTTCTTGTATAAGCTTTCAAAATTCCTACATGCAAAAATGAATAGAATCATAGGAAATATATTTTTATTTCTCAAAAAACTTCAACATTTAGAAAATTATGCTTTCGATTCTGCAATCATATTTTCTAAATTCACTACTCTTTTATTAAACACCAATTTTTTCCCCAAGAGCTCGCAGTTTTTCGCGCAGTCGTCTTCTAATAGCTCAGCAGTCCAACGCAATTTTTTTCGCAGCCTTCTAGGTGTGTATGATGGTGATTTACCCTATAAACAGTAATCAAAAATTAATTTCAGTATTTAAACATAACAAATGTAATCTGTAGAAAATGCGTACATAAAAGGCTAGCAATTCTACTAATATAATAAAGGCGAAAGGTATTGAGTATTGTTTATTTCTCCCTCACGCAAAATTTAGATACAAAATACAATACAATACAATAAATTTATTTCTTTTACAAGTTACACACGTACATCGTTCTGGCTGGGAAAAATAACAAGCTATTAATGGCGCTGCTGATGATGATGATGAAACATATGAATTGAGGCATGGAATATATTGGTCTTCTTCTTCTTCGTATGAAATAGTTGCCAACTCTGATGTCGGAATTTTTAGGCCACCCGAAGGCCTCCGACATGACTAACAACTGAAAAAGCCTGGAAGAACATCTTAACGTACCTTCCGAAGGAAGGAAACGCTTAGATCTAAATGCCATCCAGATCACAGATAAGTAGTGTCCGGGCGAAGTGTTCCTTAACCAAGATGATCTGCGAAGATCACCGGAGTAAATTATTTACATGGTGTGAAATTGCATTATGTTACAGGTTATAGGTAAGGTATCTCACATAAACCCTGTCTAAGGGTAAATTTAGCAATATGGTTATACAGTAGGCAGACCGAGGCTTTGTAGGTAGTTAACTAGGTGTTCCTATATAACAAATTGTCATTGCACATTATGTAGAGCTACACCAGCTGTGTGAGAAGCCGCGGGCAGAAGCTAGTATAAAATCTTAGTGAAAACTTTTTAAAAAATGGAGCTAACATTAAAGTATTTCTTTCCTGTCAGTCAAAGTCCATTGTAAATAAATAAATAAATAATGCGGGACGTAATCACACAACATCATGTAGCCCCAAACAGAAGATGCAACATTTGCCCCGCAGTGGGAATTGAACCCACAACTAGCTAATTTAATTTGCGGGTACTTCGGAGAAGGCAAGCAGTATCTTGGGTTTCACTTACCCGGTTTTGATAAAATATAGCTTAGGCTTTTTGATACTTACTTACTGTAGCAGATTTAAATAATTGGGGGCATATAGGTGTATTGTCAAAAAATGCTGTCAGTTGTGACTGACGAATCCCGAATCCGTTTTAAATCTGGATGATCCGTTGATTTAACGTAGCCTCTGGTTCTCTAGTCTGAAATAAAAAAACAGTTCTAAACCAAAACAAAAATTAACGAATTCTATCATTGTAGGTATGATAATAATAATAATAACAATAACCTAACATTTAATAGCAACATAATATAAAAATAATGAATTCTTTGGTTTTCGTGGTCTTTTTTCCTATACATTCATTAAAACCCCGGTTTGTCAAGGTTGACCAAATATAGCACATGGCTTTTAAACGATAAAATCAGTATCAAAATAGATTAAAGATTTTTATACATACTGTGGAAGATTCACATAACTGGAGACATACAGGTGCAGTTACCATCCATTGAATTACGTGGCCTTTGGTTTTTTATCCTGAGATTAAAACGCCGTCTTTAAGCCGGGCTATACAAATAATAATGAACCAAAGAAATTATATTATTTAAAGTTCTTATAAAAAATGAAACGACTTTCCTTTATATGTAATGAGCTTATGGGGTGGGGAAGGGCAGGGAGGGAGTGAGGACCCTCCCTCTAAAAGGGGGAAACTCACAGTTTCCGAGAAAAATTTAATTAAGTTTTGAGGTTTTGAAAAATTTAATTAACGAGAGAATAAAATTATACAATATACGCCAAAACACACTACCGGGAGAGGGACCTATGACCTATGATCAGTTTAAAAACAGTTTCAAATCATAAAAATGGATATTTGATTCGGGTATTTGACCTCGTCGGCCCTGAGTGTCGCTTCGTCCACTCGTCCTCGCGGGCTAGCTCCACTCAGGATCTTTCACGCGAATTTCTGGTTCCACATTTTTTATATCCAATCTACGCATAGGGACCACGAGACTACGTGGCATCGGGGTGATCTGCGTCAGTTCTGTGATATTGCTACTCAAGTTGGGGTGTCCTAGAACCTACTGCTGCGAGAAGGATTTCCAGGTGGTTGTAAAAAATCTAATAACCGACTGTCTATTCAACGTATTACATTAATAACGAGAAATATCATTGTCAATGTCGAATTACCAAAAAATACCACAGAGGCCATAAATAAAAAGAAGATGAATTTTCAAATAATCATATCTCAAAAACTATTTGGTTCCGCACTACGCCATTTTAGATATAGGCTTCCTAGATATAGACCTATCTGTGACAAAAGTTCCAGCCGCCTAGCTCACTACAAATAAATGAAAGTTGAGCCAAAAATTAATGTGCAGTGGGCAAAATTCATTTCGAATGCCGGCAACACGAAACAAAACAAAACAAAATTGAATTTCACTTTTTGGCTTATTTTCTTACATATTTCTGCTCTAAATGTTGTTATTTATTGTGGAAGTCTAGTTAACAAGCCATTTTTGAATAAATACCTCGTCAAAAGTACGATACTTACGAATGAAAAGACAAATCCGGAATGTTTTGATCACTGCCACTTTTGCACCAAAATACACCACACCGATCCATTTTGATAGAGAAATCCATAACATTCATTTGTTATTATTGATTTACAATAGATGAAACATAATTTTTCCAGGTAATAATTTAGTTTCAAGCAAGTTTTTCACAAAATCTTCCGAAACTGCTGCTAGCTGCCAAAGTTTGTTTAGCGCAATGTTGCGCTAAACAACGAAAAAACCGGTACGCGATAAGGGACAGCAAATCATATAGTGCGGTCTCCCTTGCATGAAGCACGCATAAGTAGTTCTCTTTCTTGAAAGAACGAGATGAAGTTATCCCGTCGTCTATAGCTTTCTCTGTCTAGGCGGCGATCGAACATTAATCTTCTTCTTCTTCTTCTTTTGTGGCTTTTCATGGGTTGTCCACGAGTTTGCCAATGACAGTATTTATAGCTTTGATTTATAGCCTTAGGCTTATGACGAACATCAATCAATCCACAAAATACAATCAAGCAAGCAAGCTATACGTAAACAGCCACTTGTCAATTCAGTTCAGGAGTTCAATCAATCAAGCATCCATGGTTAGTGGTTGGGTTGGAATAGGGGTTGGAACAAAGGGTTAGAACCACGACGCGCGACCATCGCGCGACGGACTAAACTAAAATGTTAATTTATTGATGTTGACCATATTCTATGCACAAAATATTTATTCATGTGGGATAACATTTCTAGTTGTAGCAGGCCTCTTTCACTCCGCAGAATAGGTATAAAAATATACCTACTCATCGCCGCCCCCCTGGTCGTGGTTCGTTAGTTGGTTGCCGAGTTCTGCCCGGAACGAATGTCTCCTTGAGCAGCCGCGGCATTTTAGTTTGTTTTTGATAATGTATTGGGTTGGTTGAATAATATTATGAAAATGTAAATAATACCAATAGTAGGTACAGAACTGAAAGTTTTTCTACCAAATAATGCGTTGTATAGATATTACAGTCTCCCGTATTTACCAAGTACCTAGGTACAAGTTCTATTTGAATGCGGTACCTACCTTCATAAATAAACGTAATATTATAATGTAGGTATTTTTTCATAGTCAATTTTTGTGCCATTGGTAGGTATCTATTATATATATACCTATGCCGAGGCATAGGCAGCACTTAAATAGGTATTATGATTTTGATTATGTAGACTGAGAGTAAGAGTATTAACCTAACCTAGGTACATTTTTATTTGATTTAACTTTAATAAGGCAGTGTAGGTTATCTACTTAAGAACAGTCGGGTAGGTAGGTATAGGTAGATAAATCGATGTGGTAAGTTACCTAAAGGTAGGCGTACTAACAACTAAAACTAGATACGTAGGTTACCTACAAACCAAATGTTGTTTTTTTCTCTTGCAAATATCTAGGTAGGTACCTACTTACTAAAATTTCTCTTAAGATTTAGCATGATGTACAGAAAGCGTCAGAGTCTGGTAACCCCCCTAGTTAATGTTAGTAGGTTCAAACCGTCGCGGCGTCATTCGTGGATCTCAACTTTTTGCACAAATGTGTTTTATAAAACTTCTCCTTGCTTACGAATATTTAATATCAATCATATAACTATACAACACATTGGAGTGGCGGTTACAACGCTCTACATTAATCTGAACGTTATAAGAGTACTGGGTTCAAATCCCTCATAATCTAAATGTATTTTTTATTTTTTTTATTTTTGTTACTAACACAATGGATTACGTTACGCTGTAAGTGTAGTAGGTAAGTAACCTAATTATTTAAATTAAGCTTAAAAAATAAAACAATGTTCAAAAGTTATAACAAATTTATTAAAGCACCACATTTAACATAACAGAATATAGATAGTTACTTATTTTTTAGAACTTTCTATAATGTTTTAAATGATAGAATAATACTTAATTTACCCATATAAGATTAACGAGCGAACAAACATGTTAACATTGGAACAGTTTATACTTGCCGTATAAAAATCCAATAAACAATTTAGATCACTCGCAAGTACTTAGTCTGGTATTTTATTTATATAGTATTTAAATATTTTTTAACACCGAATGGGATGGATGTCCAAAACTTTAAATTATTTGTTGAGGCCTTCTTTTCACTTGGTTAATCAAAGTCCAACCAAAACCACTACGACGCATCAGTTCCTAGGTTCTCATAACCTACTGTAGGAGTAATAGTGTTCTGTGCTCATAACCTCCTGTTGCAGGTGGACATCACTTCACTCGTGTCCCAATTAGGACAATTTGACCCCACATATGCTCACACATTCTCCACATATTTAAACCTGGACTTTTAGATGACCATGATATGGTGATAATGCCCGTCTGAGAAGCGAGCCAATTGGTCAGAATTCGCGAACGATGAACCGCGCAGTGATCATGAACTAAATACACCGTTCCTTCTGGATAAGCAACTTGCACTGTTGACTGAATTATTTCTTGCAAAACTGACCAATTATGCGTTCGCTCACTTCAACAATTTTTCTCCTGGGCCCATTGATGACATAACCTGAAAATAAAACCATAATAATATTATAAGCTTATGACGTGTTTATATAATATAAAATGAAATATGTATACTAAGCACATTGTTTATGGTAATCCTATTAATAATTCTCATACCACTTACCTAATGTTATTATGCCATTTCCAATTCCATACATTTGATGGGTTGTAGCGTTCTGAAATGTTATTTTGCAAAACGCACTCTTTAGCTCAATTTTTCGGGCTGGCTTTTTTATAAGCACCATTTTTCATAAACAAATTCAATGACGCACGACACACACCCAAGACGAAACAAGTAACCTTTTGTTCTGAACTATCATTTAATACACAACTACCCTCAATAGTCCAGTGCTGCACAAAATAGTTGCGCACTACCGTGATAAACAAATGAAGAAGTTACTAGCTGACGCATCCATGAATACCTAGACAAAATAATAAACGTATTAACGTATACTGTAACTTATAATTTCGTCGTTAACGCCAACCGCTACAATAGCTCAGTTGGTTAGAGCGTCTGATTCATAAACTGGTATGAATGAATTGCTGGTTCGATCCCCCAGCCAATTATAAATATTTTTGTATAAGATTTTGGCCATTTGAATATGGTAGCCTCCACAGCAGCAGTTTAAATTTATACTTGAAAGGGGTATACCAGATCGTGACGATGTATGTACCTACCTACCTTAAACAGTGATTATTCAGTTTTCGTACACAAGACACCTAAACACTTAAGTAAGTGTTAAGGACCCAAGTACCTACCTAGTAGGTATGCCTATTTTCTGAGTTCTTAATGCAGCCAGCCAGTGTAAAATAGTTTTCTGATCTAATACTAGGTAGGTAGATATTATTTGAATTATCAGTGTTCCTAAAAATAAATAGGTGGCTAGGTAACTGGATAGTAAAATGTTCAGATTTATTATTATTCGTCACAGAATAATTCTCAAGACAACCCTAACGTTACACGTGCCACGGCAGTAGAGATAGAGCTCTACGATAGAAAGGGAAGAAATGCAAGGTGTAGGTAAATATAAATGTTAGGCACTAAGCTCGGTGCGAGCTGAATAGCAGTCGCTGTGAATAGCACTTTATTGCGTAGCAGCTAAAGTCGCTGTTTATTTAAATGATTGCGCGGAGTGAAGTTTCTGTCCTCTCTGTATTCTGTGGTTGTAGAAAATCAATAATTGATCTTTTAAGCTATTGCATAGCTTCTATCGAGGGCCTTGAGCGCGGGGACCGAATCCAGAAATTCCGTAACGAAAAAAAACCTCACGCTCCCCACTCCGACGGGCACGGAGGTGTGGCTTGAAGGCCGTGCATTGTCTAACGTCGTTTCTTTTCGGCAGTCTTCGACACGGTGTTTGTGTGCGTGCAACTAGACGTATTTTTATTTAATAAAAGAAAAAAAATGTTTTCTTATCGGTCACCACGCTCAAAAAGTGTAACTTGAATTAATATCGAAGAAAAAGAAATACTGCATAAATAAAATAAATAAATAATTATAATTGCATAAATTGATACAAAATGCAATGCAATAGCTTTACCGCGGCAGTCCCCGAGTGCCACACGTCTTTTTATTGTTATTTCAGGCATCGTTTTGGTTGTACGGTTCTTATTTTCTTAAGCACAGTCATCGATTTTCACATATTGGTCAAGAGTTGGCCCTTATTAGGTATAATAAATTTGCGAATAAATGTGTAGCTTCCTACGAACATACAAACGTAGCTCGGATTACCTGTGGCAATGGTTTAAAATTCATATTTTTTACCGTGGGCTCGATTGGAATAAGATGCTCCACTTGCCAGTTTTGCAATTTTTGCAATGATTTTGAGTTAATATTATTTATGTTTTTTTTTTATATTGGATAGGCTTGCGTTTGACTTCAACTGGCCTGATGTTAAGCGAAGATGCAGTCTACAATAGAGCTTGCCTAGAAGAAACCTGTTCACTATGTGTGTTCACTGTGTGTTGTTATGTATGTGGAATAAAAAGTACAAACAAATATATACGCGCGGCAGCGCGCGTCGCCGCGCGTTCATCTGAGCTTAGTCTAAAACAAGACAAAATATTTACATTAAATAAAATTATAATTTCACCACCACCACAGACTGGATGGTCCCATCTAATAATTTCCAGATATCTGCTTAATTTTTAAAGCTCTGTATTCTGTGAAGTTACTTAGAAATCTAGAAATTATTAATTAGCAGAACTGAAGCAAGCTTTCTTCGTTTGATTCAGCTACATCGAAGTGCGAGTGACATTCTTCTTCTTCTTTTTATTTATGGCCTCTGTGGTATAGCGTCCACAACTTTGCTAGCGAGTGACATTGATTGACTCATGCTCTCAAGTGACATTGATTGTTGATTAATGACTGACACTAACTAACCCATGTTTAGCCCATCGTAACCTAAATTATCTAAAAGAGCAACAACTATAATAATTTTAAACCATAAAACTTTTGTAAAAGAAGAAATCCCGATATTCCTTTGCAATGCTCTTCAGTCCATCTAGTGAGTTTTATTTATTTTCTGTAGTGCTAAAAACCGCGAATGGCGACGAATTTACAAACATAATTTGTACTTTCTTATTTCAGAAATTCCAGCTTTAAGACATGGAATAGCTTTATTGCGGCGACATTCATCTACTTCAGTTCAAACTGCCATTCAAATTCCACCAGAAGGTAGGTACCTAAGTACTATGGCATAAACTTATCTTCAGTTCAGTTCAGTTTTTCACTGTTTATTGGATGTTTATTTAATAAACACATTTAATAAGTAGGTTAGGTAGTCTATTAGTTTTCAATTACAATAAATTCAAGGTGCTGTAGTGGCAACCTGCTAACTAATAAACGGGGCTCTGGCGGCCGGCTGATTGCGGCATAACACGCAGCCTAACACTGGCACAGCTAAATCCTCTGGCCGCCGAAGGGCAGCAGCGAATGCGGTGCGAAAAGATGTGCCCTGCGATCCCCAACCTGCTTGCCCAGCGTGGGGATTAAGGCCATATCCCCCTTCTTATTGGGGAGGCCCTTTTTACAGCAGTGGACTGAATAGGCTGGTGTTGTTGTTGTTTGTTTGCTGTAGTGGCTTCTGAGTAACACTCATTATCGCTAAAACTAGTTACTTACTAAATTCATAATAATAATAATGACATTTTGTATTATTTATTATACTATCAATCTTTAAGAAAGGGACAGCTCCTTTAAGTTTAACAATAAGTCTAGTGCAAATCTTTCAGAATCACTACCTGACCTCCCGAAATTGATCGCTATGTAAATTTTCAGATGGTGTTCAGGCACAGAACCCGCTACATCACCCAGACTTCTTTCAAGTGCACAACCTATTCACAGTCAAAGATTTATTTGAAGGTAGAGTCCACTATGGCCACAAAGAAGGTTCACTCAATGACTTCATGAGGCCTTACATCTATGGCTCCCGACTCGGGCATTTAATCTTCGATCTAGATATCACTGCAGAGCATTTACGTAAAGCCCTCAATTTCACAGCACATATAGCTTACCGTGGAGGTATAATTTGTTTCTTCAATAGAAATGCTTTGAATGCTCATGAAGTCGAGAAGACTGCTATGGAAGCCGGGGAGTATGCCCACACTAGATTTTGGAGGGGAGGTATATTTACAAATGCCAATCACCAATTTGGAGCAGTGACAAGATTACCAGACTTGTGTATTTTCCTAAACACTCAAAACAATATTCTAAATCAACACACAGCTGTCCGTGACAGTGCAAAAATGCTTATACCTACTATAGGAATTGTTGATAGCAACTGTAACCCCAATCTTATTACATACCCTGTACCGGGCAATGATGATTCACCAGTTGCCATCAAACTATACTGCAAGTTATTTAAATCGGCTATCCTTAGAGGCAAAGAAGCTAGACGGACATTTCTACAAGAAAATAATGAATAGGTTGCAAATAAGATTAAAATAGTCATAGTTTCTATTTGAAGTTTTATTTATGTAGGTACATAAATTATTAATAGAAGTAACACTATGAATAATTATGCATAGTAAACATTTTGAACACATGCATGGTCCCTTTGGTTATGTTTAAAAATAACTAACTATAAAAATATTACATAAGTTGAATAACAATTATTAATAATTTGTTATAGTTTTACAATTTTTAAATCATGAGCAACATACTTTGGATATACATAGACTATAAAAATTAAACAATATAAAAGTAAAATTTTATATTTTTGAATTTTATTATACATCTGCTTTATGTACAGTAGTAAATACTTTGTAATTATTATTATTTATAATGAGTAAATAGTTTTTTTATGTTTAGAATACAGTTTGCATATAGATAAATGAACCGAGGAATATTTACTAATATTTTTGCCATTATATTTTTGATGGCTTTTCTAAGACGTAGATAGGTAGGTACATGAATAATATTTGCTATAATCCTGACAGATTTTTCTACCATTTGTGCAAGTTTTTTACCTAGGTAGGTGCATTAACGCGTTAAGGAGAGATAGATCCACGTTGCGCTAGGCAATGGGCAATGACGTTGCACTGTATTGTATCGAGTAGGTATGTATCAAAAACTCGCACTTGACACTTCATACTTTTTTAACCAAGCAACACCTTCCTCATCATATGTGGGTGGGGGTTGTTGTTCTCCTCGCGACTTTCCCAGCTGCCAGTGATGCATTTAGAACTGCACAGATATTGCAGTAGCGGAATACGATACTTGCCACAGAAATCCACGAATTTGATGTGCTCCACTCGGTTGTCAAAGAAAACACCTGAAAGACAGTTGGGTTTATTTAGTTTAGTCAGGGCACTTTTTACACCTTGGGTTACGTTACTTAAGTTTTAGTAAGGATCCCTAATCTTTTCTAGCAATAAATATAGCCTATGTTACTCAGGGTGAATGTAGCTTTCGAAAGGTGAAAGAATTTGTGAAATCGGCACAGTAGTTTTTGAGTTTCATTCATTACAAACATACAGACACACGACTGTCTAGGTATGGGGGGATCTCCTACTAACTAAGAATCGGGGCTCTGGCCGCGCCGGCTGATAGCGGGATAGAGCAGCCAAACTGAGCACAGCTGCATTCCCTAGCCGCTGATGTGCGTGGGGTTTAAGGGCATATCCCTGTTAGAGGACTGTGGACTATAGGTTTGTGTTGGTGTTGAGTTAGGGACTAGCATTTTTTTCAGTTTTTAGTTTCAGTAGACTTTTCTATCGTTTCGATACCTAACGGATCACCGTGTGGGCAGCAGCAGCCGCCTGGTTACCTGGTTAGCCTACTTGGTATCCTCAAAAGATTTACTAAATGACCTTTAATGACCGTGATCTGATAAGTAAGTGATGTTCCTTTCTTTGATCCAGCTCGAAGGACCAGTTCCGGTACATCCCAGTCGATATTAGGGTATTGATGATAGAGTTAAAAAAGACGACTTTTTTGTTTGTTTTTAGGTAAGTACAAATAATTTACATTTACTTACATAGTAAATAATGTTTTAGTTTTGTACCTTGTGCTAGTACTTAGTTTCATTGTTACGTCAGTGTTGCACGTGCGGTTATGAAACTGATAAGTGTCACCTTGACCTATCGGAAAATGCTGGTTGTCTAGACGATATCATCGAAAGTGCTGACTGGCTTAATCAGGGTTGAAAGATCAAGCACAATTTATTAAGTTTGCTCGCTGCATAAATGAATAGGAAGTTGTTTTCAAATCTTAAGTCATTTTGTTGTTTTGAGACTTTCAATCATCAGTAGCTATGGAGTTAGTGTGAAGAAGACAATGGTTCAATAGACTCGGTTTCATACCTAACCTATCTAATCAGTATTCATTCACACAATTGAAGGGCTCGTGGCGTGGCTTACTTCGGTGTATATTTTTCAGAATGCTAATGTCAAAAATTAAGTCTTCTACAGTTTGTTAGATATCGACCACATATCAACCAATGTTGAACGATGACGAAAGTTAGTTTTATGAGTGGGTAATACATACTTCATATTTTGAAGAAATTATATTATGTGAATAGAAGTAATAAATTAAGGAAAATCTAGTCTAGTAATCTAATGAATCCAGTTTAATCGGATGATGGTGGAGTTTTTTAAGTTCTAAATGCGAATTCTGGAATTGAAAACTAAAATACAAACCTTTACACTTTGGATTGACGCAACACTGTGCGGCACAGAGATATTTCATCAGCGTATGTGGCACGTCGCCCTCTCTGACCGGAATCTCGTGCAGTTTGATAGTGCGGCCAGCCAGCTCGAGTAAGGAAGGTGGCTGCAAAGTCATGTCTCGAACGAACCTCACAACCAGAGGGTTGTCTCGGAGGCTTAACTGGAATGGATATGCAACGTTGCGTTATGGCTAACAAGTATAATTTTCAGAATTTTAGCTTATTTAGCGTATCATCATTTGGTCACCAGCGCAACCGGTTAGTGGCATTTTGATTCGAGCACTTCCGTGATGAAGGCAAGTAAGGTGTTGGTTTTCGCTTTTTTAGTTTTTAGCCTTATGCCTTTCGGACGGAGATTTTTTAGTACTCATTTGAAGTGGGGGGAAAAGTTCTGCACTGACAGGGTGACTTTAGGGTGCATTTAGAGTAGAGAGTTTTATGCTGAGTTTGTTGCCGTAACATTAAAATGTCTTATGAATTCAAGCTAAATTAATTCGTCAAGTTTCCAAGGCTACATGTGTATCTGTATCTACATAAATACCTATAAATAGTAACAGTATATATCTATCAATGCCTATAAGTATGTAACACGAATGATTTAAATCCTTTCGCATGACTTTCTATCATTATATTATCAGTTTATCAACTTACCTCTGTCAGACATTTCAGCTTGATAATCTGCGTCGGCAGTGTCTTCAGCTTATTTTTATGTATCAGCAGAGATCGAAGCTGGTTTAGGTTGGCGATGCTAGCTGGTAGATATTCTAGGTTATTGTCGCTGAGAACTAAGGCTTGGAGGCCCGTCAGGTGGCCAACCGTCTCGGGGACTTCTGCGATTTGGTTGCCACCCACTGCAAGGATTTGTAAACTGAAAAGAAATGTTGGTAAATATAGAACAGTGAACCTCAAATTACCTTACTTATACACCTACTTAGTTATGCATTATGGGTCCCTCACTAAATAGGTAGATTAGGTAGTCAGTACCTACCCACTTACCTATGTGAGTAGGAATGTAGTGTAGTGGATGTAGTGCGTGTTCGAG
Organism: Horisme vitalbata; assembly: GCA_951804965.1. Taxonomy (NCBI): domain Eukaryota; kingdom Metazoa; phylum Arthropoda; class Insecta; order Lepidoptera; family Geometridae; genus Horisme; species Horisme vitalbata. Next base: position 9,371,974 of record OX638102.1, read on the forward strand.
GTACCTGCATGAATGTAACGTAAAAATCAACCAAGTAGGAAACTTACCCTGGTGGAGATTTACCTACATCGAACAAACATTTGGCAACCTCGTTGACGCAAAAGTTCAATAACCAAAGAAATAGGACTAAAGCATAGAAGAAGTCTTAAAATTCATTTATGCTCTGAACATTAACTCATACGGCTGATCTCTACTTTCTTATGTCCATATACGTTAGCTAGAAAGAGATGCATACTTTATCTCAATGCGATTTCTGCGATTTCGTACCAGGGCATTTGTACGAACCTGCATAGAAATTTGTTCGAGCGCCCTGGTACGATAAACTTTTTGAAGTCGCATTGATGTATGCATCCCTTTCTAACTGATTATATTGGACATAAGAAAGTAGATATCAGTCGTATTGAATTTTAAGACTTTATCTAGTTGTCTTATGCCTTTATCTGTGTCAATAACCGTCTGAGGTAGCGAATGATCAAATATTTGCATTTTCTGCAAACATGCGTTTCTTTAATGAACAATAAATGTAATAAAAGGCGCTGGCAACATTTTCTACAAGACAAACCTGAGGTTAGTAACATTGGCTGTTCCAGGTCTGTGTGTTGTTGTTGATTTGGTACCTACCACGGTGTACTCATGGTTCATGATACTCATGACACGGGGGAGAAGTCTATTAATTCTAATATGGGCTTAATCAGGCTACGTAGATAATTATGTGATTGTTGACTTTTATTGATGTTTTGGTTGTGTTTCATTGTGTTGGTCGAGTAATCTGCTGTGTGTCGCTTTTGACCATGGCGGTTATTTGCTATAATTTTGATGTATCTGATAACCTACTACCTTACTTACTTATTAGCCTATCTCGAAGTGATTGACTATGTAATACCTTGTATCTTAAGTAGATACCTACCTACTTAAGTTATGTTACAAAGTTGGCTACCACCACCAGTCGGAGTTTAGTTGATGTTAGGTAGGTAGTGCTATTTTTCGCGGCCTGCTGTGGAACAAATGACCTTCTAGGTACCTACATCGTCGTAATGTTACAAAATAGCGGCACATTGTACAATACAAACAGGGGATTTAGTCACTTTGATACGATCTCTGGCACCACAGAGTTGCGGAACGCGTGAATAGAATTTTTTAAATTATTATCGTACCAATAGGTAAAGTCTAGTTTGTCTACTTCACTTTTAACATTACTGTGATTGCTAGTGCCTCACCAGGCAGTAGCAATCCCCACAATATTAACCCTCGAATTGCGAAATTTACTGTCCTGAAATCTTAACTAAAAAAAAGTCAATTGTAAAATCAGCAACAAAGCGTTTGCAAGCCATGGAAGATGGGATGGGGGATACCTTTGCCTAGCAGTAGGACATCATAGGTTAATTTAAAAAAATGCCCACTGCGACTGATAAAGTCGATATGTTCCTCATATTTAAATTCTAGACTATGTAGGGCTGCAGTCTCGAGTCTCGACCCTTTTCGCTAATTATAATTACTAAAAAAACACAAAAAAAATTGTCCCGAAAATTTGGGAAACAACTTTACCTGTAAAGACGAGTTATTCAATCATTTTAATCAAAGCTTCTACTATATAGATAAGATAGATAGGTATTTATGTCACCCAACTTAGAAAGTAGGCAATATTTTAGGTAAAATTAAAGTGTTTTAAGTTACATTATCTTAAAATTATAGGTTACATCATCATCATGTAAAATAGGGTAAAATAGGACCCGAAATAGATAAAATAGGACTTATAAAGCAGTGTTTTATTACATATTACAAAAAAATTTGAAAAAGTAATCGAAGAATTTAAATCCAAATAAAGTACATATACCTACATGTATATAAAAATTTTTCTTTTGTGTCGGTCGACTGTATTTATTTGTGTTTTGTATTTATTTGTATTTGAGTGTACATGAAACTTTTTTTGCAATATGTAGGTAAGTTACAAATTAACTTATCAATGATAATTGTTTTTAGTTTGTAAGAACTTATACAAGTTTATGTTCTTGCAACACTAAATTATTAAGGAAATTTCAATGTTTAGTTTTTAGGTTAGAAGTTACCGATAGGTAACGTTATCTTTAACGGGCTGTCATATTTCGTCGCAATGAAATTTGAAAAAATGGTAAAATTTACATTGTTTACCGGTATGATTACGACAAAAATCGTAAACGTCAATGATCGACACCGCTCACCTCGACGCGCTTATTATTCTTTGTATCAAAATCTTTCCGCGCTGCTACCGAATTTCGGTAGGTAGCGAGCGATCGCTAACTATGTCGAGAAGACAGCAGTGGTTTTCTTATAAGATTTTAATAAACCTGTTGACTGCTGGAGGATGTCGGTCGCCCTGCAGAATCACATCTGTGTTTTCAGCACTCAAAGTGTTAAAGTTCACTTTTGTTTTACGTCCTACGCAGTCAGATTATTAATTTTTATATTTGCATTTTTATTTTTATTAATTCTTCCTTACCAGATGCGGACAAGAGGATGACAAACTTCCTTAGAAATATTTGGGAAGACACCGAGATTAAAAAAGGAAAAATTCAGGCATCTTAAATCATTAGGTATTAGGTGCTTACGTACTTGTCTACTATTAAAAACAATTTTTTATTGATATGTTCGCTGCGCAGACGCAGGTACGCGTAGGTGAATCATTAGGTCATTGTTTTCGAAATCGGTATTATAAACACTACTGAACACAATGACTACTTTATATACTTTCCTATTAGGTGGTATCAAGGTATCTACTAAGGTATACCTATAACATTGCAGATGGATTATCTGAACCATTAACATTTCGTTCAAAAATAAGTTTCTTCAGTTCCTTCTAAACACGTTGCAGGTATTTAATTATACTTCTTACATTTTTAATAATAATTAAAATACCTGACTTACCTACGTAGGTATATTTTAGCATGGGTACCTAATACACTTATTTATTTAGCTGTATGTAAGTTTTTAGATTAACTACCTAATAAGAATGTTTTGTAACTAACCTAATTAAAAATAGTGGGATGTACCGCGACTTAAGGGAGCCGTGGTGGGCTAGTGGGATGTACCCCGACTTAAGATCTGGAGGTCGTGGTTTCGAATCCCAGCCGTGCACCAATGGATTTTTCGTTTCGAAAAATTTATGTGCGCATTACCACAAGCTTGAAACGGTGAAGGAAAACATCGTGAGGAAACCGGCATGCCCTCGAACTAAAAAAAGGTATGTGCTAGGTTAGTGTTCCAATAAAAAAGCGGCGATGGACTTGCAACCTGTCACGTGGAATGCTAGCTGCTTGCAAAAAGTGGACATGTATCGAACGTAATGTTTGGACTTGCCTCTGACTACCCCCTTTAGGGTATCTTCAATAGATTTGCGTACTGAGCAATATCTGAAGAAATCCATGATGTGGAAAAAGTCGTGAAGATATATGTATTTTTTCTATTCAAATTAAAAATACGGATCTATGTCTGTCTGAGTTTAAATACGTTGTGAGTTGTGTGACTACCGATTCGACGAATTGATCTTAACCCTTAGGGCAAGGGCAGTATTTTTTTGTGTCATATCTATGTTTTTAGGACCCTTTTTGAATTGAACAAAAAAAATAAAAAGTACGAGTATATCTGAAATACGCAAAAAATGGTGGTAACTATGGTGTACCTACACATGAACGCAATAAATAACTTTGACTTTGACTTTGACTTTTATGTGACCATTCGTCGGTAGCATGAGGCATGTGAGAACTATTTTACCGCAGCCCTGAGATACCTTATCTTCTCCTTCATTTGGTGCAACATGACGCATGGTGCTTCACCTATAGCTACTTTGCATACATCACGTTTTTGCAATTCCTTTGTGCTACAGAATCAGGATCTGGTGAATTCGGTATTTTTTCTTCGGTAGGTACGTTTTCCAACCGTGCTATACGAATAAGCCCATTGTCGTTGTTTCTATCTGCTGGTTGTGTTGTGCAAGGCTGAGTTAGCCAAGAGTAAGACTAAGAATATTCGAATTATTCATCATCAGCCTATAGCAGTCCACTGCTGGACATAGGCCTCCCCTAATGAGCGCCATTGCGCCCTGTTCTGAGCTCGACGCATCCAGCTCCAGCAGTCTTACGCAAATCGTCAGTCCACCTGGCCGGAGAGCGTCCTACACTACGTTTTCCGAGCGGCGGTCTCCACTCAAGAACTCGTTTACCCCATACTCCGTTTACTCAGTTCTTCGGCAGATATGGCCAGCCCATTGCCACTTCAGCTTGCTAATTCTCTGAGCTATGTCGACTACTTCATTTCTATGTCGGATAGTCTCGTTGCGGATTCTAATCATTGGCTGGGACTAAGAATGCTGGCGAAAAATCTTTCTTTTTTAGACATTTTGCCGGAAATAGCAACGACATAATTGATCAAAGGTAACAATGTTACTACCAAATACTACTTCCTAAATCCGAACGATCAGTAAGAAATTTACCACTAAGAAGTTCACGACAGTTTTACAAAATGTACAAAAATATTTTCAGAACTTGAATTACGAGACATGTAGTGTAGTATATTCAATAATCTCATCAAATAACACAAAACCATTTGCCGTAATCTTGATAAAACTATATTATTTAATATTTGTTTGCACGGAACTACGTTGAGTTTCAAAATTTCGCAATTATTTTTCTGAAATGATGATAGTTCTGATCGTAGTTCAAAAACTGATGGAGGTAACAAAATTACCAGTTCTAAAAATATTTGGTAGACATTGTATACTTGTACAGTAATGAAGAAAAAAAACAGATAGATGGACTAAAATAGGCTCTATGGTCAAAAAACTAAGGTGGTAAGCAATTGTACTGTTATGACGTTAAAAAATATAAGCCAAGCAGAGTTTCTTGCCAATTATTCTCTGTTTGATCGCGTGACGAATTAATACTAAATTTAAAAAAAAAATACATTTCAAAGTGCTACACAGTTGTACTATACAGTTCCTACTGATTATGTGAATTTTGAGTTTGAGTTTGAGTACTCTGCCCTATTAGGGGTATATACAATCCGACACAATAAGGACGACGAATGGATAAAAAAAATCTAAATGGATAAAAATTAGTCCGTCAGATAGATCAACAAAATTGGACACGTATTTTTTAATTTATCAAATAAATAATAATTGACAGAGATAAAGAGCTTCAAAGTTCGGGAGTGGGGGCTCGTGACGTCACGGCTAGGTAAAAAATGTACTAAGCCGTGACGTCACGCGGAACTTCAACGCAGTATATCTTTGCCATTTTAGGTTTAATCGACAAAAGAAAAAATACGTGTCCTATATTTTTTGTTGAACTATCTGACGGACTAATTAGAATTTTTCAGTCGTCATTCCTATTAAAGGAACTACTTCGCTTCTTAAATGCGACAGATACTATTAGTAGCAGATAAGTAGGTATGTAATGAGTAATTAATAAGTTAATTCATGTTAGTTTCATGAGTAAAAAAGTAGATAAGTACTTTAGTTAGAGGGACATAAATACTTTGTGACTAGGTATTGTATTGTAATCAAGTATGTAGGTAGCTACCTACGATTACACTCATTTAATATAGGTCGGTAGTTAAGTAGCTATATTTGTAGTTAGTACTTACCTACATACGCGCAAAAAAATGTACTTACGTTTGTATCTACCTACTTAAAGAAAGGATGAACCTACCTGCTTAATTTCCAAATATCCTTTGGTATATTTACTATCCTATTGCCCCCTAGATAAAGGTATCTGAGGGATGTCAACTCCAGAACTTGTTCCGGGAAGAAATTAAGTTGGTTTCCACTTAGATTCAACTCTCGGAGAGTGCTCTTTGCCGTAAAGAACGACTTTGGAAGTGACTCGTTACTCAGCTGATTGTGTTTCGCGATCAGAGATGTCAGGGGGCAATTCTTAAAAATATCAGGCAGTGTTGTCAGCCTATTGCTACTGATATCCAAAATCTTCAAATTGCAAAACTTGCTTATCGCGTCCGGTAATGTTGTTATTCTGTTATTGTAGAGCAGTACTATCTCATAATTTTGTGCGCAGTCCTTTTCGTCAACAATGCTTCTTAGTTCGGATGCTAGCCCGCCAGACTCCAGTAACTGGCTGGACAAATCTAGGGTTTTCTGTTCTCTGCTGTCGCTATCACAGCTGTCTGATGTGTAGCACTCCATTATAATGACCGGTGTACTTTTATGTCGATTGAAACTGTTTTAGCTCACATTATCAGTAAGTATATTTCTGATACGACCAGATGCGGGAGATCCGTCCGCCTCGCACGCGACGCACGCGCAACTGACTGAAGTAAGAAAAACTGATTTGATTGTGGATTTGTGTTGTGTGACCGAACGAGTGCTTCGGATACCTATAATACTTTGATACGTAGATAGTATAGCACCTACCTACGTATAGTAAGTAGATCCCACCCATTCCACTTTCCACTAGCAAGTACCTCCCTAGGTAGGTACAAACCATCTAAAAAGTATTCTAAAGCTAGCGAATCTAACAACGCGTTTAATTAAACTGTATATCATCTTTAGTTGGTTTTAATCGTTCCAGCCTGCTATTAATAGAATACCTAGTTGAGTGCCTATACCTACCTATAGTCTATAGGTGCATTACTTAGGACCCTAATGATACCGATTGATAGTCTGTTTTTCCAGTTCTTGTCATTTATCTAGTGCTGCCCAGCTAACCCACTTAGATGCGTTTTGTTGGTATTGTAAGTAAGGTAGGTACCTAGTATCTAATTATTTGCAGGTTCTTGGTAGGTAGATACCTACCTACCTACCTACCTATTGATTTATCTTATCCAGAGAATACCGTTCAAACAAAGAACTGTAATGTAAATAGATACGTAGGTAGGTAGCTAACTATTAGCAAGTAAACAACAGCATCTAAGCATGACAATCATTATTACCAATGAGGATACATACAATACTAGCTATCTTATTAAAGTAAGTAGGTAAGTATTTATTCTACTAGGTGTAGGTACTCCTTTACATGAAAAAAGTCCCTAACTAAAGCGCCGCGCGCATTGGATGACATCGTCCCCATAGAGTAAGATATTATTCTTCCCCTTTAGTACTAAACATAAAAATCTGTTATCTTCCCGTCCGCGGTGGCCTGGGTCGCGTCGCGCGTATTATCCGGAATCCGGATTAAAAACACGACACCAGAGTTGGTCACGATAAATAGCTCTTAGAAGTAAAATATACATAATAGTGGCCCTACGCTACGGGGCGGCCGGGCTCATGTTGCGGTCCTCAACCTCATTAAATAATTTTAAGATAAAAATATACCATATGAAACATTATAGATTCTTATTAGGATTACCTACCTAGACCTAAGCTACCTTGATATTAGGAGTAAACGGTCTTTTTTTAACAGAACTCATTTATATGAACAAAAATATGAAATCCATTGATGGAAACACCTCAGGCAGCATCTAAATTCGTCACCTGGCAACTATGGATGTAAAGAATCGAGGCAGAAATAGTCGAATAAATTCAAAAACAAAATTAATGTAACTAAGCAATTATGTAAATAGTTATAAAAAAATATTACGACCTTAATTACGAAACAACATTCCGAACCATGACAGAGCGCAATGGCGCTCTTAATGGTAGGGTAGGCCTAAGTGCCTATGTCTAGGATAGGGCTGATGATGTACCTCTAGTACCTCTAGTAAGAGTTGCACATTCGAAAACTTTCTTGGTTTATCTTATCGAGCTCAATTTTAATGTACGTTTTTTGTAAATAACGCAACTGGTTTTATGTAGAAACTGATCTAACAACGTAAATAATTCTAATCTTCTTGCAGATTGCATTAATTACCACTCAAAACGGTGAGGATATTAACGAAAAAAGGTACTTTAAAATTGAGCTTATATCGAGCTCAATTAAAGTATCAAGTATCTATGTATCTATAAAAGTTTTCGAATTGTGTAACTCGTACTAGACCCTCGGAAGATATTAATTCAAAGAAAATAAAGTCTACCACACGTTGTCTTTAATGTAGTGTCACTCACAAAGTACTTTGCGTGTCACTCTGCGAAAGGCTGCTGGTAGAAGCTGGATGCGTCGAGCTCAGGACAAGGCGCAATGGCGCTCACTAGGGGAGGCCTATGTCCAGCTGTGGACTGCTAAAGGCTGATGATGATGATGATGATGAAGAATGTAGTGTAACAACCACAGGTACAAAAACTATCTTCATATGTCATAAACCTATGTCATAAACAGAGAAAGAACTCAATCTATGTCCTAAGACAATGTAAAAGCTTCTTGACATATAACGTAGTATTATTTTCTCTATGGACAGGTAACAACGAGATTAACATCGTTGTCTATGGTCGCTCTACTAAAGTCTATGGTGAACTGTTTTACCGACGGTATTTTCCTGTTAGTTTACATTGTACTTTTCTAGATGGCGCTTTCGTTCGTTCCATCAAAATCGACGTCCCATTCCGTCCGTCGGTGGTCGTCTGCGAGAAAGAGAAACGAGCAAGTTCCGATTGTAACCGAATGAAATACGAGCGAGCGTACAAGTCTGAAGAAACTAAAATCTGTCGTACTTTTTACTGATGTAAATTTTGAAAAATTAACAAAATGATATTGTAAAACCCTGTTAGAATAGTCTTATTTTGATTTTCATTATATCTAGTGATATTATTTGACTGTTCTGTCCATTTTGTACATCGTCGGCGTAGTGAGTTTAGTGCGAGTGCAAGGGTGGTAACGAGAAATGTGAAGTATCTATGAAGTTCAGGATTCTTACGCCGTTTATTTTATACCTCTAATAATGAGCGGACGCCCTAGGACCACGTCATTCGCCGAGGGCAGCAAATCCGTTCGAAGGACATTTGAAAATCAACCACCGAAACCACCTCTGGGAGGCGTAAAAATCAGCAGTAAGTACCTTCCACCTAACCATTCTTTTGTCGGCCATCGTGATTTCTTGTGCCTGTGACGTATCTTGATACTGACAATTCTAAAAATGGCTGCAGACTGCTGCAATTCAACGAATAGACCCCTAATTATATTAGAGCCTCGTGAATAAATCAATACGCTGGCATTTCACGTCTCGTCAGCATTTGGAAAATGGCCACAGCAGGGATTTGCCTGCCACATAGGCCTGGCGTGTGACAGCTAGATCATGTCAAAATAGTAGGGAAATGCGTCGTAAAAAAGATCATTCGGAATGGAATTGCTGACCTCGCGTCGATTATCTTCCATTTGGTGAACTTGTTTTACTTTAAAATATTTCCTACCGCCAGTACGTAGTTGAAAATTGGAGCTTAGGTTACACAAATTACCCTGCTTGGTAACTAAAAGTTGCTTTACCACATAATTTGAGGTTACTGCCCACTATCTATCCCAATGACGTAAGAAATAGGACTTCGCCGCTGTCTTTGTCAACTTTGCCTGATGGCCTTTTGTGAAAAACTGAGGAGAATAAGGATATTTTACTTGGGAACCAATCCCATTAGCATACTTTTCAATTTACTAGGAGCAGTCCAGGTACTATACCTAGTACCTATAGCTACACACCTGGAAATAAATATATAATTATGACCTGCAACAAACATACTAAACGACATAGGGAGGCATATGTTTTTTAAGTTCAAAATCTAGCAAAGTAAGAGGCCTTTGTGCGCTCTCAAAACTCGAGACTCATACCAAACATCCCTATAAAAAATTATCATGATTGAGATAGTTCTAAAGCAGTAAGCTGAATAAATTCCTTGCAAGAACTATTCATACTCAATACTCACTTTCAATACCCATTATAACATGTGATTTGTTTAGAAGGGCTGTCTTCTCAATACCCAATAACTAATCCAATCAAGGCTAGTATTCTCTTTATTATATCTCTATAGTGAAAATTCAAAATAACGCTTCTTTAAATGAAAATTTAAATTTTTACAACTATCTATCTCACACAGATGATTGTGGCCTGTACATGTTGCATTTACACCGCTTATTATACAGTCTAATTAAACTAGTCAATTGAGCAGTCGCACAACTGTCATATCCATCCACCTCCTTCATTATTGAGAATGCAACTCTTGAGAAAATGTAAATGATCAACCACCACCACCACACTAGCCTATATCAGTTCACTGCTGGTCATAGGCCACCCCTAATAAATGAGTCAGATTAACATTTTAATTCAGTGGAAATACACAGTAAATAGTTGTTTTTGGTTAAAACCCCCAGGTAAATAAAGAGAACATAGAATACACAGTAAAATGTTGTACAGCATAATATAATATTACTTTAAAAATAAAAAGTATAGTAAACCCTAATCTACTAATTTCTTCACACTTTACTGGTATTCTTATGCATTCTCTTGCTAGCTTATCTTCATAGCTCTCCCTAGCAACAAAATTGATGTAGGTGTGAAGGTTTTATTTATGTAAATTCATCACACTTCACACTCTAGTATTATAAATGTGAAAATTTGTGTGTGTGAGTGTGAGATTCTGTTTGTACCCACTTAACTATGTAATGACTGGATGGATTTGGTTAAAACTTGGAATATACATATAGTTTAAGACTTGGGATTAACACACTTTTTACACCAGTACCATGCAAGTAAAGCCGCGGGCGCAAGCTAGTTAATGTTTATAATTCAGGATCAACCAATTAGGGGTCTCAGGGATAGTACAAAAGTGTAAAATGTAAAACTTGTATTTATAATATTATTGGGATGATACTTAGGTACCACATACTTACATCTAATTACCTTAAATTAAATACATACACAAAACATTTAGAGCTGGTTATTTTCACTATACTTTTTCATGTTATAAAAATTATACTTTTCTGTGCCGCTATGCTGCAAATTTCAGGCGCAGGCAGTATTTGAATTAGCTATTGCCAACTGAGCCATAAGACCAGTCATAGGTAGAATTTTCATCCATTTATGTGTTTCTTTATTTATATACAGGGTGGGGCAAAATTTTACCTCATTGAGGGCAGTTACCTTTTCTTTTGCACATAGTAGGCTTTGTTCTGAGGAAACTATAGGTATTTAGATCAGCAGGGTGATCGGCTAACTCTGTTGCAAACAGAAATGATTGACACCCATCCTGTTTTTACAAACTTTGACATTACATCCGTCGAAATTCAATGAACGTCAATTGACAAACTGTCACAGTTTGTTAAAACAGGATCGGTATCAATAATTTTGGTTTGCAACAGAGTTAGCCGATCACTCCGCAGAGGGAGCTATGATTGGTCAGACTTTGTACATTTTATTTTATCATTCTTGATGAGTTGTGATCAGCTGTTGGCTTACCTTTTTTTCAGAAAGAATAAGATACACTAATATTAGTTTAGTAAGTTTGTGTGTGTCTGTATGTTTCTTCTCAGTTGACTTCGTAATGGTTGAAATTTGGATGGAATATTCACATAGTTTATGACCTGGATTAATACTACTAAGCTACTGTTATCCGGGTGCCTTGGGAGCGAAGCCGCGTGCGGAAGCTAGGAAGTACATTATTGCCATGAATAAAAATGTATCATTTAATTTTTAAATTAAAGATTGTAGGTACCTAATTCACACTAGTTTGGTAGTTAACTGTACTATAGTGAAAATGATGATGTACTTACCTACCTAGTGACCAGACCAATTTTTTATCGGTTACCGGTTTACCCTATGACCAATCACCCCTGAGCCACAAAAAAGATTTCTGTGCCTGAGCCATGGTAAACACCGGTGACATGACAGTTGGTAATACTTGTGACTTTTCCCCTTATTCTAAGCTAAAAATAGTACAGGCAATTCTTGGTAGTAGATTCGTTAAACTCATAGCCTTCTTATTAGGTATGAGCTAGTGCCTAGTGGTCAACTTTAGTGCTGCAGTTTTTCAGGCCTCCGACAAGGCTTAGCAACTTAAAAAGGCCGACGAAAATTTTAACGCGCCTTCCGAAGCTCGAAAGTGCTCTGTTAAGAGCACCGAAGTAAGATACGCTACAAGCGCTTTAGTAGGTAAGGTAGGTATCGATAACGTGTCATATTCATATGTACACCGGGCAGTCTGATATTGCCATGAATAAAATATAATTATTGTCTTACCTGTAAAATCGGTAGATATGGCGTCTTCTCCTCTGGGATATCTCACGCCCAACCCAACCTACGATTTCGGGTTAACATTTTGGACGTAACCACATTTTTTTAGTTTCTTCCTCGTCTTTACAACTTCTAGTTATAGGCAGGTATCTACATGTCATGGGACAAATCAGCCGCCTGAGACGCAGAAGGTTGCGGGTTCGATTCCCGCCGCGGGACAAATGTTTGCATGTTCTGCAGATATTTGTCTCGGGTCTGGGTGTTTTCTATGTATGATATGTATGTATATACAAAAAAAAAATGTATTTATGTAATATATCAATCATGTGGTTCCCATAACACAAGCTCTGCTTAGTTTGGGGCTACATGATGTTGTGTGATTATGTCCAGCCCTAAATGTCGTGTCGAAGTTTTTAAGCTGCCTTAAGGTAGCATTCGGTTCTTTGCGACCGCGACGCGCGACTGCGACCGTTCAACTACACGACCACGGTCGCTTGTCGCGGGGCGACTCCTAGCTTTCCGATGTCAGCGACGCGCCAATCTTCCCACAGTTTTTATGGGTGATGGTTGTGTTCTATTGCAGTCGGAGTCCGCAGCTAAGAAAAAAGTTATTCAGCAGCTATTGGAGTGTGAAAAAGATGATGATATTCTCATTACGTTAATATATTTTTTTATTATTATTCAATGGTTTTATGTTTTCAACCAAACTGCATACTTTAAATTGGAAAAAAACGAAAACATTGTAAATTTTGATGTGCCTTTCGCCTGCGTCGCGTGACGCGTGACTGCACTGCCTCCGATGCGACCGGGTCGCGTTCGCCACGCCGCACAGTGGGTCGAAACTGCTAAAAAAGGGACATAGGATTTTTTTCGATTATTCGAAGTTTTTTTTGTGCCAATCGGTGGAGCTCAATATCCCTATTAAAAACTATTCTGTGTCATTTTGTCATAAAACTATTACTTACCGAGAAAAAAAATAAAGTTTAAAAAATTTGTATGGAATGACATCTATCAAGGTCGATTTCTACAAAATGCTTACCGATACAGCTTGGAAAACACCTAAGTGTTATAGAATAGGATATTACCTATCGTATGATATCATATACAAATGCATTCACTTGCCCCCTTTTCCGATAAATGCCATTGAAAATGAGTTCTTTTTTAGTATTTTGGAACGAAATAAAAGTAATATTGTCGTGTTTGTGGGGTCAAATATAAACAAATACATTAGTCCGTTCCTTAATTTCATCAAAAGCACCAACATATTTGATCATTTGTAAGATTTTTGTTAAAAAAAATTATATTGATTTTTTTTTCACAAAAGTTACTAAACTTGTTTACATATCTTTATTGTCATATTACATACACAGGTAATAAACTACGTTAATTCTGCCCGAAAGATTTTAGTACCTACTGTTACTACGTACGTACGTTCATGTAAGTACATTAGGTTCTATATTTGTGTAAAACAAGTTAGTATACTTGTTTACAAAATACATACCTACCTATAACGTCAACTTACATACGCAGGTAATAAAATACGTTAATCCTGCCCGACAAATTTTAGTACCTATGTACCTGGGAGCTCACTTTAACCCTTTGCTACCTGCATTTTGGATGTCATTCACAACAAATAACTACGTTATCTAAAGAATTGTCCCACATTTTCGTAAACAAACCTATTGTTAGGTAAAATGGCAAAGAATGGACCTATTTTTATCTATTGTAATTAACTAATTAGCAATATAAAGGTATTTAGAGTAAAGATGTGGTAAAGGATAGGGTGGGGTAAGTCCTTTATAAATATCAAGCTACTATCTTCCATAAAACATTATGAGTGCCTTCCTACACGAGTAACTAACTTACGGTTAACAAAAAGTTATCGCGATTAATATGGAAAGATTAGTAAATAACATTGATTTATTTGTGCTGATGAGAGAAGAGTTGGACTCATTATCTGACAGTGCTAAGCTTTGTGACCACCTTAGAGAAAAATTTAGTTTGGAGTTAAGTGACGAAAATTCTATTAAATTGTTAAAGTTTTGTCAACAGTTTTGTTCGAAAGTTAGTGGTAAATGGAAACAGAGCAACCGAACCTTAGTGCGGTTTTTAAAAAATAATGAAAGTTGGTTGGAAAGTCCTATAGCGTGGCTTCATCTTGGTACACCTGGAAGTGAAAAATTGGAAGAATTGCAATCGCAAGAATGCGATCACGATGATGAGGAAAATGTGATCCCCACAACACCGAACAAAATTCAAACTTTATCCCAAAGAAAACCTTTTGAAGATTTGACTCCCAGACATAAGAGAAGACGAGTGGATGCCCTGAATTCGTCATTTTCGCCTGAAGAAGTAACTACTTCTACATTAAAAAGTTTGAAACAGAGTGGCCAGAAAGAAGTTGGCAATATAATGGAGCATCTAATGAAGCATCCTGAAGATATTCAAAAAGTTAAGGCGTGCATTGTCAGAGAAAAGCCAGCTGCAGCGTACACACCTGAAAAAGCACTGGGGTTGTTGGTGTCGCTTGAACTGTCAAAGTGGCAGTACATAAATTTGAGGGAATCAGCCAGTGAGCAGGGATCCCATATATATCCCTCATATTACAAGATAAAACAAGCAAAACAAGATTGTTATCCCGGGAAAGAAACCGTAATGGTGAATGAAGATGGAGCTGAAATACTTCTTCAAGCTTTACTGGACCTAACTGTGTCAAGAATCATAAGTGCAAATAATTTAACGTTTCAAACTGGTGATTTGGCGGTGGCTTTAACAAGTAAATGGGGATTTGACGGAGCTTCCGGCCAAAGCCATTATAAACAAAAAGGAGAAGTAGACGAGACTACGGTATTTATGGCCAGCTTGGTTCCTCTCAGGCTTCATATTGGTGATGTCGTTGTATGGGAAAATGATAGACCTTCGTCAACAATGTATTGCCGACCGATAATGTTTAAGTTCATGAAAGAGACAAAAGATATAGTTGTTGCTGCAAAGAAAAAAATAGAAGATCAGATTATGGCACTTCAAACAACAAAAGTGGGAGAAGTCAACGTCAACCACAAACTGCTATTGACGATGATCGATGGTAAAATTTCCTCTATCATCTCTGACACCTCGTCTACAGTTTGCGGTATATGTAAAGCAAAACCATCCGAAATGAACAATTTGGATAATTTAAAAGATAAAAGAAGTAATGAAGAAATGTACCAGTACGGATTGTCTTCGTTACATGCCTGGATAAGATGCATGGAGTGCCTGCTACATATCGGTATGACAATATTTTAATAATTCTTTTTATTATTTTTTTGTTTTGCAATATGTACCTACCACTAACTCACCAATTTATTTGATTATAATACTTTTTAATGATTGTTTCAGCTTATAGAATCGATTTTAAGGAGTGGAGTGCAAAGGGAGAACACAAAGAACTGATGGCACAGAGAAAAAAACTAATCCAAGCATCGTTCAAGAATGAGTGTGGTCTACTAATAGATATAGTCAAACAGGGAGCTGGTACTACAAATGATGGGAATACGGCTAGAAGATTTTTTAGGGATTCTAAAACCAGTGCGCGTCTTACGGGTCTCAATGAAGATTTGATTGAAAGATTTCACGTGATTCTACAAACAATTGCTTCTGGAGAACGCGTAAATATTTCCAAATTTTCTCAGTTTTGTCAAGAGACTGCAAATCTTTATGTTCAATTATATCCTTGGTATTACATGCCTTGCAGCGTCCATAAATTGCTCATACACGGAGCAGACATAATTCAACATTTTGGTTTGTTACCTATTGGCAAACTTTCAGAAGAAGCATCAGAAGCTCGAAACAAAGATTTTCGAAACTACAGAGAGCACCATTCTAGGAAAGTGAGTAGGACTTCGACAAATGAAGATATCTTTCTGCATAATCTTTTATTGTCGTCAGATCCCAAGCTCAGCCTTATAAGACCACAAATGGGCAAAAAACGAAGGATGACTCTCTCTGCAAAAGCTGTAGAGCTATTGATGCCTCTTCTGGAAGAGACTTGTGAGACTGAATTTATTGATATAGATAATCTTAACGATAGCGATAGTGAATAGGAAAAACTTTGTTGTTTAATTTTAAGAAACTAAATGTATCGTATTACATAGCAATTTTTTTTATAATGTACGTAGTGTGTTTTTAATTGTTTCGTTTTATTTTTTGCAATAATTATTCTTAAGAGTAATCTTCAAATTAGCGACCATTAAGGAAATAACGAAAACTTTGTTATGTTGTTTATTTTAGAATCTAATTTACCTTATTTACTGTGATTGTATATAACACATTTTATTTTTCTTTATGATGTACGTACCTAGTGTGTTTTTTTAAGTTTGTAGGAAGTAATTGTTTCGTTTTATTTCTTTGTATTTATTTTTTTTCTTTGTATCTTTGTACTAAATTCTATGTATATATAAGTAGGTATGCAAATTATGTAAATAAAATAAATATACACGGCACTTTCCCGAATCACTTTTTCAATTTATTTTAACAACCTGCCCTAAAGAGTCCTAAAAGAAGGGTTTACATCCAACTTAACTTGCAATAAGTTTGTTTATCTCTAAAAAATGTCAGACCATAGGTGAGCTATGTAAGGTATTTGTTGTGAATGACATCTAAAATGCAGGTAGCAAAGGGTTAAAGTGAGCTCCCAGGTACATAGGTAGGTACTAAAAGTTGTCGGGCAGGATTAACGTATTTTATTACCTGCGTATGTAAGTTGACGTATGTATTTTGTAAACAAGTATACTAACTTGTTTTAAACAAATATTGAACCTATGTTAAAGTGTACTTACATGAACGTACGTACGTAGTAACAGTAGGTACTAAAATCTTTCGGGCAGAATTAACGTAGTTTATTACCTGTGTATGTAATATGACATTAAAGATATGCAAGTTAAGTAACTTTATTGAAACAAAAATCAATATAATTTTTTTTTAACAAAAATCTTACAAATGATCAAATATGTTGGTGCCTTTAATGAAATTAAGGAACGAACTAATTTTTGTTTATATTTGACCCCACAAACACGACAACATTACTTTTATTTCGTTCCATAATACTAAAAAAGAACTCATTTTCAATGGCATTTATCGGAGAAGGGGGCAAGTGAATGCATTTGTATATGATATCATACGATAGGTAATATCCTATTCTATAACACTTAGGTGTTTTCCAAGCTGTATCGGTAAGCATTTTGTAGAAATCGACCTTGATAGATGTCATTCCATACAAATTTTTTAAACTTTATTTTTTTTCTCGGTAAGTAATAGTTTTATGACAAAATGACACAGAATAGTTTTTAATAGGGATATTGAGCTCCACCGATTGGCACAAAAAAAACTTCAAATAATCGAAAAAAATCCTATGTCCCTTTTTTAGCAGTTTCGACCCACTGTGCGCCGCTCTCTAGCCACGCCTATCGGTCGCGCGACGCCACAAATATA
This sequence comes from Horisme vitalbata, assembly GCA_951804965.1. Taxonomy (NCBI): domain Eukaryota; kingdom Metazoa; phylum Arthropoda; class Insecta; order Lepidoptera; family Geometridae; genus Horisme; species Horisme vitalbata. The sequence goes on from OX638102.1 coordinate 9,389,518, forward strand.
GAAGACAACTAGATAAAGCCTTAAACTTTAACTATGCTCTGAACATCAACTCATACGGCTGATCTCTACTTTCTTATGTCCATATATCATTTGCTAGAAAGGGATACATACTTTATCTCAATGCGATTTGCCCTTTGAAACTGATGATATTGGACATAGGAAAGTAGAGATCAGCCGTATTGAATTTTAAGACTTTATCTAGTTCTCTTCTATATCTGTACGCGACGCAGTCGCCGGATTTGTTTTGTGCTCCGTTGATAGCGTCGCGCGACTTGTGGGCGTGGCTAGTGAGCGACCAGCGCCGTCACAAGACTGGCGAGAAGGAAATCAAAATGTGCTATAGCCTACAATGTTTTCCGAACTCTTCTTCTTTATAATTGAAATCGTTTTATTAGTATTTGAATGCAACCCTCTTCTTCGCGTGATGTGAAATTTAGTCAATCTTCATCCTTTTTTCCGGGTGCATAGATAATAACAATCAGAATATCATCATCTTCATTCTTCAATAGCTGCTGAATAACTTTTTTTACTAGCTGCGGATAAATAATCCGATATATCGTACTGCAATAGAACACGTCTCCGATAAAAACTTCGGGAAGAGTGGCATTCTCGCCATCGCCGACATCGAAAGCTAGGGGGGTCGAACCGCGACAGGCGACCATGGTAGTTTAGTTGAATGGTCACAGTCGCGCGTCGCGGTCGCTAAGAACCGAATGCTACCTGGAGGGCAATTCATGGATTTACTCGAAACAGAGTCGTATCGACTAAGAGTCTCCCAACTTGGGTCGAGGGTTTGTGTCTACTCTAAAGTCACGATTCATAAAAATAGCTATTCTTACGGCCACTCGACTGAAGTCGCTGCGACGTTTCCGTGACATGGCTAAAATACGTTTCGTTTTACGCGGGTAAATTTACAGTAGTTGGGGGTAAAATTGGCCGATTTCGTACATCATAATTTTAGGCATAAACCATGCAAAAATTGTAATTAAAAAATGCATTTGATTTGTATTAACCATAGTATGCCTTAAAATGCAACTATTGAGGCTTATTTATAGAAACAAAGATTATTTTAGGTAGGTACTAAGACAAGTTTATAAGCTTGAAACGAAACGTAAATGCTTGGTTTGTTTGTTTACGCGCTGTAAAGTAAGTGTCCGTCAAAGCGGGGGTTGCCGGTGGTCGGTAAAAACTTTATCTTCTAGAAATGTAGTAAAAACCTTCCATTGCCCAAAAATAATTTATTTCAGCGTTGAAGCAGATTCTTTCGATTTTTCAAATACATACCTACATAAATACCTACTGACCTACCTACACTTACTTATAAACTTAAAGAAAGAAAATATATACCTCGGTATAAAAGTTTAATAATAATACACATAACATGACCTATCATGTTCTGGTTTATGTCAGTTCTTGTGGTACGTACCAACAACAATAAAACGTAGATACACTTATTCATAGTTTATTTCCACAAAACGTTATACATTTCTAATTAGTCTGCTGTATATCTACTCATTGTTAATTCTTGCCTATGTTGTACTCGGTGGTTATTTCGCCACCTATTCATTAACAGCCAATTTAAAAATTTTGATGTTAGATCGAAATGAAATATCAATGTTGGAAACATCGATGTTTATCAACGTAAATATGGCGGCTGTCATCAACTTTATCATCGACAAATCCTACGACAAGCCATGTCGTGTGCTCAGGACCACTCGTTGCATGTCTCTTTAACATGAGTCTACTTTTGTCTGTTGGTGATTTCACGAGAATAATGTTTTTCTGCTTCGAGAGACAAAATGGCGGATCACTCTACTTAAGTCTAGTAGAAGTCATGTCTCTGGCTTGAGAATTGTCCCCCTCGGCAGGGGCTGCGTGCGGCTGCGTGCATGGCGCGTGCGAGATAGTCAGGCTGTTTGCTCTTGTGGGGGTTGTGCGCCCGAAGTCGACAAATAATTAAAGGGCTCTTAACATAACTCATATCATAAATAAATAATCTAAATAAACTCATAAGCTCCGGCTGCTCCATAATTACATTCTAGCTTGAAACAAAGATTCTAGGCGTTGCTGTGTTTTGCTGGAAAGTAATGTTGCGAGTAAAAAAATCGTCGATCCGTTCATGGTTAAACACCTCGCGGCCGCGGAGAGCTCTGCATTTTTAATAGAGCAGCAACGCAGCCTTGACACCGCAGTCGGTTCACTAATGAGATTGTTAATAGGGACTTTATAATTATATCACAGGTGGAACATGGAAAACACTCGCTACGAAAATGTATTTCTTGAAACAAGATTACTAATAGTAACTCAATGCTCAAAGCCTCTCAAAAATGAAGATAGAAACAAACTAGGCTCGCTTCGTATGATTAAGGCCAACTCTGCTGGTGTCGTGAGTTTTTATTTTAAACAGGCCTCCCGAACTTCTGGAAAATTAATCAGGCATCCTTAAAAACAACCTTACGTGAATTGCTTCTACCAACATCTCGGCAGATTCTTTGTAACGGCATAATCAGATAAAAGTAGTAAGGTTATAAATTGATAGCTTTGCGTATTTTATTGCACTTGATGGTAGCCAATATAATGACTTCGACTCCTACCTATGTATTAGTCAATGTCTAACGTTATCGCCTAACGTTATCAGTAACTGTCGTCGATCTCGCTATCTCGCGGTCGGCGTGACCGCACCATCCTGTCATTCGCGGAAGAACCGTGCCAACGCACTCTCGGTTTTCGAGTTGCCTTTCGCTCGTGCCCGTGTCACAGTCGTATGACTTGCCCGTGGTTGTTGGAGCCGGTGCATGTTGCAAAATTACCGATTGGTTTGTTAACCCACTTCCTCAGTTCTACATCGCGCCCGCGTGCGTCGTCGTCGCGACTGCTATCCGGTGCGCGAGCAATTTGAAAACAATCTGCCGTTTCGGATCGTTAAACGTTAATTTTGCCGAAATACTGTGCTGTGTGGTGCGGTGTGTTACTGTATCGGAGATGTATTTTCGTGAAGCTTGAATAGCTATGAGGATATTCTACTGTGCAGTGATTATTGTGATAATTTGTGAACAGCTGGATTGCCATAATGTTGCGGCGCCGCGGTACTTACACTGTAAATGCTGATCCTGACAACCGGTACAATAGACCGAAGTCAACGGAATCAGCTTCATTTACTTCGGTTAAAAAGACTGGTACCTACTAGTTACTAAATTTATTATACCTAGCCACATGTCAAGTAGGCACCTACTCATAGCTTGTTACATTTAAAAAAAAACAGCAATGAGTTATATTGATATTTTAATCTTGTCATTATTTTGCTCAAGATTGCATGACTGATAGCAAATCTCTTTAAGTTGAATAAGATACAGCTTGTCACGATCGCAATGCAATCAATTCTCAACAATAATATCAACTTCTGTGTTCACCGATATGCGAGTGTTACCTAGCGAAATGACGGTTAGGTAGGTGCTATTTCTTAGTTCATTCATTCATAAGGCTATAAAATATTTCATGGACATTGCAGAATTACGTAGGTTGCTTACGTTTCATAAGTCTAGGTATTTTTTTTACTGAAATAGGTCGATAAAACTTAGCGTTCGAGAAATTGGTTTTGTAAGGATTTATGCCACTTACTATGCGCGCGTCATTTTATTTCAAATGACACGATAAGATTATAATCATGTAGGTGATATAGGTACTTATGCTTAAGAATTTTCTTTAAGTGGGTAGGTATACGGTACATACCTTACCGGCCTCCTAAAATAGTATATTTTCACATTTATGACCTATGCAGTACGTGGCAACACTATGCTCTATCAGATTCAGCTAAAATAGCATGACAAATTAAAAGAGAACTTCACAACCTTAATTTTGTCACTATCGTTCGTATACTTACATAGCTACCTACTTTAAATATTCTTTGACACCATCGTGCGACCCTCATCAACCGAGTCTGAGAGGATAACCAAGAAAACTCAATCACAAGATGTACAAAGAACTACAAATAGTATGTTATGTAGTAGCATCGAGATTTTTTACCTATGATTTGCGTGCACATTTTCTTCAAATCTTTCCTTTTCTAGTCTTTGGCAATGGAAATTGTACTAAAACAGATGACAAAGGGAAGTCTGGAACTTCTCGATGCGCAAGTGTCACACATAAGTTCACACAGCACAACGCCAACGTCATATCTATGGTCCGCCTTGGAAATACGCCCAGAATTATTTGGGTAATACCCGATTCATAAATCTACAGTTTATTATTAGCTGCACGCGGGGTCATATTTTGGACGAAATTTCCTTTATGGACGTTTTATCACAATTGAGTGTCTTCCTTAGATTAATAACGACGTAAGGCGTCTTCTCTTCACTTACATTATTTAACGATACACTGCTACGTCTATATCAAAAGTCACCTGTAAAGCTATAAAATCCTAGTCCTAATTGACGTAGGAAGCCAAAATAATCTAGGTTTTATTCAAAAAATTGCAGTGCATTTTGAAAAGTGAGTTATATTTACTAACCGCTATTCACTTCGCCGTCCTTTCACTTTCTAAACATTGTATTCAGCTCAATTATTTTTATTATTTAAACTGTTTCATTGTCTAATAAGTAATAACATTTGCAATCAACACATTCCGAGTTCTTTATCATCATCATCATCATCATTATCCATAAACGGCTTTATCCACTGTAGGATATACTTGCCTCCCAAGTTGGTCATCCACCACGGTCTTGTGCTAATCGTATCCTCGAACCGAGTTCTTAAAATTTTCGTAAACGATCCCGGTCTCCTGACTCCTAAAAATAGGAAAATGACAAACGATATCCTGGATTTTTTTAGTTTCCTTTCTGTAAAACTTAACTGAACTTCACACCCAATTACTTTAAACTTGATCGTAAGTACAGGTAACAGACAACAAATAACCCGGTTGGGTTCAGGAATCAAGTCAAAATAATCTAAATGATTTGATGCAAGGAATATTTTAGCTCGTAAAATACGACTAGGCGATGCGAATTGCATTAAATGCGAGTGAGCATGGCAACACGAAGGCACATTTCCTAAGGTGAGCGATGCGTCATAGATGCTGGCGGGACCGGTTCCCCCCATTATCCGTGGTTAGTCTCTCGCGACAATAGGGCCTTGGTCGAATTCAAAGGCGTGAGCGTGCTCGTCAACCCGTATACAAGTTAACACAACACGCGGTGCCGCTTTCAGACAACAATGGAACTGCGCACTCGATACCCTACTTTTGTTAAAGTTGAGATAAAACTTTTAACTTTGTTTATTTAGTAGACAATGTAATAAATACATTACTTTCTTGCTTTTTCAACATTAATTTGTTTTTAATGATACTCTAATTTACCTGCGCAGTTGCTTTTTGCGGAAAACGCATTGCGATTGACGCACCCAATTTTGATACATTTAAAGGCACCTTGGATTGATTTTTACGTTTGACGCAACGGCAAACGGAATGCATTGACCATTGACCACCTGCAAAAATAGTGTGCGTCAATCGCAATGCGTTTTCGGCAGCGTTTGCTGAAAATTGTAACCACGCGCTATAAGAATGCGCTACCCCAGACAGACTAGCTAGTCTCAAGTCAAGAGTCTCTTGAGCATCCTCTTGGGTCGATCTAGGACTAGGCACAGTAGGTATTTACGCTGAGCGGCCCGGAGCGGTGCGCCGCATCTGCAGCACTGCTGTCGCTTTTTTTTCTTCATTTAGAACGATCAAATTCTGAATTAATGATTTTGCTTACACACATTTTGGGCCCTATTTGAAAATCAGCGCTAACTCTCACTACACCAGTGTGAGGAGGCATCATGCTGAAATAGGACCTGTTTAGCTCACACGACGAGTACACGGATGAGACTAATTAGCGCAACAAACTTCTTCTTGCATGTTACACATTCATTATCATTACGTAGGTACCTACTTAGGTTATTTACTTTAATTTTATTTCAACTCAATCTTACTCCCTAAAAGATCTATGTTACTTTTCTATTTTGTTTTTTGTTGTACTACCTATTTAACTCGATGTCGCCTTCTTACATAATATGTCTCTAAAGTTTCTTCTGTGTTGTGCTGTGCTAAATAAAAACTTTTCTTTCTTTCTTTCTTTCTTATATTATTTATTTATAGGTAATTACTAGGAAGTATACCTATGTTTCTTGCATCATTCCATTACTGATTACCTATAAACCTTTATTGATGCCATTATTCTGTATATTTTCCGAATATAATCTTTACTGTATGTTTTTAATGTTATTTAATTATTCTTTCAAAATACTGTGTGGTTCTTTTCAAAGGCACAAGTATTATATACGTAACACCATGCGCTCGTTGCTGTTTTATTGAGCATAACAAACAAATATAGTTTTGGAATTGATCACTTTAGATCAGATGCCAAGGTTGCTTCCTTAATTCTAAACATTTCCAGAACAAAGTGATGAAGGTTTTAAAAGTACAATATCATAAATTTGGCATACATTCAAAATAATTTCTAACTTACCGCTTGATCCTGACGGAAGTTTAGATATTTTGCTTTATTCAGTCTTTTTGCTTTGTTCTTCTTAATTGACTGCGTCATTGCGCACGCTTTGTATAAATGCTTTTTAAAAGTATGCGTATACATTCCGACAAAAGCGTTTTATCTTTATTTTCGTCTCTTCCACCTTTCATTTATCCTACCCTGTACCTTAAAACTATAAATAATGCCGACTGCTATTAGGCTGTGTACATGATAGCAGTTAGTAGTACAACCATAACTGCAATAGCATCGTATATTAAGTGAAAGCGTATCGAATATCAGGTGCGTAGCGACCGATGGAGTTCGCGTGCCGAAAACCCAACGAACTCTGCCAAAACTTTTAATCCAATTGTCTAGAGCGGAGGCCATGAAAACAAGCTAATTCAATTAAACATTTTGTTAAACCGAAAATCCAGCTGCTTAGTCGTCATAATCGTAGTACATAACACTTTTCAACTTATCATTCGGTTATACTTGATAAGGTTAAAAATAGTAGGGTTTGCACGTTATTTATATTGGTAATAGTTTGTATACCAATTTGCACCTAAAATGTAGAAATAAGATCTGCCTATAAAGTATTGTTTACGCAATGATAACCTACTGATTATTCAACAGCAAACAGTTCATGCATTATAAAACGATTTTTTTAATGTACGGTGGGAAAATTTGTATATTATTTTTTAGTACAGGGTCAATGGTTTTATTCGAGGTATTCCTGCAAGGAGGTTGTAAAGGAGGTTATTTCCGTTTAATAAGACAATAATCCTTGACCATTTTTGAAAAGAAAAGGTTTTATTTTCAATTTTATGAGTTTAGGTGGTTAAAAAAATAAATTAAAAAACTCAATTTTCTAATAAATTACATTAGGTTTTTATGAGCTTTTGGGGTATGTAGATCCGACCAGTTTACTAATTTTGTACAGATCGTTTGTATCAGAATATTGAGTCGTAGAAAAATTGAAAACAAACATCCAATCCAAGTTATATGTAAATTAAATAAAGAAATATTGTGCTTTGTCAGTTTTAGGTACCGAAAGTTCACCGCAACGTAAGTGACGTAGAATTTAAATTATCACCAGCGGTATAAAGAGGCAGACACGCGTGCATGCGATCCGATACTGATCACAATCGACGTAACTCTAGTCTCCAAACTACGACGATAGATAGAAAACTATGTAACCATACCTGAAATTAATAAGAGTTAAAAGTAAATGAGCACAAGAAGGTCAACTAGGAATTAATTGTTGACATTATGAAACTGCTTTACTCTTCGGGTTAACAAAATTACGGGTTATTATTAGGTAATTTTGAAAATCTATTTATAAGCTCAAATTCATATCATGTAATTTCAAAACAGAGCGTTCAACAAGAAATAAAATTATTCATATGATGCTGCTGATAACGTTACTTTTTCCTGTTGTGTTGCTGTCTTTGTTTTTGTTATGAATACCTAATGCTGTTCATGACCGTGTATATTGACATGAAGTCGCTATGATGACTCTGGTCGCGAAGTTTGAATTAGCACCCGTGATATATTGCGAGAGCGGAGGTAGGTGCCGGGTCGGGCGCGGGGTGGCGACGATGCCTGCCGCGATTCCGGCCGGCAGTCTACCACAAGGCGCGCTCGCGTGCGATCCTTTGCCAAGCTGGAGTGTTCAGCAGGCCCAGTATGCTTCGACAACCACGGTGTTTCCGACGGACCCGCCTCCGCAATCCGTCCGGTTGGAGAGGTTGCCGCGCGATCCGAACCCTCATTGCTCCGTTTACTTGACAATGACAAAAGCGGTCAGCTCAGCCGCGCTCGCGACAGACTTTCTTCTTTTTGTAAAAAACTTCGTCGTACCATAAGTGAGTGTCTAAAATAATAAATTCTGATTCCGTCGATAGCTCATGGCCGGTGGTACATAAAATTGTGTTTTTGTATCACACATTATATTGTTCAGTTCACCATCAATGTTCTAATGCTGCTTTTGTGTTTTGCTGCATCACGCAGGCGAAGTGGAAACTCCTAAAAAGACCGAGCCGGCTCCGGAAAAGAAGGCTGCTTCCTCTCATCGTAAGTGCTAGATGTGGCGCACGCACGACACTTAGCTCGGCTGTATGTGGATTATTTTGGTTTACGTCATCATCACCCAGTTGTAGAATATGCGACAATCCTTCAATTGATTGTAATTCTTAACAATTCATTGCAGAGACCAAGCTCTGCTACAGTAAATGATTAATTGATGGTATTTTGGAGTATTGGTTGGAGGATTATCGGAGCACATAACAGTGAAGTTCTGTCTGACATCGCATTTATTAGTATTGATATTGTGTCTCTTCCGTGTGTTTTTCTGGTTTTTGTAGCTGTTGTAGAACTTATAAGTAACTTCTGATAACAAGTTAGGCTTTGATTCTGCTGCATTTCTAATCTGTGCTTATTGTGTTTAAAGTCTTGATTGTTTTTTTCTTGTTAAACATAAAACTACTTTTAAAAATTTATCGTTTTTAGAATAACTACATGTTCTAGTAATATAGGTATTAGGGCTCATGGAACAAGTACCTTGTAATTGTACCGTATTTTGGTTTGTTTTTGGGAAACATTACATACATTGAGGTTGATATATTTCCTATGACCCCCTTGTAATTCAAATGTTAGTTAATACATTTCCTATGACAGTTCCCTGTATTTTATGGAAATCTATATTTCTAAAATAACATATCGTAAATATTTTTTTTATCGCACTTCACGAAAGGTGGAAGGTTCTTAATTTACCTGAAAATATAAGTTGATATTATGGTTCTTTTCTATTTGCATAGAACATGTATGGAAAATCACTCTTTTGGACTGTCTATAAATTTTCCTATTAGGTTTAGTATGTTCCATAAATATGCAATATTATTTATTTACCTAATGTTTCCTAAGAACAAAACTCTTACCTGAGAGTCATTTTCTTGCTACACACTGTAATGCTTCGGTTTATTTATATTATCGGCAAGCTTTCTTTTAAGTCATTATATTTTTTTTTTTGAGTTGGTTAAAGTTCACAGTTATCCTTTTATTTTATTTCAGTTCCTGATTGACTACATTTGCGGTAATTTGACCTAGTTTTGTCATTGAAACATTAAAGGGGTTTCTGCTCTTTGTCAAAGACAGACATCTGACAAAGATTTGATAAGGATTACGAGAGCCTTTCAATACTTTTATTTTACGTTGTTAGAAGATTCTTCAATCTGTTTTCGTCCTTTATGATTTTTGTTCAGATACACTATATAGCAACAACAACATATTCTATTTTAGTTTGACTGTGGCATGCAAGTTCGCTGGGTTGATTTTTGGTTTAATATATTTTACGCCATAATACCTACTTCTTCTCATTGGAAGAAGACTATGATACTCGCACTTATTCAAATTAATGTAGTGATTTATTCGGGATCATTTTAGAGAGACAAGACGCAGTAGGGACAAGCAACTGAAGGCCGAAAAACTGAAAGTTTAGTATTATGTCCCACGCCCAAAAGACAGGCTTTGCAATGCAATCGCTCAGTTCTGGTATACAAGTGTCCTTATTCTAAATTTCTTAGGTTCTTTATTATACCTACGGTTTTCATCGTCTTCAAAGTTCAATAAGCAGATCAAATTGCAAAACTATTTTATGTTATCTTAAAAGACGTGCGATTTTAGACATTGATTATGTTCTCGTATTTATAATGCATACATATTGCACATAAATCTTTGTCAAGACAGCTGTCATCGTTATCATAGTTCATTGACAATTAAGTGAAATATTTTGTAAAATAGGAGGTCTATCGTTGGTTTAATATGGTACGCAATAATAATGAATTAAACAATGATAATTTTTATAGTAAAATTATATTGTAGACGATTGCCTTTACTAACATAGATGTGCGATAACGGAACGGCCACATAATACAAATTGAAATAAGTTACTCAGATAGAAAGCTGATAAACAAAGGTGGAGTGCGCTAAGGCTTGCGTCAATAAGGGTTGCTAAGGGTGTGGCGGGACAGCGCAGCCCGAGGTCTTTCAGGGTTGACATGGTTGGTAAATTCCATTCCCCAGTGTTTAGTACATTCAATTATTATGGCATCATGCAATAGAAGCAATTCAATAAGTTGAGTTACGGTATTGTTGTCAAATCAATACCACTACACCAATAAAATTAGATTATCCATCTGTTCTGTAGTTTAAAGCTATGTACTTGAAGTACTGCTTTAAAAACGTAGCTTTGGCTTCAGTTTGTCATTTCTTTGTTACCCAACAAAGTATGAGAGTCGCGTGACGGCGCGCTCTGTTGAAGAATCAACTCTGTTTTTGCCGACTTCGGTTTCCTCCTATTGCAGTAATGGTATCGTTTGTAAAGATTACGTGAGTCTTGTTTTTCTGAAAAGATAGGTCAACCATTCACTAATGGACTCAGTATTGTGTTGTCATTTTTTTGTGTTGTTTACTAAGTGTTGTGTTGCAAGGAACACACTACGTATATCATTTTACGTGCCCCCTGCTAGTTCACCATTCTCACCTCCCTCACCTCTGCGGTATGGTGCTCTTTGGCTTACTAGTTCAGAATAAATAAGCAAGGTTTGCATGTGCTGAAGTATGAGATCTGCACTATCAACGTAACTTATACTTTAGGTACTAGCTATTATAGGTTATATGCAAACAGCATTAAAGTAAGTTAGTAGTTAGTAAAATAATTGATTAATGTACCTACTTAACTAACTTTTTTTACCGAAGGTTTGGTTTATAACAACCTTATCTAACCATTGTGCGATTCCCGGATTTAAGTAAAAATAAGTGATATTATCCATATAAGAAAGGAGAATGCCGAGAACCCGTACCAATAGCGTCAAAACCAAACGTATGCCATAAAATTTATAATATTTTATAAATGACATTAACATTTTCTTTAGTTTTACACACCGACGGAATTAATAATCAAGTAAAAAAATATTTTGTTGATTTGGTTTCCGCCTCACGCCGCCATCAGACTGCAAGAACCAATGATATTCACGTTACTAAGGCAACAGATATTGATGTAAAGTGTTATGGTTATGTAAGTGTTATGCTAAGGTACCCTCATATTTAATTATTTTGACAGTAGAATCGACTAAAAACTTATTGGAGATTTTTTTGACGCATTCAATTTAGTCTTGGTACCGAGCGCCATACATGAGTCGGCATTCTCCTTTGAATGAAAGTTATTTAAAATTTGCTAAATTCATGAAATTATTAATTTTTAATCTAAGCTCGAACTGCAATGCCTAATATTTATAATAGCTCCAGTTCTCCAGTCATCCCGTGACCATGATCGTTGCGATACGGTCGAAACGCCGGGAAATTAAAAAAGGCAAAACGCGGGAAGACCCTTGTTTTTTTTAACAATAATAATTATAAATATTTATTTCTCGACGCGTTGTAACCAATTTGAATATTTTAAGTAGAAATATGTACATTTTTTAAAATTCTTACCAGTTAACTTATCATTGTTCCTTTGTAAACTGCTGTTTTCTCCTTATTTTCCCTACAATGTAATTCTTAATTTTTACATAGTTCATAATTACTGTTGCTCGACTCATTCATTTTCTGTTGTCAAATGATCGTCTTGAATTTCTTGGTCGTGTAAAGGGCTTAGAAACTATAATTGGAAATGGAAGACTTCTCACGTTGCAAGATTAATTGCTTCTACAATGTGCTAATGTTCCAGTTCCTACAGCACTAATATTTGTCATTTATTATTTTGGGATTTATTCATTATCTGTTTTTTTATAAATTTGGCATTGTTATCACTATGCTTACAGTTTTGTTTTGCGATTAGCTGGTAAATTAGCTAAATGACGGAATAATTCTAATAACTTATTTCCCTAAATCTAAATCGGGAATGCACTCCATTTTTTTCCTTTATGATAAACTTCCTTCACTTTCATTAATGTACAACATACATAAATATGTTATGTTAGGAGGTTCTCAATTCGTCAGAATTTTTTTTCTACTTTTTTTATGTGTTCACTCATAATAACTCCATCAATCGTGGACCGATTTTCAAAATTCTTTTTTTGTTTAAAAGAGTATACTTCACAGGTGGTCCCATATAAATTTTATTCATGAGGGATTGGTACTTTTCCCGCAAAAGTCAAAAACCTCATACTCGTAATTTTTGCCCTATGTTCCCCGATATCACCGTCAATTGTGAACCGATTTTCAAAATTATTTTTTGTTTGAAAGAGGCTTTTGCTCCACACTTTTTTTTCATATTAATTTGATTCCTAAGAGATCGGTACATTTCACGCAAAACTTACAAAAAAACTTCATCCTCACTTGTTATTTTCGCCCTGAGTCGTCCCTCATGCGGGCGGCACGTTAAGTTGGTCTGTCTATGATTCTAGTTTACTTACGATTTACAGTATTATCTAATTACACAAAAAATGAAAAAATAAAAAAACGACTTAAAATAAAACACTTGCTGCCCTAAAAAGCGAAAAATGAACTTAATTAGATAAGAAGAATTAAGAAAACAGGTACATACCTACTTATCTGTTTGAAGTCGGTGCTAAGCCATTTAGATAGGTGATAGGCTACATACTTCCGCTCCCACCACATCATATCATCATCATATCATACCCAACGCGTGAGAGCGTGGAGGAAGCTGGGCGGGAGCCCTATATCTACACGTTGGTACTGCACCGACTTGAAACAGATGATTAGGTACCTTCTTTGAATTAACTATCTAATTAAGTTTATTTTTCGCTTTTTAGGGTAGCAGGAAGTTTTTTTTTTAAGTCGGTTAATTTTTTTAAAAGTTTTTAGCACTCAGGGTCTTCATATTGCTCAGCTCTATATCGGTGATATCGATGCGACGAACGGTAGGAAACGGCTCAGCTAATTAGCGTGTCTATCGTCAGACACCGATATTGTCTGATATAGTGGGTCGCTCTAAAATTTAAACCAGTTTTCGTTGATAAGACATACAGTATAAAATCTATTTTCCTATGCGTATATCCTAGCAGGCCTTCATACAAGGTATTGTTAAGAATTCCAAAATTACGCAAGAGCTACTTTTTGCGTATTAGTTGGAAAATTAAAAGCTTGACTTCTTCGTTATACGGTAGTGTCAGTTAGGCTATATTTTGAGAATAATCTGCATTATCATTATTACATACGTAACATTGTTGAAATAATAAATAATTGAGAAAAGATTTACACGTTTCAAAGTCATGTTTACTCTTTGCAACTTACCCTATGCGCTGAAATTACGCCTGTGAAGTGTGGCGCCCAACCGTAAAAGTGCGGCCCAGTTGCGGGTGGTGGGTTACGCGCTGTTACCCGCCCGCCCCCGTTGGTTGCTACTTGGTATACTCTACGTCTACCTAACCTATACATGATGTAATAAAAGTTGTACAGCCTCGTAGACCAAGTTACCTTTACTGTAATAATTTTTGGTATTGTATTAAGTGTACCTTGGTGGCAAAAAAGCTAACATGGTGATATTTTACGTTTTCAGAGTTTACTGCTGATTGCAGTAAATGCCAGTTCAGTGAATAAAATGAATGGTTTTAATGCCATACACCACGAGTGACGACTCTCTGTATGCGTATAGTATTATCTGTGTAACTTGACATTTCGCTTTGCACGTAAATCCAGATGGCTAGATCAAAACATCAAAATGTTTTGACAAATTATTAGTTCCTTTCCTTCGTAACTTTAAACAAATTTAAATATTCTTACAATTATGGTTCGTTTTTGTATTTAATGGAGAAGCAAGGAAGCCTTACTAAAAAGTTGGATGTTGAAAAAACATCAGATCTAGCAGGTTAGGATAATCGTGCGGAATTCTTTAAATCGTCATAAAACAATTCTTACTTCAATCTAATAAATGGCCAACTCTTACACGGTCACGCCACGTTCTCCGTGGGTACTCGTAGGTAGCAACTGTGAAATGGATTCATTTACTTACGTCATTACTCAATTGCATTAGAGAGGCCATTCAAATTGTTGTGTTAGCCGTTTTCTATAAATTTCCATGGTCTGCTACTTGTCGACTTATGAACTTGCGATTATACCCTGATAAGTGATAACCCGGTTATCTTAACAGAACCTACGTATTAACGTTACGTAATGTAACTACCAGTAACGTATTAGATAGTCATCAAAAACCTAAATAAACGATAATGCGATGAAAGTGACCTAAGTGAATAATCATTTGATCAGCTTAATAATATCTAAATTAAAGACACTATTCTTATTTGTTATTACTTCTACGGGGTCTACTAAAACAACTGTCAGTGACGGACTCTTATTATTTTTTCCCTATGTGAACATCCTAGATACTCGAGCAGTGTGCTGGTCTATCTATGATACCAAGGGAGGGTACATGCAAAACGCTACGCTCAAAAATAATGTAATATTTGTACTGTCATTGTCTTTGAAATAACACATGTCCACTTCATTCAACTGAAATTTGAATTTCCACTGTCACGTAAAATTGATCATATTAAAATATGGGATATTGTTGTACGGTGTATAAGAGCAGTCGTCCAGTCTTATAGTATATTATAAGCCATTGAATAAAATTAATGATATAATTGTACCTACGTGAAAAGTGGCAAGCCCATCGCCGCTACTATTGGAAAGTTTTTGTTTTTTAATGACTGTTCACTAATATTCTAACTTTGTGAATTCCAGGCAAGGACGGCTCAAAGGTGACGACTGTGGTAGCGACGCCGGGGCAGGGCCCCGACAGGCCGCAGGAGGTGAGCTATGCCGACATGAAGCTCATCGGAAACGGCAGCTTCGGCGTCGTCTACCAGGCCAAGCTGTGTGACACCGGCGAACTTATTGCCATCAAAAAGGTGCTGCAGGATAAACGGTTTAAGGTAAGATACTTAATAGTATAATCAACCACTCCAGGCCGCTTTGGCATAGAAGTTAGGTCCCGCCATTTCTTCTTGTCTATCTAATTAGGGATTACACAACAAAATTGCGCACCAACCCGCCTGCTAAGCATGGTGATATAGCAAAACCTAAACAGAGGGACTCCTACCGTCAGGCAGTGGACTAGACTAAAACCTCAGCCTGAATACTAATTTCATCATATTTACCTGTACTATAAACGCATTGATCAGCAAGGCGAATGGTGATCGCAAAAAATGTTGTTATAAGTCCTAAGGAGGTTAGTGATATCCATCCCTTGACGAAATCCTTTGATAAACTGTTAACATTTAGAATTTAATGTTGCCTCCGTAAAAACAGAACTGCGGCTTTTATGACCGCAGGAAACATCTTTACTGTTTCCTTTGGATTGTGATCTAGAAACATCTGGCTGGAGTCTCTGAATATGATTAAAATTTTATTTTTCAGAATCGAGAGCTACAAATAATGCGGCGACTGGAGCACTGTAACATTGTCAAATTGAAATACTTCTTTTACTCCAGTGGAGAAAAGGTGAGCATTGCATCATCTCAGACGTTAATATTGCTTAGCAGTAGCTACTTTGCCTGTTTTATTTTATAGCATTTTTAAGATATTACATCTATCGAGTAATATGCTGTCGATGTTTATTTGATTGAATGAGGTATCTCGTTTTTATTATCGATGTATTCGCACTTTATCTTTGATCGGTTGTTTCTTGTATCTAAATTATGTACGTTTTATTAAGGGTGTATTATTTGTGTGTTTTATTTGGGGGAAGGCGGCAGTGCCCGCAGCAGTGAGCTCAATGTTAAACGCAATGCAGTCACTTGATGTCGCAGTATGTTTACGAACCAATCAGATTGTTGCGCTAGTGTGCTAACGCACAATTACGACCAATTATGGCAAAGTTTACCAAACAATACTATCTCAATCCTAAATAAAACTCATGCTCTTATCCGCAACTTACTGCCAACCAAACACAACAATGGCGATAAGATGAGGTATTGATTGGTGATCTAATTTGCCAGTCAAGCAGTTGTGTGCATAATTGAGCGCAAGTCTAATCACTTCATGAGCTGTAATCCTTCAGCCATGTGCTATCCATCTGATGAGAGCCCAGTCCACCCATGATCTTCTTTCACTGTCATCATCATTTACTTGTCGGTCTATTTCTTACTGAGTCATCCAGTTGTGTTTTATAGATTCTAACTTTTGCTCGCTTGTTTATATTTTTTGTTTTGTTTTATTGACATACAAACTGCTTTGAGATTCATTGCCATTTACATGGTTTTCTGCACTCATAAAAGAACGAATGCAATACTTGTTTAGAAAAGTTATGTGCACGCACACACTAAAAATGTATATAAGTGATTTATTTTATGAAAATATATCAGGAGAGCGATTAGAATTTGTAGCAAATAGTCTGATCTTCCTGGCTGACCTCGCTTATTCAACTAGCTAGTCGATACACATTGAACATTGGGCGCAAGAGTCAAGGCCAATTTAAATTTAGTAGTTTATCTCAAAACAAATCTTAAAAGGCTTAGGTTTTGCCTGCCGCGGCCGTTTCCGTACACAATAACAGTTTGCGAGGCTCGTAAAATGGGGATCAAAACACGTGCTGAAATTAAAGTTGCATTTTTAATGTGTGCCGTTCAAGGTCTGACCGTCAAATAAATGGGTCTTGTTATCATGATTCTATAAACACTTAGCCAAAGAACCTTTGGATGCCGGCCAACTTTGAAACCTATTCACTCGGATAATTTATTTGTGACTTTTTGCAAACGGAGTTTGGGCACTCCGCAAGAACTTCATTTCAAAATACATAGCATTTAGTTTTCATGTCTTGTTTTGGCACTGATATTGGTTCGAATGGAACATTTGGTTCAGGGTTTCTGCTTTTATTTTCCTCATGACATGTTTTATGAATAATTTCTTTAAGTTACTCAAGTTAGTAGAAAATACATCATGAAATACATCCTACATGACATGACTGTGGCAAACTCTTCTTGATTTAGTGAACTGACCCTTCGTAATGTTAAAATACTAGCGCACATGAATGTTTTATAATATTATCTTGTTTTTATGAAGATATATTAATATATTGTTGGTGATTGCAGAAAGATGAAGTGTACCTGAATCTGGTGCTGGAGTATATACCGGAGACTGTGTATAAAGTTGCACGTCACTACTCCAAAGATGAACAAACCATACCAATTAGTTTTATAAAGGTATTCAAACTGATTCTATTTGCTTGAAGGTAGGTAACATCTAGGTATAAAAGGAAGTGTTAAATTGATGATAATACTAATTGTACTCACTCACGTGATACGGAACCACTACGCTAAACAATTGCATTACTAACATAAATACCTACCTACATTAATATTGTTTATGCTCGGGGCATTATTATAGATGCATGAGTCGACGCCACCGATTAAGAACATTACACTAATAACACGAAAACATGCTGATTTTCACTCTTCAATACGTGGGTTTTTGACAGCAGACATACATGGTTTCGCTACTCATTTAAATTGCATAAACTCCAATGAATAAGTCAGGAACACTAAACAAAAACATTCGCACACTCAATCCTATTATTTCATGTACTAATTGGTGTTTATTTCTATCCACCAGCTATACATGTATCAGTTGTTCAGAAGCCTCGCATATATCCACTCGCTTGGCATCTGTCACCGAGACATCAAGCCGCAAAACCTGCTCCTCGATCCCAAGACCGGCGTACTGAAGCTATGCGACTTTGGTTCGGCGAAGCATCTAGTGCGCGGCGAACCGAATGTATCATACATCTGTTCCAGATATTACCGCGCACCTGAACTCATTTTCGGCGCCATTGATTATACTACGAAAATTGGTAAGTCATTTATATTTTTTAATAATTTTAGTAAACAAGTTATTTTTTCACCCAGTCAGGCATGACTTTGCGGAAATCCATAATATTTAGTAATAAGGTTAGCAGAATTTGATTATAATTATATATTTTTATCATGTTGAATGCCCTCAATATATTTATTTGGTTAATTTTGAATAGTTATTGCATGTACAGTCACGCTTACTAAGATGTACATACAATTTGGCTCTATGTCAAGCTGGAAAGCGCTTGCTAACAGATGACAACGCGCTTATCGAATGAGTCTACTTTATAGCGACACAGTAC
The DNA here is from genome assembly GCA_951804965.1 of Horisme vitalbata. Classification (NCBI taxonomy): domain Eukaryota; kingdom Metazoa; phylum Arthropoda; class Insecta; order Lepidoptera; family Geometridae; genus Horisme; species Horisme vitalbata. The sequence continues at coordinate 9,408,127 of OX638102.1, forward strand.
ACGGTACGTTAAGTTGTTGGTCCCGGCTTTTCTAGCCGTTAAGCCATGTTGGAGGCCTTCAGGCGGCCTAAAAACTCCGACACCAGAGTTTGCCACTAACTCATACGAAGAAGAAGAAGCTACACGGTCCTAAAATGTATACATCTTATTGCACGTGACCATACATAAAAGTAAAGAAATGTTTAGTGATATTTTTTGGTAACTCGTGGCCAGTTCTTGAGCCTGTTCTAATATTTACCTATAGTAAAGTTTTAAATCCAAAGACAAAACTACGATATCTTCAGTTTACCAGCGGTGCCTTAGTACGAACACAAACGAACACAAATGCTGTTAAAATGCTTCAAGAATACGATATGCAAAAGGAACTTCGATGTCGTAGCTTAAGGCGACTATACAGGTCAAACCTCCCTCTCGCTCGCACTATTCAACATTTTTGAAGATATAAAATCACTGAATATAGAACCTTTGAATTGTTATTTTCTCTGCCGTGAAGGTTTGCTATTTTGCATAACTATATTCAGTGATTTTATATCTTTAAAAATGTTGAATAGTGCGAGCGAGAGGGAGGTTTGACATGTATAGTCGCCTTACGGACAACCTAATTTAACTACAAATGAAGTAAACAAATGGCAATCTTATTGACCGAATAGGGTTGGTCTCTAAGAACACTGGCTCCTTCATTATGATGCTTTGAGTGCTGAAAACACAACACTAGATATAGACCGGCTGTGTGTCAGGCACGCTTTCTACGTGTTAAAAGCAGTTCCAAAATACCGACACAATATCGTCCGCAAACGGTAGTTCCCCGCTCCGTTTAAGAATCTTGCAAAGCTGGTGGTCCGAACATAACCAACAGACCAGACGAACGTGTTGAACTGTGTAAAAAGATGTTTCAAATGTTTCCCATTCCACAAAGAGCAAGTATTAAGCTGTTGTCAAGGACTAATCTAGCTTCGTAACTATGATAACAGATATCACTGTAATCCCCTACTTCGAAAACAATGCAAGTATAGTATTGAATGTAGATGCATACAACACAACACTAGCCTTTATTAGTCCACTGATGGTCATAGGCCACCCGTCATAAGCGGGATATGCACATAATCCCACTTCGTTGGGTCCACTTGGATGGGGATCGCAGGGCACAGCTTCTCGAAATATCGACGATGCTGCCCGTCGTAGCTAGGGGATGTACCTGTGCTGGTTTTAAGCTGCGCTATGCCGCAATCAGCTGCCCAGCAGAGCCCCGTTTGCTAGTTAGCAGTATTAGGTGAGGTTGGCTTGGGATCCGAGGATGGAGGTTGGATAATTATGTTTAAAATGAATTTCTTAAAGACCGCGTCGCGCCGTTGCCATTCAACTTGAAAGCAGCTGTTGGAATTCCAAACTTCAGCCAACAATCGCCAACTATTACGAAGTTGTAATAGCACGACAAAATTATGTCATTATTTATTTTCAATTCAATGAACAGATTTACGTAACGAAACTTGAACTTTACAAACAAAGTATTTCGGGAATGGGGTGGCTCGATGTAGGTATAACCCAAAATAAAAGTATTGACCTACTTTCAAACAGTCTCTGATGTTGATTACGTTTTCACGAATTCTTTTATTATTTTATTATTTGCTTTGCGCTCTGTATTGAGTGAGTGGGTTCAATGTATTTGTAAATTTAATGTATGATTTTGATTTTACTTCTCTTTTGTACAGATGTTTGGAGTGCTGGTTGCGTTGTTGCTGAACTGCTTCTGGGTCAACCAATATTCCCTGGTGATTCGGGTGTAGATCAGTTGGTTGAGATAATCAAGGTATGTATTTTTCATGTGCTAACGACCTTTTATGGGCGAGAAGATTTATGGGCAATCCAGTGAGGCCCTGAGAGCCGGCAGACCGAAAAAAAGATGACGAGATGAGACTAGACACCTTCGATAAAGGGCGTGGGTGGGTATAAATAGTGCAAGATCGAGATGACTGGAAGGATCGTTGGGAGGCGTTTGCCCAGCAGTGGGAAATAGCAGACTAATCTTATACTACACTAGCTGACCCGCGCACAACTTCGTTGGCGTGGTTTTTTTGTATGGTTGCGGGTACGTCGGAGAAGTCTGTAGCTCGGGTTCTACTTGTCCTTTGTCTTGTAAAATAAAGCCTAGTAGGTTTAAGACAAAAAATATGCAATTCAAATTTAGAAGTTAAAATTCAAAATTTTTTGCGTACTTCTGTGACATTCAATATTTTTGTTTTTACTAGTAAAGACTTATTTCAAATTATAATAAATTTTTATCCCCAATTTTTTTCTGTTTGAAATGACTGAAGGTAACCTGTAAGTACTAATGTAAGTTTCATATTCGACCTTTGCGAACCCTGTCCTTGGGGTGAGGTTAACGACCAAAGCGATATGGTGCGACATAATTGCGTTTTATAAACTGGTAGGCCTTGTGAAGATACACATAGTTTGTGTACATTTGTGGTACTTGTACGGCTTAAAAAAACAATAATTTACAAAGTAAAATACTTATTTAGACTATAATTTTTCAGGTATTAGGAACACCGACACGAGAACAAATTCGAGAGATGAACCCAAACTACACAGAATTCAAATTTCCACAAATCAAGAGTCATCCCTGGGCGAAGGTATATTTTACAATCTATCAAGGCTTTTGTTACATCGCTATTTATTATACAAAGAGCTATGCACGATTTCGAATGAAAAAAGTGGAATTAGAAGTCTACTTAGTCAAATCCATTACACAGCACGTTTTGCGTTGCATAGTTTTCTGGCCGTTTTTTAGATTAGTTTGGATTATAAATGTCGCGACTCATTGCAGTTAATGTTGGAGCGAATGTCCATGCCACTGTCTGCCACTGACCACCAGCGAATTCGAGTAAGACTCCGCTATGCCTCAGATGCCATTATGCTTCCCTGTCCAAGCACTTGAGTCTTCGACAAATTAACATCTATGATGGCATCTAGTGCTAACTACGTTGTTCCAGACCTTTAAATAAACGACCATCAGAAATTATAAAAAGGTCTAGCTATGATGTCAAGGAGTTCATCAATAAGTTGATTTTGATAACTTGGCGTGATCACCGCCTACCAAATTTGATTAGTATTCAAACAAATGAATACTTTTTAACTAGATAATTTAATAATTTAGGTCTTAATGTACAAGATTTTGTATCTTGTAGACTGCAGCTTAGTTGTTATTATTGATGGCCGTTTCTCTAAGGGTTTAGTCCAGACCGGCATGTTTGAAGAAAGCCAAAAACTAATCAGTCGACGCTGTTTCTTACATCAATCTGTTTGGTGTTCAGTGTGCATTCGTGATGTCGAAACGTGTGCAGCTTTTATCTTAATATCGCAATTTGAATATTGTCACTGCACAACATACGAACAGAACTAAACCATCGTGGTTTCTTAATATCTGTGTAAATATAATTTATTTAATATTTTATTGATTATTGCTAACATTTTGTTTGTGAATAACAAGGTGAGTTCTAATAGACTTTATAAAACTTCGTATTTTAACATTTAAAAGTCCCTAAGTAGAATTTAATTGCAGTCTTTATTTTGATTCTTGTATTCAGTATTTACTAATGAAAGGGCAGCAGTATCTTGAAAGGACATGACATGGGCCTCTTGGAAGATTTGGCAGGCAGGATCTTACTTAACAACTCTAGTCCCACAGCGAAACTTTCCGCCGGCTCGCTAACGAGCCGCTCGAACACTCGCGTCAGTCATTTATTATTGACAGCCAAACTCGCTCTTTCAAAACTTGAAACTAGGTGCCGCGACTTTAGTAAGCCTAAGGGTTAACCTATTCCACATTATTTGACATTAAGCACTCTGCTAATTAGAGTAGATAGGTTCGACTAGACCTAATCTAGGCCCATAATCTGTCTGCTGAGTGTGGCATTCCATACTGTTACTAAGTTGTTAAAAGCAATCTTTTTATTCTATAGAGAAGTTAGTTTTAAAGTTCCCAATAAGTCCGGCGCTGACTAGCGGGACGACAAGGCTCACAGTTCATAGACGACCATCCAATTATAGACTGGCAGTCAAAGATATTGTCATAAGGAGACCGCGGGATTTCAGCTCAATCCGTTTTAGTGTGTTATGAAGGGATAAATATATGTCCCCCTTTTTAATATTAGTATTTAGTAGGTTAGGATTGTTTGGCCAGCTTTAAGCCACTTCTTGCCACTGCCACTTTTTCCAGCTCTGTAATAGCAGAACGAGAACCGTTGCGGTAAACGAGTTCTTGAGTGGAGACCGCGTCTCAGCAGATAGATATGAGCTGATAAAAGCTGGTCCTGGATGTGTCCAGTTGAGGATAGGCGCGGTGGTGCTTATTATGTTCGATTGACACTTACCGGCGCGGGTCGGAGAGCATTTTATAACATGCTAAAGGAAATTAAAACGTCCACAAAGTAGTTAAGTTCCTTATTTGCATGCAATTTATGCAGCTTTGAGCTTTGTCAAACATTGACATAAATAGGTCTGTAAGTAGATATTGCATGCAAATAAGGAGCTTAACTGATTTGTGGATGTTTCAATTTCCTCTAGCATGTTTAAAATGCGCTTCGATGCTCTCCGACGCGCGCCGGTAGGTGTGAATCGTACATTAGTGGTCTATGTCTAGCAGTGAATTGATGGGAATTGTTATTATAATCGCTAAAACTAAACAACAAAAAGTGACTGATCCATAAGGTTTAATTTATACGACGTGGTTTACCTATACCACGACGTAATCAATTGTACTGTGCCAGGTATTCCGCGCATGCACGCCTCCCGACGCGATTTCTCTCGTCTCGCGGCTGCTGGAATATACGCCAGGCGCGCGACTCTCCCCTCTGCAAGCGTGCGCTCATAGCTTCTTCGACGAGCTACGTGAACCGAGCGCGAGGCTGCCCAACGGACGTCCGCTGCCACCGCTATTCAACTTCACCGAGTAAGGAACACTAGTCGTAGACAATAATAATAGACAAAGTTTCAATACTCAATACATTTGACGGCCTCTGTGGCGCAGTGGGCGAAGATCCGCCTGACGCAAAAGGTTGCGGGTTCGATTCGCGCCGCGCTACAAAATATTTGTCTCAGTTCTGAATATTTAGTTACAAAAAAAATATTTATGTAGTACCTTTATCAGTCTTGTCATCATGTGGTTCCCATAATACAAGCTCTGCTTAGTTTGGGGCTAAAGGATGCTGTGTGACAGTGTCCAGCTTTATTTATTTATTGCTTTTTCTCATGGTGGTCAATTGCATGTTACAGGTTACTATAGGAATCTCATATGAACCCTGTCTAAAAAACTATATGTCTGTCTAAAGTCCAGTGCTCTACGAAACCATCGAAGAAAAAAATGAACACTCTCTTTGTTGACCCTTTGTACAGTGTTCTAGAAAATTTATTTTTATCCACCATGGTTATTTATTTGATTTTTACAATTTTAAGAAAACTTACAGCTAGCTAAATAGTACACAGAATATTACATAGCACCCACTGAGGAACACAAATATTATACGCACAGATAAAGCACAGATAGTATACCTAAATAAACAAGCTCTTGTAGATCTCGTAAGAGACGATTGGATTACATCAGTGAATGGGCAGCAGCTTCTAGTTGCTCACAGACCACCAATACTGCGATCATCAAACAGCCTGTCAAGAGTGGTGATTAAAACCCTGCTAAATTAGGCAGATGCTAATGTCCAGCAGAAGACTATAAGGCTTGAGAAGAAAATTACTAAGCTGTTATATGTGGTACCTGGATGGTCCGGTTGAGTTTTGATTAACAGCTTCTTAGTCTCAATTTACGAAATTGCCGTGTTAATCAAATATCGGATCAAGGTTAATTAAGGCAATTAGATGCCTGTAACAAGCAAGCACTTTGACTGCTGATCTACTCATAGAGAATTCTTATTAGAGACTGAAACTACAAATCTTTGTGTACTGCAGCGGACTTGTAGCTTGTAAGCAAGATTGTGAAATTAAATGAGTCTTTTGTTATTTGCATTGAACTACTTGTAGAGACTTATTAGAGACTACACCTACAAATCATGAATTTTGTGTCCTTGTCGCCTTGTGATGACTTGTAAGCAAGATAATGAAATTGACCATTTGTTATATGTGCAATGAACTACTTGAAAAGAGCAGTCTTTGCAGTGCAGTGCTGCATCCATAAATCATGAAGTCTTTTACCTGCCGTAGACTTGTAGCTTGTAAGCAAGAAGATTCTACTTTTATGTATGAGCTAGTCTACCAACGCTGACCAACGCTGGTGTCCCAGTTTTTAGGCCACCAGAACGCCTCTAACATGGCTTAGCGACTGAAAAACCTGGACCAACCTCTAAACGTGCCTTCCAATTCACGCAAGCGCTCAGATTAAATGCCACTAAATAAATGGTCACCCATCCAAGTATTGACCTGACCGGAAACGCCACGCCACGAGAGAGAATAAAACGAGCTTTAAAAATAAAATGGGCTATTTGTTATGTGCAATGAACAACTTTTATAGACTGTTCATTAGAGACTGCACCGTCAAATCATGAGGTTTTTATCCTGCAGTGGACTTGTGGCTTGCGAACATGACTAAATGAAATGATATGAGCCATTGGTGTGTCGATTTTTAATGCTAGTAATTGTTGCAGGTACGAGCTTGGCATTCAGCCGTCACTGAACGAGTTCCTCAAGCCTCGAACTCCGCCGGCCGCCGCCGCTCCTGCCGCCGACGCGCCAGCTGCCTCGCACGCTTCCGACCATCACGACACGCAGGGTACATAAAATTTACCAACCACATACTTACCGCTGCGGAAAACAAAACTACAAGTGATGCAGTCTGATCTATATGAAACGCTTGATGGATGAAGAGCAACTGGCATCGTTACATCTTAACCCCCAGTCTGAAAAGCTGAAGAAGTGTATTTTTAATTTAAGATTTTAGTTTTGAACATGCCGCTTATTCCGGGATAGTTTAAATACGTATACTATCCCGAAAGGAGGTAAATCCACTCCAGAAGGTCAACAACATTTGCTTTACAACTTTTTTAATTTTATTATTTTACATTGAAGAAATGATTTACAAAGTAACGCTATAATTTTTTGAGTAAAATGGTGAGCCAGTCCTAGCACAGTTAATTTTGTTGAACTTTGATATGATAATGATGATGATGATTGTAGCTCCGCCTAACAGTTTGGTTGCCATGCACATCACAAGGCTAAGTGTAATGTTTTTGTATAGAAAATAGAATTTGGAATCGCTTATTTTTAGATCACGGAACATGTGGACAATCATAGTCCAAATCATCCCCTTTCGGCATAACATACGAATTCAATCTCACCTTGTATTACAAACACTTTCTGTCTTATTCCAAAACGAAAAATAAAGTGAGTCTAGGTTTTTTAAAACTGGTATTTTGTATACAAAATGACGTCGATTCTGTTGTGCATTTTCCTAAACTAAACTTAATTTGACATTCCTAAAAGTGATACCATCCTTTTCTTTTAGGTGTAAATGACAAGAATAGCTATAACTTTAAAGCTGTCTAATTGAGTTAAGTGAACAGCAGAATCGACACTAATGTCAGATTTAATTTTGGACTATCTTTAGTCTTCGTTTTGGAATGAGGGTGTTCGAGTCTAAACTAACAAGTATTGTTTATAGTACAACTAACAATGGGCTAGGTAGCGTTTGTTTATAATATGAGCGATGAGTTGAGTTGAGATGGCTTGTGTGTGGCAGGTGAGAACGCGGCGGGTAGCGGAGTGAGCGCGGGCGCGGGTGCGGGCGCGTCATAAGCCGACACGCCGCCGGCGCTATTATGCCGCGTCCCCCGCCCGCGAGCCGCGACCGTCGCCGGGACCCAGTCCGCATAATAGACTGCTAGCGAGTGATCGTGTGATACCCTAGTGTAATTGTCGATAAAGCTTGAGCTGTCGTAGTCGGTGAGAAGGGTAAATCCGCTGTAGATTCTGAACCGTCGCGATGTGATTACTTTGTACTTTTGTAAGCTCAAATTGTCTCTTTATGTACATACCTTAAATGCTGGATTTTAAATGTTTATTTGGTAAACGACAGATTATCATCTGGATAAATCGTCTTGTTTTATTTCATCTGATTATGTGAGTCTATACCCTCGAAATTATTTCGCTTTATTGTGAGCGTTTCGATCGATGTGAGTTGTTCCCGCATAGAGGTGTTGGTCACGCGTTCGTTCGGTACACATGAATCACTATTGAGAGATAGTCGCGTGATGTTTAGTACGCGCGTAATATTGCTTGGGCCGTGTAATCATTAGGGGAAACATATTCAGTAGTAGTGCATTAGCGTATTTATTGTACCACTTACTAATGAAACTTATGCCTAGTGTTCAATCAACGACGAAACTTAGCAGATTAACATTGTGGCAAAATAGAAAGCATTCTTGTAAATTTTTTATATCTAGCGTAAACTGATCTCTCAAGGTAATTTTTATTAATTATATCTCAATATTATGTATTTGTATAAACAATTCAGAGTATAAATTAGATATGCTAAATATTATAGATATTTGTTTTGGGCAACTTGTATGTTAGTTTTTGCAGTGTACCTTGTCTTATCCAATGCTGGATAAATCTTGTCTATTTAGCACTGTCGGTGTCCTATGTAACGACATAGTTTTTCGATAATATTGTATTCTATATTCAATAAATGATATTTCTATATTATAAAATTTGTCATTCGAGAACACTATGATTATATTAGTAGACATTTATGGAGACAATGTTAAAGTAATGCTATAAAATTTCATTGTCATAGTTTTAAGTACTATTCGAGTTATTTCGTTCTGCACTTTTGGCATACAGTTTACAAATTAGGCAATAAAGGTATTAAACCTTTAAATGTAGTCTAACTAAATCTTTTATTCGTGGTGTAGTATTAGCCTATAAAACCTATAATCTTATCGGGGTATTGGATTACCTCTTGCGCCAGTTTCATGTAAGAAATCGGTGGTTTCGTGTAAGGCAGCTGGGGGCATTCCTATTTGCAAAAAAAAAAAAAACATATAATTATATAATATTCATTGGACCAACTCACCACAGACCCTGTTACATGGGAATGGCTATTAGTTAAGTGGCATTCTAAAACGAATGTTCTAAGCAATTGATGGGAAAGGATATTTACAGCATTGAACGCTTGAGTTGTACAAATACGTCATTTGCTTAGCATTTCGTGCCGTTTATTCATTTGACATCTATTGAAAGGGCAGATTTATATTATTTTTCCACTAATGTTAATATATTAGTGTGTTAAAATCTTGAACTCCAAACAAAAGTAATAGGTAGGTTACTAGTAACAATTTTTGGATCTGTCTTAGCAGCCAAATTATAATGAATTATATTTTTAGACTGGAAATGCCTCGTGAATGCCAGAGCCTCAACCATTAATAGAATAAATACGTGTATTATTATGTACTGATGTACTAATTATTTTAAATTATCGTATTTTAAGAGCGGCGCTCGGCGCATTTTTCAAATCACACATAGTGGAGCTTAGTTGTCGTCGTTAGGCTATCGGTTTGCTGAACACCTTTATAATTCGTGTAAATATATAATAAATAATGTTACGGTATGACGTTGGTTGGTCGCGGGTCCCGGTAGCGGTGCGGCCGCGGCGCGGGCAGACGCGGGGCGGCGCGCTGCCCTCCGCTGCCGGCAACCTCGGACGCCCACTAGTGTTTAGTTACGCATATTTTTTATTAAGTCTATCTAATATGAATTTTGTAATCGACGTTGCTTCTAAAGAACCCTCTGTGTAAAAAGTTAAGACATACTAGTGACCTGAACGTTTGAAGCGATGTTAGTGAACGTCTTTATCCCACTAAATTGTCACTTTCACGATTTGCGTGCACATAAATTACATGAGAATTTTCCGTATAAAATGCATAGTTCGAAAATGGAGTTATGACTTTATATAAATTATTTAAAAGTAAAAGGATTTTTCTTATTACTATTTCTGTAATATTAAAATTGAATAGTGAGTGAAATTTGTATTTTGTTTTAATAATTGTTTTACAGAATTTAAGAACGTCGTAACACCCATAACGTTGTTAGTTATGAATGAAAGATAACATAATTATAAAAGTAAATATTAAATGAATAGTGTCATGGCTTTTTATTTTACAAAACCTCATCAAAAAGAGACTTTGAATATGCTTATAAACCACAATGTATCGATTATCCTAAATCTTGATGAAGTAGACAGTTTATTTTTTGTGTAGCCTTCCTATACTTTATATGCAACATCCTAATAACTAAAATTGCGAAAGTGACTAGTTTTGTTGGAACCTAGCTGGTACAGGTTGATTGGTTTATTCCATAAACTTGAACAACTACACATAGCAGAATAGGTCAGTCAGACTTTAGAATAGGTGAGCTATCCTAAAGTTTGACTGACCCATTTTGCTAATGCTATAACATTTTATCATATGAAACCTTACGATAAAATATTAAAGCATCTTAAAGTTTCACTTTAACACGTTGGCTGCTGGCCTCGCACATGACGCTCCGCGCCATGCACGAGGAGGAGGACGACGTGCAGAGTCACATTTGTGTTTTCAGCACTCAAAGCGTTAACACTACACATTAAGATTCGATAATATAAGGTCTCATTCTCTTGAAAAACGGCGAAGGTGTCACACATTTTTATGGGTTCCGTACTCAAAGGGTGAAAACGGGACCCTATCACTGTCCGTCTGTCTGTCTGTCTGTCACCAGGCTGTATCTCATGAACCGTGATAGCCAGACAGTTTTTTACAGATGATGTATTTCTGTAGCCGCTTTTTCGAATACTGAAAACAAAAAAATATATTTAAGTAAGTGGGGCTCCCATACAACGGTACGGAACGTAACATCCTAACATGAAGTTGCCCTATCGCTCAGTATATTTGATGGCGTATTAAAAAAATGATTCAGACGAATCGAGAACCTCCTCCTTTTTGATTGAAGTTTGTTAAAAATATATTAACCGTTTGTAATGGCTCATAGTGATTGTATAGCGAGCGAAATTTATCCTTATGATGAAATACCATAGCATCTTCGTCGTGTGTGACACCTACGGAATTATTCCCCTCTCCAAAGAAAACTCGAGAGATGTTAATCTAAATTGATTCCATGGTTGGCCCATTGTGAGATTTGTCAAATTTTGAAATAAAATTTTGTCGGTCCGAATTCCTAAAAGCATAGGTATTTTGTTGAGCCTAGCATTTTGTCGGTCCGAATTCCTAAAAGCATAGGTATTTTGTTGAGCCTAGCTATTCTACTATCTAGAGCGTAGTAATTATTCTATTCTATCTCTAAACATACCCTCCATCCAACATAGGTGAAAAGTGCAGGAAGTAATGAGTACAACAACAACACCAGCCTATTCAGTCCACTGTTGGACATAGGCCTTCCCTATAATTGTGCCTTTATGGGGGATATGCCCATTATAATCCCCACGCTGGGTATGCGGGTTGGGGATCGTAGGGCACAGCTTTTCGCACCGCCGACACTGCTACCCGCATTCGTTCGTACCATTGGACACAGTACCACTGATTGTAGGTACCTGTCGTCGGCGGCCAGAGGATTTAGTCAGTGTGCCAGTCTGTGCCAGTGTTAGGCTGCACTATGTCGCAATCAGCCGGCCGTCAGAGCCCCGTTTGTTATCAGCAGGGTGGGGTGCACCATGTGCGGGCAGGGCTTGGAATATCGGTATTTTCAAATACCGGTTCGCCTGACCTTGACGTGGTACCGGTACATCTTTGGTATCGTTATAAATTATACCGGTATTTTTTCCGTACCGGTATAATCAGACTTAGAGCTATATCGGTAGTTTCATCAGTAACGGTACTAAAATACCGGTATTTTCAATAAGTATCGGTATAATTACCGATAATATAAGCGTAAAATATCGGTATCAACAATTCAATTTTGTGCGAGCGAGAGAGAAAACTTTTTAGAAAAACCAGCGCGCCGCTGGCGGCCGCGCAGTAGTTTGTGTTTGTTGTATTGTATAACAAAACAACAAACACAAATGTTTGTTGTTTTGTTATACAATAGCTTCCTTATGCATGCGCGTTTTAACGAATAACGTTGAAAAATAAGTGAAAATGGAAAGTAAGTACCGTAAGTAAGTACTTTTAATGCCATTCTTAAGTGAGACAAAATTAACTTAAGAGCTGAAAACAAGCGTTCCACGCTTACTTGAGTCGCAGGTGCAGATAGCACAACCTGAGCTAACTGATATAGCAATGGGTCTGATGACTTCTTAGTTTGCCAGTATTCAAATATATTTGCTGAATGGTCGAGAAGTGGTTCATTAAGAAAAGTGATCAATAAGTCTTTCAGTTTTTCAGTTTGGGATGTTGTTGCTGTTGCAGCAGATAAACTTTGATGGACTTCTATGTATCTGGTTTTCATAAAATCTCTTAGTTTATTTTGTAGAGTATCTGTTTTGTTTGCGGAAACATCTTCAAGTCCGTACTTTCTGCTGCCGATTGTAAATAAGTTGTTTCTGTGACTTCTTCATTCATTTGTATTATTTTGTAATTCTTTGTATGGTGTGCAATAAAGTAATATCTATCTATCTATTTATCTATCTATCTATCTATCTATCTATCTATCTTCAAAAGATTCAAAAGGGCTGATTCTCGGGTCATTTTTCAAGAAAACCATTCTGTGATATGTCTTGATGAGGTGATCTCGAGCAGTTGTCGGAAAATGTATAAATTCCGGCAACTTATTCTACTACGGGGAGGGTGATCAGCTATCTCAACACGGTGTCGGGTTTCTCGTCCATAAATCCCTCGTCAACAACATTGTTAAGATCGAGAGTGTTTCGAACAGGGTGATATACCTTATACTCAGAACCACAGAACATTATTCGTTGAAGGTCATACAGGTATACGCACCGCACTCGAAACGCCCAGACGATGAAGTGGAGGCTATGTTTGATGACATCACGAATGCCACACGTGCCTCGAAAACACACTTTACGGTTATGATGGGGGATTTCAACGCTTGACTAGGCATGAGGAACGGCGATGAATTGAGAGTGGGGAAATTCGGATTTGGGCAACGAAACCAAGAGGTCAGCATTTAGCCGACTTCATGGAGAAGGAGGGACTCTTTGCGATGAACTCCTTCTTCAAGAAACCGCCGTCCAGGAAATGGACTTGGCTATACCCCGGAGGTTACAAAAGTGAGATAGATTTTATTATGTCGACCAAGAAGCAGATATTCAATGATGTCTCTGTGATCAACAGCGTTAAAACCGGCAGTGATCACCGTATCGTAAGAGGCATATTAAATATTAACATCAAGCTTCAGAGGTACTGCTGAAGTCTACTACGGACTCTCTTTGCCCAAGTCCTGTCCAGATCTGAAACCCCGAGAGCTTTCAGTTAGAACTCCAAAATCGCTTCCAATGCCAGGCTGAATGCGAGACAGTGGACGAGCTAAATAACGGGTTGGTGGAAATTGTCCAAGCAGTTGGGTCAGAGTTCTAAAAGACTCATCGCAAAAATAGAACCCACAAACTCTCTGAGCATACACTTGCACTCTTGGCGGAACGAAATGAAATGAGACTTCATTCTTCAGTTGACATATCAAAATACGGCATGCTTCATAGACAGATCTCTAAGTCCTTGCGATACGATTTGCGGCTCAAATTGCTCAATTGCTCAATTGCTCATACAAATTGTTTTGCAAAAGATCTGTCTATTGGGCAAAGCCAGTTGATGAAATTGAAGACCGAGAGCGGCCATATCGTTTCGTCTAAATCGGAGATTTTGAGAGAGCTCGAGAAGTTCTACGGACAATTATACACCTCATCACAAAGTCCTACTCTAAGTAGGACTAGTGATGCTAGGGCCCGTTTAATCCGATACTACACGGAGGACATCCTGGACGTCAGCCTTTACGAGATCCGGACGGCACTTAAACAGCTCCAAAACAACTAGGCACCGGGGGAGGACGGAATCACATCAGAACTTCTGAAAGCGGGTGGAACACCGGTACTTAAAGTCCTTCACAAGCTGTTCAATTCCGTCATCCTCGAGGGTAAAACGCCAGAAGCGTGGAACAAAAGCGTTAGTGATGTTGTTTTTCAAGAAGGGTGATAGTACCCTTCTAAAGAACTATAGGCCCATTTCGCTGCTATTATTCTCATAAGAACAAATAACAGTTCACTTAAAATGAGACTTAATTTCTAGTTCATAACTAAGTTTAGGCTAGTAGCTAATGAGCATGCAAAAACATTATTAAAATAAGTAGGTGCTTCATATAATAATATAAAAGTTACGTTTATAAGCTGTTTTCGAGAGTATTGACCAACCGTCCCGCTCGCAGCCTTGACGACTTTCAGCCTCCCGAACAAGCTGGTTTCCGAAAAGGCTTTAGCACCGTAGACCATATACATACGCTTCGGCAAATTATACAGAAGACCGAGGAGTATAATCAGCCGCTATGCCTAGCGTTTGTGGACTACGAGAAAGCTATTGATTCAGTCGAGACCTGGGCAGTGCTACAGTCGTTACAGCGGTGCCAAATTGACTACCGATATATTGAAGTGTTGAAGTGTTTGTACCACTATGTCTGTTCGTCTCCAGGACCAGAGCACCAATCCTATCCAACTGCAAAAAGGGGTGAGACAGGGAGACGTTATTTCTCCGAAACTGTTCACCTCGGCATTGGAGGATATATTTAAGCTTTTGCACTGGGACGGACAAGGCATCAATATTAACGGCGAATACATCACTCACCTTCGATTTGCCGATGATATAGTTATCATGGCAGAATCGATGACCTTGGAACAATGCGTTTCCCAACAGTTGGGTCTAAAATGAACAAGAGTAAGACGCAGATCATGTCAAATGCCCATGTCGTACCTAAACCAGTCTATGTTGGGAACGATATCATCGAAGCGGTTGACCACTATGTCTATCTTGGTCAGACTATTCAACTAGGTAGGCCCAACTTCGACAAAGAGACGACCGACGAATCCAACTCGGATGGGCAGCGTTCGGGAAATTGTGGCATAAAACATCAAGACAAAAGTCTTTAATCAGTGCGTGTTGCCAGTGATCACTTATGGTACTGAAACTTGGTCGCTAACTAATGGCCTCATACACTATCTCAAAGTCGCACAACGGGCTATGGAGAGAGCTATGCTCGGAGTCTCTCTGCGTGATAGAATTCGAAATGAGGAGATCCGTGAGAAAACCAGGGTAACCGACATAGCTCTCAAAATCAGCAAGTTGAAGTGGCAGTGGGCAGGCCATATAGCTCGTAGAACCGATAACCGTTGGGGGATAAAGGTTCTCGAATGGCGTCCACGAACTGGAAGACGAAGTGTGGGGAGACCCCCCACCAGATGGACCGATGACGTCGTCAAGATTGCAGGTAATCGGTGGATGGAGAGGGCTCAAGACCGTTCTTCGTGGAATTCCTTGGGGGAGACCTATGTTCAGCAGTGGACTTCTCTAGGTTGTTGATGATGATGACTGACCAGTGTGTCTTGCATACAATTCAATAACGCCTAAATTTCTTTACATAATTTTTTCTTTTAAGGCATATTGAATGTTGATACCTAGGAAACATTTTGTTCCTAACGTGGTTCCATTTACTTTCAATGACACCAATTAGTTCTTTAATTCAGAACCTATTTCCCTTCGTAAGGTAGATGCCGTCTCAGAAACACATTCCTTGACTTTCTTCGAGCTTACGATGTGCGTACCAGGTATTAAATTGATTATGTTTTGAAACGCCTGGTCATCTACAAGCTTGAAAGGTCTGCCATGTACTGTAGTTAACACACGTCGCAACTTCTGTGTTTTTTTGTACTAAGAGTTCGTGTATACTAGGGTGTAATTGAAGATGCTTCAACAAATTATTTCCATGCTGACTCTGTAACCGATATTTTTGTATAAGTGGGTAGGCAAGTATGTACGAGTAAGTATTTGAGTACCTAACTATTTAGGATAGTTCACCACCATCATTATAATCATCCGCAGCCAGACTTCACCCACGGCTGAGTATAGGCCATCCATAGTCATCCATGTGCGACCTATGTATGTATGATAGCTGCCTACAGTAAAAGAAAAACTTAAACATTTATTTTATTCTGTTTTTTAGTATTTGTTGTTAAAACAGCAACAGAAATACATCATCTGTGAAATTTTCAACTGTATAGCTATCACAGTTCATGAGATACAGCCTGATGATAGACAGACGGACGAACGACAGACAGCAGAGTCTTAGTAATAGGGTCTCATGTTTACCCTTTGGCTACGGAAACCTAAGTAGTTGGACTAAATCAAGTTATAGTTAAATAATAATAGTTGGAAATCTATTATGCCAGGCTCCAGACTAATATGTTAGGTACGACTCCGTTTAATTAATGACCAGGTACGTATGAAATATACAAGTCAAAACCTAACATATATACGAGTAAGTGAAAGCATAAGATTGAATTTAGGAAATCACTTTCCTACAAACAATGTTATTAGATAAAAGATAGATACCTATTACAATTTTTCATTGATAATTTCTTTTGTCTAAATATTATTGTTTTCATTGTAAGATGCAATAAGTAGGTACGTAATTAATCACTTACCGTTTCACATACCTAGATATTTTATATTTTACTAGCTTATCTACCTACATATAAAAAATATGTAAGTAGATAAAAGGTCAGTTGTTTAATAAGCTAGTAATAATTATACAAAGCGTAATGTAAAACGGTAAGTGAGGTACCTACGTGTACCTATTACAATGAAAACAACAATACTGATACAAAAGAAAATATCATTCAAAGTTTTCTAATATGAAATAAAATATTTACCTTTAGAAGATCAAAATAATCATACACATTATTAGATTTTGGTCGCTCCATCTTTCTTTTTCGTCAAGCTAAGCACACGTGTGTGCACCTTGGTTACTGTCGAAGCTCGCAATCGAGTCGAGTGCAATGTTCCGCACGCGAAATATGCACAAGTTGGCAAACACGCGCAACCCCGGTCAGTACGCTAGGACCGGAGAACTGGCAACGTCGCGATGACCGGAGAGCTGGCAACGTCGCGATTACCGCTTTGAATACCGATATTTTTATAGTAAGTACCGATACTTCAAAAGTATCGATACTCCAATTTACCGAAAAGAATATACCGGTATTACCGCTATAGTACCGGTATTATTGGTACCGGTATCAAGCCCTGTGTGCGGGTGAGGTTGGCTCATAGATCTTTTATCTACTACGGTAGTAGTTAAAAGATGTATGGGTTGGCTTGAATTCCGGAGATGGGGGTTAGAACTTTTTACACCCACCCCACACACCCACTTCCTGCATGCTTCCTACTTCCCCTTTATTATAGTACTCTGCTTCCTACCTTCGCGGGAAATGTCAAAACTTTACTAATTTTCACTGTCAATAATTTAAAATGTCAGTCGTAAAGATTGTTTAGCTGTGGCGTAGGGATGCCGATATTAAAAAAAACATCGATGTTGACATCGATCCAAAAGTGTCGATGTCCGAAAATATATCTAAAATAAAACTGATCGTTTAATTTTCCATTTAATTGTTTTCCATTAATGTTTTCGAACATCGATGTTTTCCATTATTGGACATCTATATTAATGCTGAACAATTATCACACAGCATCATGTAGCCCCAAACTAAGCAGATATGGGAACCACATGAGTGATATGATATACTACATAAATACATTTTCTTTTGTAAATACATACATATTTTACATAAAAAATACCTTGACTCGAGATAAATATTTGTAGATCATACAAACATTTATCTCGCGGTGGCAATCGAACACACAACCTTCTGCGGGCCTTTAGCCGCTGCGCCACAGAGGTCGTCGAATACTTTTTGATCGATGTCACATCGATGTTTTCTGAATATTGATCAACCCTACGTCAAAGTTACTATGTAACTTAAATGTTTAGTACTACTTTCTTCAACTTTGGATTAGTAGATCCTAGGTCAGCTGCCCTCTGGAGTATAATAACGATGTTTCGATATTATTCTCATAAGTTACGAGTTATAATTTCGTATGCACATCGATATGTATCGATGTGTCGATGTTTTCGAGGACCTAATATCGATGTTTTCTCGCTTATCATGAATTTTAAGCATCGATGAACAATGAACATCGATCATCATCCCTACCCATTTGTGGTGTTGATTTGAATTGTCATGTCAATCTTGTCAATGTTTGTTTTTACTGTGTCCCGCTGTGTCCCGTTGTTCTATCCTTTATAATTTTCATAATTTTCTTGAGATCTGAGATTTTATCATCTTACGTGTTCTTTTGTAAATCAGCTTGGTTACACACAAAATATGTTTTAGGTCTTAATATTCCGACATTATCCATCCATAATAGTCTGTGATTCCGACATTCCGACGTTCAAGTTTTCAATGTTTTAACCAGGAAACCAAATAACTCTCAACAAAGATGCACGAAGCTTACGAAATATTTCATTTGCTTAATGCTTCCGTTCAAATTGAATGTATTGCTGCCTACGGTAAGTCTATCACTGTTTCAGGATGGGTACAATTATATTACCTCAGTTCCGCCCTTCATAGATTCAGTTCACCCTATAAGTACCCTGTTTTGGAATACCCTACTGTGAGCATTATCTTTACAGACATTGAGCGAATTGAATTGCTATTTCAATCAGTTACCTGTGACACATACATTATATTTACCAGAAACCAAATCTTTTCTTTATTTCATTTTTATATATCAGTATCAGCAACCTATAAAAATATTTGAATTTGTAATAAGCCACAGTATCCAATTGTTTGGCCCCATGGCTCTGCAAACATAGTGTAGGATGTCCTCCGGCCAGGTGTAGTGATAATGTGCAAAAGGCTGCTGGTAGAAGCTGGATGAATCGAGCTCAGGATAGGTTGCAATGGCACTCATTAGGGGAAGCCTAAGTCCAGTAGTGGACCTCTATAGGCCGATCATGGTTTGATGATGATGATGATGATAATATAATTGTTCAATTGTAATGAGTGGTGGCCAAGGTCAGGCCAAAAATCTCCTGGTCGACTGCCAGTGCCTTGGCTTGATGACATACCGAGAGAGGCACAGGATAGAGGAGGCTGGAAAAAACCAAGGGATGCCTATGACCAGCAGTGCGTGATTCCGGGCTTAGATGATGATTATGATGGCGATGATGATCCTATTGTGATGATTATGTTTTTGTAGATAACAACTTGCTGTTGGGCACTCGACAAGGTTATTTGTTGATGTACTCGTCTACGGGCAATGATAACAATCAGAAATATGAAATGCAGATACTTCACTATTGTAAAAACTTCAGTAAGAAACCGATACAGCAAATCGAAGTTATACCAGGTAAACAAATTTTCTATTAAGTAAAGAGTGAACCAAGTATTCTTATAACAAAAACCTCTTGTCAATAAAGGTGAATTCCTATATTTCTATGGGTTGTCCCATCTAAACGACAAACTTCCGTTTACTTTAGTTAAGGATGCAGTGAGCATGCTCTGTAAATTAAAGTGGAAATGGGCAGGTCATGTTGCTACAGAACAGGATGGCCAATGGAGCGAATGTGTTCTTCACTGGTACCCACGCAATGCAGCATGCACACAAAGAAGACCTATGAAAAGGTGGTGTGACGATATAGTCGAGGTTGCAGGAAAACTCTGGCTCAAGATCGGCACCAATGGAATCTCATGGAGGAGGCCTGCACTCGCTTTTGGGTGCCCTTGTAATCTTTGTAGAAATAATAGAAATGTATGCACCTAGATGAGAATAAAGGTTTTATTTATTTTATTACTTAACATCAGGGGAGCTCGTGCTCAAAGGCCCATCCAATGTAAAAAAAAAATATGAAGGTTAAGTTAAATACTATACAGCATATTCAACAATATTCTTAGGATAATCCTAGGGTATTTAATTACTTGCCCCTGCAATAGGATTCCTTGTGTCACGGAGGCTAGTTATTAAAAGTATTCTAAGGCTTTTTTAGTACAAGTAGTGGCACGAAACTCTAGCACAGACCGTTATTGCCAAAAGTCAAAAGTAAGGTATCTTAAGGGAGCTAGAGGCGAGAGAGAGCGAGAGACCCATGCGTATTAGTTTTGTTCACCGCTAGACTTACGTGCCACTAGCTATAAGTGAGTATTATTATGAGTAGACGACCTCTGTGGCGCAGCCCACCTGAAACAGAAGGTTTCGGGTTCGATTCCCGCTGCGGGACGAATGTTTGCATGTTCTGCAGATATTTGTCTCGAGTCTGGGTGTTTTCTATGTATGATATGTATGTATTTACAAAAAAAAATGTATATATATGTAGTATATCAATCGTGTCGTTCCCATAATACAAGCTCTGCTTAGTTTAGGGCTACATGATGCTGTGTCCGGCATTATTTATTTATTTATTATTGCAAGCTTAAAACAGGGGAGGCTGGAAAAAGCAAAAGGAGGCAAAGGCCTTAACCAGAAAATATCATCTACTGTTGAGTATAGATTCATTATGTTACTTGTGATTCCAGATGCATGTAGTCTGTAGCCCTGCTTACGTATGACACATAAATAATCTCTGGTAAAAATAAGCATTGTATCATGGAAACTAATCTATTATTGTTTTATTTTAGAAAACAACCTGCTCCTTTGCCTAACAGATTCAATTATTTCAACACATAGTATAAATAGCAATTTTACCATTATCAAAACGTTTGAACAAACAAAAGGTGCTTCACTGTTTTCATTGGATAATAAGGTGAGTTTTATTTCCTTGCACTATGAAAGTATTATGAAACATATCAAAACTGTTCATTTTTATGGTGCTGTACCTCAAAAGCAAAAAAGGAACCCTTATAAAGGAACAGTTTTGATTACTTTATTGTCCTTCTATCAAGACCCTTTGTCAGTCAAATCAAACTTTAAGTCAATGTTATCTTTTTTTTTAAATTTAATATGGGACAGCTCTCAGAGCCCAGAAGATGCCTATTAACTCTCTTTTTACTGTCTAATCAAAAGATAATGGCATATTTTGATACTCTCAAGGGAATCAAAATCTATAGGATTCTTTTATAACTTCCTTTTAACTTAGAATCATGAAATTTGGAAAGAAGCAATGTCTTAATAGCACAAGTAAAGGAAAAAATCCGAAAGCCGTAAATTTTAAGCTTAGACTTAGGTTAACATAACCTATTACTGGTGGGCAGGTAGATAATGCCTATGGCATTAAGCCCACCCTTGGTAACTTATTTTTGTGCCACAAGTATGTATCGCTGGGTTGTAAATCCACACTACACAAAGGTTAGCTGGTAGAGAATGCTTCCTAGCATTAAGTTCGCCTATGTACATTTATTTCTGTGCAATACAAAATATTCTATCTATCTATGTGCAATAAAGTTTTTCAAACAAACAAACAAACCCTATCTAGGTAGGTGTGTTACGTACGTCGTATCTCGGCCAATTTGTAAAATATAAGTAGACTTTTAAAAAAATATTGTATTTGATTGCGTTCCAGCCCACAACATCAATGACTGGTGAGTCCAGCTCTGTTCTCCGCCTGTGTGTGGCTGTGCGGAGAAAACTCCAGCTTTACTATGGAAAGAACGGAGAGTTCAAGCAACATCTGTTTGACTTCACCGTACCCGACGTGCCTAAGGTCATGGCTTGGGGACAGCAGTTCCTATGTGTAGGCTTCAAAGCAGAATATGTGCTGTATGATGTAAGTACTCAAATTGTTACTCATTTATTAACCATACAACAAAACACAAGCCTATATCAGTTCACTGCTGGAAATAGGCCTCCCCTTATACAAAGGAGGATATAATCGGCCTGACGATATGACGGCCTCTGTGGCGAAGTGGGCGAAGGTCCGCCTGAGACGCAGATGGTTGCGGGTTCCATTCCCGCTGGGGGATAAATGATTGCATGTTCTGTAGATGTTTGTCTCGGGGTGTTACCTATGTATGATATGTATGTATTTACAAAAAAACAAAAATATATGTGTAGTTTATAAATAATGTGGTTCCCATAATACAAGCTCTGCTTAGTTTGGGGCTATATGATGCTGTGTGATAGTTCAGCGTTATTTATTTATTTATTATTTATTTATTTATTAATCATAATCCCTACGCTGGTTATTCGGGTTGCGGATCGCAAGGTACTGGCGGCTAGGATATGTAGCTGTGTCGATGTGAGGCTGCGCTATGCCGCAATCAGCCCGCCACCAGAGCCCCGTGTGTTAGCAGGGTGCACCACGAGCAGGTGAATTTGGCTTGGGTTTCGAAGATAGGTTGAAACCCCTGACGCTCCTTTTAACCATATTTTTAAACACTTTGACTGTGATAATTATTAATCAATTTGACTGTGGCCTCATACCATGAAACCATGATTAAGAAACTATCTGTCTCTGAATAATCTAAGTTGAAATTTAAATAAATAAATAAAATTAAATTCTTTTATTTCGGACAACGTAATCCATAGGCACACAAAACTTAAAAACGAATAATACTAAATAACTAATACATACTTAGAGTTAGATAACCCTCCGCACGAAGCAATGCCACGTGGGAGAGGTGATCCTACCAGCTACAGTTTGTAGGATGGTGTTGGGGCTGACACGCACTCTGCGCATCAGGGATGCAGTCTTCTTACGGAGGATCGCATGAAATCCATCCGTCTCATACTCTGCATCCCTGATGCACTGCAGAAACGTGGCATTCCCAACATCAGCCTAAAAATAAAATTGGCGTGTTTTTAATCAGACGGTGGTTTTTAACACTGAAAGCGTTAACTTAGTGTATAACACTTTCTTGGCGGCAGCAGACACCGCGCTAACGGTCTCATCTTTTTTTGCATTGTGCAGAGTGAACGAGGCCTGCCATCATAGTGTTTCTTTTTACAAGCTTTTATTTAAATTGCAATATTTGTTTGTTCGAGTCAACAACAAATTGGCACACTGACAATTGACGTTCTTTGAATTTCGAAAGATGATAATAGCCCAGGAAAATTAGGAGTTTCACCTCGGAATGAGTACTGCGCGCACTCTGCCCTCTATCTCAAAAATGGTTCAAGACATTAAAAAAATGATTGAACAAAAGATGTAGCAAATTTAATTTTCTATGATATTTGCAATAAATCGATTTTTTGACCATTGACCTTGGAATATCTGAAGAAGCTAACACCCTACAATAAGTAGGTTTTGAGACAAGTTTTAGAGTGCTCAAATAAAGGTTTATACAAGTTTATAGCCGACTATCTCTCATTCATTCGTTCCCTATTGGCCTATAAGTCAAAGTTTGTAAAACAAGGCCGGGTAAGTGCGAGTTGACTCGCCCACCGCGGGTGATGTCAATGGCGTGCGGTACTACTATTAAAGCTTGACCGCAGCAGCTGCTGTCATTACATTTATTGAGGTTTCTACAAAACCATATTAGCTGGAGACTGCTATAATTTTCCTTAAAATATAGATATACTACTGTAGTATGCAATTTTTTGGACTTTTTTCATCCTAAATCAAAAACTACGCATGATATCAAAAAATTATAGTTATATTTTGGACAATTTTAATCATAAAATGAAAACCAAGCATCGTATAAATAATAAAAAACTGCTTTAAACTGGTCTAATTGACTCCTTTCATATGATATGCCACTCGACCTATTAGTTTGAAATTTTGACATTTCTAAGTTTGGACCTGGGGGATGAAAATGTTTTTTTTTTACTGGCAATCTTATTCAGTCAGTGCATTTTAAATCTACACGAAATTTCAAGTAGGTAGCTTATGTAGTTCTTGAAATAATCAGCTGTGACGGACGGACAAAGCGGCACCATAAGGGTTCGTTTGACCGGTTCGGTAACGTCACCCTAAACAGTTTTTTTACCATCTCGCGTTTATGCAAATTTGTATGGAAAGGAGTCAGTACCTACCATGCGTCTCTCACTAGATGGGGCTACCTTGATTCGATTTCATATAAATTTGCGTCAATGTAAACGCGAAACGCGAACGAGCTGGTTAAAAACTCGCTCTAGGCACCCAGGACCATCGAGATACTATGTACTATACTATAAAGGACCGGTTGCTATCATTTCGGTGTGCAACTGAGTAAGGAATCAGAGTAAGGAGTAAGGATCAGGCAGCCGATCTACATGCCACTAAACCATCCCAATGATCGACCGGGCTAAGTGTAGTTAAATACCACCGATGAATGCAAATAATGTTGAATAGTGCGAACGAGAGGGAGAGGTGACCTGTATAGTCGCCTTAAGAAACCTTTTCTGCCTTTATTTTTTTAATTCAATACTCAATAGGTACTCAATAATAATTTTTTATATTTCACACGTATGTAGTAGTAGGTATTTAGCATGAACCCTGTATAAGGGTATATAGCAGCTCCGCACACTTCAGTCCTATATAATATTAGTGCTATGTGATTTTTCAGCTTTCTTCGGGAAATCCTAAAGAACTATTTCCAATAAGCAGCTCAAAGTCCTTAGAGCCTACTATAGCTAAGTACTCGGAGACATCGTTCCTACTTGGCCGTGAACAGACCTCGGTGTTTGTGGAAGAAGCTAAAGACAATAAAATTGAAATAAAACAAGCTATCAAGTGGAAGGAAGCACCCACTTGTGTTGGTATGTAACAGCATTATATGGCACCTTTTTCATTAACATGTTGACTGCGGGCCTCGCACATGACACTCCGCGCCGACGTCATGAACGAGGCAGGAAAAGGTACCCTATGCCTATTATGTACTAGTGTATAACGCTTTCAATGCTGAAAATACAACAACGCGCCTGCTGGTCGTGGTCCTCCTCAAACATGGCGCGTAGCGTCATGTTCGAGGTCCGCAGTCAACGTGTTAAGGCGTGAAAGCGTTACAAATAAACGAACAAACTCCCATTCGTATTTATAATATTAGTTACGATAACCAAGGCAAAAGCTATTAAATATAATGAAACAATCTGTACTTTGAGTTTCTATCATTTATTTTTGGAAAATGCACTACGATTTTGAACTCACTCTAATAAAACTTTACCTAAAGTTCGTCGAACGTAGACAAGAAGCGGAGACTTCCCAAGAACCAAACTTTTAAACTTTTTTCGGGGTCAAAATAGACAGTTTCGGGATATCATGTTAATTATGTTCTAATGTTAGCTCTACATATTCCGTCATGCTAATAATATAAATGTGTAAGTTTCTTGTTCCTTCCCAAAACTACTGAAATCCGTGTACTAGTTTGAGCAATTTACACATAAATGTAGTTCTAGACCAGGAATAACTTATACTTCTTATCGAGGTACCACAAATCCACGAGCGGAAGCTGGTACGTAACAATGTCAGCTTATGATTTGTTATTAATTTATATTATTTTGCAGTGTGGGATGAGCCTTACATACTAGGATTGTTGCAAGACAAGGTCATTGTGCAGACAGTTGAGCCGGAGCGTTTCATACAAACCCTCACAGAACCAAATAGAGCAAGACTGATGTATAGGTAAGGCACGAAACATTTTTGGTCTTAGAACAGTAAACCTACCGCTACCATCCAATAGAAATGCGCGAGAATTTGTATGAGAAGCGATATCGCCAGCTTGTTTCTTCCTCTTCGACACCCATACATTCCACAAATGTATTTACTATTTTCACGCGCAAAACACGGCAATTAAAAACACTAACAAACGCTTCGTTTAAAATTTAATTCGATGTATCTTGTTGGTCTTATCATAAGTTACCTAATTATGTAATTAGTATTTTTAGTTGGTTTACTCTTGTGTAGTTTTGGTACACATCCTCGCGTCTTTAACCACACTGCCACGGTAGATAGAGATTAGTTCTACGTAACGGATACACAGGGTGTAAGTGAACTCCATCTTTGGAACTTAAGCCAGCCTCACCGGCCCGCAGTGCACTCTGCTAAATAACAAACGGGCTATGGCGACCGGCTGATTGCGGCTAAGGTAACCTAACAACGGCTCAGAAAATTCCCCTGGCCGTCGACGGACAGCAGCTTGAGTGGTGATAGGAGCTGTGTCCTGCGATCGCCAGCTGGGCATGCGGCCCAGCATTAGAATTATGGCCATCTTATCCTCCATCGGAATACTCATATTATTTCTCTACTATTTAATATTTTATTTAATCCGTCTTCCTCTCCATATCTCAAATAACGTTTTGAGTTTCTCTATAGCTCCAATCCTCATTCACTTCGGTCTACAAACAATCTTGCTCTGAAAATACCAACGCATAATACCACATTTTATACAGACTCATTTTCAGTACAGGCTGTTCGGCTTTGGAAAACCTTGCCGGTATCTATAAGACTTGCTCCTTCATTGGAATCCTTTGGAAAACGTGTCAAAGATTATTTTACTTTCATCAATTCACATCAACTACAATGATTAGCTAAATAGTATTTTATTGATAATTTTGGCTTTGAAACTATAATTATACTAGGTCTATTACAATAGGCTATTTTCTAAATTATATTTAATAGTATAGGTATAATTTAATCGTTTTTTAATATGTAGTATATCTAATATAGGTAGGTAATTAGTTTTTGTATTATAAGCACCACCGCTCAATTCTTTTAATTACAGTCTTTCCATTCTTGGTTGTCTGGAAGAAATCGCGAATAAGCGATAAGACCACCCATTGTACTATTTCATTTCTCTGTTTTTATAAATTTTTGGTTTTCAAATGGCGTTGTGTGCAATAAAGAGTTCATCTATCAATTTATCTTTATTATAGGATGATAGACGTTTAGATAATTTGATTTTTAGAACCTTTATTAATTTCAGATGTAAGAGAGGCTTGATATACGTGGCATCTGTTGGCCAGGTCTGGTGTCTCAGCTTAGTGGACGTCAAGAAGCAAATGGCGCAACTGTTGCAGGACAAACAGTTTCAAATTGCAATCGATTTGACGGTAAGCGATTTTGTGTCTTGGGGTTTTAAAACTGGGATCAAATTGACGTACGTACATGTGAAATATACACGGTGCTTCGGCATCCGTCAATGTCCAGCAGTGGACTGTTTTAGGCTGATTATGATGATGTTCGGCTTCCAACAGTTTGGTTTTCTATCAGGCGTCCGAATGCCCTAATTAACGTCTGCGATTAGTTTGCAATGTGATGTTGACAACCTCTGTGGCACGAAAGCCCGCCTGAGACGCAGAATTTTGCGGGTTCGATTCCCGCTGCGGGACAAATGTTTGTATGTTCTGCAGATATTTGTCTCGGGTCTGGGTGTTTTCTATGTATGATATGTATGTATTTACATTAGTATTTATATTCGAAGCAGGATGCGTCGAGCTGAGGACAGGGCGCAATGGCGTTCATTAGGGGAGGCCTATATCCAGCAGCGGATTGCTATCGGTGTTCGTCTTCGGGATCGAGCCTCAGTGCACTAACCAAATACAGTACTGACAGCCGCGGCTTATGGATGCATCCGACAGTTTGTTTATAGCTTAAGGGTCCCCTGGAAGCTCGGCGTACTCTCGCGTTGGGATGACTCCTAACCCGCTTTGTTTTGTTGCTATTTCATCTAGAGTGAGACAGGGTGCTAAATGAATGCGACAGCGCTACACAAGAGGCGGAGCGGACGAGCGGTCTCACGAGCACGATTGATAACAATATTATTGAAGTGACTAATGTAATGAATGAGTATTGGGGTACTAAATACTATGTTTTTTTGTATTGAGGTTGTTTTTTCACAGCGGGGCCGACCGGCGGCGCCGCGGCGTGGCGACTTTTTTGTTATACTTACTTCTGTAAATTGTTGCTACAAAATTCTATCACAACTCAACGTATTAAAAAGAAAAAAAAATTGTTTCAGTTTCCATAAGTCATCAGTTGTGTCATGACTGAGGCCCGCAGTCAACATGTTAAAAAGAAAAAAAAAATATTCAGTCAGTTTTCAAAGGGCATCTTAGCAGAGTATTCTGCGTAGCGTTATGTCCGAGACCCGCAGTCAACGTGTTAAAAAGAAAAAATATGACCTATACCTGACTAGGTATTGACAAGATCTTTATTTTCAATGTTTCAACTTTAAAACAAACTTTCAATTGCCAAATCTCGAGAACTACTGATCCTAGACTTGCCGTTACTAGCTCAAATGATAGCTTCTAATAAAATCTTAATTTTCGATGACAGCTGTCAAACTAAAAACTGTCATCGAAAATTAAGATCTTATCAATAGCTATCAGAGCTAGTAACGGCAAGTCTAGGATGAGTAGTTCTCGAGATATGGTCGTTTTAAGTTTGACAGCTGTCATCGAAAATTAAGGTCTTTTCAATAGCTATCATTTGAGCTAGTAAAGGCAAGCCAAGATAAGTAGTTCTCGAGATATGGTCGATTTAAGTTTGACAGCTGTCATCAAAAATTAAGGTCTTTTCAATAGCTATCATTTGAGCTTGTAAAGGCAAGTCTAAGATAAGTAGTTCTCGAGATATGGTCGATTTAAGTTTGACATATGTCAAATTAAAAAAAATGTATTCTAATTATAGTATAATATAATGATTATTGCGTAAAATAAACAATTAGTAGTCTGCATTTCCGCCGTTAATGAATATAAGATATGATCATAAAGCGTTGGATATTTTACAATGAATATTAAATTAATTTAAATTTAAATAATATTATATTAATTTAAATTCAATATTAAATTTGATATCGTCATTCGTCACGCATTTTTACGAAAGAGAGTGTGCAAGCAATGTTAGTGGAATTGCCTATTTTTCAGTACAAACCCTTAGTTTCGTTATAATTTGATTTGTGCTGCAGATATTTTATTTTTTATTTTTTTGAAGCAAAGTAGAGGACATAGGCAAAGTTGGAAATTAATTTTCATTGCAATAGAATGTATATTATAACGTGTTTTAACATGCCAAAACTGACATGTTTTTGTGTGCAAAACGAGCGAATATTCAAATCACTTAAACTTTTAATTGGTTAATGGTTTTATAAAAAAAACTAATTTCAAACCTTTATATATCCGATATAAAGATTGTATGTACAAAATTTGAATGTAATAATTATGTAAATAAAAAGTTATACCGAAAGTAAGTTTTGTAAGGGAAAACGCAGCTCCAGGCCCCTCTTAAGATATTGATCTGAATTTCTGTTAGGTCCTTAGCAATTCCTCTAATTTTCGTAAACTGGCACATTTTTAGTGAATAGCATGCCATTTAACTCATCAGCAGATTTTACATTATATATAGCCAAAGCATTAAATAAATTTTACTAGTAGTAGAGTTCTATGCCCTTTGTGAAGGGCTTGTCCGTGGAAGTACTTACTACCGGCATGGCTATTTCTGGCATAAAGCAGCATTGCTGTATTTCTGTTTGAAGGCGCCCGTGAAATTACAAGGGCATGTTTTTTACTTACATGCGTCAAGTTCACGTTCAAGGCCACGTTCCAGATTTGTGTTAGCTACGATACAACAGTTATATTCTATGCTAATGGTAACACATCATCACTTGGGCTATGTTGGACCTAGTAGATAGTCCCTTTACACCTAGTAGCTTCACTTATAGATAGATAAATTTGTTATTGTACACCAAATTAAAAAATAGAATTTCTTTACAATTTAAAAATATGTTACAATGGGCGGTCTTATCGCTAATAGCGATCTCTTCCAGACAAACTTTGGATGGACACGAAAGCACGATAAACAAAAGACGGTGGTGTACATACATACGAAAGTAGCTGGATAAATAATATCATACACATACCTAACTTACTACAAAATATACCTACTACATAAAGTATTAATATAATAAAAATGAAACTATAGACTACATAATTATAATACATAAACTATATAAATACCTATTTGTAAATTATAACATTATTAGTATCCCTTAGCAATAAAACCTAGCAGTCAAGAGAAAGGAAATGCTTAAATACTTTATCTTTAAAAGTGGGCAGGGAAAAAAACGTAAAAAAGGGCAAATCAGTTCAACAATTTCACGTTGATGGAGCTCAATGATATGTAGATAACATAATCTTGTGATATTCCTAATGGACTGAACAAGTGCGAGTCAATAATTATTTTATTTTGTTAATAGCTGCAACATAAGTATATTATCTGTGAACAGACATACAGCCTGGTGACAGACAGACGGACAGTGGAGTCTTAGCAATAGGGTGCCGTTTTTATCCTTTGGGTACGGAATCCTAAAAATAGTTAAGAAACTAAGAACAAGTTAAACATATAGAAAGAAAGCAAACAACCTTAATAACTACAACTAGATAAGTAAAAACATGAAATATGAACATGCAATAGTGATTTCGCTACATTGAAAATTTACTACACACTACTTGTACACTGTTCAACACAGTTAAAGTACATAAGTAAAAATTATTTAGATAGTAAAATTTATGTTGATTGTAATAGCTATTACGTTATATACCATAACAATATGTACAAACCGATGAGTTTACGAATTGTTTTCCTAAATGTATCCAACTACCAATAAGTAATAATAACAGGAAATATACATCCAGTTTGTATTGAGTCCTACGAATAGTGTTATTTATATAAATTCAGTTATTGAAGAAATATCAGCCTCTTGAATAATTATTGTTGTTTATTTTTGGTCTTGTACCTACTAGTCTAACATAGTCTGAGTAAGTGTTAGTACGTTTGCAAATGCCAGTTAGTTACTCAAAAACAAGGAAAATAGCTTTGATCTGTATTTAATAACAGTACATAACACGCTCTCTATTTGTAAAGTTGACTCGAGCGTATTTTAACTATTTTCTAACTAATCACTAATGAGGTGAAAATTAAACTCTAAATGTTATCACCGTGACCGATCGATAAAATATTTTGCAGATTTTGAAAACGATTCAATATGTTTCAATCTCGCTCCAGGACCGCTATTAACAATAGTAATATATTTGCAATGATTCGTTATCGCACTAAACCTAAAAAGAATATCGCCAAAATTATTGTGCTTTTGGAAGTGAGTATAATTAGAATTTCAATAGAGGCTGATATTTCTAAACTAATATAGATTTTGTGACAGAACAATGCCGTTTTCTATTAAAAAACATGAACGTAAAGAGACCATTTCATTACTTACAATAGTAAGTATTCCTGCCAAGTTATATTGGGGAAAAATGCTCCTTAAACTTTGAACTTACTTTTAAGAACTGTGATTTTAATAATTTGTCATCCTATTTTATGTTTGCAAAATATTCAATACCAATTAATTTAAAATTTATCAGATGAAATTTATGAATATAACTTTTTATTATCAGGGTCTGTCGGACTGTTCCGAGGAAGAAAGAAGACAGAGGATACATTCAATCCAGACCCTTCACGCACTCGAACTTTTCGACGCCAAGAAATATGCTTTATCTATGAAAGAGTTCATCAAACTTAACACGGATCCCGCTGACGTCATCAAACTCTTCCCTGAACTAGACGACAAAACTGACAGCGCAACTAAATTAAAAGGCAAAGATTTAGAGGAAGCTTTGGAAGCGCTTATTGAATATTTAGTCGAGCTAAGGTCTAAAATTGGAAAAGGATCAACAGAAGGCACTTCTAGTCAAGACAATGCAGGCAGTCAGAGGAATATCACGCAGCAAATGGAACTGATTGATACGACTTTGCTCAAGTGTTATTTGCAGGTATAGTTGCAAGATGTTTTAATCATACATAGATTGCACTAAGCTTTGTAACCCATGAAAGTTTGTGCGCAATGAACATTTTATTCTAGCCCAAACATTACTCTACATTATACATTATACCCTAGCACGTTAACTACGGGCCTCGAGTATGGCACGTAGAGTTAGGCCCGAGAATCCGAGAATGGGCGAGCTGCTGCACTATGGCAGTGGTGTTTTCAGCACTTGATGCGTTATTAACTACTTATGCTCCATCCAGACTCTCCACGAGGGTATACGAGGGGACGCGAGGACGAGAGTGAGAACGGTGCGCTCCTGTCTCCTCGTCTTCCCTCGCCTCACCTCGCTGTCGCTCCGCATTGTGTCGGTTTTCCCGAAGCGAGTCAAAGGACGCGAGGGGTGATGCGAGGGAAACAAACACACTCGTGCTCGCTCAATTTGTTGTTAATTTCTGCAAAGTAAGGACGCGCGTAATTTTTTATCATTATGGAGTCAAGTAACGATTTGTGTTTGTGTGTTATATGTAGACGCAAGACATTATAATATTGGTAGGCAGATAAAGTAGCTAACGCAGTCACTTCAATCACTTCTATCTTGTAGTGGCCGTAGTGCGCAATTGAATAAATCGAGAGTGTGGATGGCCAGCACTCCTGCAGCCTCCTCTCGCCAAGACTCGTTTCGAGAGCCTCTAGGAGGTGCCTCGCAAGAGTCTGTACGGGCATCAATGTTTGGCAATCTTTACACACTTTTCAGACCAGCGACGCGTTAGTAGCACCTCTCCTGCGCCGAAACAACTGTCGACTAGAAGAAGCGGAAAAGACTTTGCTGCAGCACGGGAAACACAGCGAACTCATAATATTGTACCAGACAAAAGGGCAGCACACTAAAGCGCTACAGTTGCTGAGAGATCAGGCGAAGCAACCGGACTCTAGTCTTGAGGGGTATCAGGGAACGAAGAACTATTTGCAACATCTTGGTGAGTAAATAATTTAGTACAGTAAATAAAATAAAATCTGAAATTTTTAACTCAAATTATGAATTATTTATGTTGTGTTGTATTTACAACATTTTCTCTGCTATAGAATGGTTAAATTACACCAAAAAGTAAGTCATAAAACAATCAGGGCAAGCTAAATAAAAGGTTAAACAAAATAGGATTATTTTGGAATAAAAGTAACGGTATGAGCCTATCTAAGTCGTGGTTAGCAAGCCTACTAGGCCAACACTGTATTAGCAACCATAAAATTTTTCTTTTTTCTTATTAAGGGCCAGCTTTTTTCCTCGAGAATTGTGTGGGCAAGGATGAGGTTCACTCAACTTATTTGTATATCGGTTTCAGGAGCCGAGCACATAAACCTTATCTTCAAATTCTCCGATTGGATCCTGAAAGAGCATCCCGAGAAAGGATTGAAAATATTCACAGAGGACATAGTCGAAGTAGAAAACTTACCGCGTCCAAAAATACTCGATCATTTACTCCGAGAACACGATTCTTTAGTGATACCTTATCTAGAACACGTTATACACACATGGAACGATCCTAATTCATTATTCCACGATGCCTTAATAAATATGTACAGAGAGAAAATCACAACTAATAAAGGGAACATAACCGATGTAGAATTGCAGTATACAAAGTCTAAACTGATAGCGTTTTTAGAAAAGTCTACGCATTATACACCTGAGAGGGTTCTGTTGCATTTTCCTAATGATAGCTTGTTTGAGGAGAGAGCTATTGTGCTGGGGAAACTGGGCAGGCATGAACAAGCACTTGCAATCTACGTACTCATTCTTGGTAAGTTATATAGGTATAGTTACTTTGTTCAACGCTCGCACTGAAGGGATCAAGATCGAACTAGTGTCGACGCTCGTCGGCGAAACTCTGCTGGTAGAAGTTGAATGCGTCTAGTTGAGGTCAGGGCGCAAACACTGTGCCCTTCATTGTCAATTAGCGTTTCACTTTTCTATTCAATTTTCGTTTGGCGCATTCAATTGTTGCATGCGTCAGCATCAGGCGATATTATTTTATTCAGAGTCGTTAGTTAGCTTGATAACATGTGCTAAGTATTAGAACATTTGACCTGGCCATCTTGATGTTGAACGCTTTGTTGCACAGAAACCCACCAGTCGCGGGAACACGTTCCTCACCGCGCACGCTATGCTGTCAATAATTGATTTGAGGCATGCATCACATGCGCTGTTGAATGCGCTGTGATGCATGCCCTTTATGAATTAAAAAGGGCAGAGTGTAGACTATTATGTGTAGCTATTATGGGAGGCCTCTGTTTAGCTGTGGACTGCTCTATAGCTATGCTGATAATGATGATGGTCAGAAGGCCTGTGACATCTTTGTTATCCGTTCGGCTTTTTTTTTTATAGACTCGTTACTACGATACATAATCTCATTAATAATTTTACTAAAATAAATTAAATAACTTATATTGTTCGGTACAGGTGATGTCGAAAGAAGTATCCGGTACTGCGAAAACGTTTGCTCATCCAACGACAAGAACCAAGATGTTTACGTGACTCTCATGAGAATTCTCTTGAACCCGGATCAAGGGGGAGCGTTGGGCGGGCCGCTGGCCAACGTACCGAGACACCCGAAAACCTCGGTTCCCGATCTGGAGACAGCCCTCAGTATACTGGAGAGGCATAGTGATAAAATATCACCGATTAAAGTAAGTTTGTATACATGCTGTGTATAAAAATGCAGACAACACTTGCAATGTATTTATGTATTTTTAAAATACTGATGTCTTAATTTTAAAGTTCGTTTGAACTTGTAATTATAAATTCTTTTTTAATATTTTAACGGTTTAATTTCGGCAAAACATAGCGTGGTACGGTCAGGTGTCTCCCCTCTCTACTTCTCCTCGTGCATGATCGAAGCGCATTAGCCGTGTGCTGCATATAAAATGCATGTTAATAAATGATGTCTCGTGAGTAGCCTCGCTCAATCCGGACACGGCTATTTAAGAATCCCGCAGTTAAAGTACTAAGTGTTAAAGCGTAAACAAATACAGGTCAAAATACCTAATTACTTTCAAGAAACTAAGTTTCCCTTCTGAATTCACTGCCCGTGCCGAGCGATGCTCAATCTCAAATAACTTATTATTATTATAATTATGAGCCCTCAATATCCCACTGCTGGGCAAAGGCCTCCCCCCATTCTCTCCATTCATCCCTCTCCTGTGCTAAAATGGTCCAGTCGGCACGTAATTTAGCGAGCTCGTCCCTCCATCTTGTTCGCGGTCTGCCGCGACGTCGTAAACTAACTTATGTTGTAATAATGCTATAGATTACACAATGTGTAATAATGAAGGTATAGGATGGACGAGATAGCAACTCAACAACAACACCAGCCTATATCAGTCCACTGCTGAACAAAGGACTCTCTTAATAAGAAAGGGGACGTGTATACCCAGCGTCGGGGGACGCAAGGCATGCGGGTTGGGGATCGTAGGGTATTTGCGCACCGTCGGCCAGGGAATGTAGCTGTGCCGATGTTAGGCTGCGTTAGGCCGCAAGCAGCCGGCCGCCAGAGCCCCGTTTGTTATTAAGCAGGTTGCACTTACACCTCATTACCACTCATTAGGTTTAAATGCTATTCTTGTCTGAAATCCTCAAAACTTGATGTGAATTGATTTAACTTTTTCCCAGGCACTATCTGTGCTGCCAGATTCAGTGTCTCTGAGTCGACTGAAGCATTTCCTAGAGAGCGCTCTCGATAGTCAGCTGACTATGAAACGGCGAATGCAGATCCTAAAAGGGCTTTTATATGCTGAACATGTTCAAGTGAGTAATTGCTTTGCTTTTGTTTGTGTTAAATAGGAGTAGAAATTTTACAACATCACTCCTGTTTTTCTAAAGCTGGGTACGGATAGCGAGTACATTGGTACGCGTAGTCGGGTTACGCGTATCTTGGAACGCCATGTCTGTACTTGCAGCTACGCGTACACTTTGGGGAACGCGTGTCGTGACGTGAACCGTGATCAGTCGGTTTGGGCTCGCGTAGCGCTATGGATCGATTGACCTCGCGTTCAGGTTTGCGGCGCTCCACATTAACTGTACGCGTATCCAATGTACGCGTGCACAGCGAACCCCGACTACGCGTATACAGGAACGCGCTATCCGTACCCAGTTAAAAATCATGTTTCACTGTATCACTTCATTTGTTTAATATTTTTATTTTAGTTAAGAATTGCATTATATATTACATGCGAGTGTTTGACGAGTAATTTCATACCCTGCCTCATTATGGTTAAAAGTTAACTAAGGTTCATATTTTTATTTTGCAAAATCATTAGCGATAAAAATGTTATGTTAGATTATAATATAATTTTGATACAATTTGATACTACAAACATTTGATTTGATACAAATGTTATGTTAGATTAACGCTAAGGGTTTTTCAAATAATAATAATAAAAACTGTTAATACCATGGTCCGAATAACTCCCTTACGGAACAGCATACGAATTTAAACTTCCTGTGTAGATAGATAGATAGAACACTTTATTTTACTCACACCAACTTAAACATAAAATAATAAATAATTAAGAACAAAACGAAGAATAAATTTAATGAAAGTGCAATGTATATCTACTTGAGTATGAATTCACACTTTGGAAAGGGCTTTAGTGGTTCAGCTTATACCAATTTTTAAAAGGGAATTGCAACGTCTTTGGAAAACACCTTAAGGCAACTTAAGGGATAAGGGTCAAACCTCCCTCTCGCTCGCACTATTCAACATTTTTGAAGATATAAAATCACTGAATGTAGTTATACAAAATAGCAAACCTTCACGGCCTAGAAAATAACTATACAAAGATTCAGAAATAATATAATTTTGATTCTATCACGTTTTCTTACTAAAAAACTTGCACCAATGTGATCGATTTTGGTGCAAATTTTTTGGTAGGAAAATGTGTTGGGTTCAACATGATATTCTTGCTGTACCTTTGTATTGTTATTTTCTAGGCCGTGAAGGTTTACTATTTTGCTTAACTACATTCAGTGATTTTATATCTTCAAAAATGTTGAATAGTGCGAGCCAGAGGGAGGTCTGACCTTAAGTACAGTATCTTTATGAGCAACATGACAAACATTGTTGGTTCGACAAAATGCAAGCTATTTGTTGCTCTATTCTTAAGCCTTGTGCTTTGTTGATAAGACACAAAAACATCTAAGAATGAATGGACTTTAAAATTATAACTTTTGTCATTTGCAGGTTCAAGAAATGAAACAGTACCACGAGTCGAAGAGGGTAGTTATCAACGAATACGACTTATGCCCGGTTTGCAAGAAACGGTTCAACAACCAGAGCGCATTTGTACGGTACCCTAATGGAGAGATAGTCCACTATTCGTGTAGGCTTGATAAATATTAACATTACCCACCTCGGTAGGCAGTCGGATAAAATGGTCTCATTAAATTCGCCGCTGCTGTGAGACAACTATTTGGCTAAACGCCTAAGAAAGCGTTTTTCTATGTCCCCACATAGACAGACGCAAAAGAATGTCCAAATGGTTTTAGTCAAACGGACCTGCAATGAGTAAACTACTAGACTGACCAGACATGAGATGCATGTCCGATTCCCATAGCTAACAATCGCCTACCCCACCAACAATCTAAATATTATGAAAAACGGAAATTTATATGTACCATTAAATGACTCTAATGAAGGCTTTCTGAAAGACTAGAGACGACCTATAAAAAGGTACGAGTTTTGTTTTATAATTACAGTCATAGGCTGGTCCTTTCTCGTTACCAAACAAAACGAATGTTTCAGTTATATTTATGATCGTTCGCTAGTGTTTACTATGGAAGTTTGCATGTTTATAATGTTATATGTTTATGGTTCGCAGAATATTTCTTTTTTGTCTATTAGATTCTATGAATTGAAGTAAATAAGTGTAACATTTATAAGCCCGTGTAGGTTATTTGTATATATTTTTTTGTATTTTAAGTGTTTACCCACACTTCAGGGAAAATCTAAGATGGGAAGGTCGCGGGTTCAAATCCCGCCTGAGTCGAAATTTTTGGGATATATAAAAAAACTTATTTGTATATAATTGTATAATTTAATCAAATGTTTGTCGATTCTGGGCAGCGTAACCTCACTATTATTATTATATCTATATTTATGTTTTATATTAATATTTTAGTATAGGACTGCATTATTTAGTAGTGTTAGCTTTTTAGTTGTAGCTCTAGAAACATGATGTACAGAATCGACACGACTCTGTATTAAAAATTGTATATTAAACTGTATTATTTATGTAAATTTGATTTATATAAAAAGTAATATATTATAGACTTTATAAACCATTTGTATATTTTTTAATTCCTCAGCATTACTAAAAAGAGTTCATACCAAAATGCAATGTCAAGTTTAAAAGCTACATAATTATCTGTTATGACGTGACGTTTGCAATAGTATGAAATCTAGTCACCAATTTACAGGTACATAATAATCCCGATATTAAAATTTACTTTTAAATTGAGATACATTTCGAAAAGTTGGGGCCAAACAAGGCCCATTTTATGTAACTGTACTCTGTACTCTGCAAGTCTGCACTCAATATTTTAACTTTGCAGATTAATTGTTCAAAATATGGGGTGCAGACTTGCAAAGTAGAAAGTGTCAATTATAATGGCATTTCCTATAGGGGGAAATCTGAGGAATCTAACCGCCTTATTAATAACCAAATGTCATTGTATAACGGCTCTATAAAGTTAAGATTGTCATTCAAATACTTCGATCAACTATACAAAAGATTTTGCACTACCCGCCCGAAAGCGGCTTGTCTAAAACTCCGCCAAAACGCATAGGAGCAGCAGTTTTCATATAGGCGGCTTACTTAGATTTTCTGTCTTATCTTCTTTAATAAAGAGGCGATATTTGTATGACGTGCTTTTGATAAATGATAGCTAGCAATATATGCCACTTTTTTCACAGTCATAGTACGGCGCGCGATATCCTTTCTAGTCAACTTTATAGTTGATCGAAGTTCAAATTTAAATAAAAAGTTATGACAAGATATTTTGACACCATTTTTGCTGAGGTTTATAGAACTGTTTATGAATAAGACGGTAAGATTATACCATGGAATTAATAATAGTACGGGAATTGGCGCTATGAACAAAAATCTGTGCCTGACTTTAAAGCAAAATTAGGGTTGTGTCTCGTTTCTTCTTATGTATAACAATACAGAGGAAACGAGACACAACCCTAATAAGCCATTAAAATGAGGCACAGATTTTAGTTCAAAGCGCGCATTCCCCGTACTATTATTTCATTCCATGGATTATACATACTCTTTATAATAATTTATTTCCCATACGTTTAACGATTTGAATGGCAAATAACACACCGGCATACCTGCTGCAGAATATGCTGCCCTGCTGCCTGAGGTCCGCAGTCAACGTGTTATCTGTTTAATTGGTTGAACTTGGTATAAAAAATATTTCATTTAGTTCAAAGTTAAAATATTTAGTGACTCTAATTTTTTTGAAGTTCAGTGTCAAGTTAACTCCATACACGTAAGAATTTAATTCGGTTTGCCTAAGAAACCCTCTCCGTAGTGAAAAAATCGTATTTACTCGTCAAATATAGAGTCGAATTATTTTAAGTCATTTTTTTGCGACTAGCTACTTTGTAGTTATTATACTTACATTGCAGGAAATAGGTGCCCCCTTATGAGCTACATTACGCCCTGTCCTGAGCTCGACGCATTCAGCTTCTACCAGCAGCTTTTCACAAATTGTCATTCCACCTGGCCGGAGGACTGGACTGCTCTAGGCTTATGATGACGATGATGATATTTACATTAGCTAGTGGAAAGATATCTAAGCGATGACTCAGTTAAAGCTTAGTTTTAGATTCGGGCTTAAAATATAAAATTACCTAAAATCTATTTCACCGCTATATCATGAAAAAGGAGGCAGAGATTTGGAACTTAATTTCAACAAAAAATTGTTTGTTGAAATTATGTTCCACTTGGGGTAAGTTACAATCTATATCTACAAATCTTGTTGGAGTTTAAAGGTAAATTTTAACCTGATTAATCTGCAATTAAGTCCAAAGTAAGCTATTCGCAGTGGCAAGTAACTGTAGGCCTGCAACTTAAATTTATTTATTTATTCATGAATACCAACATAATAAACAAATAAATGTTCAATCAACAATCAATTAGCTGTGTCATATTCATCGGCTATGATTGAATTGCTATGAAGATTTTTTGATTTCTTAAAACGCCAACTGATGTTGTTCGAGTAGGTAGCGTTAATCTCTACATAATCATAAGCACTAATCGGTTATAAGTAAAAACTAGATTTTGCCCGCTTGCGTTAAAAGTTACTTTTTCTATCCTTCGTGAACGGTACTTTTTAAGGTTCCGTACCTCAAAAGGAAAAAAAGGAACCCTAAGACTAGACTAAGGGTCGCTTCGATGTCCGTCTGTATGCCTGTCTGCCAAAGCTTTTTTCTCCGGAACGCGTGGAGGTATCAAGTTGAAATTAATATGAAATACGTCTGCAATCTCTTGGAGCTGTGAAAAAATCGTACTTCTAACTCTATGCAATCAAAAGATACGACCGATTATGACGCATATTTTGACACTCTCAAGGGAATCAAAACCTATAGGATTCTTCACATTAACCTATATTGATGGAA
The DNA here is from genome assembly GCA_951804965.1 of Horisme vitalbata. Lineage (NCBI taxonomy): Eukaryota > Metazoa > Arthropoda > Insecta > Lepidoptera > Geometridae > Horisme > Horisme vitalbata. The sequence goes on from OX638102.1 coordinate 9,448,465, forward strand.
TTTTGCAGTGTGTTTGCTAAGTAAAGCATAAGTAAAGGAAGAAATCCGAAAACCGTAATTTTCTAGTCACATCACAAAATAAAGACTACAGTTTGACTACTAAATACTAAATTTGTACAGAACCCTCGGTGCGTGAGTCCAACTCGCACTTGGCCGGTTTTTTTCTGGATGCACCCTATGTCCTTATCTGTACTTCTGACAACCTGTATGGAAAATTTTATGGTGATCGGTGGCGTGACAATGTAACAAACAAACAAACTCACTTTCGCATTAAGATAGGATGACTTATCAATAATGAAAGGTACACCTGCTATTTCTACGTCAACCTCGCTAAGGGAAACGTATGTTATTTATTACTATCTTTTTTAGTGCTTAGTTTAGACCATGCGCTTACACATGCAACAGACCTGAATTTTATAGTCAGAATTGAAAACAATCTGAATCCCTTTGATGATGAAAATTCTAAAATGGATGTAGAGCCATTGAAAGGTAGAATTACTACGTCGTATGTTGGTATGTATGAATTACTTCTGTGTAAAGTCCACTTAACTACCTTGTACGTGACTCGTTTATCGGACTCTCGCTTAGGAACCCGATGCAAAATAACTCATGACACGACAACAAGAATATTGATATTTATTCAATAAATACGCGCGACCTATATTCATAAAATTAATGATTCAATAAAGCGAAATTCATTTTGTTGCATTAAACCCACTGCTAGCTAATAAAATGTTAGCACAGGTGATACATTTGAAAAGCATAGCATCGAATAAATAAGAATAAAATTAAATATTTTAACAAGCTGTTCACAACTAACCACTATAAACATTTGACCAAAATAACAAATTAATCAGCGCTGAGGCCACCCACTATCTTGTAGTGTCGTCACGGTGACGTAACGCACTCAGCATGTGTCGGCTTGTTCACGTCGATTGCCAACAGCCTCTGTGGCCCAATGGATAAGGCATCGGCCTCCTAAGCCGAGGATTGTGGGTTCGAGTCCCACCAGAGGTAAAGCGAAACCTTTTTGTATTGGGTTGGAAATTAGGTTTAATTGCTTAGTTGTCAATTAAAAAGCTTTTATTGGGTGTAGGGAAGAGCTAGCTAAAATCAAAGTTAATTCCAATTGTTTAGGATTTATATAGATTTATTGAATTTGATTTGTTTATAAGTTATCTTGCTTCTATTTTTTATATAATTGCAAAAAATTACAATTTTTCTTTTGAAAATATTGCTTTCTAAACGCTAACGCTACGCAGGCGAGAGAGCAGTTTTTCATATCGCTTAGCCAATACTTAGGTACCTACTGTTTTATGTAGGAACTTATTATGTAACCTAATTAGGTACTTGGTGTCAGAAAAACAGTGTTGGTAAATGTAATTTTTTATCTACAGTCAAAGAAAACACTAAAATAGCTGCTCTACTTTTGAATCTCTGTTTTAATATGTAAGATGGATTGGTAATAATTTTCTTCAAATTATGGTATTTTACTTATTCGTGATGAAAATAGAGTACCAAAGTCCATAGTATTAACGTTTCATGTGACTCAAGGTGACACCTCTGAACTTCAGTATGGAGACTGCAAAAACAATGCAAGGGAATTATGATTTAGCGATACCACAAAAATTTAACTACGTACTAAGTTTAAAAACAGTTTTAATATACCTACTTATTTATTTGTGCCATTGTATCAAGCTTCGAATAATGCGACTTAAAAATACCGACTTTCTGATTAGATACTTGATTACGTGAATTAGCTTGCCTAAAGCTTTTTTATTGTTATTTCGTAATTTATATAGAGTAGGCTTCGTAGGTATGTACAGTTATTATAACCAAACAAAAAAACGCGTAACGTAAGTATATTACTCAATTCTTATATCAATATATCTAATTGGTTTATCCGTGCAGGCTTTTCTAGTTGGTCTAGTTTATTTGATTTCATCTAAATTATTTATTATAAAATCCAGAATTTTTTGTATTATTTATTTAATTCTTTATTGGACTTTACAATAATAAATGTACAATTGGTAGACTTAATTAACGTTTTTGGTAGGTATATCTAATTGGGTTAATAAATATCTGTATTGCAGCCCTAATTCTATCACCTGTCTTCCAGGATTTCACCATCACCTTCGTTTACAATGGCACGTTGCCTACATCTGACTCAGATAAACCTATCTACAATATCGACGTCGGTGTACCGTTTGTATAAAAGTCCCTATCAGGGGAAAGCTGTTAGATATGATAACGATACAATTTTATTGATAAGGGCAGTTGAGGCATCGATCACTCGATATGATCGGACTCAGTCCAGCCGACAACGCGCTTCTACTACCAAGCAATCAAGCTTTTATCTACGCAGATTTCCAATAGGCATAAATCGGTAAAATATAAAGTCGTTGTAAAGTGCAGTGTGTGACGTTTATGATGAGAATGATGGGAGAGGAGATGGGCTACGATTATTACAACTATGAAAATAATTGGTCCATGATGCCGCCGGACTATGGAGCTGATCCCTACCAGGCCCGGCAGCCGCAGTTTGAGGAGGACTACAGATACAATTCATATGCGTGAGTTTTTTGTATATTATCAAGTAGATTTTAAATATGAGAAAAAAATTGTGGATGTCAATGAAATTATTGGTCGAAGATTAAAAGCATATTTTTTATCAAAAGTTTTCAAAATAAAAATAAGTAGGTGAACAACCTGCCGGTTTTTTTAAAAACATTTCAGTTGTATTTTGTATAGGCGTTATGAAAAGAAAAAAAAATCTAACTTTACATGCCGACGGACATAGAACTCCGTGTCGGCAAATCCAGTGTTGAATTGAACTTACCTATTTATACAGTCTACATTAAATGTAGGTAAGATTTATGATGATATGAAAATGAATTTGAAACTGCGCTCGCACTAAAGCAGCATACTATCCGACATATTTAAATGTAGATACGCATAAATTTGCATTGTTTCTAGTGTAATTTAGCTTGAGTGAGTGTATAGAAGCACTTAGACAAACCTCTTACAGGTTTTATAGTGTTTTTTATAAATAAATGTTACTATACTTTTGTGGATAATAAATAAAATACAAAATACATTACAAAATTAGAAAACCAAATCCAATAAATTAGCTTAACAAAAAAGTGAATTGAAACTGAACCGTGCCCTATAAACAAAAAGTAGCATTGTTTTATGTTGCAGCACTCTGCATGTTTGGTTAAATTGTAACTAAAATAGAGAGCTCTGCTCTATAATAATTTCCACAAAGTATTAAAGCGGAGTGCACTGGCTGCATGGTGCACGCGATGTCGTTGAAAAATGTGGTGCAATTCGCGAATTTGTCTGAGTGTGGCGGAATTGACTATGGCGTGTCATGACGTTGCTTTAACATTAAATGGCTAGGTAGACATAAATTTAACACAATAATATCTTTAACATCAAACATTTTATAAATTAGCTAATCAACCTAAACTATGCTTTTTTATTTGTATTTAAAAAAATTCTTCGTGTTTGTCTTAGTATAATCGTTGTCTAAAATTTTACCGTCTCAGATTTTGTGCTTAACATCATATTATGAATAATTAAATTTAATCATACTTGTACTCTGTACCTACCTACTCATAGAGATATTAAAGTGGTAAGTATCGAAAATTTTAACACGCTCAAGACCGTAGTTGTCAAATATCCCTTTCTAATTAAGTAGATCCAAAATAAGAGGCTACTTTTGGATCTTCATCCACATCATTGTAAGTAGGTACTTAGGTACCTAAGTACTTTACTTAGGCTTTCATGAACAGTGCACTCCAATTATTAAGTAGTTTGCACCTGTTTTCCGGAAATTATTACGCTATCTTGATAGTAGGTGGTAGGTATATTTAGAAGGAATTGTGATGACTCATTTACACACAACGTTCTCGTAGAATAAACCTAGAATAACAACAATCAGTTTACCTACACGTCCCTTACAAATCTACTTTATAAATTCTTTGCTAATTCAAAAAACGTAGGCTCATTTAACATCAGTTTGTACAAATGCGTAGCGAGTAACGGTCGGATGGGTACGGACAGGTAAGGTCGCGTGCTCCACTCCAGTCCCGATGAATCGACAGTGAGTACCATCGAGCTCGTAATCCACCAGCTGCGCACTCTCCCATGGCTTCGTGGAGCCCTTAATTGGTTCGGAAGCCCTCTTCGCAGGTTGGCGTGCTTTCGCCCATTTAGGCTCGCTGCGCCTAACCAGATTGCCATAACGAAATATTCGTGAAACCATCGAGTTCTCTCGCAGAACTTGTGTAAAGTAGTTCCGTCAGTCGTAAATTTCCTTTAAGCACCACAGGTGCTGACTGCTGCATATGCCGTTGCCGTTCATTGTCCCGCTATTTATTTCCAGGTCACGATTTCTGTGCGGTTCTCCATAATTTTTATGTTTGCTACCACGCCGCTGCGGTCTTATTTGCAAAGTTTCGATTCTAATTTCAGTTGTATATTTCTCAGGTCATAAATCTAGATGTTATGCAAAAAGTTGGCATCTAATTTGACAGGGACAATGCCGTCGGTGTAATGGCCCCGCTAAGTTTGGTTGTGGGGTGGTTTTTTCTTGCGATGCCGCAGGCGGCGGGTGGTACGGCCGGCGCGGGTTCCTCAATACAATATCCTACTTTTACACAAATTACATTTCTATCGTGTTCGCTATCAGCCCCCATTATTTTATCATTAGCCGATGCAAATATGGGACCATCGACAATTTAGATTCTGCGCCTAATTGTAGTTTTTACGGTCGAATTAAATGGTTTGATGAATGTAATTTATATCCATGATAATAATCGATGGGTGTACCTATCGGCAAGTTGAACATCAATAATAATTCATTTAAACAAACCACCCTCACTGATTCATGCTTTTGAAACATCTGGTGAACCGGTTCCTCTTGTTACGAGCCTTTCATTCACCGTAAGATTTGAATCAAATAATGGGGAGTGAATTGGAGTTTAACAAAGTATGCACTTATACTTACCAAGTAGTAGATTAAACGTGTTTTTAGCGCTTTAAAAGAAAATAACAGAGCCTAATAAAATCAAACGTAGTTCCTAAACAGACCATGCACAACACAGTAGTCACCGCCGTCTCTCATTTACTACATCTGATGCATTGAGAATTATTTCACAACCTGCCAGTTCAAAGATGCTATCGTAGTTTAGCAACTTTATAGCTGGCGATGAATCCATAATGTTTATCGGGTCGGGGCATGATGTATCGAAGTAATGACTAGTGATCCGTGTAACGGAGGGCGATCGCACCTGCCGCCCGCCCCACAAATCTGACCCGCTTTACCTCACACAGTACAAGCTAAATTCAGAGATAAAGCAAAACATGACCGTAAAAAACTTACGAGTATACCTACTACTTAGTACTGAAGTAGGTAGAAAACTCTATTGTACCTACTTGAACCAATATAAAACATACAAACAAAACGGACATTAACAATAATGAAAGTATTTTTCTTATTAAATAATTAAGTTACACAAGTATAATTTAAACACTCAGTAGTCTGTAGTATTAAGATTATAATATAACTTTTTAACTATGTGATATTTTCGAGCAGACCTGTTCGAAAATATCACATTATAGGTCATTTATGCACCTAAAGTATTAACTGGAAATAACGAGATTTGTACTTGGAACCTGATTTAGATTTTAATTGAAGCCCCATCGGCCTCTGTACCATGAGACCACACCAAAATAATTTACTGATTAGAAATTCGAACTAGCCTTCTTGGAGGCTGCAGAGCGTCCAAAGAATATATTTTACCTTATAGAACACACCAAAACGAATTTATTAATTCAAAATTCAAATTAGCTTCATTCCGCGAGTTTAACAAAATATAAATAAATAAAGCGCTAGCCCTGCTTTTTATTTTCTCGCAGAAAGTATGAAAAGTAGGGCTTACCTTGGGAATAAAGCTGTCTTCATCTTGGGGGAGCTGGAATCCCTTGCTGCGCTCAGGATTCTCGTTTCCCTCACTCCGCTCGGAAGTTAGGTAGCTCTAGGCTTATATATTTCGTTGCGGTCATGTTTCAACATGGCGCCCGTGACGTCAGACACTGTTTTATTCCTTTGGTTAATAATCTACTATAGATAAACTTCTGGGGTTATCATCCTAATGGAGCGCCTGTGACTTCGTTTGATTCGCTTTCGGCTTTAGCACTCCGCTGCTCGGTTTTGTAGAAAAAAATATTGATATTACTTTCCTAAAGCACCTCAACACTATTATAGGTAGGTAGATAGGTAAAAGAAACTCGTTAGGTAAAAGAAACTCGGATTATTCCAAAATACATAAACTGATCCTAGTAATTTACCTAGGATGTTGATAGGTACCTACATAATCAAAGATACATTAATACCATGTAATTTATGACTTTGTATAATAATGAGTTACCTATAGAGACGCAGAAAACAGAAAAATCTCTAGATACGGGTGGAGAAAAGCATCTTTCTTGATTGTCAGACTGAGCCAGTCAATAATGCAACAGTTTTATACATCTGGAGTTATTGGAGGAGCATGCAACCGATGCTACGGATAGATAAATTTAGTTTAAAAAACATTCTCAATAAGTCAATTAAACATTTCGTGATCGCTGCACGCCACTTAGGGTGGCTCCAATATAAATAATTGCCCTTTGTTATTGCCCTTTAGGGTATGATGCATGCATGCGTGATTTCTAATGCGTAAATTGTGGTGTACCTGGCGAGATTTAAACCTACAAGCTTGCATATGAAGCACATCAGACATTTTACAGTAAAATGTAGGTAATTTTTTGCCCAAGATATCCTACTAATACTTATCCCTTTCAATGTCACGCACGCTAAATTTTCTAATAAAAGGGCCCGTAAATGGCCGCGCAGGACAACGGTCAATTTTACTTTTTTATCCTATGAATAGAAAAGGTATGACGATTGGGTAAAAAAATCTAATTAGTCCGTCAGATAGATCATCAAAAAATATTGGACACGTTTTTTTATTTTTCAAATAATTAATAATTGACTGAGATATAGAGCGTCAAAGTTCGGGAGTGGGAGCTCGTGATGTCACCGCTAGGTAAAAAGTGTACTATGCCGTGACGTCACGCGGAATTTCAACGCATTATATCTTTGTAATTTTTTGTTTAATTAACAAAATAAAAATTACGTGACCAATATTTTTTGTTAATGTAAATGATGGACTTATTAGAATTTTTCAGTCGTCATCCCTAATATCTGAAATATTCAATTTTCAAAGTTAACACATTATGGGTAGGACTATTAAATCATCTGGCACAGTAGGTACGATATTCATTGATTGTAGCTAAAGATTGACAGGTGATTAAGACTAAATTGAATTTAAAGTTATTTATTTTAGATACTAGTTAGATATAAACTATAAAAAACAAATAACTTACAAAATTCAAAATTAACTATAGGAATGTTTGCGAAGATGTGAATGAATGAATGAATGAATACTCTTTAATGTACTCCATAATTCAAAAAAACAGCAGACAGAATCTTAAAAATTAAAAATGTAAAATGGGCGGTCTTATCGCTTAGAAGCGATATCTTCCAGACAACCTTTGGATGGAGAGGATTATGCTAATAAAAAAGTACGGCTGGGGGTGTACATGTAATAAGAAATATAATATTTTCAATAAAAACAATAAAACAAAGCAAACATTAGAAAACTAAGAAATAGTGACCATGTATATATGTAAGATGAATTTACGCCCATTGCCTTACTCGAAGGTTCTGTTGCGACCTACTTTTAGTTTATGTTTAGTATAAGTTATATGCAATTGTTGTATTGAGGCAATAAACTTTATTTTATTTTTAATGTTTATGTCTGTTGTGCCTTTACGCCAAAACTACTGAACTGATTGAGCTGAAATGTGGTTTAAGAATAATATAAAGGTACTTATTCCTAAAACAACATTTTATCCGGGAACCTACTACTACGCGAGCTTGCGGAGTTTTTGGGCGGAAGCTTAGTGATTGATAATATACCACAGCCTATATAACCTTGACCGCACGGCTACTTTTATATGTTATGGTGCCTTTCCACCAGAGATGTGCTATACAGCTATGCTGCGAGAATGTTAAAGCTAAGCTACGAAACTTTGTGACCGTTTCCGCTGATGCTAAGCAATGTAGCGGCGCGAGTATGATGTGCTATGAAGATGCGCCACCGCAAAGTAGCTGCGCGAGGAAGATGCGCAGCTCGAGCTATGCGATGTATCGATAGTAGGGAAGCGGCGAAGGCGCAGGCATCCATAGCACGCATCCATAGCACACATCCATAGCACGCATAATATCTTAGTTGAATCCGTTTCCACCAGTGCTAAGCTATGTGCACCAATGAATATGATTGGTGGATATGAAACGCATCCATAGCAACGTAGCATAGCATCTCTGGTGGTAAAGCAGCCTTATTGTAGTATTAACTGTGGGTATAAAGAACTATCTCTCTTCCAATTGTTTTTCCATTTCGCTCTACTTCGACGTCTGCATCGGAAACTATAGGTACATTGCAAAGTCTTTGCGAAACACCTCTGTTCAAATGGCATTTGGTCTCCCTTTAGAATAATAGATCTTCTATCGGAGCCGAACAGTTCCAGTATCTAGGTGCCATAATTTTCTGGTGGTCGTCTCTTGACATGCCCGTACCATCTCCGCCTATCAACTATGAGTACAAAATATCACCCCTAAAAATCTTTTTCTCAGATTATTCTAGCTTAGTCGGTCCACCTGGATCACTTTTTAAGAAAAGGATAAAATCCGACGGCTTGACTCAACAAAAGGATTTTTTATCTCATTGTTTTCCGTTAATCCCCAATTGCACACCTGCAAGTCATAAAACAAACCAACATAAACAATAACCTAAGTGAGTGGGCAGTAACTAAAGCTCCAACATTTAGACTTGGTTTCTCATGGCGACAATAAAGTAGGTAAAATCCTAAAATAGTAGACTTAATTTAAGTTCCTACCTACTTGTTCTTAGGAACAGCCGCACAGCACTAATTTAAGTAAGTATAATGTATAACGCTTTGAGTGCTAAAAACACAACTGAGTTGGAGGCGCAGGTCGTCCTTCTCAAGGTAAGCGCAAAGCGTCATAGAACGTTAGGTGCGAGGCCCGTAGTCAACGTGTTATGCTTTTCTCAAATATAAATGAAAATTTACATTTTATGAAAAATAGACACGGGATGCACAGGAAGAAGGGTGTCGGGAATTGGGGAAAATACGTTGTCTTCTCAACCGTAGAGTAGAGATTTCAATTTCAATTTTCAATTTCAATTTGTTAATATTACAGATAACATTACAGAAAAATATCCAAGGCGTTAAACATAAAAAAATGCTTAATTAAGAAAGGTAGGTACATCTTATTAAATAAAAAATCTTACAATTAAGAACACAAGATATTATATGACATAGGTCATCCTAATTCAGCACTTTTTCAAATAATTGAGTCAATTTCGTTTTCGAAAATAAACGAAATTGACTCAATTATTTGAAAAAGTGCTGAATTAGGTCAAAATCATTTGAATTATGTAAAATTTCGGCAAATAAGTTTTAGCAATGGCAAAAAATTGATAGCTGAAAAATATAATAAATTAAAGCAAACATCGACAGGCAAGACAGTTGTAAGCCGTACTTTAGAAAGTTCAAAATTCTAACTCTGACCTCAACATACATAATTGGAAATGTGTAAATTTTTTAGGAAATATCCACACCTGTATAAAAAACTTGACCACCTTCCCAGACGATACGCGCTTAGACCAGGAAGAAACAAACTTATCCGACCACCATCAAAACTCGCAATGTACAGGCCCATAAAAAATGTCAATAAAAATATTCATTAAAATTCCCGAACATATAAAAGAAACGGAGACAGATTTATTATTTATTAAAAAAATGAAATTGTTCCTTATTGACAAATGTTATAACGAAATAAATAAATTTTTGACAGATAAAATGACATAAATGAAATAATTTAATAGCACTACTTTATCATACTTACTCATAACCTTCGATAAAATTATAAAACCTACCTACTCATAAAAATTCACCTACCTAAATTCTGATGAATGAAAGCCTCGGTCTGCCTTCAACATAATGCCATGTCCTAAGGGGTCCACATGTGATACTACCACACTGTGTTAACTCTGTACCTTATAAAATATACCATGTGATGACAATAAATGTACTGAGTATTGAGTATTGAAATTTAAGAATTTTCTCGATTCCGGCCCAAGGAACCAAGACTCTGGTGTGAAGATAACATCATCGACGCTACTAACAAGCTGTAACTTTTGTTTTCGATTCTAGATTTACCTACTTCTAGAGCTAAGCGCCCTTGAGTGCTTCCTTCAATGGCTTCATTGAAATAAACACCAAAGATAATGGAAGCGCACACGTGCAAGTCATAAAATAATTTCTGTGGGTTTTTCTACCTGTTCTGAGAAGTTTTACAACAATTTGCATTGTTTTCTGGCAATCTGTGCTAAGCACTCGAACATGTGCAAGAGATTTGAATTTTGTAACGCATTTTTCAATGGATCTTCAAACGATGACAAATGGTTAGAGCAGTTTCGTGCTTTTGTTATTTTATCATGGTACCGAAACCGTTAAAAACCTAGGATTCTACCTATCTACCTCTTCTTCTTCCTGCCCCTCTCCCCATTTTGTCTAAGGTCGGGCCTCCTAGTACTTCGGCGCCAGGACGCTCTGTCCTAGGCTATCATAGATGCAAGATGGCTTTTACATCCTCACAGACGTTGGACCACTATGTAGACGGTACTCTACCTCTCTCTCTCTCTACTCTACCTCGGGGTTTTGTTGGACTGTTGAGAACGCATTTTACCGAGTTGAATTCTCTCCGAATTATGTTGCTATTACCTTCGGGTCGTAGATGTTCAATATAAGTATTCTATCTGCATAATCTTATTTTGCTCGAAGCCTGCATATACAGAATTATCTTTATCAATACAGAAAGTAAACGTAAACGGAAAATGTTCTCCGGGATCTGTAGTAAAGATGGGTGTTCCGCAAGGGTCAATACTTGGACCATTTTTATTTTTAATTTACATCAACGACCTACCTCAACTTGTGAGAGACAACCACGAAATTGTATTGTTTGCGGATGACACGTCACTTTTATTTAAATTAAAGCGACGGCAGACAAATTTTGACGACGTGAACAATGCAATAGCGAAAGTTGTTAACTGGTTCGATGTAAATAATTTATTACTGAACGAGACTAAAACAAATTGTATGAGATTTATATTACCAAATGTTAAACAAGTTAAACCTAACATTAAAATAAAAGATGAAGATCTAAATCTTGTGGACAGTACTGTATTTTTAGGCATAACTTTAGATAATAAGCTTCAATGGGGCGCTCACATAGATGGGTTGTCAAACAGACTCAGTTCTGCAGCATACGCAGTCAAAAGAATCCGTCAACTTAGTGACGTAGAAACGGCTAGACTAGTTTATTTCAGCTACTTCCATAGCATTATGTCGTACGGCATTTTGTTGTGGGGGAATGCTGCAGATATCAACACCATATTTGTGTTGCAGAAGAGGGCTGTTCGTGCAATTTATAATATGGGCCCCAGAGAATCACTTAGAACTAAGTTTAAAGAAATAAATGTTATGACAGTGCCGTGCCAATATATATATGAAAACTTAATGTATGTCCGAAAACATATTAATATGTTCAAGAAAAATAGCGACTATCATAATGTTAACACTAGAAATAAAGATAAACTAGCTGTTCCCACTGTAAGGCTCCATAAAGTTAGTCAATCTTTTAAAGGGATGTCTGTACGATTTTTTAACAAAATACCAAATGATGTGATTAATCTATCTGTAAATAAATTCAAAAATGTTGTTAAACGTAATCTATGTAATAAAGCTTATTATAAAATATCTGATTATTTAGATGACAAAAAAGCTTGGGATGAAACTTCCTCCAACTCCATCAAAACCAATGTAATAGATATTAAGTACAATGACGTTAAAAAAATATAAGCCAAGCAGAGTTTCTTGCCAATTCTTCTCTGTTTGGTCACGTTACGAATTGGTGGTAAATTAAAAAAAAAATGACGTTTAAAAGTGTACTATACAGTTCCTACTGAATAAATGAATTTTTACTTTACTTTACTTTACTTTAAATAAAGGGAAAAATTAATAAAATGTAATATTACCTGAACAATATATATTTTGAATGTAACAAAACTGTAGGTCGTTCAAAAAGATTTTATAAAAAATCAAACATTGTACAAACATGGGCTTACACGGGTTTATTAAAACACTCTAAATGAAAATCGTTATCCGGGCATTTGGAGCGGCGGCGTCCATAACGAACCCGGCCTCAACAATGGGCTTAATGCTCACTCATTACAAAAAGCGACATAACATAACGCTACGTCGAAAAGCTCCTCTATTCAAAGTGTATACTCCAGTTTTTTTTATGCTGGAAAGGCTTCGGGTGCTACCATTGGCGGGCGAGAGTCCCGCCCAGCCCGCGTCGCCGCGCCATTGGCAGGCAGATCGAGCACCCTCGAGGCTAGTCCGGGGCTGAGTAGGCTGTCGAGGCACGAGGGCGGCGCGGGGTGTGCTTCACCCCGAGCACCACTCGAGGGTTGTTTAGTGCGAACGCAGCGTCCAAGGGCGCAGCACGTGTTACGCGGGTGTTTCGATAGCCGTCAAGATTATTCCGAAAGCGAGTTCTCCCGGTCGGGAGATGAAGTGCGAGGAAGGCGAGAGTGCGCGGTCGCCGCCGCCGCTGCTGCCGCCGGCGTCTTTGCTGGCGTGGAGCCCCATCCTGCTGCCTCCATGGGGCCCGGCCTTCCTGCCGGCGCTCTACCCTGCGGCCTTCCGTTCCGCTTTTCCAGGGTGAGCAATGATAATGATTTAATTCAAAATAAAACTTATGGAAGTCGCGAAGTTCACTTGATTGGAATTGAAACTAAAAAATTAGGCTTTTTGGCGTACTATTTACTTATTGGTCCATTTCCTATGCCTATTTCTGCCGTAAAGCAGCTGTGCTAAGTTTCTGTTTGAAGGGTATGGGTACCGGTGAAATAACAGGAACAAGAGGCTTATCGTCATCATGCCTCAAGTTGATGGACGCAGGACATTGCATCGTAGAGCACGTTCCAAAAAACGTGATCTACGATGCAATGCTTTGTGATAAATAATGGTTACCACTCAACATCAAGTGGGCCATGTGCTTTTTCTATCTTCAAGTATCATAAAAAAACGTATCAATTGAAAGTTCTCTGTACCTATTAGAACTATCTACTTACCTATATTATGAATTCTGTGCATATTTTACTCTGGTAACCCCGTTAGAAGCTTGTTTACAAAGCTTCTTTTAGTCTACGAAGTTCGTTATAAATTATAAAGTGAGACGGTCCAAGTTCACATTCCATTCCTAATCCGGACTCCAAATGGTGACACATTAAGTGACAGTTTTTGCACCTCTCGTGAGAGCTCGCTAATAGCCGTGTTTACAACCTGCTTGCCTCTTGAAAGGCCGCCCATTGATAAAGTCACGTACGGAATCACGGGAACAAACCTACCGACCTATCTGTACACTGATGTATCAATAAACAGTCGAACAGTCGACTGTGTTCTTTGAAAAAGTTCTTTTATACGGATCACGTTCTTTCGAGAGGTCCTCTAGCCATAATGGCCGATGGTATTTCGTATGTTTTCTTACAATCATAGATACGCCATCGAGACGTGCTTACATTATGGGAGCTTTTTTGAGTGGGGACGTAGAACAATAGGCATATTTTACTCGTTTATTGAAGATCTAGTTATTTGTTTTCCATTGTTTATAAATTCAATAATGTAATGATTGATTCAAGCTATTGAATTAATGATGCATTTTTAAACAGTTCCTGAATAACAATAGATCCTCCAAAATTATGTTAATATTGTCTAACATAAAATTCAAACATGAGATGAAATGCAAACGCATCTACATATTACAGTTGTTATTAGGGTCTGTATTTAAAAATCAAGCGAACATATAAGAAAAACTTACTATGAATTCAATATTCACTGAATTACAAACCTATTTAGGTCATTAGGGTCTTTTAAATTGAAAATTAAGAGAACATTGTTCTAGTAATTAATATAAATCAATTGTCTCGGAAAAACTCGAAAATGGTTCGACCGATTGCAATGTTTTTTGTTTGGTTCGTCTCAATACTGGGGTTTAGGAGAAAAGAAAATTAGAAATAACCCAAATGAACGGTTTCAAAATCGAAATAAATCTAAATTGGTAATTTTGTATGGGAATTGCCACTTCTGATTGATTGATATAAGGTGGTACGAAATTCACAGAGTCATCTAGTCAATAATCAATTGCCATACGTGTCTTTCACAAAAGCTCGAAAACGGGTTGACCGATTTGAATATTTGTTTATTGGTTTGTTTCCCTTTATCAATCATGGCGCTCATTAGGGGAGGCCTATGTCTAGCAGTGGACTGCTATAGGCTGATGATGATGATGAATCATGTGGTTCCCATAATACAAGCTCTGCTTAGTTTGGGGCTACATGATGCTGCGTGATAACATCCAGCATTATTTATTTATTTATTTATTTACTGGGTTTCTTAGGCAAAAAGAAATTTAAGAAAAACCCAAAGAAACAGCCAAAAATAAAAAAAATACAGTATGGTAATTTTGTATGAACTCTACAATTTGGATAGGACAACGTCAGCATGTTCGTTATAAAGTTTATTCATTATAATAAGTAGGTTCTTGTTGTTATAGGTAAATCCATTTTTAATTTTAGTCTTTTTGTTCCCAGATTGCTGGACAGCATGAAGATGCCCGGTCAGCGGCCAGGGTTCCAGATCTCAGACATCCTGGGCCTGAACGAGAGCAAGGGCTTGGAGACGACGCCGTCGCAATCAGCTTTAGGAGCCTGTTCACTGGACTTGCCACCCTATGGACCACCTCACCACCCTTATTCACATGAGCTGCTGAGGCATCACCAACCTTGGCTCTCTCTGGATCATCATGAAGGCAATGGTAAATATGATTTTTCATTTTTATTCTGAATACCTAACTACTCATACTAATACCTCTTTACTAAGCCTCCACTGTTCGTTCGTCTGTCTGTCAGTGGGCTGTATCTCATAAACCGTGACTGATAGATAGTTGAGATTTTCACAGAGAGTGCCTTCTAATGCCGCTATAACAACAAATAGTAAAAAGTATTTAAAAAGTGCATAATGTCATATCTTGCATGATGGTACGAAACCTTTTGTGTGTGATTCCGAGTCCAAATCTCACTTGATCGGTTTTTTATTATATAGCTACGTAATAGTTTTTACATCTCTCATGTTCGGTAAGTAGGTTCTTATTACCTCCAAATGGGGCTTGTAGGTGACTAATTAGCGCTCTAGGGTAATAATGTAGCTAGAAAAGCCCTAGGGCGGTAAAGAATAAAAAAAAAAATTCTTTCTTTCAAAAAGTTCGCATACATCTAACCATCATACTGGCAATAGACATCATGCATTCAGCCCAATGACCAAAGAGGTCGCTTTGCTATTCAGCCTTGTTTTCGTGTGAGTATAATAGTCATCAATTTTAAATATCGAACGACGAAGCTCAATTTCGTTCTTGAAAAAAAAATGTTTTATTCTTGTAATGCCGGTTTTTTTCTACTTACCTCACAATCGAGATGTAAAGCAGAATAGTTAGCTCGGGTGTAAAGCACCAATTGCATCCTCGAACTATAGGCGCCCTCGCAATCTCGGGCTGAAATTGATGCCTTATATTATAACCCTTGGCTACTAATCTACTAATAGTAGATTAGTAGCGATTAAATGATAGGATATACATAAACCTCTGTTTAATTATTTATTATTATCTAACACCATCTTTAAAAACGTATCTACTTTTATCTATTAGATACTAGCAGTCCCGCTTGCAACTTCGTTTGACCCTCTTCGATCTCACTAGGCCAGCGTTGGCCGTCAATTCAATAAGAAAGTAAATTAACCCCGATTCGCCATATATTAGGTACCTTATAATTTGTAACAGCAGTAGGTAGAGTTCTTTGTGAAGGGCTCATCTGGGGAAGTACTAACCTCCATGACTATTTCTGCCGTGAAATAGTTAACAGAATTGTTAGATTAGATAAGTACAGTCACGTGCACTAAGATATTTATTTATATATTTATTTTTATTTTTATTTGTGAAACAAACAGAACAATCAAATTTATATACTAAAAAAATTATTAGGTCGATCACAATCCCACAAAGCTTCCACTATTAAGTAAAACATACACGTGAAGAAAAGGTGAACAGTTATGTTATAAGTTAAGATGTATATATATTTTAGGACCATGTCGCTATAAAGATTAACCATTTGATTAGCGCGTTGTTAACTGTTAGCAAGCGCTTTCTAGTTTGACATAGTATTAAAATATAAATCCCGTGACTGTACTTACTTGCCATCATTGTAGTCAAAGACCTAAGCTATAAGAATGGCTGATCATGCCGAGATGATAGTTATCATAATATCATGACATCTCCATTCCAAGTCAATGATAAAATTGTCACATATTTATCATTTCTCATGGAGATTTGGTAACACATTGACAGAATACATAATAGATTGTCGGTATTCATGTACCTATTCACACCATTTTTTAATCTTAGATATGAAATTGATTAGTCGTATTGTTTATGGGACAGTCCCTCCGATATCCGATTGGCGAATAGACATGCCTACTGTGTGTAACGTTTTACCTGAGAAACGAATAAGCTCTATGCATACGTCACTAAACTTTGATTCTTGTTAATACAAGAATCAAGTTAGTAGTAGAGTTCTTTGTGGAGGGCTCGTCCGGGGAAGTACTGCCACCATGCCTATTTCTACCGTAAAGCAGCTGTGCTGTGTTTCGGTTTGAAGGGTGTGGGTGCCGGTGAAATTACAGGCACAAGAAGCTTATCATCTCCATGCCTAAAGTTGATGGACGTAGGGCATTGCATCGTAGAGCACGTTCCAAAAAAACGTGATCTACGATGCAATGTTTTGTGATAGGTAATGGTTACCACTTAACATCAGGTGGACCATGTGCTTGTTCCATCTTCAAATCCCATAAAAAAAACTGAATTCCGGTATCATGACTGCATTCTAAAAAAGGTTGCCACTTTCTAAATAGACTATTTTTTATTTTTTATTTTTATGATACTTGAAGATGGAACAAGCACATGGCCCACCTGATGTTGAGTGGTAACCATTACCTATCACAAAGCATTGCAACATAGATCACGTTTTTTGGAACGTGCTCTACGATGCAACGCCCTGCGTCACAAATCCAATAACGTCTAAAATAACTTAGACTATTGAAATAAAACCATACATTTTTATCAATCGTTGTCAAAGTTGTTGAATTATCATACTCAAATAAGTTGACCCACTCGAAAGTAATGTGTATTCGGTAGTATATTGGAGAGCAGAGATTATTTTTTGAAATGCTCCTCCAGTGGAGTGCCTTCAGCGGCTAATCTGATGTTGTCATTAATTATTTTTATCGCATATCGAGCACTTTTGGTGATCATTCTACTTGTTCTGGATTGCTTTAACAACATTGATTAAATCAGGTTATAGATTTCGGCGTGGATATTTAGGCGTTTTGAATTGTGTCACTCAAGTGAAACCTGAAGTGATTTTGATAATGATTACACAAAAAATAATTATATTGCTGAGTTTGCCAAACTTGACTTTCGGAAAACTGATCACGTTTAGCTCAGTTTTCAAACTGAGGAGTTCTTGTAGACGAAATATCTTTTGTGATCAGAGGTTTATCCGTTTTATCACTTCCATTTATATTTTGATCAAGAATAGCGAATCAGCAATGGCGACAAATACAAAAAGATAACTTTAAAAATCAAATCTGCCCCTGGGATCACGCCCCTCGGCCAATTTGGGGTAACTAGCAAACAGTGATTGTCTAACCCGTGGGGTGCAAGCGAATTTGTCACCAATAGAACTACCCAGCAGCTGTCTGCTATCAATTACATGTTTGCGGCTGTTGGGGAGACGCTATTTGTTCATTATTCGATGACAGTTATAGATTTTATTGTGTTTGATGTAATGGGTTTTGATGGGTGTTATGGGTGTGAGTGGAAGCTTTTGCGGAAGCACAAGTCCCGTCAGAGTTCAAATTTTAGGGATATATCCCTTAAATTTGTAAATTTGTGAATTCAAATTATTTTTATAAAATGTTATAAAATCATTATAAACGTGTTAGTTTGTGAGGATGTATGGACTATGGATCAATGTTGGATGTTTTATACTCTTTCACGCAAAAACTACAGAGCGGATTTGGATGAAACTTAGAATATAGGTATATACATTGTTTATGACCAGGATTAACACATAAGTACTTTAATCCGGGTACCACGCGAGCGAAGCTGCGGGCGGAAGCTAGTTTTTAATATTTTATTATAATTAAATCTTAAAAATAAATCAATCTTTGAAAATAAACTTAATTCTGGATGAAAATTAAAACCTTAATCGATGAACAGGATAACAAGTCTTGTCTTAACTTCGTCCATTGTTCGTCTGACGCCTTAGAAAATTTTGATTATATTAGGTAGGTAGGTACCCGCGCTATTTATTTGAAAGCAAACAAGCCATTCAAAATCCTCTGATGTCCAACACAATAGCACTAAGCGTCAAGATAAAGGGAACCCGTGTCGTGACGCGATACTTTTATTAAATTTCCTGGATGCGCTTATGAAGGTGTGCGGGGAAGCAGCTGCCAGGGGGTAGGAGTGGCCCCCACCCTCCTAACCCCCGACAGGCACCACGCCCAGCGCGCCGCCCGCCCGCATTTCCATATCCGTGAGAAATACTATTCGAAGGGTGAAAACGTACAATGTAACGTGCCATGATTTTTTCACGACTCATTATTCCAACTCTGTTACAGTTAAATAGAGCGCTACCCTATAGAGATTAAGTGGACATTTGTATGTGAGTGCTAACCGTTTTGTTTTGGTTTCACTCGGGCTTAGAGAGGGATAACAATTGAATACTTCAATTTACTTTCTCACATCATGTCATGTATTTTTAGTTTGACCTACTTAACTGAGCAAATGTTTGTTTTGTCGTAGGTGTGGTCGGGCAACAAGCGAGTCCGGATAGCACTTCTCGCGCGTCCGAACTATCTTACGCGGGTCCCTCGGCCGGATCGCCGCCGATCCAAGACTCTCGCCACGACGACATCGACCCGGAGAACGACGACGCCGATATCGACCACGATGATGACCCTGACCACGATCAACCGTCCAACATGTCCACCGATCCGAACATGGCACACAAGAAGCGAAAGCGGCGCGTTTTATTCTCCAAAGCTCAGACGTACGAGTTGGAGCGACGGTTTCGTCAGCAGCGGTACCTTTCCGCACCCGAGCGGGAACATTTAGCGAGTCTGATTCGTCTAACGCCGACGCAAGTCAAGATATGGTTCCAGAACCACAGGTATAAGACGAAGCGAGCTGTGCAGGAGAAAGGCGCTCACGAGTTGAGCGTTGGCGGCTTGAACTCTCCGCGTCGGGTCGCCGTTCCCGTCTTAGTGAAAGATGGCAGGCCTTGTTTGGGGAAACCCGATGGTCTCCCCCCATTAAGTATGCTGCCCCCTTACCACCAGGCGATGCATCACCAGCCTCCTGTATCGGGGCATGGCCCTCAACCCAACGGATGCTGGTGGTAGAACCTAGAGGTTCCAACAATTTAGTGGTTTGCTAGTCTTTTGTCGCGGAAGTGTTATACCATTTCTAAACATCAGGTTTTGGTTAAGCTCTACCTACCGTGACATATCTAAATTAAGTATTGGGGTGTAGATTTTCTTTTATGTTTCAATCAGATTAACTCGAATATTAAAGTTTGAGTGCCACGTCGGTGTTTTCGATGTTTAAGGTATCTGGAGTTCCTAGTTCCTACTTATTTGTACCATCTAAGTACTTATAAAAATATTTTCTGTAATAATAGTATTTTGGTTGTTTGTGTCGTGAGTTTTCATTTGATAATGTAAACAGATACTTAAACAGGTCCCTTATAAATAAAATTAGTGAGAGTGAGAATATTATGCATTCCATTTTTATTCGTGTTTGTAAATTTGTGTAAAAAGTTTAACAAGATTAGCTGTACATAATTTTATGAGAAGTGACCAGATTTTATCAAATGCAATATCTAGGTTAAGATTCAGTATTATCATAGTCGAATATACCTAGTGAATAGTTAATTATTTATGAATATTCCAAACAAAGTTTTATATAAAATATTTCTATGTTCCTAGTTTAGATTAGAGTAAAATTGTATATCTTGTACATTACCCAGTAATTTATGTGATCAGTTACCTACCGCAAAGTAACCTATATCTAATGAGTAGTCTGACTTAAATTGTCTATGAAAAGTACAGTGTTTATCAATTCAAATTATTCCCTTATTATATTGTGTAGGCTTTCTGATGGTTCCATCCACTTGACATTCCATAATAATAAGATTGTAAAAATGTGTTTACTTAGCAGCTAGGTACTGTATCTATAAACTATAATTAAAATAAATGATCCAAATATATAGTATGTGTTTTTTTTTAATTCTAATGTATGAGGTTTATTACGAGAAGTTAGGATACAACTCAGGGCTCTTAAACATGAGCAGCATGCCGCCAACGGCAGAACAACTTCACTTTACTTCTTTATTAATTGGCTTCTGGGATAGTTTCCACAATTTCGCCAGTATCAAGTATACTGTTCATAATGATATGAGGCAACGTAGTACGGTTTATAAGTCCAGTCGTCCAGTCTTCAGTCAGGTCCTGTTTTCTGCTATAGCCATGGCAAATATAACAAAAAACGATCGGCGCACAATTTTCTTCATCAGAGAATTCCCGTTCAATCTTCTTTTATTCCATTTCACTAATACTTGTGTCTTATAATTAACGTATAACGGTTATAATACGGTAGCCGTCGATTGCCGTTGACGCCTGTTGACGGCAGCCGTCGACGCGGCATTCTTCAACGTTGCGTAGACGGCTGCAGTTGCTCTGCCGTTTTCTTTTCTTTACTTTTTTTAAAAATAATGCTGGAATTATCACACAGCATCATGTAGCCCCAAACTAAGCAAAGTTTGTATTATGGGAACCACCTATTTGTACATATATACAGTTTTTTTTTTAAAATAGATACATATCATACATAAACACCCAGACCCGAGACAAATATCTGCAGAACATGCAAAAATTTGTCCCGCGGCGGGAATCGAACCCGAAACCTTCTGCGTCTCAGGCGGACCTTCGCCCACTGCGCCAAAGAGGTCGTCGTTGGCACTTTACCGCTCGTGTAAAAGAGCCCTAAGTATAGTACTCGCAAGGGATCTTTGTCCCTCTGAAGTTTGAAGTTCAGCAAAAGTTTCAACCAATCCTAGTACTATCCGACCCAAATATAAGAACTACACAGCCAACTTCATGGGAACAAAGGTAGGTACTTGTGACTATTGTAGGCAGAGTCCGCGCCACTTCTAACTGATGATATTGGGCATAAGAAAGTAGAGATCAGCCGTATGAGTTGATGTTCAGGACATAGTGAATCTCAAGACTTCATCTAGTTCTCTTCTATATCTGTGGGGATCCCGTACTGATTAGTCATCACTCATCATACTCATTCTAATACTGTATATTTTTCTGTGGGCTGCACAGAGAAACCCTTACCACTCGTTCTTACATCTTACATCAATATTTTTTATCATGATTTCATACGTTTTAAATACGAATGAGTTAAATTGTTAAAAAGCCTGCTATGTATTTATTTAAACCAACGACTATGATTCTAACTGCTGAATAACAAATATGTTCGCGTCATAATCGCCATTTATGACACAATATTTCTGAAAGCTTTTATCGAAACGGGTAGAGTTGTATAGTTTAACAGTGCAGTTTTTTCTCCTGACTGAATTTTAGCTTTTCTGTTATCTAGAAACAAGTTCCGTCAATGTTTTCATTTATTTATTTTAAAACGACTAAAATTATAATCATCATCATCATCATCAGCCTATAGCAGTCCACTGCTGGACATATGCTTCCCTTAATGAGCGCCATTGCGCCCTGTTCTGAGCTCAACGCATCCAGCTTCTACCAGCAGCCTTGCGCAAATCGTCACTCCACCTGGTCGGAAGGCATCCTACACTACGGGTAATAGGTCCTCGTCATAGCGCCATTATTATCACACAATATTTCTGACAAATAGTAGAGTTGAGGGTAGAGTTTAGGAATGTTATGTAGTTTATGCTCCAGACTGTTTTCCAGCTTTTCCATTATTTTGCAACGAGTCCCATCAATATTTACGTGTCAACGATCACTGACAAACAGTTCTGTCCGATTGTTTGTCAGTTAAATATTTACCGGTCCCTTCGGTTATCTAATCGTGGCTGCCAACAGAGATAGCTGGCGACCCGATTACTGAAATACCTGTGGCAATACTGTTTTCTCTTCACCTGTTCTATTTATTGCAAACTAAATGATTCTAGCTCTAGCAAATTGCGACAGCTATATAATAAGGCCTGGATTTTTTTTAATTAGTCATTGCATACATCAAAAATGTTATGTCATGTTGAAAAACACCAAGAACGAGCTAAAATATGTTTGATAATAATGTTATTGTGTTAGATATGATTTAATTTTTGCGGGAGATATGAATAATGGGTACTCTCTGTCCTCAAATCAGCAAATAGTCAAATTTGTTTTATGTCGAGAACTATGTAGGTAATTAATCAATATCATGCGACCCAAAAATACTAACTAGGTAGTTAGAACAAGTATGACTTTTAAAAAAAATAAACCGACTTCAAATAAATCACTTCTTACTTCTTGCCCTAAAGAATTTTGAAAATCGGTTCACGATTGACGGAGATATTGGTGATCATAGGGCGAAAATTACAAGTGAGGATAAGGTTTTTTGCGTTTTCCGGGAAAAGTACCAATCTTTCAGGAATCAAATTTATATGGGACCACCTGTAAAGTATACTCTATTAAATAAAAAAATAAATATTAAAATCGGTCCACAATTGACGGAGTTATCGGTGAACATACATAAAAAAAAGGTTCAGACGAATTGAGAACCTCCTCCTTTTTGAAGTCGGTTAAAAAAGAATAAGAAGAATGCCTAAACTATATGAATAACCGAACAGAATTTTCAAAAATGGCTAGGTAGCCTAGAATTACCTACTTTTTACAAAGCACCATATAAAACAATTTCGGACATCGTAGACGTCAATATTTTCTTAATAACAAAATGAACATATGTTTCGAAGTTAGAAAATAAATAAATAATAATAAAATAAATAATCCTGGACGTCATCACACAGCATCATGTAGCCCCAAACTAAGCAGAACTTGTATTTTGGGAACCACATGATTGATATACTACATAGATACATTTTTTTTTGTAAATACATACATATCATACATAGAAAACACCCAGACCCAAGACAAATATCTGCAGAACATGCAATCATTTGTCCCGCGGCGGGAATCGAACCCGCAACCTTCTGCGTCACAGGTGGGCCTTCGCCCACTGCACAATAAACAATAGGAGTTGTCCATACGCTGCCCGACTTTAGGATTATTGTTACTTAAACTTATGCAACGTATTTAAAAGTAATTCAGGCACATGCAAGCCCACCTGTCAGCATTACCATGCGTTTCTATTAAACTGTGTTTATGTAACAGAGTCTAATCAAACTATACCTAGTCAATCGAGCGGACTATCATACGTCAACTACCTTCATACATAGGGAGAACTCGACTGTTGGACAAAACGTAAAAGGACCAACGAGTCGGGTTAACAAGTTGATTAAGTAAAAACGCAAGTTAAGAGGTATTGCGGTCTTAGTTGAAGCTGTGTAGATAAAACTTTTAAATGAGTGCTGAATGTGAGTTCTGTCGCCAAGTACCTATATACTGAGAGGTACGACGATAACATGATCTGATTACTGCGCTGATTTTCTGATTACTGGTTTCGACTGATTCTGATATCAGTTCCTGATCGCAGATATTGAGGGCTGTTCCCCCGGTGTGGCCTCCAACCTCCCCTATAGCCACCCCGAGCCTCGCTTATTCTGGTATGGGTCTGATGCTGGTTAGTCTGATTGTCTGGTCTGATATTATCTGGCAACTGTTCGCAAACAGGCCGAACGCATCGGCAAACAATGTCAACATAAATAGCAGTAAAATCTGGTAACTCATGCACAGTTATAATTCGAACTCACTCACCGATGTTTCTCCCGGGACGTCTCGTGGGTCAATGCCAGGCGGCCGCGCGAGGGCGCACCCGCCTGCCTCGCCTGAGCCGTGTGACGTCACACAGCACTATAGCTACCCTAGCGTACCGCCTAGTCGACATATATATATATATATATATATATATATATATATATACGAGCATATTATGATTGCTTCGCATTCGCGACACTCCCCCCAGGGAAAAAAATGAAAACCTGATTCGAATTATATCATGTTTTCATCAAGACTGTTTAAATTACAAACTGATTAAACTTAAATTAGTTTTATTATTGCTACTTAGTATGTGTCTGATTTTACTGCTCAAATAATCTGATCATCAACTGGGAGGTCCACTGTTTGACCTTCTGTATCGCTTTAGCCGCTGAAGCCCTGATTGGTGGCGCTCTAGTAACTGATGTTGGTTCTGCTGAAGCTTCTGGTCGATTACTCTGAGTCATGGATTCGTCGACTTCAATATCCGTCGAAGAACTCTCATTGTTACTGGGTGACTGATCTAGTTGGTCTGGCGGCGTTGCTGGTAGCTCAACGCGAGACTCTTCGGAATCGAGACTAGCTCTACTCGTGGGATCGTTCTTATTTGGTAAAGGTACTGTATTGTGTCAACTTCTAGTGGGAAGAGATGGCCTATTGAACGAGTGAATGTTTCACCTGATGGTACTTTTATTCTGGCTACTCTAACCTGTCCATCCGAACCCTTTATCAACTCTGTTATCTTTCCAACTTTCCAGTGTGCCCTACTCTTGTCTGATTTTATCTGAACGGTCTCTGATAATTTTGGTGCTCTATTAACTACTACTCTTGGCTGCCGGTGCTTGTCATTTCTTTCACGGAGACTAGTCAAATATTGATTGGTAAACATCTTTGCGAATTCCATTATAATGATTTGACCGCGTTTCCAGCCATCAATCAGATTAGATTTGGTTACCGTGGCTGATTCTAGGAAATCACGATCTGATATATGAGTTGTCACTGGACCTCCTACGCGTAGGAAATCTTGAGGAGTCAAAACATGTTCCAGCTCCGCACCTACCGTCGTCAGAGGTCTGGTATTCACGATAGCTTCAAGTTCCTTGATCGCTGTACACAACTGATTGTGGTTTATGAGATGTTTGTCTAGCGTTCTTTTCATACTGTGTTTGACTAAACCTATCAGTCTTTCGTAAAACCCTCCGAACCAAGGTGCTAACTCCGGAATTAACTTCCAACGCACTCTATTCTGTATGCAATAATCTGAAGTAAGTACATCTGCTGTAAGCTTAAATTGTGTATCGTTATCCGATGTAATCAGCCGTGGGAGACCTCTTGCTGCAACGAATCTTCTGATAGCTAGGATACACTCTTCCGCGGTTAGGTCTTTAACCACTTCCATATGTATAGCCCTAACTGTTAGACACGTGAATAGGCATACCCAACGCTTTTCTTGAGACATATTGTCCTTAACAAGAAGGGGACCGAAATAGTCTAAGCCCGTAAAAGCAAATGGTATACTGAGCTTGACTCTTTCTTCTGGTAAATCCGGCATTGCTGGTAGCTTGAATGGGCCACCACCGTACTTCACACATTTTAGGCATTTTCTAATAACTTTTTGAACTGTGGATCTTCCGTGTGGTACCCAAAACTTCTGCCTTAAGAGAGCTAGAGTATGCGATACCCCTACATGATAGTTTTTCTGGTGTAATTCAGTAATAACCTTGTGGGTAAATTCGGCATTCTTAGGCAGTAAGATTGGCTCTTTCTGGTTTTCAGTCAAATCTGTATATTTGAATCTACCTTTGCACCTAAATACTCCGGCTGGATCCTTAAACAATTGAAGAGACCTTGACAAGTCGGTAATGATACCTTCAACTTCTTTAGGGAAATATTCGGTCTGAATATCTAATATTGTCTTTGTTTCATCAGTTTCAGGGTTTTGAGAACTATCTATCAAGGCTGCTTCCATTGTGTCTAATTCATGTTCTGTTCTAAGATCAGTAGGTTTCAAATTCGCAAGACCCTGCCCGGCCAAGGAAATTTGAGTCTGAACATTATACGCGCTGATAGGATACGTAGGCCACTCATCTGAATCTTTCGTCAAGAAATCAGGACCCATGAGCCATCTATCGTAATAATCTATTCTATCTGCCCTAGTGCCTATGTCCGCCGGATTCACTTTTGTTGGTACGTACCTAACTTGCAGGGTTTTGTTCTGCCTTATCTCATTTATTCTACGTGAAACAAACGGCGGAAGTAATTTGTCAGAACTGTACCAACTCAAGACTATTTGGCTATCGGTCCACAAAAATTGTGCTTTAATCTTGAGGCGCAAAAACTTCGTCACGTAGGAGATAAGTCTACATCCAATGAGTACTCCCAACAATTCTAATCTTGGAATTTGTAGGTTAATTTGGTCCTTTAAGGGCACTAATCTAGACTTGCCAATAACAAAACTGACAATATTATTAGTGTCTAAAGAACTGCGCAAATATATAACCGCTGCGTACGCATCCATAGATGCGTCTGTGAAACAATGCAGTTCATAATCGATTGCATTACCTATTTCGACTCTGTTTAGACTTTGTGTATAACACCGGTTGATATGTATATCATTTAGATAAGCAAACTTTGATGCTATGTTTTGCCATTCAATAAGCAAGTTCTCATTTAGTTTAACATCCCATTTAACTTTTTCTTTCCATATTTTCTGAAAATATAGCTTTGCTGGGAGTACCACTGGTACTGCAAAACCACATGGGTCGTACACGGAAGCTATGGTCTTCAAAACATCACGTTTTGACTGAACTATCTCCCTACTGGAATTTGATTTCAAATAAAGATGGTCATTTTGTATGTCCCACATTAAACCTAGAACCTTAACATGCTTTTGATCTTTCGCTTGAAATTTATCTGGTATTAGAGAAATCAGTTCCTTTGAATTTGAATTCCATTCGCGTAAATTCATGGACAAGCTGTTAAATGATTCTCTTGATGATTTATATAAGTTCAGTGCATCTGATACAGTCTCTGCGCCTGTAACTATATTGTCAACATAGATGTCTTCTGCTAGGTTTTTCATGAGAATGTTGCCTGATCTCATTAAATGGAACCTAATCGTGGCGTTCAACAAAAATGGACTAGAAATCACACCAAAAGGGACGCGGCGAAAACGTAAATGTAGTACATTATCTGATCGAGCTTCACCATTTATGTCTTTAAGCCAAAGGAATCGTGTCACATCTCGGTCCAGATCTTGGAGACCTAACTGTAGAAAGGCTTTCTCAACATCTGCGACTATGCCTATTGGGTGTTCCCTAAACTTAATCAACAACCCAGTCAAATCCTCTAACATCAAAGGCCCTCGATATAAGCATTCGTTCAAGCTTCGATTACCCTCTGATTTAGCAGACGCGTCATAGACAATGCGTAGTTTCTTAGTCTTATCACGACTGTGAACACAATGATGTGGAAGGTAATGAACCGTGTGCGATTGTGGTTTAGTCGGATCCGGTACAATTTCTATGATCCCGTTCCGTAACTGTTCCTGAATCACCTGATCATATGCTTCCAGTTCAGAGTGTTCTAATCGCTTAATTAAACTATTAAGGCGACCCCAAGCTAAACCTAAATTGTTGGGAAGACTCGGTTGTGATTCAGTCCACGGCCATTGAACGTGATATCGTTGGTTTTCGTACAGAATGGTCTCGCTGAACTGTTTCACCGCTTCCTCATCACGAGTGGTCTTGGGTGAGTCAGTGATACCTATTGATTCGAGGTCCCACAGTTTTTTGACATCGTCTAACTTTAGGGGAAGATCAGGTTCGTTCAATTTATTATCGAACCCTCCATCAGATTGAAAGTAAGTCAAAACTGTGAGCTGATCTGGACTGTCAACGATCTCTATTATTTTTCCTGACCAAACCCAGCCAAAATCGGAATTTACTAGGAAAAGATCCTGAGTGACTGAGATCTTTTCATGTGACATAAACGAGTGGTAATAGTCATTTCCTATCAAGATATCTATCTTGTCACCACATGAGCCGTCATCTGCCATTTCAAGATCTTTCAGCCTAGCATCACTCCAAACCTGCGCTGGGTTTCTAAAGACTGGCGTTCTGATACCGTGTGTAATGTGGGGTACTACATTTGCATGAATAAGCCGTGTAACACCCGTTCGAGTAATGATTTTGAAATTTACAATGATACTTTCTATTTGACGAGGTGATTTCGCTCCAAATGTAAATATTGATAAATTTGATTTCTCAGTAATGGAGAGCTGCAAAGTGTTGGCAGTAGCTTCTGTTATGTACGAGCGTTGACTACCGCAATCCAGTAAAATGCGACATCGTAGTTGTTTCGATGTTGTCTCTGAGCTACTTACATCCACGATGCAGGTTTGTAACAACGTGGTGTTTACTTCAGATCTAACATGAAGGCTATCTGTCTGGATTGTCTTTACTGGTTGTGACAGTTTTGCAGGACATAACGCTCGATTGTGAGTGCCGAATTCATTGCAATGCCGACACTTACGTTTGGAGCGGCACAGGCTGGCCCTATGCCCTTCACGGAAGCAATTGTAGCATCGGCTACCTATTTGTGACTTTCTATCCTGTATAGTCTTGTAAGTAGTACATTCGTCATTAAAATGTTCCTGTCTACAGAATATACACCTACTTTTCTTTTTAGATGGCTCATCGGTTCTATCTGACGTATCATATGGTCTTTTACGTGAGTTTGATTGTGATTTATTGAATAGTTTGGTATCGAATTTTGGTTTATCTTTCCTATAAGCTGTGAATCTACGTGGCTTATTCTCTCTCTTCTCTTCCGCCCTAACATGCATGGAATCTAAAGTGAAGTTGTCACTATTGGGTTTGCCCTCGCCGATTATTGTGTCTGTCTTTTTCGTGTCTATACAATTTTTCTTTAGTCTATTCGAAGTCTCTCTTGCCGATATTATATACTCTAAATATCTTCTGATACTATCTATTTTTTCATCTTCACCTGTCATCTTCATTCTCAATTTATAAATAAGGTCTTCTGGGAACTTCTCCATAATCATTACTCTGAGGTGGTTGTGGTTAACGTCTTCGCCTAGTGAACTTAGCACTCTAAGATGTCTCTCGATTTCATTGAGTACTTGCCTACAATCCTTAACCTGGTTTGACTTTGCCGTTTTTATTCTATAGAGAGCCACATAATGAGCGTCAATAATCGCGCTAGGTTTACCGTATCTGTCTTTTAAGGTTTTTACAGCGATACTGTAGTTTGTATTAGTTGTGTCTAGTCCTTCGATAGCTCGCTTTGCGTCACCCTCGAGAACAGATTGTAGGTATAGCAACTTATCGACTTCGTTGATATTCCGACTGTCAATATTGGAAGAAAACTGGTCCCAAAACTGATACCATTTGAGAACGTCACCGTCAAACTTCGATAACTCCATTCTCGGTAACTTACTGGTAATGTTCATGTTTTCGCTGCTGGTAGTAACCACAGAACGTTTCCTGTCATTCCGTTTAATGGTAACCTCTATTTCTGATATTAAATCTTCGGCTTGAATTTGTGACAACGTGTATTGAGTGATTTCATCAACATTTGGTTCTTTAATTGATTGGCAGTAATTATGAATTTCTGAGACAAACCTTTGATTGGCACCTTTGAGCTTAGACCCAGTCAGCTCTAGTTCTTCTAAGTTGGTATAACTCTCTGATAATTTCTTAAGTTCACACTGAGCAGAAGTTATGTAGGACTGAACAGATTCATAAATTAATTTTAAACGAGTTCGGAAGACGTCTTCCATTCTGCATACAGTACCTACTGCCTATTATGACCCAAGAGCAAATCTAATATCTTCGTAATCGTAGGTACGTATGAAAAATCTAAAACAAAATTAACCCTTGTTATGATACTCACTCAGAAAAACTCAAATGTAAAAGCAAACCTGTCTATCTCACTACCTATGTACCTAATGTACTATATGTATCATACCTACCTGGTACCAGACACTGATTCAAACTTTATATTTATATCAGCTGTTATTTAGTTCGACCTCAATATATTTTATGAATTAAATATGTGTAAATATCAACCGTAAAATAATTTATAATATTTTACGAGTGCCTAGTAGCACAGTTGTAACTAGTACATAATCCCAAACACTAAATCGTAAACAGCCTACGGCGCGGCGCCGTGAAGGCGGCAACGATTGCGGGCGGCCGCCACTGCGCCTGCGCCGCCGCCACTTTGTCTAGACTCGGGGCGGCGCGCGGCGGCGACGCCGGCGGTGGCAGGCGGTGGCGACAACGCGACAACATGATTACATTAAAAGTTGCACTCAACGTCTATGAGTACCTGCTGCAATAATTTGACTATCCTCTGACTATCCTTAACGGAAATAATTTCGTCTAGAAACTCTAAAGACGAACGGTTAAAAAAGCAACTGTAGCAGTCAAAGGTGTAAAAGAAATATGTATTTATTTAATAATCTGGATTTTAAAACCTGGCAAAAAAATATCTATCGTTTATTGATCTACGCTTCGCTTTGAACATATTATTCACGCGGAATACAACTACCCACAGAGAAAAAAATCGAAATGAAAATGTACTGGTCAGAATAATTCTGTCAAAAATGTTCATGAAATGAGATCCCTGCATCTCCACCATGTCGCCAAGTACCTATATACTGAGAGGTACGACGATAACATGATCTGATTACTGCGCTGATTTTCTGATTACTGGTTTCGACTGATTCTGATATCAGTTCCTGATCGCAGATATTGAGGGCTGTTCCCCCGGTGTGGCCTCCAACCTCCCCTATAGCCACCCCGAGCCTCGCTTATTCTGGTATGGGTCTGATGCTGGTTAGTCTGATTGTCTGGTCTGATATTATCTGGCAACTGTTCGCAAACAGGCCGAACGCATCGGCAAACAATGTCAACATAAATAGCAGTAAAATCTGGTAACTCATGCACAGTTATAATTCGAACTCACTCACCGATGTTTCTCCCGGGACGTCTCGTGGGTCAATGCCAGGCGGCCGCGCGAGGGCGCACCCGCCTGCCTCGCCTGAGCCGTGTGACGTCACACAGCACTATAGCTACCCTAGCGTACCGCCTAGTCGACATATATATATATATATATATATATATATATATATATATATACGAGCATATTATGATTGCTTCGCATTCGCGACAAGTTCTGATCGGCTCTTGATTGTTCAAAATCCTTGATATTTTTATGATACCTGAAGATGAAACGAGCACATGGCCCTCCTGATGTTGAGCGATAATCATTACATAGAATACAACGCCCTGCGTCTATAAACAAAGACCTAGTGCAAGGAACAGGGAGTAACTTTAGTACTGGATGGAACTCAAATGGAGTTGGGCAGGACACAGTGGGAGCGCGAGAGCTAGTTGCAGGAGGAGAGCCCGACAGACCCCTCCAACTCTCCCCGAGTTTGAGGACATGTGTAACGCATTTTCACACCGACAAAAAAAAAGGACACAGTGCGAGGCGAGGTGATGAACGATGGAGTAGGAAAATTACAGAGTGGTGGCCTAGGAATGGCTTTCGGAGTGTGGGACGTCCGGCTGCAAGATGGGCAGATGACATCATCAAAGTATGTGGGTTAGACTAACAAAGGATCGTGGTGGATGGCACAAGTTGAGGGAGGCCTATACCCAGTGGGTGAAATCTGACTGTGGATGATGGTGATGATGATGATGATGATGATGATGATAGGAATACTTATTAATAAGTAACTCTGTTTGTACTAGTTGAACTGTTTTGAAGCAATAAACTATTTTTATTTATTTTTGTATAACTTGAGGCATGGAGGTGATGACTTGATGAGGCTCATGTGCCTGTAAATTCACCGGTACCAACACCGTTCAAACTGAAACACAGCAATGCTGGTTCACAGCTGAAACAGGCATGGTAGTAGTACTTCCGCGGATGAACCCTTCACAAAAAACTCTACCACTACAAAAACTACATAGAAAACTACTAAGTAATCAAGAAAACTACAAAATTAATAAAGAAAAAAACAATTCACTTTTTTTTTTCTTACCTACCTATTTACAATATCCTTCCAACGGCGAATGCAAGAATACAAACATGGGTAAAATGGATAGAATGATCGAGATATATACTTTACGACACTGCGAACAACCAAGGGACAACGAATGCAAGATCAACTACATAGAACTCATTCTTCATTCAAAATTGTGAAACAAAAAAACAGTCTCGTTTAATTGTAAATCCTACCTACCTATTTACAATATCCTTCCGACAGAGAATGCAAGATTATACAAACATGGGCAAAATGGATAGAATGATCGAGTTATATACTTTACGACACTGCGAACAACCAAGGGACAACAAATGCAAGATCAACTACATAGAACTCATTCACAGCAGATTGGAAAACAGCGACAAAGAGATGTCGCCGTTATTAAATAAATAATAACACTTCAACAAAGGCGCAGGAGTCGTTGGTAGTCGACAATGCCCAAACAAAATGGGAATTAATTTCTATCAATTCTCAAAACGCCTTCGATTCCTATAGTTAAATAGAGGCATGTTAGGAAAGGGCGGTTAAGCCGATTAGCCGGTACACAACAAATACATCAGCCATTCTGGTGGTGACACACGTGGGATTCAGTTTGTTTTTCTTTACGAAACAGAATTATTTGAAGAATGTACTTATTAGTTGTAAAATGATCCACTCTGCTCTACTTAAAATACGTTTTCTGACGTCTTCTTTTATTTTATTTTTCTCTAAACGAGTTTACCCCAATATAAGGCTAATGAGTAATTTGAATTTAACTTAATTTTATACAAATATTATTTTTAAGAATGTGTCCATTGGCACTTTTCTTGGTGTCTCTAATTATGGGGAGGACACCTTATTCTTGTGTTCATTAAAAGTTGTACTCACACTATACACTACACTACACTATTATTTGGCACTATACTAACTACAAATAGTTTAGCCCTTTTGAGCCTTCTCACAATGTCTGTGTTGTCGAGGAACTGGACGGCCATTTAAAGTTTTTCGGATTTCAAAGTTGACATTCCTCGGAGGCTTGATTTTATTAAATGATGAATTGATTTTTTTATTGCACCTTTGGTATTGATAAGGTCATCACTGATATTAATTATGTCTTTTTTTTACGACATCTGTAGCGCAGTGGGTGAAGGCTCGCCTGAGACGCAGATGGTTATTGGATCGATTCCCGAAGCGAGACAATGTTTCTATGATCTGCAGATATTTGTCTCGGGTCAGTAGTTCTATGTATGGTATGTATTATTTACAAAAATAAAATTGTATTTAAGTAGTACCTATATGTAGTTCCCATAATACAAGCTCTGCTTAGTTTGGGGCTCCATGATGCTGTGTGATCGTGTCCAACATTATATTTGGCCTTGAAAATCTGATGAATTTGAAACTTTTTCTGAGTGGATAGATTTCTGCTTGCTCTAGATTTTAGACATACCTAAGTTCTTATGGGTGTGTAATTGCACCAAGTTTAATCATTCTATGCAAACTGTCACTGCTACAGACACAGATTTTTGTTCAAAGCGAACATTTAGTGTTACACAAATAAGGAAACGAGATAACACCACATCAACTTCCGCGAACTTCTTTCTTGGGCGAAGGTCCACCTGAGACGCAGAAGGTTGCGGGTTCGATTCCCGCTGCGGGACAAATGTTTGCATGTTCTGCAGATATTTATCTCGGGTCTGGGTGTTTTCAATGTATTTACAAAAAAAATTATATATGTAATATATATCATGTGGTTCCCATAGTACATGCTCTGCTTAGTTTGGGGCTACATGATGCTGTGTGCTTACGTCCAGCATTATTTATTATTTATTTATAATTATAACTCTTACTTGAGTTAAGTTAAAAAGCAACTTCATTTTACCGTAGATTTGGGTTCAAAACATAATAAACAGGAGATTAAACAAACAATACTTTTCATTTATTATCGTTTGCCTCATTCAGCGCAGAGAATTTTAGGTGTATCTATCGATTTTCCTTATAGCAGTCGATATCCAACCCTAACCCACAGCATTTAAGCTTATTTCCATGTTCCTAAGGCTAGGGGTAAGGAAGTGAGAATATGAAATACAATATTGTCGATGTAAGCGCAATATCGTTATGATATGATGGACGAGGTCGGTCAGCGCTCAGTCACCTCGAAACTGATAACGAAGGGGGCATCGCAGTGCACCTGGTAAGAGAGACAAACGAGGCTGACATATAAGAACCTTTAGGAAAACAATACATTTTAGGGGTGAAATCACAACTCTCGGTATGGAGCTGCTAAGTCAACGTGATAGTGCCTATCTCCGTTTTATACCTAACGTATTTAGTAAAGTCAATTATATACTAGCACTTTGACAGTGGGCCTCAGACATGACGCTGCGAGCACAGCAGCTTCATATCGAGAGTTGTGTTATTGTGTGAGATGTTTATTTGCCTACGCCCTATTAGAATATGACATAGAATTTGGTAGGCCAAGTAATTACCTACCTATTTTGTTTTGTCATGCTGTAGTATCCTATAACATTCGAGAGTACCTAATAAAGTGTCACTCAAGCGTGCATAAAACAGTTTAAATAATAGCTAAAATTTTTCATCCGTGTTTAACACGCATATCGTCTCATTTCAGTTTAGCCTTGACTTTGGAATAGGACTATAAAGATGTTAAAAGCTTCCCCACACGTCATAATTCACACACAACATTTATTAGCACCACCTAATCTAATAAGTAAATCAAAGTCAGCCAAATATTGTCATAGGCTCTGAAGAACATCGTTAGAGCTTAGCCAGCACGCGCCGGAGCCATTTTGCGGGTAGAAACCACCCTCGCGAACTTATGACACAGTGCAGAGAAGGAACAAGCTAATTCAATCGTGTCTTACCATTGCATAACAAACACTAGAAGTTGATTAATTATAAGTTTAGCAGTATAATGGGACTCTTTAGGATAATATAAAAGGATTTTGAATTAACCGACTTCAAAATAAGGAGGAGGGTCTCAATTCGGTTGTAATTTATGTTTTCTATGTTGTTCTATGTGTTCTATGTATGAACATGATTGGAAAATTATTTTTGTTCGTTTGGAAGGGTATACTTCTCATTTGGTCACATTAAATCATCCATCCTCTCAATTAATTTGAAGAACAAATACCATCCACTAAGAACCAATTTCTTTGAAGTCGGTTATTAAAGTAAGTATTGCAAGAGCATTGGAAAAATATTAATAACTATGCATAAAATAATTTACATACATATCATGTATGTAACAAACCTAGGGGTCTTAAATATTTCTTAAAGTATTTTAATTCGTAATTTCATTGATTTACCTTATGTTTTTATAAAGGGTAGTTTTGGAAAAAAAAACCAGCTGTTAAGAGAATTGTCTGTGTCCTTAACCCCAAGTGGATTTATAGAGCGTGCTCTAATAAACACGTTATGCTGTAACTTAACGAATATTAATAACTGACATCCTGTAGCGATGATTTTCATTTTCTGCTTTGTCGTCACATCGTTTTGGGCTTTAAAAGATTATATTGGATAGTGAGAAGGTATGAATTTTCGTATTTAGGAAGTTTGGAATATTGTTTCTGTTGAATGTTCTAATTCTGTTTGGAATTAATTCATGATTTTATTTTACTACACAGTTTTAATGTAGTAAAATTAATCGTTTTAAGGAAATTTAATTTAAATTGATTTCCTATTACATTATGGTTACCTAAAAATTGAATAAATTCAATGTATGCATATACGCGTTCTTGTTAAATAAAATTATGAAACTGAAGACTAGAAAATCGTTCCTAAGTGCTGCCGTAGACGGACTGCTCGAGCAGTTACCCCGTTATCAACATACACGGACCGCTCTTGCAGTCAGAGTCAATAGCTTGAAGCTGCCATTGATAACTGCTCGAGCAGTTAGCTATTTCAATTGTTCTCAATAAACAAACGAAGCGTGCTAGCAGGATGCGTGCGTGCGCGACGTCGAATGAAGAGCGCCGGTGGAGGTAACTGAATATAATGAAATTTCACCGTGCTGCCAACCACTCAAGCAGATGCAAATGCTTCGGGTGGTTGGCAGCACGGTGAAATTTCATCGTGCGGTCAAGCAGTCGCCAGGCCTACACTGATTGCTCGAGCTGTCGACTGCTCGCGCAGTTACCTCCGCCCGCGCTCTTCATTCCACGTTGCGCACGCTTCCTGCCGGTACGCTTCGTTTGTTTATTGAGAACAATTGAAATTGCGAACTACTCGAGCAGTTATCAATGGCAGCTTCAAGCTATTGAGTCTGACTGCAAGAGCGGTCCGTGTATGTTGATAACGGGGTAACTGCTTAAGCAGTCCGTGTACGGCGGCACTTAATGCCACATATTTTAAACAGATATTTTACATACAACACGCACAATGGATCAACCTAGCTTGGGTCCAATTGCTGGAAAGAGTGTAATTTACAGGGTAACTACTTATGTAGGTTACCATCGACAAACATTAAATTCAGGTTCTTATGTATCTTTTTATCATCCACAAACTATGAATATAAGAATTAGGTACCTATGTAGATTTTTTACAATCTACAAACTTGGAATTTTACTAGATAGGTAGGTTAGTATATCACAAAACTCATCGACGTAGATCAAGCCAACTTTATTACTAGCCTGGTTTACGATCCAAGAATTATATTGCATAAATCCAGTATTTATATCCAAAAATGTTAGTTTTCTCGTGTATCGCTCCGGCCATTTTTCACGTGCCAGCAACAACGCACAGACATAAAGGTTTACGACAGGCCGTCATATTTATGGCGCGGGTATTGTGATATATTTTTTGTTGTGCGCATTAGGTTTTATCTGACTTTCCGCTAAATCAAGTAGCTACTGGCCGTTGTCAGGATGTACCCTCACATACATCATAGCTCGGAAGCGACCGTTTTGGGGTTACACGATGGGGCGCCGGTGTCATTTGTCTTATCAATTGCTAACTAGCATTTTTCGCTAGCGAAGGTTAAATCAAGGCTTAGGATAAACTATTGCTAGCAAAATGTTCTATTTGTATTTGGAATCTGCACTTAGCTCTACCTGAAAACTTCGAAATCGATGCCTGTACCCGAAATACATCAAACCAACTAAGTTAATTCAATATAATAATACTGCACCCCTAGTACGAGTTGCACAATACGGAAGCGTTCATAGTTTTCGTTTTAGAGCTCAATTTTATTTTAAGGCTCGTTTTTAAAGCTTTGCTCTGCCTATCCGTACTATGGTTGCCTAGCTGAGATCGCTTTCAGCGATAAGGCCGCCATTGTGTTACCTTGCTATTACTTACACTAAGTTACTCCTACTCTTTCCTGTATGAATGTGGTAATCAATAAAGTGTTATCTATCTATCAATCTTTTTTTGGAAATAACGCAACTGGTTTTAAATAGAAACTGAGTGAACAACGTAGGACTGTGTAATCTTCTTGCAGATTGCAATGCTTGTCACTCAAAACAGTTGGGTAATTAACAAAAAAATGTACTAAAAATTGATCTCGAAAACGTAATCTATGAAAGTTTTCGAATTGTGCATCTCATAATAGGACAGTATCACACAGGATCATATAGACCCAAGCTAAGAACAGCATTTAGTATGTGAACCAAATGACTGATATATTTATAATATGCGATATTGCCTTATACCTATGCATTTTTTAAAGATTTTTAGATTGAACCCGCGACCTTCCCTTAAATACCTATACACTTTTTTTGTTAATACATTTATAATATATTATTATGTATAGAAAACAGAAAATAGGCCCAAGGCAATTTTTTGCAGATCATACAAAAATTTGTCCCGCAGCGGGTATCGAACCAGTAACCTTCGGCGTCTCAGGCGGGCTTTCGCCGACTGCGACACAGTGGTAATAAAATTATCAACATTAATTAACAATTAAAAATTAAAAAAATTATACAGATACCTGATTATCAAAAAAAATCTAAAAAAATTGAAGATATTATACAATAAGAGAATGTATTCTCAGTTCAACCTGCCCTCGGATAGTCACTCCGATTAAGACGTATCGCGCCCTTTTTTTCGGTAAAAAAAGGAAAATGAATAGTCTGGGGCGGAAATATTACGATTTCCGCTCAATAAATCGGGGTCCAATCAAAGGAGTCTTCATCGTATATTTGTATTAATGCTAGGTACTCTATTTTATTAGAGTTTTTTTTATCGGTACTGTTGATGCATATTCACAATAAACAGTTGGCCGTTTAGGTTGAAAAATATGATATAAGAAGATTTAGGGTTTGCACCTCCACCAAATAAAAATTGACAACTTTTGTGTTTTCAACTCCTGTTAATGAAAAAAGTTTCTGTAATTATTACAAAGTTTCTGTATGAATTGTTGGTGACTCGGTGTGAATACAATGTAAGCAAAGTTGGTGACTTTCTGGAGAGTTGCAAACAATAAAATTGCCAACAATTTCAGTGAAAACTCACGACTTATTTTTTCAGACATTTGTAAAATACCTACATATTATAATCTTTTCTAATGTATTAGAGATTACTTATTTGTTCGCCACATAAAATCTCGTGCCTTCAAAAAGCCTGTGTAAAACTGAAATCACAGATTCATCATCTTCATCATCATTCATCATCATCAGCCTGTAGCAGTCCACTGCAGAACATAGGCTTCCCCTTATAAACGCCATTGCGCCCTGTCCTCAGCTCGACGCATCCAGCTTCTATTACCAGCTTTTCGTAGATCGTCACTCCACCTGACTTAACATAGGAAACAAATAATATTATTTTCGTTAAAATTCCTTGTCTTTCGAATAAAAAAATATGAATTTGTACCTTTACAAAGGTGAGCCGTTATCTGCTGGGGGAGGCTAAATCAGAAAATCGATAGCACCGTTAGCTTATTGCGTCGCCTGTCCGTCCATTTGAAACTTTCTACTTTCTTCTCACAATATTGGGAAACTTTACTTGTTTTTACTTTAATACAGTTTGGTAATGTTATTGGATGAAATAGAACTTTTCTTGAAAAATAACGAAACGCAACTTTTTTTATCTGAATTTATTCCGATGCTTTTTCTGATGGTTAAAACAACAGACACTTGATTTATTCGTTTTCATCGTCTATGCTAACAATAGCTAAAGCTTATTGTTAAGTTATATTACAGTACAATAGATTTATTACTTTCATCATCATCATCATCATCATTGGCCTATAGCGGCTCACAACTGGACATAGGCCTCCCCTACCACTACCACTCCAGCCTTTATCAGTTCACTGCTGGACATAGACCTCCCTCAATAAAGGGGAATATGCCCATAATCCCCACGCTGGGCATGCGGGTGCCCGTCGGTGCTGCCCGTCGGTGGCCATTTAGCTGTGCCGATGTAAGCTGCGCTATGCCGCAATCAGCCGGCTGCCAGGCCTCCCCTAATTAGCGCCATTATGACCTGTCCTGAGCTCGACATATCCAGCTTTTACCAGTAGCCTTTCGCAAATCGTCACTCCGCCTGATCGGATTTATTTCTTTTACACGGTAATAAGTAAGTAATCTCATATGAACCCAGTCTAAGGGTATCGTACAAATCGAGGCTTTGTAGGCGTACTTAGGTAACAAATCGTCATTGCTTTGAATCTTAAGATGATCCTACTTCCTACTATACTATCCTATCCTACTTCCTTCCAACTAATATTATCAATGCGAAAGTTTGCGAGTATGGATGTATGGATGAATGGATGAATGTTTATTACTCTTCCACGCAAAAACTACCGGATTTGGATGAAACTTGAAATATACATAGTTTAAGACTTGGATTAATACACGGGCTTCTTTTTATCCCGGTACCACGCGAGTGAAGCAGCGGGTGGAAGCTAGTTATTATATAAAAATTCTGACAAACATTGAAAATTATTATACGACTGTGTGTGGTCAAAAGCTTTTGCACTATCAATAATATTGTATGCAATCATCAGCTGCGGACCACAGAGCTACAATGCACACATTGATCTAATTACGTATATATCTACGTCAAATCCCCCGCAGACAGACAGGAAGTCCAGAATTGAGACGTCGATACCTCCTTCCGGAGGTTGTCATAAAATGGCGCCCTACTGATTGTTGTGAAAGAGCTGTCAAACTCGTCGATTAATGAGCCGCAGGTTTGTTATTCCCTAGCAATAAATTGACCACCCTTGGCAGGAGACACGACCACACGAGAGGCAGCTTCAGAGCCACGTGGCAGTGGAAAAACTGACAGCTGTATCACAGAGATGTCATCATTAAATATAGAAGCTGGTAGGTACGCTACATTTTTGAATATCACAGCATGAATTCAATTTGAATAAAACAAATTGTAGCCTAGTGAAAGTCAAATAAATACTTCATTATTATATCAACGGGATATTTACCATTATTTGTGAATCATGGTAAATATCTCGTTGTTTTAATAAATAAGTTCACAAGCAGAGTTCCAAAGTTGAATATTAATTCAATAACAGGTAGGATATTAATCCTACCTGTTATAGACCTTTATCTACTAAG
Source organism: Horisme vitalbata (assembly GCA_951804965.1). Lineage (NCBI taxonomy): Eukaryota > Metazoa > Arthropoda > Insecta > Lepidoptera > Geometridae > Horisme > Horisme vitalbata. The sequence continues at coordinate 9,489,394 of OX638102.1, forward strand.
TTTTGCCTTTATGATAACGTTGTTACCTATTATATTATTATATTATGTATTTTAGCCAGTTTAACTGTTTTTTTTTTCAAATCCAAAGGCCAATTTTTCAACTTTTGCTTATTCCGTTGAAATATCTTACCATTAAATAAATAAGAAATAAAATTAGGAAATTACGGCTTCTTTTATTTTCAAATTATAAAAACATATTGGTATTGTAATTTTTGAGAGCGCGAGGATAGCTTAATAAGAAGGTTCAGATAAGACAGTGTGGTACTAGTGATTGAAAAATCGAGCCTAAATTGAACTATTTTTATTGTTTATTGTTTATTGCATACATATACATTTAGTTGCTTAGGTGTTAAAGTAAGCTTATAGGTAGGTACATGTGCCCTGTAAGGGCGCTGCAATTTATGATTTTAGATTCGAGCATGCGTTTACAGTTTATAATATATTTAATTATACAAAACTAAAGTCAATTAGCATGCATTTACAATTTACAGATTGTATAAATAAACGAACACAAAAGTCAAAAGGTAATAATGTCCCAAAAGTTAGCAAGTAAAATGTAAATATATAAGGAATGTCAAGAATACAATTGTAGGTAATGTCAATAGTCAACTATAGGTACGGCGATTGTTATTATGTCAAGGTAGTTTTATCATTTAAAAATTCGTCAACGGAGTAATAACTTTTATTTATAAGGTATTCCTTTAGTTTTTTACGAAAGGGCAAGTCTTTGGTTTGGTCTTTAATGTAGTTTGGAATTTTATTATATTTTTTAATTAATCGCGAGTTTATCCAAGCAATAGTTTTATTGAGGACACTTTATCCAAGCAAAGTCTATCAAGTACCAAACAGATTAGAAGCATTTATCTATGGAAGCAGACCACCATCGCTGCATGAGTCAGCTCCTGCTAATGGTCAGTCCGTTCAGAGATGATTTATTATCCTTATCAGAGGTTCGGAGGCACCCACCGGCCTGATGGCTCAATGATGAGAGGTGATGGACACAGGAGTGGTAATTTAGTAGATGTGGTAATCTATACTTTTAGACACAGTCTTACCTATTGGTAAAGATCATACCTGAACCTAGAGAACTACAAAACTACACTGAGTAGAACTAAGGAAACCCTATAAAGAAAATCATGAACGAAAATTGAAAAGAGATAAATCTATTACTTTTTGAGCTGCCTAACTTTAACTTTAACTGTTTTTAATTAAATTTGTGATATCCTATATATCCATGTCTATTTTAAAAATTTCTGATACCACCTCCAATTTTAGTGTTTTTTAAGTGGATGCTCTCGTAATAGTTAGTTAATACAAATTATCTCGACACCTATGCCCTAATGACTCCATATTGAAAAGGATTAAATGGGCATCAAGGCGATCGTTTGGGTTGCTTGCTACCGTACTGATTTACCTACTCAAAAAGAAGAGTCAAGATGGAAGAATGAATGTTAGTAACTACATCGATCAGTTTTGAACCGGTCATATATTAAGGGGAAATTGGATTACCCCGGGGGGTCTCGCCCGCTGACAAAAGCATACGCTGGACTTCAACACTACAAAAACTTTGCCATTTCCTAAATTGATTGTCAAGAGAAACAGATAAATTTTATACGTCCGATTTATTACCTTTTTAGCCTTTTTAATCATAAAATACTTCACGCTTCGTCTAAAACCCGGCACCGATTCGACTTTTGTACGTTTGAATAAACTAAATTACGCTAATCCTTTATCCTTACTCGCCATTTCTTTGAAATTCGGAAGCTGGATTGAAGGGCCTTTTGAGAGGCTATGTGTTGTTAATTCTTATAATTGGTCGCTTTATTCGAACCGAGACCGGAAAGGAGACCCACGTCAGGGCATTTCGCCTCTAAAGGATTTTCAATGACAAAAATGAAGTGAGAATATTTATGTGGCAATATAATATAATGGAGCATTATCTGCAACAGACAGTGTGTCGCCATCGGAGTAGGTAACGTTCGGATGATGTAGTTTTTTGCCATGGCAGGAGGTCTTCACGCATTAAAAACTTGTAAGAATTGAATAAAGTTGATAAAGCACAATCAGACTTCGTGAAATCTTAACTACTTTGAAGAAGATACCTTGCTTATTTGTATGTTACCTACTGATAATCGTATCGTATCTTTGCATTTATTGTTATTGAAACAATTGTGTAGTCACGATAAGAAATAGACATTAATGTTATCTATATTGCTCAAGTACCTTCTTTAATAACAGTTAAAGATAAAAGACAATATTGATAACGGTAATTTAATGTCTATCTATTTGTATTGTTTGATAATACATCGCAATTATTGCTAATAGATAGAGCCTTGATTTAAAAGGGCGCTACCTACTCACCGTGTAGGTATGTCGGATTCAATTGAAAATAAATGGCTGTATTACATATTTGGGGTATGACAACAATGAAATAATGTTGGTACCTTCTAAAATTGACATTTATTCGGTGAGATTGACTGGTGATCGCAGCTAGGATTCGATTCAGGCTATTCTCTGGAGGCGTTCATTCATAAAATTCGTTATTTCTAGTAAATCGCACATAAATGGCGAATCCCACTATTGATTGGCAAGAACATTTCACGGGTATGTTTGTGTTAGAATTTGGTTTTATGCAACGGTGCAGAAGCGTAAAATTGATTCGGGTGTCGTGTATTGGGAAGGCGGAAGGCATCGCCTCTATCTGTGATTACCTTCATTCATGAATGGACTACGTCCATAAAAAATACAACTTACGCGCGACGGCCAGGTAGACGATAGTTTATGAATGAATTTGACAATTCATAGTTGTTGCTCGCTCATTGAAATGGATGCTGTGTAAGTACTTGCTACATAAAATGGTTCAAGGAGACGAACAATCATTAGTATATTAGATCAATTAAGTAATCGAATTGTTTGAAAAAAAAGGTTTGTCAAGATCGTAAAAATCAAAAAGTTTTGGAGCATAGTAAAGTATTTTAATTTATACCAACGCAAATCAAACAGTTAATCTTTCTTAAGACTGCTGTAAGCTGTAAACAATCTTAAAATATCTCCTCTGACTAGCGTAGACTAGACGGAAGCGTATTCAAGATTACTTTGTCAATTTATACATTTAAAATTACAAATAACCAAGGATGAAACCCCAAAAATATCATTTACCAGCTACCCAGTAATGACTTCGCTGAATAAATTTTAATGACAGCAATTACACTTATAAGGCTTGTTTTCACAAGTACCATCGAGTCTCCTCATGTTCAAACCCTTAGCGGGCACTCTAAAGGCATTCGAAGCAGACATGAATGAACACCCATTAGGAACTGCAAGTGTTTTACAGCATCCGGCAAAAAAACAGGTAGGATCCTGGATGCGAATGCTGCTTGCTTCACGTTCCCACGACTGGACAGTTACTTAATACAATGCTTTATGAAGTGACAATTTCGGCACTTGTTTGTTTCGGTTTTTGTGCCCTTTCCCTTTTGTTCTGAAGTATAACAAAGCGCCACGTGTATTGACTTGAGGATCTGCAATTTGGGTAACAGATGTTGATGGACCCTAGTTTTGTTTGAATATGTTCGTTATCAGCGTGTGGTTATACACTTGTCATGGATGAGCATCTTTCAAACTCAAGCATCTATTTAGGCCCATGTGTATAGACTATGGTTTTTTTAATGTTACCGAAGATGGAACAAGTACTTGGCCCACCTGATTTTAAGTGTTCCATAACCTATCACAAATAATTGTATTGTAGGTCACGCTTGTTTAGAACGTACCCTAAGGTGCACCACCTCCCGTCCATTAACTTGAGGCATAAAGGTGATAAGCCTCTTGAGCCTGTTATTTCACACACAATGCTGCTTCACGGCAGAAATAGGCATGGTGGTAATACTTCCCCGGACGAGCTCTTCACAAAGATCTCTACTACTACGAAAATTAAAGAAAACTACGAATTAACTACGAATTTTTTTAAGAATGAAGATTACTTAGTACTAACCTACAAGGGAATGCTAGCTTTGAATAAAAATCAATGCCTTTTTTTTCCATCTAATAGGTGATGTATCACTCCACTTGGCCGCAGGGCGTCCTACACTACGTTTGCCGAACCACGGTCTCCACTCAAGAACTCTTTAACCAAAAATTTTATCGGTTCTTCAGCAGATATGGCCAAGGCCAGTAAAAGGCTGTTGCTAACAACAGCCTTTCGTGGGCTTGGCCATGTCTTTAGCTCGTCGAGCTGAGGACAGGGTGCAATGGAGCTTATTAGAAGAGACCTATGTCCAGCCTTCTATAGGCTGATGATGATGATGATGATGAAGATGATGAGGTGTTTTCTCGTTTCCTTATTTGTGTAAATGCTCGCTTTGAACAAAAATCTGTCTGTAACAATTTGCATAGCATGATTAAACTTGGTGCAAGTACACACCTATAAGTACTTAGGTACTTATGTCTAAAATCTAGAGCAAGCTGAAATCTATCCACTCAGAAAAAGTATCAAATTCATTTGCTAAAAGTTTACAACCAAGCTGAAAGCTTAGACGAAATGTTAAGTAAAAAATACTCCATACGTACTCTATAATTTGCTATACATTAGTCAATACTATGAGTCAGTGACTCTGAAGAAAATCAATTAAAGCAGTCTTATAATAATGCAACGATGGAGAAGAGTAATTATTTTTTTCGGCACAGTGGTGCATGAGACAGTGCCGAGTACATCCGCCCGGAAGTGTCCAGTCGGGCAGTGAGCTGTTTACACAGATTGAAGCAGAACTCATGAATGATTCGACCACCCATTGAGTGTTGTGTTGAGTAGCCACTCTTGGACTTGCACGGCTCAACGAAAGTATCAATAGAAAGCTTGACAAAGTAATTTTTATAACCATGAAAACTTTTCTTATTTTTTAGTCTTTCGTGCCTAACATATATATACCCTTGATACCATACTTAGATTTTTGTGTCGTGGGCATCCCGCAGCGGGAATCGAACCCGTGCTCTTGCGTCTATTTGCCCTTTGTATCAACAAGGTTTTCCACAAATTCCACAGTACGTTTGAAATATTAAGTATTAGCTTTCGCCCGCGGCTTCGCTCGCATGGTACTTGGATTAAAATTAGCCTATGTGCCAAATAACAAATTTCGATTTACAAGTTCCATCCAAACCCGTTCAGTCTTTACGGAGTTGAGAATGAACAAATATACTAACACACATACTCACAAACAAACAAACGTTCGTATGTACAATGTTAGTGTGATTTTTTGCACGGAAAACATAATTTTCATAGACTAATCTTTGTAACCTTCGTAAAATGACGGCGCTCCTTGCCAACATTTCTCTGACCTCACAACATTGTTCCAGATTTTTACGGTCAAACTATTTTTGGTCTTTATGATTACGCTCGCGTCTGAAAAACTTTTAACATTATTATTCAGCTCCACCTCGTTGATTTTGCGTAACAAATTACTTGAGCATGTTGCCAAAACAAAACAGCGATCGCGTCTCAAAAAAACTCGACATTCATCGCATTACATACCTAGTAAATTTTAAAACAATCTCGCAGAGTCGATACTTTACTTCGCCGTACTTTCGGAATGATTGTTATTTGTGCTATTATCACAGAACATTATTCCTACCCACATTTACCTATTGTGGACGGGCGTTATTCTGTAAGCGCTTCTCATTATAAAACCACACTTTGTATAAAAATATGTGCTCGAGTATAAAGGTAAACATTGATTTTTTTGTATCGCCTGAGAGAATAAATGTTTGGGCCGCCACTGACAGAGGCACAATAGGACAATGAGGGATGGCTTTGAATGGACGACCGCACACTCGGTGAGTACGCATTCCTACAAATACTATTTTTGTTAGAATATGCACTGCAAATACAACTTTACTTTTAAGTAATTAGGCAATATGGTAAACATTTTCATGGTTATTTGAGTTGACTGAGGTCTACGTAGCGCTACGAGATGCTACGGTGTTGCTACGAACGTAGTATCTGACTCAATAATCAATGACTAAGAATCATTCAAAAGCCTTGCTAAATAAGAATGTAAAACCTTTTTTTTCGATTGCCTTCGTGACAAAAAGGTTAAAATATAAAAAAAAAATGCATATTTTGAAACTTAGGCCCATGTGTATCGATAAACCTACGGGTGGTCAGAGGACTGTTAATTTAATTTGTTATTATTTACAGAAGTTTCCATCTGTTCTGTCTTCTTAAACCATGGCGTTGGTAAAAATTGATTTTTTGAGCTGATGACAGGGCATAGTGGCGCTCATTAGGCCTATGTCTAGCGGTGGACTGCTATAGGCTGATGATAATGATGATCCGCACTCCAAAAGGACTAAAATAGTAGTTAGCCAGGTGCAACTTATAACCTCTATATCATTAGTTTGTCCGCCGCAATAAGCGGTAACCGCTATGAAGATCACACCCACTTCTGGAAGACATCTCCCGCCCACAGAAACCGGCATTGATAAAAATCTTTGCAAATAAAACCGCAGTTATTCTTGTCAACTGATTAATTGCGGGCGTGTACTTTTGCAAGAGATCCCGAAATACACGTGGACATGCACACGTATATTTTTTATGAGAAGCTTCATAAAGGCATTATGTAGGTATGCCTCCCAAAGAATCTCCTCATGCAGGAGATCCATTACAAATTTTGAAAGCGCTAACGACCTCAGCGGCCCGTTGTGCAACTAATAATCGGGGCTCTGGGCGTCTCTCGGCAGCAGCTTCGGCGATACGAGAAAATCCCTTGCGATCCCCAACTCGTATGCCCAGCATCGGGATTATAGTCATATCACTCTTATACACCCATAATGTGTTTGTGAACATGAGAACTACAACACCAGCCTTTTCAGTCCACTGCTGGATATAGGTCTATAGGAGATAGGTGGGGATCGTGGGGCACAGTTTCTCGCACCGACGCTGCTGCCCGTTGGCGGCCAGGGGATGTTAGGCCGCAATCAGCCGGCCGCCATAGCCCCGTTTGTTAGTTAGCAGGGTGCAGAACGGGCAGGTGAGCTTGGCTTGGGTTCGTTTGGAACTGGGCTGTTATTTATGTACAAGTCCAAGAGTGATATAATGTTTCATATCGTTTTAAAATCTAGTCTTTTATATGAAATTGGCGTTTTAATGGAGAATTTCGAGTAAATTTATTTCTGTATACAATATACATATATGTATTTTTTTCTGGAATTACAAATCTTATTGCCCTAAAATTTTGTGTGAATAATTGGAAAACATTGTGAAAAATATGCGTAGACTTTATTTAAAACAGAAAACTAACAAATAAAAAACAGCGAAAACACTCGAAATTAACTATTTTTAAGTTATATTTCTTGGAGATGAACTTCCTTTTAACTTTCAATCTTTGCATTATTGCTACGCTTAGAGTATAAAATAATATTGTATATGACAGTAAATCTAAAAATATACAATTTAATATAATAATAAAATAAATAAATAATAGAATAAAAAAACGCCAATATCATATGTAATACCTAATATTAGGGCGATTCTCAAAATTATGTACGAGTAATAGGTAAGTATCTGCTATTTCTGGGTAACTAATTATTTAGAGCTGTCTTTCTCTCTGTATCATCAAAGGACGGGCAGAAAATACCTTTGTGACTAACAGAGTGTGGTCATGCCAGGTCATGCCCTTGATGCTGTTGGTGGATATTAATAATACCAGGTGACCTCAACCAGGTGACCTTAACCAGGTGAGCAATGTTAAGGGCACGAGTACGTTATTTCATATTATTAAAAATAATTTTAGTAAATAACAACAGAAAAAAAGATAAGATTGGTTATTTTAAGCTCAAACAGATTTAGATAAGAAAGTAGATATGTAATTGGTTTTAGTAGGGCGATCCTGACTTATCGTATGCGTAAAGAAATTATGTCCAATGACAAAGCGTAACTTTAAATCTACGCTTTCTCATTGGTTAAAATTTTACGATACAAATATACTATAAGGCCTGATAAGGCCCGTATTTGAACCATGCTCCTCTGAGCAGTAGTCTAAAGTTCAAAACTAGAATATAACATAATGCCACCTTGTGTTATGTATTCTTTTTGTTACCCATCGATATATGTATATTATACATATTAATTTGTTCAAAAAAATATGTATATTATACATATTAATTTGTTCAAAAAAATAGCGACAATCATAATGTTAACACTAGAAATAAAGATATAATTGCTGTTCCTACTGTAAGGCTCCATAACGTTAGTCAATCATTTAAAGTGCATAACAAAATCCCAAATGACGTGATTAATTTACCTGTAAATAAATCAAAAATTTTGTTAAACGAAACCTCTGTAATAAAGCTTATTATAAAATTTCTGATTATTTAGATGACAAAAAAGCTTGGGATGAAACTGATAAGCCTAGCAGAGTTTCTTACCAATTCTTCTCTGTTTGGTCGCGTTACGAATTTGTGTAAATTAAAAAAAATACAATTTAAAGGGTACTGTAATATTCGTACTGAATAAAAAACATTTCATTTCATTTCACTGTTGATGATGTTACCTAATTTACAGAATATCGTGATGATAATTTATTTATAATCCTAACTAATAAAAATGGGTATGTGAGTTTGTTTATCACCCGATCATCATGAAATTTTGATACTCAGGGTTGATACTTTTGATGTCAGGGGTAAAGAAAAGGACAGAGGGTACCTACATCCAGAAAAAAGTACCTACTGTTCCCGAGGGATACAAAACTTACGTTTAGATGGATTGACTAAAGCGAAGCCGCGGTCAAATGCTAGTTATGCATAAACGTTGTGCCTCACATACTTTTATATACATAATCACGCACCTAGCATCCTTTACTGACATTCTAATTTGAGTTACCTACTCAATATGAGCGTACATTACGAACGTGAACAATGGAAATAAGTTGGGTCGTAAGACTTCCTAAGCGTTCCCAGTAAGGCGGGAGGCATAAATCTTCACATATTGCTTCTCCCGGAGTATCCAGGCCTGTAAGAGAAACAGCCAACCCTTGGCTGCCTCGTTATTGAGCTCTCACTCCGGATCTCTTTGTCCCTCTCACGCTCGTGCTGAAACCCGATGGAGTACACCAGCTCTGTCTCCCTCCAATTTCAATTTACTCGAGACGGATTTTCAGGGCTTTGTAAGATCGTTTACTACAGTACAAGCTTAGAAAACAGAACATGACGCGAAAGTAGGTCTTTATAATGTGTTTAGGTAACAATTTATAATAAAAATTCTACTTAATATTTATAAGTATATTTATTTATAAGTTGAAGCGCTCGTGGCGTGGTTAACTTCGGTCTTCTTAGCATATCACCTTGGTTAAGCAACACTCCGCCCGGTCATTACTTGGATGGGTGACCGTTTAGTGACATTTAGATTTGAGCGCTTCCGTGCTTCGGAAGGCACGTTAAGATGTTGGTTCGGGCATTTCAGTCGTTAAGCCAAGCGGAGGCCTTCGGGCGGCCTAAAAACTCCGACACCAGAGATGGTCACTAGCTCATACGAAGAAGAAGAAGCAGAATCTTTTAATAATACGTGTAGCTTTGATGGAGAAACTAATACGTCACGCATATTAGGAACGCAAACTGTGCGAAGTCCTCCAACTTTACCGGCACCTACATCCTTCAAACTAAAACACAGCAATGCTGGTTCACGACAGAAATATGCATGGTGGTAGAACCTACTACTTCCCTACTTCCCCGGATGAGCTATTTACAAAGAACTCTACTTCTTCCTAAATAAATTCTCGCGACTTCATCTACGAAAATGTCAATGTCCCTCGTATCAATATATATAGTTAACAAACTATAGTTTGATCTGTTTCTTTGCTTTATACTATACTGCGTGATTCGTTAGGTAGCTAATAGAAGAACGACAATCTTTGTTCTTGTTAGGGGGTAAGTGCCTGTATGGGTATAGCTGTCTCGCTTCAACGCACAATGGCGTCGAATTTGCTCGTGAAAACATTGCAACCTGATATAATTTTGTAACATGGAGCATGATAGAAATTAAATATAAAAAAGGGGTTTTAAAGTACCTCTACGAAAATAATTTGAGAAATACCTTATAAATTACTTGCTCCTAAAAGTACTAAATAAACACTAACACGTTGACTGCGGGCTTGGGACATGATTGTACCAAGCGCTATGCCCGAGGAGGGCATCCTGCGCGTGCTGCTCATTTGTGTTTTTTGCGCATTCAAAGCGTTAAGGCAGAAGGCATTTACCCTGAAAAGTGTTAATTACCCCCTGTCTTGTGTTAATTATATTTTACTGAGAAGAAAGAAGAAATTTCAAGGGTATGTTCCATATGAAGCACGTAACTAAAACATATAAAACGTTTTCTTGAAATTCAAGCTCTTAGAGGGGTTGAACGTTGAAAAACCTTAGTGGAGGAAGCCGCAGGACATTTCGCTAGTAAGTTGATGTTACAAAATATCGTATTATTTTAGTAATCGCTTTGATTTAACAAGGTATAAAGAACAGGCACCTTGTGAAAGATCCAATAAAGTCGTGATACGGTGCTGATCACGTCCAAATGGGACAGCGGAGACGGCGGGACGCCTGGACTAATGAGGATTGATGAAACCGTTTATTGCTTTGTGATGTTGGCCTTCTAGTCATTCGATAAAGCTTTCTTTCAGAATGGTAGCATTTATAGACTTGGTTATTCTAAAACAATGTTTATGTTGAGTAGAGATTTAGGCATAGTTTTTTTTTTTAATTTAAAATTGTTGCTTGATTTATATTATGATAATGTTTGAGCTCAGTTAGTGGTTTTAGAGTCTTGTAAATAAATAAAATAAATGTTAAATCTCACAAACAACTTATCCTCAAACTAGGCAGAGCCAGTACTACGGGTATCATAAAACACCAGACACAGATCAAAAATCCATGTCTATCACACAAATGTTTGTCCTGGACGGGAATTGAACCCGCGACCTGCAGCCTAAAAGTAGTAAATAATTTACCTACTACTTTTTAGGTCAGTTGACAACTTTTTTCGACTAGAGCGCTGAATTTTCTAGTCTAGAGCATGTTATTGATGGAGTCGATTTTAAAATAGCCAACTCATTAAATTTGTAATATTCATTAGAATGTATATACTTATCAACAGTTATTTCACAGATTTCATACCGAACATTAATTCGTTCCACAAGCCCTAGGGGCCAATCCTCGGTCCCTCCCACTTAATCTCGAAGTATCGCTAACAAATTTAATATTTACTCGCACTGACTTATCCTTATAAATCGACGACAATATTAAAACCACCAGTACATTTTGATTGTTGTGTGGTGCCACCCTTACCATCTTTTGGCTTGGTGCAAGTGTAGACATTATTGGATTCATACTACAGATAAAGACATTTACTGATTTTTATCTATAACCCATAGTTGCAGATCATTATTAACAATAATGATGGACCATGACATGACCCCTCGCCAGATGGACCAATGACATCGTCAATATTGCAGGTAATCGGTGGATGGAGAGGGCTCAAGACCGTTCTTCGTGGAATTCCTTGAGGGAGACCTTTGTTCAGCAGTGGACTTCTATAGGTTGTTGATGATGATGATGATTAACAATAATATTAAATATTATAAGTTTATGTAATCAAATGAAGGCCAATGCCTAGCAGTGGATTGAAAACGGCCGATAATAATAATGATGATGATAACTTAACCTAGTGTTCTTTGAGTGATAAAAATTCATTGATGTCGTAAAATACATGCTGTGAAAGACATTCTCTGAGAGGATTTTTGAAAGCGCCGGTGATAAGTGCATCACGCATAGTGGTGGAAGTTTATAATCTCGGAAATGTCAAATGGGTACATCTTAATGCTTCTAAAGCCACCGTTAAATGTTGGTTCTTGCCTCTGGCCTTTTAGTTGTCAAACCAAATTAGACGCCATTGGCCTAAAAATTTGCCATACGACTTGACGTACGATTTGATTTATATTGTATTTTATACGGTGGTTATAACCAAGGTAAGAAACAAAATCAAGTCTTAAATCTTAATTATCTAATTGTTCCTCTAACCAGATTTCTGGCCTACAAAAGCTATCGACGCTATACGTAGGTACGTACCACCAAAAAACTTAATAACAAAAATTATGTTTGTAACTTCTTATTTGTATGTTAGACCCTAAGGTATGTACCTATTTGCTATTGACCAGAAATGTTTCATTTCTATGTTGTCCGAAATAAATAAATAATTTCATATTAATATTATTAAATTACCCATTCTTCTTGCATAATTAGAGACACCGCAGGACACAGGCCAATTACTTACCGGGGTAAGGAATAAGAATGATGAAGTTTTAAAATTTCCTGAAAAAAGAAAACGAATTATCATTAACTTATCTTAAAATCAAGTACATTCAATCCTTCGTTTACAAACGCCACATTTCTCTCCCATTGTCGTTTTTCCAGAACCGCTGTTTCTCACGACTTGTCCCAAACAATAAACGTTAGCACCCTCGCCGCATGCAAACCCATGCACGGATTTGCCGCTAATCCGAGCTTTGCCTACTCTTTAATAGTTTATACTCGACTGAGTTAACTTTATTAAAATGTTACGAGTAACATCTATCACTATTCAGTTTTATATGCTGACAAGTCTGTTATTTACTTATTTTATGTAAATTGCGATGTTGCGTTGAATCAACCTTATACTATCAACTTATTTTTTTTGTGAATTTTAGTCACTAGATAGTGATGACATTGATGATAAATTCGGCTGAGTTCGAGTCGGACTCGCGCTCTAAAAATTTATGGATTTCAGATTTTTCCATTTTCTTGTCTTATAGACAATGCTCCTTGCCAAATTTCATGATTAGTTAAGGTTTTTGTCAAAATACGCGCCATATCTTTTGATTGCGATAACTAAGAAGCTTGATTTTTTTCATAAAATCCAAACGATTGCAGATCTGAGTATTTGATATTAATTTCAACTTGATACCTCTACGTGAGCCTAAGAAAATGGGTCTTGACAACCAAACAATCAGACGGACAGCAAAGTTCCTCAAAGGGTTTCCTTTTTCTTTTGAGGTACGGAATCCTAAAAATGATACAAAATTCTTATTATAAAGGTTTCACAGTGTGAAAAGTTGGTTCAGAGAACATATGTGACAAAGGGTGTTATGTTTATATAATTAACAAGATTTAAAGTTTCCACAAATAGGTAATTAAAAAACTAAACACGTTTTAACCCTCTACCGCTGCGCCCGACAATGACTGTCTAATTAAGCGAATATGGGGTTACAGGCTGACACCGCAAAGCTGTTTGATGGATCCGTTTAATATCGTGCTCTGATACCTCCCATTCAGCTTAGGTTGTCGTCCGTGACATCTTCGTTCAATGTAATGGATTTAAAACTAAATTGAAAATCGCAACTGTCCTCATAAAATTGGCATCAACCTTCATACGAATTCAATAAAGAAAATAACTTTGTACAAACTCTTTGTCATATATTTTTTTATTTACCTTATTCACTTTAGTGTGTTCCATTGTTTTTCTAATTCTGTGCTTAATTGTTTTTCTTACGAGATTTTATCGAGACCCCAGTGACTAGACAAACCTAACATAGGTTTTAAGGCTTACAACCAGAGAGAAAGAGCTTATCCAATAAATAAATATTTATCTATCCAACTATTTAATAAGGTTCTGTTTGTATTAAAACATACTTTCTGTACATTGGTTGCTGGAATAGTTAGTCTTATCTGATAAGGAAAATTTCCTTCAAAACAAATCTTTATAAAAAAAACATGGTAGTTACCTGGAGATGGAACTAGCTCATGACTCACCTGATGTTATGTGATAACTATTACTTATAACATAGAATTGTTTTTTTGATTTGTAGGTCACGTATATGCAACGCCCTGTGCGTAACTTGAGGCACGAAGGTATTGTTTCATGTGCCTGTAATTTTATCAGCATCCACATCCTTTAAACAGAAAAACAGCAATGGTGCTTCATGACAGGAATAGGCAATGTGATAGTACTTCCCCGGATGAGCTTTAAGTACTTCTAAAATTGTAACAATTCGTATAAACGAAATAGTGTATCAGATTACAGCAACATGGCACGTTAATATTTTATACTTCGGAAATCTGATGTCCGATCAGAATAGGTCGGGCGCATTAAGTAAGATGTAAGGGGTCGGTTGGGCCGAGGGTTCCGGATATTGCCTAATCATGCCGCCTTCACACCCTACTAACTGCCAGTTGTTTTAGTATTCATCGTGTTTTATATCATCGCACCCCGCCACGATTGATACCCCATTGTGCGCAATGTTTCATTAAAACAGATTTAAACCGATCCTGTAATACAGCATTTAGATTACACGCTTTATCTCTTGTTTACGATAAGGATGCATTACGTTGACGAGCAATTACGATGTCAGGTGGGCATATTGTTAGTATAGTATACTTTTTACGAATACCGTAGCAAAACATGAAAGGATGATAATAATCTCTGATATTATTTACGTAATTGGATTGTCGGGTTAATAATGCGGAAAACAATCCCGAAATCAGAAAAGTTCCAGCAGTGTGCTGCGGCCCGGCCCGGCTCGCTTCACGCGTTATAAATTCTGACAAAGTAGCTACAGCCTGTCGAAAGGGTTACTGCGGACGATACCCTAAAATATTGTGACAGTCTGTTACAATTTGTATCTTTTCTCAAATTAAATAAATTACCCTCGATGTGTTCAGATGAATGTTCTTCAAACATGGCCTATATAAACTTCATAACAATTAAACTTTACGAAGATAGTAATGTTCAGTAAATATCACAGCATTGTGCAATAAAATCACCAAGCCAAATGAGATCGGAAGGAACGGCACGACAAAATGGACCCCAGAGTCGTACATCATTCGTTCAATGAGGTTACAACAATCGAACAACAAGCCATTGAGCGTCCTTCTCATTGTGTGACGTAATTTTATCAAAAATATCGGACATGACAATAGGATGTGCCGGTGCCGACAAAAGTCGGAAGAGCGGATGCAATTCGCGTCGTTTCGCCGACAAAATGTCGCATGGATTTTTTACGCAATCTTTGAGACTGCGACACAAAGAGCGATCGTTTGTAGCAAGGGGATGTTTCCACCCACAACTCAGCGGTACCTCATCGGTCATAGCGGACAATCGGAAACTGTACGAAGTTCGGAACTTTTGAGGCACTTGTACATCTACGAGAAGTATTTCACAAAAAATACACATTTGATTGTAAGATTCGATTTTGTACACACAGGTGTGCCATTTTATTACTTTGCCTTTATTACTAAGTTAACTAATAATATATGGTGATTTCACCGTCTAAAAACAAAGATTTGGAAAGCTAAATTAACCATCAACAACCCTTCCAACGAGTTCCTATAAAATTTACAACAAAACAATCAATCTCGTAGATTGGGCCATTAAGACAGTGTGGCTAAGTTGACACAGTCTGTGACCGGTGCCATTAGAGAACTTTTAATGTTATCGTATATTGTAACGACGATCACACACCGTGTAATTAGGTGGCAATGGGAAACTGACCTTCTACTATCACATTGGTTTACAGGCTTAAATGAGAACGAAAAATTCTCTCTTAACATTGCTGGTTTTGAAGGCTGTCCGTCCTCTAAGTCCAGTTAAAAGCTTCGATGTAATAGTGAAAGGTAATGGTGCGGTAGAGAAAAGTACCCTCATTGCATGTCGGGGTCAGAGACAAAAGCATCACTTTGGACATTGCAACAATGCGATGGGCATGTCGAGATACAATTGATTTTCCGCTGGCTAGTAAGTCAATGTTATGAGTCAGACTAGGGCGTGTTTCCGGGGTGCCATGTTAGGAGGATAAAAAATATTCAATTAAGTAGTTTAATAGTTAAGCAAATACCTAATAATATTTTGTATCAAAAAGGTAATAACAGATGAAGTAGTTTTGCTACACGATCAATCTAAGATCTGTGATTTCTTGAAAAAAAATTTTTTTTTATTGTATTTGAAGATGGAACAACCACATGGCCCACCTGATGTTAAGTGGTAACCATTACCTATCACAAAGCATTGGATCGTAGGTCACGTTTTTGGGAACGTGCTCTACGATGCAACGCCCTGCGTCCATCAACTAGAGGCATGAATATAATAAACACCTCCTTGTGCCTGTAATTTCACCGGCATCCACACCCTTCAAACCGAAACGCAGCACAGCTGCTTTACGGCAGAAATAGGCATGGTTGAAGAACTAATCACGTATTTACTTAGGTCACTTAGGTAATAGAAGAGCTCGCGGCATGGCTTTCTTCAGTGTTGTTAGCAGATCATCTCACTTCGCCCGGACACTACTTGGATGGGTTACCGTTTAGTGACATAGAGATCTGAGCACTTCTGTGCTTCGGAAGGCACGTTGAGATGTTGGCCCCGGCTGTTTCAGTCGTTTAGCCATGTCGGACGCCTAAAAACTCCGACACCAGAGTTGGCCACTAACTCATGTTGTGTAACGTTTTTGACACTTTCGATTAGTGCATAAGGCATCGAGGAGTTCTCGATGGTATAAGGCAAATGACTTGCGAACTTGGTTCCCATCTAGGTTTTGAAATGAACTTTATACTCGATATACATACATATAATTGCTAAAAGCGTAAATAACTAGATATAATTTACCTAATAATAGGGTACCAATAGAACTTACTCTTTGCTTAAGGTACACTCAGGACACAAAAAGTATTTTAAAGCCGCTGCTTGTTCAGAGTGCAAAGATTGATTTAGTTATCCTATTCAAACACTTTCTACATTAATCAGCTGATTCTGCAAGTCATGTTTGTCTGATGCAACGTCTATGCAACAGTAGCATCTGTAAGCTTATTGTGTCGGTCCTCTTTCTACTGAATACTAATCGAATATAAATTATTCACTTCCTTCCTTTGACCTGAGATACTATTGTGGACACGGATTTAGAGGCGGGCTCTTGTAACTACAGCCGACAAAAGTAATTGTAGCTAGTCCTGTGATCATTTAATGCAATAGAAGGTACTATGAGTATCATCAAAAAGTCAACCTTACCATTTTTAAAAAGAGTTTCACATGCAAACAGTTTAGCCAGCTGACCCCACCTTTTTCGCAAACTACTCTTTCTCGCTCTGCCCCCGACTACATAACGATAAAATTTCAATATGACTATTGCCTAGGTCTCACAGACACCTCTTGTCTTCCTCTAATTCCTCTCAATTTAGCAATGTAGATATCAAAGAAGTTGTATAAGAAAAACAATCTTTAAGATTGCACTTTTTTATCCGATCTTAAAAAAAGAAAACTTTATTTAATAGTAATATCTACCTAAATAACCTCAAAATTCAATTTTTTTTAGCGCAAATGCAGGCAACGAAATAACAAATCGCGATGTTGAACAATAGCATTGTTGACCACAAAACGGCTGCCAGCGAGTCTCCGTCAAACAAGAAATTATATCTGACAAGAAACAACCGTTGCCGACAAGCCAACGGAGCCAACATGAAAAAAAGCAATGACTTTGAAGCAATTTAGATTTGGGCGGAATTTTGAGAACTAGTCGAAATTGCTTTGCCAAATTGCTCCCCGAAACTTCTGATTCCATTATAAGACTTGGCAGTTTAGTAATAAATATAAGTTGATTTAATTATTTGTTTGATGATCTAGCAAACATATTTTTCTGATAGGTCCAGCAGTTGGTTATTTAGGCGATATTATAAACAAATTAAACCTTTTTTCATAATCTCTATGTATGCAAGACGATACCTATCTACCATTAGACAAACCTTAAATTGCCTGAGCATAACTTCAAAAGAGACAAGTAAATTGAAAGAGGTGAAGTACAAGTTCCTGACAGGTGATTTACGCAGAGAAATAATGATAGCAGAACTATGTATATTAATTTCACACAAATGAACCCATTGCAGTCTGAAACGACATGGAACCGATATACAGTTTAATTGTTTGTAAGTAACACGCTAAATGCTTTGCCGTCAACTCTACTTACCTCTTCAGTGAGGCTTTAAACAAACTATGCACGTTTTGACCTACAGACTTTTTTAAAAATTGTGCCTATCCGACTGTTAAATAAAACCTTTTTACTTCAGGCGTTATATTTTTTGTCGAAAAAAACGAAATGTTTGCTATGAGTGTGAGTCATAGAATTACTATTACTGGTAGGTACTACTTAATAGTAAAACTCCTTTGTGTGAGTAGATGATCCATTGTTATTTTCAATTATTTTTAGAGGGTTTAACTAGCTTAAAGACTCCAAACTAGATTCAAGTGTTTTTTGCCGTGCTTCCACACAAAAGTCAAATAAGGTTACAATAAATGTGTCATCGTTTTTATTACCATTGTCATAAAATCCCGGTTCTTTAGAAAACACAATGATAATTTGTCATCGAAGAATGACTTCGAATGAGCACCTGGTTCCACACGCGACCCCAAAACTGTACATACAGTCCCTATAACAGTGGTTCTTTGGTTGAATTCGCAACGCACCTTCTTTTATCAATATGATTGTTTAATTCATATTATGTTCTTCAAAATATTATTTAAGTAGTTCTTTAAACATTTGCAGATGCAAGGGAGGCGGTTTAAGCGATACCAGATGTTCGAGGGAGGCGGTTCTGGTTTATATAAGTAGGCAGCTAACTACATGGGTACCAATAAATCAGTCAATGAATATATTTATATTAGAATTTGAATTTTTAACTGTTTTAAGTAATTAATCAGTCTTTAGTGCGATGCTTCCGGTGCAAATACTTACCGTTCAAGTCAATCTCAGAGGACGCTCAAATGGTCCGAAAAGGAAATTCAAGCAGGTAGATGTAGTGTAGATATTTTTACTGAAAAACTACGCAAGCCGTTTCATAGATTAATTATATATTTTTGCAACGATGTGCGTCAGTAGAAATGGATAGGGAAAAAAATTGTAACCCTGCTACCAGTGGCGCCAACAACATTCGCGGTCTGCGAATCGACTTCCGGTGTGCCGTTTCCCGCCGAAATGGATCGCTTCCGACTCTTATTTGTCATCTCCAAATGAGAAAACTACGTAGAGTCGACTGAAATAAAAGTATTTTTTATGTAGGTATTGTGCTCCATTCTGTAGTTTTTAGTCAGAACATAAAAGGTAATAAAAACTACCTGAATGCCAATTAAATTAAAGATTTAGGCTTCATAGTGTACGATATCAGTAAAAACTGATGAAGGTACTAAATTGTTTTCGGTAGACAAGTGTACCTGAGCTTTGACATTGAAACTGATTATCTGAATAATTGATTAGGTATCTTGTGAAATGAATGCTGCCATTCTAAAAAATCTTTTGACAAAACCTTTGACTTTGAAACGGATCATCTTAAAAGAAGATATTCAATTAACATAAAAATATGCCTCAACAGTTTTCCAGTTCTCGATTAGTATAACTGTTTTAATCGGGTTGGAAGCAAACACATCGTTACTGGCCTGTTCTTTGATGATTAACATTCTTCTGAGGGTTCACCCTATCCAGCAATCGTTGCAGAGAGCACTTTGAGGTTATGGGTAACGAGCCATACGTCCTAATTTATTATTCAACTACCTCTAAGAATATTTGTTTGAGAATGAAGTACAAGTAACACACGTTAGAATCAACATCGAAATGATTTAAAAACAATATCATTAATTTAAAGCTTGTTGTCTTCGCTGATGATACAAATGCGGATGTCTCGGCAGGCTCTTTAGCTGAACTTAACGGTAAATTAAACGTAGCTTTAAAAGGTTTTTCAGAATGGTTCTCAACTAATAATCTTATTCTAAACATGAAAAAGACAAATATAATGCTCTTTAAGCAGACATCAAAAAACAAAGATAAAATAAATTTAAAGTTCAATGATATAATAATTGAATCTACAGATGTTGTTAAGTTTTTAGGTATAAATATTGACATGTTTTTAAATTGGAAAACAGAGCTAAGTAGTATTGAAAGTTGTATTAGCTCTGCATGCTATGCTATTAGAAGTCTCAGGGATGAAGTTACTATCGATCAGCTAAAGCTAGTTTATCATGCGTTAGTTGAATCGCATCTTCGTTACAGCATAATGTTCTGGGGAAATAGTTATGCATATAATGTTAGTTTGGCGTTTACTATGAAAAAACGAGCTATAAGGACAATGATACCTTTACAGCAAACTGATTCATGTAGGGAACACTTCATTAAATTAGAAATTTTGACGGTGCCATGTTTGTACATTTTAGTCCTTCTCACAGACTTGATAAAACGTTTGAACATGCTGGAGAATAAGGAAGAAAGAACTCTTAGGGAAAGCACTAGAAGAAAAGACATTAAAATCGAATTTACACCAAGACTAAAAATATCAGAACACAGTGTTCGCTATCAAG
The DNA here is from genome assembly GCA_951804965.1 of Horisme vitalbata. Classification (NCBI taxonomy): domain Eukaryota; kingdom Metazoa; phylum Arthropoda; class Insecta; order Lepidoptera; family Geometridae; genus Horisme; species Horisme vitalbata. Next base: position 9,509,795 of record OX638102.1, read on the forward strand.
CAATCAAACTTTTTAATAAGCTGCCAGTGTCATTAAAATCTGTGTACAGTTTGACGAAATTTAAAAACTTTTTAAAACAGTTCTTGTTGAAAAAGTGCTACTACTCAATTGACGAATTTTGCAATGACAAAAATTCAATGGTTTATTAAAGTCAAATGATTATTATAAATTTTCTTTGTTAGAGGTTTGCAATACTGTGTCTGTATTACTTATAGGTATTACTTGTTTGACATACTACTTATTGTAGATCTGATAATTTTAATTTAATTTTGCTAATTTTGACATGTATTAATTTGTTGATTTTGACATCTATTAATTTATTGACTTGAATTTATTGATTAATATTTAATATATATATATTACGTTTGGGTATAGAACTTATACAGCTAAGCAAAACAAGTAGGTAGGTATATAAATTTTGTTTATACTTTTTGACCCAGGTAGTTGCTCCCCTGGTTAATCTTATGACTGTTTTTAAGTTCTTTGTTTTACCTGAAATCCTCTTTGTGTGCCTAGCCTAAGATCAGAAATAACTACCCTTTTTTTTTGTATGTAAAATATTTCCGACGCAATAATTTATTGTTTGTGAATAAATGAAAAATGAAATGAAATGAAATTGGGATGTTTTCTTTTATGCCAGCCTATTATAAGTCCACTGACCCTCTCACTGGTCTATATTGTCCTAACAAGGTACCTTATCTACTACTAATGTACCTACTAGTAGAGAAGAATCTCTACTAGTACAGAGATAAGCTACCAGGTACGGTAGGGTAGGACAAAATTTGGTACCAAATCTTACAGAAGTAAGATTTTTTAACAAATTTTGTCTCTTTCTTATAGATTTAGATAACTTTAAGTTCGTTAGCTAGTTTTAGCAATATATAGTCTGATTGGGAACTTTTGCCATTCTGGTAGCTGGCGCACTAATCTATATTTATAAAAGAGAACTATCCTCACTCACTCACTCACTGACACACTCATCACGAAATCTCAGAAACTACAGGGCCTAGAGGTTTGAAATTTGGTACAGGTAGTTTTCAAAGAGTGTGAGCGCTCACTAAGAAACGGTTTTTGGAAATTCAACCCCTAAGAGGGTGAAAAGGGGTAAAAATGTTTGTATGAAAAATCGTATTCCTTGAACTTAGAAACTTGAAACCTGGGACATGTATTATTCCATACAATCAATGAAGATGGGTGTCATTGAAAATTTGAAATAGTCCTCGAGGGGGTTGCAATGGGGTGGTAAAGTTTGTATGGGAAAATCTTAACGCGTGGTGTGATTTTCTTGAAACTTCGTCAGAACATTTTGAATATTAAATAATAAAAGACCGCATACCAGGTTTTTGAAAAAATACCTCAATGGAGGGTAATCTATACATGAAATGAAAATGAAAATGAAAATAATTTATTTCAGTAACCATACATGTTAACTTAACAATGGGTTAAGATCCTCTTTTAAGTATAAAGTACTTGTGTTAGAGGATCTTGCTCTTACAATATCGTGGGTAGTGGTTACATTTCACTTATGTACTAAACAACTTAAAGTGTGTGTGTGTGTGTGTGTGTGTGTGTGTGTGAGTGTGTGTGTTTGTGTGTGTGAATGTGTGTATGTATGTGTGTGTGTGTGTGGGTTATCCTGTTCCCCCCAGTCTCATGAGAGTCTGGTTATCACAGGGATAACCCACGATGTGCAGAGAGTAAGTGACGTTGTGTGTGAAAATATGTTTGGGCAACAGGAGGTAGCTTGTGTGCAGTAGAGTGAGGGGGGGTGAGTATGGAGGTGTGAAGGGAGGTCAAACATTATTTGCTTTAGGACACGAATTGAAGGAGGCCTTCTGTCTCCTCATAGTTTCTCGTTAATAGCCACTTGTAAATAGTAGTTTTGCTGTCATAGTAATGTTTTGAGTATATGTCTAGAGATTTATTGATTGAGTTGTATAGGTGCTCTGATTGTTTTACGTATTGGTTACTAGCAATCGTAGTATACATATAAAATTCTTTGTCCTGAATGACTGACGGATCAACGCACAGCCTAAACCGCTGATCGTAGAGACCTGAAACTTGGATGGCGTGTTTTTTGTATGACGTAGGCATCCGATAAGAAAGGATTTTCTGAGATTCTACCCATAAAGGGGTGAAAAACGTGGGCAAAGTTTGTATGGAACAACGTGATTCCTTGGTCCAATCTACTTCAAATTTTGCATATACATTGTTTAACAAAATTGATGAAATACGTGTTTTGTATATTGTTGAAATTTATCGCCTAACGGGAATAAAAAGGGGTAGAAAGCTATTTTAGGGGTTATTTGGATCGAAGTTGATATCAATACTCCTTAGTGACACATGTTATGCCATTTTATTTTGACACTGTCGTGTTTGAAACATATTTCCAAATTTATTCAAAAAAACGTTGTTCTCACATAAAGGCTCCTACACACAGGTGCGTGGTATGCCCACGTTACGTTATTATCGGCGATAATATCAGACAATATAACAGAATATATCGCAATATCGCATGCGCAAATATTGAAAATGTTTAAGTTTTTCTGATCGAGTAAAGACATTCTAGATATTCACACAATATAGATATTAATGAAATTCTGACATTTGTCTGTAGTTTCACAGATATGAGAGGGGGGGAGGGTACATTTGCCACAAAGTAAATTCGTCACATTTTTGACATTGAAAGTAAATTCGTCACATGTATTAAAAAAATATGTGTCGGTGAATAAAGGAATTGGGACGCATTATCGCAATAACGCATGCGATATTATCGCCGATAATAACACACCTGTGTGGGGGAGCCTTAAAAGCTTGGTGCAATGCGATACTCTTTAAAATTGGAATGTCAAATAAAAAATAATATTTAAATCAGATTAGAATTCGAAATTTCAATTTCATTCATTTGTTCTTAGAAAATATCTAAGGGAATACCACGGAGATAGCAAGTTTTTTTTTACATAGAGACTTGAGAGACTATATCGAAAATAAATAAACGCCTACAGCGCTGAACCATGGGTGGGATCTTGCTGTTTTTTGTAGCGAAAATGAAACTTAAAGAGGGTGATTTATGTGATGAAAATTTTCATGGGTAACCAATCATATCAAGAGTTAGGCATATAAAAATTCATCATACTTATACCGACTGTTAACTTTTCGACGGGTCGCCAACGGAAAAAGGAACGAAAAAAGTAGTGAGAGCGGGAACGGGAACAGGTACCTACACATGACTACATTTCGGGGTAGGTAATGTAGTAATATGTAGTATATATACTTTTTATTCCATTCATATATAGGGTTTCATGTCAAATCACCAGGCTTGGAAAACATTTCACATGAAAGGACATACGTAAAAAAAGAGTATAAACGCAAACGAAGTTGCGAGTGGGTCAGCTAGTCTATATATAAAAAAGAGAACTATCCTCACTCACTCACTGACACACTCATCACGAAATCTTAGAAACTACAGGGTCTACAGATCTGAAATTTGGCAAAAGTATTCTTTGTAGGGTGTAGACGCTCACTAAGAAACGATTTTGGGAAATTAAACCCCTAAAAGGGTAAAAAGGGGTAAAAATGTTTGTATGAAAAATCGTATTCCTTGAACTTAGAAACTTGAAACCTGGGACATGTAATATTCCACACAATCAATGAAGATTGGTGTCATTGAAAATTTGAAATAGTCCTTGAGGGGGTTGCAATGGGGTGGTAAAGTTTGTATGGGAAAATCTTAACGCGTGGTGTGATTTTATTGAAACTTCGTCAGAACACTTTGAATATTAAATAATAAAAGACCGCATACCAGGTTTTCGAAAAAAATACCTTTATGGAGGGTAATCTATACTAATAAAATCCTTTGTCCTGAATGACTGACGGATCAACGACACAGCCTAAACCGCTGATTGTAAAGACCTGAAACTTGGAGGGCGTATTCTTTGTATGACGTAGACATCCGATAAGAAAGAATTTTCCGAGATTCTACCCCTAAAGGGGTGAAAAACGTGGGCAAAGTTTGTATGGAACAACGTGATTCCTTGGTCCAATCTACTTCAAATTTTGCATAAACATTCTTTAACAAAATTGATGAAAGACGTGTTTTGTATATTATTGAAATGTATCGCCTAACGGGGTTAAAAAGTGGTACAAAGTTTTTTAGGGGTGATTTGCATCGAAGTTGATATCAATACTCCTTAGTGACACATGTTATGCCATTTTATTTTGACACTGTCGTATTTGAAAACTCATTCCAAATTTATTCAAAAACGTTCTCACGTAAAGTCTTCTACACACAGGTGCGTGGGCATAGGTACGTTATTATTGGCGATAATATCAGACAATATAACAGAATATATCACAATATCGCATGCGCAAATATTGAAAATGTTTAAGTTTTTCTGATCGAGTATAGCCCCGATTCATGAAATTCTGACATTTACCTGTAGTTTCACAGATATGAGAGGGGTTGTTGTACATTTGCCACAAAGTAAATTTCTTCACAATTTTGAAAAGTAAATTCGTCACATGCATTAAAAAAAGATGTGTAATTGAATAAAGTGATTAGTCACAATTATGTCAATATTTGCGTCTGCCGGAGGGCTTCAAAGTGCAATTTAAATTTCCAAAATTGGGTGGTAACTTTTTGAGATTTTCCAAAATTTGTCAAAATTCAACAATTTTCTGGATCGAGAATTTCCCAATTACTTCTTTTGAGCTCGCTATTTAAGAAACGGAAAAAAAATATATCTCGAGATTGAATTAAGCTACAGCTTGAGCCATCTTGTAGGCAGTAGAAGGGCCTTTACGCGCAAAGCCACTCTACGCTCCGTTCACTTTTTCGTCAGTACATTATAGTCAAATTTTATCGTGTGCAAGAAAATTTTATAGAAATAAATTCTAAATTACATTTTCAATGCCTTTGATAGTTGCGCGTAGTGTGAGATCTGTAGAATTTTAGTTCATTATGTATTAGGATGGCTAAAAAGTTACATACTGCTACGAAAACGCAATTATGTGCAAGGAATTGGGACGCATTATCGCAATAACGCATTTTTTTTTTTTTTTATACTACTAAGTTAGCAAACAAGCATACGGTCCTCCTGATGGTAAGCGGTTCCCGTAGCCTATGGACGCCTGTAACATCAAGAGGTATTACATGCGCGTTGCTGAACCTTTTAAGAATTTTAAAACGCCCTTTTTGAAACGCTGCATATTGTAGTCTCTGGGGAAAACCTCGGCAGGGAGACCATTCCACAGCTTGATTGTTCGCGGGAGGAAATTCCTCTGGAACCTCGCAGTGCGGGAAGATAAAGGTGGCAATGTATGTGGATGATACCTCAGCCGATGTCGAGCGGTGCGATGATAAAAAGAAGCAGCAGGCACCGTCTCAAACAATTCTCCGGAACACTCTCCATTATACAAGCGGTAGAACACACACAGGGAGGAGAAGTCTCTCCTAAAACTTAAAGGTTCAATACCGCTTGTGAGTATGGGATCGTCGACAAGCCTCGTAGCTCTTTTTTGAATCGAGTCAAACGGCTTAAGCTGGTACTCGGGTGCTCCTGCCCAAAGGTGGATATGATGCATGCGATATTATCGCCGATAATAACACACCTGTGTGGGGGAGCCTTAAAAGCTTGGTGCAATGCGATACTCTTTAAAATTGGAATGTCAAATAAAAAATAATATTTAAATCGGATTAGAATTCGAAATTTCAATTTCATTCATTTGTGCTTGGATATTTGAATACCACGGGGATAGAAAGTTTTTTTTTTACATTTAGAGATTTTTAACAGAGACTATAACGAAAATAAATAAGCACCTAAAGCGTTGAACCATGGTTAGGACCTTGGAGAAGAACTTGCTGCTTTTTGTAGCGAAAATGAAACTTAAAGAGGGTGATTTATGTGATGAAAGTTTGAATGGGTAACCAATACCGGTACCTGTACCTATACCGGCTGTTAACTTGGCGACGGGTTGCCAACGGAAACAGGAACGAAAAAAGGAGTGAGAGCGGGAACAGGTACCTCCATATTACTGCAACACGGGGTAGGTAATGTAGTGTGTAGTATATGTAGGTACTTTTTATTCCATTCTTATGTCAAATTACCGGGCTTGGGAAGCATTTCACATGAAAGGACATATGTAAAAAAAGAGTATAAACGCAAACGAAGTTGCGAGCGGGTCAGCTAGTAAATTATATAATTGAAATGCAACTACTTGCCACATTATATTTTACTTGTTTTATAAGTATTTATGTAGTAACTCATCCTTTATTTTGATTTTTATCTGCTTTTAAAATAAAAGCGTGTCTCATCGGAATACCTATCAGATTGTAAATATAAAAGTTAATTGTCGTCTATAGCGTACTATCAACAAATCTAACTTAACATTAGCAAAGGTAGGGGAGTAGCAGTGACGGTAATTGTGAGAACTGATTGTGTAATTAGCGCGACGAGTCACTGAGGGCACATTACAGAATACACACTAGTGACTATCAGAGGGCACAGATAGTAGCAGAAGGCGCGGGAACGGCCGGACACCCCTGTGACAGTTTGTTTTTTAACACTCGTGGGACTTTTAATTACTTATTGGTGTTTATTTGCAGTCGTACTTTGGCTTTCAATTACACGATTGTTAGTCAACTTAAGTGAAGCTTTTAAGCTATTGCATAGCTTCTATCGAGGGCCTTGAACGTGGGGACCGAATCCAGAAATTCCGTAACGAAAAAAACCTCACGCTCCCCACTCCGACGGGCACGGAGGTGTGGCTTGAAGGCCGTGCATTGTCTAACGTCGTTTCTTTTCGGCAGTCTTCGACACGGTGTTTGTGTGCGTGCAACTAGACGTATTGTACGACTCTACGAAGCTCGCACGAATCGAGACGATCACCACGCTCAAAAAGTGTAACTTGAATTAATATCAAAGAAAAAGAAATACTGCATAAATAAAATAAATAAATAATAATAATTGCAAAAATTGATACAAAATGCAATGCAATAGCTTTACCGCGGCAGTCCCCGAGTGCCACACGTATTTTTTTTTATTTACCATGAAGATGAGAATTTTTAGTAGTAGTAGAGTTCTTTGCGAAGGGCTCGTCCGGGTAACTACTGCCACCATGCATATTTCTGCCGTGAAGCAGCTTTGCTGTGTTTCGGTTTGAAGGGTGTGGGTACCTTTATGCCTCAAGGTGTTGCATTTTAGGGCACTTTCCAAAAAAGCGTGATCAACGATGCCATGCTTTGTGATGTTATGGTTACCGCTTAACATCAGGTGGACCATGTGCTTGTTTCATCTTCAGGTACAAATAAAAATAAGTATACATAGCTCGTTGACGGCGGGTATCAGATATTGACGTTACGCGCCATGCCCGAGGAGCACGTTCTGCAGCACATAGGTTGTGTTATATACCCAAAGCGTTATGTGCTTAACTTAGATACCATATTGTAGGTACATCGTGCTATCATCACATGAGTACTTCACCTACTAACTTACCTATACATATGCATACAAGCTTTAATAGTTCGTATGGTAGGTAGGTACAATTTGTTCATTTATTATAGTCAGCAACATGAGCCGCACGGCATTGTATTCTGTACATTGAACATTTTTTTAAACATCTGCATTATATGAGTAGTGTAGGACGCCCTCCGGCCAGGTGGAGTGACGATTTGCGAAAGGCTGCTGGTGGAAGCTGGATGCGTCGAGCTCAGAACAGGGCGCAATGGCGCTCATTAGGGGAGGCCTATGTCCAGCAGTGGACTGCTATAGGCTGATGATGATGATGATATGAGTAGTTCCCGTTTACCAACGACTCAAGCACAGATAAAAAATTACAAAAAATCAATGCTTAAGACGCGATTCAATCTCAAATTACGTGATTCCTGAATACGCGCCCGTGACTGTTGTATCCCAAAACAAAGAGTAGATATGGTAAGGTAGGTACTACCTACCCTACCTTATGTCAATTTATTTCAATTTACGTAAACGTATTGTTTCGCACGCAAGGGTGTATTCCTGCGCTTCCGGCGACGCTTCAGCACGCGCGTAGCACGTGCCGCCATCTTTCGACCAACCCTGTAAACAATTGTCGATTGTTGCCAGTAATAAAAACAAAAGTTGAATGAAAAAAAAACAGGGGAAAATATAGACTTTAGGCGATCCATATACGGTACTATTTCATTTGTAGAGAAGACGTGGTTGTCACGACGTTTATTTTTGATAAAATATTTGATTGTTTTATCTATTGCGTTAATGTTGTTTGATAATTATCTGAACCATGGCTTCGTGTGGTGAATGTCTTTTTGACGTACTATTGATTTGAATATTACTGTAATTATGAATAAACGCCAGTTTCGTCGAAAAGCTCTGCGATGACACGTTAAGTTAATCAATATTTTTTGAATACTCATACAAAATGAGAATAAGTACCTATTCGTAGCTTAATTTTGCATCGTTGTCTGAAAGAGATTATTTTAAGCGATAAGAGCGCTCATGGTAGTTACTGTTATCTTTTAAAATTCTCTCTGTTGTTTCTAAAATAAAAGCATTTTAATTCGTTTATTCATTGTTAATTTTCTATCTTACTCTACCTAAGCTTATTCATATTCTTTATTCTTTCATGTGGTTACAGTGCAAGGTGTTTTTAAATAAAATTTGATCCGCAACTTTGTTGGATGGTTTGGTAGACAAATGAAAGTTTAATTCAATTCATGGCTATGATTTTTTTCAAATATAATACCAATACCTATATATATTAGGTACTGTAAACTCTCATTTTTATCTACCACCTAAAAGATATTTTTATCTAAAAACTCTACTCATACTTCCAAGATATTTCTCGTTTATTGGTAGGATATACCTACCTACCTACCTACTGTTGCAAGATCGATAGTAACGCACGTCAAAGTCAAACCATATTTGACCTTAGAAGCAATTAAATCGTCCATTACCGTTACAAATACTGCAAACATCTATGAGAACATCGCTCGTATACCAACAGAGGCGGTGTACTGTCAAGCAAACATTTGCAGCCGCACCCTTTGTGTACATTCAATCGTTCTACTTATTTGTTACGTAGGTACTACCTATTGGTTTCTAACAAAAAATATGTTTTTCGTTTTATTATAAGAAACCGAGCATACATCATACGCCAAAAATCACCCAAAAATATCGCACATCGGTTTATTTGATGAAACATTGAAAATTGTTGTTAAAAATAAATATCCTTGTCAAAAGAAAAGCAGTTAGAAATGTTTGCGTTCTAGTATTCAGAAGTCACGTAAGAGCGCCTCGAAAAATACATTAAATTGAAAATAAACCCGCCAACGTTTCTGTTTATCGAACAAGTTGTGAGAGGAAGCGCTTCGAGAATTACTGAGTGAAGTACGCGGAGCAAAGGGCATTACGCTAGAAAAGTTTTGTGTAACAATGTATAATGTTGCCATTTCTATGCGCAAAGCTCCCGACGGAACCGGCGAGCGGCCGCGACTCTACGTCGATGGCGTAACTTTCCTTTTGTGGCGCCATCTGCAACTGTCCGAACCACTGACGTGCTTCCGGCTTTCTCTTCAAAAAGTCTTGAGCTGTCAACCGGTGAGGGGATGTCTTGGAGTTTCCTTGAGGGTCTTTTTATTCATTCTATTCCGCGAGAGATTTATTTGCTTTTCAAAACAAGACCGCATTCCGTTTGCGGTTCATTGAGTCCGCATTTATCATTTCCTGCTTTCGAACAACACTGGTTGATCTCAAAAATAATGATGGAATTTTAATTTAGGTTAACAAGTTTTATCTGTCGGATAATATCGGCTGCTAAACACTCGAGGCGGGCAGGCGGCCAGGGTCGCAGTGAGTAAACGTGACCTAATTCTCATTGCTTCATTACATATAAAATAATTTTCATAACTCGGACTTTTCACTAGGTAATTAATTTTCATTTCTAGCAGAACATTTGACAAGGTTGATGATATAATTTTGCCGTAGGTACCTTGAGAATCTTAATTCTTGGGCTTTATTATTTTGGCAATGAGACTATAAACCAACGTCGACTCTTCATTTAACAGAAAAATTTAAACAAAATATAATTTTAATAAATTGACCAATGACCAGAAATTAGTGGACTTCCTTATGATCTCTCACACCCGTCTTTTTATAGCCACAATTATTATAATTTATTATGATTATTATATTTCTTTATCACCTTTTAGACGGAAAACTTTGTAGCAAACGTTTTTAAATACGTAGGTAGGTACAAAATTGGCGACCAAAATGTTTGTTTGCACCATACATTGAATCATTCTAATTTAAACTTAGCTACATAAGATTGAATCATTTGGGATACATTCATCGCGCTCATAAAGCAACGTAATGTAGGTACTTCTTACACCTTGAATATTTCAATTCACAATTGGTTCCAAAATAACGCTTACTTACTTCATTGCCATAAACTTGAATTGTAGGTATACAATACCCATGTTTCATAAATTTACGTAAAAACATAATATTCTTATATTTTATTAGAGGAAGAAGATGAAGAAATCAAGGAGAATGTGCAGTAGAAAAATACTTGATTCTAATATGTAGGTACCTTTATCACTCAGTAAATACAGGCGTATTAAAACGTGCAAGGAATTTAACCGGTAAGATCATCTTAAAGGTTTTGAATAATAATTTAGAGGTAAATTATCATAAAAAAGCGTAATCGCGAATTTGAAGTCAATACCTTGATAGTAATATACTTGTAGAGGCTCTACGAAGGCTCTACGCCATAACTAAATTATGATTAATAGTTATCAACAGTGGCTTAATACTAAATTTTTTGTCATAAATTTACGATGCGTAATATTATTATGAATGGCATACTGCCATAAGTGCGATGATGAATTTGAAATTAAAACAAATTAGATGCCTAATTGACAGATAACGGAAATGTAGTATTTTTCAGACAGATGAATTATCTGTATCTTAAAAAATAACATTAAAATACCAATCAGTAAAGCATACAGCGAAGAAAACGTTTCTTCAGGCACTCGTGGGCGGCACTATTCACAGCAAGGTCAGGCGATATTATATTACACCGTAACAACCAGCTCTAACTGACCTTCCACATTTCTTCTCTTCTCCCTTACATCATCCAGTTTGAGTGGTTTTAAGGGGGGAGTAGGAGGTCTATCAATATTGGTCGGGGTGGTATCGCCATGGCTGTATGTGCCGACCCACGCTATCGACACCCGCGTCATTTTCAGCGGATAAACAGACGCTTTTTGTCGGCATTTCACGTTTTTTTTATTGGTCACATCAAACGATGTTTACTTATCTTTGAGTGATGGAAACTGTTATACTTGTTACCTAATCAAAACATGTTTAGATACTGATTATTCTAGAATCATAGGGTTTGTGATAAATATATTTTTATGATAAAAATGTACACTTACCGCGCTTTATGTTAAATATTCACTACTAAACCATCATCAAAATCATCAGCAGCAGCTTATCAGTCCACTGCTGGACATAGACCTCCCCCAGTGAGTGCCATTGTACCCTGTCTTCAGCTCGACGCATCCAGCTTCTACCAGTATGATTTCGTAGATCCTCACTCAATTTTGCCGGAGTGTGTCCTACACTACGTCCTTCACCCTTAAATATCTATTTTTCGTAGATATTACCATAGTTATCAATCCTAGATGCCCATGAATTTACACAGTAGCCACGAAATACTACAAAACAGAAATAACTCTTCATGATTCATCTTTAGTCATACATAATATTAGTTAGAAATAATCTTAACACGGTAATTACAGGATCATAATATTAGGTACAGACAGAATTGGCCCCTGCACAAGCACAATCATAAAATCGGTCATGAAAGTCACGTCAAACAGAACAATTATGTTTCCGCTTCGAATAAAATTACCAAACTGCACCTTGGTCCATTATTTCATCCTCATCATCAGCCTATAGCAGTCCACTGCTGGACATAGGCTTCCCCTAATGAGCGCCATTGCGCCCTATCCTGAACTCGCTTCTACCAGCAGCCTTTCGCAGATCATCACTCAACCCGGCTGGAAGGCGTCCTACACTACGTTTGCCGACCCGCGGTCTCCACTCAAGCACTCGTTTACCCCAACGGTTATCGGTTCTTCGGCAGATATTGGTGCATTATTTAGTTTAATATTATTATAGCGACCTATATTCCCATAATGAGACAAATGTTGTACCCACCACCTCCTACGTCTGAGACGAGCCTTCGCCCACTATACTACATAAACTATACACAAATATTACGGCTATAAGTTTTTTTTTTATAAAAACTATTGTATTTCATTCAAAATATAACGTTTGGCTGTAGCTTCTAAATCTAAACGATATTTTTCTCTCCAAGGGTAGTTTTTACGGCAAAACTTTTGTAATGGAGAAAGGAGAAGTCTTTGTCCTAGGAGTGGACTTACAGCGGAAGAAGAAGGTTTTGGAACACCAATTCTAATGGGAATATGACATTCCAATGGTTAGAATTCCTACGGTGCTGTATGGATATTTGCAGCCGTGAATCCCAGTAAATGAGAGTTTGTTTAGATGGATGGATGTTTGTTACTCTTTCATGCCGGAACGAATGAGTATAGATTAAATTTGAAACGTAAAACAAAACAACCTAAAACCAGGATTAGCACATAGGCAAGTCGTACTTTTCTCCCTATAGCTAGTATCAAAATTAAAACAAGGTTCCTAAAGCATTATGCTTATCATCATATCATATCATCGTGTGTGTGTGTGTGTGTGTGTGTGTGTGTGTGTGTGTGTGAGAGAGAGAGAGAGAGTATGTTTGTGTTCGCTTCACTCCGTAACGGCTTGATTTTTGGATTTGGATAAAAACTAGGAATGTACATAGTTTGAAACCTGGATACCTGGTTTGAAACATAGGATACTGTTTTGTTTACCCCGGTACCACGCGAGCGAAGCCGCGGGTGGAAGCTAGTAATGAAAATAAAACTTTAGGTACCTACCGAATGTAATATTGAGTACAAATTTTAACTAAATATTTCATCGATCTTTAGGTACCTATCGAATGTAATATTTAGTACAAATTTTAACTAAATATTGCATTTGGTTAAGGCTTGTGTTTTGTAAGAAAGTCATCAACTTCTTATTCTGAACGTATCCGCGAGCAAAGCAGCGAGGACCGAGGCTAGCGGTAAGAGGCAGTTGCCGTTGCTTTTGTATGTACAGGAAGATGGATCGACTTTCTAAAATTACCCCTTTAGGGATTCTGTCATCGTTATTCTCAATAATACGCGCGTATACTCCCGATGCCAAGACACAAACATCGTTGCAAATGTTTCGAGATTCTAGCGATGGTCGACTGTTGATAAACAAATTCTGATATATCCTAAAATGCGATTTATAAGCGTCATTATAATGATATGTAGTTCGGTCGCGTATGAATATTATTCCTACCATAAAATACCCTTTTCCCATGTCTTTCTTGTAGGTAAGTCTGATTAGGCCAAGAAGAGGGGTGTACAGGGTTCCAACCTCCATCTTCAGAACCCAAGCCAACCTCACCTTCACGTGGTGCTCCCTGATAAACAACGAACGAGGCTCTGGCGGCCGGCTGATTGTAGCATAGCTTAGCCGACATCGACACAGCTAAATCCCCTGGCCACCGACTATCAGCGGCAGCAGTATCGGTGGTGCGAGAGGCTGTGACTCTGCGATCCCCAACCCGCATGCCCAGCGTGGGGATTATGGGTATATCCCCCTTTATTAGGGAAGGCCTATGTCCAGCAGTGGACTGAGATAGGATGGTGTGGTGTGGTGAGGCCAAGAGGATGGTAAAGGTGCTGAAAGCCTACTCCATCAATATGCCACTATACTACTTACAGCATCTCGGTTAGTGAGTAAATAAATAAATAAATAAATAAATAAATAAACCTGGACGTCATCACACAGCAACATGTAGCCCCAAACTAAGCAGAGCTTGTTTTATGGGAAAAGTAAAAGTTACCACTTGGTTTAATCATCGGCAACAAGAACAACACTATCCTATATCAGTCTACGCAGGATATAGGTCTCCCTTAATAAGAAGGGGGAAATGTCTATAATCCCCACGTTGGACATGCGGGTTGGGGATCGCAGGGCAAAGCTTCTCGCACGCCGACGTTGTTGCCCGTTGGCGACCAGGGGATATAGCTGTGCCGGTTTTAGGCTGCGCTATGCCGTAATCAGCCGGCCGCCAGAGCCCCATTTGTTAGTTAGCAGGGTTGTAGCACGAGCAGGTGAGGTTGGCTTAGGCTTCGATGAACCTTTTTAATCTTTTTACTCATGAAACTAACGTGAATTAACTCATTCATATTGAAACTTAAACTTAAAACTGCTTTTACTAGAAAAATGTTATTACTCTGTTGAAGAATATCTTTCCGACAAATGTTCATCCTGTGACATTTAAATTTGCATGATAATTAAGTATAACTATACTTACACTTCACTTATACTTATACTTTCACTTATTCAACTGAATAAGTGGGTATTGACATTGACATTAATTTTTTTATTTGTATTTTCCTCTCATTATTTTATTTTAATTTAACATAACCTTTATTGACTTGATTACTAATTTTATTTTATTTCATTACGTAATTACATAATTTTTAGTATCTTTTATTGTGTTGTTGACCAATGATAAATATAATTTTTTATTAGCATTATATTATGTAAAAATAGGCTCAGACAATATTGCAATACCCTAACAGGGTGCATGTCTAAACTATTAAGCTACCTACTATCTAAGCTTTGATAATTTGTACATGTAAGCAAATAAATAAATATGAAATATGAAAACGGGAATTTTCACGTACCGTTACACCCTTTAATCTTTTCTATATGCAAATGCCTTATTAGTTTTTAAAGAATAAAGCAATAAAAAACCTAAAAGTACAGTAGGTAGGTACTTTTAATGATTTCGTTACAACTTTGAATTATTGTTTCATGCTTGAAGAAAGAGAATTGAAACGCATTATTAGGATTTATCGCTCGCACATATTCTGAGACGTTTATTGACACTAAAATGTGCAGTTAGGAAGCATAGGAAGTTATTGTGGTGTCTCCTTCCAGATTTAGAAAAGCATACAAAGTTGTATCCAAAGAGCCTATCAAAATATCGTTTTTGCTCACCAAAATAACGCATACAATTTTATAAATCTCTGTAATAATGAATTAACCTACATTAATTATTATATAATAATTGTAGGATTTGCTGAGAAGAATAGAAAGAAACTGACGTTTTCGTTCAACCCTTCGTCTCCTTAATGAAGAACTTATAGACTGTACTAGATTAACAAGCAAACTACCAGTCAACAATGATGCTTTAAATTAAATTAAAGATTATGAAACATTTACACATTAATAACTAAAAAATAACATGTTCACCATCTTGAGCCGTCCGTGATATTGGATTTAGAGTAGACATTTTATTTTTCGTATTCTTCTCAGTAAACCCTTTCATTTGATACCCATATCATGGGAGTGCATTAAAAATAACTAGTCCGCCATCTTGGGTACTCCGCCATGTTTGATTTAGAATGACGTCCCATAGCTTAACATGCATTGTCATCCAAACTTAACGTGTGTACAAAATTTCAACTCAATCGGTTGAAGATATCTGCTTCAAAATTGAGTTGCAAGATTCCACACATACATAGTTACAATGCAAGTTAAAGAAAAGCTTTTAAAAAAATAAGAGAACGTAGTACTAAAACATACGTCATAGCCACACTCTAAAATACATTCTTCAGACATAGATATCGGGTTACACCTATTTGCAGATAATATAAACAGTCGATCCATAGCGGCGAGCGAACTACTTAGCTAACCGGTTGTACATAAATCCATATACCTATGTAAAACAATGTCATGTCACCATTTATCACTCAAGAACGGCTGGACCGATTTTCATGATCTTTGATTTTTGTGGCTTCGCTCCGGATAGCAGAATACATATAAAAACATCGGAAACATTCACGAAAAAATTGAGGAAAATAAAAATTTAATGTATGCGAATATGACGAAAATTAATCTTCCCATACATTTAGTATGGAACGGCTTTTTCAGGATATCTCGAGAACGAATTGAGTGATTTTGATGAATTTATTTTTAAATGGGAATGGGAACGGGAGCGCGATCAGGGGTGAGAGTAAGAGTTTATTTATTTATTTATTTATTAATAGGAACGCCAACAGCATAAATATCAATACATTGTAGGGTTACACTGATAAAAGTTTTCATTCTGATATATAGAAACCAATTACAGACGGACACAGCATTCATAATAATAATAATAACGAAGAAGTTATTATTATTATGAATGCTGTTGATAAGCTTTTGCGCTTTAGTTCGTAGTATCTTCATAAAAAACAAATTTTATTCAGATAATAATTTAAACAACATTTATTGATTCTGAGACTATACGTCGTATACCGGGTCAACTAGTTTTTACATATAAAGCAGTTTCTAAAATTGTATTGGCTGTTGCTATCAGTTCGCGTGCAACGATTCAATTATAATTAGATTTATTTCCGTAAATAATAGTTGTTCGCAGAAACAGCGAGCTCGATGCCAAAACTTTGGTTTTCGTTTTGGTAAACTATGTTTAGCATCACTATAAAATGAAGCAAGAAAATAAATTAAAACTGATTGTATAATTTTCATCATATTTTAAAGAAATAGTTTAAACAGTTGTCCAAACTCTCAGGACTACCTAAAAACACCTACACCAGACTTGGCTCATACATTAATAACAAGAAGAAGAAGTTAACCTATTCATCACTCATCACTAAATACAAGCTCTGCTTGGTTTGGGGCTACATGTGCTGTGTTTGTATGACCTGCAAAAATTTGTTTCGGTTCTGGTGGTTTTCTATGTATGATATTTATTTATAAAAAATGTATCATTGTGGTACCTATATCAATTATGTGGTTCCCATAATATAACTGGTTTTCTCGATACAGGCTTAGCCTAATGAGGAAACCGACAATAACACTTCATCTAAATACCTGTTGTAATAAATTATGTTGTTCTATGAATTACGGATTACCTACCATTCTTTACTTGCATGTTTAAATATGAAATCAATGTGCATTATATTAACACGTGTCGAATATTATGAGAAAACAATGATTACCATTTTCTAATAGGAAATTATCTAACCACTTAGCTACTTCCACTTAGTTTATTGATAACAATAAGAATCCAAGTTTACCTGCCTACACACTTGCGTATTTCTTACTACTTTAAATATTAATTTATTAACTTTTAACTACCTACTTATATTACTTAAATAGAGGCGATTAATTGTGAAATGTGAAATTTTTGTCCCTCTTTCACGCCAAAACTCCTGAACAGAATGAAGCTAAAAGCTAAAAGAAGCTAAAAGTTTGCACATAATGCAGTTCTAGACCTGGAATACAGAACCTGGTTAATTTTATCCGGGTACCACGCGGGCGAAGCCGTGGATAGAAGTTAGTTTGGAATAATAAGCTTCGATATATAAGTAATTCCATGACTGCCGACGGGCAGCAGCGTCGGTTGTGCGAGTAGCTGTGCACTGCGATCCCCAACCCGCATGCCCAGCGTGGGAATTATGGGCATATCCCCTTTATTAGGGGAGGCCTATGTCCAGCTGTAGACTGATATAGGCTGGTGTGTGATATATAGTCGGGTGTACAGGGTTCAACCGCTACCTTCAGAACTCAAGCTAACCCCACCTACCCGTGGTGCACCCTGCTACCTGCCCCTGCACTCGGCTAATTGCGGCATAGCGCAGCATAAAATAAATTGAAGCGCTCGTGGCGTTGTTTACTTCGGTATACTTAAGAGTTTTTTGTATAGTTTATAGGCTTACATTTGACCGCCATCTCACCTGTTGGTAAGTGAAGATGCGGTCGACCATGTAGCACGGTTGCCTAGAATGTCTCTACGCTTGAAGACCCCTTAGTTATAGCGATTGGGAGATCACCTTGGTTAAGGACCACTCCGGCTGGTCATTACTTGGATGGGTGACCGTTTTGTGACATTTAGATTTGAACGCTTCCGTGCTTCGGAAGGCACGTTAAGAAGTTGGTCCCGGCTTTTCAGTCGTTAAGCCATGTGGTCACTAGCTCATACAAAGAAGGAAGGAAGGAAGCGCAGCATAACACCGGCACAGCTAAATTCCCTAACCGCCGATGGGCAGTAGCGTCGGCGGTGTGAGAAGCTATGCGCTGTGTTAAGGGAGGCCTATGTCCAGCAGTGGACTGATATAGGCTGGTGTTGTTGTTTTGCTGTCTATATTTGTTTACAAGAAGCAATGCGATAAGACCGCCGATTGTACCTACTTTACTTTTTTATTTCTCTGTTCTTGTAATTTATATTTTTAATACTGTTGTGTGCAATAAAGGGTATTTACTATCTGTACTTTCTTACTATCTATCATTCCATATTTCTCAATCAGAATAATCAATAACACTCATCTCAAAAACTAAAATATCTAATAAAGCATACCAACGGCTGTTGAGGCGTGTAAGCTAATGATCTGTGTGATGTAGTGCAATATGAACCACAATGAGTGATGCCAGTCTTATATCATAATGATAGTCCTATATCATTGAGCGCTAAGCTCTGTTTGGCTCATACGATATCAATTAGTTCACCTTGAACTAGAAAAGTCAATACTGGGATCATATTGGAGTTTTTTTTATCTCTAACTTTTTATTAGAATATCGAAAAACGAATGAGTTTTTATGGCAAAGTTTAGTTATGTCAAAATAATTTGTCGACCAAAGTGTGTTTATCAAGAATCTCAAAGTTTTCCTCGCATGTTTATTAAAAATAATGAAGAGATAATGTCAAAGTTATTTTTTGTTGTCCTACAAGTAATATTGGGTTTCAATAAATTCATTCTTGAAACTTGCATTACTAAATTCATTTTATATAGGTATATAAAATGAAATAATACCGACCAACATACTAAAGGTGGAATATAGTGATGTATTAAAAAATAGAGAAAGAGAGAGATGAAAATTTTGTCTTATTGTCCAATGTAAATCGACGACCTTTGTGGCGCAGTGGGTTAAGGCCCACCTGAGACACAGAAGGTTGCAGGTTCGCACAGTGCACATTCGGTCCATTCAAGAAGTTGATTTTGGTTATTTACTTTACTGTACCCATATTATTTTTTCGTGAAATTTTTAATTTTTCTTTTTTTTCCACAAATTTAAACAAGATATTACTATCTCTTTTTTGTGTATTAGCACACGTATCCACTTTTATCAAATATGTATGTATTTACAAAAGAAATTATACATGTACCAGTCAGTGGTTCCTAATAAACTAGCTCTGCTTAATATTACCACTTACCACCACTACCACTTATTATATTAACGGGATATTTACCATGATTTGTGAGTTCTGTTGTTTCCCGATATTTCGACGCAGTTAACGGGAGGAACTCAGCTCAGAAGCTCTGCTTAGTTTGGGGCTAGGTAATATGTGCTAATGTCCTGCATTTATTTATTTATCTACCAAATAATCTGTGGTCTTATAATAAACATTCGGTCGGTACTAGATACCTTATGACTTTTATAAATTATTTTTGAACTGAAGAGTAATTCTGAAGGTAATTCATACCATGGTAATTCCGAAGGCCATGGCCACTGTATCACCTACACGCTAGCAACAAAGGAAACGAACATCATCATCGGAAGTCGCTTCCAAGTCTTATCTCCATCTGTTTATAGTCGAGCTATTTCGAGGCACTTGAAAGCGCGCCAAAATTCGATAAAACGTGATTTTTCAGGGTGAAGCACGTGGGATGGATGACGGCACGACCAGACAACACGAATACCTATCTGAGCAAATGGCAGAGTAAAATTTATATATAGTTCGTCAGTTTATTAATTGTTAATTTTACTATAAAGTTCGAAAGGTATGTGCTAGGTTAGTGTTCCGATAAAAAAAGCGACCTGTCACGTGGAATGCTAGCTGCTTGCAAAAAGTGGGCATGTATCGAACGTAATGGTTGGACTTGCCTCTGACTACCCCCTTGATTACCCCCCAATAGATTTGCGTACTGAGCAATATCTGAAGTTATCCATAATGGGGAAATGATCATCTTGGTCGTGAAGATTTAATTTTAGTAAATATGGTAGGACTTAAAATTGACTAAATATTTACCTTATTTATAATATTTTTGTACTCGCATTATGTTCTGGCAAATAAATAATTGATTTGATTTGTTTTTGTGCCTAACTTCTTTACACCGGTACGGCTGGATAGATATGAATAAAATTTGGAATGGGTATACCTTTTACACAAAATGAAATCCATAAAAACATAGGCTATTTTTCACCCGGAAAGGCAAAAGCTATATAATAATGATACAATGATACATGATTACTAATATTCACCACAAGCTGATAATTAGTTTCTAAAGTAAGCCGACATTTGAGAGATATTATAGGTTATTCAATATGAAAGATATTATAGGATTTACAATAACAAAACTATTCACCATTTAGGGAAGAGTAGCCGGGCTTGCACCACGCCGGGGTTACGAACTTGTGATCTTCACTAATCGTGCGCTACTGCTTTGTGTAGGTACTATGGTATTGCCTAATGTAAACATAATGGCGGATGGAAATGCGCTCATTCAAGTGCACACGTCACGCGTGATGTGCAACAGAAGGAATGTCTGCTGGTTTTGATTAAGATTTCCATTTCAGTGATTATACAACGAGCGGAAATTTTAGCTTAAATTGTACGAATTTTTCAAAAATAAACCGTTTTTCTATTCCCACTGGAGTAAGTAGTTACAATAATGATAGTGGTGGTTCTGACAAAGAATAAAGGCTTCTCAATTTCCTCCAGTGGATGTAGCAAGAAGCGATAAACGGATCAAATAAGAGAAAAGCTATTTATATTTATTCAACACCAATACATAATGCAATCGCTAGTCCTCCAGCCAATCGTGGTGATTAGATCATAAACTCTAACACAAAATAGTTCTTGCCCATGGTCCTCTTGGTCAGTTTACCTGGATAGGCTATGGAACTTGCAGTGACATAGGCCCACTTCAAATTCCACATGCATGGACAAAAAATGCTTGAAAACTCCTGGGATCGTGACTGACTTTAACATCATCATCTACATTATTATCAGTCTATAGCAAGTCACTGCTGGGCATAGACCTCCCATTATGAGCACCATTGCGCCTTGTTTTCAGCTTAACACAGCGACGATCCGGCATTCTACTCTACGTTTTACGTTTATCACACTGGTTGTGGGTTCTTTGGCAGATATGGCCAGCCCACTGCCACTTCAGCTAGCTAGTTCTTCAGCAATATGCCAACTTTAGTTCTCTGTTAGATAGTTTTGTTACGGATTCTGTCCTTCATGAGAGACTCCGAGCATTTCTCGTTCGACAAGAACAAGAAAAAATATTCAAGCAAAATGGATCTGATTCGTTTTATAAGTACTCTCAAATGCTTATTATTAGTAAACAGTGCTTCTGTGTCGAGGCTATCTGTCAATAATGGCGCCAACCTTGAATCGTCTCCTCGAAAATAAATATAAATCAAAGGAAAATGCTAAAAGCCACAAAAAACATAAAAAAACGAAGAGCTTAGTATATAAATATACGTCCAAGCAATGCCACAACAAAATTAATCAAAAGTTTATAATTTATATTCGCTGATTTTTACAAGGAGACAACATCAAAAACTTCACTCATACAATGCGCTCGTGGTGTGGCTTAACTACTTCGATGTTCCTGGCACATCATCTTGGCTAAGCAATACTCCATCTGTTCACAATTTCGATGGGGGACCGTTTAGTGGCAAGAAAATCTGAGCGCATCCTTTCTTCGGAAATCACATCAGATGGCCCATGGCCCACTTGATGTTAAGTGGTAACCATTACCTATCACAAAGCACTGCATCGTGGAATGTGCCCCACGATGCAACGCTCTGCGTCCATCAACTTGACGCATGAAGGTGATATACCTGTAATTTCACTGGCACTCACAATAAACAAACCAAAGCACAGTAAATAGCACAGTGCTGCTTAATGGCAGAATTAGGCGTGATGGTGGTACTTCCTTGAACGAGCCCTTCAAAAAGAGTTCTACTACTTAGCACTAAGATCACAGAAGTCCTGGCATTTCAGTCATTATCATTAAGCCATGTCGGACACATTTGGGCCACTTTAAAACTCCGTTATCCGAGTAGGCTATACCAGTTCATTCTCATACGAATGCTCATAAGCTTCTTAGTTGAAGGAAGGAACAAATGGAGATTGTATTTAATTTACTACTTACTAAATAACTTGCATTTTTATCATTACCTAGGTCATCCAGAAAGACCCTTATATGAACGTATAAATATTATTATGAGTCAACGTCTTACTAGTATTAAATAATGTGTGTGATCCGGCGTAGCCTAGTGGGATGGACCTCGACATCCAGAGGTGATGGCTTCACCAATTGATTTTTCTTTTCTAAAAATGTATATGCACTTTACCACGTGTTTAAAATGGTGAAAGAAAGTATCGTGATTATCAGCAGATCCCCACGTATAGACCATGACCCATTTTCCCGTGGGTAAGACCGAATAGGCTGAGAGGGTGGTATAGGTGCAGGGCAAGCCTACTCCATCTAATCATGTGCCAGGCAGTGAGTAAATATTATCACTTGATGCTGCATAAATCATCTAGAACATGATGCAAAGTTTTGAATAGTTTTAAGACATTTTCTTTGCCTTATTGATAGAGAAATATGAAGGGCCGGCTGAGGTGGTATATTTTATTAACTATTTTTATTTATATTAGTTGGAAAACCAACAGTAACGACTTAAAACCTCAATAATACTATAAATACAACTATTAACTATTTATAAGTTATCGCAGATCGAAACTGACAAAATATTATCTACTTGTAAATGGAGAAAATATACGCATATTTTAAAGGGACTACGAATAAAAAACAGCTTATGCTTAGAGAAGAAAAACTAAATAAACAGAATCACAAAAAAAGTTTATGGACGCAGGCCAAGCCAGCGACTTGATAGGATCCTAGGCTTCTTCTTCTTGTTCTTCGAATAAACCAACTCTGGTCTGGAAATGAGTTGTCACTTTTTATTTTGACATATCAATTATAATTTTGGTCTTTTTAATGAAACAAATAGGTTGTTTGTAAATCTTAAATTCATAACAGACATGATATCTGTTTTTTGTAAATAGCTACGAAGTTATTATTTAGTTTTATATCTCGTTGTAACTGATATATGGCGAAAACTTTACGATTGATAATTCTTGCCAATATTGCAACATTTACAATGTGTTCCTTTAACATTAACAATGTTGACGATTACAATAAAATTAATTTATGTATCTTGTCACTGCCTTCAGAAGCGTAACAGTTAATAGTGGTTATCTGGCAGTGTAACAATGTATAGAAGTTATACTGTGGCAAAAAAAAATTTTACGTTATTTATGTACCTAGTTTAGTTAGCACGCCAACCTTGTTTTATACCAGGAAAGGTTGACTGGCAGAAAATGCTTTTAAAACAAAAAGAATTGTACTTGTAATTGTACTTTTGTACAGTTATTTTTGTTTTTGATAAATAAAACAACAAATGTACGCAATATTATTCTATTTTTAATTGAAAACGCATAATTAATCATAATTAATTTCATTTATTAAGTCTACATTTAACCACAGTTTGTATTTGTATTTGTAGTGGACTGGATAAGTTTTCTGTTTCACTATAGGTATAAAAATTATCTTCATATTTTTTCCTCAAATCATTTTGAACCATTGCTAAAAAAAAGAAAAATAACGTCTTCAGCACCCGTATCCAACTTTTAAGTTTGTTTTAAATAATCTGGAAAATTATTCATTACCTAAATATAAATAAATATTCGAGTGAATCACTTATCTAAGAATTCCTACACGAGTCAGGGCTACGAACTTGAAATTCTCAGGTAGAGACAACGTTCTTTCTGACGTTCGAGTAGAGTACCTAAATAAAGTAATAACAATTTATTTCAGAACCGTAAGGTATTTATTTTCCTTTAAAACAAATAAAAAGGTATCCATAAAATATTTTGGAATAACTTTAAAAAAAATATCTACTGAACATCTCTATCTTAAAAGGGCAGTTTAGTTATTTTACCAGATCTTGTAACTGAAATCGTAAACGTAGACAGAACTATTAAAATACAAAATATACAGCTTTAATTCAAATCCGGGTTTAACGAAAGAACGTAAACTGGTGAAACATGAACAAAATATAAATGTTTATCGAATGGCTTGGGCGGGCGGGAGCGGGGAAGGCAGGCGGCTCGCGAGGCCCGAGCCCGCCCGCGGCCAGTGCGCGCCCGCCCCGGTCCGACACTCGACGTCGGCTCGTCAACGAAACCACACTGCTAATATATACGACCATTATTTAATCGGTAAGATATCGGCCAGTGTTCCCAAAAACAACGAAGAGTTGCAAGGGTTGGCCTAGTGTCACAGCGTTTGCACCCCGTGAGTCCCAGTGACACGTCCAAGTGTAGCCGTCCCACTCTAAAGTTGCGCAATTGTATCGCCATCTCACTCGTTCTCGGTTTCGTCTACGATCTTGCCGACACTCTCGTGAGTTATTGTTCAGATAAGCGGTGATCATTAACGGGTAACAATAGTACAGCAGCACGTAAGTCAAACTTATATTATTTAAACCAAACTTACAAAAATGTTTTTGTGAAACCAATATGAAATGTTTAGAACCTTCCGAAGCACAATTAATGGCTGCCCAATTACTATAGCTTATCTAGATTTTGTGTAAACCTACAAACCTCTTATAAACTACGTGAAAAGTTAACTTGCTACTTTTTTGTCTCCGTAGCCTAAATGGAAGATTTAATCAAAGTTATCTTACTAAGCAAATAAATGTTTTATGTTCCTATTTTCCAATTTATTAACATATAGTTTTGCTATATGACTGAACTGTACAACTACATTATGTTAGATTTAGTATTATTTAAGCCGTTGTAAATAAAAAATAATAGGTATGCTTGATTTTTTTTTGAAACTTTAAACAGCATTTACTTGTTTAAAGTTTAATGTATATTTCTGAAAATTATGAATATTTTTTTAACGTAGGTATAATGCAAAATTTGTGTAAATACTTCGTAGATGTGGTAGTGTGATAGATATGTTATGGGGTTGATCTATGGGCCGGGGTCGTAGACGCCACACCTGCGCGCGACAATACGCTCGAGATCCGGGAATGCTGTGAATCCGATCCGAGGCGCGTCCTATTTCTGGCCACTCTCATCCCGCGCCAAATTTGCAATCCCGCCAAATCGACGCGCCTTCAAGTATTTTTGTAACAGTTTCACAATGGACCAGTATTTTTTCTAGTTATCCGATGCACAAATCTTACGGGTAGCCTAACCTTCTAACCATTCCAGAAGCGATAGTTGTCTAACATTTTTATACTCGTGCATCCCAAACATAATTGACATTGGCCTCCAATCTTGGCCTACTTTGTAAACAAAGGTTGTTTTATTAATTAACTATCTAACTGTAATTAATTGTAGTTGATGCCAATAATTGAATGCCAGCAGCAGTCATCAATCTGCTGTGATTGATTTCTGAACACTTTGACTCGACTTGGTACATACTTCGAAAAAGATATATGATAAGAATTTTCTTTTCAAATCAACTAAATTTTCTTTCAAATAGGCATTACATCTTCATAAAACAGAAAACTATAGATTTGCTTAGATTAACTACTGCAATATTAAATTGGTTCTGAAATACAAGAACATCCCAAATGTGAAAAAACGGAATAAGAAAGCCAAAAAGAAAAATGCGTAAACTTCTGATTATGAAAAGCGTACATCAAATAAATAAACCACATAAATTTTCAAATTTCTGAAACTTGAGATAACGAATAAAACAATAACTTTTAAGCTTCTTTTAAGCTCAAGTAGTTTCAGAATGGCGCCAGATACATTGGAATAACATGCCTAACATAAGACATGCAGACAGTTTTCGCTTCACATTGAGTGTTGAATCTCGAGAGATAGGTACATTGAAAGATTACATACTAAAGCATTGCTCCAACCACTATCTACAGTACAGACATAACCGAATGCTATGATTAATGGCGTTGGTGGTTCACTGAAACCTAGTGACGCAAAATATACACGCTACGAGAACAGAAAATATGACAAAAGATACATACATTACTTTAGTTTACTTTATATGCATTTAGATCCCAGCGCTACGGTGCTGTATGAAAGGCACTTTAAGTTCTTCGTTGTATTTCAGTAAAATCGGAAATATATTCCTTATTCCGGGTCCTTCTTTTTTCGTATTAATGATAAACACGAATGTATAAAGCGCAATGTTCATGTTCATAGTTATTGTCTCGCGAAGGTCCCTTCTTCGGTTTGGTGTTGCAAAAGTTTATTTAAAAAAATTAAGAGAACCGTTCACAAAATAATGTGGATTAAATCCACCCTAAAAGTAATTATAAATTAACATTTGTCAGTTCTTTTTGTCACAGCTGTGTTTGTGAATTGGTTAACTAGTGCTCCATAAATATGGAAATTTGTGTCATAAACCCCCATTAGTTTGTCATAGCATACTCGAACTGAGCCACAGATTTTATAACAGTCACTATACTGCGGCTTACATAATTAGAAATTGCGGCAGGCCGCTGACTTATCCACGAAGCTCGTAACAAGGTCGACGAAAACTCGAAAATAGCCGAGCAATGAACATAGATCTGTAAAAACAGTTTTCAAGTTTTCCCGACATCGGCTGCGTTGGCGTGGCTCCAACTCCGCGGCCATTCGACACTACGCCAGCCAGCCACAGCCTGGCTATTTGCAGCGCTGCTGCTAACTCTTTAATACGTCATTGCTCTATTTACGAGGGACGGGCACGCTATTGTACTCAATTATGTCACCTGGATGTTTGTTTGAAACACGCTGTTCTTCATTCTCAAGGTTAATGTTAGATGCATTGACAGTCAAGATGGATTACGTCATTATTGATTGATGATTTTTGTTGCAGAAAACGAGCACGACATAAGCCGCCAAAATGTTTAAAAATCACTTAGAGATGATTGGCAGAAACGAGACGGCATCGAAGAAAGCCAGATTCTGGCAATCCTTCGTCCGTTCTCTAAAAGGTAAAACATAGATACACACACACCATACCAAACCAAATGGAACTTTACTTGCTCTTCGTTTTTATAACATGATAAAATGACAGGATCGGATGACATCAGAGCCGAGGAGAGGTACAGGCCTTCCCGCCGCAGCGTGTTCCCCGAGGTCCTGTCCACATACCCCTACAGCAAATCCATCTACGATGACCCCATCGGCGCCGCAGAGAGGATCAGCGTGCCCGGCTACCGTTACCTGCCAGTGCACCGCGAGACCTACGGCTACTCTCCCCGCGCCATCTACGCGCACAACTACCCTAGCTCCCTCGACCGGTACAGGCCAGGTCAGTCAACGAAACAACAACACCGGCTGTAACCACAATTTATGTTACACAAGATAGGAAAATAAGTAAAGATTTTCACCGTGAGAACCGGTACTCATTATTTAGCAGTAACGAGTAAAATCTTGTAATAAAATCGCGATTAATGGTCGTTATTTTGAGTTAATTTAATTTACACTTTTTTTTATCTCTGCTACTACTAGTTGTTTTTGTAAAGTTTATGGAATCCTTTTTTCACTTAGTGTCTTGCAGTTGTGGTTACATCCTCAAAACACGCGCTACACTAACTCATTTTGCCAATCAGCAACTATCTTTCTACACGCAACAATTAATTAAACTAAAATAGACTTAACTGCAGACAGATGGAAGAGCAAGTCGGTTATTGATTGGCAAGTGCATCACTCGCAGCTGTAGTTTGGCAATCAACACGGTAACCTTTGACCATCGCAGTCAAATAGAGAAGTTTTCACTTCTTTTATTGTTTGGATTTGGAGAGATACTATATTGTAAATATAGTCACTGATACTTTTATTTAGCGAAAGATTAACATCATCTGTACAAAGATTGTGACGCAGTTTTGTGCTTTGTTTTTACTAAATAACAAAGGTAGAAACCACAGAGACAATCTACAAGACATGGTCACATTACTAAAATCAACCCCAAAATCACAAGAAAATTTCGATTGTTTCAGCGCAAAGAAAGAGCTACGGTGCAGTGTAAATTAACATTCACAACATATTTTGACACCATTTACTGTATTTTCATTTCTAGATTCACAACCGAGGATTTTTTTAAACATCTAAATGTATAAAACAATCTTTTTCATGTTATTCGAAGACGATAAACATAGTATTATACCTACAAGCGGGTTAAACTGCTGCGTAATTTTCTATTTATTTGTATTGAAGAATTTTTTAATGAATAAATAAATTAAAATCATTTGGAGTTAAGCCTGTCTATAGCTAGGAGATTGAGTTAGTTGAATCGATTTAGCATTACATGGAGTTACATGTTCACAGGCGATCATTGAAATCGTCATCGTGTCGATCAAACGTGTCTTTGTCTTTGTTCAATGTTCAATGTCCTTGTTTTCATCGTATACCATCTCTGCACATATGTATAACGAGTTACATGGTTAAAATGTATTAATAAAAAACGTTCGTCCCGTACGTTTCGTATAAGTGCTACTTATAAAAAGCTTTCTTCGATTCTATGTGACAAAACCATTACTGAATGCGCGGCTGATATTATAGATGTATTATTGCTTGTGCTAGTATAAATTATACTAAACGCATGTATAATTTCAATAACAATAGGGTATCATAATAGAAATCACCTCTTATACATAACATCACCCACACTTGTAAATCCATGAATGTTACTTCGATGTCTTCGTAATCTTTTAATCTTCTAGCATTTGCCAGGTATACCTTTTATTTAAGCCCTTGCATAAGAACATACCTATTATTAATAGAACTATCACTTTTTATATTGCTTTCAAGCTTGTCAACACAGGAATGTTTAGAGGTGAGTTCTATGAACTGTTTAGGTTTTCGTGTATTTATCCAATGCAACCTAACTTTAAAAGCTCCTTGTACCATTTTCATTGAATTACCTTGCTTATTAACGGCCTCGAAAATACTAATTCAGAATTAATTTAACGTTGTATAGTTTGTTTTTATTTACTTTCTATTGTCTTTTCTTATCTGTCTTACTTTTTTATTAATTAAAATCCTATTTAAAGGACCGAAAAATTAAAAAAAAATTAAATAAAAATACCTACAGGATTTAATGACAAATCCTGTGCGTGAGATGTGCTATATAATTGAAGACATAAATAAAGAAGATAATATCTTGAGTGATTTTTATAATCATACCACATAAACTTTCCCATCTTTATAATGTTTATTTTTCCTATAGTTTATCACGTACCGAGGCGTATCCGACGAGGCGTAGACCCCTTCGATGCCCACAAGGCGTGGCAGGAACACCTGGACAGACTGGCCGCCATCGACCGTCTGTACCCCTCTCGCTACGGTCTCTACCTGAAGGACCGTGCTTACCCCATCACCGACCTCAGCTCTCCCGTTTATGACTCCCTGAAGCTCGCACCCAAGAGCCTTAAAGGCATCGAATACGAGCCCGACAACAAGCCTCACTGGGGAACAGGTAAATACTAACTTTCTACTAGAATAAATAGGTTAAGTTACCGTATTCACTCTGTACGGAATTTACACCTGCAAGCACTATGGTCTTCTTTAGTGTCTCGGATAGACTGATTGTTCCCGTAAGAGTCGCACAGAGGGGAAACGGTACATCTGTATTCATGTTATAGGCTTAGTGCGAAATAATCGATTGTTAATTAATATATCTCAGTACGATTATCGACCAACCTATGACCTGGATTCAGGCTACAGCACACGGGACAAAATTCACCTATTAGATTCAATGCAATTTGAATCTTATTTGCGTGTCTTACTTGACGCAGTCCAATACACTTAGATTATGAACCTTAAATTTAACCTGGTTTAGTTATAGAAAGTTGATACATATATGAGCTCGTACACTTACCTAGGTATATTTTGTACTTGTATTGTTAATTGAATATTTGTTACCTACCTACCAAATTTCAAAATTTTATTCTTATTGTTACTAATTACATAATATTTTGATCGTATTGGAACCGCTCTGTATATATTAAGCCTTTCCTTATCGTTGATGTAACTTTGCGTATTTCACCTCAGTGGAATATTTAGTAACAAATCTAAATTATGTAACTTTTGTAGATATTGTACTTATTTATATCCCCTAATTTATTGATCAGTACAAAGTTTAGTTAAAACTAACACAAGGAAACTAAGTATTTTCTATTAAAATATAAAAGACCAATTCGTGTTTTGATTTAGTAGTTTAGTACCTTTCTCCGTTCAATAAGTGTTGTTTAAATTAATTACAAAAATGAATGTATGTCACCGCTGGCACCGATGCACAATCGTTGGTGTTTGATTGATCTGCGCATGAGCTGCAATGTAAATATGCAAGCAACATTCACATCAGAATGTTCACTTGTTCATATCGCCTATTCGATATCATCGTCGTAAGAACACTACACTCTACAATTGCTCTCAACTAAAGAAGATTCCCGTACAGTCGAGCTCGGTCATGGATTCTGTTCCAAATTCTTTGTGATTCTTTGAGCTTGGTATTGATTATAAGACTTGCGATGAAGGATGGGCGTCGGACGTGTTCAAAAAGGACCCATTTTTCGCGGATGCTGATAATTGGGCTGGTTTTGACCGCTCTCTCCGAGGGAGGTCGCCGACGCCGGTCAAGCCGAGGATTAGCCCGCCGCGCGACTGCGAGGTCGCATACGATGCTGACGGTAAGGGCAGCAGGTCCCTCAATCTCTGTTACTTCGTCACGACCTTCTTTTTCTCTAAGTACCGAGTTTACCAGGCTCAAATTAAAATCCCTTATAGCCATAGAACCGTCTAAGTGTGAAAGACGTAACTATTGTAGTTTAGAAGTTTACAACTATAAACCTCTATTTCCTGCTACTGTTTTTGTGAATGAGACTACAAGACATCTTTATTCACGATATATTTCAATGTTCTTATTTTTGTAGTTGTTGATTTTATATTACGTCCGAGTGTATGTGTTCTTCATCATCCAATGTGCAGCATTATAAGAGCATGTTTAATTACTTCACTATGGAGATGCTGCTTGTCTTACAAGAAATTTATTGCCGTTGGTAAATAACTAGATCATATCACTAAGAGTCCTTCGAAATTTTGATAGCAAACTGATTGGTTACATTATTGGGTATATTTCAACTAAATGATATCACAAACCGTCTTATTTAAATCACTGTATTTCTAAAACTAACGGTATTCACACCATAATGTTTTACAAAAGATGATTTAGATTCAAATTTCATGGCGTTAGCACCTAGGTATCAATGGTTTCGTGGGACTTTTAATATACCTACTTATTATGTTTTATAATTGCACGTCGATTTTGCAACAACGCATTTAAATGCTTGGCTTACTGTGAGGGCGATGACGAAGTACAGAATGAGTATTCTGTTGTCCCGATACTAAACAATTGTGGCGTATAGGTGCGCCGCTGTACAGCGCTGGCGGACTCCGGCGCAGACCTTGGGCTGACATTTTCAACCCGAGCCCTTCTCTGCCAATCTCGGCGATCACTCGGGACCCCTTCTGGTACGACTGGCCTGAGCTGAAGCCCCTGGCGCGGTGGGACCGCAGCCCCTCCTACATCCGCGACTCCTACCTGTCGCCAGTCAAACGCACCTTCCTTTGGGACAAACACCCGATCAGGCCCTTAGGTTAGTGTCTCGCTGTATTATATGCCCGAGTTTTGATCGAAGCTATGCTGTACAAATTGGCCTTTCATCAACATGATCAAAACTAATATGAGATATAATTTAATTTTGCTACGTCTGATTTGAAAATGTTAATGTTATCTCTGGTTATGACAGATTTAATGATGGATGACCTCACCGTGGATGATATAAGCAGATCTTTACCGTACTTACGTAGCCTATAATATGAGAGCACAAGCAGGTATCTGGATCTTTAGTTGAGTTCTATTGTGATGTAGAGTCCGTTGGTGGTTTCCTGTGCATCTTGTAGTAGTCGAATTGAACCCTCTTTTACCTACAGTGTTTATAATATCTCTCATTGACACTCACCACTCTGCTCATATATTTTTCTTCTTCACAAATCGTAGCAACATATCAATCAAGTTGGTATGAATCGTTCTTCGTAGTCATCTTGGTTTGTTTGTGTTTCATGGTGGTTTCTGTTCATCAACATTTTCATGAAGTGAGTGTAACCCTACCTATCTATAGATCTTTTCATTTTAGGTATTTTCATATTCATGCAAATGTAAATCCATGATCGATTTTATCAAACACTTGTTCATACAACACAATATTTAACTAATCAATAGTATTAATCTAGTCTTACTGGTATTATGACAGTATAACCAAATATTATTAAGTTACTTACCTACACCTCCTTTTTTGTCACACGATACAGTATAAATAAGTAATACATTGTACACAAGTATAAAAGATTGTTGCATCTTGTAAACGACATTACCACTATGCTGAAGTTACACGGCGAGTTCGGCATGATTACGCCTGCAATGCTATTTGAATTATTGATGACATATTATACTGAAATTACGTTGTGTTATAGCGTACAGCTTAACTTCGGTCGGGCAATACGCGACCGAAGTTCGGTTCAACTGCCGAAGAAGATCTGGGGCGGGGAAAAACAAAAATTACGCAACCGAATTTCTGTCGCGTAAGTTCGGCGTTTACGGTGTTTCATATCTGCCTAATACGTCGGAACGTAAAATCAGCTGCGGAATTTCCGTCGCGTAATTTCGGCATAGTGGGTTTAGACACTAAAGCTTAGAGGTAAATGTTCTGACTCATCGATAAGTTAAACGAGATCATCGTATCATTAGCGCGAAACTTAATCGGCACAATAAAATAAGTGCAAGAAATATCTACGAAACTGTAGCAATGGTGTAGCGAGTTCGCTACGCCATTGCTACGATTTCGTAGGTTCCTACTACGCCGTAGAGTGGTTTAATAAGTTTGTTTTTCTAGTTTTCTATTTATACATGGAGGTACACACTTGAACACATACTCCTTCTAGCGGATGCAGACTGTAGGTACTCGTACACTCAGGTAAATAGTAAAATATATAATTTCTATTTCCAGCTGCTGCTTTCTAAGGGGTGAATGACCGAGTCAACATAATTTTAAGTTCTACACTTCTACACCAAAACGTATTTAAATAAACTTATTTTTAAACTTTCCTGCTATCCTTCGACTATGTTAATAAATAATAAAATTAAAATTACATTTTTAATTATCAATAAAATTAAAACATATAAATGATACCAATCACAAGATCTCAAAGACTGCAAAAACATAGTCACTGCCGAATATAAAATTGTTAAACGTTTTGTTTTTATTACCTGACTATTTTTTATTTACTATGAAATCTAAAAAAAATCTAATAAAATATCGAAAACCTTATTCAGATTGTTTTATTTTTATATTGTTTATTAACATTCCATTCCACATGTACATTATTAAATGGACCAATTAAAGCACACATTACTCCAAACCCTACATAACCTAAAGAAAATCCAGTGACCTAATATCGCGGAAAGAACATTGGGTGTTTAGCAGAAAGGAGTATTTCACTTAGTAGTATTTCTTATATATCGGGTGTAAAAAGACCTCTACCGAAAACGAAAGGTACATGAAAACCCAGCTAAATAAAAAACCTGTTGACTGAAAAAAAATATAACTGGAGAAAACAATGTTTCAAGATTTCAAGACTCGGGTGGACTGCTTGCTTCATGCATACATTGCTGGTTTTTTATTTTATTTGTTTTTGCGTATTTAAATGAGATAGTTAGGTAGATATGATAATAGTATGTTGTATTGTACTTTGATATATATCTATACTATATTAAAAATGTGAAAGTCTGTGTAAATGTTTGTTACCACGTACCTCCGTAACCATTAAACATATTTAGATGAAATTTGGTATGTAGATAATTTAGGTTCCCTAATAACACATAGGCTAATCTAATTTTGAAAAATTAACCTCAGAGGTGGTAAACGGGGGTGGCAAAGTTGGTACGAGGAACAAAAAAATCATCACCTATCGACTTGAAATTTTGCACAGAGACTCAAATGAAAATAAATAAATACGTTTTTTAGTTAAAGCGCTAAATCAATTTAAATGTATTTTGCAGACGACCCTAAAAAGTACCTTTGCTACTTTTTGTAGCGAAAATAAAACTTGAAGGAATGAAAGTTTGTATAGGGGGAACCAATCATTTCTCAAGTTAGGTAGGTGTATAAAAATTCATCATACTTAACCGGCTGTTGAATGTGTGACCAACGGGAACAGGTGCGGGAACGGGAACGCAAACTATGTTGGTATTTTTTGTTCCGCGCAAAATATTTTAAAAATAAACTTTTATGTATTTATAATGAAACACGTTTGACCCATAAATTTCTACGAAGGCGAAGCCACGGGGCGCAGCTAGTGTTGTACGTGTCACTATGTGTATGTGTCCTGTCGTGGTTAATGGACAGTGTGGACACCTTCCTGTTCATGAGTGGAGACCGCGGCTCGGCGACCGTAGTGTAGGACGCCCTCCGGCCTGGTGGATTGACGATTTGCGAAAGGCGAGCTTCTACCAGCAGAAGCTGGATGCGTTCAGGACATGGCGCAATGGCGCTCATGAGGGAAGGCTTATGTCCGGCAGTGGACTGCTATAGGCCGATGATGATGATGTGTATGTACCTAACTAGAAAAATAATTAAAATGACGTAGATAAACAAAAATATTTTTGTAATTTTTCAGAATCATGGTCTGATAACCTCGTAAGTTGTAACCTCCCAGTTTTCAGTAGTAGTCTTTTTACACCCTGTCTACCTATATAAACAGCCGGGTAAATATAATAATTATTTATATATCCCAAATCTACCGCCTGTAGCTATACCGCCTCGTTAAAAGGCTACAAATAGATTATAGCTCAATGGTTACAAAGGTTTACCTATATGAGAAAAAAATACAACCAAATTGAGAACCTCCTCCTTTTTTTGAAGTGAGTTTAAAAAGACTAGTGAATGTGTGTAATAAAAAAATCCTATCTAATACTATAAATGAAAAAATGAGTTTGTTTGTCCATTGCTGGACATATAGGCCTCCCCAACAAGAAGGGGGATATGGTCATAATCCCCACACTGGGCATTCGGGTTGGGGATCGCAGGGCTCTGCTTCTCGCACCGCCGACGTTGCTGCCCGTCGGCGGCTAGGGGATTTAGCTTTGCCAGTCACCTGCCAGACTGCACTATGCCGCAATGTACAATCAGCCAGCCGTCAGAGCTCTGTTTGTTATACAGCTGGATACACCACGTGCTGGTGGGGTTGGCTTGGGTTTCGGAGATGGGGGTTAGAACTTACACCCCTGAGCATACTTAGCGGATTCCCATGTAAGAATATAAGCCTGAACAAATAGGGAGGTAAACTTAAAATTAACAAAAAAATCCTACGTATGTATACTTAGGTAAAAAATGAAATCAAAATAATTATTCTTTCCTTCTCCATCACAGATCATGATTACCATCTATCTTTAACCTATTCTATGAGATTATTCTAATGAGCCCCAATATGATACCTCTGCTGTAAGTTGGTGAGGAGTTGGGTATCCTTCAGGTTCCAGTCAGGTATGGTGCTGCATCAGGTCAGGGTTACCATGTTCTTGAAATATCATTCAAATAATTAATAGTATACGAATCGATTAGACCTCTGGAAGAGTTCATCATTATCATAGGCCTGTAGCAGTCCACTGCTGGACGTAGGCCTCCCCTAAACCCATTGCGCTCTGTCCTGAGCTCGACGCATCCAGTTTCTACCAGCAGCCTTTCGCAAATAGTCACTCCACCTGGCCGGAGGGCGTCCTACACTACGAGTGCCGAGCCATGGTCTCCACTCAAGAACTCGTTTACCCCAACGGTTATCGGTTCTTCGGCAGATATGGCCAGCCCATTGCCACTTCAGCTCAGCTAATTCTCTGAGCTTTAGTTCTATGTCGGATAGTCTCATTGCGAATTCTGTTAACTTGTAAACTAAGGAAAAACGTACCTACTTACTCTCGAATTCTCAATGTAAATCTGGGGCTTGATTATCAGGAATAGACATAACATTTGACATAATATATCGTGGGAACTCTGAAAATGATATCACAATTTTACAGTTCGTGCGATATACTACCTATGTGTCTAATGTAGGTATAATCTATTCACGAGGGTAAAATCTCTGATCAATCTTATCCTATCCTACTAGAATGAGGCGAAACTTTGTTGTATGTTTATTTTTACTTAATAAAAATGTTTATTGGGAACCGAAAAAAGTTCCTCCTTCACGCCAAAATGACTGAACGTAACTGTTATGAAGTTCTAGACCAAATGAGATAGTGGGAGGCTGAGGTGGGAGGTTTCCGGATTATCAATGCGGAGTTCATGGGTTCGATTCCCGGACGAGCATCACAAAATTTTTCGTTTTGAAAAATTTATGTGCGCTTTTCTAAGTGCGTAACGGTGAAGGAAAACATCGTGAGGAAACCGGCATGCCCTAGAACTAACAATCAAAGGCATGAGTGCGAGGTTAAAATGCACCTAGTTATGATGTTCTTTATAGATAAACGGCGAAGGGCTTGCAATCTGTCATGTGCTCGCAAAAAG
This sequence comes from Horisme vitalbata, assembly GCA_951804965.1. Lineage (NCBI taxonomy): Eukaryota > Metazoa > Arthropoda > Insecta > Lepidoptera > Geometridae > Horisme > Horisme vitalbata. The sequence continues at coordinate 9,546,631 of OX638102.1, forward strand.
AAGGCATGTATCGTATCTAATGTTTGGACTTGCCTCTGACTTATAGATGTAAAACAACCGATTTAAAACGTTTTAAATCAAATGTTGCCGTTTTAAACACCAAATAAATCGGTTTAAACGGTTGAAAACTCGCCCTAAAAAAATATAGGTTTTATTACATTCTTGAAATTATGTTTTCTTTACCGCATTTGTATGTATGCCTTTAAAAAACATGCATAATTCACAGTACCTCGCTTAACTTTAGTAACAAATCGGCGAGCGAAGTGAGCCGCGAATTTTTTTTGAGTCAATATAGGTGAGGTGTACCTTGTTAACTACAATTAAACATAATTATGCAGGTGAAATTTACTAGATTAGAATATTTATCTGAGCATTTATTCTTACCTACTATAATTAAGTTAAACTGTGTGACCGTTGAATGTGATTGGTGGCAAGCAGGGCATTTTGTGTGTGCGGCAAACTTGTGAAGATAATAGGATTAAAAGGTACGGTCAAAGCCAAGGTGCACAAAAGGTACGGTCGCATGAAAAAAGGTACGGAAAACCGTATCTTTTAGTATGTTCTGGTAACGCTGGTAATACCCACAGAACACTATTACTCCTAGTAATACCCGTTTTCTAAAGAGGCATAATACACCACGCGGTATTCAGTCTGTCTTACTGACTAATTAGATTTACTATGTCCGACTTAGTGGCTTACTCTTATTATACTACGCTAAGTATATGATAGTCTTACTAAGACAGACTGAATACCGCGTGGTGTACTAGGCACATAATACATTAGAATACGACGTTTTTCTTTGTAGCGTCATCTATCAACGAGTAGTTGAACTTTTTATGTCTGAAATAGTGCTGCCATACTAGAAAAATAAATAGTTCCATTATTTTTTTTGTTCAATGGCATCTGGGATAAATCAAGTGAATGCGTACGACACGAATGTTTATCACTCTTTCTTGTGGTTGTCATTGTCATGTCACCCTTTGTGAGCTGTCACTTGTGTTTGACAGTTTGTTTTGTTTGAATGTTTGGGCGACGGTAATCGGACATCGGTTACTTTTCGTTTTTGAATTTTCTCCAGTTTTATAAAAATGACTGAAAAAGTGGATGATATTATTGATGTAGACATGAGTAATGCGGATACAACTTTCGACAACCTTGTAATCTTGAAAGAGTTCGGAAATATCATAAATCTTGTCAGGTAAGATGCTAAGATTAACATTACATTCTTGATAGGCAAACTTTGGCTTAATACTCTCCTCTCCTCTTACTTTACTAGACTCCTTCTTTAGACCAGTCTCAATTTTGAACGTATTGCTAAATTGTATTAGAGGCCAAACCTATTTCAATGTTATGTACCCATTTCTAAAGAACTAGCCTCCGCACGCGACATCGCCCGCTTTGTACCAGGAGAAGAAGTAGCCGATGTCCATTCTCAAGGTTCTAACGATGTCTATACCAAATTTCATCAAAATCGGTTCAGTTGTTTTGACTCTAAAACGGAACATACATGCACACATTCACATTTAAGTAGTAATTGTGTTTTTGCAGAAATGAAGACTTCCTTGAAACAGTTCCCAAAGCCAAGCTGAGGAGAGTCAAATGGGTGCCAATGTTTAATTGTTTGAAACAAGGGATCTTTGATGAGATGGTGCAAGAGCTCACTTCAATGTGGGAATATGAGAACATGCCAGAGAAGTTTGAAACACTAGAAAAGCAAAAAGAAAAGTTTGGGGAGGTAAACGAAGACCAAGTTTTGTGGTAAGTAGGCTTATGGTTAATTCCTTTAAAGTTCTTAACTGTTGATGGCTCATTTTCGTACAGTTTTTCAAGCATTCATTGGTTACGGACTATTAATAGGTATCGGCCATTACCAAAGTATTATCATATTTTTATAGTAATAACATAATGCCCACTAAAAATGTATTTGATAAACAAAAGGTTGGTGGTTAGGCATGCTTTACTTGAGCTATCTTTATGCAATTTCATTATTTAGCAGTTGTTTGATTATTTAAAAAACATGAAGTTTAAGCTATAATAATGAAGAAGTAAAGTTTGTATGTATAGGCTTTGATAAGTCTCTAAATGAAGCATTAAATAATGATAAAGTATATAGGAAGGAGATTTAGGCGTCATCCTAATTGGCCACAATCGTATGATGGACACAAGCATTCTAGTTGTGCGATGAGTTCAAACAGATTTCTTCAGTGTTCTAATTAGAGCTTGCAAGCCGTCTTACGAGCACAGGCAAAAATTTTCATTGCACGATTGAAAATTCACTGTGTCATCGTAGGATCATTGCCAATTAGGATGATGCCTTACTGATGATCACATACCGAACATTCTATACCAATTGAATGAAACTGAATTATTCCCGAGTGCTATCTCATAGAAGAAGTCATGCTATGGAAGGGTAGTTTCTGATAATCTGGTGACACTTAAACACACTTGCATACTGAATCAAGAGCCTGTATAGGACTTGTGCAAGTAGTTATAATAGGCTTAGTCTGTTTCAAAACTGTCATAAGTCTCATTTAGCTGAAATAGCATACATGCCAGCTCTTGCTGCTAATATTACATTCTTATAAGAAACAAATTTTACAAGTACAAAAACAGTTATTAAGTGCATTCACACCTTTAGTACTAGGTGTTAAATCTGGAGCTGTTAACCTATTTATTTTGTACTTATTTGTTCTTTGCAGGAGACCTCAGCTTGCGGATGTAAAGGCCCAGTTAAGAGCAAGTGATGTAGCTAATTTGCAGAAACAAAAAACATTACTGGAATCTCTCGCTAAAGAGTATGAAGTAAGAGTAAACAGGCTGAAGAAGATACTATCTGCCAAAAGAGGATACCTCAAAGCATTACAAATGGATATACAAAAGTATCAAAAGAAAAATGATGATTTTATTGCAAAAGTAAATGATAAGTTCGAAAATCATGATAGTCTTGTAAAAATTATGATCCCCAATAAAGTAGATATCGATGAAATTGTATGGACCGACAAAGACTTTGAAATAAATGAAAAAAACTAATCGCTGCATTTTATTTGAATAAATTTATATTTAAGAAAATTGTACACACCAGAGAAAAAGTACAACAAAATTTTATAATTGATAATTTCAAACTAAACTTCTCCAGTAACTTATTATCTTTCACTAAGTGTAGATGAAAATAGAGAAAATTTAAGTGTACTAAGATTAAAGTGTTAATATTAAATAATGTATTGCTGCTATTAAATACCAGCTAATTTATACAGTAGTAGAATAACAAAATGAAAAAAAAACATTTATGTAAAGCATACAGACAAGTGTAGAAGAAAAATTATGAATTACATTAGTCCATTAGCAACAGACATAAACTAGATAAAAATGTTTGAAATACAATCATAGTCGTAAATGCAAACCTTTATGTGAAACAAAATAAACCTCTTATTTAAAAATAGTAATATTTAATAATGAATATACCTGACATTGTTAACATAGCTATAAAATAAAATTGTACAATGCAAAACCTGCATATAATTTTATTATTTTATAATTATCGTATAATATAGCGATTGCACTATTGTTGCGAGGACTACACTGCTGCTTCTACCATACACACATCAATTCATATTACAGTGAGACTCAGCGGAAATTGCAAAGATAAAGCCTCAGTATGGAGATCACGCCAATCTTTAATTTGGAAACATTACTTATTCATAAGGATAATACTGAGTGCAAAATAAAACTAATTTCACTGGGTGTGTCGTTTCGCGCCCTAAGCACAGAGATAGCAATGAAGTCCTAGAACAGAAATAATAACACTTACACTATGACGACGTGAAGGGTTCATATCATGCTCTTAGGCCAGCTCCACGGAAGGATCTATACAATCTACAACTCAAATAAATAATTCCTAATAAGGACACGGGAAAATACAATCCATTCCAGTTGAAACTGTTAATTTTCAAATCAACCATCGTCATCTACGAGACCTATCCAATAATTTACATTAATAGGCACATTAGTTACTGAAAACAAAGCAAAATGTGCTCTCGATCCACTACAACTTTATTCATGTAGCGACGCTTTCGTCTCCAATGCCCGCATCTTTAAGATAGCTTTGTCACTTCAAACTCAACAAAATAATTTTAGTTCTACAACATCAACATGTGTACACAACAGAGGGGCTCACGGGACATCGTTAACTGCCGGGATAGGGGATCGATCAAGCAGTCGGCCAAACAGGCATCGCCGAATAGATAATGTCCTTCTACCCGCAAGTCTGTAGAACTAATTCATAAATTAATATCACTCACATTAACAATAAAAATTAAAAATAAGAAGGCACAAGCAAATCGATAAATAATTTTTAACATTACACAAGGGCGACATATTATTCGGCTATGTCCGATGACCACACTAACATAATAATTATAATACAAGATATAATTAATGATTTGTAGCATCCTCTCACTGTGCAGAACACTGGGTCGGGCGCTCGAGTTATTTCTTCTTTGGCGGCGACCGCTGGGGCGTGGCCGGTCTGCCGCTGTTGATGCCGTTGTACTGGTATTTCGCCTTTTTCTCAGATGGTTTCAATATCTGCGTAAGAACAAACCTTGCTCATATTATTTATTTATTTATTTACGGATGTTTACGTAAAATAACGTTATACTACAATTGTTACAGAAAGAGGACACGGGAAAATGGATGGTGTTTTATTTTGTTTAGCAATGATGACCAAAAAAAATTATAACATTATCACTATTGGGACTAGTTAGTTACGCCTGCAGAAAGAAAAATGTATGAAAATTACTAGCTGTCACCTCGAAATTATCTCCACTCAACCTCGTGTTGCCCCTCGAATTTTCCTCTAAAATTCGAGGTTATTTAAGTTTGGTATCTTACGCACTATTTTTGAAACGCTACTCAAATATTTAAGATTTATAGCGTTGCTCAAATTCACGTTTCAATACAAATCCTCGTTCACAAAATATGATTGAATAGCGGACCCTCTCACACGAGGTTGAGTGGAGGATATTTCCGAAGTTACAACTTGGAATATGGGAGTTATTCGAGTAACGTTCGAGGTTTTCAAAAGCAAGATTCCTTTCCGAAAGCGTAGATAACGGTACTGCAAATGGATCTCGTCTAGAGGAGCAAGTGCAAAATAAAGATTATAGCCGACATGTGGAAGTGATTTGGTTTCAGTTCGGACTTTACATTTCCAGCTAGCTACCCAAATAGTTTTAGGATGGAGAATCCATTCTCAATTAAAACAAAAAGCAATACACATACCTACATATAGATACCACCGACTAGAAAATATTTAATCCATAGGACGACGGAGGATTTTCGACAGGGCAATCGTGCGGGGTTGCGGTGATGGAGGTCTATGTCCATACCTAATAGATATTAGTAGGTATATTATACCCGATGGACTTGTGACCACGTAAAGTTTACGGGGAGTTTATACGTGGAGGTGAGTTGAAACATTCGTGGCAGCAATAAGTATATTTATGTCTAACAGTGGATCGCGGGTTATATAGAGAATAAAACGCCTAGTGAGGTACTAATAGTTCTAAATATACTATGGCCATGTGACAGATGTCGGCTTTTTCACTGATTAGCAGAAATGAATGGTTCGCAAAAGGCTTATGTTACACCCACAGATATAGAAGAGAACTAGATGAAGTCTAAAAATTCACTATGCTCTGAAAGTTAACTAATACGGCTGATCTCTGTTTCCTTATGTCCATATATCATTTGCTAGAAAGGGATGCATACTTTATCTCAATGCGAAAATTAGGGGTTTCACCTCGGAATGAGAGATAGTCGGCTATAAACTTGTGTAAACCTTTATTTGAGCACCCTAAAACATGTCTCAAAACCTACTTATCGTATGATGTTCTTCGTAGGGGGTAGCTTCTACAGATATTCCAGGGTTAAGGGCAAAAAATCTATTTATTGCAAATATCATGTTTCCTATGAGTTTTATGATATTTATATGTTAATAAATATTGTAGAACATTAAATTCTCTACAACTTTTGTCCAAACATTTTTTTAATATCTTGAACCATTTTCGAGATAGAGGGCAGAGTGCGCGCAGTTTTTAACTATACCTACTCCAAATAGTTAAAAACGGCGCGCGCTAGGCCCTCTATCTCGAAAATGGTTCAAGACATTAAAAAAAACGTTTAAACAAAAGTTTTAGAGAATTTATTTAAATTAATGTCTAATTCTTATCATATTTATACTAATTACTTCCTAACTAATTAAAAAGAAAAGAATCAAATTTTTAATTTATGTAATTAAAGTATTTCCCTTAATAACTTTATAATTATACGAGTAGGTAAGTGTTATTCAATGAATAGACACTGAATTATTGGAAAAATAATAATAATAATTTTTATGAAATAGTTAATAAAATTCAAATTATTTAGAATTATATATTTATCAATAATTTATAAACTTTTTACAACGTGTTTTAATACGGCGGTTTGGCCTCAAATGATACACCAAATAGTTAAACAATGCGCGCAGTGTCTGCCCTCTATCTCGAAAATGGTTAAAGATACTAAAAAATGTTTAGACAAAAGTTGTGGAGAATTTAATGTTCTACAATATTTATTAAGATATAAATAGCATAAAACCCATAGGAAACATGATATTTGCAATAAATAGATTTTTTGCCCTTTGACCTTGGAATATCTGTAGAAGCTACCCCCTACGAAGAACACCCAACGATAAGTAGGTTTACACAAGTTTATAGCCGACTATCTCTCATTCCGAGATTCTTGCCCTAATTTGACTAATTTTCTTGGACTATTTATTATTCGAGCGCCCTGGGGCCTGATTCTGACGATTCGATATATTTGATTCTATTAGATATATATCGAGAGAACTGTCAATTTTCATACAGTTTTGACAGTTCTCTCGATATATATCTAATAGAATCAAATATATAGAATCGTCAGAATCAGGTCCTTGGTACGATTTTCTTTTTGAACTCATTTGAAGTAGCAATGAGAGAAGTATGCATCCCTTTCAAACTGATGATATTGGACATAAAAAGGTAGAGATCAGCTGTATGAGTTGATGTTCAGAGCATGAATTAATTTTAAGGGTTCTTCTATGCTTTTGTCAATAGTTCTTTGGTTACACCTCTGTCATCTAAAATATAGGTAGATCCGATATTTAAGCTGATACAATGGATTTAGCCCTGAGTGGGATGGAAGCAACCAGAAAAAAGGATGCATAATTAGTTTTTAAGTTATTTAAAGATTTACATCTTTATTATGCAGCACTAAAACACTGTGGGACTGAAAAATTTTAAAACCATAAAATAATACATAACTGGGAGAGTACAAACTATATATATTTGTTAGTAATGGTAGCCATTTTGCTGCATTTTCCATAGATAAACTATATTTTAGACTTTTATGTACAATCAGTCCACCACCACTACACAAGCCTCTAACAGTCCACTGCTGGATATAAGCCTCCAAAAATAAAGGGGGCTATGCCCATAATCCCTACGCTGGGCATGCAGTGGTAGTCAGCCAGTCGGGTCTTTGTCACTCATTTTGTAAGTATTTGTTTTTTTAATAGATTTAATGTTTATTTAGTTACAAAAAATATCATAATGTAGTGTGTATCGGCCATATGGTTCCCAAACACAAATTCTGCATAACTTTGCTAATGATATTGTCCATAACTTTATTTTGTTCTGATCACTTTCAGGTATAACTGTAGTTCACCGTTTTGAACTATCAGTAATCCTCGGAGAAGATCTTCGGTTCGGTACATACTAAGCCACTTCGGCTGTAGTTTGTCAATCAAATATAGTTTAGCTATGAAAATGCAACATTCTCTTTGCATTTAACTGGATGTACTAACTTGGAAAGAGCACATAAGCGTCTCGTCTACAGACATCATCCCGCCTGCGTTATCAAACTCGCCGCAATAGTTTGGCGCTGAGAATAACGTCACCAGTTGCCGTTTGGCGAAGAACTCGTATCCATCCTCAACAACCTATAAATAAAGTAACAAATCAATCAATTAAGCCATAGTGGAACTGTCAAAGACTAAATGTTACATCAGTTATAATTGTAAGGATGTGTTCTATATTTTTCTTAATATTGTTAAAGTAAATTTTAAATCATTTACCACTACGAGAATTTTTAATTGTCTACCTACTCCCTGAACATTTGCACGACTATCAAGTAAAATATAGTGATACTCTATGGTAAGATCATCAATATTTATGTTGTTGACCAATATTTATGCAAATAAATACTATCATTTAATTTCATGTGTCTCTAGAGGTAGAAAGAAGTAACTAAGCTATTACATCAGAACATGACAGTATCCATCTGTTAAGACGACGATACATGACAAACCTCCCTCTCGCTCGCACTATTCAACATTTTTGAAGATATAAAATCACTGAATGTAGTTACGCAAAATAGCAAACCTTCACGGCCTAGAAAATAACAATACAACGGTTCAGCAATAATATTATTTTAATTCTATCACGTTTTCTTACCAAAAAACTTGCGCTAATCTGATAAATTTTGGTGCATTTTTTTTGGTAGGAAAACGTGTTGGGTTCAACATGATATTCTTGCTGAACCTTTTTATTGTTATTTTTTAGGCCGTTAAGGTTTGCTATTTTGCATAACTACATTCAGTGATTTTATATCTTCAAAAATGTTGGATAGTGCGAGCGAGAGGGAGGTTTGATCCTTATAGTCGCCTTAACTAAACACCAATACTGCGGTCATATTCCGCCTGGCGAGAATGGAATACCCCCCGAAATAGGACTGTAGAAGAAAAGCTGTCCACTAAGGCTCATGTGCACATTGTGCACCATACACATTAGTTAAGCTAAACAGCCGATTAACTTCCTAATAGGGAATTTTGCGAGAAGTTTTCATTTTTCTGTCATTAACACATCCAGATAGTATAATTCTATAGAGTCGCAGTTTCCAAGTGAAAACTGACAAAAATCGTCACGAATTCAATGTCGGCGCGTGCGACGAGTTTTGGAGTGGATTTTTTTTTTCACGTTTGTGGCTCTAGACTCATTAATATGAAATATATATATATTGAGTATACTATCTGCATACATCAACATCATAAACGATAGTTATGTAAATATTAGCCATCCGTTATATGTATGCCAGTGCAAATGAGCCTTCGCGGACGACAACAGCTGGAAAATAAGTTTGCAAATATTATTATTAACCTGAAATGAGCAAAAAAGCTAACTAAAAAAATTTAGTGAAGTATTTACCTGATGAGCTCGACAGATCAAGTCTAAATCATGTCTGTTGAGGAATTTGCTGACGACGTCAGGACCGAAGGTGAAGGACACACCGCGATCATTTTCGCCCCAGCCTTGCACATCCTTGTCTGGATCGGACCATAGCAGGTCGCATAGCAGCCCTGGAACGAAACAAGCAATGTTATTGCGATTGGTATGAGCTTTACGCTGATTAAAGCTGTTCCCACATTACATCGACTCAACTCTCCCTTATGGCATTGAAATGTAAGCTGTAAGTATGTTTCTTATGAGTGAATTTGTCAAACGGGTCGGTGACGTCATAAGGTGAACAACGCGTTGACCACGCGTTGTCAACCTTTATCTTACAAGTTGACAAATTCACTCTTAAGAAACATAAGATAAAGCTTACATTTCAATGCCATACTGTGAGTTGAGTTGGGGGTTGAGTCGATGCATTGTGCAAAGACCTTTAATCTACGAAGATTAAACGCCCATTTTTGCTGCACACATGATTTTATATTTAAAAAAACATTAGATATTGAAAGTAAAGAAAATTATGATCAGACCGTCTACTTTAATCCCACCGACTGCGACTCCGATTTCATTTATCAAATTGAAAATATAGGTATGTATCGATTTCACTTTTACTTGGCAGCAAACATCTTTTTTGTACCTCATCTATAATTATCCCCAATTTAGTGTGCTGGCTGAGCTATACACTCAATGGATGTTTGGCCCTCTGAAAAAGGCTCAGCAAACGATCCCACCAATCCTAGTACAATCCGACCTAAAAATAGAAACTACATCAACTTCAAGAACTTCAGCCCTCTGAAGTTGGCTGCAAGTAGCGACGAAGATAAAAAAAGTGATAAATATGATGTAGATGTGATGATAGTTCAGTTTTTTCTTTTTAAAGAAGAGAAAAAAGTTATGATATTTTCCAAATACCTGTGTCTGGAACGTCAGTGGGTCGCATTATCCGTCTGATCTGTTCCATGCCCTGTAAATCCGGCGACAGCCCTCCGTGGCAGCAGAATATCTTCTCATCAATGATAGCTGCTATCGGCAAACAGTTGAAGCAGTCTGTGAATGTCTTCCACAGCTTTATGTTGTACCTGCGCTTGCACTCGTCGTAAAAACCTGTAATTTTCATAAACAATTATGTAATTGGCATTTTCAAGTGTCTCACATTCGGAGGGGTGTAAGGGATTGAAACTATCACCTTCGGAACTCAAGCCGACCTCACCTACTCGTGGTGTACCCTGCTTACTAGCAAACGGGGCACTGGCGGCCGGCTGATTGAGGCATAACGCAGCCTAACACTGGCACATCTAAATCCCTTGGCCGCCGACGGGCAGCAGCAACGGCGGTGCGAGAAGGTGTGGTCTGCGATCCTAAACCGCATGCCCAGCGCAGATATTATATGCACAATTGCACATACCTCTTCATTAGAGGAGGTCCAGCAGTGACCTGATATATGTCCACAGCTGGACATAGGCCTCTAGGGTGGTGTGGTGTGTGTGGAAGTGTCCTCTTTAAAGTAGATGACTTTAAATTGTTTTAATGTTAGGTAATCATTTGTCTAGCAAAAAACCTAAAAGTATCTGCGAAATTGTTCAAATGGAGAGCTTGAATCAGATATTTTACGATTCCTATGAGTTAGATTCTTTCACTTACTACAAATGGGCAAAACAACGAACAGCCACGCCATCGCTTCTTATTTACAAGACTCCAGAAATGTTTTGACCGAGTCACTGTTGATATACTTATGTGCGTACATATGCGTATGTATTCTTACATGCCATGAAAACTAGGTGAAAAATTAAAATGCACGCCAAAGATATGCATAAATGATCGAAAAGTTCGTCGAAAATATGTTTAATTTTACTCATACTCTTTATTTTTATTACTAGTAAAACTGAACTAGTTATCATTCAGGTACTTTTATTACACAAGGTTTATATCCCAATGCTGGACTTTATGCCTATTTGGAGAACAGGGTTCGTAGTAATTTTATTAGATTATGGGTTAGTCACAAAATCCAAACAGACTTCAATTGGCAACCTTGATAAAGGCTGCCTTCAATTAATGAAGGTCACGAACACTGATAAAAGTAATAAAACCAAGTTAATCCTCATTAGTACGTGCACAATAACTGGAATAGAATCGTTTGAATACTTGTGTTGCTAATTTATTTGAGGTATTCTCATTGGCAACCCTCCAATCGTAAATGTAAGTACTCATGTTCGATAATCGACCATAACTAATTATAATAAAGTTTATTTTGGGAATGGGCTTAAATGCTTAGTTGTCGGTGGTCGCGATTTTCATTGCGATTGGATTTCAATGCTCTACGTCCACAAGAAAGTTTCCAATGTACAATTTGAAATGTTAGACAGAACACTGTACTTATCAGAATGTTTACTACAACCAGCAGTACCTATATAGGTAAGGCCCGATTGTTATCGGGTATTGAACTTTATAGAAGTTAACAGACGACTCAAATTACAAGTAAATAAAAAACCTATAAAGTATGACTCATGTTGTAGTTTTCTTATCTTGTGTTGGTATTGCTCTTAAAATAATCTTTAACGAATTAAGGTGCCTCTACTACAAAATTGATAGAAGACGACTATAGACTGCTACGTCTTTAATGATATATAGATTCAGTTCCTTTTCGGAACCTACGTAATTTAAGTGCCATTTCATTTTATTTTAAAAGCTAATTAAAATCTCAAAATCAAACGTAACACAAACACAACACAGGCGCGCAGTTGAAATAAATAAAGTAAGCAATTTTATTAATTGACGTTTTTATAAATAGTTTTTTTATCAAATTTTTAATTATACTAGTTTCGGCCCACGGCCTATTCGGCCTATGTGTTAATCCAGGTTATAAAGTATGTATATTCCAAGTTTCATCCAAAACACTCTGCATTTCTTTTAAAAGTTTACAGCTTTGACTAATAAAAGGTATACAGTTAGTGTTAAGCAGTAGCACAATCTAATTTAGAAGATTAAATTACCATAGATGCGGTTTATGCTCGCACACTCGTGGTTCCCTCTAAGCAAGAAGAAGTTCTCTGGATACTTGATTTTGTAGGCAAGAAGCAGGCAAATCGTCTCCAGTGACTGTTTGCCGCGATCCACATAATCTCCCAAGAACAGATAGTTCGCTTCAGGTGGGAAGCCGCCGTATTCGAAGAGACGCAGCAGATCTGTGTACTGTCCGTGTATGTCACCTGAAATTACCAGTTATATAAATAACACCTAAAATATATTTGGTTCCCTATGCTAAGAAATCGAAGCGTGAATAAAATCTTCAACGTCCAATCTCTGACACGCTATGAACGGACGTAGTCTTATGTCCGATTCACACTTACCGGCGAGCGTCGGCGTCGGAGAGAATCGAACAGCATTTTATAACAAGCAAAAGGAAATTGAAACATCAACAAAGCAGTTAAGTTTCTTATTTGCATTCAATTTACGCAGCTTTGAGCTTTGTCAAACACTAACATAAATAGATCCGTAAGAAGATATTGCATGCAAATAAGGAACTTAACTTGTGGATGTTTAAATTTTCTCTAGCATGTTTTAAGGTGCGCTTCGATACTCTCCGACGCGCGCCGGAAGGTGTGAATCGTACATAATGGTCGATTCCTATAATATACCGTAACCGATAACGCTTCATTTCCCCTGAAAAACTGTAAGATTTGTGACAGTTTTTCAAGGGAAAACAAAGCGTTATCGATTACCTTACAATACAGGAATCAGCCATTACCCTATGTGGGGTGGTAAAGAGTTTACGCAGTGAACCCGACGCCGGCCGCGACGTAAAGTAACCAATTTGATCAATTGACTTTTTTATAAATAGTTTTTTATCAAATTTTTAATTATACTAGTTTCGGCCCACGGCTTCGCTCGCGTAGTAGCTGGATAAAAGCAGCCTATGTGTTAATCCAGGTATTAAAGTGTGTATATTCCAAGTTTCATCCAAATCCCTTCAGCCGTTACGAAGTTGAATGGGAACAAACATACTTACACACTCACACAAACTTACGCATTTATAATACCCATTAGTGTCATGTGATTTTGGCAGGTGTATTTTACCGTCACTGTTGAATTATAATGGCCAAATGTGAGCTGAAAGGTACCCAAAAGGGTAAGACTTTTAATGCAATTGCAGCTTAAAAATTATGATTCAACCTTATCAAACCTTGGAGTTGGGAAAAAAAAGAAGTCCACCAAAGGACGGTTTCTTGTTATTTATTTTGGTAAAATGACCACGTTGATGAATAATTTCAGCTCTCAATACGACTTCAATCAAACGGCTGGTGATCGTGACAAATGAAGCTTAGCCAGCCTTCATATTTTGATTATTAATCTTAAAAAGGCACACTCTGTGCTATTATATTTGTAAATGAGAAAGTAAATAACGTAGATGTTGTTAGGATTAATTTGATTTCAATCAAATATAATTTACATCCAACTTTTCCAAGAAACGAAGAATAACGTTGGAGATGTAGTAATGTAGTTTCAACAGCCAGATAGATTACTCACAAAACCTGTGATTTATAACCCATTTTCCAGAGCAGATAGAGTAGAGGTTAAAAATAATAGAGTAAGTCAAAGAATCTTCTTTGAATATAAACAGAGATGCAAATAAATTTATGAGCACTAAAATCATAATGAGTGTTCTGTTTGAACCAGAACATAGGTTTCAAGGCAAACTTAGAAAACTCTATAAATAATGTGCTTATGTTTGGTTTAGCTGTTGAATTACATAGACAGATAAAAGAGCGCCTGTACCAAAGGGGAGTGTACAGGGTTCTATTCCTAATAAACAGGGTCTGGCGGCCGGCTTTTTGCGGCAGCCTAACAACGGCTCAGCTTAATCCCCTGGCCGCCGACGGGTAGCAGCGTCGGCGTTGCGACAAGCTGTGCCCTGCGATCCCCAAACAGCATGCTGTTTGTTATGCACATAATCCATGGATTATTTGCATATCCCCTTTCTTATTAGAGGTCGCCTATGTCCAACAGTGAACTGATGTAGGCTGGTGTTGTTGTCCTGTACCAAAATATGTACTTATCACTGTCATCTTGACCTTATTCAATTATCCAGACCTAGCAGTTGTGTAATTTTACGACTTCAAGGAATAAACATCTCTCAGATAAAATTGATAATAAACAAGTTAATTGGGAGTTAAAGTAATGACTAATGTTTATATTTAGTCATCAACTCATCTGTTCATCACAGTCATGTCAACCCACATAAATGCATATAATAATACTAAATGTTCATAGCATATATGAAATGCAGTTCTGTTCATTACACAGATTATAACCTATATTCTGGCATGATACATCTTGGTATTTAGCCAAGCTTAATTTAGGTACAATAATTATAAACAGAACAATAAAAAAAAATGTGTTAAGTAAAATATTATAAAATCCATGCCTATTTCTGCTGTAAAGTATCACTACTGTGTTTCCGTTTGATACATGTGGGCACATTAGGCTTATCATTATCTTACATATGCTTAAATATGGATGCAGGGTGTTGCATGCACCTATGAAGCAATGCTTTGTTATAAGTAATGATTAGTACTTAACATCAGCTGGGCCATGTGCTAGTTCCATCTTTAGGTATCATTAAAAAACCGAACCATGAACTAAATATGCAAAATCCATTATTATACAAGGCTCAGTCATCTGTATTAACCATGTCCCTACCTCTAGGGAACCAATAGGGAGTTAAGCAGTGCATAAAATGTTCATCAGTGCAAAGCTAATTTGTTAAGTGATGCCTGTAATCCTGTTTTTTTATCATAATAATGTCAAGGGCATTCCGCTCAACACAATGGTTAACTACTTATAAGTTGGGTTTGTTAAACCACCATAAAATATTTGGAGTGGCTAATTATACCCATCAACTTTGACCAGGTCAAAATAATTATATCCATTATGATTTTCATCATGATTGAAATTAAACAGTTTTATATATTTATTTAAAAAATATATAAATTTGCTGATTTTAATTATTGCATGGTGGTCCATAGTCAACTTTTAAGTTTCCTAATACATGTCTTTTAGGTAATTAGATTATTCAGAACTCTCACTGTGTGTAGTGTTTGAAATTTGGAATTTAAAATATCTCGATGAATTTATTTGTTTAATAAGAAAGTCACTGGATCCATCTCCCAGTTGTTAAGCCATGGCCGAGGCCCTTGGGCAGCCTAAAAACTCTGACACTAAAGTTGGTCGCTAGCTCATACAAAGACGAAGAATCTGTCTGTGAACATCCGAAAGCCTGATAAAATAAGAGAGCACGTTGGATGTTTTATTTTAGAAAACAGATAACAACGTAATATTAAATAAAAACAAAATTGTTTTGTAGTTACCACAAATTTTGAGTGGCGCCTCCAATTCCAGAAGTATTGGCTGTTGTAGGAAAATCTCCCGTGATTTGGTGCAAAGGCCACGGACCTCTGACTCTGACATCTGCACCGTCTTTCCGGGCCTGCATCCTCGAACTGAGGAAAAATATGAAAATTTTACTGATAAGCAAAAACTTGAACAAATCGATTAAATAATGTACACCACACATGACACTTTTCATTTAACATTTTTCTATGACATTTGCTTATTCTACAAGCACATTATTTAAAAAGAATATTCAATCTAAAACATGTGCCAATTAATTCTAAGCTAAATAGATAATGCAGTACTTGATGATGATAATGACGTAAAATATGTAGTGTTATAATTCATCACAACTATGAATTTACCTAGTTTATTCATTTATTCCATGCTGTTTATTGTAACAAAATTCTAACAATACTCTATACAACATTCCAACAGGTTTCATTCGACAATCACAGACACTTTACAAAATTGACAGCATGCTGCTTTGATAGGTGTTATCACTGATACAGATGATCTGAAGTACGAAGCATCGGCAGTGTTTTCATAAGGCTTAATGTTGATTATAACTGTTTAGCATAATGGAAAATGGTCTTTGGATAGGTTTCGTTGAAAACAGTCATGCCGATGCTAGCTGTTTATGTTTAGGCCTTGATTTTGTAGGTATTTGGGGGCAAATGAGAAATCAATCAGATGTATATAGAATTTTATGATTGTATAGGAGCTTTGATTTAGCAGAACACTAAAGAATAAAGAAAACATAGCTAGCATAAACTTTGGCAAGAATTTTGGGTTTAAACCATACATTCTCCTGAAAAGATGTCTTTGAATTTCCCTTTTCTCCTTGCTGTTTCCTGTTGCAGTCTGTATACTGTAGTAACCCGTCAATAAGCAGCATAATAAAGTAAAATAAACATGTTTAAATCAAGTAAAGTATACATAATGCGACTAAAGCGTAATAATAGGCCTATTGAAGGTGCTCCATGCTATGATTCTGTCATCCTATTGGAATAACTATTCTTGCGATGCTTTCTAGCATTGTTTATATGGTGTATCTCTACGACAAAGGTGGGTATCTGCTGCTGTTCTTCTAAATTAGCTAACATCTAAAGAAGAATTAGGTAAGAATTGAAGATAATCGATTTATTTATGAGTTTGACGTTTCTATACCTACATAGTAAGTGATAATTACGCAACAAGAGCTTACTGACCAAGGCTCCGTAGTATTAGGGCTAAAGTTTATGACTAATAGAACAGGAATAAGTGTAATTTTGGTAGGAAAATGGATAAATACCTTCTAAAAGTCTATGAATTAGACTGTCAACATTGAGTTCGTCAGCCATATTTACTACACGATTATTTTACGTCAAAAAAATTCACAGACACACAACACAACCAACCAACCACTGCCAATGCTGCTTGTTTTTTTCAGTTTTTTTTATTGACTAGGGTTGTGTTGTGCTATGATTGACGCATCGTGTTGATTGACTTGAGTTGACTGATCATCTTAGCATATTGTTTTTAAAAAAATCCCAAAAATAGAACCCGGCATGGCCTACAATGTTGCAGAATCCGTTTTGCACGTTTATTTATGTTGGTGCCGGTTCCCGGCCCCCACAGCCAGTTGAACATAAGTTGAGCTAACTATTTTCATGGTATAGTGTCTAAACACACTTAAACCGAAATTATGTGACGTAAATTCGGCATGATTACCTACCACTTGGTACCGACCTAGTTCATTAAATTTTACTGTGAGTTAGGTAACTTCATAAAGTGATGTAGGTAAGTACAATAAGTTTTATGAGAATAAGTTCTACTTAGTTATACTTGCTGTGTGCCTGGTTTAGGTCTTTATTATTGTTGTTAATGTACTTAGCACTAGTCGCGGTATTTGGTGATGAATGATAGATAGGTTTAATATATATCAGATGTATGAGTAGTAGTAGGTACTCTAAGCACGTGTATGTATATTCTTATAAATTACTTAAAACTACATAATATATACCATCTCATGCAGCACTTGAATTGTAATTTTCCCTACATTGTAGGTACATACTCGATATTATTAGTAATAGCTCGATTTAAGTTTTTTATTGTAATACTAATTTTTGGGCACTACTTTGGTCCTTAGATCTAGTTTTAACATTCTTAGATTATATTTCTGTAATGACTGTTTTGTGCCAGAAAATAAATAAATAAAATAAATAAATTTTATTTTACGTTTTTTTTTATTTTACGTTGAGTTTTGGCATACATCCGAACTTGTCAAATTCAGCTGCGGAACTCGGCATAGTGTGTTTAGACGCTAACTATTTCATAAGTTGAGCTCATCTCACCTATTATTTTAGAATGCTACTGGAAAGGTTTCGGCAAAAATAATTACACTAAACGAATACCTTACAAATGTGAATATACCTCTGAATAGAAAGTGTGGGTAGTCACTCACTGATCACGACCAAGATTTTTGACCATGACATCACTCGTACCGATAGAGCGCATCTATGCAGAGATGTAGTTTCAAAAGTCTGGTTTGAAAATGTTGGTCTGGTTTGGTTACCATTCTTGATTTATTTATTCATTATTTCTCGTAATTATATAAACATGTTTAAAATTAATATTTTGTGAAATTGGCGCTATCAAACCACAATACGTAATAAAAAACCCCCACTTTTTAGGGCCCATACTAAGACTCCACTGTCCGTCTGTCTGTCCGTTTGTCACCAGGCTCTATCTCATGAACCTTGATATCTAGATAAGTGAAATTTTCACAAATTATGTATTTCTGTTACCGATATAATAAGATATACAATAACAGAATAAAATCAATATTTTAGTGAGGCTGGGGCTTATATACAAAACAGTACGGATCCCTTCGTGCGCGAGTCCGACTCGCACTTAACCAGTTTTTTTTATGTTTTAACTGAAAATGGATTTATTTTTGCTCCAAACCAGTAAACGGTTTGCATTGTTTCGAATCGATCATGTATGCTGTCAACATCAGAGTGGTTTGAGGCGGTCAGTGATGCGCTAGGAGCATTTTGGTTTATAAACACACAAACCACCAGACGCGAGCATGCGAGTCCACGAGTAGGAGTATTGTATTCTGTGTGGTCACGAGTCGAGCGACGAGGCGACCGTTGTTTATTCAAATCACACTCACTCGACACTCGCCTAGTAGGTCGTGTCATCGTCGTTCGCCAAAAAGAAACAAAATAAAATAAATCGTTCGCCCACTAGTGTGGGTGTAATGTTGTATCGATCGGCCGTATTGGAATGAATTTATTCGTTCTTTAATCGATACGTTCAGTCAGATACTGAACTTTTGTCTATGATTTCAAATCATTCGTTCTCCTTAGACAATATAGAATATGCCATAGTAAATGCTAGTTTATTTTTAAATTATCCATTTTGTAGGCAAAATGTCGCCGTTCTTGATTGTCAAGTTATTTTCTCATCGTAATGTTCCGTTCTGGCGCATAGTATGTGTGAAACATCGCGGTTTGGCGTGTGCGTTCTATTTTATTTTAGACAAGACTTGACGGCTGTTTAAAAAAACTTCATGGCTTAGCGTTCAAGTTCCTAAAACATTGTTCGGGTTTTTCGTAAACAACACGAACAAAACACTGTGAAATATCAATGTAGTTAGTGCGAAATAATTGTCGGAGCCCTTGGAAAAAGTAGGCATTGCATCACGGCAACCTAAAAGTGGTATCACGATCGGTCCCCAATGGCTGAAAAGATGGATAGTGATCGAAGCTTCAGTGGTGAGAGCAGTAGCAATTCGTCTGATAGCACCACCAGCGGTAGTACAGACGGCGACGATGATGCGCTGGAGACAGTACGCATCCTGGGGCACACCTTCGAGCTGCCGCAAAACCTATGTGAAGACTACTCACTGTTCAAAGAGGTCTTCTCCATGAAAACTTGGGAATCTCTAGAAGATAAACAAAAAGAGCATCTAAAGACTTTCTTGCCGAAATTCAAAGAAAATGATAAAGAAGAAAAGGAGAAGACACTCAAGATGTTGTTTGATTATGAACCTTTCAAATTTACTTCACCGCTCAGTGATTTCTACAATGAACTGAAGCTGGGAAATTTTAGACCAGATCTAGCTAAAATGAGAAAGTTACTAGCCAAGGCCAGAAGAAAGCAGCAAAAGCAAAGGGTAAAACGTTACATTCATGATATTATTGTTCTAAAAATTATAAATATTGTTCTAATCATCAATCCCTTATTCCAGATGAGAGATTACTATGCCAAGTTGCTACCCACAATGTTGTTGGCACGTGAAAGGTTGTTGGCGGCTGTGAAAGGTGCTCCACCTGGCCCCATACCCTACCTCCCACGGTTACCACCCAAACCTTCACTTAGGCCAGGCCATAGGTCTATCTACCAGAGAGCAAAGCAGAGGTATTTTGATGAATTGAATGCAGTAAGAAGTGAAGTTGGAGGTGACTCTTCTGATGATGAAAATTATCCAGAAGGACCTGATGAATCATTCAGGGAGAGAAGACCATCATCGCCATGCCCCCTTGAGCCTGTAAGTATAACAACAAGGTACATTCAAACTATGCGAAATTAGTACTATAAAGTAACTCTGTATCTGGTATTGATGTCCAATTTTGATGCATTTTTGTAAAGGGATAGATGAACCTTGGAAAACAATAAGCTTATTCTATCACAAAAACAAAACTGGAAGTAAGTGAAATAGGGGTAAAAGTTGTGGAGGAACCAATCATTTCTCAAGTTCCACAACCACTCCACAATATAACTATGATATTCACTCTGCTTATATTTATTTTCAGTTAACCCTAACAATAAGTAGGCAATATATTTTTTTTCTTTTAGGATGAAGAACCTCCTATCTTTGGAACTCTGTCAGGCTGCACTCAAACCTATCCAGATCCAATACTAGATGTAAAAGAAATGCTTGCTGCCCATAAACTCAGAAGGATGCAAAGAGAGGTTTGTAATATATTTATGCATAAACAATATAATAATATTTTATAAAACTTTGAGTCCTATATAAAAAACATCTGGGCTTTTTCTTAGCCTCATTTATATTAGCAATAAAGCCCACTATCCATAAGAGGGATGATGACTGGGTATAGAAATAATAATTCTAATTAATCCGTCATATAAATATAAAATTTCTTTATACCTAGCGTTTGTTGACTATTCTAAAGCATTTGACAGTATCACTCATTCCTCGTTACTCCAATCTTTATTAAATCAGGGTATAGACACTACATACGTAAATTTGATTTTCAAAATATATATGTTGACAGTACTGCATCTATTAGATTAAATTCCACTGGACCATCTTTCCATATATCTAAGGGAGTAAAACAAGGAGACCCACTTTCACCAAAGCTTTTTACAGCCACTCTCGAAGAAGTTTTTAAGAAATTGGCGGGCAGCTGGAGGGACAAAGGCATTCTCGTTGGCGAAAAGAGACTCACAAATCTTCGTTTTGCCGACGATATTGTCTTATTCACATCCACACCCACTGAGTTACAGCAGATGCTTAACAACCTCAACAACGCAATCCTTGAGGTTGGACTGGTGATGAACCAATCAAAGACCAAAGTAATGACTAACAACATCAGACGTAAAATACGAGTGGCGGGACGGGAGATTGCATATGTCAATGAATACCTTTATCTTGGTCAAATAGTCTCTTTCCAGGCGGGTCAGGAGAAAGAAGTTTCTCGACGTACCGAAAACGCCTGGAAAAGCTATTGGGCTATGAAAGATCTTATGAAAGGTAAATTGCCACTCTGCCTCAAAAGGAAAATCATGGACATGTGCATTCTCCCTGTACTAACCTACGGTGCCGTATGGTCTTTGACTGCTCTTCAAAGGTACAAACTCGAGGTTTGCCAGCGGGCGATGGAGCGCAGTATTCTGGGCGTCAAACTCACCGACCGCATCCGGAATACAATACTGCGTTCCCAGACAAAAATCGCCGATGTAACTCATAAGTTCGCTAAACTTAAATGGGACTGGGCCGGACATGTTTGCCGGATGTCGGACCAGTTGTGGGCTAAGATCGCCACTGAGTGGGTTCCACAGGGCGTAACGCGGCCGCGTGGCCGTCCCAGAGGTGGCGTGACGAACTGGACGTGTTTTCAGTATCCTGGCAAGCTGATTCCCAAGATCGGGATGTGTGGAAAGAGGGAAGGGAGGCCTTTGCCCTGCAGTGGGATCAGACAGGCTAATAAGATAAGATAAGAAGAATCCGTCAGATAGATCAACAAAAAATATTGGACACATATTTATTTATATACAAAATTGACGGCCTCTGTGGCGCAGTGGGCGATGGTCCGCCTGAGACGCAGAAGGTTGCGGGTTCGATTCCCGCTGCCGGACAAATGTTTGCATGTTCTGTAGATATTTGTCTCGGGTCTGGGTGTTTTCTATGTATTATATGTATGTATTTACAAAACAAAAATTATATGTGTATTATATCAATCATGTGGTTCCCATACAAGTTCTGCTTAGTTTGGGGCTACATGATGCTGTGTGATTACGTCCCGCATTATTTATTATAATTGACTGAGATATAAAGCATCAAAGTATGGGAGTGGGGCTTGTGACATCAGGACTTGGTAAAAAGTGTACTAAGCCATGACGTCATGCAGAATTTCAACGCACTATATCTTTTTCATTTTATGTTTAATTGACTAAAGAAAAAATATGTGGCCAATATTTTTTCACAATGTAAATGATGGACTAATTAGAATTTTTCAGTTGTCATCCCTACTGGCTTTATAAATCTATCTTCAATTTTCCCTTTTTAATATCATTGATCTGCAATTACAATGTAATTTTAAAGAATAGTATAACAAAGGAGCTGGTAATTTTTTCAGGTTCACCCAGAACTCAAAACAAATGGCATTACATTAGAGCAAATTGAGCAAAGAGTATTTGGAGGGAAAAAAATAATGTTTGGTGGTCCCAAATGTGAATCACCTGTTCAGAAACTAAAAAGGGGACCTAAGAAAGATTTAATATCCCGAGGAAAAGTTAGTGAAGGAAAAACTATTATGAAAATTAAAGAAGAGAATGATGTTGATAGTAAATCACCATTGACAAAAATAAAATATGAAAATGAATCAGACTCTGAGAGTTCTTCATTTGTTGATCCAGTGGCGAGTCCAAAAGCATCTACATCCTTAGATCATGTTGAAATCAAGCAAGAAGTGTTGGATGATGCTGATGAGAGTGAAAATTATCCTAGTTCAATGTTAGTATTGTTACAAACAGCATGGCTTTGTTTAGTACAGGGTTTTTTAGGGGTTGGCATACCCCTTTTCTATGGCATTATTATGGGGGAGTCCTCTCTAGGTACACAATTCCTGGATGATATAATCAGTGTAATGCACTGACACTAACGTTAAGAGCCTTAAAAAATGACTAATGAGTCTGTGGTTTTTAACCTGACATTTCCTCTCAAACAATATCTGGCTATATGATTTTGAGGTCTTCACTAAACTGAACAAATATGTGATGTTAGGGGAAGCTTGCTGCTCAATACTATTATCATACTATATAAAATGTTATATCATACTATCCTACTAATATAATAAAGGCGAAAATATGTTAAAATGATGTAAATTTTGTGAACATGAGATATGTGAAATGTTTGCGCGTCCTTCACGCCAAAACTACTGAACAGATTAAGCTGAAATTGCACATTATGTAGTTCTAGATCTGTAATAACATATAGTCTACTTTTTATTTGGACATCACGCGAGCGAGTCCGCGGGCGGTAGCTAATATATAAACATTTTGCTTATTCTGCAGGGATAACTATAGTCTTCCACCAGAAACAGTAATAAAAGAAGAACCGCCAGATGTCTGTCAAAACTCTGGGAATGTCCATCAACCTATCAAACTTGAAGACTTGGATGGAATAGGTAAGTAAATAATGTATTATAATAGTGATATAATATAATCCTGGTAATTTTCACACAGCATCTTCTAACCCCAAAGTAAGCAGAGCTTGTGATTTGGAAACCATTTGACCGACTACTTAACATGTTCCATTGGCCATTCTGATTTGACATGAAAAAGGTGATTCTTTTGCATAGTTGGGAAACCACAACTGATTGCCACCCATTGATGAACACCCAACTCCTGTGGCTTGAGTGTGAAGATCATACCTTACTATGTCTATTATGGTTTAATTATCTTGAAAAACAGTGAAGGGTCACACATATTTTTAAGGTTTTGTACCGAAAGGGTACGAAAACTACGAAAACGGGAACCTATTACTAAAACTCCACTGTCCGTCTGTCTATCTGTCCCAGGCTGTATCTCATGAAATGTGATTATTTCTGTTGCCGCTATAACAACAACTACTAAATACAATAAAATTAATATTTAAGTGAGACTCCCTATATAACGCTACGGATCCCGTGCGCGGGTCTGACTCGCACTTGACCGGTTTTAACAGAATATATTTCTATAGCAAGGCATCCTATGGCGACTACATGTCAAACCTCCATATCGCTCGCACTATTCAACATTTTAGAAGATTTATAATCACCGAATGTTGTTATGCCAAATAGCAAATCTTCACGGCCTAGAAAATAACAATACAAAGGTTCAGCGATAATATCATTTTGATTCTATCACGTTTTCTTACCAAAAAACTTGTAACAATGGGATTAATTTTGGTTCAAATTTTTGGGTAGGAAAACGTGTTGGGTTCTACATGATATTCTTGCTGAACCTTTGTATTGTTATTTTCTAGGTCATAAAGGTTTGCTATTTTGCATAACTACATTCAGTGATTTTATATCTTCTACAATGTTGAATTGTGCGAGCGAGAGGGAGATTTGACATGTATCGTCCCCTTATGATGAAGTTGCCCTATCGCTCAGTGTGTTATGAAACCGTAATCTATAAATATATATTACATTACCTGTGTATGACGGCTCATAGTTATTGTCTGGCGAGCGATATTTATCTTACGATAAAATATATTATACTACAGTGCCACAAGTATAACTTGGCGAGGCTGTGCGTCAATGTGCTTCAAACCAGAAAATGAATACACTTTGATAACGGTTTCTCTTGAACCAACTTATACTTGTGGGACTATATCTTCGCCGTGTGTGATGCGCTTATTTTGAGATTTGCCTGCTTATTTTCATTCCGTACATACTTATTTTAGGGTTCGTAAAATAACCATACCTAATGCAGTAAGCAAGTACATGCTAATGAAGTTACAGGCGGGTCAGCTTGTTAACTAATAAACTGGTAAAAAATGTCCATAAAATTACAGATATGATGGCCCTCCCAATCCAACTAGCCGACGATGCCGGCGAAGTGATTCAAGTTGATGCATCAGCCGATGTTATACGAGAACAGCGTGTGGTCGAAGTAGATGAGTCTCTGACAGAGACAACGCATGCGAACTTTTTGTCTATGGTCCGAGCGTTGTTCCCTGCTAGGGACGCACACCGCGCTTCGAGGCAACAACTGCATGCGAGGTGCGGAGCGGTCATGAAGTCGCCCATAGCGCCACTCAACACTTGGTATCCCTGTAAGTATTGACGTATCTGTGGCTTGAGTGTAAAAACATACCTTACTACAAAGTTTGTCATATATTTTTGTACAGAGATGTCAAAGTTTAACAAACTTCCCACTCCCGAGGCGCTGCTCTATTTTCATACAACAACAATACCAGTCTATCAGTCCACTGCTGGACATAGGCCTCCCCTAATAAGAAGGGGAATATGCCCATAATCCCCACGTTGTTGGGTTCACAGGGCAGAGCTTCTCGCACCGCCGACGCTGTGTTAGGCTGCGCTATGCCGCAATCAGACGGCCGCGAGAGCCCCGTTTGTTAGTTAGCAGGGTGCACCATGTGTGGGTGTGGTTGGCTTGGGTTCCGTTTAGATTGAGGATGGAACCCCTTACACACTATACATAAAAACATACAAAAATATAGGAAGTTAACTCAAACTTTGTAGTAACTTTGCTTTAGCTGTGGCTACCTTAAAAGAGTAAGCACAGGAAAGGAATTTTAAATATTAAGAATTTTTGTAAGAGTTGTGTAATTACTCATTGGAAGCCCTAAATAAATAAATAAATAAATAAACAAATAAACAAGTAGTAAAGTATGTTTTTCGCACTCAATCCACTGTATAGATATAGAGATCTTGAAAATATATTGTGTATGTTTTTTTTACACAAATTAATAATTGCTGATGTTTGCTTTAAGTGTCTGATGATTGGTGTGCGGAGCTCGATTCAGCTTTGGAATTCCTTGCTGGCGAAAGGGGAACTCATCCTGACGATTTCGTACCCTATTTGCAGTACATGCCAAAAACACAGGTATTGTTAGCTTTCATTACCAGTAGGTGTCATGTATTTTATGCAAATCTATTTAAACATTGTTCATTCTTCATTCATGTATTTTATGGCCTCTATGAAGTTGACCAGTGAGATAACTTTACAGAACTACCTTTCTGTAAATACAGATTAAAAATTATTTTTACTTTTTATTTTTGGTTGATGATTTTAGTCCTTAGCTCGTATATTTTTACAGATGTATCAATGGATAGGCGCAGGCAGAGATTGCGACTCGATATTGGACCGACTATGTGACAGGTGGCTACGTGCTATGTCACCGCGACTTTCTTCTAAGAACACACCGCCTCCCAAGTAAGTCAATTCGAAATTATTGAATAACTAGATAGTCTGGTGTATTCGTAACACCAAGTTGTTTTGTAATTCGTAGGGGGAATTGCCAAACAAAATTACCACTCTATTTTGTTTGTTTTCGGCTGTTCCTTTGGGGTTTAATTTGTTTTCTTTTTTGCTAAACCACCCCTGAATTAAGGTGACTAAACAAAATAAAAATTATTCAAATCGAACCATTTTCGAGACAACCACGACCGCTCTGTAAAGAGTATTACGATTGAGAAAAAGCAAGACACGCACGCACGGCGATTGATTTTTTTTATAATATATAGATATAGTCTAGCTTCTGTCCGCGGGTTCGCTCGCGCGGTTCAAGGGTATAATGTAACCTATATTAATTCAGGTCACAATCAATTTATATTCCAAGTTCCCGTTTAGCAATTTATATTCAAGCAGTTGCGAAGTAGAGCGGAAAAAACATTCTTACACACGACCTTTCGCATTTATAAATTTGTGTTAGAATAATATTAATATTATGGTAATTTTTCACACATCTGAAAGCCCTAAAGTATCTTCTTATTTCTTCTGTTATGATAATGTTATTCATGAGGTGTTATACTGATACTTATACTGTAAATACATACCTAGATATCGATTGAGTTTTTACATGTAACCCCTCACAGGGCATACACACTACACGGCTCCTATTATTTATTCACTACATCCGAAGAATGCCTCATGTCACGTCGTTTGTACTGAAAAAAAAAAGGACCTAAAATATATATATAAATGTACTTATTCCATTTTTCCTTTCAAAAAGTTCAGTGCCGTGTGCAATTAGCTTTTATAAAACACTGTGGCTGCTTTATTCGACAATAAGATCGTCAAAATGCTTTGTAAAAGGTAAAACTATTTAAAAAATATTATTTATTTCAAGATATCCTACATCCTGGACAGTTCGACCTCCTACTAGTTCAGACATATCAGAATTCCGCGCTCAAGAGAGGAGGAGATTTACATCAGCTTCCAAACCATTTACGTACATTCAACATGGGTAAGTGTATACTTATTTTATATGATTAATTATATAATGTATATATGTAATACTTTGTTTACTTCAATACTTCAATGTATGATATGTATTTCAAAAAAAATATGTATATATGTAATATATCAATCATGTGGTTCCCATAATACAAGCTCTGCTTAGTTTGGGGCTACATGATGCTGTGTGATAATGTGCAGCATTATTTATTTATTTATTTACTACAAGCTAAGAGCTTGTCAAATTGCTGTGAATTTATTAATTTTGAGTTACATAGATATATGCCATGATGTACAGAAACTTATGCCCACTGAGGTGTGTTTATATTTAGTTAATTTTCAGTGTACACGAAATTCTTAATAAAATCTTTTGATTTGTTTGGAAAATAGGACACAAAAGGCTGCGGCATTCTTGTTACACTGGTTCGTATAGTCATGGATGGATAAAACGTTTATTCTCAGATATCGATCTGTAGTCGGTCCTTGCGCACGCGCATGGGTTTCGTCCGGTTGCGCGGGCACCTCCCTTCTAGTTCCCGATAGACCGCGTCATGCCACCTTCACATCGCTAGTGCGCGACGCACTGGCTCGCCTACCTAACGGAGAGGGCACGAGACACGATGTTTTGACGCTGCTAAAGTGAGTTGGTACTGTTTTGGTAGAGGACGATTTCTGAAGAAACTGATTTCAGGTTAATTAATAGTTTGCAAATATTTTTATTACCTACAAAGTAAATCAATAAATAATGTTTAGGATATTAATATTAACTTATAGTTTAATTGTCAACTGAAACTGCAATTTATATCATTTTTCAAATCTCTTATCAATAAAAATAACTCAAGTTCTCTACCTAAAGCATTACCAATATTTCCACAGAATGTCCCAATACATAGCTCAGTGTAGTGAGCAAGCGTTACTGGGCGCAGTGTCGGCTGTACTTGAGAGGTTTCACACAGCTAAGAGAGATCCGGTGGTGAAGTTTGACCAACGAACGGCCGTGTGGACGTATCTACACAGAAACAGGTGCGGTGGTGTACTATTGTCCGGACGCGATGGTTGAATGATTGCCGTTATTGACTTGCTTTGAACTCTGTCGGTTGCGTTCAAACATTGTTGCTGTCACATAAATGCTATCAAGTATATAGCAAAAATCTTCCTATTAGTTGATGGGGATTTAATAAGCTGATACAGGTTTACAGAGGTAAATAGAAAAACAGGAAAGAACTAATCATGAAGATCTTATTCGTCTTTTTGTGTTTAGATCACTGTACCTAGTACCTAATCTATATGTTGAATCATTTGTATGTTACCTGTCTACTACTGTCTTCTTATTCTAATGTATTATTTATATCTTATATTTTGCTCTGTTGCTGTGTGTTTGTCAAATAAACGATTTCTATTCTATTCTATCTCAGTAAATGAGCAACGTAAACAAATGTAAAACACAGCGAATAATATTTCTACGCAAATGAAAGAGTCAAGGATAATGTCAATTACCGTTATTCATCCTGTTCCGCGTCCGGATTTTAGTTGTGAACATAATGCTTACCACCCTGGATTAGTTAAGTAGATCATCAGCTCACATTTCGGCATACTTCAATCTACTTATTATTTCCTGTCTTATCACTAATACCGAAGAATCTAACCTTTCGATGCGTCATAATCTTACACCTAAAGGACTTCAATATGCTACTCATAAAAATCTTTGTTCATACGCTTTTCCAGTCTTTTATTCTCACCATCATCCTAGCTAAATCATGTTGGTTGTATCAAGTAACATTATTAACTATGAAATCACTGTTTGTTGCCTTTTTGGGGGTGCATTTGTTGGTTGTGCTGTTCTTGTGTCGTAATTCATTAAGTATAATATTCTTGTTTTCTGTTTATTTTTATTACAAAGAAGCGCTTCCGTGCTTCGAAAGGCTCGTTAACATGTTAGTCCCGGCTTTTTCAGTCGTTAAGCCGTGTCGGAAGCCTCGGGCGGCCTAAATACTCCGACATCAGAGTTGGCCACTTGCTCACACGAAGAAGATGAATGATTCTTTATTCAATAGGATCCATTGTTCTGGCAAATAATTTAGGCCCCTTCATTTCATCCCATGGTTGCCGTAAGAGACAACTAAGAGGATAGATTAGCATCCATTTCTTTACTTAACACCAATACTGCAATCTCCAAACTGGTAATGATGGCAATGCCTCCTAAAAAAGTAGAGGTCATGTCATGGAATTTCATAGGCAAAAGAAAGAGAATGGTGAAAAGTAAACGAACATTGCTTGGCAATGAATCAGAGCTGTCTTCTCTTTGTCCACGCCGCTAATCTACTGTATGATTATCAATAACCACTATATGATGAACAATATAATGTTAAAATTCTTTACCACCACGCTCAGCTCGATAAAAGTTAGAATGGACAAGGCAAAAAAGACTCCAATTTAACTCATTGGCTTTTTCCATCAGAGGTTCGATCACGAAGAATAGCGCGTATCGTAGACGCAAAATTTTGGCCAATGAGTAAGTGTAGATTCAAAATAACGTTTTGTCATTGGCCAAAATTTTTCATTACGCTTACGATACGTAAGTATTAAATATTCGTGATCGCCCACAATATTATTTTCAAATTGTTTTACAGGACTGAAGATGATTGGATAAAGACCACCTCAGGTCGCAGTCGCGGTGCTAAAGTGGCTGCGGCAATCTCGCCCAATTCCTTACCGCCGCCGTCATCCCCTCCACCCGGTCCTATACCTCGACCGCCGATCGCAGCAAAACCTACTACCAGTTTAAAAGTTGGGCTGTCGAAACCCACTCCTCCGAAACCCAGGGTTATATCTCCTCCCCCGCTAGTGAAAACTGCATCGCCGAGAGATATTCAAGCACCAGAAAGTGTAAGTTTTGTGATAGGATACCTAATATTGCGATAAACCTAACGCAGTGTACACACCAAAGCCACAGTCTATTTCCGAGTCACTGCCTCGCTGTGTGGTTGTGTGTGATTAAATAAATAAAATAAAATAAAATCGGACTACACTGATCCATTGATTATCAGTATACTTAAAATTATTTGTTAGTAATAAAGTATTGAAGTATTGGATTTAAATTGAGGAATTATAAAATCAAAGAAGTTTATGTGCTGAGAGCTCATAGCAACGAGCATAGCAAGTTTTCTTGATCACTCGTCACAAAACACGTCCGCATTGATGTGTCGTACTTACTTACTGCTTTGGTGTGTAGACTCCTTTAGGCGCCACAATACACCATCATGTCATTGAGTGTTAGTTATAGAACAACGATTGGTAAAAATATCCTTCTGAATATAATGTTTTATTTTCTATTGTAAAAGTGTCAAATTCTGCAACATTTTATTTATCGCCCAGATGGAGTTGGATGTCTCTGGTACAGAGGAACTAATCGAAGCATCCGACAGTGACGTAGATGTAGATGACAGCAGTATACCAACCTCGGCCCCCCAACTATCGTCCGCTCAGCTACTAATGCAAGCCACATTAGGTCAGATAAAGCATATCCCACCGAAAACTAAGAAACCCACCTACACTCCACCGACTAAACGAGCTTACACTCCGAAGCAAATTAGTCTAACCAAACAAAACAAGCAAGCGGCATTGATGAGTCAATCCGTAAAACAAGCAAAAATACTAGCGGAAGCCGTGAAGCAAGCAAGCGCAACATCACAGAACAAAGCAAACTTAGCAGCAGCAAGGAACATCGCCAGACAAGCAGCGCTTCTAACAAAGGCGTCACAATCTCAGGCCTTGCAAGCGGCATTACAAGGGAAAATAATCCCGAAAAGTGTTCCTAAAACCGTTAAACTGCCGATTCAGTCGCCGAAAGCAGCGCAATCGCCTAAACAACCGTCAGCAGTTAAACAAATGCCGACATCGCCGATGCAGCCTCCTTCGCCGATGCAACCTCCACCGTCACCTAAACAAATGCCTCCGTCTCCCAAACAGATTCCATCACCTAGACCGCAATCACCTTTAGAACCATCTTCGCCTAAAGCACCTTCGAGACAAATCCAATCAGCCAACAAACCCGCTGCATCAGCTAAACAACCCCCGCTCCCCGGAAAGCAATTACCTGAATTAAACCCACCTTCACCTAAACATCTGCCGATATCTGAAAAACACTTCCCGCCGGCATATCTATCTAAAGAAGAGTTCTCGGTCTCTGGTAAAGAAATCACTCAATTAACGAAACCATCTCAAGTAGAGGTTAAACCTCATGTAGTGTTCTTAGCTCCCCAATCACCTATAAAACTTCCATCATCACCCAAACAATCGCCTCAACTACCCTTACCCACTTCTCAGTCACCTATGACTTCTCAATCGCTCATGCCTCCCCCGCAAACACCTATGCCTCCTCCCCAATCACCCATGCCACCCCCTCAGGCACCTATGCCACCTCCCCAATCCCCTATTCAATCTCCTCAAACAAGTAAACCACTTCTTCAACCGACCAAACAACTCTCTCAATCGGGAAAGCAAATTTCTCAAACAAAACAACCAGCTGTAATAATAAAACACTCTGAGTCGACAAAACCCACAATTTTAACAAAACCCGTAGTATCAACATCGCTCAAGACCTTTACATCTCAACAAATCTCAATACCAATGCTGAGCCAGGCCAGTGCAACTTTATCACGTTCGTCCAGCTTGCCAACGATCGTCGCTACGCCGCAAAAATCACCTCTTATCAAACAGAGGACATCAATAAAATCCGATGCCGTAACAGCGAGTGTGAGTAATATTTAATGGGGTTTTTATTGGCAGCAAAATGTTTCAGAAATAAACTGTTTGTTTTGCCTTTTCCAGGTGGCAAAAGCGAACGCATTGCCACAACAAATAACACCAACTCAAACTATGATACATCCTGTTGCAAATTCTTCGGTTCTTCAGACACAAAAGGTAAAATGAGGATAAAATAATATGATGCAATATACCTGTCAGATAAAACTTCAGCTGTTATGTGATTAATATTTTTTTATTTCCATAGATGGCGCCAGGTACCAGATCTTTGTTGATTAGACCACCCAGTTTGCACACTACTGTCACTGCGTCTATCGTTACTACTAGCACTCAGGTATTTTATCGCTTTTTAGCCTATATCTTACCGCTGATATACCATAACTATAGTCGCAGAAAAATAATATTGTATATGCTTTTCTAACAGGCTACTGGGGCAAGACGGGGTGTGGTCAGAGTGTTGAGTCCAGCCAATCCGTCCTCAGGAAAGTCTTTGATATCGCCGCGAGCATTATTACAAGGTAATTTGCTTTCTTACACCCTTTAAATTTTTATGTTTCTTTTACCTTATCAAAAAAACGTGTCCTTCAAGAAAAGGAAAAGGATACATTTCGTTTTATATCAATTACACAAAATAAACATCAGCTAAGGAATTATTTGTTTACAGATACTCCTACAACGAAAAGACGACCAATTATGACCAGTACCCCTGCCATCACGACTCTAGCTCAGGTATGTATTGTCAGTATGATTGATTGAACCTACTACCTAGTACTTACACGACATAATTGCTGATTGAAAAATTCCATTCACAGAGTCCAACGAACGCGACTGCTGTCGTCAGTTGTGTTCAAACCGCAGTGACGTCATCGGCTCCCACGCGAACTGTGCAGTTAGCTGGCGGCAGAACACTACAACTATCTGCGAATCAAACTGTTCACTTTCCAAGTGGCCAAGCAGTCCAACTTAGCCCTGGACATGCTCTCCAGCTATCATCCCTTCAGATCCCTTCACTTCAGATGCAGCATACGACGCATAGCGTCCGACTGCCCAGCGGTCAAACCGTACCCTTAGCTACTCCACAAGTCATGCAAGCCCTCAAAGCATCCAAAAACCAAACCCCGCGTGTCCAAACAACTTCCACACTAAAAACCCTTCAAACCAACCAAACCGTCATACCTGTGTCATCTGTCCAACTCGCCGGGCAAACGGTCCAATTCGGAAACCAAACTGTCCAGTTAGCGGGTCAAAGTGTTCAACTAACGGGCCACACTGTCAAATTACCGAGTGGTCAAAGTGTTCAAGTCGCGAGCCCGAATGTGTTACCCTCGAGTGTTCAGCTAGCCGGGCAAACGTTTCAGCTGGCTGGTGCGAACGTACAAATGGCTGGACAGAGTGTTCAAATACCTAGTAGTTCGTTGGGACCGCAGACGGTGCAATTGGCGGGTCAGACTGTACAACTAGCGAATAGTCAAACTGTTCAGCTGGCTGGCAGTCAGACTGTTCAATTACCGAGTGGTCAAACGCTTCAACTGCCGAGCGGTCAAACCCTGCAGTTGGCCGGTGGAGTGCAACTGGCTGGTCAAACTGCGAAGACGTTACCTCAAGTTGTCAGAAGCCAAAGCCAAGGCGAAAAGACTAGTAATCAACCGATCATGGCGAAACTGCTCACGAATGCTCAAGTAAGATTATTTCACTTTATCATATTATACAGAGCGGTCTAAACCAAAAAATACTCGAAGGAACCTTTTTTATTTTTGGCTTGCCTTTGATAAGTAAGAGAAAAATAATCGCAACTATAGAATTTTGAAAATAGAGTTGCCTGATCCGGGTCGAGTAGGAACCCACCTTGCCTTTATAATGTATCAATTGATAGAGTCAATCGTATGAATCAAATTCTCCTCATAATATTGTCTCATAATATTTAATATCTAAAATCCAATATAAATGAGAAAATATTCAAGGAATAATATGAAAATTAATCTTTTCAGAAGACAGTGGAATTCTATATATGCCTGTTTCATGCCTATTTCTGCCTTGAAGCAGCATTGCTGTGTTTCGGTTTGAAGGGTGTGGGAGACAGTGAAATTACAGGCACATGAGGCTTGTCATCTTCAGATACTATCAGATACTATTTATGGAATATGTAGATAAGACTAAATAAATTTATAGAATGGATTTAGAAGAAGCTAATTTCTATAAACATTTTCATCTGAAAATGTTTATGGAACTTCGTGTCTCAAGTTGATGAGCGAGGCGCAATGCATCGTAGGGTACGTCCCAAACACATGTGACTTACCACTTAAGTGGCCTCCGGAGGACGAATTGCCCATACAAACTTAATACCAAAATAATTTCAAATTTAAGCATGTTTCCACTATATTATTGTATTATTTGTATTTCATTAGTATTTATCTAGGTTCCTGGATAGGTTATTTTTTTTACAAAATACTTACCTAAAATGAAATAAAAGCCAATAGCATTTTGCACATTTTTATGCAAAAATTGACCACTTTTTATTCCTCTTTGTTTCGTATTAAAAACAACAATGTCTTACGTGTCGTTTGTTTAGGAACATCGCATATATTATCTAGTTAGAGAATAACAATAAAGTTATCAGTCATCATTTTTGGTATTACGGAACACAACCAAATTCATATCAAATTTTGAACAGCCAATATTGCTATCCCGCCCGCAGGGCTCAATCATCCATCAGCTAAACAGAAATGCGATATACGGAGCGATCCTTTGCCCGCGTCTCGAATTGAAGTTGCGAGCTACGTTCGCCGCATTCTTAACATTAGTACCATTATTAGTACCATAAAAAAACCCGAAGAGTGACCTGCGTCCTGCATGTAAATTTAAAAAAATCTTTGAATGTAGAGTCTTTACATCAAAAATAGAAAAAAGGTTCCTTTGAGGGAGACTCTGTTCTATATTTTTGGTACTTTCATTGTACCATTTTAAACACATGTAATTTAAAACGTCGAAGCTGAAATGGCTATCTTAGAGTTATCAAAGAAATAATGAAAACTATGTATTTACAGGGTCAGATGGTGTCTTTAGAAGGCGTGGGAGGTGGCAGGATAGTGTCCGGCGTCCGACCGCGGCCGCAGGTTCGCGTCCTATCCCCGGCCACAAGACTCACGAGGCCCCTTCTCCTGACATCGGCGAAACCTTTGCATAATATCATTTTGCAGGTAAGACAAGCATGGATCCGAATGTTTCTGGAGTAAAATTTGTGAAAATATTTGGTAGTTTTTTTTTTTTTTTTTTTTTTTATTTAATAGAAAAATATAGCTACTATTACAGGCTTAACCTAATGCAATAGTGTAGTCATCTTAATACAGCAACAACACAGCAATTACAACAACAACAACACCAGCCTATACAAGGTTAGTTTTAATTCGTATTTTATCCAGAAAGGGGGTGATTTCTACCACGGTCCACACCTTTTTAATGTGGTTATTTTTCATTGTACAACTGGCTTGTAAAGGTACGCTATAATTTAACTCAAAAACTTGTGAGACAGCTCTAGATCAGCTGATTTTGTTAAATTTTGTCCTTACTTCTGAAGATGGTAATTGAGCTCTGCTTTAGTTTTAGGTCTGCCACTCACACAAAGATAAGCTTAAAGTTTTTGGAGAAAAGTTTTGAATCACGTATTTTTAACATTCTCAAAACAACTTGTTGTTAAAAATTAAGTTTAAAATTAACTAAATTCAAAAAGTATCAACAAACGTTGTTGACTTTCGGGAGTAGATTTTCCCTCTTCGGGGTATGATACGAATTCAAACTCACCGTGTGTATCAGACCACTGCTGGACATAGATCTCCCCTAATAAGAAGGGGATATGCCCATAATTACCGCGCTGAGCATGCGGGTTGGGGATCGCAGGACACAGTTCGCACCGCCGACGCTACTTCCCGTCGGCGATCAGATTTAGCTGTGGAGTTAAGGCAACTATACAGGTCAAATCTCACTCTCGCTCGCACTATTCAACATTTTTGAAGATATAAAATTACTGAATGTAGTTATGCAAAATAGCGAACCTTCATTGCCTAGAAAATAACAATACAAAGGTTTAGCAAGAATATCATTTAGCTTTTATTAAGCTGCGTTATGCTGCAATTAGCCATTTCATTATTTATTTGTTTGCAGAGCGATGGAACTGCAGTTCGGGTCACGTCGGCCGGTGCTGCAAACACTTCGCAAACTATAGTAATAAGCAATATGGGTAAGTTTTTCAAACAATACCATAAAATTTTGAAGGCGGTTTTTTTAGTTATTGTCAAACTAGAGCAGGGAATAATAAAACTTATCCTAAAGGAAATAGGTTTTAAGGTTTTAACATTTATTGAAACAAAATACTAAGGAATAACATTATTTAGCACCAACTTTCTCCCGCGGCTTCGTTCGTGTGGTTGGATAACAAGTTGCCTTTGTAACACATCCATAACTCTGCTACTATTAAGCCGGGTACGGATAGCGAGTATATTGGTACGCGTAGTCGGTTACGCGTGTCCTGGAACGCCAAGTCCATACTTGTAGCTACGCGTACATTTTTGGGGTACGCATAACGCGCGAGCTAGCTCGAGAGCCCCCGTCAGTCGTCTCCGGCTCGCGTAGCGCTATGGATCGAATGACCTCGCGTTCATGTTCGCGGCGGTCCACATTAACTGTACGCTTATCCAATATAAGCGTGCACAGCGTACCCCGACTACGCGTGTACAGGAACGCGCTATCCGTACCCAGCTTCACAGCATCTTCTAAGACTAGAAAAAGTCTTTCTGATACGTTTTGTCTTGCTTTTAGCGGCTCCAACCGTCTCAACGCCTACAACGACGACGCCAGTGCTCAAATTACAACAGGTAAATTTGCTTAGCTATAATCTTTTTCACAATTGAAAGATAGAGTTGCAGGCAGCTTTTGAATATTTGTTAATAAGGTGCTCTAACCGAGACGTGTTTGATTCCTTGCGGCGAGCATTATTTGTAAGAGTATGAAGTAACTTACTGTACTCACAATGGATCGTTGTCACTGTGAAGGCTCAGTACACGATTCGGCCAATAACAGTAAAAAAAAACGTATCATTTATTGCATGAAATACAGGTTTTTAACAATGTGTTACATAATTTTTTTAGGTTTCACTATATAACTACCCAACTCAGGCGTGCAATTTAATTTATACAAATATTAAAACTACTATAAATAATTTAACAAATATTCGTAATAGGTTCGAAAAATCAATATAAAAATATTGATGATAAAAAAATATAAACACTTAAAAAATGTCAATGGAAAGAAAAAAGCTCAAATTATTTGCTTGTCATTCAAAAATTCTTCTAGTGTGTATTTACAATACTACTATCATCCGCAGCCCGATTTCACCCATTGCAATATGTGTGCTCTTTACCCCTTGCCGCGGTCCTGCGCTAGTCTGATCCAATGGCGGCCCACGACGTCTACCCATAGTGCCACTGGACGGCCGAAGCTTCTCTTCCCAGATTTTTAGCCCACACTTCAGGGAAAATCTAAGATATTTATATATTCCAAAAACAGCGCATAACCGTGAATGCCCGAAAATTTCGACGAGGTGAGGAGTTGACTCTGTAGCGCAGTTAGTTAGCGCGTCCCGGTTTTGTGGGGTAGGTCGCGGTTTCAAATTCCATGAGTATTCCTTATACCTCGTATACAATACATAGGAACTACAACACTCACAACGTATGACAGAAGGACAGAGGTACGACGTAGTTCCTATTTTTGGATCGGATTGTACTAGGATTGGTCGAATCGTTTGCTGAATGCTTTCAGCAATGCGACATAGATCAGATGAGACTATTGTACGTCGCCAACTTCATAGGTTGCAGCCAACTACAGAGGGCAAAGTTACGTCGACTATTGTATATTATAATTCACGAGGATGACTAGGACATACCACCGACATAGATTACTTCTTACCAACTGTAAAGTCATTAGAATAAAGTTCAATTCACTGGAAAATCGCAGTTGTAAGAAGAATCTAAGTACTCTAAGGCTGACTTCCAAATGTACGATATGGCATCGGCTCTGGCATTGAATGAATGAATGAATGAATGATCATTTATTTGCCAGAATATAGGTTTGTACATTGGTTGTATGTTTTAATATTATGAGCGCTATATTCGACTTATAAGTCGTGCAAATATTTTCTAGAGATAAGACGGCTATAATCGAAATATTAAAATTATATTACAAAATATCAAATTATAAAACTAATACAAAATACAATAATTATTATGATTTCATGCAATTAATAATATAAAATAATAGTCTCTTATGAATATAGAAAAAAAAGAAAAAGAAAATAAAGAATCAGTTTCTAATACATAGTTAACATCATCATTAGAAATAATCAGTTATGTATGTTTAAATGTTATTTATGATATTCTAATAAAGAAATAAGTATTAAAAATTTGCAATTTACGAAGTCATCAAGTGTATAAAAATATCTGTCACAGAGCCAGTTGTAAATTTTTCTATTAAATTCTGTATTATTCATCTGTCTATATTCACGAGGTATTTTATTATACTTCGCCATTTCTAATCTTCCAATAGTGAAAAGGAAAAAAAAAACAATCACCATCATAAGAATTTTATACCACACCAGCCAATATCAGTCCACTGCTGGACATAGGTCTCCCCTAATAAATAGGGATATGCCCCTAAACCCACGCTGAGCATGCGGGTTGGGCATTCCATGGCACAACTTCCCGCACCGTCGACGCTGCCGCTCATCGGTGGCCAGGGGATTTAGCTGCGCTAGTGTTAGGCTGCACTATGCCGCAAGCAGCCGGCCACCAGAGCCCTGTTTGTTAGTTAGCAGGGTGCACCACGTGCAGGTGAGGTTGGATTGGATTCGGAAGATGGGGGTTGAAACCCCTTACACCCCAAAACATGACAAAGTATTTTGTACACCCATGTTTTATATCATCGTTTTTATAGGTGAATCCAATTCAACAAGTTAAAATCGCGCAGGGAATAAGACTACAGCAGGTGATGCATTTGATTGAATTGCATGATGATTTCAAATTCTTGATAACTTTAGCACGAGAGTTTTGTGACATTAAAAAAATGGTTTTGGATGCATGGGTTGGGGTTGGATACGTAAAAATAATAGCTTCTATTGATCCGACTATTTGAAGAAAAAAAAATAGTTTTTGGTACTTCTGCAAATAAATTGACGTATACTAAATACACAATGCATGTAAATGATAACTTTTCTTTGTACTCGCTAACCTTACCATAGCTTGAAAATAACACTGCTTGCGTATTTCAACGCACAAAATACCAAAAAACTGTTTTAAATTCAGCATGGAATATTGCGTTTGACAGGGTTAACTAGGCTAACTAAAGAACTTTATTTTTTATTTTAACCACACCATAATCAAATCAGTAGTAACGCTACCTATGTATATTTCGGGTAATAATAATTCACACTTTTTTTGCCTTTATAATGCTTATGATAGATATTTTTAAAAGCATATAAATAAATCCTGTTTATTATTTTTAAAGAAAATCCCAAGCAGTTATAAAAGGTTTCCAAATCGGAACTCGCACAATTCTAAAATAGTACTCCAGTAAATTACCTTCTTTGTCAATGTTTATTCTGCAGTGCAATTACTAAATCCGTTAGTTGAAAGTCAAGAAAGAGCAGTCCTAATGGCGCGATTTACGTCCAGATCTGGCGATATCGCGCGTAGCCAATCAGGCTTGCGAAATGTCACGTGTAATGTGACGTGCGCCCGTATGATTGGCTACGTTTTACTCGACTCGTGCGTAAATCGCCCCATCAGCTTGCCTAGTGCGAGTTTTTTACCAGCTCGATCGCGTTTGCGTTTAAGCAAAGGAGAATGCCGATAACCCGTACCAATTGCGTCAAAACCAAACGTATCCCATAAAATTTCCTTTATTTTATAAATACCATTGATATTTTCTTTAGTTTTACACACCGACTCGATTAATAATCACGTAAAAAATTATTTCGTTTATTTGGTTTCCGGCGCACGGCGCCGCCATGACACTGTAACAACCCTCAATTTTAATTTTAGACAGTAGAATCGACTAAAAACATTCGAGATTTTTTTACTTTGATTATAAAGAGGTTGGTTCAGAAACTTTTTTGTGGTACTGTGGGTTCTGTGGCATTGTGTAGCAGTGTTTATTCTGTAAATAGATATTTTATTAAACATCATCACAATAATGTACGATAAACAATCGCTGCATCAACTATTTGCTAATAACCGGTGACGCGAAATTAGAATAGTTTGGAAGAGGCATCCATTGCCTTTTCGTGGTTGTGATGAATGTGTTAAGATCTTGGATTTTAGCTTGGATTTCACCTTCACCAGTAAGTACTAATACGTATTACCATAAATGATGTAAATGCCTATCTACTTTCTCGTCAATATCATTATGTAATGGAGTAATGTATGTAATGTCCTACCTATGAAGTAGAAGTTAAAACACCCTTTTACCTATCTGTGTGAGGTATATAAACCTTTACATATAGATATAGTACCATAGTTAAATATTTATAGTTGATTACTTATAATTATGTAGACAAAACTGAACACACAAGGACTCGAGAAAGCATTTTTTAAAAAACCAACTCTAAAAGTAATATCAAATATAAACAAATTGTTTACGTTTATCTTAAAAAAAATTTAGTATTCCATGAATAACAGTTATATATTTTAATAACAGTTGTATATTTTGAAAAAATTAGGTTTCGTTTTGACACACTTTAGCATTGGTACCGAGCGCCATACATCAATCGGCATTGTCCTTTATATGGAATTGAGGTAGCGCCATCTAGTGATAAACACGTGGCACTGACTCCTTTCCATACAAATTTCCGTAAACGCAAACGCGATCGAGCTGATAAAAAAAACTCGCACAAGGCACTTGAACCCCCTTATGTGAGTTGCATAGTACGAATGTTCATGGTTTTCGTTTAAGAGCTAATTTTTAAAGTAACTCTTTTCTTTTTATTTGGAAATTGTTGCAATGTTTTGAGTGAAAAACATTGCAACCTGCAAGAATATTACTTTAGCCATGTCGTTTGATCAGTTTTTATGTATTTATATCCAATTCAGTAATTTCTATATAACATACATAAAAATTGAGCTCTAAAACGAAAACTATTGAAAACCATTTCCGTATTGTGCAACTAGTGCTAGGTGAACTGAACTAGCTCTAAGTGGGGAAGTAACCAGTAGTTCAGCAGTCCACTGCTAGACATAGGCCTCCCCTAATGAGCGCCATTGCGCCCTGTCCTGAGCTCGACGCATTTAGCTTCTACCAGCAGCCTTTCGCAGATGGCCCCTCCACCTGGCCGGAGGGCCAAGTAGCTACGTATGTTTATTTCTGTTTTTTTTTTCAGGCGTCGTCATCAGGCACAACCCCGACACCTAGCGGCGTACGCAGCGTACTAATGGAAGGGCAGCAACTAAAACTCGTCTCGGGACGACATGTCTTAGCCAGGATACTGAGACCAAACCACCCTCCCCCCCAGTGATTGTACATAATAGTATAAGGTATACATATTTTGTATATTATATTTTGGAATTGTTATGGGTAGGTAGTGCAAATGTTTGAATCTGTGAGTTTGAATACAAAAGTATTAGAAGTTTTGGGTTTGAAAAATTTAAGTGGTCTATTGAATCCATCCATAAATTATTCTATTGTACATTGGATTTCGTGCATTGTGATTAATCCATGAACACCATATCGTATGCGAATGGTATATGTATTTTGCCAGTATACAGAGCGCGTGTACAGTTTGATTAGTAGCTAGTGTTTTAGCTAGTATTTTATTCGAGTGTGAACATCCACGTTACTTATTTTAAACGTGTAAAATAATTCACCGAACTTGCAATACTAATTAGAATGTAAGACGGCCTTTAGAGTGGACGAGAATGTTGAGTTGTTGAGATGTGAATCTGTATGGAGGAAAAATAGGAAAATCGATGCTTGGAGCCTTGTTTGAATTGTTGCACAGTTACGAATGTTTTACGATGGATATAACGATCCGATAAGTTTTAAAACTTCCGTGTATAGTTTTCATTGGGCAGAACGATCGCGATTTTAGGATTGTTATATTTTTATCCAAGTTCTGTTTCTCTGCAATGAAAGCTATCAGAGGAAGTTTATTTCTTGGTTTAAAAAGTCCGGAGCAATATTTTAATTTATAATTATTAATGACATCAAGAAACGCGTGATGTAAGCCAAGGTTTTAACTATATTTTACCGAGTAGGTAAATAAGGAATGTTCTTATTAGATGTCAGAATCCAAGTAAGTTAAGTGTTTTATAATTTCCGATGTATGTTAAATGTTTAATTTTATTTACGGGCGACGCGTATTTAGATTATACTAGTGTAAAAAGCCAGTATTTTGCATTGTACATAACTGATTAAGCTTAGTTTAATAAAAGCAATATCTCAGAGAGTTTACAATATACATTCGTGTGAAAATATTTTGTTAGTTCTTAACACAAAACATGCCTTACAGAAATATAGACCAAAATATACCTTCAGAATTGCGAGGGTCTTATGATGCGTACTCCAAATGGTTGTTCACAATGTGACGCCAATAGTTTCATTTGTGAAACAAAAAGAAACTTATATTGAGGTAGGTTAACTAAATAAGCAATAATATTTGTAATTTTGATAAATTTACTGTACTCACACAGTAATTCCTCTAGCGATTGATCATGATCAGCCGGGTATCGGCTAACTCTGTTGCAAACAAAAATGATCGACACTGATCCTATTTTAACAAACTTTTAACAAACGTCAATTGACGTTCATTGAATTTCGACGGATGAAATGTCTAAGTTTGTAAAAACAGGATCGGTGTCAATCATTTCTGTTTGCAACAGACTTAGCCGATCACCCCGCTGTTGTTAACAAGTAAAATAATGCCCTGACTTGATACCAACAAAATAAATGGATAAACAGAACTATGACTTCCAAATTGAGCTATAAAGCTTCAATTTAAATATATATG
Organism: Horisme vitalbata; assembly: GCA_951804965.1. Taxonomy (NCBI): domain Eukaryota; kingdom Metazoa; phylum Arthropoda; class Insecta; order Lepidoptera; family Geometridae; genus Horisme; species Horisme vitalbata. The sequence continues at coordinate 9,589,840 of OX638102.1, forward strand.
AAATGACTCAAGACTAGATTATTAAATATGCATTTATTTCGTTGGGTTGAAATTGATTCTTTATTACGAGCAAAACTCTTCCAGAATTCGGAGCACAAGTATATGTATATATTATTAAATACTTTTTTGAGTTCCAACAACGATTATTTTGTCTTTAAGAACACAGAGTATTTTTTAAAGAAGCAACAACATATTAACAGACTTCAAAAAAAGGAGGAGGTACTCAATTCGGTTGTATGTTTTTAGCGGATCAAATACATAATTTGTTTCACCTACAAACTCCTTGGTATCAAGGAGTTAAAGCAATCAGGACTGGTATCAGTTTATGTTCTGTGCATCATAAAATAACCACTAGCATAATGTGGAGAGACTGCAGGCTGCTCGTGGAGCGATATCAAACTTGCAATGAGCGATCCCAGTGCAGTTCTCTCAGCGTACAGTAGATTTTTCGTGAGAACTTCTCCAACTGTCTGTACTAAGAATCTTAACAATAGGCATCATCATCATTATTAGCCGTTTTCGACCCAATGCTGGACAAAGGCCTTCTTTTGATTATGCCACTCGCCTCGATCGTGAGCTAGTCTGAACCAGGTGCCGCCCACGGTCTTTTTAATATCGTCAAGCGACTATCGGCCACCACTCGGTCAGCGCTCTGGTTCACCTGTCGTCATTCCATCTGGTCAAATGTCCTGCCCAACTCTACTTGAGCTGCAATATCAGATCGCTGATATCAATCAAATCAATGATCAAAAGGCTCTCTAAAAAAACCTAGAAGCTTCTGTAGATCACTCTGTGTTGCCTTTTTTGAATACTTACTAAAAGAGGTGCCTAAAATCTTGTAATGCTTCTTCATATTAAATACTGTGTGTTTTTGCAAGAGCTTGATGAAAACTATTTGTATAATATGAAAATCACAGTTATGTTGCAATTTGAACTTGCATTTCAGATTTGAGTTTATCTGTTTAATATTGTTGTACAGTTTTGTTGTATATTATATTAACTCTGACTTCCTTGATAATTTCTAAAAAATAAATGTCAATTTTATTGCTTTTACGTATGATTTTTATTCCGGTGAAAGGGTTACACACCCTAGTCACTTGAAATAGATGCGGTTCTCTGTAAGACCTTGGATACGTGATTAGTATTTTCAAATGTAGGTTCAATATAACTGGGTTGTATGTATTAATACTGACACATGACATGGGTGAGAAAACATAATTTATTTCAATACTTATGTACATGGAATGTGTACTAGCAATCATTGCTCACGGCATCCACCGGACTATTCTAACACAAAGCTAAACGTAACGACTATTGATACTGTGCGGTGTACTTGCATTAAATGTTTACATTGTTATTAAAATGTATGTTATTAAAACTGTTTAAATATTAGGCAGCATAAACACGATCAGAAAACCACTGATCGTGTATTAGTGACCTCAATTCTTAAGGGGAACGACAATACAAAGATTCTAAGAGGTATCACATTTCAATTTTAACTACCCCAATCATCCCATATTCCAATATGTTATACAGTTATAATTATACACTAACACCAAATATCGAATAATGCTTATTTTACACACAAATAGGGAAAATCATTCGCGTTGCCCACAGTGCCATTTTTTTCGGCTTTCTCAATGGTAATAATTAGTATATGAAAAAAAATCTTATTTGAAGCGTATTATAACTGCTAAGTGCTGTGAATTGGGCAACATTTGTGATTTCCTTATTAGAAAGCAGTAGTACCGTTTACAAAAGCATTTCAATAAAAAATATCTCGCTAATCCTAAAAAACTCAATCCTACCATCAGTCTTATAACTATGTTTTAAAATAGAATTGAAACGAGTATTAAAATAAAGGAAAGCATTTGAAAGTTACACAAATAGCTAAGAACATAGATATAACGTTACACCAAGTATGATATTTCATCTTATTCTAATCGACTACACAAAAATATGTATGCTTATGACATAGAATACCACAGGTTTTTATTAATACTGACGAGGTGTGTTAAGAAATTTCAGAGATATGATATATGTTTAACAGATAACAAATATTTTAGTGTTTTCTAATATGCTATAGAACTGCCAGTGTGTATTATTTACCTACTGCGAATATATTTCCTAATAATTTAGGATAAAGCTTTGAACAATGTGCATCGATTGAATGAACTATTGTAATGTATAATCTGCAATCACAATGAACGCATACCATGTTCTACGCTTCCAAAAATACAGTCACTAGCAAGCTCGTGGTAGGTCTATCTAAAATATCCCATTACATTGGCGAGTGACATTCATATACCGTTTATATTAATTTTGTAACAAAAATATTTTAGCAACTTTGGCATTTGAAAACGTACCTAACTCTAAATGTGTTAAAAAATATATCCTACATTTATATCGTATCTCTGAACATGGATTTACCTCCAAGCTTGGGCTGTGTAGAGCCAACCGATCGGACATTCATTTTTATATACAAACAATAGGCACTGAAAATTGGTAATATGATGGTTTTCAGAAAATACTTAGTGTTTATTTCGAGATGCTATTGCAGCTAAATCATTAGGTGTGTGGAATGCCTAGTATACAATCTAGGTAAATGAGGACACGAGTACCAACGCTGATTACTAGTGTCAAATAATTTAAGTTTTAAGTAGGTACTCTCTCATATGGAGATTGTCTTTATTTGAGTTGCAGAACAAGTTACGAAACGATAAGATTACCTATAGAGTTCAAAATGATTATGGCGCTATGGCTTAAATTCATAATAATTAATGATTAATGAATGACCGTTCTATAATAGCATTTTGGTCTTCATACTTCTTGTCCGACCAAGCATTTTACAAATTCAGCAATGAACATTTAAAATATAAATCGTATCCTTACCCTAATAATCAAAATGACTATTTAAAAATGTCCAATAAAAGTATAATATCCAATATATCCAAGCTATGTGTTTTACGATATGCACCTAAATTGTACACGCAGCACTCCTGGACTGAATAAGCTAAAAGCGTTGAGAGAATGGTTCACTCTTCGGCGTCCTCTCCATTCTCAGCAGTCAACAGGTTCGTGTTGTCATCAGCCGCCAGTTCCGTTGTATGCTGTTGGAAAAAAGGCTTTCATCAAGAACTAATCAAGTTTGTATAAATATGCACAGCATCAGAACACAGGGTGAAAGATGTGAAATGATCCATTTCAGTTATGTAAAACATTGAAATACATATAGCCCAGCTTAGGCCTCGTTTATGGGATGCGGAGCTTAGTGTATACAAAGTTACAACTCAACACAAAGCAACGTGCGGCATGGAGATGAAATCCTATTCATGGTCCCTGTCTATAGCTATATCAAACCACGCAGTGTGGCCTAGGGACTAAGGAGCCTATAGAGTAGGTATGCGCCTTCGTGGTTTCTTTTGTTCCATTACATTCTCTGTCGAGCTTAGGATCTGTTTGAGTAATATCTCGTCCTTTTTAAATTTAACGAGGGCACGACTGTCGACTATTAATATTCATCAGATCAGAAAACAAGCAAGTATTCCTAATTCAAGTAATTTAGTGTTTTATGGGTCTGCTTCGAAGTTGTATAAAAAACTGACATGACGCATTAGGATCGTAGAACTGTGGGTTTTACGGATGTAGTAACGACGGTTCATTACCGGTGCAAGATAAGGAAAAGAGTTTTCTTGAAAATTACTAGGTATAGTAACGTTACCATCATCATCATCATCATCAGCCCGATGCTCGACATAGGCCTCCCATAATAAGCGCCATTACGCCCTATCCTCAGCTGGACGCATCCAGATTCTACCAACAGTGTTTTGCAAATCGGCACTTCACCAAAGTAACAGCCAATCCACCAACATACCAATGCTAATATTTATACGAGTAACTCTTCCTCAAAATGGTATTATTGTGGTTCATGCAGATTTTGTACCTATATAACATAATACCTAATTAATTATGATTTTTCTACAGATTTTCGAGGTTAATAAATAAAATAAAATAAAAAATAAACGGCGTAGGGTTTTCACCAATTGGCCAACTAAGCTATTTGTCTAATTGGGCCTTCTTTTCTGCAGTTCGAAGATGTAGATTTTGTAATATTATTGTTACGTACCCCACTCGATGCAGAAGCCGATTGCGTGCGTCTGCGACGTTTTGCAGCCAAAGCTAGCATGCAGACCAGTGCTATTGACGACAGAGCTCCAACCAGTAAAGGCAATAGCAAATTGTCTCCGCGAGAGTAACCCTGAAAGAAAATTCATTTTATAGACTCGTCCGACGTTGCTCGATTCACGCGCGATAAAAGTTATTTCCATGCCTTAGGAACTATGTCCTTTTCTTTTCGCCCACGTGTAGGTTCCTATTTCATAATGAATCAATTGAATAGTTAAGACGTGAAAGCGTAACAAAGAAACAAACTCACTTTCGCATTTACATAGGTAGCTAGAATTCAGGTTAGAGACAAATTTATTGTTAAAAAAAAACACAGTTCACTTAGTTATATGAAGTTATAAGTTTATGAAAATGCCACTTAAGTAATCTGCGCATTAGCGAACGTTCTCAATAAGGGATTGTTTAAATCAATGAATTGAATCCCTATTTTTTTATACTACTAAGTTAGTAAACAGGCATACGGCCCTCCTGATGTTAAGCGGTTCCCGTAGCCTATATGAAAGCCTATAACACCAAGTGGTATAAAACAATTTAAAAACGCCGTTTTAGACCAGCTGCATGTTTTAGTTTCTGGGGGTAAACCTCAGCAATGAGACCATTCCACAGCTTGATTGTTAGCGAGAGGAATTTTTTCTGGAACTAAGGATGATAACGATGGAGTTTGTAAACGGTAATTTATAAACAGACGCCTTAGATATCGTTTTTAATACTTCTGGCTAATTGATAACTTTTCTGCAGATTCAGAAACTAGCATTGAAAATAGTTGTGAAAGAAGTAGTCGTTAAAAAACATCTGTTTTTCGGTACGACTGAACCAGAGAAGTCGCAAATTACAGGGAGCTCGACATTGGGTAAGTTTATCGATATGTTTAAGAAAATATTTGGCTTGCAATCGTTCGCTTGTAGCCTAATACGGCTATTTATGAATATTGTTTTTGTTACGTAACTGTGTTTGTAGTTATATAGGAATAGGAATCCGTCGGAGCTCAGACTGTCAAATAAATCCGGTCCTGTATTCTTGGTACAAAATTTATTAACGTTTGTATTTTGTAGTTTATTGCAATGAAAGGAGAATCGTCCATTGCAGTTGCATGTATGAAAACCGGTAGTATTTCCACTATCACTTTCCGTTAAGTACCTGGTTCCATATAAATCTATAATATTACCGCACTTCATGTTCCGTAGTGTCAGCGGACTAGGTAACACTAGTACCCTGTAATCATGTTACATAAAGACTGGAATCGTAATACGTTTCATAAATAACTTCTCTGCCATATCCGATTTCATAATTCAGATAACTAGTTGTTACCGATGTAATCGGTATGTTTAAGTATTACTATCACGCAGGTGGTAGGTATGTTGCGATCAGGTAAATATAGATTGCTAATATTACGTAAAAATGTTGCATTGAACATCGCAATACTCACACTCCATTGGAAGTATGATGAGGTGTCAACGAAAGGCCATCTGGAGCCGTACCAAGTAACTGCAGACTTTGACATCGTCACTTCGTCGACGTCGTTGTAGGGACTTCCCGATTCGGGCTTCAATGGCGGTAGGGAGAACACTTCATCCACTTCCAAAGATTCCTTAAAATCGTCATCATCATCGACGGACAGCAATGCATCTTTCAAATCGCTCATTTTTGTATTCTCAGTAGTTTCCATTGCAGGAGTATTCTTTGTAGTTATCAATACGTCGTCAAAAACCTTTGTCGTCGCTACAACGGGTTTTTCCGAAGGGACGAACGCTCGGGAGTAGTATTTGATTACATTATTCAGAGTTATTGATTCGGGAGTTGCGGTAGGTCTGATTATAGTGTCCTTCTCCCAGGGTTTGATGGACATGTTATCCATCGCTGTCAGCTCTTTTCTCCTAGGCTTTTCGGAAGGTATATCACTGCCTTCCGTTGGAATAGTTTGAATCGTAGAGGAACTCTTCCAAGATCTTAAAGCAGGCATTATCCATGGCGGAGAAGTCGAGCGCTCTACTGTCGTAGAAACGGTAGGGATAGTGACTGTCGTAGTTGCATAAGTGGTGGTGGAAGTGGTCGAGGTCGTCTCAAGTTTGGAAGTAAGCGAGGATGTTTCTTCGGAAACAGTTAGTCCCGGGTACTTCAAAACAGCAGATGACACAATATCACGTCGATCCGCTTGAAACCAAGGTTCGAACAGCTTTTGACCCAATACGTAAACTACTGTTACAGCTGCTATGATCAATAGTAACAATGTGCAAATGATAATACAGTAGTCTTTTATACTATGTCTCCTGGGAGACCTCCGCACGTGAATCGAAGGGCTATAATCCCGTCCCTTGCCTTTCATTCCGCTGTTGTTCAACACCTCTTCCGTCTGCGGGAGGATAGTATATTGCAGACTGTTTTCGCCATGTCTCACCGTCTTGTACATTTTTACGGTTTCTTATTTACCACAAAAGGAAACACTACTATTTGCAGTCACGGGTTTTATCACATACTCGCGTTTCGGCACAGGAAGACCACTGCGATTCAGTGAGTCATCAAAGTAGATAAATGTCGGTGTGAGACATCGCGGCCACTCGCGCTTTGTGCTGCGTCTTGTGGCCGGTGTTCGCTGGCGTGTGTTGGGCGCATGCGCGACAACATCGAGCGGCTGATTCCCTGTCCCCACAGCCAACACCGAGGACCGAGCCGGGCGTTCGGCCCCAAGCTTTTGAGGTTATACGACTGAGCCGGCGTATTCAAGACATATATCACACCACAATAACAATAACATCACTCGTACCTCAGCTCGTTAGAGAGACGGGACCTGAATTCTTATTTTTAATTGCTATGACGATGACTAAATCAAATTTCAGTTTTGAAACTTATAAACTGGAACGTGTAAATGCATCAATTTGAAATCAAGTTTTAGCTCAATTTTGTGGTTTTAGTTACTTATGTAGTGTAGGTATACTTCGTTTCACAACCAGGGCTTAGGGTCCCATTGATTAAGAATGAACTTTCAGAATTGTCTGACTATCGGAAATTCCATTGCCTCGATCGAACATATAGCTTCCTACCTTAATGTACAAAATACTCATCCCTAAACGTGTTTTTAAAACTCGTTTCAGTGCTGATCAAAAATCTACAATCATCGTAATGATAACTCGCTGCACGTATGACTCACGATTCCCGTAAAATGCAACCCGTTTCTTTAATCATTGATCGATCGATTGCAATTTCAGATAATTTATGATGTGAGCAAAAAATGGAGTTTGGTTAGGTGATAAATTATGTTTCCTTGTCGTTGTAGTAGGTTTTTGGTCGTGGGTTCTCTCGAAGAATCGATGTAGATCGGTAGAGTCTGTATAATATGGCCCTAACATGCCTATTCTTATAGGATCTAACGAACGTCTTTATTAACTCTTGGTGCAGTTATAAACTGTTTTGTAGTTTAATGTTGTCCAGATAAAAACGTTGGCAATATAGCCGTTTTGGCGAATTTGAGTAACAATGATTCAAACTTTTCTTTTGTAGGTAATGGTATAACATTTCATAGCCATTATACATACATATGCTTCAAACAGAAAAATTACTTATCAAACCAAAATAATATTGTAAAATAACTAAGTTATGTAGGTACTACCTATAAAGCTCGACCGGTGGACGCAATCACGAATCGCCACGCCGAACGCAGCCCATTCTAATCGAGCTTTGAAAAACGTCTATATAGTACATTAGCATGTTTTTGCAGGCGGGCGGTCAAACAGTGAACACTCCTCGAGAATACTAATTCCCCTGACCTTGGACAGACTCACGTTTCCTTTCCAAATTGGTTTGTGAATGCGATATTTTTAAAATAAAAGTAAAAAGACGGCCAGCAAATAAAAGGGTTGAGCCGATTCGTGGAGCTTTTTTACGCTCATCTTTTCTACTCCAATTTTGTGAGCCAGATAACCAAGTGTGGGATTATAAGTTACCGGGGTATATTTTTTTCTAAAATGCCCTGGTAACCTTCCTACTTTATATTTACGAAGCTTTTCAACGTCGGTGTTATTCAGCTCTATTATCGAATAATGTGAACCTAAATCACTGATAGTCTGCTGATTTATGGTTCTGGTTTTGCAGCTTTATGTTGTTGTTCCATTTGCTTTTATATTCTTAGTGGCACTTGTGCTGTGCACGTTGATCTGTGAAATAGGTACCTGATTTAATTGTACCTGGCTTTTTATTTAAACATCGACTGATTCCAGTGCCATATTAGCACTGGAATCCGTCGATGTTTGCGGCGAAGATAATATGCCCTATCAAATATTCCTTTTTACTTACCTCCATTTTTTCCATACAGAAGTCTTCTCTAGTCTGGGTTAAATAATATAAATCGAATCGATAATGATATATATCGATCGATTCATAGATATTAATCGTTCTCAGAAGTTTCATACCTAACTTGTATTCCTTTTGACATAGTAAGTAATATAACATTGTGTTTTAAAGGGTGTTTGATCACCACATATTTTGAATGTTGATTGTACGTGACCAGGCCAACCGCCATGCTATACATTACTTATTCCTGGAAAACAATATAAAAGTTAATGCAGTAGGCACTTGGTTATGCAGGAACGTTAATATGGTAGCCGCGTATACCCGTTCACGATTTATTGTTTACCCACTACTCATTCGTTTTCCGTTCAAAAGCTGGACCAGGGCCGCAGAAAGGGACCAAGATGAAGCCATAAATTGATGTTACGAACCCTATACGAGGCTTAAACAGTGAATATTGTAAACCCCTTTAAATGATCCTCGCTACATGCCTGCTGGACCCTGTAGGGCTGTTTGCTCTAGTACAATGACATCGGCAGAGCTGCTATTTTCGTTTAGCTGGAACACGGCCAGCTCGACGGGGCATCGTGTAAATAAACGCACATGACAAATGCACGCGCTCTCTTTGGTGCGATTTCGACAAATTTAGTAATACCCCGCAGTAGGAAGACAAGCAAATATCATCGTAAATTGTGCCTGGAACAGTAATTGCGGTGTGGATGTTTTGATAGTTTACTAAATTTAAACCACCTAAAATTACAAGAATTTTGGAGTCTTTTAAGACTCATTGTATGAAATAACTCTGAAATTGTGAGTATTTCAGATTGACTCTACTTAAGTGGTTATTACTTACCTACTACATCGTAGCGTCGATTGGCCGACCAGCATTACGACACAGAACAATGTTATTTCTAGAATTTGAACACCTAATAACTTTCAAATGAGCCAAGCAAGGTACTAGTGCGACCAAATACGACATTTTAAAGTCACATACATAGGCAATGAGTTATTTTAAGTAACCTAAACAACCTTGAGGGTTCAAAGCACATCCTGTCAGCTAATTTTACGAGGATTGCCTAAATAAACATTTGAAAACATGTGTTTGGTCGCTAATGTTGGCAATCTGTCCACCAACAGTGCACTAGCAGACCTAGCTGCCATAAAAACTGTATTTATTGCCACAAGCAAGAATATGGTTCTTCCATCCACTTACGAAACAATTTACAACAGAGAAACTATAAGTTACTTTACTACCTGCTGTGTTGTAAAAGGAACGAAAGGTTTTTATAACTAAGGGTTTTTTGTGCCAACGCTTTCTAAATATTGTCCCAATCTTAGGGACTTAAGATAACTTGCCTTGGCTTATCTTATCCTTAGACACTCTGAAGCTCGAGATATTTTGAATCTCTTGCATTTATGAATTTTAATAAAATACAGAGTTGATGGTTTTTGTATTCAAGCTTGGTTTTAGAAGCTATCTCCTGCGACATGTTTTGCAATCGATGCTGGTTCAAGTTGCGAAATGTCAATCACTATCAGTTGTTGATTGGCTGCGTGACGGTGGCGAGAGCATCGCCCGCTCCTGACCCTGGCTGGCCCAATGCCACGATATATCTGCTGGGCTCCGGGCACCTAGCCAACCTTTACACTCTTCCGCATCGTTTGCAAATCATCCTTCTACGAAAACTTTAGGGATATTTATTTTCAGAGTTCAAATGAAAATTCGCAACTTTGCCCTGTTCAACTCAACATCTGTAACATTCAATGTAGGCAATGGAAATGGATGTTGGTAATTATTATAATGAACATAACGAAGCCATCTATCATAGTGACTGGCAGGGTGCGGGTTTGTTTACAACGCGGACATTGCTTTGTTTATTGTGAATAATAAAATCTCAACGATTTATGTTCTACTACCTAAACATACCTATATTTATTGACGCAGGTATCATACAACAACCTTTTGTTTGAGTATGTAAGGTACCTATCAACTAAAGGTTACGAATAATTTTGCTTCAATGTTTTTGTTTTTCTAGGATTATAATTAACAAACGAACTTTCACGAATTAAAGCTATTATCATCTTTACGACCGTTTGCATAAGATCTGCGTCATAATAGTTTCATCAATGATCAACGCAGTAATTCGAGACGCCATGTTTGGTTGCGTTTCACAATCAAAATCAATAGGTCACTAAATGTTGTTATGATTTGAATAAAATATCGAAGATTGATCCATTACCACACCCACTGCTATGTAATTGAAGTCAGTTTCATTGACGTTCATAGTTCAATCATTTTCGTGAGCCTTAAGCACAAAATGCGAAGATGGAGAGATGAACTGGACTCCTATGTATATGGAAGACTGGCAAAATACAGACCTCAATAGAGAGGAGTGGAAAGAAGGAAGTGAGGCATATGCCCTGCAGTGGGACAAATCGGGCTTATAATAATAATAATATAATATTAATACCGTTTTTATAAAAAATTTACTATACTGTTTTTGATGTTATTTATGTATAAAGTAGATAATATTATAGTAAAAAATATTTTTTAACGAGTTTTAAAGTTTAATAAAGTGTCATAATAATTAAGTAAAAAACAGAAAAAAACGAGGTTCCGAATAATAACAAACTAGATGTTCACGGTTCCTTTATCATCACAATTACAATCGCACAAGTAAAAAAACAATATAGAAAGACGAGGACTAAGATCCCCGTAGACCTTCTGATAGGACTAAGAAATAGATCTAAGAAAACCCCATTTAATTTAAATTGCTCTTATCTCCTTAACCAGCTTTTGTCTACGACTGTAGATGGAAACAATTGAACTGAAAGTAATTGGCAGGGAAGTGAATGGAGGTGCATTGGCATAGGTTTGGGACGTTGAACTACGCACGTGCGGGCGAGGCGTACTGTCTTAGTGCGACCGAAAGTGCAAGTGCATCGCCTGAACCTGCTAGTATAATCCTTATATATATTATTTTCATTATTATTATCCTTACTTATATTGTTTCTGTTAGCTTTTTAGGTTCCGTATCAAAAGGAATAAAGGAACCCATGTAGGATCACTTTGTTGACCGTCTTTTGTCAGGTATGGCGTGGACGTGTCAAGTTGAACATCAAAACTCAGGTCTGTGTCTCAATCAGCTGTGAAAAAATAGTAGATTGTTTTACAAGGGACTAAACCATCCCATTATATACGAGGTTGTTATACTTTTCACTTCGATTGCGAGAAAATAAAACAATTCAAAATTAGACAGTTTTCAGAAATTTTATTAAAAATTATCAACCTTCATAAAACATGACCAAGACGGTTCTATTTTCAAAAAAAAAGATTGACGGAGCACCAAGAAGTCGAGTTTTTATGTAAGAGAACGAATGCTTTGTACGGGCTGATGATTTTAGACAAAAATTAAAAAGAAAAAATACTTTTTAGCCCGAGGTATTAAACTCGAGTTTTAGGCCCGCTAAGCTACACTATTATGATAAACTTTTTGAGTAAGAGAAGTGAAAACAAACTTATAACACAACACAATCAAAAGATAAGGTCGTTTATGTAGCATATTTTGACACTTGCAAGAGAATCAAACCTTAGGTCACTTCCCGTTGACTTAGAATCATGAAATTTGGTAAGAAGCAATATTACATGTAGCACTAATAAAGGAAACCATAACCATAAATTTGTAAATACACTACAAAAAAAGTTTTTTATTGATATTAAACAGATTAAACATTTCTCGAATAGATAAGATCTGAAAAACGTTGCCGGATTGTATTAAAGAAACAAATTCAAACTTCATAACGCACGGATTTTTTAGTTTTTAATAGAATACTCAGCATAGCCATAGATTAGCCCATGATTAGCATGATTAGACGATCATGGTTCGTGAATACCGACCTTATAAGTACAGACTTATTGCCTACTACCAACTTGCCTATTAGAGTACTTAGTAAGGGTAAAAGGTTGAACATTGAAAGTCCTAATGGAATTTCTAAGGTTGTTATGGTACTATGTACACCATGTATGTATGTATGTGGTTATTACTTACATTATAATAACTTTCCGGCTTTAATCTAAATGTTCATACATTTAGAATTTGCAAGATTTTAGAAGTGACAGAGGTTAGTTAATTTAATCTCCTGAAAAAGTCCCTACTCTTATAACGGAAAATCAAATCCCTTATAAAAGAAAGTTTTGTTCAGTTTCGATTGTCACCGTAACAGTTTGTGAGTAAAGCTCTTTTCAGGAAGGTCGAACAAAAGCACTTTGTCAATGGAGCTGATCGGATTTGCTACGATAGCTTTTAGGCTTCGTGCCAAGCGTACCATTCGATAAAATATTCAAAAAATATCAAGGCTCATACAAACGTAGGTAAGTTGTAAAATTCCGCATTGTTTCTGGATATCGGCCAGTTCTTAGATGATCAATCAAAATAAATCACCTTCGCCTTGACTTTGTTCAGTGACATCTTGGCAAGGACTTCGGTTTCCAGGCCAGGTATAAGCCAACCTGCCACTCTTCTGTTTTTTACATCCAGACTGATATACAAATCCAGATTTTACGTCATAATCATCACCGCCCAAAATTTACTATAAATATTTTGACTCTTATTTTTAGTCGCTTGACATTTTGGTCCTCTTGCATAACAATGACAAAACTAATAAATTCAAAAAAAGTAAAGATGCTTCGAGTTTTCCGTTAAAAAGTATTACGATAAAATTCTAAAACTCAATAAATTAATCAAATCAAAGTACTGGCACGTGATGAGAATCATTCGAAGTGCCAAAGGATAAATTATAGTTCTACCGAGAAACCCATTTTAATTCGTTTTAAACCTATAATTTTTGTATCATTAACCCTAATGCGGCCATTCAAGGCGAGCCTATCATAACGTCGGTTGAGCATGAGCGCTAACGACTGTTTATAACTCAATCTAAATGTGCAAGCTTGGTCATTAATGTGTAGATTGTGTTTAACTAAACGTTTTTATTTATTATCCCGCGTATGATAAAGCTGTGGTCCATATGTGCGGCTGTGTTCCCACGCCGCGCCCTGTCGCCCTCCACCCCCTCTGCGATACATATGTGGCTCCGACCGCTTTCGCAAGACCCATCTTTCTCGAATAACTCGGTGCAAAGGCACAGTATTACATAGTCCTAGTTTAGTTGGAGGATTTTTTACCTCCCGGGTTTTCGTGTCGCATGTTCACGCCTATGGTTTCAGGAGTGACGGTCCAACGATAATTGATCGACGGGTAATTGACTAATGAAATAAGGAGTTGGGTAATGCTAATGCGCATTGCCGGCCTTTATCAATGTTGACATCCGCGATGCTTAGAAAAAGTTGTAACCACAAGTCCTAGAGATGAGTATGTGGTGAAAGATCAATTATCGTATACATAATTGGGTTGCTGTTTATGCCAAGGAACTGTATTGGGGTTTTACTAGCATAACAAAAAAGTCAGTTTTTTTGTTATTGTCTCTGTCTAAAAAGTTTCTATAATAACCTACTGCTCTTACCCATATCAGCTAGAAGATTTAGTGTAGATTCGTTGAAACGCGAGTTTTCAGCCAGATTTTTTTGCAACTCGGGGAAAGGGAGGTAAGCAATAGCTGAGATAAAGGACCACGGTACTCGCAAATATTGAAGTAGGTATGTCTTACAAAAGTTACCTCGCCATGTCACATCTCTTAGATATTTTGTTTACAGACATAAAACAAAATTGCAACATAACACGCAAATTAATGTAATAGGTACGAGATTACCAAGACTCTGAACAATTGAAGCATGCTTCCCCTAACCAGTAGTTTTGCAGATGGCTAGGCCTTTCAAATCCCTGCTTATTTTTATGGCTTCCTTGTTCAGATTAATTACCATACCTGATTTATGATAGGAGAGTCAGTACTGTATTACGTTAAGAATTTACGAGTACACAGGTATTCGGTAATTTGCCCAAAATATATGAGGTAAATTTTAAATAACCTAAATTCCACATTAGTTAACTATCATAAAAAACGCAAAAAATAAACTAAAATGGCTGCATGGTTCTCATTACTTCATCTCTAACCAGCACCCACAACAAAAAACTCGTCAAACACAGGTCTCATTGTTGTGTGGCATATCCGAGCCGTACATGTGTGTGCAACGAAGTGTGGCACCTGACCTAACCCAACCCTGCACTTGTCTCCCGGAGCGAGGGACTAGTGATGTAACGATTGAATGATTTCATCGATATTGACGGAAATAATCTAAGTGCTGCTTTGTGCCGAGACACACATGCCTATCGAGGCGTGTAAACTACAAAAGATCGCAATGTAGATGCGGAGCTTTCAAAGTGCCCGATATCCAAGATGGGTGGGATTACAGCTTTTTAGATGTGGCTTGTTTAATAATAAATTAACAAGGTTTAGGTAGATATTATATTATAGAACTTAGGTATATGTCACCTGTGTGGACTATGTTAATTTGCTTATAAAAAAACGAGTGCTGACTCGAAAAAACAAATAACAAAGTTTTGCATAAATTGTGCTAATTGGCAAACATTGTGCCATGCATGACCAGTAAAAACAAAACAGCAGTGTGATAATAGATCTAAAATGGTACATAAACCTACACAACTTTTAACCTATTTATATCCTTGACATATTATTTAAGTTTATGAGTTTATGTTGAGTAAGTTATCTCCTTTACTTAAATTACGAAAGTATTCTGCAATGGACATTTTATATTTTTCACTTAAGCTATAGAAGAGAGTTCTTTTCACAGGTAAAGTCGTAAAGATGAAAGGGCGATATTTTATCGATATTAAATATTTATTTATCTCGCACCCCTACTATGTTTTGTTTTTAAAGTAGGGTTGACGGGTGCTACAAAAAATACGGGTTCACTGTGGTGACAGCGGAATATTTTGTATGCTCCATCTTAGAACATCTTTTGAGAGAATTTTGAATTGAATCCGGCACTTAAATATGGCGGTCTGAGGACGCTGCGCTCGTGGGTCATAAATATGTTGTGGCTTCATAATAAATACTCACTTGACGTTTTAAATTGTTTCTTCTAAAGAATATTTTTTTGCCATAGTAACAGCAAAAAATAAAATTTCCCCTCGAAAATTTAAATTATTGCTAACACCATTTTTAATTCACTTCAAGCTCTTGACAACTATGTATTTACATTTTAGCACTAATTCCTCCATAGGTACATTTTTTAAGTCTTTGGAAAAGTAGGTACCGATACCCACTTGTGTAGGAAACTTAGATTGTGTGATTGTGTAGAAGAATTTCGAAATCGGTAAGATAAGATAGAGACGTAGATTGTGTGTTTGTGTAGAAGAAGTTCGAAAAAGGTAGGAATAAGTTCCCAAAGGACATGTTTAATATTTAAGCCTGAAATTGGCTCTTCGACAGAAAAGTGTTTTGCCTAGAGTTTCAAAGAAAGCAGCTTCTTTGTGAAAAACGCTCGCAAATTCATTTGGTGTCGTGTCATTTCATTGGGTGACGTTTTCCGATGATAACAGGTCAAATTGTATGTCATATTGTTATGTAACTACATCCATGTTATTCTGAACTTATAAATTAAAAGAGAAAATATTCGATTTCTGTATAGTTGTGTTTGTTTGTAATGGACTACTTATCCGACTTTTTAAATTCTTTCAAGTATATAAAGCTACAACACGGCGAGTAAAGAGGGCGAATTTATTTTCACAAAAAAATATTGACATCCTAACAAAAAATGCAATTATTTAACCCAATGTATCTAAAAATTGACTCTATAATCTAGAAGTCAGTGGCGTGTACTGTGATGATAGGTAAGACCTACTACACCTAGATAGATACCTACTACACCTAAATAAAATTCTCCATTGTCAGTTCCCACTATTGACAAATTATTGACGAAAAGTAGTCGAAGAAAAGTATTTTGTATACTAACTTTCGCGCGCGGCTTCGCTCGCGCATTACCCAGATAAAAAGTAGCCAATGTGTTAATCCAGATCACAAATTAAGTATATTACAAGTTTCATGCAAATCTGTTCTGCCTTTACAGAATTGAATGGCAACAAACATACTCTCACACGCAAACTTTTTCATTTATAATTTTAAGTGAGATTTCAATGTCAGCGGCTCAAACCAAAGAAAAGTCACCCCCGTGACTTTTATTTCCCAATGGATGTTTTTATTACGAACTCAAACCTGTTCATGTTGTTTATTATTGCCATTTCAAAAGTGTTCAAGCTAATGGCATACGTGTTTATGTTATTGGTTTGTAATTTGTTTCCACATTTTGCTGTTGTCACTTGACTTATTTCATTCGGTAAATAGGTAAATCACGAAACTGTATCATGCTTTCGGTAAACGACTTTTTTGACATCATTACATCGTAAATACGGTAAATAATGCTCAACACAATAACACAGCATCATTTGCCCCAAACCACACCGAAACTAAGCACAGGTTGTATTATGGGAACTAAATAACTGATAAACTACATAGATCATATAATATATAGAAAACACCCAGACCCGAAACAAATATTTTCAAATCATAGAAACATTTGCCACGCGGTGGGAATCGAACCCGCAACCTTCTGCGGCTCAGGCGGGCCTTCGCCCACTGTGCCAAAGAGTTTGTCGAATTTCTTTAAAAGTATCTACACTGCCTCAATCAGTCGAACTGAAAGGATCATTTCTGTGTTTTACTATTTTAAAGATTTTTGTTCATGTATTTTCACAATTTGTACTTTTATGTAAACCTACATTATTATTAAAATTTAAGAGCCTAGCTCTTGTCGGTTAAATGATGCAATTCTCTCGATTTAGCTCTTTCCATTCCTGTCTCTGTCACTTCCTTATACGACATGACGGCGACCTTCTCTTTTATCTGACTCATGTAGCTTATTCTTGGCCTTCCTCTTCCACGCTTTCCTTCTACCTTTCCCTCGATGATGTTTCTAATGAAGCTGTCATGTCGTATAAGGTGTCACAGTCATTTTTCCTCTTCTGTTTTGTATGGTTTCAAACAAGACCCTTTTTTTATCCACTCGTTTCAGAACTTCCTCGTTAGTAATCTTCTCAGTCCAACTGATCCTCTCCATCCTTCTCCATCACCACATTTCAAACCCTTCTAATCGTTTTCTTTCCCGTTGTGTCATCGTCCATGCCTCGCAACCATACAAAGCCAGACTCCAAACATACGTTTATAAAAAGTTACATAAAAGTACAAATTGTGATAAATATGCATTTATCTTGTTTAATAAGGCATAAGACATAAGACATAAAGAAATTTATTGCTAATAGAAAATATTACAAGTTTCTAGATGAATTGGTCCTACGTAGTTTGATAGATAATATCTAGATCTAATAAATAATCATAACTCTGAATATACATTTCCAACTCAATAATCAGCCTAATATTTTAAATCTGCGTAATTCTTTGTACTATACACACCACACCTTTGAAAATGTAAATATTATGTTGCAATGGTCACGAACATTTGAAGGTAACGGCTTAAAAGTTCAACTTATTTCGTCATTTGAACTCACTTTGTCCATTTAATTTTACCTAATGAGTGGTGTAATAATAGCGACTTGTCTTGATTTTTTTTATTGATAAATATCGGCTCGCTGACGAACTGGACTTTTGTCTGCTTGCGTATTGGGGACTCGTCTAAAAGTGTAATGCCAAACATGGCACGCTCCATAGCTCTTTGTGCAACACAGATTTTTTTTACTGAGTTGGGCAGGACACGGAGTGACGACCTGAACCAGAGCGCTGACCGAATGGTGCCCGAGAGTTGGTTGGATATCCTTCAGTGAGATGGTTCAACAATATTAGAAAGACCGTGGCCGGCAACTCTTTCAGAATAGCGCAGGATCGAAGCAAGTGGCATAATCAATAGAAGGCCTATGTCCAGCATCGGGTCGAAAATGACTGAAAATGATGATTTATGATGATGATACTATAATCACACTCCCTATGAAATAAAAATGATACTAGAGACTCCGTGGAAATCGTGAGCTTTAAATTCATAAACATTTGCTTTTTTTTTTAAGTTTGTAAATGTTTATTGTATAACAATAGAATCAAAACATGTCAATGTGCTTATTTAACTGATTTGCAAACGGTTATTATCTTAGGTTTATGATGGAGTTAACTTAACAGCGCCAACGGCGCCTATCCGTGAGGAAATTATTTTGTCCTCCTTGCACTCTTCTTGTTTATAAGGCATTCCCGATGGTGGCATGTTTGATGAGCATGTAGGGCACGAACCGCACTCGCACTTCTTCGGTGGGCATTTAGGGACCACATGGGCCACAAGGTTCGCAGAGGCCACAGGGTCCGCAAGGCCCACAAGGACAGAGGCAGCGACAAGCATTTAAGCTCATCTAGGCTTAATCTTTCAGATTCATAAAATTGTTGTTCAGTTTTGATGTTGTTATTTAATTCTCATGGGATATTACATTTATAAACATAAAATAAGTTTTAAAGTATAAAAAATAGCAAATTAAGTAAATTGAATTACCTTAAAAAACTATATGTATATTTTCTATTTTTTTGCGATGCTTGAAAAACGCAACTAAGTTTTTTAAGGATGAGCATTAATATCATTCCGTACACCTAGTTATGCAAATAAACATCTTGAATTTTGCGTAGGATTTGTTTTGGTGCTTTGATGCTATCAGAAATCTATTGAAGCTGATGCCAAATTATTGAATAGGTATTTTTTCCCCTTAAGTGTGGGCTAACACTTAAAATACAAAAAAATATATTTAAATACCTACTTGAGGCATGGCAGTTTGTGGAGTTGATACAAGTGTGTTATTTATTTAAATGCTAAAATATTTGAAAGAAGTTCCACGCCTTCCCTTTTCATTAGTACTATTATCATTATGCATTCAGATGATGGGTGTTTTCAAACACCTTTTTAACCGACTTCAAAAAGGAGGAGGTTCTCAATTCGGCGGAACCTTTTTTTTTATATATGTATGTTCACTGATAACTCCGTCAATTGTGGATTTTGAAAATTCTTTTTTTGTTTAAAAGAGTATACTTCGCAGGTGGTCCCATATAAATTTTATTCCTGAGGGAATGGTACTTTTCCCGGAAAACTCAAAAAACCTCATCCTCACTTGTAATTTTCGCCCTATGATCACCAATATCTCCGTCAATTTTGAACCGATTTTCAAAATTTTTTAGCGCAAGAAGTAAGAAGTGATTCATGTGAAGTCGGTTTTTTTTTTAAAAAAGCCCTACTTGTTATGTATCCTTCTGTGTTTGTCATTATTAGATAATCACCTAAATACTTATTTATTAGGCATTTTCTTTAATACAAGTAGATACAAGATGATATCTTGATGATGATATATCAAACAAAAATATGGGATGAGTTCTTAATTAACGATATCATCCCATCACCTAAGTAAGTATTCATTTTCACCTACCGGACTCAATGATGATGAAATGTTAAGTTCAATATCATTGCTCTTTTATAGTTGTTGATATTATTCAAACAATGGTATCAAAGATGATTTAAGTAGAATTATTTCCAAGAGGTGGAGCTACAATGCACTTTTGTAGCATGCCAGCATTAAAGTTCACCACAAAAGTGATGCGCCACTACTTAAGTCTCTATATCGATATCGAGAAAATAAAGCAAGATAATGTTTTGGTGGATATTTTTAATCAAAACAAAAAAGCTCCGAGACAGCTATTTTCGAAGAACGTCCGTGATTCGTGGAAGTGGACGGAATAGAATGGCTAATGAAAGAAAGATATTTGAAGATCGTTTTTGCATTCGACTAGGTCTTTGTTTTATTATAAAGTTAGTTTGATCATAAAGAATAGAAAAAATGGGGTTTAATCGATTCTTTTAAAAAGATTTCTTACAAAAAACGTTATTTATAATATATTTAATTATTTCGTTTTATTTGAACGGTATTGATAATAAACCAACACCACCAACGACCCAACTTAGTTTATGTAAGTACATTTTACATTAAATTGATGCTTAGTTACTATTTACAAAAAACACCAAATTTAAAGATGAATGCATGTGTGCGTCGCGCGTCGTCTGGTGTTATTATATCGATAAGTGACTTTTAAAACCACATTGAGCACGTCCGATCGTCCACCGCTAAGTTAAGAGGCAGATCACGCGCTTCCCTAAACGCGTCCTGCCTGTAGGTATTGTCCCGCGCCAGACGTTACGGAATATTGAAAATACGACGTGTTTCAACTTTTTACATATATACAAAGCCGTAAAAGGATAATTAAAATGCAAGGGAATGCGTCGGCTTTCCAAGTAACCCAGGCAATCTAGACAATTACGTTTCACGGTGGACGAAAAGAAGTTAACGCGACATGTTGACTCAGTTAAATTATGCGACAGACTTTTTCAATATTTTTGATGTCTTTAAGACTTTAGTGTTGTGTTGCTTTATTTTTAACAGAATTGCAAGTGTATTCATGCTTGAACATAAAAACATAGTATCGAAAAAAAACCTTATATCAGTTTTGTTTTCATAAAAGTTTCGATTCATGTCCCTAAAATTTGATACCCTTAAATTTAAGGTCGTATCTGATCGCAAGATAAATTTTTACTGTCTCGTTGCGGATCTAACGCAGACACGGATTTATGTAAAATATATTAATAAATAATAAATATATACACACACCAGTTTACCATTTTTTTAATCAATTTATTTTAACTAAAATTATTATAATTTAATTATTAAATGTTATCTGTATAATTTATTTTATAAGTAGGTAATTAATATTTGCCGGATATAAATATTTTTTAATTTAACTGACGCGTGATACTTGCTCTCTGGATTGTTCATGGTATAATTTTTGGTGGTAGGGATTGACTTCGAGCAAAGGAAATAACGAGCCTTGGGGACTTGAAAGTGATTCGGTAGCGACAATTTGTCTTGAGAACTTGATAGTCACAAGCCTCTTTAGTTTCGGTCAAAATTAATTACAAGTAGCCTCTATGAAATTATATCATGAAAAATGTATTCAAATAAAATAAAGTTCAATTCGTAGACACAGTTTGATTTACCATACTAAGTAGATACTTTGATATTTTAGGTCGAGTTAAGACCACTACAAAGATAAAATTCAGATCTGTAGTGTCGATATCACGAGTGGTGAAATTTGACGTCATAGCTAAAAGGAAATACTTCGTGCCTAATATATTATGCAGGAAGATTAGACGACCTCGTTGCAGTCCGGACGAGGAAGACAACAAGATCTTGTTTTAGTTCCTACATTTCAACGTTCCTTGTCGTTCCATGTGCGGATATGACGGTCTTTGATGATAGCTTCTGAATTATAACCGCTAGATTTCAGCACCTTTGTTTCTGATATACCTAACTATAACATAACTATGCTTTGTAAGGTACTTAGTTTATAATTCAATGTTTGTGTTGTAGGTAACTATGTATGTAATTTGAATCAGACGTCATACCCTGAGTGCGGGCCGGTTACGGTTATCTGATGCAACTGGTACAGAACCAGTAACCCAATGAATTATGCAACGCATTTGCAATATTCAGACTTAAAATGCAAAACTAACCTGGCAATTTTTAAGTGGAGAAGTAAAACTCATCTCCTAAAATACCTAGTGGGTAGTCTGTAGCCAGAGGCGATGTTATTCAAACCGAGGATCTAAAAACTGGTCGTGCCACTTGCGGCTGCCTTTGAAGGCCCTGCTCGTGCACGGTTGAAAAGCGCGACTTCCATTTGCTTAATCAGTTTTATCTCTTTTTTTATTGTGGTTGGAAATATGTATACATAAGTGCCTTATGTAGAACTATTCATTTAAAGTATAAGCCTCTACATACTTTTCCTTGGTAACTACAGCAACGATGGAGAGCATAGCACTATAGTTGGTGGCGGAAAAATTAAGTGAGAAGATTTTTTTCTTTATCCTGTTTCTATGCGTTCAGTTCAGAATGTACAAACACACAAACCAAACATTATAGCTAACACAAATACGTCGGTCACTTTAGGTAACTGACCTACCTACTTGTGTTGAAATAACCAGGTAGACCAAGCAACTAAAAACAAAGCTTATACTATTTAATAACGTAGTCTCCGAGGATAAGTGTACACCGCAGCATTATCTGATCAACACAAATCACTGAAACGTGCCAAATTTCTGCAAGAAACAAAGAGTAGCTGTTCCGAGATCTCTAAAGTTAATTGGTGTGACTTAGCATTACTGAGAACGACGTCATTTTGAGACAAAGATTCTCAAAATACGTGTTAAGACTGTATATAATTGAGGAAAGTAGGTTAGGTTTAAAAAGTTTAAACTCTTACAAAAACAGCTAATCTTTTAACAGTGATTAAAAGTAACACTTAAATGTTACGTGTGTCTTTATGTATAGTGAGGTCCTTCATAAAATGCTAGGTATGTATAATTATCACCATCCACAATACGTACCATATACTCGTATCTACCTAAATAACATTGTTACATTACATACTCATACCTAACCTATAGGTCATTACCGTCGCACAATTGAAATGTCAACAAAGATTTTGTATTTCAAGAATAATAGTTGCCACCCAATTAGCTTGTGATTCATTCATTATTCAGTGGCACCGTGGCACAGTCTTGAACCTATCGATTCATCAAGCTAACGTGAGTTCCTATTACTGTGACTCAAATCGGGCTAAATGAAAGCAATATTGTATACAAGAATAACAACGGCAATGTGCAAAGGTACAGGGTGAGACGGTCTCGGCTCGTGTACGTACGGTTGACACAAAGGAGCCTTGTTCGTGAACCAACGAAGGCCAACGGGCCCGACGGGTTTCCTACATAAGTTAGCGATGTACACGCACTCGCATTTTGAAGTTCATGGCTACTTTTATTTTTAAATGAGATAAACTTCAGTAAGGTCAAGGACTTTATTTTTGGCGGATGCCGCTGTCTGTTGTTGCCAACGATGCGATCCGCTTTCGGAACTGTATGTTTATCTTTCTCCGGCGATGTTCTCCGAGGTGGCATTAATGGGTTCAAAACTCGTAGTAAACATAGTATCTGGTGTTTACATTAACGTCATTCATAAAACTAAAGAAGAAACCGATTAGATCGTTCAATCTTTTTATTTTTCTTTACTTTACACATACCTATTTACAAAAAAAAAATTGTTTAAACTGTTCATCAGCATCAGGTTATAACAAACTCCATACGTGCCCAAATTAACAGCCTGTAATTGGCCATCCTTGTCTGTACTTATAAAGTCGTGCGCCGCATTTATCTTTGGCATTTTCCTATGGCGGTCTCGAAGTATGTATAGGTAAGGTAGGTATAGTTTTTTAAAAGATCGCATATGGTATTCACTGTAGCATACGAATTAGCATTTCGTTCGCGATTCGTCGTCGGCAAGACTGTCCTTGGAATAAGGATGTGGCAAATGGGTGTCTTATCTGACAGTTTGAACTGCCAGTAGGCTTTACACATAAATTGCCGCAATAGTCGTAGCAACGACTTCAATTCAAGGAAGACCTGCTTTGCATGATACGTTTCGTCAATCTCAGATTATAGGCCTATTGTTATCAACGAAACTATTCCGTTCATGAATAGGCATTGTTGTATACGCAAGTCGCATTTCTATTATAACTAATCAAGCGGGAAATAAAAAAAATGCTGCACGACAAAGTGTAAGCACAGGCATTTTTATTGCAGTCGGGCAGATTACCGATATTATGATTTCCTGTTTAAATGCACTTGCAATTTGATATAGTTCAAACCCAGATACCATCAACCAACCTACCAACTTTACTACTGCGTATTGGTAGTCTGGGTGCTTACTCAACGTCTGCCATCAATACGAAATTGCAAAACAATAGATTAAGTTTCTACACGTGGACTCCGGTGTGGGCTTCGTTTGTTTAGGTAGGCAATACTTTCTTCCTATAAACTACACTACACTGGGTGGTAATATAACATAAGATTTTATCGGCTTATTCAAGAAATGTTCTTAACCATTTTTTATTAGTAAAAAAAATTGCTACTAATAAGTAGTATCATAGTGAAAAGACCATAATTGAAAGCGGAAATGGAGATAGTTGCATCATTACACCGTCAAGAGCTAGACTTTTTAATAAAAAAAATATCGTGTCTGTAGTGAGAAACACTATAAACACCGTTCAGCGTACATTTTTTGTAAAGCTTCAGCATCAGCGAAAAGTCATGACAAAAGATGAATTAAAATTACTACTTGATTGTTTATGATAACTTGTGGGTCATCTAGTGACCTAACGAATAGTCTGAATTAAATTAATTCAGTAAACGTAAAACAAAATAAGTTGCCGACTACAGATTTTTCAGAGTGGCGACTCATTCATATCTCTTTTCTTTGTAAAGCCTGACATCATTGATGATCACGTTTTTCAATTCATTCAGAAATCAGTAGTGATTCAATATCACGTATAGAGCTATATGGGTAAATTGAGTATGAGGATAAACCTTTATAATAATTACAAAAATATATACCTATAAGTACCAAAAGTTCAACGAACTTATTAAAAGTTCCACCGCAAAGTGTCAGGGAGGTACCATATTTACCAGATTACTATAAATATTTGTGTGGTAAACAGATGCTCTGGCGCAGAAAATATGACGCAGTTCGCAAATGGTTTCAGACTGTTGGCTTCTTTGTTAATAACTCTCTGAATACAGGAAGTGTAATTAAATTGGAACTAAGTACTATACTTCATTCTATTTAGATCATAGCAAACTTCCATTTATATTTGTATAATTCAAAAATATTTACAACGCCTTTGATTGAACAACTTTGATCTGAGCATACTGTAATTTGTAGGTAGGAACCTATTATAGTAGGCATATACCTATAGATTGTAACCAAAATAAATCAACAAACAACTGAAGCAAATTCTGTGAAAAATCCCTTGGTAATTGTTTGTTTTCCTATTTATTTAGAGATTTACATGTCGATGTATGTATATTACTCATCTATATAAATACTTCCAATATGAAAAGTTATTTTGGGTTTATTATCATTACATAATATAAATTATAATATAAACAGAGACTTCTTTGAAGCAACCGTATTCCAATTTTATCTCCAACCCAACCATTTGAAATCTCTTAAAATTAACTTCGACTTAGCAATAACACTAAATTAATTTATTCTCAACAGTAATAAAATCTCTGGGAGGTGCTAATTCTACTTGTATTTGTAATATTATCTTACCAAAAAAAACCTGCCAAGTGCAAGTTGCATTCCTACACCAAGGTTTCCATGCAAACTTTATGAATGAAAAAAATTATACTCGCGTTCCTGAAAAAATGGGGTTCATCAGACAGAGAAACGAACAACAAAGTGAATAAGGATTTTTTACCTTTTGATACTTCACCTTATACCTATGGAACCCTATATTCAAAAATACCGAAATATTCCAAAAATCGGAGCTAGCTAGTGCTTTCGATAAGAACAAAGTATCCCAAACAGAAAACATAATCCTGAAAGGAATTTTCTTGATACATGGGCAGCAACGGTTCTAGGTACCGACCTACACATTTGGAGTAACAAATTACTTAATTCTTATGTGAAGGTACCTACTTACATTTATATGATTCACATAACACAAGCTTTGCTTAGTTTGGGGCGACCTATGTACATAATGCTGTGTGATACCGTCCAGCATTAATTTTATTTATTATATTAAAATTCAAAAAACTAGGGTTTACAAAACGAAATTTTTTTTAAACACTTATTTAACTAAATGGGAGAAAAAGTAATTTTTAGCAGTGATTTTAAAACATGCCCTGGTCCAAAGCTTATTATTTCAGACATTTGTGTTCCATCATAATCATCGGCCTGTAGCAGTCCAATGCTGGACATAGGCCTCCCAATGAGCACTTTTTGTGTTCAATCAAAGTCAATCATATTTAGATTTTTATACTGTTACAGAGTCTTGCTTGCAGAGTCATCATTTTAACTGTACTTAATCTATTCTGGAATAAGAAATTATATGATATACTGCTTATTATTGAAACAACCTTTGACCAATATTTAATTCTATTTCGACCGAAGTTACTTAAATGTTGGTTAGATACAATTCGAATGAAGTAACTCAAATGTTTGTCAGAGAGGGTCAAAAACATTTCACAATAATTACACAACACGATAACATACGTGTGGTGCAAACTATCGAAATTTGTATAATATTGCAGCTAAAGACCTCTACTTTACTAAGCTATAGGTAGGTACCTACTAGCTATAAAAATGATTAAAACCAACTAGGTATTTCATTGTCCTACTACTGACCTGCGGTTGACATAGTACCTACAGAGTTTGTATCGGTATTGTTCTTGTTATGTTTACTTGTAGGTAACAAAAAATGCGTAGATACATAGTCTAATATTTTTTTGCGTTAAAGTGCGTGTTAAATTTTTTACTGCGTACGAAATAAAAAAACAAGATCAATAAAAAGAGGTTTCATCAGTATTATAAGTACCTAGGTATTAATTATCTGGTGGTGGTGGCATATTACTATGCAGCTTTTTACCAAATGAGGCTGCAAGACAACGACTCAATAAATCATCAGTACTGTCATTATAAAGCGAAACGTCACTTGACCGTGGAAGTCAGGAAGCTGACTGTTAATACTTCCGAGCGGAAGACACCGCAGACGCAGACTTTGCGTCACTTCCTTACATACATACCCCAATGTGTGCTTCAAGACAACTAAATAAATATAATAAACTCATTAATACATGTCCTACCTACGCCTTCCGGATTAAACTCACTACATAGCGGAAACGTTGTAAAACAGAATTATCTCTGTCCATCTTTACATATCTTCACGCTTTTGTCGTAAGGAACTGAATTGCCAAAGAATGTCTTTCAGTTTATCGTCATTCCGTGTCCATTTATCAGAGCGGATAAGCTACAACTATTTCAACATTAATTTATAGACAAGACCAGCAACAGTTAACTTTTCTGGTAAGGCAAGTGAAATAAGGCAGGGCTGGGTGTTTCAAGGAAAAATACCGTCCGATGCAAATAGTTTGCTTACTAACTTGCTGTTATTAGGTGTCTCGAGAACTTGCGCTTTTATAAGGCGCTGTTTACAACCGGCTTTTATCTGAAACATCGAACACTTCTTCGTCCATTGCTCGTTAGAAATAACAAGTTTATTTTGTGAATCTTCTAGAACCGTCAATGGTACCGTCTGATGTTGTAAAGTAGAGTCAGTTCGTGATAGTAGAGGACAGAAGTTGCGTGGGTCTGGCAGAACGAGTGAGACCGGTCCCCAGATGTTGGCACGGCACTTAACAGGGATGTACTCTGCAATAAAGATTCTTTAAAAATCCTTTAGCAATTCGGTGGTGCGTATTTGCTAAGCGATTAACTATGTGGGCGAAGATTTATCACATGTTATTTAACAATTATGATCAATATGCTTTTTTGTATAGCGAGATACATCATCGGCCGGAATTTTAGATCGACGTTGTTTAAATGAAGCGCATTTATCAATGTCTAATTTAAAAAAAAAGTTGTTAAAGTTTTTCATTTATTGTGAAATATAGTGCATCCCTTTGATTAGCAATCAAGCCGACTCAACTGTATGTGTAAACATCCTCTCATCAGCTGAGTTTGGGTTAAGCGATATATATAATTATATATGTGCATTGTGCACTACTAGTCACTTATACTCCTTCTTCTACCACCTTTGATGGTATCTGTGTGATGAAGTTAGTTGAAGTTCCGCCTGAGACGCAGAAGGTTGCTGGTTCGATTCCAGCTGTGGGACAAATATCTGCTTTATCATTTATAATACATCATTTATAGTATAGTAGTTGGTATATCAAATATCAGTCATATGGTTCCCATAATATAATATAAGCTTTCTTAGTTTGGGGCTACATGGTGCTGTGTAATGTCCGGCATTATTTAGTATTTATATTAGATGAAGTTTTTTTTCTAATTGTTCTCTAACATTAGAATCTACCTAAGAAAAACTTCTTGCGACTGCTGGCTACGTTCTTCCTGGTTTAAAGTGTGAGTGAGGTACTTACTAGTTTATGAAAATCAAAATGCATTTATATATGTTCTGTCACAATATGTATCTCTATTTATCACTTTTAATTCGTTTTGATTTCTTAGGCCGCGGTCACTAAGACAGCGGCGTGCCAACGCAAATCTATGCATTGAAACGCGCCATTCCTTGCGCCGGCGACGCGACGCCGCCGCCGCCCCGCTCCTGCTGACTACGTGACCGCAGCCTTATATACCTAGTCTTTGGTCAAACGCCATACGAAGGATAATCTCGGACCTCCGTCAAGTCAAATATTTTTTGCCGCTCTACCTACCGCTATAATTAGCACCTTTGATCTATTACCGACATTTTGAATAATCTGGGGAGGTGAAGTATCGTAAAATTATTTCAAAATAGTCTTATAATATCGAGTCCGAATAACGACATGGCTATCGGTGCTAAACAGCTAATTATTAACGTGGGGATATTGCAGCTAAGGAATAAATTAGTAGGCGTGGCAACACGCTTGATGGAAATGATTCGATGAATATATAAGATATTCAAAACTGTTCAAAGATGTTGGTAATAGTTTAGACCGTACACTAATTAGCATGAATCCTAACAGGACCAGGGGGTCTACTACAATTCACCGAAGTACGAAATTTCGTGTTTCGTTTCGTACGATTGGTCGTATTTCATACTGTCAATTCCAATATTGCGGTCGTATGTTTTGTGAAATAGAGTAGGATGGGCAACGTTCGGACTGTTAAATTACAAACTTCGTGCTGAAATTTCGGTTTTCGTTTGATTATGGGTACCAGGGGGTGTACGGGGTTCCAACCCCTATCTTCAGAATTGACTTCGTTGAATTGAAGTAAGCCCCAAGTAATGAAATCTCGTAAGACTTTGTATCTGTTAGTATGTTACATAGTTACGTATGTTACTGTTAGTATGTTAGGCGTGTAATAAAATTAATGCAGTTAACGCGAACTTTACTCATAACACATTAACCAATGCGCGTCAATATCGTAACTGGTTCTTATTTTAATAACGAATCACCAATGTGCAGCGATGGAGCGATATTTTTGAATCCCACGCTGCAGTTTGGGTGTTTAGCGTTCTGAGCACGTTCTCGCTCAGGCTGGCATCGCAGACATCATCAGGTAGCGACAACGATAGTTTTGTAAGGCGATAGGACGTGTTCTACACAGTATTACCAAGTGATGTAACAGCTCACAAGTGGAACCAAGCACAATGTCAAGGTGCGTGAATTTCACATGACGACAAGGAATGTTTTCGTGGTCAGGTGATTGGTTACCTCATAACTCTCCACTGTTTATAGTTAGAAGCACGTTGTGTTAGAAATTGGTGTTGTCAATGAGTTTCAAAATGTTTTACCTTAAGAAGTGCTTATCTTGCGTTGCGTGTTTTGTAAATAAGGCTGTTTTGAAATGAAAGCTATTAAAATATGTCCTTTTGTGTTGTTCGCTCGAAGCAAAATCTCTAAAACCTGACTCCTTAATATGGTATCTGAACCTCACCTTGTAAACGCGTATTTTAAGGTACTCTAAAGAATGCCACACTCAAATTTTTTCCACGGTTTGGGTCAGAGACACGTAAAAACTCTACCATTTAGGTATTTACCATATTATTCGCATGTTTCGATCTGATTGTATCGATTTCTCGTAGCATGGCATCCATAACTGAGTATCTTTTCCAAAAAGGTCTTACAATGTCAATAACAAACTTTAAACACTGTAACTGCAAAAGTTCGTTCCCCCGGAACGTGCCATTTTTCATTACTTTGCAAAGTTGGCAAACTAATTTTGCACACTACCATTTTTCACATAATTAATAGCGTGGCGGGTTCCTAAAGTTAAGTTGCTACAAGGGTATTGGGACTAACAAATTTAATATCGGGTGTAGCTTTACTGGAACAAAGCCACTGCTCTTATTTATTTAGTTTTTTGAAAAACTATACTTTAACATGTTAGATGTTGATGGACCGACAAAAAAGAAAGACAAACGAAGGAAGCAAACTTATAAACTTATCCCCCATTTTAATCGAAAATATCTTCTAGCAAAGTTAAATTCTATTTCGCTATCAAAGCAAAATAAGGCAATAAGTATACCGTCATTGAATCTTTTATTAGCAAAGTAAATCCGCATTGGCACATTGGTTTATACATGAAAATAATTTTCATACTTGCCTCCTATATTCCAAGGAAATTCAGTTTGTAGGGAGAACTCCCCCTTAAAGAATGTCAAGCTCGCTCTTCATTTACTCCTTGTCACCATTTATTATTTCGAATTTGTCCCCAGCTTACGGCAAGGGAGATACACTGAGTTCATGAAGTTCATTTTTAAGGCGCTGGGTTGGCATGCTTTTCCTTTCTTTTATCATTATGTTTTGATGGGAATGTTTCTGCATTTAAATCTGTGGTATGTCTTGAAGGTATTTGTATACCTATTGAAAAACTTTTGTGCTTTGTACTTTGATAAGCTTACATAACAGGTTTACTAAAATATTTATGATACTTACGCTGGCCGAGTCTAATTCTAATTTGAGGTGGAGGAAAAACAGTTTTACGCAGACGACATCCCGCATTGGGGTGTAATATGCATTGCCACCCCCTGCGAACTGGAATCCAGCCTATAATGGGGTAATCATGGGTCCAGGTCCACACGAGTCCATCGGTAAGACAACACAGTTCATGTTAACGGAGCTTTGTCTGAATCGTTTTGAAAGTCTCACTAGGGAGCTAAACTTCACGGGCCCTTCTTGTCCTCTAATAACTCGAAATCACGAACTTCGGTTCGAAAGTCATCTCCCATCCCTCTATGCCAACACGGCTATTTTATTATCAAAACATCTAGTAGTTTCCTTGAAGGCACCTAGATATATTATTTATGATTACAGTTTGTTTACGCACCTAACCACACCTCTGTGTTTCCATGAATCATTTATCTGTTTCTTGAAAGTTATTTGAATGACAAGTTGTAACAACAAAACACTGAGATCAGTTATTCCAGAAATATGTCTGGTATTTTTTAATACGTAAGTACGCAATAAACTACTCGTAAAAAAACCATACCTACAAAACAGTATCTATCTACTTAGATAAACTTTCAGAAGTGCTAATAAGCGATGCAGTTTATGTTAGGTTCTAAGCTTAGACAATCCAGGCATTGTTTCCCTTGATAAAAATACAAATAAACAGTTAAACTTACGACCATATTTATTGCATAAAAACCTAAACAAATAAACCTAACAATATAATATTTTTTCTTAGGAGGGTGCACGATTTAAAAATATTTTTTTTAGGTCCAAGCTTAGTTAATCCATGCTTTGTTTCCCTCGATGAAAATACCAATAAACAGTTAAATTGACGACTTCATTGCATAAAAACCTAAACAAAATCATAATATTTTTTCTTAGGATGCTCTTTCCTCGGCTATCATGTTAGTAGTTAGGTTTGGGTTTGGGTGTCTAAATAATTCCAATACGAATGTTAGCCACTGACGCACGAAATGAAATAAAATGGTTTGTAAATATTTGTACGTAAATACTTTTGGATCCAACTAGTAGTTCACACGACTTTATTTTTTTCTTTTTTAGGTTCTAAGCTTAGTTAATCCAGGCTTTGTTTACCTTGATAAAAATACCAATAAACAGTTAAATTTATAACCATTTATAACCAACAGTAATCTTTATTGCATAAAAACCTAATCAAAATTATAATATTTTTTCTTAGGAGGATGCTATTTCCTCGACTATGAGGTTAGTAGTTAGGTTTGGGTTTAGGTGTCTTAAGAATGCCTATACGAATGTTACCCACTGACGCACGAAACGATATAAAAAGGTTTGTAAACATTTGTACTTAAATACTTTTGGATCCAACTAGTAGTTCACACGATTTAAAATTAAATAATGGGACGTTAAATAAAGCTATTATTTATCTGTACAAAAAATATAGAGCTAAATAAATCAATTCAGGTTTCTTCATGGCATTTAAAACTTTTTTTATTCGTAAGTAGGTAACTAGTAGTCATTGATGGAATGTTTTTATCGATGCTTTTTTGCTGCAACTTTGTTTGGGCGAGGCAGACTCGCGGACGTTGCGGACGCAGAACCAGTTCTTAGGGTAGAGCTACACTACCGCGCCCTCAGAATATAGTGTGTAATCAACATGTCCCTACAACAAAGAGGAACTTCTTTCTGTTCCTTCCTTCTTCGTATAAAAAAGCTAGGGGTACTCTGGGAGTAAAGGAATTTTTAGGTCACCCGAAGGCTGACATGGCATACCAAAAAACCGGGATCAACATCGTAACGTATCTTTCAAAGATGGAAGTGCTGATCTAAATGTCACTAAACGATCGCCCATTCAAGTACTGACCGGGATGATCTGCTAAGACCCAAGTACCAAAACCACGCCACGAGCGCTCCTGAACTTTTTGATTCCTTCCATTACTTGAAATTGATGACGCGATATGTTTTTTCGATCATCATCATCATCATCCTCATCAGCATATAGCAGTCCACCGCTGGACAGTTGATCCATGTGTACAACCTTGTGGCTCGCCAGAGTTTACACAGGAGATGAAATGCTTTGAATAACACCAAACAAAATTATATTAATCTGTAACTCAATTGAGACTATTTGCGAAAGATTGCTGGTAGAAGCTGGATGAGGCGTAATGGCGCTCATTAGACGATGCCTTTGCCTAGCAGTGGACTGCTATAGGCTGATGACGATGATGATGATGAACTCAATTAACTGTTTTCATAATCATTATCATCTTGCTCGTATCACTTGGGTAAGTTGGGTAAGCCGGTACAATATGTGTTATGTTCTCACTTTCCCCCCTCCTTTGATTACTTACTGTGATAATATTTTGAAGAATCGCTTGGTTTATCGCATTCACTACAAAGTTATCCAACAAGTGGTAATCGAACTCGAGATATTACGCACTTGTAGTAGGGGATCTAGAGTGGTCTCGACTTTGTATGGTAGTACTTGGGTGATGGGTTTTTTATTCAGACTTAAGCAAGTAGTATTTAAATAGCGGTTTTATAAGTGGTTATAGATAACTTCAATATTTTATCAAGTTTTGAACCAACTTTAGCTAACAATGTTTGTTTCTCAACAGCTATACCAGTCTATATCAGTTCACTGTAGGATAGGCAATAAGTAAGGGGATATGTCAATAATCCCCGCGCTGGGGATGCGGGTTGGGGATCGCAGGGCACAACATCTCGCACCCCTGACACTGCTGCCTGTTAGCGGTCAGGGAGATTTAGCTTTGCCGGTTTTAGGCTGCGCTATACCTCATTCAGACGGCGCCCAGAGTCCCATTTATTATTTTGTTGTTTCGCAATTCTGATTCAGAATTTTTTAGGGACTTTACAGCAAACACCCCTGTACCTACGAATATAATTATCTATCCCTACTTATCTTTTAAGTCTTGGGGTTTATTATAAAAGCTTAGAAAAGTAGGTAGGTAAAGGGACTCTTGCCTCTTGCTAGCAGTGGTCTGTACCTTGTTTAACCGCATTTTGACGTTCCCTTATCTCAAAAGCTCATGCAACACTGAAATGAATTTAATTGCACGTAAATAGAACGACAATTTCAATTGACAATAATTAAGTATATCAAAGAATATAAACTGTTTCTCCATAACATATAAGCGGTATGTACTGTGAGCTATGTAATCAAAGTTACGAGGTTTTTAATTTCCGCTTGTAAATTAAATCTAAGTATTTCGCATGAACGTAAGCGAAATGCAATCGAGTCATAGGATACGCAGATATGTGCAATCTTTTTATATACTCACTCAGTGATATGGGTACATCATCATCCAAAACAGCCAGTAGAAGATCATTGTTGTATTTTTCAAATTATGCTTGACATTTTCGCACAAATACAAAATGCTAAATTTCTTTATTTAATAGGAACCTCGTCAAAATCGTAATTTAAACTAATTTGTAAAGCGACCAAACAAGAGAAGAATTGCCAAGCAAATCTGCTTGGCATCTCTTTGTTGACAACATTGTCTAGCCTCAAAGTAAGGAGAGCTTAATGTATGGAAACCATGACTGATTTAAAATTGAAAACCTAAATTGAAATGAAATGTCTATCGTAATAAATGTTTAACGACTCAAACAGGAAGACAGTGTGAAGGAAAATTCCTATCCGGCGACAGTCGATCGTTAACATCAAGATTGAAAGAAGTCGCTGAATGTATTGACGATGATGATGATGATGATGATGACGACGATGGTGATGATAATGATGATGATGGTGGTAATAATGAAGATACGTCTATAATTACTATACAAAAGTCTCCTTATGATATTTCCTTATGGCACAAAAAGAGAAGTGAAGTTTTTCTTGCCGTCGAATACAACCCGGACATTCGATAAAGAATGGACTTCATTACAAGATCTTATTCTGCTCATCTTGTAAAAAACCAGGAAATGTAGAGTATCCAGCAAAAATTATGTATAATACGTTCCAAGGATGCATACTAATATGATTCATTCGCTTTGAACATTTAAAGTTTTTTATTTTGCAAGTAGGTATTGTTATCAACCTGAAACCTGATTGAGGTATACTGAAGGTTACTTGTTATACTGTTTCTGTTATATTTGTCTCATCATAATAATCAGCCTTTAGCAGTCTACTGCTGGATCTATATCCAGCAGTAGACTGCTCTGCTCTGCTGAGGAAGCTCTTTAGGGAAGGCCTATGCCTTCCCTAAAGAGCTTCCTACAGTACAATACAAGAAAACAGACTGACAAATATAATTGTGCGTCGAGCTTCCTCAGCTCGACGCACAACTATATTTGTCAGTCTGTTTTGTTGTATTGTACTGTAAGATTTTGTCAGAGTGACTGACTGTATAAATATCCAAAAGTCATTCAACGATGCATTCTTGATATTCGTAATACAAAATTTTAGGTGTGTCCAATTTGTCGGACTACTCTGTCGGACAGTTGGAAAATATTTCGACCAAACAGTTAGATAGTCAGGCTGCAATTCTAACCCCCACGTTAGGAATCCAAGCCAACCAGGCCTGCCCTCGGAGCACCCTGCTAACTAATGAATGGGGGCTCGGGTAGCCGGTTGAATGCGGCGGCATAGCGAAGCCTAAACCTGGCACATCTAAATTCCATGAACCAAGATGACAAGAAGACTAAGTAGCGTGGGCAGCGGCGGACCGAGAATCTGTGGCCTGCGATCACCAAACCGCATGCCCACCGTGAGGATTATGAGCATATCCCTCTTTATTTTATTATTTAAGGCGAGGCCTATGTCCAGCAGTTGACTGATATAGGCTGGTGTGATGTGGTTTGTGTTGTTCACTAGTTGGAGAGTTTTTAATAAACCCTATCTTCGACCCTTCACATATTTCATCAAAAGTGCAAGTAAAAACCTGCTTTAAGCGATCATAAAAATTAATGGATGGTATCTGTAGTGATAGGGCATGCTAGCCTCAGGTGGGTAAGGAATAATAGGGGTCTCGACTCGAACCACGCATGTTGCGAATCGCGTGATAGCCCACAATTATATTTGAACGTTGCAAAAGTTAAGTAAAACAACATGATGGTACTTAGATGTTTTTATCCTCACACATAAACCAGCTTATATCAGT
Source organism: Horisme vitalbata (assembly GCA_951804965.1). NCBI lineage: Eukaryota > Metazoa > Arthropoda > Insecta > Lepidoptera > Geometridae > Horisme > Horisme vitalbata. The sequence goes on from OX638102.1 coordinate 9,625,981, forward strand.
CCACTGCTGGACAATTTGTGGAAACAGAATTCTTTGATATAGACAATAAAACCGTGACTACAACAAGTAACATACAAAAAGTTCAATCAAAAACACTTACAATAAATAATTCTATCCCTCAAGGAAGCGTTCTAGGATGTGTTCTATTCCTAATATACATCAATGATCTGCCAAAAATAACTGATAGCTCCTGTATCCTTTTTGCTGATGACGTTTCCCTCCTCTTCAAATGTTCACCGGATTCAAGTTCTCTAAATAATATCAAACATACTTTCATAAAAATTAAATCTTGGCTAGAAGAACACAATTTAGAAACAAACTCCAAAAAAACAAAAATTATTCAATTTACTCCTTATCAAAAAACTCCTTTAAACTTAACTCCACTAACTGATAGTTTAAAAATAGAAGAAGTCAAAGATTACACATTATTAGGCTTAAAAATCGATACACATCTAAATTGGAAAGGGCACATAGAAAAAATTAAAGCTAAATTATCGCAATTTATTTATGCACTGTCAATCTTAAAAGAAAACACTGATGTTAACACAGCAACAACAGCCTATTATGCTTATGCCTATGCTTGGCTAAAATATGGGATAGTACTATGGGGTAATAGTGTTGATGCAAACCAGCTGTTTATTATGCAGAAAAAATGCCTGCGAATCATCACAAACATCCGACAACGCACAAGCTGCAGACCTCATTTTGTCAAACTAAAAATTCTAACATTAACGAGCTTATATATATTTGAAATGGCATTGTTTGTAAGAAAACATCTACACCTTTATGATTTTGATCAAAACCCCCGGAGACAATCAAATCTACTACTTCCAGTCCCAAGAATAGAGTTGTTTAAGAAAGGCCCCTACTACATGTCAATAAAAATTTATAATAACTTCCCGATCTCATTAAGAAATGAAACTAATGAACGAACATTTATCGATAAACTCAAAAAATCGAATACAAAAATCTTATTACTCTTTAGATGAGTTTTTTGAGGATAAGATAGTATAGATAGTTCAATATATATATATAATATAACTATCCAATCTTAAGCCCACTAAAAAAGAAATTTTATAGATAGGTTTTGTAATTTCAGATTAACTTAGTAGGTAAGTAAATATTTTATAAAATTATGTTCCTGTATAAATAATAATAAAAATAATATGTTCCTGTATGTTAAGCTTTAAATGGATATTTATATAGTATAAGTGTTTATCTACTTAGGTATAGGTTTATACTTTATGTAAATTCTAATTCCAAATAGTAATATATGTTGTAGGTACTTTAAGTACCTAGATACCTTATATTTAGGTTAAGTTTTGCTACATCCTTTAAACAGGATGCATAGAATTGAACACTGTTATAGTTACTAAGTCTTATGCTGCAATAAATAAACTGAATACTGAATACTGGACATAGACCTCCCCTAATAAGTAGTAGTTAGGGATATGCCCATAATCCCCACGCTGGGGATCGAAGGGCACAGCTTCTCGCACCGCTGATGCTGTTTCTCGTTTTAACCTCAGACTAAATTCATAATTCATGCCTCAAGTTGATAAGCGCAGAGCTTGATATCGGGCGCGTTCCGAACATGCGTGACCTAGGATGCCATATTTTAATATATGCATTCATGCTTTTTAACCTCAGTACTAAATGATTCTTAAGATATTATATCTGTTTTGAGAGACAATTACAGGCCACGAGCCTTCTCCTATCATCTTCATGCCTTAAGTTGATGGGCGCAGGGGCTTTGCCTCGTGGGGCACTGTCCAAATATGCATGACCTAGGATGCCATTTTATAATTTTAATATATACATTCATGCTTTTTAACCTCAGTACTAAATGATTCGTAAGATATTATATCTGTTTTGAGAGACAATTACAGGTCACGAGCCTTATCCTATCACCTTCATGCCTTAAGTTGATGGGCGCAGGGGCTTTGCCTCGTGGGGCACTGTCCAAATATGCATGACCTAGGATGCCATATTATAATTTTAATATATATAACGAAGCAGCCTGACCAGCGGGGTTTTTTAAAAGGAGTGACGTCAGCTAGGCTGACGTCACTCCTTTCATCACTATGATTGGTCATTGCAAATAACGAAACACAAGTAAGAAAAACGCTATTTATTTCAAGAACCAAATAAGGCTTTTTAAGCTAAGTATCAAAAGTAGGTAGGTACTCACAGGATTTCTAAAATAACTTCACAAAACACAAGAACACCTTCCACAATCGTGTCTCGACTCGTAATGTGGCTTCGCAGTACAAAATCAATAAAAACGGTGTTCAAATTACGTTAAGAGCAGATTCATTATTTTTTAGCTGTAAATTCATTTTAACATTTTTGAAGTTAGGTTTGAAAATATTATTTTATTTTTACGCAGTTTAAATATTCCGCTGAATATTTTCGCTGCAAAACAAGTTCAATCAAAAGTCCGTTATTAACAAAGTAAATTAATAGCAAAGCAAAGAAGATTACTTTTTTGTAATTATAAATCAAAACATGAATTAAGAATAGGTTTTCACTTGTTCAAAATAATTTTGGATTAATCATGAGTAATCATTTGGTATTGCGCTTCAAAACAAATCATTACTCATTCCTTAACTAATATCAAAACCTATAACAGAAACTAGTAGGTTGTTAAATTATTAATTAATCAATTTTACATTGTTTTACATGGTTTACATACTAAACCATCAGTTTTGTTTTCTATCCTTAATAATTATTACAGATTTTAGTGGCTTTGCGCCGACATATACTTTCATGCTTTTTAACCTCAGTACTAAATGATTCGTAAGATATTATATCTGTTTTGAGAGACAATTACAGGTCATGAGCCTTATCCTATCACCTTCATGCCTTAAGTTGATGGGCGCAGGGGCTTTGCCTCGTGGGGCACTGTCCAAATATGCATGACCTAGGATGCCATATTATAATTTTAATATATACATTCATGCTTTTTAACCTCAGTACTAAATGATTCGTAAGATATTATATCTGTTTTGAGAGACTATTACAGGCCACGAGCCTTATCCTATCACCTTCATGCCTTAAGTTGATGGGCGCAGGGGCTTTGCCTTGTGGGGCACTGTCCAAATATGCATGACCTAGGATGCCATATTATAATTTTAATATATATATTCATGCTTTTAACCTCAGTACTAAATGATTCGTAAGATATTATATCTGTTTTGACAGACTATTACAGGCCACGAGCCTTATCCTATCACCTTCATGCCTTAAGTTGATGGGTGCAGGGCATTGCATCGTGAGGCACGTTCTGAACATGCGTGACCAAGGATGCCATATTTTAATATATTCATTCAAGCTTTTTAACCTCAGTACTAAATGATTCGTAAGATATTATATCTGTTTTGAGAGATAATTACAGGCCACGAGCCTTCTCCTATCACCTTCATGCCTTAAGTTGATGGGCGCAGGGCATTGCCTCGTGGGGCAAGTTCCAAACATACGTGACTTACGATGCCATACTTTGTTAAAGGTAACATCAGAAGAATTTATTCCATCTTTAAGCAGGTACCTATGATAAAAAAAAACATTTATTGCGATTCTGGATGCAGCCACTATTCTTCTTTGCCGAAATCATGACCGCACTCGAAGATGTCACTTTTCTGCATAAACTGTGAGCTTTCACTGAACTAAATATTTTTTAATATTGAGGTTTGTAACAGTATCTATACATAAGTATATCGATGTTTTTTTTATGTTTCATTATTAACAAAGTTATTAGGGGCGGCAGGCATCAATTCAAACGAGTGATCAAGCTGTCAGATGTAATCACTGAATGCTAATCAGGCTATTGTCTAAAATAATTGTGGCGGAATTGTGCGAACATGATGTTACTAGCTCAACGTGTTTAACCTTGAATACGTAAAATGCTTTGTTCCTATCAAACGGGATGTCAAATAGAATTCGAAGGTTACGGGACACATGTCCGTTCAGAATCTTATGGGATCCTACTGTTTTTAGAATCATAATGTCTAGTGCTTAACGAAAACATTAATATATACAGAGCGTAAGCGCCATCAAAAACAATTTGGTAAAAAACGTTCGCAAACTAGAATAGGAACGATTACTTAAAAGTTATTGTTCCTCATTAAATTAAGTGATAATTGCACATAAAACTTTCAAACAACAGACGATAAAAAGCTCCTAATAAATGACTGTTGAATTTCGAATTCATAATACAAAGATAACAATTTTTATTTATTTCACATTCTTTTCGTTCGTGTCCTATAAAATTATGTAACAAGTGACTTTGTCTGCGTAAAGTTTATAAAGTTATACTTAGCTGGAAGCCATTAACGTCCAAAGTTGTTTAAAAAGTATTTACAAAATAAAGTACATTATGATATTATTTACCTATATCAGATACTAACAAGTACCATACTAATTTAAAGTTCAAATTACTTGGCAATGGGGGTTCACAATTTGTAAGTGGGGGTCCATAACAATGTATTTGGTTTGGATTGTTGACATAAATGTTGGCTTAGTGTTACTATCAATGTAGGCAGATAATAAACTACAAAAAAAAAAAATTGAAACTTTTTAAAAAGATACAATTTTTTTAAATGTATGACCTCTTTTGGGAATATGGTAGAAATGTTGCAGCAGGGGTCCACGGAAACCAGTAAAATTTTGAAAGTGGTCTACGAGAAAAAATAGTTTGGGAACCACAGATCTAGCCAGAGGGACTAAGACCTAGACTACGTTTGCCGAGACGCGGTTTCCACTCAAAAACTCGTTCAGCCGAACGGATGTTGATTCTTCGGCAGATATGGTCAACTAACGTATGCTAGACTGAATCAATGAATCACAGTGACAATTTTATTCAATACACCCTATAAGTGATTTATTTAAGTACTCTGTGCACGTTGCGTAGGTAGTGTTTACTAACACAGTGTGAATGCGAATCAATGATTTTTTTTACCGACATATCAATCGTATGCCATTTATGGTATAAACGACTTTACCGGTTTTAAGGCACCTGTCACATTATAAAGATAACGAGTTATGTGGAATGCTGCTCGTTTGAGCAGTGCCAGTAAAACCTAATTTGGAGGTGCACGTCTATAGAGACGTAAACAAAACAAGTAAATCAAGCATAGGCTTGATTTACTTGTTTTGAGTGCGTAGGTCAATTTGTTAGATAATAGGCTAGACGACTGAAAAAATCTAATCAGTCCGTTATTTACATATCCAAAAAATATTGGAAACTTTTTTTTCTTTTGTTAAATTAAACAAAAATAACAAAGATATAGTGCATTAAGGTTTCGCGCGACTTCACGATGTAGTACATTTTTTACCTAAGCGTGACGTAACGAGCCCCCACTCCCGAACTTTCACGTTCTTTATCTCCGTCAATTTCTATTGATACGATAAATAAAAAAATACGTTTCTTGTATTTTTTGTTGATCTAACTGCTGGACTAATTAGAATTATTATTTTATGACCCAGTCGTCATGCCTATTCATTAATATTCATATCGTATAATGCGTACATATAGATTTAGTTGCTTAGGTGTTAAAGTAAGCTTATTGGTAAGTACTTACATGTGCCCTGTAAGGGCGCTGCCATTAAGAATTTAGGATTTAGGATAAACGCATGATTTTTTCATTCATTTCATTTTCAATGAGCTGGCAAACGTAGTGTAGGATGCCCTCCGGCCAGGTGGAGTGACGATCTGCGTAAGGCTGCTAGTAAAAGCTGGTTGCGTAGAGCTCAATGGCGGTTATAAGGGATGATGAGTTTGATGGTTTTTTTTAATTATTTACTGAGATAACTATTTATTCAATACTAACTTCCACCCGCGGCTTCGCTTGCGTTAAAGTTATTTTTCTATTGTTATTTTATATGCCCCGGGAACTTTTTTTTCTAGAAAAAAGTAGCCTATGTCCTTTTCCTGTCCTGTGTCTGTGTTTCTAGATAAAATAATCTTGTTTAATATCCTTTTCTGTGCCCTGACAATGTGTATGCATAATTACATGATGATTGATTGAGTAGTTAAGGCGTCAAAGCGTAACAAACAAGCAAATAATCTCACTTTCGCAGTTAGGAATTAGCGAGCAAATGCAAGTTGAAAAGTATTTAAATCTTGGATGCAAATGTATGCAATTTCATTTTATTATGGTGGAATATTTAGTGAGTAAATTAATATCCACGATCAGTTTTATATCTAATGTAAATGTAATTTTTAGGCCTAGCATTGGCTGTTGGTGCCTCTGAGTTTTGTGGTACAATATTTACCATTGATTGCATTACACGTAGCCAAACTACTTGATCGCTACTTCCTGCATTATTACGTTTACTGCTCTGATAAACTATCGTTTTAACGGGGTTAGTACTAAGAACACCGGACTTTCTTAATTTTGGGAAAAACCCTTTTTTGAAATGAAAATTAAAAAATAATATTTTTGTGGCTTAAATTCTTCATCATCTGCCCACATAGCAGTCCACTGCTATACATAGGCCGTTCTTATAACATTTTATTGTTTTACTTCAATGGATGGTCATCATCAACATCATACCCTACAGTCAGTCAACAAAGACATATCATGATCAAGCTTCTACTAGCGTGGTACCCAAATAAAGAAAGTGTTAATCCAGGACATAAAAATATTCCAAGTTTCAACAACATCTTGACACAACAATTGAGTAACAAACATCAAGCTATCCATCCACCCTCACAAACTTTCATAATATTGGTAGGATGGGTTCTACTTGCTTCAATCTCTGTTTTTACGTTCTCTATTCAGGCTCTCTCTCTCTGTATTAGAGTTACCCCAGTTATCCCAGTTTAGTCGAGTTGAATCGAGTTACGTATAATCTAATGGATGTTAAATAACATTCCACTCGACACAACTCGCGCGTAAACTAGACTAGCTGTTAGCTCATAATCTGTCTTCTGTTTTGTGTCTGGTTCCTATCTGTCTAGTTTATTTGAGTGCCAATAAGAATAAACTAGTTAAAAGTTTATGTACGTACGTACAGTAGTGATAGATTTATTATGCTAGTTGCGACAATCTAATCAAGTTACGTAGCAATGGAACTGGGTTAAGATAGATAACGATTGTGGAAAAGCTTGTTGAATGCTAATGGAACCCGCATTATAAAAAATCACAATAAACAGAATTCTATTCCCGTTTCTACAGACATTATCCTATTTCATCATCATCATCCGCAGTGGGTGAAATTGGGCTCAGGAGCTCCTGGCGTGGCGCTTTGGTGTTCTTAGCAAATCATCTTGGTTAGCAACATTCCATCTGGTCACTACTTGGATGGGTGACCGTGTAGTGGCGTTTAGATCGGAGCGCTTCCGTGCTTCGGAAGGCACGTTAAGATGTTGGTCCCGACTTCTCAGTAATTAAGTCGGAGGCCTTCAACAACAATTAAAACACCAGCCTATATCAGTGCACTGCTGGACATAGGCCTCCCGAACCCGCAAGAAGGGGGTTTTGCCCATAATCCTCACACTGGGCATTCGGGTTTGAGATCGCAGGACACAGCTTCTCGCACCACCACCCGACGCTGCTGCCTGCAAGTGGTTAGCTGAGGGCTTACCACAGGTTTTGATAGTTTTCGAAAACTTTATAAGTTTCGGTATCTTTGCATACATTTTCGTAGTTCATGCACGTTTCCCTAGAGGCGCTGTACTGAAAATGTATGGAAAGATACTGAAACTCATAAAGTTTTCGTAAACTATAAAAACCTGTGGTAAGCCCTCTGTGTAATGTAAGGCTGCGCTATGCCGCAATCAGCAGGCCGCAAGAGCCCCTTATGTTAGCAGGGTGTATCACGAGCAGGTAAGGTTGGCTTGAGTTCCGTACGTAGCAGTTGGAGCCCCTTAGGTACACCCTCAAGACCTTCGGATGGCCTAAAACTTCGACACCAAACCACTAGCTCATACGAAAAAGAAGGAAGAAGTTTGTGTGCCAATCTCCATGTTTCAAAGCTCGTCTCATCCAGTTTCGGCCCACGATGGATGGCAATATCGTCTGCCCATCTTGCTGCTGGATGTCCGCCGTTTCCAAACGCGGATCTTGGATGCCATTCAGTTATAGCTTCACTCCTTTGGACATGACACCGGTGAAGGCGAGTTGATGATAGTTGGAGTCCCACAATACAAGCTCTGCTTAGTTCGGGGCTAGTTGATGCTGTATGATAATGTCCAGCTTGTCCAGCAGTGAACTACTGATGTTAATCATACAGGTAGCTTAACTGTAAAACCGCTTCAGTTTGTTTTTGCTTTGTACTAAGCTTCGTTTTATTCCAATTCGAACTATAAAATGATAATTTAGTACTACTTACTATTTTAGTAGTTAAGTTTCATGCAACTTTGTTGAGAAAACATTGGGAGTTTACGTTTTATGAAAAATAATAGATGCACTATGTTTTAGCTATAAACTAGAAGCTGGTAATGAAACCACCCGCATAACAAAGGGAATATAATCAGTTATTTCTGTGCGAGTTTGTTTTGTACAAACATCCGGCACCCTACACGCAGTGAACATTGTTTAACTGTTGTTTAAAATTAAATACTTACTGCCTTTTCTAAAATGGTGGTCAGGGGAAGTAATGGTGGTTTAAAATACGTTTGTGCAATATGGAAAGAAGTAATAATACAGTACCCGAGCAGAGAAAAATTTTGAAGATTGACGACGGCGCGAGCTGTACATAAACAATACATAAAAATAATAACAATGTTGTATATCTACCTGATGCTAATTCATTTATTTAATAGGGATAACGAATGAAAAATTCTAAATAATCCGTCATTTACATTATCAAAAAATATTGCACAAGTATTTTTTCTTTTGTCAATTAACAAAAAATTACAATGATATAGTGCATTGAAGTTCCGCATGACGTCACGGCTTAGTACACTTTTTACCTAGCCGTGACGTCACGAGCCCTCACTCCTTAACTCTGACGCTCTTTATCTCCGTCAATTTTTATTTATTTGATATTTAAAAAATACATGTCCAATTTTTTTTTTCACTTCTCTTGCTCAAAAAGTGTAGCTTAGCGAACCTAAAACTCGAGTTTAATACCTCGGGCTAAAAAGTATTTTTTCTTTTTAATTTTTGTCTAAAATCATCAGCCCGTACAAAGCATTCGTTCTCTTACATAAAAACTCGACTTTTTGGTGCTCCGTCAATCTTTATTTTTTTAAATAGAACCGTCTTGGTGATGTTTTATGAAGGTTGATTAATTTTTAATAAAATTTCTGAAAATTGTCTAATTTTGAATTGTTTTATTTTCTCGCAATCGAAGTGAAAAGTAGAGTGTTTTACTCGGGCCAAAACCACCCATTATAACTCGGTCTTATAACAACCTTGTATATAATGGGATGGCTTAGTCCCTTGTAAAACAATCTACTATTGTTGATCTATCTGACGGACTGATTAGAATTATTATTTTTTTACCCAGTCGTCATCTCTATTTCATGTTTAGAGCAGCTGAATTTACTGTATTACGTATTATTATTAAAAACTAGTATGTAATAGAATGTTAATGTTAATAGAGTGTTATGTATGCTAGGCCGTGGTGGCCTAGTGGGATGTACCCCGACTTAAGATCTGGAGGTCGTGGGTTCGAATCCCAGTCCTGCACCAATGAATTTTTCGTTTCGAATAATTTATGTGCGCATTGCCAAGAGCTCGAAACGGTGGAGGAAAACATCGTGAGAAACCGGCATGCCCTCGAACTAAAAAGTTCGAAAGGTATGTGCTAGGTTAGTGTTCCAATAAAAAAACGGCCATGGACTTGCAACCTGTCTGTTCATGTTTTAGACTTGCCTCTGACTACCCCCTTTAGGTTATCCTCAATAGATTTGCGTACTGAATAGTATCTGAAAATATCCATAATGCGGAAAAAGTCGTGAAGATATATGTATGTATGTAATAGAATATAAGCATTTTTCAAGTTTAATGTTTGGCAACGGCTTTAGGCTTGTATACTGATTAGCTCTTGAGTGGAGCTCGCGGCTCGGCAAACGTAGCGTAGGACGCCCTCCAGCCAGGTGGAGTGACGATCTGCGAAAGGCTGCCGAAGCTAGAAGCGTCGAGCTAAGGACAGGGTGCAATGGAGCTCATTAAGGGGAGGCCAATGTCCAGCAGTGGACTTGATAAGCTTATGATGATGGTGATGATTTATTCATCATAATTATGAGTGCTATGTATCATGGTATTTCTTCTTCGTGTCGATCATTAGTAAACATTTCTGTAACTTATATTACGTTCCCAGAATTTAGCTGTTTCAGTAGCCGCGGAGTAAGTTCAGCTGGTAGGGTAGGGGTGTACGGGGTTCCAACCCCCATCTTCGGAACCCCAGCCAACCTCACCTGCACGTGATGCACCCTGCTAAACAACGAACAGGGATCTGGCGGCCGACTGATTGCGGCATAGCACAGCCTACAGCGGCACAGCTAAATTCTCTGGTCACCGATGGGCAGTAGCGTCTATGATGCAAAAAGCTGTGCCCTGCGAGCCCCAATACGCATGCCCAGCGTGGGGATTATGGGCATGTAAATGGACTCCCTTTCCCGCAATTGGACTCCAATTGGTCCAGTGTGCGTGTTATGTAATTATGGGTATATCCCCCTGTATTAAGGAGGTCTATGTCCAGCAGTGGACTGATATAGGCTGGTGTGGTGGTAGGGCACAATGAACAGGCCAGCAAAAGTGGTATATTCCGAGGATCAGTGCCACATTCGCGCGTCACTGAAAGCTCCGGTGTACTAATTTTTTTATGATACCTGAATATAACTAGTACATGACCCACCTTATGTTGAGTGGTAACTATTACTTATAGCAAAGTATTGCTTCGCAGGTTACACTTGTTTAGAATGTGCCCTAAGATGTACTTGAAGCATGAATGTGTTAAGCCTCGTGTGCCATTAATTTCACCAGCACCCACACCCTTCAAACCGAAACACGGCAATGCTGTTTTACGCTAGAAAAAGTCATGGTGGTAGTTCTTCCTCGGATGAGCCCTTCATAACAGCACTTATAGTTTCTAATACCAGCGAAACTCCCAGAGAGGATAAGGCTATGTGTGTTCAGATTGATGTAGGTACTTATTTGCCACATAAAGCTGATTAATTATCTAAATGTAATGCTCTATGTTTCTGTGCAGTGTGCCAACTTGATTACTTTCAGAAAATATAAACCTTAAATTATAAAGACGAACGGCTCCTTACTCCAATAATATCTTGTAAGCAAGAATTTAGATTCTTGCTTACAAGATTGCTTTGTTTTTTGTTTTGATTAGTACTTAGGTACTAGGTACTATCTAAAAGCTCTTTGCATATTTTATTGAAGTGCTCGTGCTCGACGTTTTTGGCAGATCATCTTGGTTAAGCAACACTCCGCCCGGTCACTACTTGGATGGGTGGCCGTTTAGTGCCATTTTGATCTGATCGCTACCGTGCTTTGAAAAGAATATTAAAATATTGGACACGGTTTTTCATTCGTTAAGACATGTCGGAAGCCTTCAGGCGGCCCAAAAACTCCGACGCCAGAGCCAACTAGCTCATACGAAGAAAAAGGATTTGCTTATTAAATTATTTGCTTCGAGTTCCAACCGCACGTGGTTTCTCATGATAATAACATTAATCTTACATTACAATATATATAACTGACCATTTACACCCAGTTATGCGAATAATAAAATATATTCTGCTAATAAATATGTACATTTGAGCCACAATCACAGGGCAATCGCTCTTTGTTCTATAAAATGCTTATTTATGCTTACAGACGATAAATTCGAAGCTGGGAACTGTTTCATATTATATTCCTGAAGGACGTAGTCAGGATTATGAGAGGGGGCTCTATAAAATGTAGTTCATGTATAATCTGCTATTGCAGTCCACTACTGAACATATGACTCCAAGTCTCAGGCCTCAAATAAGCACCTTTGTCGCCCTGCCCCCAGTTCGAAGTATCCAGCTTCTGCCAGCTGTCTTTCACGGAGCGTTACTCCACCTAGCGGAAGGTGACTTACCTAGTATAACATACCTAACCGTCATGATTCGAAGAAATAGATTAAGAGATTAATATTATCCTGCTACAGAAATCTGACCCTTTTTCTCAGTTTAATCAGACTGCTCAACAAATAGGTACTACGACTGGGTAAGAAATAGTAATTAAGTCAGATAGATTAACAAAAAATATTGGACTCTTATTTTATTATTTATCAAATAAATAAAATTTGACGGAGATAAAGAGCGTCAAAGTTCGGGAGTGGCTCGTAAAGTCACGACTAGGTAAAAATTGTACTAAGCCGTGACGTCACGCGGAACTTCAACGCACTACATTAATGTAATTTTTTGTTTAATTTACAAAAGAAAAAATACGTGTGCAATATTTTTTGATACTGTAAATGACGGACTAATTAAAATTTTTCAGTCGTCATCTCCATTGTGTTAAAAAAATATGTTAATCTGCAGGTAAAGGTATTTTGTATCTGTAGCATAGTGCTTTACTATTTATACTTTTATTGTAGGTACCGAAACTAGACATTTTTAATACACAATTTTTATTAAAATGATTTTAAAATAACTTTTAAAAAGTGCTATTGGTGGCAAAATAATGCATATTAAGAAGGGTTGTAGGTACAACACAACATAACGATAGTAGCCTATATCATTCCACTGAAGAATATAAGCCTCTCCTAATGCAAAGGGGATATACCCATAATCCCCACGCTGGGCAAGCAGGATGGGGATCGCAATGCACAGCTTTTCGCAACGCCGACGCTGCTGCCCGTTGGCTACCAGGGGAAGGTGAAATTTGGAATCGCTTTCACTGCCTGTAGGTACAGATACAACATTCTTAGTAAATGGCATTAGGTCAATAAAATCTGACATTAGGCTATGCTATAATGGAGTTATAATAGAAATAAACACGTCTAAAAAATATTGGCTAATTACATTTTATCAAAATGTATGCCACTGCAAGCCCCATTTTCTTCATTCTGGCTATGCCCCTGTGTTTCTGGCTTATCAGGTATTGGACAACATGACACCCAGTGCCAGCCGTTATATTCGCGATAAATATATTAATGTACACTGCTATGCTGAGTCTATGTAAATTTATTTTAGTATCAAATTATCATATTCAATGAGCCGCGTATTCATATACAATCTGCGAACATGAGGCTGGTTTACTATAATTCAAATAAATGTATATAAATAATACTTTCGATGTAAACAATATGTTTTAATCATAATTAAGTTATTTATGTTCTCATAAAAGACCTCTCATCACCTGATTGCACAAAGTATAAAGTGATCACACTTCCATTTTAATGAGTTTTTATAATATAATTCAAAGAAATGGATAAAAATACTAGGTACCTATGATGTAAACGACATGTGTTAGTCATAATTCGGTTATTTATGTTCTTTTGGAAGAGAACTCTCTTTACCTTGTAAACCCCCCCTAATAACGCTATTTAGTATTTAATCCCCTAATCTTTGTACATTCTAACACCTAGTTTTGAAAGAGGAGAATAACGCTATTTAGTATTTGTAAATAAGCTTAGGTTTTAGGGAATAAAGTATTAGATATCTTAAAGAACTTGAACGATGTACTTACTTTAATATTTTTAGTTTGTAATAAAGATTGACAAAGAGTTTATTATATTCTTCCCACAATCTAGCTTTAGTTTTTATCGACTTGTGGGTAGTATAATCACTTTCATACTGATTCTAAAGATTCGTAAATAGTCTTGTATCTTTCTTTCTGATTTTACAACCAACTTAGATTTTGTGCAAATATTATCTCATACATTCCGACTCTACATCAGACATAGGATTGGAGCTCTACCTACGCAACAACCAGTGAAACCTATTCTTCTCCGATAGATAAATCTCTTTCATTCTGACTCTGTTGACCGGCATGTGGTCATGAATAGTTTTATCTCTCTCATACTGAATCTAAATGGCAAAGGAAGCGCTCCGCCCCGCGCCATTCTGTGGGCCTCGTGACCAGAATTGACAGCCCCCCACCATAGTTTCATTTTGGAATTGGGAGCATGCCTCATTACTGGCTATTGTTTATATTATGGTAAGTCTTTTGCTATGCAAAGAAGTAAGGAGTGATCTGCAGCAAAATGTATCAAATCACTAAATGGTTAATACCTTTATTTCAGGTAAAATGAAGCAGTTATTTGTCTGCTGATACAATACAAAATATCCAAGAAATTCAATTCTTAAAATGTTAGCTTTGCTAAATAATATAATGTTTCAATGATATATTTCATCAAGAGTCCCGTAGGATTGTCTAAAAGAACTGCATTTGCTTGTCTTTGTAGAGTAAGCCTCATATTTTTGGCTGTAAAATACCTCTTTCTTCTTAGTGAGGATTTATTGTGACGATAAAGACTGCTCATGCTAGTCATAGTAGGATCAATAGCTTCAGTAGCTTAATCAAATATATCAGCTGTTACCTCTTAGGTACAATATTTAATGTAAATATAAAGAATCTCATTTCTTAGACAATTTTATAAAGAATCATTGAACTGAACAGCTCATTCTCCCGAAGAATCATTACTTTGGACAACCGTATCACGGTTAAGACTGGGTATCTTATATTGAATTTATATTTTAGATAACTAGCTTTTACCCGCTTTTTCACTGTAGAAAGTTGTTTTGTTATCCCGTAGGAACAATAATCCTTCTCTGGATCAAAGTAGGTACTTCATGTCTTTCGTTTCTCAGACAATGTAAATGCTATGATAATTGGTTGAACATTCATAGTGTGAAAACATAACAAACAAACAAACTTACACTGATCTCCATAATATGAGATAAGGTTTACTTTTATTTCGTTCCATAATCATTGCTAGATGGCAGTAAATTGTATTTATTTCACAAACCTTGTGATTCAGAGTTTTATAGTACCATAAAACATTAAAGGTAAATATTGGCAACTCACCCAACAGTAGCAGTTCAACAATTATAATAATTTTATCTCACATAGTAACTTTGTGTGCTTGGTTTAATGGAGACTCCGCTGCTCTCTCATCCGCAGCTTGTACTCTCTTTCTATCTGGCTCCCGCTAGTGGACCTTCTGTCTCAGTATGAAATGCAGATCTAGTCTTTGCTGTAATAAATTAATTAAACCCGCCGGACCTGCCTTTTATCATCAGTCCATTACTGCACCTATTTGTGCTCAACCCACCTACATTTCCATCCCTTAGGAGGAAAAGAATCCCCATTCCAGTACTCACGATTACACATATCTATAGCTAGATTTTCCGCTCATTATCATTGTGTACACTCGCCAATTGACATGGAGAACATCAGCTCTCATCATTCCTTGTTCTTGAATGGAACATTCTATGGTTTTATTCTCTGAAAAGCCTCAAAAACATCCTCTCAATCGAATTCCCCAAAATTTTCTTTTTCCATTTTTCTTCCTTGACTTCTCCTGTCACCTTCCATTTCTTCTTTTTTATTCTTTATATCTAATGAAAAAGTATTTAGTTTTGAGTTTATTTAAATAAGTTTGCTTATATTTGTGAACGACGGAACACTCTCCTGAAACCTGTTTCGTTACAACCTGAAAAGGCAAAAAGAATAAATTTTGATGACACTTCCATTTTAATAAGTGTTTATTATTATAATAATATAATAATAAATAATAATGCAAGAGGCCCTTCTTAACCTGACTGCACAAAGTATAAAGTTTGACACTTCCATTTTAATTAGTGTATACATTAATAATAATAAATTATAATACTGGACATTACTCAGCATCATGTAACTTCAAACTAAGTAGAGCTTGTATTAAGGGAATCACATGACTGATATACTATTTAGGGATCATTTAATTATAATTATTACTAATTATTAATTATATTTTTTTGTAAATACATACATAATTAAATTAAATAAGTCTATAATAATTACCATTTTACTTAAAGTCCATTAAGTTTAAAGTTAGGTTACTGTTTGTCAGTATCCAAAGGTGAGAGATGGCAATAGTCTAAGCATCGTTTATCTTTAGACAGATTTTTATAAGTGAAGCCATTAGTAGCTTATTAAATAAATAACTAATACTGGTCCCACACAGCATCATCTAGCCCCAAACTAAGCAGAGCTTGTTTTATGGGAACCACATGACTGATCAACTTATATTGCTTTTTTTTGTAAATACATACATATCATACATAGAACACACCTAGACCTGAGTGAAAAAAATGCTAATATTCGTCTCGCGGCGGGAATTGAACCCGCAACCTTCTGCATCTCAGGCGGACCTTCTCCGACTGCGCGACAGAGGCCGTCTAAAACAACTCTAGTAGGTACTTTTTATGTATATCAACTTATTATTATCTAGAGAAAAAAACTTAGTTTAACATGCTTACTCATACCATCTATAAACTTAATTGGCGTGCGTGTGTCTAAAAAAATAAAAAACGTGTGGCACTCGGGGACTGCCGCGGTAAAGCTATTGCATAGCATTTTGTATCAACTTATGCAATTATAATTATTTATTTATTTTATTTATGCAGTATTTCTTTTTCTTTGATATCAATTCAAGTTACACTTTTCAAGCGTGGTGACCGATAAGAAAACATTTTTTTTTCTTTTATTAAATAAAAATACGTCTAGGTGCACGCACACAAACACCGTGTCGAAGACTGCCGAAAAGAAACGACGTTAGACAATGCACGGCCTTCAAGCCACACCTCCGTGCCCGTCGGAGTGGGGAGCGTGAGGTTTTTTTTCGTTACGGAATTTCTGGATTCGGTCCCCGCGCTCAAGGCCCTCGATAGAAGCTATGCAATAGCTTAAAAATATCTGAAATGGCTCGACTGATTAGATTTTTTTTATTTAGTTCGCCTTCATACATGGGTCGTTTAAGGCGACTATAATGGTCAAACCTCCCTCTCGCTCGCACTATTCAACATTTTTGAAGATATTTAATTAAATTAAGAAGGCATTAAGATTAGTCTACATTATTAAAAAAATATATATATATTTAAAGTGCTGTTGATTCTGTGATTATAAATAAATAAATAAAAAAGATATAAAATCCCTGAATGTAGTTATGGTTCAGCAATAATATCATTTTGAATCTATCACGTTTTCTTACCAAAAAACTTGCACCAATGTGATCAATTTTGGTGCAATTTTTTTGGTAGGAAAACGTGTTGGGTTCAACGTGATATTCTTGCTGAACCTTTGTATTGTTATTTTCTAGGCCGTGAAGGTTTGCTATTTTGCATAACTATATTCAGTGATTTTATATCTTCAAAAATGTTGATTAGGGCGAGCGAGAGGGAGGTTTGATTGACCCTTATAGTCGCCTTAAGGAAAAAAAATAGGAAATACCCAAGGAACAGCCGAAGAATCGAAAAAATCCAGTTTTGTAATTTTGTATGGTCTTTTTGTATGAACTTTAGATTTGGACAGGATAATTCATAACGAGATGTAACTGTGCCGGTGTTAGGTGGCGATATGCCGCAATCAGCCGGCTGCCAAAGCCCCGTTTATTATTTAGCAGAGTGCACCACATGGTAAGGTTGGCTTGGGTCCCGAAGATGGATGTTGGAACTCCTCACGGGGTAGTAAGGGGTTCCAACATCTATTCATCCTTCTATCCTACTAATGTTATAAATGCAAAAGTTTGTGAGAATGGGTGTATAGATGGATGTCTGTTACTCGTTCACGCAAAAACTACTTTGGATGAAACTTGGAATATTGCATAGTTACAAACCTGGATGTGTTAATATAGGCTAATTTTTAGCCGGACACTACGCGAGCGAAGCCACGTGCGGAAGCTAGTTTGTAATACATAGTGATCGCCAGTACACAAAACTTTACTATAAAATATTACTATAAAAAATAGCCCCTAAGTTATTCCTGGAACTTTAATTAATTACGTGCAAAATTTGTGTTTTTCCTGTCTTTATGTGCAAAAATATTAATACCAACTTTTAAGATAATTCGCACCCCGCGTTAATATTAAGTTATTAAGTCTATACGATTTTATTTTTAAACAGGGGGTGTAGAGGTATAATTTCCAAAAATCCCTTCGTAAGTTTTGCTATAAAAGGAAGCAAAACTCCAAATTTCACTTACCTACTGCCTAGTGGTTTAGACAGTGCGTTGATTCCAGAAAAAAGCCCTTCTCCGCGAACCGCGTCGCGGCGCCGCACCGTCAAAATCGGTAGTGCCGCCCGCCGCTCCGCAAAATTTTGCAGTGTGCCTTACTAAATAGATGTATGCTGTATCTTATCTGTCGTCTATTTAAATTGGTGTAACGTCTTCTTAATAACAAAAGAGCAATACGTTAATTGAAATCCATGGCAAAAATACGTCCACCAACATTCAAAAATCACAAGACGATGGTTGTACCCTTTCAGTACGGCAATACGTTTTTGCGTACTTTGTTTCGCGACGCGCCGCATCGCAACGCCCGGTGGCGCGGTGCGTTGTGTGTGCTTAGGCCCTTATAATTATAGAAGATAGATGTTCATATAGTACCGAGTAGCATGATAGTAGCCTACCTACTATGTAAAGGATAGTCGTAAACTCGTAGGATGTGCAGTGTAAACAAATGTTAGTTACTCGTAGGATGCCTATTGCATGTCATTGTTCCGGGATCATAAACCTACAGTCTTTGATTTCGTATTGCCGCAGAATACTAACATGAACGAGCACATACTACTCTGTAAAACAATGCCGATGTTTATTTATTGATTTATTTTATTTTAGGTACAAAACAGTAACGAACTAAAACTTAATAGGTAAGCAATTATTTTTTTTACTTTTTGGTGCATTATTGTTTTTCTATTTAATTTGTTTGAAGGCGTTTTTTTATTTTAAATTATTGTGGATTTTAGATTTTTTTATGAATTAACTTTACAATCATTACTAAAATATAAATAAAATTCTTGCCTTAAAAATCAAATATTCAAACCGATTATCCGAATCCGTTCATAAATGACGGAGTTATGGAGTATATCAAATAGAAAAAACCTTTAATAAAAAAATTATAACAAATATAAAAAACAAAAGAAAAACATCCGATATTTTTAGTCTGTTAAAAATATGTTCTAAAAATCTTTATAACTTAAAAATTCATTTTAATTCAGGATGTTTATGAATTAAACGAAAACAATTCAAGCCCATCAAGATTAATTCAAGATAATTCAAGATTAGGCTTGTAAGTTCAAGCAGAAGTTAGTGGTTCTGAAATTATATGACTGACTGTTTCAACCTAGTTATTTTGTAGGACGAATTTTCCTCGATGACATCAAATAAAGTTAAAAACGTTATGTCAAACATAGGTAAAGTTATGAGACTCAACAACTTGTTATGAAACTTGACAAGTTTAGAACTGGTGTTACTTAACTTAAAAGGTGGCTAAGGTACGGTATCATAAATGCTTTTTAATTAGTTTAGGTACTCGTATAAAACTTCCGAATTAATTACCAAAGTATGTTGTTACCTAATTAGATAATCAGACGATTGGGGCCATATTTTGATGCCTTTTCTTTTTCACGAAATTCAAAATGTTACTAAGAGCTCAACACTTTAAGTCGTATTTTTTCAAATTACAACTAACGTTTTTTCGTAACGCTACAAACAGAAGAATCGGCAAGAAACTCTGCGTGGCTTATATTTTTTTAACGTCTTTGTTACAGTTGTTATTCTTACCATTGTTAACATTGTTTTTGAGAGAGTTGGAGACAGTTTCATCCCAAGCTTATAATATAATATAATTATTTAATTTTTATAATAAGCTTTACTACAGAGATTACGTTTGAAAATATTTTTTTAATTTATTTACAGATAAATTAAGCACATCATTTGGGATTTCAATAATAAAATGTACCCATAGCTTGACAGTCTTTGTTGCGGGTATCAAATTATTGCCCACATCGCCCAACGGTATAGTCGGCATTTGAGACCATTGCCTGAGTGACTATTTGCATGTGTAGAAATGTAAATTCCTACTAATAGAAGAAATAAGCTCAAGTCATCTGAAGATAAAACTAGACTTAATGCCATTTATTCTTGTTAATTGCTATCAACTGTTTTAGTTATACCGTTTTATACAATTATGGTGCAATAAGGAAATAGCATCTTGAGCCTTTATGGTTATAAAGTTATAGGTATTATGGACAAGGAAAAAACATTTTTTTCTAATGTGAATAATTATTTAATCGGGTGTTAGAACACGCACGCCATACGCCATGTAATGCGCTGTTGTGGGCAGAACCCGATCAAAATCTACAAAAGAGTTTTACGTCCACCTACCAACCTGTAGGTTATGAAGCAGTCGAATAAACTGGCAAATACCAGGACCAGTATGCAGTAGGTCTTGCTGCCGAGATGCATAGTGCATCACGGTACTCAGGCCGAGATATCCTGCGCTGAAAGCGCTCTACCATTTGTCCATGAATGATACCAAACTATATCGAAAACAAATCAAACTATAGCTGTTATATCGCTTACTACCCGCATTGGTATGTGGGCAGCCGACGTCATCATTGCTCATCCGTGGGTTGGGGCTTACTACACTCGTATGTTGTTTATTTTAATCTAAGTGTTCAATGACAAAAAAAACCGGCAAAATGCGAATTGACTCGCGCACCGAGGGTTCCGTACAAACTTGTGGATATGTTTGTCTTATGATGTAACTTCAGATTTGCTGATTTCGGTTTTTTTTGTACCATGGGGCAATGCTTCTTTCCGAATTTCATGATTCTAGGTAAACTGAAAATGCCTTGTAAAATTTGATTCCCTTGCCCTTGATATGTGGCATAAACGGCCGTATCTTTTGATTGCATTGACTTAGTAAATAGATTTTTTAAAAGCTCCAAGGGATTGCAGACTTGAGTATCTGGGAAAACTCGCCCCATCGTCGACCTCATGCCTATATGCCATGCCTTGCCTATGGAAGCCTCGAGGTCAAGAGCTGGCCCATAATAAAAAAAAAATCTTTCCTTAAAAATTATCTTGACAGACCGATAGACGGACCTCGAAGTGAACCTATAATGGTTCCTTTTTCCTTTTGAAGTATGGAACCCGAAAAAACAAGCTTGTAGACTAGTTTACGAGAAGATGACTCATGTTTGTTTTTGCGATAAAACTCTTCATATTCCTTAGAAAGAAGAGAATGAGGAGTTGATGACAAAAAAAGTGTTTAATTAATACGAAATAGAATGATTCAGGGAGATAGGTAATATTAATAAACCCGAGCGTAGGACGGGGAAAATGGTTGGAACTATGCAACAACATCAGCTTATTCAGTCCGCTGCAGGATATAGACCTACCATAATAAAGAGGGATATGCCCGTAATCCCCACGCTGGGCATGCGGGCTAGGGGCAGGCCCCATCTGTATGGCACCGGCGCGGACATGGCACGGGCGATTTCCTATTCCATACAAATTTCACACAAAACACATGGAAATAAAGCACATTTTATTATTGAAGTGATTTTGACGCCATGTCATAACCACGTCCGAGCATAGACATACCGTGTGTCCTAAATTGTGTCCTAACACACACGGACAGGTGAGGTTGGCTTGAGCTCCAAAGTATGCGCCTATTTAAAATACTACCTACTAAAAGATCATCATTGATTTATCAATCCCAACATTGCAAGTGCGTGTTGTAACAGAAGCCTAATTCGAGTGAGAGGCATTGCTCAAGCGTTGCCAACTAGGAAGTGATGGTTACGGTGGAGCAATTGACCTTGAGTGCGCCTGCGCACCGGCTTGCTTACTAATGCTCAAGCAGTAGCACTGCTGGCCACAGTCGATGGAGACCGTTTTGTGATTCTACTGAACGAAAAATACAGTTGAATATAACCAAGATAAAAATATTTTTAAGAACTGTTATGAAAATAAATAATACTTCCTGTTCATGTATCACAGCATCATCTAGCTCCGAATTAAGCAGAGCTTGTAATATGGCAACTACATGACAAATATACGTATATTACACCTTTACGTGTAATATATGTATATTTGTCATGTAGTTGCAAAAAAAAATAGTAAAAAGTCAAGTAAAGTAGTACTACTTTACGTGTACCTATTATTTTTTTGGAAATACATACATTTATGTACAACACATAGAAAACACAAGGACCCGTGTCAAATATTTGTAAATCATATAAAACGACTCGCGGCGGGAATCGAACCCGCAACCATCGGTGTCTCAGGCAGCCTGCACCACAGAGCTTATGAAAAATAAAAATATATTTTTTTATATAAAAATCTTAAAAACGAATGTTCAATTATTTTATTTGTATTTATATATTAATCAGGTAATACTATATTCAAAAACGTACACTGTAAAAACCCGTATGGTATCTTTATCTATTCTTATCATTTATCTTTATCTATTATATTATCTTTATCTTTCAGCAATATTTTGTTTTCTTCATCAACAAGTTTCGAAGGTTTTTATTATCATCATCGGTCAAAGTATCAGTGTTAGTTATTAAACTATTTTATTTTATAAATTTGTCAACACATGTTGTCAAATTAAATTTCAATCAAGTCATAAAATTAAACCACGATTTTGAAAATTCGCTATTTTTAGGCAACACTAATATTCCTCGAGCAATTTATTTTATTTTGCTCGAAGCTAATATTGCCACAAGCAAATGAGCTTCATACTAAAATCTTACTCATTTTAATTGCACTATGTCATATTGTAATACTCAAGAACTCTTGGTGTCGTTTAAATTATGCTGCTGACTGCACCGTTGTAGATCATGTTACCAACTAAAGTACATAGCTAAACAACTCTTGCACAACGTTACAAATTATTTGTGTTTCAAAGCTTGGACACGCGAATTACAAGCCTCTGCGAAGTGGGTAGCACAAGTTCTGAAATAAATTGATTAAAGTTTTTAGATATCTGCGTTGTACCAAGAATGGATTCAGCATAAGTTATGGCAAAGCAAAATTGAGGCTTATATTTTCAATACAGTACCTAGACAGTAAGTACACAGTAAAGCGCCCTGCACACGTAAAAATCGGACCGCGCATCGGGACTGCGTTCCAAACCGCAGTCCGATCTGTACGGTTTGGACTGCGGATCAAACAGTCGTGCTAATGGCGCGTAAAGATCGGACCGCGCATCTGGGACTGTACACTGACGCGATGTGCGGTTATAACCTATAACTGTGAGATTTGCCTTCGCATCGACATGCCGGATCGGACTGTCAGCCCCGCGCCTACACGTACTTACGTTTCGGAGTGCGGGCTGGAATGGCGCGTGCTGTTTCCCGCGGTCCGAACTTTACGTGTGCAGGGCGCTTATTGATACAGTAAGTATATAATGAAAGTAGCATCTTGAATGATGATGGTTAGGTATACTTCACCGTCACTTTCAAAGTAAAAAACTACCTCATAAACAAGCCGAAAAATAAACATAAAAAGCCAAACTTTTGCTTACACATTCGCGACACTTTAATGGATCCTTAAATTTCGGCTTTAGAAAGGGAATTTAAAAGCCCTGTAATTAAATGAAGAATGTGAAGTATCACAATAAAGCTCAGTGGAATCTCATTAGAGTGGGTTAAAGCGGATAAGGTTCGAGTACACGTAGAAACCGGATAAAAATATTTTCGCGAATAAAAACCATTTATTGTATATACAGTCTACTTTAATTCACCAAAGTACAAAATTACGTGTTTCGTTTCGTGCGATCGGTACTTGTAATCAAACGAAAACCGAAACAGCACGGACATGACGCACTACTCTATTTCACAAAACATACAACCGCAATATTGAATTGACAGTATGAAATCAGTCCAATCGCACGAAACGAAACACGAAATTTCGGTGTATTCTTCCTAGTAGACCCCCATTGCAGGCTGATAATGGCCCCACTGGTAAAGAAAATCCCCCCTCTACATTTGCATTGGCGCCTAGATTTTCTTCATAGAAAAAGAGTTGCCAGATTAGCTGAGGCCCTTGAGGCCTTGATCTGAATCAAACAGATGGAAATTTTAACTTTGGACCTCAAGTCGTGTGGAAACCTTGCGACGCCGATTATAGGCGCAAACATTGAGCTTTTTATGTAAATGTATCCAGAGGTTTTAACTAATTGGGCTTGCTATCCCGTTCCTATCAAATCATCAACTAAGTTCTGCCCATGGCCTCACTTCTATGGTGCCCGGATAAAAAGAAGCCTAGTTTTTTGAAAGACTTGAAGATGTAACAGACACATGGCCCACCTGATGTTGAGTGGTAACCTTCACCTATAACAATGTATTGCATCGTGTTTTCAACATATTCTATAATGCAAAGCTCTGTGTCGCTCTTTGTCAAAGGCTCGTCTGGGGAAGTACTAACGTTCCTGGATGAGCCCTTTACAAGGAGCTCTAGGTACTCCTACTAAAACTTCCTCTTCATAATTACCTCCTAAGCAAATAAATAAATAATAAATAAATAAATAATCCTGGACGTTATCATTATCACACAGCATCATGTAGCCCCAAACTAAGCAGAGCATTTATGCATTTATGCATTTAGCAGAGCTATTATGGGAACCACATGATTGATATACTACATAGATTCATATATTTTTTTGTAAATACATATCATACATAGAAAACACCCAGACCCGAGACAAATATCTGCAGAACATGCAAACATTTGTCCCGCAGCGGGAATCGAACCCGCAACCTTCTGCGTCACAGGCGGACCTTCGCCCACTGCGCCACAGAGGTCGAAATAATAATTATATGGTTGAAAATATTTATTTCTCTTAAGAATTAAAATAAATTCACTTACAGAGAAAACTTTGTGGTTAGTGTGTCTTTCAGCCTTTAAAGCTTTAAAGACAGGTAACATAATAAATAATAAATAAAATAAAATATTAATAATAATTTTGTATATTTGTGTATAATCTGTAAAGATAATAATTGAGTACCTAAAAGCTCAGCGGGTAAGCTATTTAGTGGCAACTAGCTCTAGTTTAATTTTTCTAAAGAAAAAGAGAATATCTATTTGAGCAGAAATATTATGTTGGTAGAAAGATCTAGAAACAGATTTCTGCAACAGCTAGCCACAATGAAATTAATGTAACACGGTCGTTACTAATCTAAATTTTAGAATTGAAATTGCGTTAGGTACGGCAAAGTATAAAATATACCGACAGCTGATAAACGTCCAACCAAGTCAATTTTCATATTCAGATTCGGATTTCATGTTTTATCTTGTACTTTTGCCCCTCAAGGGCGTTTGATTCCACTGGGATTGCGATGTTTACAGACGAGGTCATATTTCATTAGTTTTTTGTTCTCATTCTTATTTTTTTTTATTACAAAATATTAAAATAAAAATTAAATAAATGTTTATTTCAGACTTTCAGACCATAGAAAAGCAACATTAAAAACAAAAATCACAAAAAATTTACATAACACAAGAAATTAGAAAACACACATTTGGTATATAAAATAAAACACAGAATCATCACCATAATTGCTACACTAGGCTAAAGACCGGATATTGTTTGACCACTAGCACATCTGAAATAGGTGAAGATGTGGACAAGATGGAGCATGCTTGCCTATAAATCTAAATTGAAATCCCTGGAAATCCAATCATAGAGTATGAGCAAAGTGTCTTTAGAATTTTAGGTAGCCTAAGTTAGTAACAATCCGGGGTGCAAAGGTTTCCAAACTCCATCTTCGGAACCCAAGCCAACCTCACCAGCCCGTGGTGGATCCTGCTAACTGAACTAACAAACGGGGCTCAGGCGGCCGGCTGATAGCGGGATACCGCAGTATAACTCCAACCAGCATGCCAGGGTCTAGCATGCGGATTATGGGCATATCCCCCTTATTAGGAGAGGCCAGCAGTGGAATGATATAGGCTGGTGTTGTTGTTATAGTAACTAATTTTAATATCAACTTAATGAGGACCTACTCATAATCATCATCATCATTTAAGAGAAGCTGTGCTCTTATCGGCGTAACTGATGCAGCTCCTTCCATCTGCTTCTCCAAAGCAGCCTCCTTTACTTCCCTGTACGAGATGACATCTACTTTCTCTTTAATGTGCCTCATATAATTTATCCTTGGTCTTTCCCTTTCCTCTCTTTCCTTCTACTCTACCCTCTATGATGTTTCGTAATGTCGTATAAAAATCCAAAAATCTTTCCTCTTCTGTTTTATATATATTTTTACATAATTATATCTTCGGCGACACCTAACTCATTCATTTTCATAAATAAAAAAAACCTTACCATCATCACATACAATCATGTGTTCCATATATATGTAACAAAAGTTCATTATATTATCTTAATTGTATGTTTTGTTCAAAATAATCATTGTGGTGGGTCATTTCTACATCGAGTTAGAGTGAGCAAGATAAGGAGCATGACGAAATTAATTAAGTAGTTTATCTGTAATCAAAGTACCTACAGAGTCGTCACAGTTACAGAGATAAAAATGTATCTTCTGCCGTTAGAACATTTTATTTAGGACACATACACTCTATAAATAAAATTAATACAGTTGATTGATAGACAGCTTCTGTTAGGACTAAGTTAAAAATATCGCTTGCTTCTTGTAGATAGAAGCTGGATGCGTCGAGCTCAGGACAGGGCGCAATGGCGCTCATTAGGGGAGGCCTATGTCCAGCAGTGGACTGCTATAGGCTGATGATGATTATTACTAGTAGATACATATTTAATACTATTTTTAAAGTAACGAACATCGCTGGACATATCTGAAGGAGAGAAGTAAAGGACAAAAGAGGCTGGCCAAAACCAACAGGAGCCTAACAGCAGTGAAAGATTTCGGACTAAGATGATTATGGTGGTATTTGAATGTTATATTAAGTGATCTAACCATCCTAGAAATGTAGATGATGAAAACATTATGAAGAAACTTATGCTCAAGATTTCTAACCTACATTTCATAAGACATCCATCATAGTTTAGCATAAGTAGATGATCTCTAATTTAGCCTCATCTAATAAATGATGTTACACAAATAATAATAATAATTTTCCATTCATTAACATTTTACAACAAGGATATCCATGGATGTTGCAAATGGGCCCTTAATTTACATAATACATTGATGTGAATTAAGCCATGGTTTTTGGAAGGTACCAATTTCAAGGCGAAACTTTTGCATCAGAATATTTTAATAGATATTAATTTTGATAGGCATAATAGGATATAGATTGCTAGAAAATGTAAAGTCACTCGTCAAAATCAATGTGTATTTAAAAAAAAATTGCTTAACCGAAGAAACCTTTTACTAAAATTATGTCAATTGTCACCATAATTTCTTCGCTCGCGAGGTACCGATATAGTATCTCGATGGAGTGACCCCGATAAATAGTAGCCTATTTGTTATTCCTACTCTAGAACTACATTTGTGCAAAATTTCTACTCAATCCATTCAGTAGTTAGTACATGTAGGAGGAACAAACATCTTCATATTTCACATCTTTCTACAAAAAATTGCTTTTGTAATATTATTAGGATTATTATAAATAATAATAAATAATGCTCGACTATCACATAGAATCATGTAGCCCAAAACTAAGCAGATCGTATGGGAACCAAATAATTGATATATTACATATATGACGACCTCTGTGGCGCAGTGGGCGAAGGTCCACCTGAGACGCAGAAGGTTGCGGGTTCGATTCCCGCCGCGGGACAAATGTTTGCATGTTCTGCAGATATTTGTCTCGGGTCTGGGTGTTTTCTATATATGATAAGAAGTATGTATTAAAAAAAACTGTATTTGTGTATTATTTCAATCATGTGGTTTCCATAATACAACCTCTGCTTAGTTTGGGGCTACATGATGCTGTGTGATAACGTCCAGCATTATTTATTTATTTATTATTTATACATTTTTTTGTTGTTAATACATACATGTACTTAGACATAGTTGCTGGTTCGATCCTGGCTATTTGGAATTCGGATGTTGACCTTATTTATTACGTTCTACGGTTATGGATTAAGTAGGTTATACCTACATATTATCTTTACGAGAATAGAACTAAATATAGACAAGCTAATGACATTTAAACCACTATCTGACCCGAGATGACTAAGCGCTAACAGAACTGGTATACACGAGAATAAAGGGAAGTCAGACAAAGACAACATTATAGTTTAATAACAGGAGTGAAAGAGATACACAGTGAGTCATCCCTCCTCTAAGAGGGAAGTAAGTACTGGTGGTACTGCGGTTGCAACGAAAGTAAAAGTGAACGCTATTCTGCCTGTTAACATTATGAAACTATGCTGTGGGTGTACATATTTTTAACATGATATATCTGTTAGTGCACAATGGTATTGTGCTGTTCAGAATGAATCCGGGTTCTTGTGATGTCATCTAAGCTTATCAAAAGCTTTGTTATAGCTAGATCAAGTTACATTCATTTAGGATCTAATTTAGTATTTTATATATTATTGTAGTTTAATTTTCTTACCTTTAAATTTAACTAATACGGTAATAGTTACTTATTCCTACTAATCTTACTACATTCTACAAACATATAAAAAAACCCTATCACACCACTTCATCAAGTCCCAAACTAAGTACAGTTTGTATGGAACCACATTACTTACTAACATACTTTATTGTAAATACATACATATTTATAAAAAGAAAACACCCAGACCCGGGAAAAATATTTGCACACTCTCGGTGAGAATCGAACACGCAAGCTTCTGCGTCTCAGGCGAGGCTTTGCCTGCTACACCACAGAGGAAGAATGGTCAATTTGATGATATATGTTTGTTCGTCCTTCACACAAAGCCTAATAAAGGAGTTGAGCTGAAATTTCAAATTCAAATTCAAATTTATTTATTCATTTCAATTCAAGCACACATTAAATTCTATGATCAATCAATACTTTTTATTATTACATTATTAATGGCTTGCCCATAAAATAGGGGTTTACAGCACCTACACTAAGTTGTTAGACTTGGTCGTAGGTGCTGCGTACCTTCCAGTGTGATAAAATTAGATTAGCCACAATAACTACTTAAATAATAAGTAACAAATATTATTAATTACAATTTTACATATTATATACTCCAGGAATACGAGTATAAGCAACTTTTTATCTGGAGACGCGAAAGCCGCCGGTGCAAACTAGTATTTAATTAATTGTGTTCCATAAAGGGTAGCAAGAAATATAAGTCGGATCCCCTCCACTCCTTCCCATGTTATGTTATGAGGCACTAAATGTACACAAGGACTGCAGCATCCCATCCGCCTTTCATATTTGGTGACTACACCAAGTGAAACTTTTTATTATGTTTTACAAAGATTACAACAATTCTTAAAGAATTCGATTCGTTGAAACCACAAGGACCATTGATTTATTCAAACAAGCCTTGAAGAATCAGGAAACAAGCAATACGTTATGTTTATTTTTATCTCTTGAGTAGGCTAACCTAACTACTTTTTTTAGCTAGCTAGATACCACACCTAAAATATTTGTTGTGTATTTGGTACACATTTGGTACCAATTTTTTAAACTTTCATTCATATAGGTATGAGTAACAATTTGGTCCTGTGGGTTAATAAAATAAATAAATGTTTTGTATCTTGTATATCGCCCTTCATATATATACCTCGCTTGGCATGCGGTATGCGTTTTAAGTAAACATAATGTCATCTTTATCTGTTCATCCCTTGGCGTGAACGCTTTTTAGGACATTTACGGGAGAAAGTCTTTGCCGGAGCTGCCGGAACGGCAGCTTGAAGTATTCAAAGTCCTTTCGAAGTGTTAAACTGTTATAATCGCAAATGCAGACAAAATGCTATTTAGCGTAACAATCCATTGGGTAACCGATTATGCAAGTATATGCAGTTTGCAGTCGTAATGCATACCGTAGGTACGGCAATGGCTGGTAAACAATTTAACTCTAGATAATCTAGATAGGATTACCGTGGTTCCGGCAAACGATTTAGGCCTCTATTTCCTACCGTGGATGTCGTGAGAGACGAATAAGGGATTATACAAGGGGATTGTACGAGGGCAGCAGCATCTATCTGTTTACATAACAGTGCGTTTCGATTGATTTAACATGTTGACTGGACTTGTTGGTTGTTTTTCAAGTTGTTTTGTCAAGAGTTGTGTTCTCACTACAAATGATGGTATGACATATGACAAAAAGTAGTAGCTGCATTATGCAGTTGTGCGACTGCTCGACTGACTAGTTTGATTAGACACAGTTTAATAAACATTGTTTATTGACTAGGGAAACGCACGGTAACATACTCGGATTACCAGCCTTTCGGTGAAAAGTTAACCTAACCCAAAATGTTTACTACTTAGTTATGGTCGCAACTTCCACTAACAATAGTATATTTAGTGCTGCATAAGCACTGCATACCTGCGCCCACGCACGGTCTCAGGTGTGCATTTTGCGGACGTTGCGTCTGGACTCTGATAGATTATAGTGACTGGAGAGCCAGTCTGAATCAATCCATTGTACGAATAACATCTTGAACATTAAATACTTTATATTAAATTAATTTTCGTGTTTTTAAAAAGGCTTTTCACGCTTTCCCGTACAAGTCTGGCGCAGCCTTGTGGATTTTCCGCGATTTTCACGAAAACTACGCTCGTGAAGAACCCCAAAATCGGTCTCACGAAAAAGTAGCGTTTCATTCGAAAACCGACTCTACGCGGACGCGGAAAGAAACGAACCAAATAAATTCGACTCCCTACGGTGATCGCGTGTGAAAGTGGTGATTGATTCGGCTCTTGGAGGACATGGGATCGAGCAGCTTGTGAGTAAACCTTTTCACTTCCTGTGTTTCATATTCCTGTCTTTTCCTAATACTCCCGGACTTAAATCGTCGGGCTTATTAACTGCGTTTATCTGATTTTGTTTGCACATAAATTGGCGAACTGATTTGCACAAACATTGGCAAATCCGTCATACTCGTAGTTAATTTGTGTAGTAATAAGTAGAAGTAGTTGCACTAAAATAGGCATTATTGAATAGTATAGAATAAGTAATATTTAATAAAGTAACATGTCGATCAAAGCAGTACCTAAGGAAACCTTGTCACTGATCCCTAAATATGATGGGGAAGAAAACTTGCTAAATTTATTTTTATCCAAGTGTGATTATGTGATTAGTGGAAGTAAAATTGACGGAAATTTAGACCAGAGTTTATACTTATTCCACGCTGTATCAAGTAGGCTTACTGGTAGAGCTGCGACGTTACTTAGTGATCACCCTAATATAAAATCGTATGATGAGTTAAAACAATTACTTACACAACATTTCGGTGACCCTCGATCAGAGGAGTGTATAGCGATAGAGCTTGAGACTCTGAAGCTTAAACAAGGTGAAACGTACATTCAGTTTTGTCATAGAATTCAGAACGTTAGAAGCTCTTTGTTTGCGAAAGTAAATAGACTTACCGATGAAGGAATCAAAGCCGCGAAAATGATTGTTTACAACAACACAGCTCTGAACGTGTTTCTGTATAATTTACCGGAAGACATGATTAGGATTGTGCGGTTGAAAGGTTGCTCTAACTTAGAAAATGCATTGAGCATAGTGACGGAAGAAGTGAACTTTAAGTTTCAGTATGATTCGAAAAATAAATTATTGAGGCAAACTTCTGTACAAGTACCAAATCCACAAAATGCGTTAAAACCAACACCAGCGGTTCAAGGTTTTAAACCAGCTTTTCATGCAGTGCCAAATAATAATTTTAAATTCGGAATTCCACAAAATAACTTTGGTGGATTCAGGCCTAACTATGTCCAGCCAAATAGATTCGCGCCTCTTACGCAAGGTTTTAGATTTGGGGCACCCCAAAATATGCCTCAGCGTAACTTTGGCCAAACATCAGCGCAACGCGCACCCTTCCAACACGGCGGATATAAATTCGGTATCCCTCAACAGCAAGGTTTTAAGTTCGGTATTCAGAACCAACCTCAGGCGAACCAGAATAGGTTTGGCGCACCACAACAGCAGGTGCAGGCACCTAGGCTACAGGATACTGACGTTTCAATGCGCACAGCGCCAGTTAGACAGAACATGATAGCGAATGATCTATATTTTATGGATGAGTGTCAGGATTATAACAACAATGACTATGGCTATGAGATGTATGATGATGGTGGCAATGTTGAGTACCCCTCTACTGATTGTAACTTTATGGAAAATTATGACGAAAATAATCCCGCATATACGGATAACATCTGCCCTGAAAACATCAGTTCGGAAACCGTGGTTCCTGAAAATTTTCAGAAAACTGCCTCGAACAATGCGGTGAAGTAATTAGTTTAAATTATTGTGACAGTATTTTAAAATTACCTCACATTGAAATCCCTGAGATAAACTCGAAATTTCTCATCGATACCGGAAGTAGTAGGTCCTTTATAAGTCCTGCTAAGGCTTATGAGTTTTTCAATGAGTTCAGATACTACGAACCGTTCACAGTGGTTAGTACACATGCTCAGAGCATGCATAATGAGATAATTTACATACCATTGCTAAAGACCTTTAAAAGCACACTGCCTCATAAGTTCTACATCTATGATGTGGATGGAAGATATGACGGCTTGATAGGATCTGATCTTCTTCAAAAACTAGGTGCTAATATAGACATGAGAAATCAAATATTAATGACACACAATGCGCGAATCCCTATTATTTACAATCCACCGTATGAGATTCATTTAGCGCCACGATCTGAGACTCGAGTAAAAATTCCCACGAACTTACAAAGCGGTGAAGCTATTTTAGAATTTCTGCAATTTCAGGATGGCGTTCGTATGCCTACCGCACTTGTTAGGTGTGAGAACTACTTTGCGGAAACAGTAATTCAAAACGCTTCTAATGTAAAAGCTGTTATCACATTTAAGGAACCGTTCGATGTTACAGTATTTAAAAATGAAGAATGTAAGGTTAATTTTGTGAAAGATGACTGTATGGTTAATGATGTGTTGAAAGAAAATTTACGGAAATTACGTCTGGATCATATGAACAAAGAGGAGCGTGATAGTGTTTTTAAATTATGTAACGAATATCGTGATATATTTTACTGTGAAAAACTGCCCTTGTCTTTCACAAATCAAGTGAAACATAATATCAGGACGACTAACGAAGACCCGATCTATATTCGACCTTATCGACACCCGCCTATTCTAAATGAGGAAATTCAAAAGCAAGTAGGTAAACTGTTGGCAGATAATGTAATACAAGATTCTTACTCACCGTGGAGTGCACCGGTTCATCTGGTACCAAAAAAAATGGATGCCTCTGGGGAAAGGAAGTTTAGGATGGTGATCGATTATCGACGCCTAAATGAGATCACAGTCGATGATAAATATCCGTTGCCCAATATAAACGACCTCTTCGATAAAATTGGTAAAGCTCAATATTTTAGCACTATAGATCTTGCTAGCGGATACCATCAAATTGAAGTGAACGAGGCGGATAGAGCTAAAACCGCATTCACCACACAAGCGGGCCACTACGAATTTAAACGGATGCCATTTGGTTTAAAAACGGCGCCCGCCACGTTCCAAAGAGCCATGGATAATGTACTACGAGGCCTTCAGGGTATCCACTGTTTAGTGTATCTTGACGACATCATAGTGTATTCATCTAGTCTGCAGGAACACATCGATAAGCTCCGTAAAGTATTCGATCGGCTTAGGGAAACTAATCTAAAAGTAACACTCGACAAATGCGAATTTTTGAGGAAAGAGGTCCTTTACCTGGGTCACACTATTACCAGGGATGGCCTTTTGCCAAACGATGATAAGATCAAAGCCGTATTGAAATTCCCGTTACCACGAACAGTTACAGAAATCAAAAGTTTTCTTGGCTTAGTAGGGTATTACCGTAAATTCATAAAAGATTTTGCTAAACTAACCCAGCCTTTAACATCGTGCCTGAAAAAGAAAAATAGGATTGATTGTACAAAACAGGAATACATTGACGCATTCGAAAAGTGTAAAGAGCTTTTAACAAACGCGCCGCTCTTACAGTTTCCCGATTTTACAAAACCATTCGCGCTTACGACCGATGCCTCCAACTATGCCATCGGCGCCGTCCTATCGCAGGGACCCAAAGGTAGCGATAAGCCGATAGCTTATGCAAGTCGAACCTTAAATGATGCTGAAACTCGTTACAGCACAATTGAAAAAGAACTTTTAGCCATCGTTTGGGCCACAAAGCATTTTCGACCATATTTGTATGGGAGAAAATTTAAGATTTACACCGATCACAGGCCACTTATTTGGGTAAAATCCATCAAAGAGCCCAATAGTAAATTAACGCGATGGAAACTCCGCTTATCGGAATTTGATTACGACATCGAACATAAGGAAGGAAAGCAAAATTGTAACGCTGATGCTTTATCTCGAATTAGAATTAACGCTTTAGGTGAAGATGATGATGTTTCAATGAAAGTAAATATAGAGAAAAAAGAACAAAAGCTCCAGCGACATTTAATAGATTTGACAGACGAAATAACTCAGCTGAGTAGAAATAAAAATGACAATTCTCGCGCCTCTACCCCGCGCGAACGAACACCATCTCCGATAGTTATTTCATCCGGTTCGGAGAAAAGTAACGAATCAGTAATACGTACCGGTCGACGGTCTCCCTATTCGATTCCATCTGTAGGTAGCTCGACCACTTCGGCTTCTGAAGGACGAAACGAAAGCATAGGCACAGTACATTCGGCCCGTGACTTAGATACTGATGGGATGTACATCCTACAAGAAGCTGTAGACACCAAACCGAATCAGATTCTCGTTCATACCTGGAACAGAAATGAATTAGCGGTTAAGGACTTATCTAGGGATAAACAAAAGATATTAGAGGTTCACTTACCATTGGATAACATGGATCTGATCAAAAGATTTCTGAAAAGTTATATTAGGCCTAAAATAAAATATTTCTTTTATTTTGAAGACGAATTACACCGAAAGCAGTTTTCAGAGGCTACTCTATTACTTTTTCAGAAAGGAGCAGTGAAGTTTTACGAATGTACTAAGAGAGTAGTTTATGTAGATAGCGAACAGGAACAGCGAGACGTGGTGCTTAAATATCACGTAGGTAAAAATAGTCACAGGGGAATTAAAGAAACATTAATACACCTAAAACGTACCTTTTACTGGAACAATATGGATCAAACAGTAGCCAGTATCATAAATGCTTGTGAACTCTGTAAGAAAATGAAGTATGACCGTAAACCATTAAAACCAGAACTTCAACTATCGCAGACCCAAATAAGACCATTTCAGGAATTATTTATAGATACATTTTCGATTGATGGAAAACATTACCTTACAATAGTCGATGCCTTCAGCAAATTAGGTCAAGCATTTGAAATCAGTACTAAATCAACCCCTGAAGCAGTAAGAGCTCTAATAAAGTACTTCTCTTTGTATGGAACCCCTAGTAGAATTAGTTCGGATCCTGGTACCGAATTCAACAATACGCCTTTGAAGGAAATGCTTTCATTTTATAAGATCGACCTTCATATCGGTACTCCTCACAACCCTAATTCCATGGGAATTGTCGAGAGATTTCATTCAACCATCATTGAAATTTACCGAATAGCAAAATACGAACAGAAAGTAACGGACGCTGCATCTGTAATGGCTTATGCAGTTATGTCATATAACCACACGATTCATTCTACCACAGGTCTTACTCCATTTGAAGTAGTTTTCGGCCATACAGAATCTAACAGTACATTTTATGTAGATTTCAATAAACAGTTTACTCAACAATTGGTTAAGGAACATGTTAAGAGGACAAAATATTTATACGAATATCTGACGGACAAAATTATTGATAAAAAGAGAGCTGTTATAGAAAAACGTGGTGGTGAAAGAGAATTTAACATAGATGTAGGCGATACAGTCTTCATTAAAGGAGTAAACACTAGGCGTAGTAAGGATAAACCGCGATATCAGAAAGCTCAAGTCAGCGGAGCTATAGAAAGGAATGTTGTGCCGGTTATTACTCATAATATGAATACTAAAGTTCCCATTAAAGACATTAAACGTCCTCCACAGGTTAATTCTTCTGGCGGTCCAAGTGATCCGAAGCCAGGGCCTTCTTCTGCAGCCGATTGAAAGGAACCCGGGGTTGTTACCTGTAAAGGAAGGTCAAGCTATTGTCAGCCATGATAGATGGACTGTAATTAAGATTCTAGATTTAAGATTAATCCGTGAAGAATTAGAATTAAGTATAGATAGATATATAAGACTTAAAAGACAAGTTCAAAGCGTGTTCGATACCAAAGCTTTTGATTCAGATTTCATTGAAGTAGAATCACAAACTGATTATATCATGAATATAACTATAGATAAATATAAGCAATTGATTCCATCGGTTAGATCTAAGCGAGGCATATTAAATCCTATTGGTTCATTGATAAAGACAATAACAGGCAATCTTGATAATGACGACGCTGAAATGTACGAAAGGTTAATTCATGAGATAAATTCAAAACAAGACGAGACTTCAAGAAAACTGACAATTGTTGCCGAAATGGTGGGTACGTTCACAGATATAGCCAACTCTACTAAAAGCAATTTCATTCAGATAGAAGAACATATCCAAGGCATTAATCGTAACTTAAACATTTCGAAATTATTTCAATCGGGTAATAAATTCATTCACATTTATAATGTTTTTATAAATAACTTCCAGACACTGTATATGAGACTGAATGAGATTGAAACGGCTATTGCTTTAGCTAAGATAAAGGTCTTGCATCAATCTGTAATAGACATGGATGAGTTATTAGTATTATTTAAGGAAATAGAAAAAACTGAAAAATTAGTGTATCCTGTAGAAGTTGAAAATATTGTAAAAATAGAACAATGTATTGAAATGAAAGCGTATCTAAAACAAAATCAGATAAAATTCATCATGCACATACCGTTGATTAAAGACGAAGTTTTTAACTATTTTAAATTAATTCCCTTACCTGTTCATGATAGAGTCAATGACCTTACCACCCTTATCCTTCCAAAATACCCTTATGTCCTTATGAAGGGGTTGAAAGCAAGGCCGCTCTCCCAGTCATGCCGTGAAATCGATGAAGCTCGTTTCCTATGTTATGAGAACGATGTTTCGCCGCTCATTGATGACGATTGTATAACCGACCTTATGAAGTTTTCGACAAACATCTCGAGCTGTCATCCAGTTCCAGTTACCATCGATGACGTGAAAGCTGAACTAATACAACCCAATCGGTGGATAGTTTACGTGAAAACAGAAAACCTACTAACCAAGTACTGCGAGAACGAGGTAACACAAGAGTACATTAGAGGAACTTATCTGTTAACTACAGACGATAACTGTCAAGTTAAGATAAAGGAATTGTATTTTAAGAAGCACCAAAGCCAAGGAAAAGATGTAACATTCACGAAGTTTCCTGTAATCAACTTACCTAAAATAATGTCTAGCCCATCGGATATTCAGAGGAAACCTGTTAATCTCAACGGAATCGATCTTGCCGACATCCAGTTCCTGAATTACTTATTGCAGAAAAGTGGAAGTGAAATTGTTAG
Source organism: Horisme vitalbata (assembly GCA_951804965.1). Classification (NCBI taxonomy): domain Eukaryota; kingdom Metazoa; phylum Arthropoda; class Insecta; order Lepidoptera; family Geometridae; genus Horisme; species Horisme vitalbata. The sequence goes on from OX638102.1 coordinate 9,663,558, forward strand.
TCATAGTGAAAATCAAAGTGCTCTAGATTATAAAAGTGTTAGTATAGGAAATTTGGTGTTTTGCGTTGTGTTAGTTATAAGCATAGTATTGTTCGCATATAAGCATAGAATTAAGAAATTTTGTAACAGGGGAACAATGGCTCGAGATAATCCTCGCTCGGATAATCCTCGCTCGGATAATCTCGAACTTACGGAGGGAGGAGTTATGGTCGCAACTTCCACTAACAATAGTATATTTAGTGCTGCATAAGCACTGCATACCTGCGCCCACGCACGGTCTCAGGTGTGCATTTTGCGGACGTTGCGTCTGGACTCCGATAGATTATAGTGACTGGAGAGCCAGTCTGAATCAATCCATTGTACGAATAACATCTTGAACATTAAATACTTTATATTAAATTAATTTTCGTGTTTTTAAAAAGGCTTTTCACGCTTTCCCGTACAAGTCTACTTAGCTTATGTTAGAAAACAAACTTTGTATTTTGACTGACTAGTTTGATTAACTTATTTTACGGACTGGATTTGTTTACTAACATCGTCTAGTTTAACAATACTGAAATCATTAACACTGTGTTCAGTAAACATTGTTTGACGCCTAGCGTTTGATGTAATTTAGTTAGTTATCTTCCTACCCTTTAAAGTTTTCTACGGTTACTTAACAATTAGTACAAGGTACTTAACCAATCAGATGAAGCTTTTAATGTGTGATATAAACTTAGTTTTATTTCGAAATAATTGAAATGCTTGATGACCCGGATCCATTATAATTTAACCTTTATTATGATTTATTATTATTTAGGTGCTAAATGATTTGTCTGCTCATAATAAATCCCTTTTAAACCGGCGTTGTTACATTGTAAATAGTTTGATAGCCAAAACTTAAAATAGACTACTCTACTACTGTAGTAAATCAACATAAATTATCACTCAGAACAGTGACTTCATTAACATTATCTACACTACCTACACAGCAAATTCATAAGACAGATCATCATCACCATCATCAATAAATACTGTTAGGTCAGTAATCAGAAGCATATTTAATGTGTTACTTTAGTTATTTTTGTTGAGTGCTAAACTGCTTATGTTTCTTGCTAGTGTAATTACTATTATTATCTGTTCTATACTAGTGTTACCTGCCGCCTTATCACAAGAATCGTAGACAAGGTATTTGTCGATGGAAGAATAGAGAAAACTTATTTTTGTATTTAGATGTAGCAACATTTTGAATTCTTTGAACATAACATAAGTAGTTGATAAGTAGGTGACCCACAATCAGGTAAAATTCGTGGTCTTCTGTATCGTAGAGTAGAGAAAAATGATTCCGTATCAGTATTCCGAGAACCTCTTCATTTTTCGAAGTCGGTTAAAAACGGCATGCTAACGGGGCTGGTGCTATTACATACACGAGTAAAGAATGGTACTTACCACAATATCTAGACCCTCATAGGCTGATTGGAATTATCTAACACTAGCCTTCGGCCCGCGGCTTCACTCGCGTGGTACTCTGATATTAAGGAACCTATGGTCTAGCTAGATCACAAGGTTATATTTTAGAAATATATTTGAAGTTTCATTTAAATCCGTTCTGCCGTTTTGGTTTACGATCAAGTGGGAACAAATACACCAACTTTTGCATTTTTAATATTAATGTGAATATCAAGAACAGCACAATGGTTAATTATTATCAGTCATTCCGGCTTCATTTCTATTAACTTTGAAAGGTCTAGGAATTTATACATGCGAAGGTAGACACATAGTGTTTTAGAATTTATCCAAGTTTCATCAAGTCGACATTTAGAAGTTAACAATGAAATGAATCATAGAAGAAACGTTCATCCTTGGGCATATCAAACAGGACCAAAGTAAACTCATCGACAGTTGAACCAACCTTATCAGCTAGCCTCGACCTCACCCTGCAGATACCAGCCCGAAATAAAGTCATATGCCACTGCATACTGACCCTTATTGCTATATTAGGAAGGTTGGTACAATGATATGTTAAAATTGGAATTGCTTTGTACCCCTATCCTGTGTTGGCATACAATGATATCGACTGTACTATACCTTGCATTGAGACAGAATAATTTATATGGATATGGTATAATTAATATGGCTCTACGAGTATATTATATTCCCTAAGAATTCTAGCTGATAAAGTACTGCTTGTTGATTGTCCTGCCCTTTCCCTTTGCTTGGTGTGATCGGCACAACATGTTATTTTCTTCCACTCGCTTCTTCTACTCGTATCAGCCGTTAAATCTGTTCTCGTCTTGTCTGCTTTAGTTCATTGTACGGCATTGTGATAGCTTGAAATACGCTAAGAATTTAACATTTCGTAAATTTACGTAAAATTTATAAATTTAAATTTATTATAGTTTGTGTAAAATCAAGGAAACCAATTTCTACTACCTATTACATCAATAAAATATACAGAACGAAAAGCTAACATTTCTGGTGGTATTTTGTTGGTATTTACAACATAACCAGTTTTGTAACTTCAGTTTGACGGGTTGTTTTTCTCTGCCCTATCCTTTCACACTGCTTTCCTCTTGTATCGTCTTGTAACATGTTATTTTATGTAATAATAATCAATCAACCAATCTCATACTATAAAATACACAAAAGTAGTTTATGAACATTTTTATATTATACTTTCAGTAAAGGCTCATAAACTACATGACACATAGAAACAAAAATTCTTAAAATATTGACTGCGGGCCGAGCACAGGACGCCCCAAGGAGGAATAGCACTTGCACCAGAGCAAGAGTGCTTTCCGCACTCAAAGCAACAAATACAACCTAATTAAGAAGCTCTAGAAAATATGTACTAATACTTAATCAACAATACCTTATCCACACCAAACCTTTTTCACAACCTATCATTCTATCAATGTGCGATGAATTTATCATATCACTTGCCTGCCTACACAAACAAACGGACGGTCTGGCTAAAACGCTTTGTAAATAGCCGGTATCAAGGACTGATTCAATATGAGCTTAGGATAGTTATGTTCTCACAAATTCTAGTTTAATATTTGATAGTAATGTGAATATAGCGATGTGTTTATGTTTGGGGTTTCAAGACGAAGTACCTATACTTTTTCAGAATGTAACGGCGAGGCCACAACACTGCGAGGAAATTTCGACGATGCGTTGTGCGACGTTACAATAATCCATTGCAAGATCCTGATGTGTGGAAAGAATTAGGGGACTAATGTAGAGAGGCCATTCACCACAAAGTAGAGTAAATGAAAACAATCAAAATTCTTAACAGCTATATAACTTATTACTAGCGTGGAGAGGTGTTTGATAAAGATGGTGAACATAATAATAATACAACTTGCAATAGTCTACTATAGACTATTACAAGTTGACAATATACATTTCTAGTAGTAGTAGAGTTCTTTGTGGAGGGCTCGTCCGGGGAAGTACTGCCACCACGTCTATTTATGCCGTGAAGCAGCTGTGCTGTGTTTCGGTTTGAAAGGTGTGGGTGCCGTTGAAATTACAGGACAAGAGGCTTATCATTATCATCTTCATGTCTCAGGTTGATTTGTTTTTTAACCAGTTAATCGACACTTCGTTCTCATGAGCTTACAGTTACGTTTTTTCATCGTAATTAAGTTAAATTTCGTGCATTTTCAAAGCTAAATACAACACGATTTCAGTTAAAAGCGAATCTGAATTCTCTCCGTAGCACAGTCCCAATGTTCCAAGAAAGCTTGGCGGTGGTCGGCGCGTCTCTTTTGTTTTTGTACGTGACTCGCGTTTTAGGTGCACGCAAATTAGCTAAAAATAAAACCCATTTTACACTCAACCGGAGATATTTCCAGCTTAATAACATCACGCCCGAGAAACCACGAGATCTAAAGGGGCACCTTCAGGTCTCATAAAGTGTAGCTATGTACGCAGATCAGACAAGAATAACGGCCGAATCTGAAAAGGTAAATTTATATTCCCGATTCCTACAAAAATCATAAAAGTTTGCCTAAATTAACTTACTCTTTGTAAACTAGTAAGCTACTAAGCTACAATCAAAATCTATGAATAAACATAGATTTTTATGATGGTATCTGTCATAAAAATGTCTCCAACTTCCTCAGCACCACCACCACCAGCCTATTGAGTTCACTGCTTGGACACTATAGGAATGATGATGGCTACAGAATTTTAAACAAAGCTTAATTTAAAACGATCTTTATAACGGGTGTGTACACTAAACATTACTCTCATGTTTAATTTAAACAGCAAAACAGTTAATGTGTTTTCATTCGACACCCTATAGTTTTAAATAGCCGAGGGGAGGCGAGTCTAAATTGGCGCACCGCTAATAACGATGCGGGCGCTTCATTTTACCCGCAACTCCCCTCTTTTAAGGCATTTTTGTTATACAGTTCGCAGCATTTAGATATACGGAGATGGAATCGCTGAGGAATAAATTATTCGTTTAAGGTTGTCTAAGTACTTAAAGTGAGTAAGATAACTCTTTTTATCGTCAAAGTAACGTCTTTTTAGTCGTTTTGCCTATTATTTATGAAAAAATGTAGAAAAAAATGTATTAAACACATGTAGAATTGGTGTGATTTATGCCCTTTTTGTTTTTTTAAATGCGTCAGTTTGTTATGATAATGTTTGCATGTTTTTTACCACGAGTTGCACTCACCACTTATAAAGGAAGTTACAGTTAAAGACACAGTTAAACAGTTAAAGTTACTAACCTATTATCCTGTTATAGGCAGCACGAGAATGAGCTAGTCATAAATATCCGTCACTGTAATGATTTTATATGCCAGCGGGTGATAATGGAAACAATAAGTAAGGAAGTTCATATGAGCTTGTGAAAACAATGCGTGTCGTTGACCTAATTTCTTCCTATTCGCTCACCGTTTAGTACTTACTGCTACACTGGCGTTATTATGAGGTAATGTTCGTGTGTTTGTTTTGTAGGGGGTACCTAGGTACCTACCTAGGCTACAGGAGTTTTGTCGATTCGTCGAATCGAATTCGTCAGTTTTTGGTCGATTCTATTTCTATTTTGATGGATTCCTTGCATCACGAAACGCTTCGATACGATAGAAACGATACAATAATATAAATCCAGCTCAATCGTCTACTGTCTGATTTGACATGGAGTGTCGGACACTAAATATTTGAAATGATTAAAAATATCGGAAAATTCTTTCACACCTACACTAATCCACATTATCGTATGTAGTATCTACTATTATAGGGATATACGGGAGACGAAAACACACATGAATTTGCATGAGGTTCAGCCTCGAAACGGCCATTTTATTTTTCATCTAAGATCTAGTTCAGATAATAAGGTACTAACTAGCTAATTAAGATGATGGAATCCAAGATTACAATAATTTATATTTGAATCGGTCTGATATAATTGGGCCACTGTTTTATATTTTGCCTAAAATTGTATTCTAATTAGTCTGGTATGTTGCATTATTAAATGTGACCTTGTTTTGACAAAATAAATCATAATAATCTCCAGAAAATCTGTAATTATTTTCCACTACGCTTCTGCCCGCGAGTTTGTCAGCATAATATCCTCATTTATTTCCTTATTGTTATTTTAATAAAACCGATTCAATCCAATATTGACTCAAAATTCATTTTGTGCTCTCCCGATACATCAGTGACCATCACGTCAGGGTCTAGAGCAGGGTCTCTTCTTCATGTCGTCTTTGTTTCTCTGAAGTTAGTCACGGAATGTAACGTACGTGAACATTCCACGTGAAATTCAGCAAGCCTGATTGGATAGACGCAACAATCGCGACTCAACTCGCGCCTAAATCGCCCATCTGGGAAGCCTCTTAGGCTCAGCAAAACGATTTGACCAATCCTAGTACAATCTGACCTACCGGCTACTTGCAGCCTATGGATGGGAAGACTTTGGATGGAGACGCCTGAAGGCAATAATCAACAGAGGTCTCCTTCACTGTCTGACTGTTGATGGTAATGCTCTAATTATGCGACACTGGCTTGCTGTATTGCAATGATGGTTCTGTGTTTTATTTTATTATGTTTTATGAATTTCTTTTGTTTTATGTATGATTTTTTGCTGTTAGGTCTGAAATAAACATTTATTTATTTATTCAAATGAAACTTTTATTTGTTTAATTTAATAAAAAATATGTAGTGCAAGTGGGTCGGTATGTAGTAATAAATAAAACTCTTCTTGAAAAATGTTTTAGGAAGATCATAAGAGTTGTACGCTTGGCTTGCGTTTTATAAAAAGATTGTTATCTTTATAATTTAAGGGTTTAGGTTACACAATAGTTAAATATTAAATGTAGATGCTTTATACTGATGAACATACCAACATATATTTGCATATGAGTTAAACAGATATCAACTCGAATACGGCGCACACGCAGCGGTTACGCACGTGCACACAGATTTTATTTCAATTTTGTAACTCGCTTCGTAAATTACCTATTCTGCTAAATAATGTACAGATTTTTTTGTTCTGTGGCTTACAGTAGCAGTTTCTCGGTCACCTTTCATACTTCTCGCTCAATCCTTATTCTGTGGCTCAAATTATAAACAGATGAGTTGATCACTCTAAAGCGAAATCTAAGTGAAACAGCTTTACACATATACACTAACAGGGTCCCTACCACAGTCCCTACGTTGATTCTTAAATATCACACCAAATTCCCACATTAATCCCTAGAGTACTTTACAATGTCATATGGTTTTTACCAGTAGGTACTTCAATAATGCTAAGGGTAGTCGCCCTACAGTGTGAATTTAATCTGGACATAGGGAAAAAGATGCGGGTGTTTCGTGCGTGGAACACAAATGTATTTTTTACAATCATACTGAATATCACAAGCTGAAATGAAGCTTACGAACGTAGTTTTAGAATACAATATTGTAGGTCTTTGTTAAATTAAATTTTAGCAATCTGTTCCTAATGGAGAAATCAAAACAGGGAAGATTGATGTCATGGGAAAATAACGTGGGATTTTGATAACTTTTTGTATTGTTCGCTAATGGCCTAATCATAATATTAGGCTGTAAATTAGTAAAGAAAGAAATAACTTTTACACCTGTAAAGACATCTTGTGATATCGTAAGTTAAATCTTGTCTATTTTATTTTAACAGCTCAAGTAAAAATAACTCAGAATATATAACCAGCGTCTTCGAAAAAAACATCTTAAATAACAATTTTTGAAGACGCTTAAAATTATTTTATTTAGTAGTCCTGGAGACCGGACAAACTTACTAAACTACAAACTTATTATAAAATAATAAAAGCTAATAAAGTTTATTATAAAATATCTGATTGTTTAGATGACAAAAAAGCTTAGGATGAAACTGCCTCCAACTCCATCAAAAACAATGTAATAGTTATTAAGAACAATGACGTTAAAAAAATATAAGCCAAGCAGAGTTTCTTGCCAATTCTTCTCTGCTTGGTCGCGTTACAAATTGGTAGAAAAATATGGTAAAAAAATGACGTTTCAAAGTGTACTTTACAGTACCTACTGAATAAATGAATTTTGAGTTTGAATTTGAGTTTGAAAACTTCTTATCCTAACTAATATTATAAATGTTAAAGTGTATTTGTTTGTAAATTGTGTTACACTTTCAGTCCTTAACTACTCAACCGATCATCATGAACTTTACACGTACACGTTATAAGGGGTACAGAAAAGGACATAGTGTTTCATCTAGAAAAAAGTTCGCAAGGGCTAGATAAATTACTTTAACTTGAGCGAAGCCGCAAGCAGAAGCTAGTAAATAATATATTAGTTTAATTTCTATACCGAAAGTAAGTAATTTATTCCAAGAAAAAAAACAATAACAATTGTTTGTGGAAGTTAAGAGTTACCCTACGCTAAAACACTAGTTAAAATAAACATTTAATTTAAATTTCTAGGTCACAAACACAAAATACGTACCAATAAAGTAATAAATCATACAAAAACCAAAAAAATATGGAGACACACATTCTTAAGAAGAAGTAATAAAATGATCAACAACAAAATAAAATTAAAGTTCGTCAAGTGTGTACAGACACTTCTCTAAAAGAAAAGACCGTAATTTATTTCTGAGTGTGCTTTTTTTCTCTTTTGTGTATCACTGATTTGATGTCCAGTGGCAGTTTTTTTTTTAATTTGGACCGCTTGATATCGACTGCTATGTTTCATTATGTTATTATTATTATTGATGGCGTGGCTTTCATATCACTGCGGCCATGAAGACCTATTGTGATCGCCACTTCTATTCAAGTCGCCCCTTGAGGCGGAGCGTTCATAGTTCACAACTAAGCCCTACTGCTGACAGAAACTGTAGGACCTTTTTGGGTGTGAATTCTCTTAGCTCCTCTGGGCTTAAAGTAAATTCGCCCAGAATGGCGCTACGTTTGTGCATTAGTGACCCACACTCTCCTAGCAGATGAAAGGGCGATTCATCCGCCTCTTTGCAGAACCTGCAGGTTGAAGTGTCGCAAAGCCTCAACTTAAACATGTGCTTGTTAAAGCAACAATGTCCAGTTAAGGTTCTGACCATAATGCGTAGGTTGTTTCTGCTTAGCTTCATTATGTTAAGTGAAGAACATACTTTATTCTTTAAATTTTTGTTTCTGCTACCTAAGCGTACACAATTTTCCTCCGGAGTCTCATACTCATGTGAATATCTTGATAAAAATATGATAAGGACATTGTGCACCATCAGAATTTCTAAGCGCTTGAAATGCTCCCTAATTCTGTAACCGAATGAACAGTAGTCGAAACTGATCTATGTCTTACAAGTTAGGTTCAGCAAACGATTCTTTATATATTTAATTGTTTAATTTGTTTAGTGCTAACATAATAAATACACCCTTTCAATTAATTAAACATCGATATAAAATAAAATACTAGCCATGACAGACAGCTAGATTGGTTAATCCGACCAATTCTGCGATCTATAGGAACTATTTCGCAACTTGCAGAAAACTTCAGAGGAACTTTTATTATTATTTATTTAGAAAACAACATAACATCATATCTGGTTTTTTTTTAATAAATACGTTGTGACTATTGTATTTTACATGAAGGAAGATATCGTGAGTCTACCTCCACTACGTGATCTGACCATGCTATAGTAACACACGCGAAGTAATAAATAATCAATGGAGGCAATTGATCGTAATCAAGTTCATAGTAACATCATAACATGTTTAATTTATTTCGCTCACGTCCTGTATTTTAGGTAGAAAGCAGATTATCATACAAAGCTCGAAGAGCTCGCTTTGGAAACCAAGCGTCAAGACTCAGACCCACTTATTCCGAAACGAAGACTAAAAATAGTTTAGATTTAAATCTGACATTTTATGTACAAAATACTAGATTTAAATCCAGGCCATCTTTAGTCTTCATGTTGAAACAAGACAAAGTCTACATCTTACTGCATGAGAGGCTTCATGATGAAAAGTATTCGTATCATCGTAGATGTACAGTTTTGGCCAATGAGAAAGATTAGATTCAAAATAACGCTTTATGATTGGCTTAAATATTTCGCTACGCTTAGAAATATTCGTAATCGCCCTACCGTTTATTGCTATGGTAACGGCTTGCGTCAACCGCCGACACCCGTCAAGTCAACACAGCCCGTCTCCGAGTTTCTGCCGCGCTGTTTGTATGTATGGCGGCTATGTGTTTAGGATCTATAAACTCGCGCCGGTAATCTGCTTTCTATGTAACTATGCCTACCCTTTGTTTTGCAGTGTGCTCAGTTCTGTATCAGCGGTTGTTATAAAGGAATTCAGCACCACAATTACAAAGATCCCATGATCGATTCATTGCTAAATTCTTAACTTTTTGTCTTCGGAAACCTAGCGGTGGTCAACGGCTTGATCCGTATGAAAACCGGCTCTTTAGTAAAAAAATAAGTTTGTGTATTGTAGATACTATTAAAATAAGTTTGTGTTAGAAGATATTTGTTATTCTTTTACTTTTTTTATTATGGTACATACCTAAAGATGGAACAAGCACATGGCCCACCTGATTTTAAGTGTTAACTCTTATCTATAACAAAGCATTGAATGATAGGTCACGCATATATGGAACATACCCTATGATACATTGCCTTGCGTCCATCAACTTGAGGCATGAAGGTGATAACCCTCTTGTGCCTGTAATTTCACCGACACCCTTCAAACCCAATCACGGCAATGTTGCTTCACTGCAGAAATAGGTATGGTAAACATCCTATAACTCTAACTAACCTGAAAAACACAAGGGTAAAAATTTGTTAAGTAAGTACAAACCCTAATCAAGCTTCTAATCTATTCTCACAGAATACAAACGAATGGACAGGACAATTCTTTTTTTACTAGATTATTTGATCGAAGGCAATGAAAGGCACCGCGAACAATGTGGACAAAGCAATTCTGATTTACGGAAGTAATCTTAAGCATTACGTGAACCATTTAATGCGTGTTTGTACTCGTGTACGACCACAGATTAGTAATAGTAAAGTATGTACAGTAGAGACATAAAACCTTTATAATATTTGGTTATTAAGGTTTTATGTTTTACCTGCCAGATGGAGTGACGATATGCGAAATGCTGTAGAAGTTGAGGACAGCGAGCAAGGACGCTCATTAGGCCAGGCCTATGTCCACAGTGGACTTCTATGGGCTGATGATGATGAATATTTGGTAGTTTAACTGGGATATTATAGATACAGAACTTATTTTCCAGAATAACTAAGGAGAACTTATACAGAGTGGTCCATCCAACCAATGGGACCTGGAGGAAACGTACCAGAAATATTGAAGATGGAGAATTTCACTCAAAAGAAACTTTATTTTATTTTTTATGTAAAGAAAAATAGGGTTTATGTATATCTCAGACATTTCGCCTGCCCGCTCGAAGCGTTTCGCTGCAAATTTAATCCTCAGAACAGCTAAGGAATGGAATGATCTTCCGGCGTCAGTGTTTTCTGATCACTACGACTTCAAGCGAAAAGTATAAAGGTTTATTCTAGGCAAGCGTGCTTCATCGTGGACCGCATTATCACTTACAGGTGAGATGGTGGTCAAACGTAAGCCTTAAACTATAAAAAAAAACTAAACTTAAATAAGATTTCAGAAGTCTTGGGCGGCAGAAATCTAATATTTATATATGTTTCGGTGTGACAGTGCAGTCAGCATCATAATAACTTTAAAAAAGACGTGGCACTCGGGGACTGCCGCGGTAAAGCTATTGCATAGCATTTTGTATCAACTTATGCAATTATAATTATTTATTTATTTTATTTATGCAGTATTTCTTTTTCTTTGATAATAATTCAAGTTACACTTTTTGAGCGTGGTGACCGATAAGAAAACATTTTTATTTCTTTTATTAAATAAACGAGCTTCGTAGAGGTCGTACAATACGTCTAGTTGCACGCACACAAACACCGTGTCGAAGACTGCCGAAAAGAAACGACGTTAGACAATGCACGGCCTTCAAGCCACACCTCCGTGCCCGTCGGAGTGGGGAGCGTGAGGTTTTTAACACGCTTTTATTAGTTTCACCTGTATGTATGTATGTATGTATGTATGTAACCGACTCCTTTGAGCTCGATTTTGCCCTACTTTGAACGATCAGATTTGATTCAAACTTTGCACACCTGTCAAAGGTCGATGACAATGCAATAATCCGATAAAAATATCCGATTATCCTAATTAGATTCGCCAGGATTAATTAATTTCTTTCCGCATCCTTTGCATGCGAGTAAGAGAGACAGAGCTAGTGCGCGAACTACGCATGCGTGCAAGCGTGTTTTTTTAGTTTTTTTAAACTATTATTTATTATTTTTCGTTACGGAATTTCTGGATTCGGTCCCCGCGCTCAAGGCCCTCGATAGAAGCTATGCAATAGCTTTATGCCTATATTATTGCATAAATATTTAGCATAAGTATTAACATAAAGCAATAAGCTGAACATATGTAACATATTTCTATGTATGATATGTATGTATTTACAAAAAAGAAATTATATGTGTAGTATATCAATCATGTGGTTCCCATAATACAAGCTCTGCTTAGTTTGGGGCTACATGATGCTGTGTGATTACGTCCCGCATTATTTATTTATTTATTTATTTATATATTTGCAGATCATACAAACATTTGTCTAGCGGGAACAAACCCACAACCTTCTGCATCTCAGGCTAGCGTTTGCCCACAACACAGGGTTCGTCATATATAGAGCAGATTTAGTTCAAGCGCTTTAGGTTGATAGCTGGGCATCACATTGTGCTTAGCTCATTTCTCAGACTTTTGGATAAATAGTTGACTTGACTTATTGATTTTGGCTTTTGTAGCTGTTGTCACCTGTTACGCTATTTTCATTAGTTATATCGGAGAGTGTAGGCTAAGAATTTTCCGATTTCCTAGATGTACTTTGAACACAAAAACTTTGCTGTCGAGACCACACTCTCATAGAAAATGATCGCTAATACTGATCTTGGCCAGAAAAACTGTTGTACAAGCGTGGTGAATGACAGTTGTGTCGCTGCCTGTACCATTTTTGTGCCTGTACCAACATCTATGATTTACGTCACAATCATGATACACAACAATTACGTCAAGTGTATCGAATCGTGTTTCACACACGGAATATGACGTGGCGTTATTTGATGCAATGTTGCGATAAGTTTTTATGCACTTTGAATTATCAATCTTGTGAAATTTTATATCCGTGAAGTTTTAGAATAAACAAATCAGTTAGGTGTTTTATTAAACTGAAAAGGTTTTTGTTGCCATAGCTGTTAGTGTGTTATGCTTGAATTCAACTTGAACCATAACTAAACTCCGAGTTTTTCTTCCTACAATGAAAGCAAGAAAATAAATTTTACAAATATTAATATTGTTGACAACCTCTGGCGTAGTGGGCGAAGCCCCGCTGACTTGAACTTCTGGGTGTTAGGCGGGTTCGATTCCTGCCGCGAGACATAATTTGCAAATATTTGTCTCTGGCTTGGGTGTTTTTTCCATTTATTGAAAAAAAAAGTATGTCTTGCCTAGTACCAGTCATTTAGTATTGAAAAAAAAAGCGTATGAAATAATGTCAGTCATTTGGTACCCATAATACCTACAAGATCTGCTTAGTTTTGGGTTGTGTGTAATGGTAATAATAATACTGCCCTGTACAATATTATATAATTATTATAATTTATATTATTGAAACATATTTAGTTCAAAAAGGGGAGAAAAACCACGTACCTAAATCTAATTGGAATACTTTAAAAAACATATTTTTTATAATGTTTTATTTAGTATAAAGTTATTTTATTTTCTAATATGCTAAGAGCAAATCGACAGTTATTCGTTACAAATCGCTTGGGGTGGTTAACGGACGTTGAGGGTTGGGGGACAAAGGTTAACGTATTCACTTATCAACTTCACTTCAATTACGAATAGGGGTTGATCTGAACGGTCGTCGATTTTTTGATGTTAACTTTAATAAAGGTTGTTTTACCTCTAATAAATAATGCTGGACATTTTTACACAATATCATCAAGCTTCAAAGTATAGGGTTTTGATTATGGGAATTACATAACTGATATACTAGTTACTTAAACATATTTTTTGTAATTACATACATAATATTATATAATGCGGCGGCTACACAACTGCGCTTCGGCGAAGGTTCGCGTTTTGCCTCTGGCTGCCGAGTGAAAAGTCAATAGAACTTCTTTTTCATGAATATAGTCGCCCAATAAAAATATTATCGTCTGAGAATACCTACGTCATCAATATAATTTTTTTTTACGGATATCAAAAAAAATAAAGGAAATACGTTTTATAGTATCTCTAGCTTCCGCCCGCGGCTTCACTCGCCACGAGAGCGGAACAAAAAGCCGGGATAAGAGTAGCCTCAAGTCACAAACTTGCAAAATTTCATCCAAATCCGTTCCGGCGCCGTTGCAGAGTCGAGTGGAAACTGTGGAAACAAATATAGTTACACAAAAACTTCCGCATTTATAACATTAAGTATAATGCAAAAGGAACAAGACATGAACCTGAAAGCTTTTAGTGCCACCTTGAACTTAAATCTATGATTACTAGTAAAGAAGCAGAAACCCAATAAAGAAAAACCATCAGTCCCCCAGACCTGGAACGGGTCGCCACTGGAATTGAACCCGCACCTGTCACTTCTCAGCCGGTTCACCCGCTGAGCAATTAAAGGTCATCAAATAAGCTAGTTCGCCCGAGCTCAACGAACAAATAAACTTAAAGCTTCACCAGTTCTGATAATGATGTCGATCTATTTTTTTCGTTTTAAATCAAACCCATAATGTTATTGCCTTACGGACCGGTTTTGAAATATCAACCGGTGTACTCGAAGCAGGGATCAGATGCGCTGTGGCACCTACCTAATTATGCAAATATTGTTATTTGTGTGCTCGAGCGAGCCTTGATCTTTGACACCTTCCCTACCCCTTCAAACCATCATGTTCCATTCAAATTGTAGAGTTCATGTTTCGAAAGCGATATAAGCGGGTATTGTGATCAAATTTGCGTGATATGTGGGACACGCGCCGGCACACGACCCGCATACGAAGGGCGAAGGGCTTTTTATAACAATTCGCAAATAGCCCATGCTAAAGTTTTGTGGGACTGTAAAAAGGGTGAGGGATGACTGTGAGTGCAGTTTACCGAATACCTACCGTCTAGCTGCTTTCTGAAATAAACTCGCAAACGGCCAAAGAATTCCATTTTTTGATTTCCTTTTATTTTGAATTCAGTACTACTATGATTGCTAAAGATAAGTATACTATGAGAAATAAAGTTTTCGACATAGCTTAGAGAATTAGCAAACTAGAGTATAGCTAAATTGTAATTAAGCAGTGAGCTGGCTATATCTGCCGAAGAACCGACCTCTATTGGGGTAAACGGGTTCTTGTATGAATAACGCGTATTAGCAAATATAGTGTAGGATTTCCTCCAGCTATATGGAATGACGCTCTTCGAAAGGCTGCTGGTAGAAGCTGGATGCTTCGAGCTGAACAGAGTGCAATGGTGCTCATTGGGGGGGCCATTTGGGAGTCCAGCACTTGACTGCTATAGGCTGATGATTATAGGTTTGTAGAAAGATATTAATTTATTCGATAAACTGATAACAAACTCTGGTTAATAATATCTAAAAATATATATTAGGTTTGTCTACATTCTCGATGAAAACACGCACCTATGCAAATTACTTAAATTTAATTTTATTTCTATGTAAATTAGATTTATTGGATGATTATTTGATTGAGTGCTTAGAATTTCAGATTGAGTGTGTGTTGGTGTATATTGAAAGCTTTTAGTTATGTGTTGCAGCAGTCAGTCTGATGTTAATTCAGTTGTGCATTTTTAAACTAAACTTAATTTGACATTCCTAAAAGTGATACTATCCTTTCTTTTATGTGTAAATGACAAGGATAGCTATAACTTTAAAATTACCATTTTAGTTAAGTTTAGAAAAGTGAACAACAAAATCGACAATACTGTCTCTAGTTCCTAAATGGCGAAGGTTTTCTTAACGAATTTTTTGAACCATCGCAAAAGTTTTACATCTCAAATAGTGAACGCGTGTCAATTGCATCCTGTGGCTTGAGTGTGAAAAAACTCGCTACAAAGTACTTTATAAATTTTGTATGGAAGTGGACCAGCGCCCCGTAGCGGGAAGTCTATACAACGAAAATATCCATACAAAAATATAGTTAAACGCACACTTTGTATTAAGGTATGTTTTTCACTCAAGCAACTGCTTTATGTGTAAATGTTCTCAATTTTATAGGTTCTTTCGCGGTTTGTGTTATGTGAATTCTTTATCGCGTCTGACTCTAAAAAGCGAGTTGTGTTGTATTGGCATTCTCGGGCCCGGTTTGTTAGCCTCTGAGACCATAAAACAGTTTATTGTTTTGTATTTTAAAATTAATCAATCATCATTTATTTTAGTTAATACGTAGGTTTACTTAAATCAATCAATTATATCGACTTTTCTTCATCAACATCATCATCAGTCTTTAGTAGTCCACTATAGGCAGAACATAAGCCTCCCTGAGCGCCCTATCCTCAGCTCGACGCAACTACCAGCAGCCTTTCGCAGATCGTCAATCCACCTAGCCGTAGGATTAAGCTTAGGTTGAACTCAAGAACTTGGTTGCCCCAAGGGTTGACGGTTCATCAACTTTTATAATGACGGAGAAAAAACATTTTAAACTGTCATTTGCGTTTTTTTCGTTCTTATAAAATTTCTTTGGTGTTTTTTATTCTATAATTATAATTGTTTTTGTTCAATGCAACATTCACCATATTTTGTGAGTTTTTGTTCTTTGATATTTCGGTCCTAGTTGCAGTGATTACGGAAAAAATTCAACATCAGGACTAAGTTTACTTGAAACGTAGGACGTAAAACGTTTTTGAAATTAATAGGTAAGTACTATGTTCTTGTGCTTAGGTACTGAAATTTACTAGACGAGCCCTAAAGGATCCATAAATTTCCTGCGCGTCCAGGTCAACGGCCAGATAACAGCAGTTTGTTTGTTTAGTAATTAGGTAGTAGCCGATTACATTGTCTTAACTTGTTAACAGATAGGGACGAAGATGATAAATGTTCAATGTGGTTATCGTACAACGACCCGACACAGCCAATCACGTCACCTATCGATGTGGTGGAACTAGCCGTGTGGATGAATCGATGAATGTTCAAACGAGTCAACTAAATTCACTTTTGTATTCATAAGCAAAACCTCGATTCGCTTATTTTTAACCAGAACTGATAAATATTTAATCGCCTCGTATGTCCCGAATGAAAGAAACACAAGAAACGTTTTATCTGCGTAGCACACTAGTGGAAATTTTCTGAATAACAAAACTGAAGGTGTTGTTTCGAAATCAGATCATCAATCCCTGTTAACTCAGTATTCGCAATTCAAGTAATTCTGTGCAAGAGAAATCGCATCCAGAATCCAAATTTCACAATTTTCAATTCAAAATGAGCACGCGCTAAGTAAATCAGTTCACTTTCTCTCACCAACCAATTTACAAATTGTACAATTGTTGCCAATTATTTTGTGAGTACTTCCACTGTACTCTGTATTTTGTAAGGAAGATTTTGTATTAGGTAAAGTCTCCTCACTCCCAATAATAAAGTTTTTCAAATTTGGTTTTGTTTATTATCGTAAGTGGGTACGGAACAGCTAATCTTAGATAGATAAATTCTTTATTGTATCCAAGTTAAAAAAAATACAATTTGCAGAAACTTTACAATTTTAAAAAAGGTATAATGGGCGGTGTTATCGTTAATAGAGATCTCTTCCAGACAACCTTTAGATGGACAGGATAGCAAGATAACCAAAAGACGGTGGTGTACATACATACGAAAGTACCTGGATAAATAATATCATACACATACCTAACTAACTACAAAAATACTTTTTAAAATATACCTACTACATAAAATATTAATATAATAAAAATGAATCTATAGCTATAGACTACATAATTATAATACATAAACTACATAAATACCTATTTGCAATATATAACATTATTAGTATCCCTTAGCAATAAAACCTAGCATTGAAAAGAAAGGAAATGCTTAAATACTTTATCCTTAAAAATGGGCAGGGATTTAGACGATCTTATTGAAAAAGGTAAGGCGTTCCAAAGTCGTATAGCTTGTACAGTAAAAGAGTCGCTGTCAAATTTAGAGCTATGGACTGGTGCTAAACTGCAAGGTTTTGATCGTGTGCCTGGTAAAAGAATTCGAAACGCTCCTTGAGGTAATGGGGTGAAAGAGGATTAAATAATATACTTTATAGAAGATGCAGTATGTGAGCATTCCGGCGTAGACGAATAGGGAGCCACTTGAGCATTGCGCGGAATTCTGAAACATGGTCATACTTGCGTAAGCCAAATATGAACCGAATACAAAGGTTTTGAAGGCGCTCAAGTTTATTTAACTGGACTTCAGTGAGGTCAGGGATAGCCTGCTGTCCTAGAGATAAGATTATACATACATAATATCAAGCTTACAAAACATCATCTAAAAAAATACTTACTCGTATTATAATACAGATAGTAAGTATTCATATTCATATAGTTTATTTTCACAAAACGGCACATAAGTAGACTTCAACACAAAGTAATAAGCTTGTTGCGCTTGTTGTTTTATAAAGTAGGTACCTGGATGACCGAGCTTCGTTCGGTTTTCTTTCGTTTTCTAAAAATGAAACCTAGCCAGATCGATTTATCGCCCCCGAAACCACCTACATACAAAATTTCATGAAAATCATTGGAGCCTTTTGCGAGATTTTCATATTTATGTAAACATATAAACAAGAATTGCTCGTTTAAGTGTAAGATAATTAATAGGTATGTATGAGACATGTCGGTCGTCCAGCAGCACGATATTTTGATGACATAGTCAGTGTCATAGGCCGCCAGTGGATCAGGCTATGACCGTGCTATGACCCAGTCAACTGCTACTGCAGCGTCGAGCCCTTCATCAGGCGATGAATGGTTCGATGAAGCACTATCAGTACAGTGAGTGAAGGAACACGGTGTGTTTTTAGTCGGTAGACCGCCAAGCTAGCGAAAACTAGTAGCTGGCGGAGAGCCCGACAGACCCCTTCAATTCTACCCGAGCTGAAGGAGATACGTAACGCATTTTCACAACGACAAAAAAAAAGGACCGTGTTATGTGAATGTAGGCCTATACTCAGCAGTGGATCACCCACTGGAGTATATAATCGGGCTGCGGATAATGATGTATATCATTAATTTTCTCCTTTGATAAGATATAACTTTAGGACCTACACCACATCATTGCATGATCATTTCATTATGTTAATGTTCAATTACAGAGTTGTTTGTTGCTGATAGATGTAGATATGATAATTCTGTATTCGTGATGTGAAGCTACGTAATGCGGGCGAAGCGATAATTTTTTCTAACTGTATGTGTTAACTTGTAACAAGTTTAGAGCATCGATATATATATTTTATGTATTTTTTAAACTGCATCTTGTTTAATCCGACAGCCGTTTTTTGTTCAGAATTTTGCTAATAAATCTTTATGATTCCTTTTATCTTAACTTAGTTCATTTTAATAGCTTTTTTCTTACGTTATAAAATTATTTTTCTAATACAAATACAAATAGTTTATTTACCAAAAAGTAGAGTTACTGATGGTGCCCGCACGAGGCATGCCTGTATCGCGGGAGGCCGAATCCATGGGAACAGTAATCTTTTTCTGGTTATAAGCTTCACTGTATCTCTTACAACGTATTATGCTTTTCATTGTTAAGTTATTACGTGAAAGCGTAACAAACAAACAAACTCACTTTTGTATTCATACTAATCTACCTTGAGGACAGGGCACAATGGCGCTTAGTATGGGCGTACGTCCAGCAGTGGACTGCTACTGATAATATTGATAAACTATAAATGAAATAATGTTAAATGAGTTATAGTTTAGAAGTAGGAAGAGGTCAGTTACAATTGAACTTTAAGGTTAGAGGAGTTATAAATAAAGGCTTTAATAATTGTTTCCCATAGGTAGAAAAGTACCATATTGATATTTTAAATATTAACCACATGGTTCCAACACCCAATTATATGACTAACAAAACACCAAGGTTACCCAAAGCTATAACTTTTTGTCTATGTTCGTGACTGTAGTTTGAACATTGAGAAAAAACTGCGTGTAATTTTAAATAACTAGGTCTGAGAAAACGAAACATTGACGTGTTATGTAAATGTCTTAATGAATACATAATACTAACAAAAACCATTTCGCAATTACATCTTAAGAGCTTAAGTGGTACCTAGTACCTAGTACCTACCTGTATCAGTTTTGTGGATTATTGACTCAAGGCCTTTCTGACTCAGCTTGAGTTATGAATGAGCTTTAATTGGTAGGTACCTCATAGGTACCTACGCCGTCCAATTTAGGTTTGATCAAACTAACAAGAAAATGATAGTCTAGCCTAAACTTAGAATATATTTTATTGTATTTTACGAGTTTAGAAGAATTAGCAGTCAATATGAATAATATCGACCTCGGGTCTGCAAACCTAGTATAGGCTGCTCATTTGGGGAGGCGTATGTCCAGCAGTGGACTGCTAGAAGCTGATGATGAATCAGAAACAGAATATTTATTTACTTGACAAGAATTGTTACACAGTTTTGTATTTATTCCATAGGCTCCCAAACTTGTGAACCCAAACCCAAAAATGTGATCTCTTCTTCTTCGTCGAATGAGCGACTGATTTATTACGCAGCTAGATTTTTCTAGGTCCACGTCTACGTCCACGTCTACCACCACGTCTACGTCCACGACTACGTCCACGTCTACGTTTACGTCTACGTTTACGTCCACGTCTACGTCTACGTCTACGTCTACGTCTACGTCCACGTTTACGTTCACGTCTACGTCCACGTCTACGTCCACGTCTACGTCCACGACCACGTCCACGTCTACGTACACGTCTACGTCCACGTCTACGTCTACGTCTACGTCTATATCTATGTCTATGTCTTTAATTTTACATAGAAAACACTCAAACCCAAGACAAATGTTTGCAGAATATTCAAATATTTATTTCGCCGCAAGAATCGGAACCTTTTGCGTCTTAGCGGGCCTTTGCCCACTGCGCCACAGAGAAACATAATAGACATAATGATCAGGTGTTTTTTATTCATGCGGTACTCTAGATCCAAATTAAATCACTTGAGCACGCCTCAACGCCGTTCATCACGATACGGAACACTAAGTACAGAATAAAATTATTGACAAGGCCATTCTCCACATGCGGATATGCCGAATATTAATGTGTTACTAACCCAGAGTCAATTGACGAGCTTTTGCTATCGGTTGTTACTTGTTAAACATGTACGAGATGTCTTGGTGTAGGTGGTATGCGATCTAGAATCTTTGTCCAATACAATGTTACTTTGATCAAATAAATTGTATCAATCTAATGAAGTTCACCAATGTGACAGCATAAAAAGTAAATAAAATAAAATGAGTAAATTGTCAAAGTTTAATAAAATTTTGGACATTTGACAAACATTTCACCATCCATAATACACGTACTTAAAGGAAGCATAAAAAATGAATGATGCTTTAAAAAATATATTTTATTATATGTTTTGTTACCAATTATAAGTTTTAGATTTTTAAATACTATAGGATAGTTAGGCTAAAAATTAGCACTACATACCTACCCTACATACAATAATTAATTTTAAAATTCTAATAAAATCATCAACTTCTATTGCTGTAAGCAATTCTTCTAATTCTATTGTTTTTAGTAACAACTCTAGGATTTCCTTTTATCAAGGTATTGAAAAAAGGAATTGCAAGAGTTGCTTTTGTTTTAGTTGGTTAACTAAAACCTGACTTTTTAATTCTGGTGAATCTTTTACTCAACCCTTGAGGGTTAAAAATCATCGAATTAAAAATATCCCAACATCCATACAAAATCTTTATAAATTACACTGATCTCATGTAGAGCAACGTAGCTTGAGTTTCATAAGATTAGCTCGAGGCAACCGCGGATATCAGACTGGTCAGAGCGGGAAGGAAGATTATGTAACACTACTGCGATAGTTGTTATTGATTTGCTTTACCTACATAGAAGGAAGGTTTCCGACTATAAAGTACCTACAGACGATTATTAATTTCTATTGGCTATTAAACATTCTACCATTATTTTTAATGCCTTTGAATATTAAATTCACCTTTTGACGTATCTTAAAATCCCCACGTATTTACTTCATTACTTGCCACCACACGTTATTCTTCTTGCCACCACACGTTGTTATTCTAATGCTCCTTAGCATTAAGTTCGTATGTACAATTAATTCATTGTGCAGTAAAGAATCTTCTATCTTTAAAAAATTAATAAAAATTATTAAATTAATTTAATCATTTAATTTTTGAATTGTACAGTATGTATTTTTTGAACTCTATCTATTTAAACAAAACAAAATTTTCTACTTACATAGTTATTATAAAGAACAAAATATCAGTCGTGATTTTTTTTAGTTACAATTCCACTGTGCTTAAGAGAATATTGTAGTACTTACGTTTTTTTTTACTTACAATATAAGGAAAAGTGGCAGGCTAGATCTAGCATTATTAGTCGTTAAAGCATGACGAAAGATTTCCGACAGATGAGTATTCATATTCATTTTTTTATTGCTATAGAATATAATTATATTGCCAGTAGGTAATATATAGGTACATATATAACGTTGGCGCGCTGCAACATTGAGTTCGATTATGTTAAACATTATATAAAAATTTGAATACAATATTGAAATGCAAATTTAATTTAAAAAAATGATCAGTTTCATAATATATTCAAATTCAATCATTTGTGAGTACTCAGACAACTAGCTCGCTAAAAGAAAGGCTTACATACAAATTCGAATGATAATGCAAATGCTATATTTCTACCATGGCAGGGATTCGTTTTCTATGTAAATGCGGCTATAAGATTGGGTCATACATAAAACCAACTTAATTAAGAAGGTCAAACGGTTTTGAAACTAACCAAACAGTGATATTATTAAGAAGATTAAAGAAATAATAATATTTAAGTGGATTATTATTAATAATGTTGTTTCATTATTAGTTTATTTTAATTTGATATAACATTCATTCTTAAAATCGTCATTGTGTTGATTTATTCTGAAAATTTTGCATAGCATAAATTAAAACATGTTTAAAACTTCGTCTTTAAATTCCGCGTCTAATGATAAAGTTATTTGGCAGTGCTTTTTACATATTTAACTATAAAAATATTCACATTAATATATTTTTAGTTAGATTTATTATAATATGTCATTTTCCTCGGCTATTGTTCACACGTTTCTTTGAAATGGGAATAAATCAAAATAGATGATGACTGTGTATCATTGTCTCATAATCATAAGTCATAACATTAAGTTAATACTTAAATGTAAACGAAACCAACTACCGAAAACAGTGTATGATTACCTCGAGTCAGCGCATACATTCAATTTATTTACCTAAACTATCCTACAAAAATAAAAACTAATGAAAATGGCCTTTCCTACTGTACTTATGAAATAATTATGTAGGTAAAATTTATAGGAGTAAATCATCATCTTGATAAGGTGTCTATTACTAAATGTTGTTATCTGTCTATAGATTACCAATTATTATCTAACTATTCTATAATTATAATTTAAAAATGTATTATGACTTCTTCTATTTAATGTTTTCTCTATAGATACAAATATGACGCGTTATTCATGTAATGTACGAAATAAATAATAATTGATTATTATTTAACTTTTCATGGTTTTATTCCCTAACCTTATCAGGTATCTAAAAATTGTTAGAATAAATTAGTCCATGCTATGCCATAAGTACGATTCTGATGTTTTTACAGACCAGTTAGCCATTATAAGGTAATTTCAAATCCCATTACTATTTCCTTATACAAAGATCTGACATGGTACAGTCGAAAGTAAAAATGGCATTTTAAATACCTATTACATCGTACTTCTCATTAAATACGTATAAAACATTGTTATTCTTCCAAACAGCTCCACATCCCATTACCCGAGCAAGGCAATAGAACGGCATCCTATTGTATGTAAGTGTGTAAGTAAGGCAGCGGCTGTGTGTTGGTGTATTAGATAATACTGACAGTGAAAGTATGAGTGTGTGCGGCGGTGACGTAAGACGCTGCTGCGCGAGCGCCGCTTGTACCACTCTCACTAGTCTCGAAGTTAATGTTCCCGGTGCTTAAAAGCCTGGGATATTGTAAAAATAATTACTTCGTTTGTAGTCTGTCTGGTTCTTTCTCGCACCTACAACCTCCCAATTACGAAGTGAGGTGTAGACGATGAGTTGAACAACTCTTGCGCATTGGAGTGGAGCGGTGACACGCACTGCCCAATTTTATTCGCTTCGCTTGAACGGTCAGCTATTTTCATATTATTATACTACTTTTTGTTCAAGGGACTGGCTACCTATGAAAATACATTTGACTTAAATTACTTTAGATGAAAATATTGTTTTTATAATAAAAAATATGCCTCAATGATTCCTTCCTTTCTTCCTTCTTCGTATAAAGCTTAACATAATAACAATAATAAAATACTAAAAGATATAAGTTCTGAATAACGCAACCCTCCAACTTCTGCACGTCCAGCACCTCTTGCTTGGTGCGGAGTATTATGTCCGAGGCTAGCAGTCAAAGTGTTAAGTACTTTGACCACTTTGACACATTTATGGAAGTCAAATTTGTTCTAAACACTACACCGTCGCACTTAGCTCAGCAAAGTAATAACAAAGTTGGTTTTAAGCAAATGGACAGTGACTCTACAAATTGTCGCTTCGTTGGCTTTATTAGTCACCGTTGATATCTCGTTTTCAACAAAGGTTTAATGGAACTGTCAAATAACCTATTTCTATATTTAGTTCTTGTAAAGGTGGGCCCGTAATTGAAGTCAAGGATTTTGCATATTTGAAATGTGCTTTATGAGTTAGCAGGTTCAGCGGAACCTTTCAATTTATCGTGTACATAGAGTATTACTAAGTAATAAACAAGTATTTGTGTATGGGTGATCGATTGTACTTGCTTACCTAGCTGGCCTACTCTAACCACTTTTAAATAAATTTCCTCACATTTTTAACCGACTTCAAAAAGGAGAAGGCTTTCAATTCGTCGGAACCTTTTTTTTCGACTTATTTTATGTACGTTCACCGATATCTCCTTCAATTGTAAACCGATTTTCAAAATTACTTTTTTGTTTAAAAGAGGTCTTTTAGGAATACATTTTGGGTCCTCCTATGACCCATATAAATTTTATTCCTGAGAGATTGGTACTTTTCACAGAAAACTCAAAAAACCTCATCCTCAATTGTAATTTTCGCCCTATGATTACCAATATCTCCGTCAATTGTGAACCGATTTTCAAAATTCGTTAGGACAAGAAGTAATAAGTGATTTATTTGAAGTTTATTTTTTATTAAAAGGTTTATACTTGTTTAAACTGCAATATTTGTGTAATTTTCAACCTCCATCTTCTAAAACCAACCCAACCTCACCTGCCCGTGGTGCACCCTGCTGAATAACAGACGGGGCTCTGGCGGTCGATTGAATGCGGCACAGCCAAATACTGGCACAGCTAAATTCCCTGACCGAACATGGGCAGCAGCGTTGGCGGAGCTAGAAGCTGTGCGCTGCGATCCCCAACCCGCATGTCCATGGGATTATGGGCATATCCCCCTTTATTAGGGATAACCTATGTCCAGCAGTGGATAAATATAGGCTGGTGTGTTGTAATGGAATAAGTAAAAAGTTTAATGTTTGATTGTTTTAGTTAGAACTTCTGTTTGGTATGTTTAACAGAATTGCGTGATGTTTTATTCTAAGAATAGTTAGTTACCGATAAATATGAAGTTAATAACATTTAAATATATCTATCTAAAGATATGGTAGTTTACACTACATCTCTATTTTCAGAAAAAAAGTTAAATAAGTATACTTAAAATAATTTTGTATAGTAAAAAATACAACGTACATCATGTAAAAAAAATACTTTTTAGTCTACAGTATAACAAAGTCCTATTTTTCAATCGTCACATATCATCTGCTAGATAATTTGGAAAAAGGAACGCATTTAAATAAAAATCATGAAGGATTTCTTAAAATTTTAAATTTTTTTTGATAAATAATCTGAATTTTGAAAAATAAACCCTGAGTTCTTAGAATAGGTTATGTTGTACATATAAATCGATCTTGTGCAAATAATGCGTCTTATATGACCTTGAATTTTGAACGTTCTGAACAGTCATCATCGCATGTCTATAGCACATTAACATCGTATCGCACTCGTCATCAATTCACTAATCCAAGACCCATAAATGAAAATTAAAAGTCACGTGGTGGGAAAACCCGTATCTCAATATATGAACGTCAACAAAGTAACCGATTAACGATTTTACATAGAAAACAGGGAGTTACTAGCTTATACTGATTGTCACGTTGACTGCTGGCCTCGGACATGACGCTCCTCGCCAGGTACTGGAGCTGTAGAATATGGAGAGTTGTGTTTTAGCACTCACAGCAACTGTGGGAAGAAGCCTGCTACATTGACCTTTTTTTTACTAATGAGAAGGAGGATGTAAGGTGTTCAAACCGTCACCTTCGGAATTCAAGCCAACATCACCTTCTCGCAATGCACCCTACTAACTAACAAACAGAGTGCCTAGTGCGATTTTTTGTACCAGCTCGATCGCGTTTGCGTTTACACAAATTTGTATGGAAAGGAGTCAGTGCCACGCGTTTTCCACTACATGGCGCGATTCCATATAAATTTGCGTAAACGCAAACGCGATCGAGCTGGTAAAAAACTCGCACGAGGCACCCAGGGCTCTGTCAGCCGACTGACTGCGTCATAGCGCAGCTTAAATAATCCTGGCACAACTAAATTCACTGACTGATGAGGGGCAGCAGCGTCGGTGGTGCGAGAAACTGTGCCCAATACGCATGCCCAGCGTGGGGATTATGTGCATATCCCCCTTCTTATTAGTGAAGGCCTACGTCCAGCTGACCTACATAGGCTGGTGTTGTTGTATCGTGGTAGCTTTTTTTTGACAGGACATTCCGCCAGTAAGCTATAAGACGTCTGTAAGCACCGATAAGATACTGGCTATCCGCTTTATACGTAAATACGCAAATTATGCAATGTGTTGTAGTGTTGTCTGTTGACGCAATGCAACGCAACTCTGGTTTTCGTGGATCGTGGTAAGTGTGCCGTGGCGATTACGGTCAGCCGATGTCCCAGTGAACGGTGACATAACCGAGCTTCCGCTTGTAAGTGAAAGGTACAGCTGTGGTACTGCGAGCTTGCTTCAGCTGAACTAGTGTACGATAAGTGGGAAACAATATCCATAGCTCAAAGCCGGTGTTGCGCATTGTGGATGTAATCATTGTGCGCCGTTATCTAAATTAAACCAAAATGACAGTTATAACTAGGTCATTAGTCATCATATCTGTCCCGGCTACAATTTGTAAGTGTACATTGAACAGGATTGGTTACCAGTACTAACCCATACAAGAGAACTAGTTCAGCTGTTTATGATAATTTTATTTTCATAATTTTGCTAAATAAATAAATAAATAATGCTGGATTATCACACAGCATCATGTAGCAGAAGGTAAAGGTAAAAGACAGTACCAAAGACATCAACGCGCAACAATTTAATGAATCTAGATTACGTCTTCCGTGGCTTTTGGTACAGTGCTTATAAGCTGAAATTTAAGTTAACTTTTCACCAAAGTAGGTCAAAACGTAAAGTGGTATTCTTCTGCTTTTATGCAGAAATTTAAATTACAAATTTTACAAAAGTAGGTCAAAAGTTCAGACGAGAATTTAGCACATTAAAAATAAACCTACCTAGTCACAATCGACGCCAGTGAAATGGGTCTGAAATTATTTTTGCCTGACAAATCACTGGTTTTATTTTTAATAACAGGTACCACCAGAGTTTCAAGTAGTATTTTGCCAATCCTGTAGCTTGTATTAAGACAAACAGCTTGCAATGCAACGCTTTTTTCCCAAGAAGGTACAGTGCTTCCCTTCTAGGCTAGAAAATGTAGAAGGTAAATTCTCATTACTAAGCAACCCAAATGGTTTTTATTATTATGTCTGCAGCCCCAAAGAGATATAAAACATTATGTAAAACATTTCCGTGAAACAGACTACATTGGCAGGTAATTTTAGTCCATTGTGTCGTAACTTGTCTAGTTAGTTTGCAAAACTGGACAAGGCACCTTCAGAAACTGACTGGAGCGGTATATCATGAAAAGTGGTCCGTGACACTCGTAGACCTAATTTTAAAACCGGATCTTAACACTTTGAGTGCTGGAAACAAACCTTTCGATGTCGATGTCACACAGCTCGGCCTCGACCCGCAGTCAACGTGTTAAGGCAACTTGTTTCCTCAGATTTATTTAATTTGCATAATATTAAGTCTTGATGTAGATTAATCGACTGTCAGTTAAGTAGTTACTTTGAAGATAAGAGGCGTATTTCTATACATTTTATAGATTTATTAAATCGATAGGCTATTTACTGAGCTATAGTCCTACATGTAAGCTTAAACTGTCTTTGAATAAAAAATAGTGCAACACAATCACACAACATCATATGCCCAAACAATGTAGCGCATTGAGAATGTAGGACAAACAATGTAAAACCACATGGCTGAGTATATCACATAAATACATTTTTTTTGTAAATAAATACATAATATTCATCATCATCATCATCCCCGGCCGTTGGATGTCCATTTTTGAACGTAGGCCTCTCCCATTCCCTTCCATGCACGACGGTCAATCGCCTTTGCCATCCAGTGGTAGCCCGCGTAGCCTTTTATGTCGTCCACCCATGGTTTCGGTGGACGACCGGTCTTCTATTCGTCCACGGTCTCCATTCGAGGACTCGTCTCGTCCATCGACATAATATTATATACATTAAAAAAATACCCATACCCGAGACAAATATCTCCAGAATATACATATATCCTCTTCCGGCGTCAGTGTTTCCTGATCACTAAGACTTAGGAGTCTTCAAGCGAAGAGTAAATAGGTACATTCTAGGCAAGCGTGCTACATCTTCGACCGCATCATCACTTACCAACAGGTGAGATGGCGGTCAAACGTAAGCCTATAAACTGTATAAAAAAAAATGTCTCATGGTGGGCATCGAACCCGCAACCTTCTGCATCTCGGGTGGGCCTTCTCCCACCGCAACACAGAGGTCATATCAAAAATGTACTATTACTAAATTGCACGTTTCTCCATTTGAATTAATTATAAGTATGTTCCTGTACCAATTAATTCATGCCTTTTAATAATTTATCACGTAATTTATAACCGCAACAATGTTAGCGTAGACTCTATCTACGCCGTAGAGTTTTCCATAATAATTTAATTATTACTTATTTTCCTTGATGGTTACATTTATATTGTGATACTTAACAATTAGTTGTACTGTTAAACAAGTTATAATTACATCAGTGTATTCAGTCTTTGAGCACTTCGAGTGAATGTTGTTTACCAGCCCCAAGAGTCTTTACATGGTTTCATTAGTTCTTGTTTATTCTGGTGACGTTATTTTTATTAAAGAAGCGGAACTAAAAAATAAAAATAATATCATAAATTATAATTATTATTTTTATTTTTTAGCAGAACTAAAAAATAAAAAAGTTCTCCTCTTTCTAAATAGTTGTTAGATACATCAGATATTGCAGTATTTAAAGTAGGACTGAAGAAATTATTATTCGAAAGGGCTCATTATTCTACCCGTAACTATTTAATTGATACAAGAAATTGACTTAAAATATTGAATTGTAATTTGTATATTAAAGTTTTTTTGACATCTCTAGTACTGAAATAATTAAATTAAAAATATTATACCTATGTACATAATGTTCAAATGTATACAAATAAATATTGCATGCGTACTAAGCTGAATATGGCTGCACTAACCTGTATCAAATAAATAGAACTGTTACTAACCCATATTACGCAATAAACAACTTTGACTTTGAAAAATATTTGCAGAATACAAACTTTTGTCTCGCGGCGACAATCGAAGCCGCAAACTACGTGAATAAAATAAAGGCTACTTTTTAACCGGGACACGCGAGCAAAGCCACAGGTCGAAGCTAGTACTTTTTTTATGGTTTTTGAAGATGGAACAAGCACATGGCCTATCTGATGTTAAGTGGTAACCATTACCTATCACAAAGCATTGCATCGTACATCACATTTTTTTGGAACGTGCTCTACGATGCAACGCCCTGCGTCCATCAATTGAGGCATAATGTTGATAAGCCTCTTGTGCCTGTAATTTCACTGGCACCACACCCTACAAACCGAAACACAGTTTATGCTGCTTTATGGCTTTATGGAAATTGGCATGGTGGCAGTACATATATTATTTTCTTATAATCTATTCGGTTCTATGTGGTACGGTATCTTTGTGGTTGTCATTATTATTATTTAGTTACAATGTTGCTTTCAGGATGTTCGTGACTGAAATGTCTATTGATAGAAATTGAAACTGTCGTGTTGTTTAGACATTGATCTCTCAATGAGAACGAATTGAGAACAATCAACAGTGAGCCCAAAAGTATCAAATGATGACAGTTACGATGAGTTATGGCAGTTAAAACCTACCAAGATAATATACAAGAAATCAACAACAAACTTCCAATACAATTTAAAATATTAGTATTTATATTTTTTCATAGCTTAGCGGAAAGATTTACACACAAAGACTGAGAGACTGCTCACTGGACCAATCTCTCTACCTACCCATGACATAAAAACTCAGAAGCTTTTTGAACCATGCTTTGTTCATAAACAATATGTATGTGTGAAAACATACTAACTCTCGTTAAATCCTCGTAATACTGCCCATGTTCGTCTCAATTTTTGAGACTGGTCTCTTGAGAACTCGTTTACAATGGCTACCGGTTTTGTAAAGACTTGACGAGATGAGACTATACATCGCTTCATTGAGCGGACGAGTAGGCATGTAATAAAGATCAGGACAGGACAGGGATAAGCAAAAAATCTTTTGTTTTTCAAATGTGTGTCGAATTCTTCTATTTGGACGCACATTATCAGTTTATCGTCTGCTGTCTTTTTCCTATAGTCCAAGAAAATTAGTCAAATTAGGACACGAATCTCGGCTATAAACTTGTATAATCCTTTATTTGAGCACTCTAAAACTTGTCTCAAAACCTACTTATCGAAGGGTGTTAGGTTCTTCAGATATTCCAAGGTCAAAGGTCAAAAAATCGGTTTATTGCAAATATCATGTTTCCTATGTGTTTTATGCTATTTATATATTACTAAATATTATAGAACATTCAATTTGTTACCAAATATCAACTTTGTAATTAATAAATTATTTCAAATTGCAATATTCAATGTGTGCCATGATAAACTAGACTGACATCAGACGAAAAGCCGCTTGTATAAAATGGTTTCTTACTGAATAAATCTTATTATAGTTATGATTATAGTAGCCAGCTCTGGTGTTGGAGTATTTAGGCTTCCCGAAGGCCTCCTATAACTAAATGTTAACACTAGAAATAAAGATAAACTAGCTGTTCCTACTGTAAGGCTCCATATAGTTAGTCAATCATTTAAAGGGATGTGTGTACGATTTTTTAACAAAATCCCAAATAATGTGATTAATCTATCTGCAAATAAATTCAAAAATGTTGTTAAACGTACATAATCTATGTAATAAAGCTTATTATAAAATATCTGATTATTTAGATGACAAAAAAGCTTGGGATGAAACTGCCTCCAACTCCATCAAAAACAATGTAATAGTTATTAAGAACAATGACGTTCAAAAAATATAAGCCAAGCAGAGTTTCTTGCCAATTCTTCTCTGTTTGGTCACGTTACGAATTGGTGGTAAATTTAAAAAATTACGTTTCAAAGTGTACTATACAGTTCCTACTGAATAAATGAATTTTGACTTTGACTTTGACTTGACTTTGAAACAGCTGAAAAAACTGGGTTACCTTTTCATGCAACAAAGGGACTGCCTTCGTTGTTTGAAAAGGTACTATCACACAAAAATATTCATAAATTAAAAATGATTCTTGTCCTCTATTCTAATAAAAAGGTAATTTGATTGTATCGATACGAAATGATCACGTTATTCCATGATGGCATATTACAAGGTCACAGAAGCATGTGATCGATGGATGCAGTCTTTAATAGACTTTATGGTAACAGGGTCGCCAAGTAAGGTAGGAACTTCGGATATTATAAAACTGATTTTATATAATTTACATTATATGCCAGGCTACATTAACACTAATTATTAATATCAACGGGATATTTACCATGATTTGTGAGTTCTATTGTTTCCCGATATTTCGACGCAGTTGCATGCGCCATGATCACGGGAGAACTCGTTCGTAAAAAAAGACTGAGAAAGAGGGTAGATCGATTCGTCTGCCAGTAACTACCCACTCGCACAGACTTCAGTTCTCCCGTGATCATGGCGCATGCAACTGCGTCGAAATATCGGGAAACAATAGAACTCACAAATCACGGTAAATATCCCGTTGATATTAATAATTATATTCTCAACCATGATAGTTTCAAAAGTTACATTAACACTATTTAGCAAAGATATTATATTACCTCTCTGTCTTGATGAAAAGTCTTATGTACGATTCACACTTACCGGCACGCATCGGAGAGCATTTTATAACATGCTAAAGGAAATTGAAACCTCCACAAAGCAGTTAAATAAAAATAAAAATAAATGATGCGGGACGTAATCACACATCATCATTTAGCCCTAAACTAAGCAGAGCTTGTATTATAGGAACCACATAATTGATATACTACACATATTTTTTTTTTGTAAATACATACATATCATACATAGAAAACACCTAGACCCGTGACAAACCGTCTACAGAACATGCAAACTTTTGTCCCGCAGCGGGAATCAAACCCGCAACCTAAGTAAGCAACTTAAGTTAAGTTTCTTATTTGCATGCAATTAACGCAGCTTTGAGCTTTGTCAAACACTGACATAAATAGATCCTTGAGAGAGATATCGCATGCAAATAAGGAACTTAACTGCTTTATGGATGTTTCAATTTCCACTAGCATGTTTTAAAATGCGCTTCGATGCTTTCCGGTGCGCGCCGGTAGGTGTGAATACGTTCATAATGTAATGTAGGTGTAAAGTAAGCGTCTTTTTCACACAACACAAATGTACGCTGAAGCTCTATAATGTAGCCAGGCTATAAAATAAAAAAAATAAAAATTACACAAAAAAATTAAATGTGTAACATAATATAAGATATCTTTATATTGACGTAAGCGACCTCACTTTTATATTAAAACTACATATAATATGCATGGTCGCAAACCCAATAGATCTAAAGACTAAAAACTCGTTTCCGTAAATGCTAACATTTGCCGTATCATCATCAACAGCATATAGCAGTCTGTTACAGTCACTGCTGGACATACACCACTCTTAATTAACGCCATTGCACCCTGTCCTCAGCTCGACGCATCCAGCTTTGCCAGCAGCCTTTCGCAGATCGTCACCTTTTGCCGTAGGGACATAAGTGCTAAAAACAAACAGAAAAGCTTTGTGTAGAAAAAATATATATTTACTGGCAAGTGACAACCCTAGCAGGCGTGTAGTAGTGTGGAGTATATGTTTTATGTATAGTGGCGTCTCCAATCCGAACTAAGGTCAATTGCTGGCTAATTGTAGCCGGCTGGCTGGTTGTGTCGTTGCCCTAACAATTTGTATTTATAGTACAACTCTATTACCTTTTCGTGATTTTTAAAAAAATATTATAAATCTATTGCAATTATGACGTAGTGTAATAATTGATGTAAGAATTTTCATTTATTCACAAATTGAATACTTAGCTTTAACAGCACAATTATTACTTAGAAATATTACACAAAGATACGTATGTATAATCATTATAAGAGCATAAGGTTTTGATACTATAAAAATTACAGAAATCAAACATTTGTAAGAGTTCTGGTCTGTGGAAATTATTTAAACCAAGTAAAAAAACGAAAAAGAGTATTTTCAATACAATCTGGATTACCTCTATTGTTTTTTTTATTTACACCAATTCGTAACGCGACCAAACACATATGATTTTGGCAATAAAATCTGTTTGGCTTTTCTTTTGAAACTTCTATACAATATATTAATATACTTGCCTATTAGCATTGTTGTTGAGGGGCGAATTGGAGCCAGTTTCATCCAAAGCTATTTTTATTTATTTTTGTAATAGCACTAATATTGGTCCTCCTCGATAAGCATAAACCAATTGTAAAAAATACTCTATGTGCAAAAACTCTACTGTGTGATATTTACCTACTTAATTTGACCTTTAAATTATGTAACCATTAATTTATAATGTCCAGGCGAAGATACATGAGAGGTAGGCAACTAATTTTTAATTCAATTACTTGCATAATCCAAAGATATGTTTAAACCTGTTATTGACGTCACTAGTAGGTAGTTACTAGTATATCTGATACATAATTATTTATTACATTAGCCACGTAGAGCTAGAAGTTACGTATATCAAAATCTTCCGGTCCAAACGGGAATAGCCCAAAATTTGTCTTTAGTTTAAGTAGGATAGTACTGCTTTATCGCTGGGTACGTTAATAGATTACTTACTTCCACCCACGGCTTTGATGTGTTAATCCAGGAACAATAGTAATTTGTGTCCTCCAAGTTTCATCCAAATCCATTCAGCCGTTACAAAGTTGAGTGAGAACTAACATACAAACTCTAAAAACTTTCGCATTTATAATATTAGTATTATGTGATTAGCTTCCACCCGCGGTGTCACTCAAAAGTCAAAAAGTCAAAGTCAAAATGTATTACTCAATAAGAACTGGGGCCCGACCGAATAAATCTGTTACACATACATAAAGCACAGAGGTAAATTACCTACACTACTTAGTTAGGTACCTACTAATAAATATTTTTGACATATCTTTCAACTATCACTATTAAATCAAGTTTTTGTTTTGCATACTTTTTTTAATTTTTTGATAAACTCAAATCGGCTTGTGTAAACGCAACTTTCAAATTTTCAAAACAACCTTTGTTTTTAACATTGTGTTTTATCTTGCAACTAGAACTGATAAACCTATTTTTTTCACGAAACCTACATAATTTTATAATGTGTTGTCTGTTGACCTGAAATCAGCTTCCGTAGTGATATCGTAATTCTTGCCGTTGCTAACTGAACCGCTCTACTTAGGCTAAGCCTCTTCGATAGCGTGTATCAGAGTTTGGCTATAACTACTTTACATTCAACTAATATAAAAAATATGTTGTCAGTTTGGATTAGTTTTATGTAAAACCATTTTTTATGATATCTGAAGACGGAACAAGCACATGGCCCACCTGAGGGCTTACCACAGGTTTTGATAGTTTACGAAAACTTTATAAGTTTCGGTATCTTTCCATACATTTTCAGTACAGCGCCTCTAGGGAAACGTGCATGAACTACGAAAATGTATGGAAAGATACCGAAACTTATAAAGTTTTCGAAAACTATCAAAACCTGTGGTAAGCCCTCTGATGTTAAGTGGTTACCATTACCCATACCAAAGTATTGCACGCATGTTTAGAACATGCTCTACGATGCAAAGCCCTGCGTCCATCAACTTGTGTGTGAAGGTGCTACGCCTCATGTGCATGTAATTTCCCGGCACCCACACTCTTCAAACCGAAACACAGCAATGCTGCTTCCATAATCAGTCTCTTTAAAACTTTATATTTATTCTTCTTCTTCTTCTTCGT
The DNA here is from genome assembly GCA_951804965.1 of Horisme vitalbata. Taxonomy (NCBI): domain Eukaryota; kingdom Metazoa; phylum Arthropoda; class Insecta; order Lepidoptera; family Geometridae; genus Horisme; species Horisme vitalbata. The sequence goes on from OX638102.1 coordinate 9,698,965, forward strand.
ATGAGCTAGTGACCAACCCTGGTGTCAGAGGTTTTAGGCCGCCCAAAGGCCTCTGACATGGCTTAACGACTGAAAAGCCGGGACCAACATCCTAACTTATGTTAGGAATGTTTATGTTATGTTATGTTATGTGCAAGGGATTTCAATTTTTTACCAATGAACATTCAAACCTATCTAAATAGAAATACGATACAAATTCATATGCTTTCAAATATTTCCGTGACGTCCCTTTCGATGCCGCTGGATTATTTTAAAGCATAAGAATTTGTATTGTATTTCTATTTGGATAGGTTTGAATGTCCATTGGTAAAAAATTGAAATCCCTTGCCATGTCGTCCCGGTCTGCGCAGGCCATAAATGAATTTAAAATTGAATTGAATTGAGTTGAGTTGAGTGGGTAATAATAAGAATGATTAGATATATTACTGGGTGTTTTCTATGTATGATAAGTATGTATTTACAAAAAAAAATAAAAAATATATGTGTAGTTTATCAATCATGTGGTTCCCATAATACAAGCTCTGCTTAGTTTGGGGCTACATGAAGCTGTGTGATTACGTCCCGCATTATTTATTATTATTTATTATTATTATATTTATTCTCGGAGGTAATCTGCCATTTTGTTTAGATTACTTTTTCAGTAAGTAGAGTCACGGGCATCGTCTAGTAGTTTCATAGTCACTCCGTATCGGGCACAGAGGGGTCGTCGAGCTCTCTGATAAGAAGGCTATCGGCCGGCCTCGCAGCGATGTCTCAACCAAACATCGGTTTATCAATGAAATTATTGTAGCACCCGATAAATTTGGGAACTGAAATCCGGTAGATGACGTACTTAGTCAGTTCTTTGTCTGTGCGCGGAAAGTTTTTATCGTCCTGGGTGTTCTTATAAGTAAAAAAAATCGGCCAAGGGCGAGTGGGACTGCCGCACCGAGGGTTCCGTACAAACTTCCCTTACTACTGCTATAAGACATTCCTTCTTCCCAAATTCGTGATTCTATGTCAACGGTAGGGTCTTTTATTGCGTTGACTTAAAAGTTTTATTTTTTCACAGCTCCAGGGGATTGCAGACTTGAGTATTTTATATTAATTTCAACCCTCATTACCAGTAGGTATACATCAATGCCTCCGCGTCCCTGAGAAAAAGGTATTGACGGACAACCAAGTGATCCTATAAGGATTCCTTTTGTCCTTTTGAGGTACAGAACCCTAATAAAATAAGTAAATCTCTAAAAACTGAATTCAAAGAAATCGATTTTTAGAGGATGTATTTTTTCCTTAAATTTCAATGGGGCAAGCGGGAAGTACCCAAACGAAAAATGTAACACATATAAAACTATTCAAATTGAGAGCCTCCTCTTTTATACTGACTTAAAGTAAGTAAGTAATATATTGTTTTTTGTTACTGATTTTTGATTTTTATAAGTATACTTACAATTTCTTCATTTTTTATTTTTTCAGCACTTTTTACTCGTAATTGTTAAAATTAGGTACGGAGAATTGAACCTCCTTTTACATCTTTGTCAAACCAAATATGGTTTTTTAGATGTAGTTATAAGAAACATTACACATTGTTATACATAAATAAAAAAAAATAAAAAAAGAATAGGAAGAAGTTTTGAAGTCGGTTAAAAATAAACATCAATTTCACTCCTTCTTAGCTAACTCTGATATTGGTGTTATAAGGTCGCCCGAAGGCCCCCGACATAGATAAAGCAACAGAAAAAAAATTAAAAATCAGTGATATTAGGATCAGGGTTCAGGGTCATTTGATCCCTGAATAAACGCAGGGTAACCGATAAAGAAATCTTGTTATCTGTATTATCATTATTATGATGATAACTACAGCTTAACTTTACCACATACATACATAATAAATAAAACCCTATAGAATGAATATAGGACGCTCATTAGTCCTGTGTAGCCATTCTTAATCTAACTTCCTGCCCATAACAATGTCGTTATAATAATTATGTACAGCTTATTATAACTTTGTGAGCGATAAAGATATAAGACAGGTTTTTTTAGTTATAAACGTTAGCATTTATTAGTTTATAAATACCTTAAGAGTCAGTCTGGGTGTTATAAGATGTGCTAATGATATTGATTAATAGATGTAAAAAATCTAACAACCAACGACTACCTATATGATTTCAAAAAGGAAGTAGGTATGCTCAGAGTAAGATAAGTGATAGAGAGGGTAAAGTATGAACTATTGAGCTGTGAATACTGTAAGAGCCCGTTCATAGTTCATACGGCACGCGCGCTGATCGCGAATATGTACTTTATGTAAATGACTTAAACTGTTTTTGTTTTTAAAAGTTTTCTGAGGAGAGCGCGTGGCTGAAGAAAATCGCGCTCGTGTGAACGTGCCCTAATAATCTTGCCTAATAAAAGAAGCAGTCGGATATTTAATTTAAATATTTTACAAATAACGATTTATTTTCTTTACATCATCACCATCATCAGCCTACAGTAGTCCACTGGTGCACATAGGCCTCTCCTTTTGACCGCCACTGCGCCATGTCCTCGGCTGCATATACATACTCACATTTAAATAAATTATATATAATGTTCTTTCTGTACTATCCACAAGTACCTAGGTTTTTTCTTGTCATTAACTCCAAATAGGTGTCCTATTCTCATAATTAAAACCATCAAATTCAAGTCACGCATTTCTGATTTCCATGTATCATCATGATCATCATCCACAGCACGACTTTATACACTACTGTATAAAGGCCTCCCGAAGTTTGTGCCATCCACCACGGTCTTGTGCTAGTCGCATCGACGTTCGCCCGGCGACGCGTACTATGTCGTCGACCCATCTCGCTACTGGTCTTCCGACATATATCATTTCCATGTATACATGTTGCAAATTGAATAAAATGACTTGGTACTATAAGAGAACTATTAAAGAATCTAATACAGAGTACCGAAATTACTATAGAGGCAAAATATTAATCTCGTTTTTGCCTAATGATTTGAGTGGCAAAGTCAAGCAGTATTTGATATATTAAAACAAAAAATGGTATACAATAAAAGTAGTTAAACCTAAAAACCACGCTGCTCACGTTGAAGCCGTAGTCTGCTCCTATCACCCTTTAATTCTCTCCAGGCCAACCGCAACCCACATACAGTTGATAAGAGTCACATTAATTAATGGTGCCACGATAAACTCGATTATTATTATATTATTCGTATGAAAGCGAAAACAATAATAGTTTTGGCACAAGATAAAAATATGTTTACTTTAAATAAGATGTGATCGGTTTCCTTATTATTGCCGCTGATGTACTAAAGTAATGTAAAAATAATATAAAATGCGGACGTGATAAATACATGCAAAACATGTTGCTACGATCAATAACACAGCAAGAAGCAAGATCGTGAAATACGAGTATGATTGAATTTGCATTCAAAATGTCAATGTACCTACTACATGTTGTAACATATAAAATTAAATATGGGCTGGTCTAGGAAGGTGCACTACTTATATTCTATTTTTAAAATATGATAATTAACTTCTGAGACTTCCTTAATAAAAAATTGTTTGTAAAAAATGTTTTATTCTCATAACAAATCATAAAGCAAATCCATTTTTCTCCACACTCAATGAATTGTTCATCCAAACTTAAAATTGAGGAGTAATTAATAAAAATAAAAACTTACAAGTAGGATTAGACATTATTGTGAGGGCCTATTTTATTATCTCCAAGTAACGTCAAAGTTAGCTATGACAAATCTCTGAGAGAATTTGTCACTTTAACTGGCACATATCTTACTCCGATGTTACATGAGGATGGTATAAGAGGGCCTCTTTTAATCTTTGATATTTCTTACCGGAGATAAACTATATTGACAAATTTGTAAGCATATCCACAATGCGAGGCATGGAACTAAACCTAAACCTGTTTTCAAAAATTCTGTTAGAAACATCGCAACGATCAAACAACAGAATTAAAAACAATACAAGACAGAAAGCCAATCGAATGGAGTCAGTCGGTCGCTTCAAAATGGTATCGAAATGCCGAGCGATCTTATATAATATACCGCTAGAACTCTATTTCGTCCACAAAAAAAAACAAAACATAATGGCTGCTCTCATTGTTTCCACTCGTTGGCGATTTATGTGGCAGTTTAAATGGTCAGGCCTACTTTAGGCAGAACCTAAAAACATAACTTGGCGAATGCTGGCTTTGTTCTCGACCCAACTCTGCGGGCATCGATTTTTTTCGGAGACCCTTTTGTTTTAAATTACGTAACGTGTTTCGAAGGAGCATAAAAGCAAAAAGTTTCGATGATGAATTGTTAGCTATTTCATTTTAACGAGGTTTCTGAGGCCCAGCGTGTCGCCCAAATGTGTCGCGTGATACATTACGGGCGTCAAGCCCTTCGCAATAACTCTGCGGTTAACGTCTTGAGTCCAATCCGGGCGATTGGCAAAGGTTTTACTGCGCACTGTTATAGGGCCAGCATCCCTCGTCGTGGGTAGTAAAGTTGCGCGCGCGCAGGGCAATCGCGTGATCAAACCGGTTGTTAGGGTAACATTGTTCATTATTCAAATTAGTGCGTGCTGTAATAATTCGAAGCGAGCCTATTGGACTGCGATTAGGCTCGAGGCTGGTTTGATTTAAAATGCAGTCTGCTATCAGTATTTCAATCTATGATTATGAAATTACGGAGTTATTGTCAAAGAATATTAAGAATTTTCATAAAAAACATTCATTCTAGCGTATTAAAAACAAATACTTACATGGTTTTACATAACAGATTTACAATTCAGTTGTGTAAGTTGACTTTTTTATTAAGAAAATAACCTAACTTAAAACTTATATGCTAGAGGGATCATTAACTCGGCGACTAACGATCTGGAAGTACTTATTTTAGCTCATAATTCTACCGATACTTAGTAAGTGCTCATCTAGGCCTATCACCATAACTAATTTAATTTCTGAATCATGAAACTTTCCGTAAGAAACTGGCTCAGAACGCGTCACACAGGCTTCAACTTCCTAGTTGTGAACTGTCAGTGTAAGGAGGCATTATAATAAATGGCATGTGTGTATAGTTGGCGACATGACGTCGGTCGTGTCGCAGGTTAAAACAACAGCTGGTTCAATGTTGAATGTTTATTTATTGTTGTGGTTACAGACAGATTCAGATTCATTTATTGACCATTTAGTTATACGCATATAACATAAGCATGTCAAATTGATACATCCAATCATTAAATTTAGATACATTTTAAATATTTTTAAAGATAAAGAAGGTTATGGTAAATAACTTAAAATAATTACCTAACAATTTTTATAACAATTCAAAGTATGCTACTCTGCATGCAGATCAGAAAATGAACAACTTAGGTATTCAGTGACATGGTAAAATGGATTATTACAGTTTAGAGTCGATTTAACATGTTGACTGCGGGCCTCGAGCATGACGCTACGTGCCATGCTCATGCTCGAGGAGGGCGACACGTGCAGCAGGTGCGCCATTGTGTTTTCAGTACTCAAAGCGTTAAGGTAGAGTACATACAGTTGTCATGATGATAATAAAAACGTAAATTTTAAAGACAGAAGTATTAATCCAGAGTGTACGTTATGTGGTTATTGAATAAACGTATTTTGATTGATTGAGTACTAGAAATCATCTTCGCCCAATTAGTGTAACCAAGCAGTGGAACCCATAGTGCGAAACTTACTTGACTTACCAACACACATCTTAGTTTGGTGTACTTGTAATTTCTTCGTCGTTTGTATTTTGTCGCCGTTGCGTGGACGCTACGTTACGTACTCGTATAACGAACGTACCTACTACGAAGCGACGAAGCGTACCTACCTACTCGTCTCGTGAAGGTCGCGTAGGCAATATGTAGACGCTTCGCAGATAATTATATTAGTAAAGCATAGACTTCGCGTAGAGGTCGCGCAGACATTGCGTAGACGCTACGCAATTCTCTTTGATGATGCGTAGGCCTTACGCTACGCTAGTATTGCGTAGCGTAGCGTCAGTGTATTATAATTATAACATTGTTTTGTGTAGACAATGCTGTTCCAACTCAAAAATTACCCTTTTTGCTTTTGTTCTGTATTAAATGTAAAACGTGATTATCTGTATTCGCAAGTTCCCAATAGCCTAAGCCATAAGGTTATTCACTGACTTTTACTTAAAATAATTAAAGTGAACAAGCTATTCTACTCGCAAGCTGTGACAAGACAGAACCGGTCCCTAACTTCCTCGAGAACGATCAGCTTATTGGAACTATTAGCGACTTGCGCAGGCGATCCGTTTTAATCGATCTAAATAAAAGTGAACCTTGCGTTACTTACTGACTGTAAAATAAATTCTAAGAAAAAAAAATCAACAAACAAACTTAATATGATAACACTTTTTTCCATTATTTATTTTCACTATCAGGTTTATCTTCTGACCGTATAAGCTCAGTACGAATTTCACACATCTAATGAGAATTTGGTTTGGGTGGTTACGGTTAGTGATCCCAAGGTTAGGTATATTTCATATACTATAACTACTCAAAAACAACGTAATAGTTATTAAGAACAATGATGTTAAAAAATTTTAGCCAAGCAGAGTTTCTTGCCAATTCTTCACTGTTTGGTTTTGTTACGAATTGGTGATAAATAAAAAAAATTGACGATTCAAAGTGCCTCATGATTAAAGAGATTGTTTGCTTTACTTTACTTTTTTTATGGTAATTCGTGGAATAACTGTCGCTGCTTTTATAGGAATAAAAGTTTTCGGACATTTCCTTTACTATACAGGATCGTGTCGCTAAACTTTTGTTCGGACATATTGGGCGGCAGTTCACTCTACCTTAAAGTCTCACACAGAGTGGTAAGTAAAGTATATCCAAGGTATTTCCGGTATTGCACAGACAAGCTTGACCAGAAGTGCAGTCCCTGTATTTTAGTACCATGTCACACTAAAGAGAGCTTTCAGATAGATTGTGCGCGGTCGAACATTGGCCTTACATATAAAAGTCTTATTGGTTGTTAAGTAATTATTGAGTGCAGATTATTAAACTTATTGCCATCCCTCACCGTTGCTAAACGAAAAACAGTGACAGGTTCTTAAATTAAAGAAGCGTTTGGAGTATGGAGGTTGAACTTCAAAACGACATGGTATTATTTACATCTTATAGCAGGCCTGGCCTACCTTTAAAGCTTTGAGCGCTGGAACACATTTGCTCTGGCTGGGCTGTTGTAGCCCGCGCTGCGCGCCATACCCAAGAACAGCATTCAACGTGCTAGTGTATAATATATAACGCTTTGAGTGTTGAAAATACTCTTGCTGTAGCTGTGCTGCTGCCGCGAGAATAGCACAATACTTAATGTCCGAGGCCCGCAGTCAACGTGTTAACTTAGTCCTATAAATTAGTATTTATTTTATTAGTATTTTTAATTTAAAATCTATTTATAAGGTCTGCCCCTTATAAATAGATTTTAAATTAAAAATACCTTCATTCGATCCTTTGCAAGTTTTACGATACAATTCAAAATCCCACCTTTATTATACACATAATAATCTTTAAAGTTTTGTCACCTAGAAGCTGTGTATCCATTGCTTGTGTATTACTCAGTCAATATACAAACAAACAATCATTTAATAATAATAAATCAAAATAATTTAATGATTTATAAGCTTTATATTTCCCCACAAAACTAATATATTAATGAAATCTTAACCGTAAAACTATAATTAGTAATTTTTTTTTAATAATCACTATTTGAGCGAGAGCCTCCTCCAGCTCTCTCCATCTTCCTCTATATCTAGCAACTCTGCTCCAGGTTTCACCTGCTATTTTTACAATGTCATTTTCCCATCTTTTTGCTGTCTTCCCTTTTTTAGTTTTTTTATGGATTGGGTACCAATTTGTTATGATATTGGATTGCTCCTCTTGCAGTCTCTGGATATGTCTTGCCCAAACAATCCTACAACCTAGTTAAACAAAATTATTTTGATTCAGGTACATTTTGGATTCAACATCCCAAACAATCCTACAACCTAGTTAAACAAAATTATTTTGATTCAGGTACATTTTGGATTCAACATCATCAGTGATGGCAAATTGGTACCCAATCCATAAAAAAAACGAAAGATGGACATCACACAGCCTTATGAATGAAACAAACTGAAACTAGGCCTACTTACGCAACTGTATAAAAACATACTATAACCGAACCACACTTCTTACATATTTACCCATACAGCCGCCAGCCACATGTTAGCCTATAATAGGTTAATTAAGTGCTAACATTATTTCATTACAACCGTCAACTAAAATAAGGTTATAAATTTTAAAGATATACGTAAGAGTTAATCACTTGTTTACACTGATGAGGAAAATAGGATGATTGGATTGAAATGGAGGCAAAGTCAGGTTAGTAATCAATCACTTAGTTGTTTATCTTAGACTAAAATATTAAAGGGCACACAACTTAAGATGGTATGAAAAAAAATTAAATGTCAATGTTTTGTGTGTAGTATGTGAGTATGTTCGTTCATACTCAACTCCGTAACAGCTTAACGGATTTCGATGAAATTTGGAATATAGACACATAGATAGTGACCTGGATTAACACTTAAGCTGCTTTTTATCCGGGTACTGCGCGAGCGAAGCCACGACGCTAGTAATTAATATAAGATTCCACTGGTAGAGATCTAAAAAATGCAGTTTATTGCACTTTGAAAACTATTCTGCTCGTCACGCCGAAAATCCTTCATGATATTCATCAAATACCTACCTTTCAAATAAATAATAATAAATAAATAATAAATAAATAATCCTGGACGTTATCACACAGCATCATGTAGCCCCAAACTAAGCAGAGCTTGTATTATGGGAACCACATGATTGATATACTACATAGATACATATTTTTTTTTGTAAATACATACATATAATACATAGAAAACACCCAGACCCGAGACAAATATCTGCAGAATATGCAAACATTTGTCCCGCAGCGGGAATCGAACCCGCAACCTTCTGCGTCACAGGCGGACCTTCGCCCACTGCGCCACAGAGGTCGTCAAATATAAAAGAACCATCGAAATCGGATTTCATAAGGCGAAGATATCCAGTAATCCCCTTTTTGTCCCATTTTGGAGAAAGTACGTCGCCAATCAAAAATCCCCGAAGACAAAAAGAATATATAAAGTTAGCCAGACTTAAAGCAGAGAAGCTTCGCTCACTAGGTCAATCAATTATGTTTGTGCGTTTTTTGTATAGTTTTGGTTACCCTTGTTGTTCTTTATGCTTAATAATATGCTGCTTGAAACAACCTAACACGATGTTGACGCAAAGGTTTTCTTAATCACAGACAAGGAGAATCGTATACAGACATAAGCTGAAATGATGGAATAAAAGTCGATTAAGTTCAGTCTCTATTGAGGGCTACGCCTACAAGCATACTGTTTACGTAGCATCGATAAACTTATAAATGATTATAAACGGAGCTCTTCAAGAAGGTTTCCTTGAGTAGCACAATGGAAGCCTGTTATGTATGATTCTCGGCATAAAATTACAATTAATTCATCGAGATTATCTACAATCTATTATTTAGATTAGCTATTAATTATGAATAATTACTTTGTATCTATTTCTGCAATATCATTTATATCCATCATTTAGAGTATTTTGATTATAGCTGAAAATATTTTTGAGTGAAATAGCTCTACAGTGAATATATAAAGGTGAAAACAAATAATTTGTACACTTTCAAAACAAAATTTTGCACCAAAATAAACGGTAGATATACCACGGATATACCACGTGCTCGAAACGGCGAAGGAAAACATCGCGAGGAAACCGGTATGGTCCAAAACAAAAAAGTCGAAACTGCTATGCTAGGTACTAGGTGCTCCAATATAGCGATAGGCTTGCAAACTATCACACGGAATACCGCAGGCAAAAAATGGGCATGTACCCAACCCACCAAAATAGATTTGTGTAGGGATCAATATCTGAAAAGACGAATGTTGTTATTGTTGCTTGTTTGCTTTCAAAAATAATGACTAAAACTTTGATGGTGATAAAACAAACATGTTCACGAGATCGACAAAGGTTCAAACTGAATAAAAAGCAGAAAACTTAGTCCTTTAATCAGTGATCTAGCTATAGTACAAACAGGTATTCCCTTATTAATCGATTTTTAATGGAAAACACCTACCTGCCACTTACTCCCGTTGCTGCACTTACAACCAGTTCAAAGAGAACCAGTAGGTAATTAATCGGAAACAGGCAGCTTTGTTTGGAATATTGAAGAGGTTATAATTTGCCAGGTGTGTTGCCCTGCTCTCCCAGGTCCGAATCGGGAGAACTGGATGAACTGGACCTTATTACTATGCTCAGGGCTTCATGAATACGGCTTCTGTGGCACTATGAGCGAGAAGTGAAGAGTATGCTGTATTAGTACATGAAACAGACGGTTAAATGTAATCGTCGTATTAGATAACAAATAATATTCATGTATTACATGTAACTTCTGTCAGCCAAATAAATGAACGTTAGTTTGCCGGTGCGGTGCACATGGTCTTAACTGTTTCTGTGTGATTTTAACACCCTGCTTCACTAGTAGTGGTTTTAAAATCACGAAAGCAAGTACACGTAATTAAGTGATACGATGGAAAACTGTTTTTGAAATTAGGCATAAGTTCTGCACTGACGTTCCGCATTGGGGTGTATTGTGCATTGCCCTCCTGCTATTTCAAACCCAGCCAGCCCAACTCCTTAAAATATCATAGAAGGACTCTGGGTTGGTGGCAAAATTGCTCTTAAAATCCCGATGTCGCCAGTGTCTGTGAATTTTGATCAAGCAGCTTGCTCTGGCTTCGTTTGAGGCAATGCAGTGTTAGTGAGAGATTAGAATTGATGGGAGATTAAAATCATCATCCACAACTGTCTAATACTTGAGTAAAAATAACAAAAGTTTAAATTTGTATGCAATTAATTAAGTACTTTGATACAATCCATACTTACGAGCTACCAACCGTAGCTCGTAAGTATGGACTGTATCAAACTGTGTTGTACGTAATTCTTCCTACATTAAAAGTGTATTCGGCGTGGGTTTCTTTCCGTCAGTTCATCAAAGTGGAAGGAATAGTTGATGCGTTGAATAATTATGAAATACCTATGTACTAAGTACAGAATTAATTTACAGTTACCGATCGTTATTATAGTCGCCCCTAACCAGATTCACGGGACGGGTATGGTAAAATTAAACACTAGCACTTTGACTGCGATCCTCGGACATAACTCTAGGTATGCGCCATAGTCGCGAGTTGCAGCAAAACAACCGTATACAAGGAATTTGTTGACGGAAGAATATAGAAAACTTATTTTTGTGTTAAGATGTAGCAATATTTTGTATATTTTAAATAGAAATGGAAAAATAAATGTTTGGATAAAAATTATGTTTGCAGCCCAGTACGGAAGAAAAATAATATGTTGTCTTCTCTATCGTAGAGTAGACATAAAAATGACAACGCTAAGGGGGCTCGTCCAGTGAGTGAAGTGCAGTGTGTTATTCAGCACTCAAAACTTTAAAGAAACTTCCGTATTTCCGTTCAAAAGTGAAATCACAAAAACACATCTCTCAAATCGTTTGATTATGACTGCGTGTTGAAATAGGAAAATCTAAATCGTAAAAGTCCCAAATGCCAAACATCGTGGAAAGAAACAAGCTAGATGTTCCCAAGCTGCCTATTTCTTTGATTCGTCTTACAAATCATTCACGATTTCGTCGATCCCTCCAATAGCAAATGTTGACTCGCTCTATGACGAAACGATTACGATACCACGATAATTGCAGCGAAACACGTAAACATGTTGTGTGTGTTTTTTGCCGATTTCGGCGTGCGTGTCCACGATTTCATTCGAATGTGGTACAAAGAAGCTGGCTAGTGGCAACTGTTACACAATAGTAGTAATGGCACAGATATGAGAATAGTTAGTTGGTATTGACGTGGTTTGTAAGTAAAACTGCAATTAGTGACAGTCATTGACAAGTCGTGGGGGAAGTTGAATGTTGATTTATCTTGAACTAAAAATAGGATTTACGGGTGTACCTACATGAGGAGACCCAGAATCAATTTTTGCTGTGAATAATTCATTCATAAGACAATAATTAACTTTCTAGTAGGTCTTCTTTTTCGTAATTTGATTGCTCTAGTAAAAATAACAGTTTTTTTAAGCTAATTACATGTACGATATATTTTCTTCTTCTTCTTCCTGCCCCTCTTCCCATTTCATTTGGGGTCGGGCCTCCTAGTAATTCGGTGCTAGGACGCTCTGTCCTGGGTTGTCGTAGATGCGACGCTTAGAGCTTTTGAGTCTTTCTCGACATTAGACCACCATGTAGACGGCGTTCTTCCTCTGCCTCGGGGTTTTGTTGAGATGTTTACACCTACGCTATATGGAAGAATAAATTTATAAAATCAAAATAAGATCTGACCGAACGAATTGCACCGGCAACTACTCAAAGTACTTTGTACTTAGCAAAATGTTAGGTTAGCCTCATTAGAATCTGTCATTTAACAAAGCACCGCGCCGCGACAGATCGACGAGATAGTTATTAAGCAAAAAATTTTAATTATCTTTCTCGTATAAACAACACGTGTTTCATCAATAAAGCAACATTGTTGCCATGTTCCCTCACGTTCCGGGAAGATAAGACTAGCTTCGAAAAAAGGGTATTAAGTATAATATAATCAAGCCCTGTTGTGCTACTTCGAATACTCAGACAGGGATGCTTTAATTCCAATATCACTATAAGTCTCTGCTGATAACCTACTTCTGTGATTATGGTAGGTATTTCTTTCAATCATCGGTTTGATAAGTAGAAAATAAAACACGTCGTAATTACATGCATTTTTCATATTCATTCTATGGATAATTTTACTAGAATATCTGAAAATTTAAAAAGAAATCCATTAGTGATCATGACAGTATAGCAGGTTACATTTGAAATTCGCACAAAATAAGTACCGTACCTACCAAATAGGTACATAGAATATTTTGTTTACAATAATGCGACTTCAAAAAAAAAATTATGAATCAAAAACAGAAATTGGGACCAAGCGGAACGAATAATCTCTCGAACAAAAAATGTATTTCCAATTCTGTTAATAAATAACAGAATTTAGAGGCAACAATAAAAATACAGCAGAATTAAAAACCTCCCCCTTTTTTGAAGTCGGTAAAAAATTTAAAGTAAATTAGGTACCTAATAGTTACTTGGAAAAATTCAAAGGAACTATTTATTACTCATTATCTGCCGAAGAAACCTCAGGAACTATTATACGGTTCAAATAAGTAATATGTAGAAAACGTGATGATTGCAGATGTTGGTTTTTCAATCCCTTGGCCACTAAAATAAGAAGACTGCACTCATCACGTTCCGTACATCATCCACCACCACCACCACCACCACACCAGCCTATATCAGTCCACTGCTGGACATAGGCCTGCCCTAATAACGGGAGATATGCCTTTAATCCCCACGCATGCATCATTTACACCCTCATCAGCCTTTATCAGTTCACTGCTGAATTTATACTCCCCCAAATGAGCGCCATTGCGTCCCGTCCTTGTCAATTCTTCGGCAGATATGACCAGCCCACTGCCATTTCATGCGTGCTACACGGTTTACATGCGAGACGTTACGTTCCCTAAACAAAACTTTTTATGTTTTGGGTTACAGAACACCAAAGCCGCAACAAAATCGTTAAGTAACCCACTTTAGTACCAACTGTGGTGACGAAACGTGCTCAAACCTAGGTCAATATTTCCTCACACATTGACACACTATGAGTAGAGATAGATATGGGTGGCTTATTCTATGCAATTATTGTTTCATTGTCTCTATGATTGGCGCAAGAGAACCGAGAAGTAACATAAACATTATTATGAAGCCAAAATAATTATAGACTAACTAATATCCATTGTAGATAAGTATAGCGTGCGTAATTATTTTTGGATAATTACTAACAGCGCACGTTGCGTTTTTTTGTAGAGCTTTAAAGGTTCTTCCTTTTGTAACATTGTACATTTGAACATTAGCAAAGTATGAGAATTCCTAATTTTACCCTAAGGTGTAGAATAAGGATAGTACCTCAGTATAACCACTACTCTACTACTTAGCCTAGTGGCGCTCGTGGAAAGGCTTTCTTCGTTCTTAGCAGGTCGTCTTGGTTAAGCAACGACCCGCCCGGTCACTACTTGGATGGGTGACCGTTTTCGATCATTTAGATCTGAGCGTTTCCATGCTTCAGTAGTCCCGGCTTTTTTACCCGCTAAGCCATGTCGGAGGCCTTCAGGCGGCCTAAAAACTCCGACACCAGAGTTGGCCACTAACTCATACGAAGAAGAAGACTTAGCTATATCCAGGACACTACTGGACATGGGGCTCCCCCTAACAAAGGAGGATATGGCCATAATTCTCACGTTGGGGATCGCAGGCAACAGTTTCTAGCACCGCAGACGCTGCTGCCCGTTAGCCATCCGGGATTTAGCTGTACCGGTGTCAGGCTGCGCTATGTCGCATTCAGCTGGCTGCCAGCCCTGTTTTTCCGTTTGTTGCCAACCACGGGCAGGTGAGAACGGAATGGATTCCGAAGATGGCGGTTGGAATCCCTTGCCGTCTCAGTATACCCGGGACACCCTGGTAAATGGCCTAAAAGTAGTTCTACCTTTGTAGGTACCGGAGCACTCGTCCAAAACAAAACGTTATATTATTTATTTGAACTTTATTTATAGTGGTACAAGTACGGTTATAAGGTGCATTGTTAAGTTGCTGATCACATCAATAAAAATAAGATCTTACGCTACGCACGAGCACGTTATTGATCAGGAAACTTGTTGCTTCCCGATCTACCAAATACGTACTACTATTGAAAGTAACACTACACTTGGCCTTTCATCTTAATAGTACGAGTAGGTACTGTTAATCATACATAACCGCCATAGCTAGTTTGAGCTCTACAGCCTCGGTGTTAAGGTCCATGGGTAGGGATAGGAACCCGGCAGTGATCAGGAGGTCACCAGCATCGTCTCGAGGTAATCTGTGAGCTGCCCTTTAGAAAATGCTGAGAAACCTTAAAGGCAGGCTTGGCTTAGGGCTACCTCAATTGAAATCCAGAGGTTAACTGTATAATTTTTTTCAGTGCTGGTCTTTTTATAAATATTTTTTTATTTATAATCCTTTCCGGTTCAATCAACGATCTCACGGCGGTGATGGCCTGAAGGAATACCTCAATGTTTTGCAAATCTTGCACCTTTGGACTTTATTGTTACTGACTTATTTAAGCTCACAGACTCTCTCCCCCTCATTCCAAAATGAAGACTATAGATAGGCTAAGTTAAAATCTGACATTTTGTATACAAAATACCAGTTTTAAACCTAGACTATCTTCAGTTTTCGTTTTGGAATAAGACAGTATGAGTTCAATAAGAATAATTTATCGGCTGGCTACAGATACAATATGGTTTAAACAAAGTCATATCTTTTAAAAGTCCACCGTCTCAAACCTCTTTTAACAGGTGTAAGAGGTTACAACCTCCATCTTCGGGATCCAAACCAACCTCAACAGCGTCGGCCGGCTGTGCAATGAACTCTGCCTTGCGATACCCAACCCACATGCCCATAGTGAGGATTATGGGGATAATGTCCCTCCATCCATCACACCAGTCTATATCAGTCCACTGTTGGACATATCCAACTCATTTATTTTCTGAAGTATCAGACATAATCATCAAACACATTGATGTCTTTATTTCCAATGTACACAATCTTGTCAAGTTTTTTTTAGTTTTTTTAATAATACCAATGGCCTGCACTCCGATAATAGATTATTATTTCAACAGTTTACAAAACAGTTATTATCTATCAGATTGTGAATTACAAATTCGTCAAATTAGTTTTCGAGTTGCAATAGCGAGTGGAAACGCAACAGGCAACCCTAATGCAATGAATTCGACGATTGTGAAATTAACAATTGCTATTTCTTAGTGTGTGTACTATAAACTGATAGAATGATAGAATGATAATAGATGATAAAACTCACATGTGTAATAACGAGTTCATTTCAAAGCACTTGGTATAATCAGGGCTCGTGAGCCACTTTAGCTTCCTATTAATTCTAATGAATACCTTCCTACCTATATAATATGTAGGAAGTTATTCAAAGATTTAATAAATTATTATTTAAAAGTTGTAGCGCTCTATGTGAAAGGCTCGTCCGGGGAATACAACCATGCCTTTTTCTGCCATTCAACCTATGTTTCGGCTATGAAGGGTGGGGGTGACATTACAGGCCCATGAGGCTTATGACCTTCAAGCCTCAAGTTGGTAGACGAAGAGCCTTGCATCGTAGGGTAAATTCCAAACATGGTTAGCCTACGATACAATACTTTGTAATGGGCTGTGCGTGGTTGCATCAGACAAACATCAGATGGGTCATCTGCTTGTTCTATCTTCAAGTATTATTAAACATAATACCTAGGGACTTTGGAATTAAGTAAATCCCTCCTTCTGATAAGGGTTTCGTACGGAGAGGACGGACAACTTAAGGAAGCGTTATATTCGTCGGCCTAACTTTAAAGCTTTTATGCAATCTCTGTTTGAATTATTTTCCGTTAGCTAAAAATAACTTAGTTTATTATTCTGAAAATCGACTTCGCAATTTTAATTATTTGTGCGCCATTTAGCACAATTCATATTGATACGGTAACAATAGGAAGTAACCTAATTGGCACAATTGATTATAGGTTGCTAGAACCCCCCTATCCAGAAAATGAAAAGCTGCCAGCTTTTGTGGAATTTTACAATAAAATTAAATTAGTAAGAAAGTTAAGTTCCGGGCTGTTATTATAACTATAGGACGCAGCTGATACAACCACCTGTCAAGCCAACTCGGCCCAAGGACATTTTGCAACATTTTGGCCCAATGGTGAAAGAATGGGTACTTTAATCATAAGCGAAGTCATTTTAGTAGGACCTTGAAAAACGAGTGGCTCTTTAATGCTTGCTGGCTTATTAAAATATGCATACCTACCAATTGACAACTTGCTTCTAGTTTACGAGCCGGCTACGTAAACCTGTATAAAATATCCAATCAATTATTATTAAAACTGGTTCCGGAAGGTTCCATCGATGTTTATTATTTTATTTAAAAATAATAACAGAATACAACGTCGTATTTTGCCGGAAGTAGTGAATTTACTTATACCCGATGGAGTGAGTACGATGGTATGGGCATCAGTACCAACCTGGGTTGAGTATGTACCGAACACCAAGTTGGATAAGTACTAATTTCGCATCGTAATTTAAGAAAAACCTTTCCGGACCAGGACCTACCATGTCTTACAAGATGAAGAAAATAAAGTCATATTATAACTTACTCGTACTAAAGAGACTACTCGTAGATAAGTACTTATTAGTACTAAGTCAATATTTTGATAAAAATTTGAATTGCCCGAACGGGGCTTATATTGCGTAAAACTAAACAAACAACATCTTGTTCTACAATATTCATGTGGTGTAAACAAGAAGCAATCAAGAGAAATATTGTATGAACAATGTTTTTTTTTATCGGAATCCTGAAAATAAGTTTTTGTTTGTTTGGTACGCTTTCACTCCTTATCTACTCAACCGATCATCATGATATTAGTCATACACATTGTCAGTGGTACAGAAAAGGGCATAGGGTACTTTTCGAGGCATAGAAAAAATACCTTTATCGCGAGCGTAGCGGCGTGCGCGGAAGCTTGTAAAATATATTTTTCTACGGTGCTAAGGCACAGCTAAAGTAGGCAAGTATACCAACTACGTCTTATAACTAACTTAAACCACAGCTTAACACTATATTTTAATGAATAAATATTTATTTGTAATGACAGCGAGGCTCGTAATGACGCCCTATACCTATACACGAGAAGGGCAAGCTGTATTCCTACGATCAGTGTGACTGCTAAATATACCACTATATTTTCATATACATACATAACAAGGAAACAGGAGTAACAAGCCCCAACTTACTTTGTGTAGCAAATATTATCATTTTAGTTATTTTACCTTAGCTCAACATTACGTAGAAGTAGGTACATACAAAATTAAGCTGAACACAGGGCGTTACAATGTCGCTCATTGGGGGAGGCATAATATCCAACAGCGGACTGCTATAGGCTGATGATGATGATGATGATGATTACAAAACAAACCTACCTACTAAACTAAGCTGAAAACAGGGCGCACTGGCGCTCATTGGGGAGTCCTATGTCCAGCAGTGGACTGCTATAGGCTGATGACGATGTTGATGATACCTACAAAAATATGGAGTATTCCCGTTTCAGCACCTATTTTTTGAGCACCAAAGCTATCCTACCTACTAAACTAAGCTGAAAACAGGGTGCATTGGCGCTCATTGGGGAGGACCTATGTCCAGCAGCGAACTGCTAGCCTAATGATGATGATGATGGTACCTACTAAACTAACCTAGTTTCAACATATATAAAATATTGCTTGTTTCGGTTTTGTACTTTTGTAATTATGCCTATTCGGTTTCTATGTAGGTACTGTACAACGTCTTTAATGTGCGCCGCTAACTACAAAGTTTGCTTATGCACTAAAAGTGTTTGTAGGTAGGTGTTGTATTTCCAAGCACCATAAGTTTAGCAGTAAGCATTACGTGACGGTCACTTGACACTGACCTAGTCTTTTAACATATTATATTCATGCCATGAAAGAAGAGCTTGCAAGGTATTTGTGAGGTTCCGTACTATGAATTCTATTTAGTTTGGTTACGTTTAAAATGGACGATTTTACCAATGTACGCTCATTTGGTTTGGAGTAGTTTTAATAATTACGTATTTATTAATCACACTGAGTGAGTACGTTTTTCCCCACACAACTGCGTAACGGCTGAACAGATTTGGACGAAACTGGAAATATACATATTTTGTAATCTGGATTAACATAATAGGCTTTTTGACACAGTAAACCGCGGTCTACTATCTATGTAAAACCTTAATATCAATGTTTAAGTACTTAGCTATCCATTTATTTATAAAAAATGATATGATTATCGAAAAAATATCTAATTGAAGGTTTTCTCACTTTGTCTAAATTAAATAGGATCAACCAAAGTTAGATAGGATTTTCATTTCCAAAATAATAATTTAGTATCCATTATACCTACTACTAATATAATAAAGGCGAAAGTTTGTGAAATGTGAAATTTCTATCCCTCTTTCACGCCAAAAGTACTGAACGGACATTTAGTTAAGCTACTAAACTTTTTATCCGAGTAGGTACCACGCGAGCGAAGGCGCAGTTGGAAGGTAGTATATACTTAGTGTACTTAAAAGAATGTACCTACAGTAGTTATAGTGCATAACAAAAAGGAATTTATAACTCTAATCTAAGTAGTTTAAGAAAGATAAGTAACATTATTATGATTGTAGGTAGTACTTTTGACTGTTCTCTTCATAATCAGTCAGTCACTTTGTGACGCAACTCAAAATATTGTTTAGGTTTGTTTTGATAAGAAAAAGTGGTAGATAAAATGAGTATGCCAAATACAAAGAAAATTAGTGAGTATGAGTACCTTACCAACATATAAGGTTCAGATCAATCATAGACAGAACCCTAAAAATACTACGGATTATGTAGGTAGGTAAGGTACCCTAGTTAACACATCTTGAATTTCAAAATATTTCCCATGAACATTCCAAACAGCTATGTATACTTACGTAAGTATGTACATAAAAATTCTTACACATATTGAAGGACTCAAATAAAATATAACTATTAATTCCCTAATTAACTAGCACGTGGAGAGGTTGGCCAACATGGTGGTGACTGGCTGGATCCCTAGTCCCTCCCCCCTCCCTAGGAGGGCATTAATTACGTGAGGTGATTTTGGTGATTTTTCGAAAAATCACGTGAGATTTCCTGGAACAAAACACGTGAGATTTGGTGGGATTTGGCTCGACCCCCTCCCGCTCCCCTAAATGCCTCACGTAATTAACGGACGCCACCTAGTCCTACTGTTACTGATGGCAAACAGCACAGAAGCAGGCCAAAAAGCGCTGGCGCTTGGCTTGACAACCTCAGTCGTCATTTAGTAGCCACAGTTGCACACTGAAATTATAAGCACCGGTCCTGTTTTTAAAAACTTTGACAGTTTGTCAAATGACGTTCTTTGAATTTCGACAGATGAAATGTCAGAGTTTGCAAACAAAGGCCAACCATTTCGGTGGGCAACTGAGTTATACCTGGCGGCACGAAAGTATGGCGGTGAACGAAACTTCTGCGTATGGGTCTCTCGCTCTCTCTCGCCTCTAGCTCCCATACGATACCTTACTTTAGACTTCTGCGCAATAACGGTGGGGTGTAAGGGGTTCCAACCCTTATCTTCGGAACCGAAGCCAACCCCACCTGCACGTGGTGCACCCTGCTAAACAACGAACGGGGCTCTGGCGGCCGGCTGATTGCGGCATAGCACAGCCTACATCAGCACAGCTAAATCCCCTGGCCACCGTCGGGCAGCAGCGTCGGTGTTGCGAGAAGCTGTGCCCTGCGATCCCCAACCCGCATGCCCAGCGTGGGGATTATGGGCATATCCCCCTTTATAAGGGGAGGCCTATGTCCAGCAGTGGACTGATATAGGCTGGTGTGGTGTGGTGGTGGCAATAACGGTCAGCACTAGAGTTTCGAGCCGCTACTTGTACTTAGATGAGGCCTATGGACGTCCAGGTGCCTCATCATTCATCACTAATTGGCAAGAACTTGCTTATGTTATGTTAAGACCATCTAGAGAGCTCTGATCTACAAATACCTATTTCGAGATGCCTGATCTACGATGCAATGCTTTGATAGGAAATGAATGGTTTAGCATCACATGTGCTTGTTCCATCTTCAGGTACTTACCATGAAAAAAAGGAGTATCGCGAGGAAGGCCTTTGCTCACAGCAGCAGTGGAACAGCGTAGGCTAATAATAATTCCCTACCTAAGCAAGGTATTACTATTTAAATGTCCAACCCAAAACTCCCAATTTGTTTAGTCTGTATAATGCAGTAGTTATTTAAAAATTATTAAATAATTAGGTAGTTTACAGGAAGTAAGACCGCAGTCAGGTCACGCTAAAACCGATTACAACTCCATTTCATAGAAACTCTTTGTTATTATGTCGCCGCTAATTTCCTGTGATAAGTTGCTGCACATTATTTTGATCTTGGTTTTTGTTAGGTATTATGGTAATATTTTTTATATTCCGTTATTTTTTCTATATTTTTAGTTGGTGTTAGAACAATTCTGGAACACTAGAGTTTTCTTTATACCTCTCTGTCTATTTACACCTACCGTTGACGACCTCTGTGGCGCAGGAGGCGAAGGCCCGCCTGAGACGCAGAAAATTGTGGGTTCGATTCCCGTCGCGGGGCAATTGTTTGTATTTATCTGTATCTTATTTATTCTATCTCTTGCTATTGTATCTTATCTGGTGGTCACCGCCTACCACCGCCCGAGACCACCGGTAGGCAGTTAGGCACGTTATACCTAGCTCTGACAATATTATAATAATGAGAGTAGTTTATTATGTACTTAGTACTGGACTAGGCTTAGGAAGTTATTATTAATTTTTAGGGTGACGTTACCGAACCAGTGAAACGATCCCTTATGGTGCCGCTTTGTCCGTCTGTCTCAGCTGATTATTTCAGGAACTACGTAAGCTACCGACTTGAAATTTGGTATAGGTTTAAAATGCACTGTGGTTGAAAAATAAAAGGGGAGTTGCTAGGTTGAGTGGGATACCAAATGAAAAGGCTTGATTTGAACAGTATAAAACCTTTTTTAATTTTTTTTAATATCATGCACAGTTTTTGATTTAAGATGAAATAAGTCCAAAAAATTACCACACCCCTTATCTGCGAAGTTTTCGAAGTAAGAAACCTGAAATTTATACGTATTATAGAAGTTTATCTATATTTTACATGAAAATTATAGCAGTCTCCACCTAAAACAGTTTTTGAGAAATCTTCCAAAATGGGGGGTCGACAAATAAAAGGGGGAAATCAAATTAAAAGGTATGATTTGAACACTATAAAACTGTTTTTAAATTTTTGATATCATGCACAGTTTTTATTCGTCACCCGCGGTGGGCGAGTCAACTCGCACTTAACTCTTGTTTTAACTATATATAGTAAGGAATGTTGGTATTATCCTAAAATCTTCATGCAATGATCCATCAACTTGAGAGAAACGTTAATTGTTCCGTGATCCATCTCTTGTCCTATGTGCGGGTGAAGTCGGACGGTGTGGTGTTGCGACTAGAGACCTCGGGCATGGGCATTTCGTTGTATTGGTGGAACCATAACAACTTGTAGCAAGTTTTTGCTCACTATCCTGTCCGACCACTCATTTTTATTGTAGCTATAGGACGTGATGTAGGTAGGAACGCAGGTATGCTAGTATTTTAATTTAATCGGTTAACTGACAGATATAGGCTGGTGTTGTTGTTGTTGTTTGTACTTACTACCACCACTTTTCTACCACTTCGTTCTTAAAATCCGTTTTTCGGCGCTCCGGTTCCTTCTTTTTAATTAGTTCTACACTAATACTATAAAGAGGAAAAATATGTATTTTTCTGTGTGTGTGTATTTTTGTAATGAATAAACTCAAAAACTACTGTGCCGATTACAAAAATTCTTTCACCATTGGAAAGCTACAGTCACCCTGGCATTCATAGGCTATATTTATTGCTAGAAAAGATTAGGGATCCTTAAGTTACGTAACGTATAAAGAAAGTTGGAGGTGCTACGTGGCCCAGAATTGCGCTCAATAGAGCAGAATGCTGGAAGAGGCCTATGTGTCACAGGACACGCCGAGGACCTGAACTGTTTTGTTTTGTTAATCAATATTTAGTGTAAGGAAAAATGTAAAAGGTTTTCAGCAATAAAGGCTATAATAATAAAAAAGTTACGTAACCAAAGGTGTAAAAAAGGGCCCTAACCCGTGCGAGGCCGGGACGGGCCGCTAGTAGGTACATAAATTCTAATCGCATCACTACACTGGAGTAGGTTAGGTACGTTACCTAGCTACCTTGAAAGGCTAGAGGCGATGAGACGTGAAGACCCTCCGACCGATCCATCTACTGTACGGTCTCAGAACCGCGCGTGCGACGTGACGACGACGCTACGAAAAATGGACGACAACGACGGGCCAAGCCAACGCATCAACGTATGATGCCTACCGTACCGACCGAGGCTACGTATTCAAATATTTTTACAGTTTAGCAGTACATTTAGCAGTTTAGGGTCAGCTAGGCTGGGCAGCATTTGGAAAATTACGTCGAGTTTTCTCGTTATCCATACCGCAATGTTTGAAAACATGACATTGCGTCCTAACATGACATACGGAGCCGAAACGTGGACGCTCACAGTACGGCTAGTCCACCATTTTAAAATCGCTCAGCGAGCTATGGAACGCGCCATGCTTGGAGTGGCAGTGGGCTAACCATATGAGCCGAAAAACCGACAACCGTTGGGGTAAACGAGTTCTTGAATGAAGATCGCGGCTCGGCAAACGTAGTGTAGGAAGCCCTCAGGTCGGTGGAGTGACGACTTGCAAAAGTCTGCTGGTAGAAGCTGGATGCGTCGAGCTCAGAACAAGGCGTAATGGCGCTCATTAGGGGAGGCCTATGTCCAGCAGTGGACTGCTATAGGCTGATGATGATGTTGATTATGATGACAGTTTAGCCACAGAATAAGAAACGGTTGTTTAGCTGGCTTGAAACTACAGTGATTTTGACGGAACTAATGTTAGTATAACTACTTACCTAAATCTAGGCCATTTAATCTATTCCAGATGATTAATACTGCGTCAAGTGATAACATTTTAGGTACTCCTTCTTCTTCTTCGTATGAGTTAGTGGCCAACTCTGGTGTTGGGGTTTTTAGGCCGCCCGAAGGCCTCCGACATGGCGTAACGACTGAAAAAGGCGGGACCAACATCTTAACATCCTGCCCGGTACGCTGCAGTACCTTTGACATGATTAGATGGAGAAGGCTTGCCCACTACCTAGGACCTAGGTATAACATCCTCAGCCTAGTCGGCCTTACCCCAGGAAAGACATGTTCGGCGGTACGTGTAGAGTTGACTAAGCCTCAAGTTTCCCTGCGATTTTATTGAAATTGCAAAGTTGTGCATATTTACTACTGTCGAGCAAAGGAGGAGGAGGACAATGTATTCCCAGGCCTGCAATTTATGTATTCTCGAAGTCGTAAGTAGGTACCTACC
Source organism: Horisme vitalbata (assembly GCA_951804965.1). Lineage (NCBI taxonomy): Eukaryota > Metazoa > Arthropoda > Insecta > Lepidoptera > Geometridae > Horisme > Horisme vitalbata. The sequence continues at coordinate 9,723,283 of OX638102.1, forward strand.
TAAAATAATAGAATAGAAATACAAAATTGAGTAGAATAGACTAGAATTAGGTTACCTAACCATATTCTATTCTATTCAATCATCATCATCATCATCAGCCTATATCAGTCAACTGCTGGATATAGGCCTCCCATAATGAGCGCCATTGCGCCCTGTTCTGAGCTCAACGCATCCAGCTTCTACCAGCACCCCTACGCAAATCGTCACTACGCCTGGCCGGAGGGCGTCCTATATTCATTCTATTCAATAATGCTCTAAAAATATTTTGACCCTGGACCCTCTCTTTATTGTGTGCCTGGACTTAAATAATCAGTAGGTAGGTATTACATGGTACTGATTTTACTGTAGGTAGGTACGGAAATCAATGCCATGCCCACATGCCCACATGCCCAGGGGCACCGCGACGGCATCGGCAGTCGGCGCGCGGCGCCCTGACGATGTCGTCACGGGCGGTACTTTGTCATGCGACTTTGCGTGCTTTGGGACCCGGGACGGGGACGGGACCGTTACGCTCACGACGAATTGGGTTGGGTTGGGTGGATCCGACCGAGCCCGAACGAGACAGAATGACACGACACGACATGCTGCCGTGCCGGCCGGCAACCGCACGACACGGGGCGCGCGGCGGCAGGCGGGTGGCGCGCGGCGCGGCGCGGCGGGTGCGGTGAACCAAGCAAAGCAAGCAACACCAACCAACCACCAAACTTCGTCCGTCGCTCGCTCGCTCGCTCAGCTCAGTGCGCGAGCAAGCGTGATACGGAATGAACGTGTGGTGCGTTTTGCGCGGACTTTGATTACGATTTGTTTTAACTTGCGATTTATACAACCAGAATTGAAACTTTTTGGAGTATAGAGTCCATAAAAACAGAAAAGTTTTTAATGTAAAAGTTGACATAGGTAGACAGTTCGCGCAGAATTTGACCAAAATTGTGATTTTCCGTGTAGACGCGAAAATAAAGTGAAGGAGACATTTCGAAACAAAGGACTGTTTTGTACATTTTCGCAGCGTTTGCGAAACTGTGATCAAAAATCTGATTTGGCACAAAACGTGGAGGGCATAAAAAATAAAATCGCCGCTCTCGGCCATCTAGTTGGGACATCTGCGGCCAACGAACGAAAAAACAAATGAACAACGATCTTTCTATTTAAAAAATACAAGAACTTTTACAAAGTTTTTCTTAAAATTCTCGTTTTTCTGGCCCAGACTTGAATAATATTTTCTCAAAATCTTGTGAGTTCGTCGACCTCAGCAACAAATCGTGCTCCAGTGGATCAGTTTATCATAATTCAAGCGAAAATCATAAAATCTGGATTGATTGTTGAAACACATGATGTCTACTGCCATCATGCACCAGTCTGCGCTGTACGACTTTGGTGATCTGTTTTTGAAGGTATGTTATTATTTTAGTAGATAAGGTAGGTACTAGGTACTACCTAATACCTACCTATGTTATTTTTTGTATTTTTTTGTGTGAGCAGCTGACTTGATAACTGGTATTGTACCTAAACTAGGCACTAGCATTAGCAAGCTAATCTAATCACTTTTCTTAAAATTAACCTGTTGCATCCCAAAGTTTCCTAAATTAAATGACCTCTTAAACCTTGGCACTATTTTATACCTACTTGTACTCATGGCAGATCAGTAAAGTGTAAATTGACCATGCATCATTGAAGTTGCAAGTTAGCAGCTATCCAACCTTACCTAATAAATGGTCACAGATAAAAAATACAAACAGACACGCGGCAATCAATACCAATAAAATTTAATCCAAGCATCTATCCCTCGCATAGGTACGTAGGTACCTACTAACTAAAACCTTTCTACCTAAATTATCCTTAGATAGCACATAGATAGTTTGAGATAAAATACCTATTTATAATGTTGTTTATTGTGTTTCAATAGGTTTGCACTTTCTGTTTTTAGTAGATTACCAACTTTTTAAGGTACCTACCTACCTATATGTTTATTACACACTAGATTCTTAGCTAGGTAGGTGCATACCTACTAGAAAACCGTCAACCGTGTTTTTCTTGATAAAGTATTGCTGGTAGGCATAGTTCAAAGTAGGTAGTAGGTAGGTAGTTATCTAAAATATTACAAGCTGCAGATAAAATGAAACCAGTTGCTCGTGCATGCGCACACCCGCATGTTTTTAACCAACAAGTTGCACGACCGGGCCTTCTCGAAACCAATAATAAGATTCGTTTATTATTCCATGTGGTGTGGACTGGGACTGTGTGTAGCCATAAAGACGTGAATCTTATGTTAATTGCAAATTAAACTTTTTCATACTAAGACACGCCTCGTATGTCTATTTTACAGGGTTCCATAATCAAATCAAAGAACCCTTTCCAGTTCTGTCATGCATGCATGTCCGACTGTCACTGTCAGTCTGTGGCTGGGTAATATAGTCATAATCTTTATTGCTAGCTGTAAAATGATTAAAACCTCATATTTGAAAACTCAAAAATCATCCAAAAATAATAAATAAATCCACGCATGCAACATAAATAAAACCCTGTCGTCGGGGGGCGGGGCGCGGCAAGAACTACCTTACCTACCTAACTTGTTTTCAAAGAGGTTGGATAAAAATCTTTCCTGTTTTTGACAGCAAACATTGTACTCTCTTCAAAATTTGTCTTATTGCAACCTGGTGATTGGTCTAGTGCTGCTATAGAGGTGCGCTGCTGAATAAACACAATCATAACTTTATTAAAGTATCTAGGTAGGTACCTAGCTTACCTATGGACTTTAGTACCAATTTTACCATCTGAGTCAATGATTATTTTAAAGGGAAAAGATCAGTATGCTGCGTTGTATGTACCTAGTCGGTAACTTTTATTACTTTATGTCAACAACTTTTTTTTTTTTCAAGTAAAAAGTTCAAGCCTTGGCTACCTTTCGCCGAAGACAAAATAAAAACAAACTAGACTCGAATAATGCCTCTTGTTCATATAACTAAGGTAAATAGTTATATTTAATTTTCGTGGTTTTACAACCTACGGAACTTTTACTATAAGTAGTTCCTATACGTGTTACTACTACACTGTCTACTTACGCATTTAAACAAAATTTTATTGAAGTTTCATGATCTTATAACCGACGTAGGTTCAAACCGCTGCAGTTTTTTCCAAAATTATCAGCTCCGAACTTCGAACCGCTGCAACTTTGCAGCTCTGCAGCACTGTATTGAAGTTACCTCGGTCGTATTTTGGCTTATCTCAGAGATTTTTTAATCCAGGGTTTGATGTTAACAAGTGTAGGAACACGGTATGCAGGTACCTACTTCTCGAGCTTTAAATGTCTAACCAAAATTAAATTACAACCGTCCCTCATGTTAAACATTTTCCAATTAGGGAGTTGCCTTAAAACTGCTCACAATAAGGTTAAAAAAATGAAAATAAAAGTTGTATAAAAAAATCTTAGAGGAACCTTTTCAAATCTCCGCAGGGGTTGCAGAAGCGTTGGTTCCGAGAAACTTAACTAAAGCTGTCCTAATAGGGATCAAAGTCGTGTATAGAGCCGGTTTTGGTCTGTTTTAGGACAACATTGTAAATACTTTCTTATTGTAGGGATCTTTAGATTCAAAATGGCAAGCACGTGGTTATGCTACCTGCGTTCAGTTTTTGTGGTCTATTCTGCTTTCGTAAACACACTTGTTGCCTGGGGTTGCTCGTTTCCATTGGCTTATTTTCAAGGGCATGACAAGAGATGCTATCAGCAGAGACATTACTTTAAAATTTTGAAATTTGGGATTGCCAAGTAGGTATGTAGGTTAACCAGTTCGTACAAATGTGAGGTAATAGGTATTTATTACTAGCTTCCGCCCGCGGCTTCGCTCGCGTGGTAGGTAGGTTAAGTAGGTATAGTTAGGTAGGTTCCCGGAAGAAAGGTGGTCAAAAAAATTGTTTACTAAGTGATTGAACTAGGACGACCTAGGTACCTGATATGAATACTACATTTATTATAGACACTATAACCCATTCGCAATTTATAAGTTTCTTCATCATTTGCGCAATCTGTTAAGGATTCATTATTCCCTGATTGATGATGATTACCTACTCACCAGTTTTATGAAAACCTTGGGTTTCAGATAATAAGCTCTTAGGATTGTGAATTGCTTACCTAGTGTACCTAAAACTTATCTCTTTTTAGACGGTTCCGTACCCAAAGGGTAAAAATGGGACCCTATTACTGAGACTCCACTGTGCGTCTGTCTGTCACCGACCATGCTGTATCTCAGGAACCGTCATAGACTGGACAGTTGAAATTTACACATAGGTACATTAAATGGGGCACCCAACTGTACTCCTAGTACCTATGAGTTGCACAATTCGAAAACTTTCATAGTTTACTATTTGGGCTCAGTTTAAAGTACCTTTTTTCGTTAATTAACAAACTGTTTTGAGTGATTATCATTGTGTAGGTAGTTTCCAAAAAACGTTGATTTAAACAACTGTCACTAGGGCTACTGTACGGAATCCTTCGCGCGAGTCCGACTCGCACTTGGCCGGTTTTTTCTTTTACCTTATCATTATGATTAAAATTTAGTTATAGCACGTTACAGTCCAACGAAGATCTGATCTGTGTTATTTTACCTACCTACTAATTAGAAACTAAATTCTAAATTGTCTAAGGTGGTCGTGTTCGTTCGTGCAAAAGTTAGGCAAAAATGAATATCCGAAAATATGTGTCACAAAATCTCTTAAAAGTCTTAAAGTAGGTACTTCCTTATCCCCCAAAAAAATTGTTGACTCAGTTAAATTACCACCTGCATCATCAACATCAGCCTATAGCAAACCACTGCTGGACTTAGGTCTGAAGAATCGTACCTGTATTTAAACCAAAGAGTTTGGATTTTATTTTGGTATAAACACAGCTAAAAAGATTAATAAAGTTAAAGAATTCATAGTCCAGACTTTCAGACAGAATAGGTGTATAGATAAGTTACCTATTATCTTCTGTCTGGACTATGAATTCAAAAGGAAAATTCTACCAACCTTTATCAATTGATACGCATTGATGAAATCAATGCTATTATACATGATAAGGTGTTGTCATTGTAAGGATACAATGAACTTTTTAAATGAAATGACACCTTATCGTATAAAATTGCAGCAGTGGGAATTCTGAAAGGTGCATCGTGGTGTTTTTTTTTTAATATTTTCTTTTATTCTCTCAGAAACGGTTTAGGGTCTTGAATACACCTACAACCTTTTACCTGCTGCCTATTTTATTTACAAATACAACCGTTCGCCATTTTTTTTTTTTTGTAGATTACTCCCCACTCAGATAAATCTTCAAGGCTTTTTGTGTTGCGTCTCGTATTTGTCACGAAATGTATGGGGAAGTTTCTCGTTCTGGTTTATATTATTAACCATCTTGAACTTTATGCAGTGATATTTCTTAGTAATCCACTAAAACTAGTTAAAAATGAACTACATGTGTGTCCTGTGTTGCAGCTACGTGACCTTTCCCGTTAAAATTGATATACCATCCCTTAGTATTATAATTATAGCATTTGGTCATCTATTTTGCTGATCATTTGTCGGTCAGTTAGCGTGTAATCATGTGGAACGGTTAGACCATGCGTTGCGTTATGCTGCTAGCACGCAAATCACGCAATGCACCCAAATCTAGCAACGATTGTTCGAAATTTCTTCTCTAAGAGAATTCCTTGATACTTTTGCCGGCTACCTACCTACCCGACAATTCGAGGAAGCAACTATCCGACACATCACTAATTAAATGTAAAATTTTAAAATAAGCGAACCAACACTAGTGTCACTAAATAACATCACTCTCCTACCAAGTCCCTGTAACTTTACGATGTTCGACCGGATTTATAAATTGATTTATCATGTTATGTTATGAAGTTACGTTCGTTAGCGGTCCAAAATGTTTGGAAATTGTTTTAGCATCCATGGTCTAAGTGAAAAAAAATGTCAGGCATTTTCCTTAGCCATTTAACTCCTTAAGTTGCCATGCCGGTGCTTTTAGTTCGGTGGTCGGTCATAAACATTCAATTTTTCCTGATTCTTAAGCCCTCTTTTTATCACCTACCTGTAGCTAGACCTACAGCAAATATTTTTTGTAATTTAACTTTTGATTAGATTAAATAAAGGTACATTAATACCTAAAGAAGCGAATAGATAAATAGCAAATACAAGCTTTCCACAGTTTTCGCAATCTAAATTCGAAAGGTTTCTCAAACAGCCGGTTTTAGCGGCGTAGCCGACACCTCCGTTTCCCAACTTAGACGTTGCAGAAACCTTCGAGTGCAGCGCAAACAATGTGGCGATCGTGGGAGTTTGCCACCGCCATGCGCCAACAGCACAATCAAGTAACTTTACCTACAGATTATTTCCTTTCTTGCTTCATTGGCGAAATGTGATGCTGTGTGGGACTCTGTACTGTAGTAAGTAAGTACAATTTATTTCAACTTGCTATGGAGTAGAGTACTTCGGTTTGGTGCACGATACTGTAGGTATGGCTGTCTGGTCGTCTATCTAAGCGGAAATATTGTAGGCGTGTTTCCATTTTGTCGCACAAAGATAGCATTTTCATTTATTTCGCAATCAAACTGATCATTTTGCTCTTAACAATTGTTGATTTTAGCAAACTTTACTATTAACTATTGTAGCAGTGTTTCGTTGGTGAGAAGCAGTCATAGTCCTGAGAAGCAGACATACTATTTGGCTAGCCATTAGTAAAGTACATATTCAAAGCACGTTCATTAGGTCGAGAGTGGACGCGTTGAGATGATTGGGCAGTGTGCAGGGCCAGGGGGGCAGTCGCGAGCTGCGTAGGCCAGGTCCAACGGCCGCACTCGTAACCGCCACTGTACTATTTTTAGCTCGGCTCCTTTCTCCGACGGACTCCGGACGTGAGTCAACCCTTTGTTCCCCCGAAGCGCAACGGCCTCGCAGCACGTCCCGCAGACGCATGGTCAACAGTCGTCAAGGTGTCGCTCTCCAAACACGTGATATTGTTAGGTTTTAATATAATGTAGTTCGCCTTGGAAGATCTTGCTCAATGTTGATGTGGAGATTCCATCATGCTCCGAAGCACACAAGTCAAGACACTAATTTGAGGCAAAGGTGGAGGTTTGGCGGCTCAGTCTGTCATAATAACTTGACTCTTAAGACGTTGTGATTGCGACAATCGCCTTGCGACTCGCCGCCCACGCAGTCATGAATCCGAAATGAGATATAGGTAGGTAAGGTAGTAGAATTCTCTTGAAAAGGCATTAAAAGTTTGTAGTTCTATTGAAATAAATAATGGTCTATTCTTCCATTTATTGCATAATGGAAGACTTCTTAATCTGCAATGTTAGCCTTTAACCTAAATTTTATTCTAACTGGTGTATTTTTAGTTGGTAATTTATTTCATGTAACACAACCATTACTGAGTTACTTATGGTGAAGACTTTAATCGCTCAAAAACCAGTTTTTGATATCAACGCCTAAACACATTACTGTCGGTTTCATTTAACATTGAGCCGGTTTCGTTTTAAGTCGTTTCGTGATTATAGTACCTACCTAGTTTATTGCTTATGTAGGCACCTAGCCTGCCTATAAATTATAACTTCCATTCTAGTTAGGTCAATATCAAGTTTTTCATTCTAACGTATACTTAGTTGTCTCAATTCCTCCGGTGTCGCTTGATCTTCTCTATTCTCTCACTGAATCATTTTATGTTATTATTTTATAGAAATAACATCGTTAGGGGTTTTAACTGGCAGTTTTTTCTTGGTATCGCTAATAATACGGATTCTCAATTTTTGATAAGAATTATTGATAATCTGTATTCAGTGATTGATACTCATTTTTCTGTAGACTGAAAAAATAAAATAATTCAACAGACTTTAGGTAGTCTGTTGAATTATTTTATTTACACTTCCATTCTAGTTAGGTCAATATCAAGTTTTTCATTCTTAACGTATACTTAGGTGTCTCAATTCCTCCGGTGTCGCTTGATCTTCTCTATTCTCTCACTGAATCATTTTATGTTATTATTTTATAGAAATAACATCGTTAGGGGTTTTAACTGGCAGTTTTTTCTTGGTATCGCTAATAATACGGATTCTCAATTTTTGATAAGAATTATTGATAATCTGTATTCAGTGATTGATACTCATTTTTCTGTAGACTGAAAAAATAAAATAATTCAACAGACTTTAGGTAGTCTGTTGAATTATTTTATTTTATCAAATAAGGAAATCAATCATATGATTTTATAAGGTAAGTTCCTTTTACTCCTTGGTACTATGTTTCGGTACATAGAAGTAAAAGGTACCTTTATCAAATCAAAGTACCTACTAGCGGCAGTGGCTGTGTAAATAGTCTCGTTAGATTCGCGACACGCTGCTAATTGTTTCGGCAGAGTAAATGCGAGGGTTCATTGCCGGCCAAACGACAGTGTTCACGCCCACATGGCCATCGAGATGAGGCCATATGTAGCACATAACTTTTCTTATTAATATCCGGTGAATTTCCCAGTTCCCTACCCTTAGCAGCATTTGAGGTAAATGTATTTGTATTTTTTTCTGTGGTGGTATTTTGAACGTTCGAAAACTTTTCGAATCAGAATCGTCAGTTTTTAGCAGTATAATTACTGATGATGATGAATCTCTAAATTCATATTTGCTGTAGGAAACTTGGAACAGATTCTTATCATAATATTTATTCAGTTCCTTTCCTGGTAAAACTTTGTAAACTCCTTCGGAAGCTCCCGAATCCTTATCGAATAAGCCTTTTCGAACGGCTTCAAAACTATCGCTGCTCTGAGTATCTCTTGAGTTTTTCGTAGGCAGCAAACCCTTTCTTTCGTACATTCTGTTAGATAAGTAATTTGTCATTACGGGGTCAAGTCTTAGGAGCGGCGTAAGCCACAATAGACACTGACTAATTATTTCTCTTAGTGAGCTTGGCAAAATGATGTGATTGATAGATTAAGAAAATGAACGCTTCGGTCGGAATCTTTGCATAGAAGCTGAGCAACAGTGTATGTTCACGTGTGCCTAACTAATATTTAATACAAATACCAATCGACGGAACTAAGCCAAGCACGTTTTTGCGCCATGAAAAATTGTTACCAAGTTTAATTAATTTTACTGAAAATCAACAAAAGCGTTCAACGTCGAACATCCCACATGCGTTTGATAAAACATTATGACGACAAAAACAGTATAAATAAATAATGATACAATCAATATTATTAGCGAACGTTATTCGTACTCGATATCTGATACAAAAGCAGGGCATGATGTCCGATTGAGTATTTGCTACGATAAGATCCAGGTAGGTATAAGTACGTAGGTACTTGTATCTGACCGATTTTGTGTCATACATCACGGTCAGACAGAGTCACATTTTCAATAACAAAAGCCAATAAAACTGCACACATACTCAAAGTTAATTGATTTTGCTAATATAGATAGGTGAGCTGATACGTCTATTGAAAACTAAAATAATAATCATTTTAAAACTTAAGCTTGTAGGTCTTATTTCTTTTAGTTGCTTAGTTGAAAAGTATTTTGCAAGTACGTCCTTGGAAGTAGGTAATCTAGAAATCTCAAAAAGTCTGTTTCCCTCTATTCTTTATGTGAGCATATGGATCATTGGAGGTATCAAATATGACAATTAGGTAATGTTCGCTCGGTTTTACCTTGACTGATTGTTGACCTTTACACTAAGGTCACATACGGTTTTTTGTGAATCTAGCCGGTGTCAAATAATTTATTATCTTCTTTTTAGATTGCTTACATTTTAAAACTTGGGTATATATAATCCATAGCTATTATGTAAATTCTGTTACTAAGCTATAAATTTAACCATATGTTACTGACTACCACACCACACCAGCTTATTTATCAGTATGCAATTAGACGTAGACCACCCTTAATTTAGTGGGATATGCCCATAATCCCTACGCTACGCCGAGCATGCGGGTTGAGGATCGCAACTTCTCGCACCGCCGACGCTGCTGCCGCCAGAGACTCGTTTGTTAAACAGCAGGGTGCACCACGAGCAGATGAGGTATGCTTGGATTCCGAAGATGGCGGTTGGAACTTCTTACATCCCTTCATCTGTAAAAACAAAACTCCGAAGCATATGCACATAGGTAGAATAATTTATATTAGCTCAATCAACTGTTGATTGCAGTCTGTTCTGTTTTTGATATTTGATGACATAAATTTACTTCGCAGACAAAGAAAAGACGCCGTCTGTTTTATTAATAAAAAAGTGGTAGCGGTCGTATGACGTGTGTGGGTTAAAAGAAGTAAGAATGATAACATTTGTAGCGTTTGCTATCTGTAACTTCAGAATAGATAGGGAAATGGAGACCTAACTTGTTTCATTAATAACAGCAAGAATGAGTAAACAAAGTTCCTACCTAGTTGCCATACTTATTTAGATAATGCATTATCTAAGGTCTTATGTTGAGTGCACTGCGTTAACAAAGGGGTACTGTACTCTATCTTATCACCTCGTCTGATAACAACTAGAAACATTATTAGCGTTGTTGTGAAAAACATCGTGGTAATTTCAACGCATAACCTAGCTATTAATTTCCCTTTCTCGACTGTTGATTTCTCTTGGGCAATTAACTTCATTGCGTAGGTATTATGTTGTCAACTTGATAACCGTGCGTGCACGTAGATTAGCTCAAAATAAACTAAGCTTATTAAACACTTTAAACTTAGTCGCTGTTGCTAGAAATCAGCAAACAGATTTGAATTATCTGATAAGTAGGCCGAGGATTCAACAAGCGTAGGAAAATTATTGTAAAGTTCACAATAAGGTAATCATCAGCGACGGGGAGGGCGAGGTTAGGTTCTAAAGAGAGTGTTTGTAACTTTGTACCGAAGGTTCTGCTGCACTTTTGGCACACATTCAGAGTGCATTGCGTCACAAATGGCTGCAGAAACGAGCACGCCGCGTAACACTTTTACCATTACTTGCTATTGCGCGGGCGCAGGCCGGTCTCTCGCCTACTTGCGCCTCGAACCGATCCACCGCTTTACATAATTGCCCGTAAAGAACACACCTTACGCAATAACAAAACAACATTTTGATATTCTGGTTGTGTTAAGGGGGTCAGTATCGTGACCGGTCTAGTCCAGATAAATAAATGCATCACTAATTTTGTTTTAGGCGTTGCTGACGATGATGTTGACATTGAATTAATTTTGATGATTGAGTTAGTTTTATCTGTAGTTATGAATAAGTCATCAAATCAATAGTGCTTCTTAATGCATTTTAGAACCTAAACTCATTGATTAATGTTTTGATGCATTACAAACAATCAATTATAAATAATACCATGCTATAGGTAATAACTACGATCTAAAGAGACCGATGTTTTAACTTTCAATAGTGTGTACGTACACAACTAACCTATCCTATCGAAAGCAATAAAAGTGTAAGTTGAGGTAATGTTGCGATTTTATCACGCACGAGTGCTGGTGGAATGGGTCCAACAGCCAGTGGAATGGAACATGAAACGGGTGCATCGGGTAGGATCGCACACCACATCGGCTTCCTCAGAAACCCGATCCCTTGAGCCAAATCGCACCTACTTAACTTTCTTATTTCGTAATAACACGGCTGAATGGAGAGGAACAGTCTCGGACCAGCGGCTGCAAGTCGGCAGCATAGTTTTAACACTTCCACGAGGCAGCCACCTAAGTCAGTATCACCTAAGTTCTTGAAAACTGATTTGTTATTGGTGCCGGTGACTCTCACTAATATTTTGTCATTTCACGGATTTAAGGCAAGGAAAAACTAAATTTGGTTTCTCTAGGGCGGAACTAAGCTGCCCTAGCGTGACACAATCTTATTGAAAAACGCAATTGAAACGCTGGTAATCTTCGCAGAGTGTATCGTAATATCGAAATACGTTGCGCATGTTTTACTCGATTGCAGTTTGCATAAGCGTGGTTGCACAAACCCTGAGTAGGTAACTTGATTATAATCCGCGCGTGCTGCGATATCCGCGCTTGCGATGTAGTCTAGGAAGTAAACTCTCGCTCTTTCATGCGACGTGCTACTGCTAACATTCATAAATTCCTGACTCCCCTTAAGCTGGTCTGGCTGACAGACCAGTATGCGATGAGCTTTCTACCTATATAGTTCCTTAGGTTCGGTTTAGTTTACACACATCTCACGACGTCATTAATGTCACACCACCACATTAGTCACTTATTTAATTATGATTATTCTTATCGTTTTGTAAACAAATACTAACCTATTAATTTATTACCTATCGTCCAAGTCGATAAGTTCAATGTGTTACCAATTTTATTATATGTTCTAGTAGGTATCTTCTCGATCACGTACATGAACATAGCTACTTTGAAACCTAACTGAAATTTTATTTGGTAAAAAAGTGGGCATTCACGATAATAATGTTCGGACTTGCCCTGCTGACTTAACAAAAAAAACTCTGCGTGATTCTGTGAATGACAATACAGCCTACCGCGTGATTGTTATAGTAAGTGGAAAAAATTAAGGTGCTTGTTTTATAATTTTTTTTATGTTCATTTATTAATATAAAAATGTTGCAAATATTTACAGAAAATAAATTTTGTTGATCTTAGTTGATGGTGCAGTAAGTAAAGTCACCTATTGTCACTTTTGAAAATTTGCGGCGCAATTGGAGTGCTCATTCGACCTCGTGGTTGTAGGTACAGGGTGCGTCACCGACCCAATATTATTGTATTGTTTTGTAATGTAGTTAATTAATCTATGTGTCCGGGTTCCACTGTCCTTAGGTATTTTGTTAAGTCATTGCAGAGACTGATTTAAATAAGTCGGCTTCACGCCACACTAGCCGGCAAACTCTACCAAATTTAATTGAAAAATTATTTCTTTTTTTTCGAATTTGTCTTTTGTGGTTTTACTTCAGTCGGTCGTAATTTGGAACTTAAAGGTCACCTCTTTTAAATTGAGGACATATCCGAATAATTAAGCGTATGGAAACATCGATGAACTTGACCTCACTTGCTGCTATTCTTTATATTATAGTGCGTTAAAAATACTAATTGCATTGTATAATCACGTCGCATATAATTGCCGCGAATATGTCGCAATTGAAGAAGTACCCACCACCCACGGATCAAGAACGTTTTGTTGCGAAAACGTGCTCGTTAAAATTAGCGAAACACTAGCAGCATGGATACGACTTTGTTTAGTTTGCGTCAATATACCTGTTGTAATGTGTAGCTTTGGTGGGTTAGACACTCTCACTGCAACACCTAGAAGCGACAAAGTACGCTCTTTAATTAAATCAAGAATTTGAAACTTCTATTTTGATTCAAGGTTACATTAATACTTCCTGTAGAATAGTAATGAATTATCTCTCATTAATTTTTAAAAAACTCTTCAAATCGTTTGGGGTATTTCCCATTGAGTCATCCATTACCAATGCAAATTTTGGTTCTGCGTTGCGATCACGCGTTCGGCGCCGGTGGTAGCCCGCCTCTATAGATAGTGTGTCAATAATGAAAGGAAAGTGGCGCGAGCGGTCGTCGTCGGTAGGTCATTGTCGGTCCAAGACTTACATAACCCATGTCATACCATCCATCGTGCCCATTTTGGAGGCAGTTGACTTTGCGTTGTTTTTGTGTGCTACATATTTTGTTCTTGTCGAGTTTAAGCGGTCATCCGTGACATAACGATTGTTTTTATGCTTTACGATTTATTTTATATGATTCCGGGGTTCCTATGCAAAATACTGAATGCTCTATATTGTAATCATCATTCGCACATCTAATTAAAATGTAGACGAAATAGATGAACAACTCATTCATTGTTTTACAGTGTAAGTTTTCACACAGTTGTGTAACTGACCGTCTATGCAAGCTTGCATAATACCCTTGGCATCTCAAATGTCTATTGCAGCACGCAAAGTTCGGAGGTCAATTTTCCCTTGATGGCGGAAGCTTGTGAAATGTCATCATCATCAGACAGTGTTCTGTTGGGTATACGAGTACTGGCGTATTTGTGGCGTGTCTTTACAAAAGCCGTTGAACTTCACAAGGCCTCACTTACTTCCTGCTCGCTTTGATCCGAAACCTCGTCTCTATAAAGCTGATTTACAATGAGCTGAGTCTTGCGAAGTATTATTAGGGTGTATTTTTTAAGCTGAAAATAATTTATTGTTTTGTGTATAACCTACCTACTATTTGTAGCTACCTATCTCCCTACTTTATAACGTCTGCTATGTTTTTTAATTTGGTCAGTTCGGCGGATGTGATGGAGACGAGTTTGTGGTAATAAATAATTAGGTTACCTTCTCTCTCGATGAATGGTATTATTATAATAACATCTCCTACACCTACTTACAGTTGAGCATTAGATCATTCACTGCTCATTTGGTGAAGACCTGCTATACATATAGGTATGTAATGCACCTACGTAGGTACGAATATTATAAAACTTCAATAGAGCTTGTTAATCATCGTCATGATGGTTCATCATCAGCCAATAGCAGTCATAGACATAGGCCTCCCATAATGAGCGCTATTGCGCCCTGGTCTGAGCTCGACGCATCCAGCTTCTACCAGCAGCAGAATTTCGCAGATCGTCCCACTTGACTGGCGCGGTTAATAATCTTATTAATTTAATAATTATTGACTGAACTCTAAACTATTCTATATACCTACCAATTTATTCCATTGTGTATATCGCCTTTTAAATCGCATGACTTATCCTCATTGATCGATAAAAAAACGAATAAAAAGAAACTAGCATAACCTATTTGGTACTACCTACTTTGCTAGTTACGTAATGTTGTTGCTAAGAGTCTATAGTCCAGAAGGCTCTACAGATTTGTAATAGTAGTAAGGTGTAAGTAGTTGTACCTATTTGACGTTCAATTCCATTAACACCTTCGATAGTATTGCTGTAACAGTTTCAGTATCACAGAGTTAGTTCCAACACTTCCAACTCTAAAGCTTTTACCATTTCTATTTTTATTACAAGAAAAGGTTTAATTTTCTTGGAACTCTACTGAGAACCCTATGGCACTACTAGAATCCAGCCTCTACTATACTATTTCATTTGCAAACTCAAATGATAAGCTTTCATCTGTGCAAGTTGAATAACGCTAACAAACTGTCAAAGTTTGTAAAAACAGTGCGGTACTAATCATTTCAGTGAGCAACTGAAACAGTGAAATGACCCTCTGTTAGTGTTACGGAACATGATTTTTTCCATTGCACTACCTAGTTAGTAGTAAGTAGTTCTTTGGGAATTGTAAAATCTTCACTGGCTCTATTGGTGGTAGTTTCACCAAGCAGTAGTGTTCACACACGGGATAAACGAGCAATTGATGTGACAAAAATACCTCAGAACTCATGTGATTTGATTTGATATTGAGCCTGCGGTATTGTTTAGTTTAATTCAGGTTCAGGTATTTTATCATGTCGCCTATGATAAATAATGATAAATGAGCAATTTCTTTTTCTAATTTATTTTACCTGTTTTTATCTCATGTGTCTTGAAACTTATTTATTGATTAGATCTAACTTAAAATTCCTTATATTGTCTGTTATTTATGATTCTATTGTTAGACTTTTGAACCATTGCACTTTTTGAGTACAACGATGTCTATAACTATTCCGCATTACAGTAAACCTTAATGGCAAAACTATAATAATATGCAAAATAGATAACTAACCTTGGAAACCAAATTAGCGGAACCAGCGCGAAGTGAAGTAGTTAAGTTTATGTATGTATACCTACTAAAATCTCTGTAACATCTACCTATTAAGTCTAGAAACTCACACTACGTATTATTTTTTGTCCGTCTAAAACTTAAATGTTTTATTCATTGGCATGAAGTGAACTAGTACACAGTGAGGTTCATAACAGGTTGCAAACAGGAGGTTGGAACTCTCCCCAACATTATTCCGCGCAACAATATTGTGCATTATCAAATCGGTGCTCCGTGCATCGGTGACTCTGGCATCGTCACGCCAGCGTGACCATGCCTGCCCAAGGGTCCATTAAATGGCGACTGCACATGAAATATTACCTACTGTACATCACTAATAGGGGAAGTATTCACCGTTAACTCATGATTAGCTTAATAAGGGTCATCAACACAACAGAATTTAACCTACCCCAGTACTTTATACAACTTCCTTGAAAGTTATTAAAATGAATTTTAAAGCCAACATCTACAATGTTGCACCAGAGTTCAACGAAAAACAAAGACGTCGTGAGGATGCAATTTGTCGATTGTAACGTAGCGTAAACATTACAATAAACGTTTCGTAACACACGCAAATTATCTGGTAGAGCAAAGACCCTCTCACTCTTCGCGTCGGGGAAAAGTCATCAGCGTGACAGGTGGGGTGGTTTATTCCATGACGTGGAAAGCTATGCTTCGATGACCGGCAACCGTGGAAAACGATAACGAACTTAGTTTCACGTATGAGTTTCCACAACCGGCAAAATAAGCGGTCCGCTCATTAATTTGTGAGATATTGTTATTTACAGCGCCATATTTTTAAGTAAATAATTTCGTGACGCAAGTTGATAGCTTATCCAAAACTGGTACAGCGTTGGTTCAAAAAGCCATCGCTATCAGGTGACCCGTCGAGGGTTGGCTGATACCGTTTCCTCGAGTTTGTTTTACGAGCGACAGTTTGTTCAACTTGTAACGAATCGTCACTGTGCTTTATTTACAATTTGTTGTCGACGAACGTCTAAAAATAATCGTCTTAACTCTCACATCCGCCTCACATGATCTTTCTTTGAATTGCTGCAAGTGCAGCTCTATGCGTCTCTACGAGTGCGCACATATTTGACAAGTGAATTTATAATAAATATAGCAGCATGTGCAAATAAGTTTAGTCTTTTTGCATTGATTATGCTGTAATATAGTCTCCAGCATTATATATTTATAAATTTATTAAAAGCTCCCATACGTTTCTAGGTAGATCTAACTAGCGCTACATATTTTGAACACATCTAATCTTCCGTCAATTAATTTTTCTTTTGCCCTAAAGTTACTCGAAAAAAAATCGAGGTTCAACAATGTTGGCATGTTTACTTGGATAAATAGCCTTATATATATAGGGTTGGTTTACATGAATAATAGCTTCATCATGGTGCAACATTGCACAAGTTAGCATTACTGACCTGTGTATACAATCTGGAGTGTAGCAATCCCGATAAAAGTGAAAACTCAGCAGACGCTAGAAGTAATAGTAATCTTACTCGTTTCTTCTCTATTTTCTGTTTATAATGTTCCTGCAACGTTCTACTTTGAAACATTTTTATTACGACTGCTTACCACATCCTCTACACTATCGGGAGTGTTAAACATGGTTTAGTTAACAAAATAAACTTTCTAAGGCAGAGGTTTACACAATAATTTGATCTATAATTTCTACTAACTATAAGATTAATGTATTATTTTCCATACGGACTGTATAATTTAGCAAACAACCACAACCTTCAAACTATGATGAATGACTTTTGTTACTGCATGTAGCCGGCTCACATTTTACCGAAGACATGATGACCCAAAATAGAATAAAAGAGCTCTGTTCGACTGGCAATTATTAATTGGCGCACAAAAAAATGCGCTGAGAACGGATGTGGCACATCTGTTGCCTTGGCGACATAATAACAAGTAATTAGCGAAGGAAGGCCTGGCGTCCAGCAGAGACGGCCATGTCTGCTAAGAGTTCGCACAATGTGTCCTGCACGTTTCTCTGCTTCCGTTCCTCCCCGCTCTCCTCCCCCCGTACGCACCCCTGACAATAAACTAAATGATCGTACACTCACCAAGGCAATTGAACAATTGAAGACGACTTGAACAAGCGTCGAGGACAATACGAGCAATAAAAAATAACGACAGGCGACCAGCAGAGTGCGTCGAGCTTAAACTTAATTAACATTTAAAGGCAACACGTTTTGAACTGGTTGCTGGTATTCTAATGTTTGAAAAACAAAATTGGAGAGGTTTGATAATATAATCTTGATGCGTTATAATAAAAATATAATTAATTATTAAAGCTATTTATGAAACGTGTTGAGCGTTGATGAGCCCATTCGCCTGCTCCTTCAACGAACGAAGGTCAGCCGCTCACACACCTAGTAACCTTACTTCACGAGCCGAGACGAGACAGCCAGGTTACTCAAACTAGCTTAGTTTTAAGGGCATTTACATTATACGGCAACTTATGCTACGATCAAACGCGATAAGTTGAGTATCTTTTTTGTTAGACTTTTTGATGTAACGCTCTTCTTTACCTGCCTGTAAACTAAATGCGTAGATCGTCTCCCCTTTTACAACTATTTCTGGAGAGATCAATATTTTATAGTTTTTAGCAACTAAATTGGCAGCGTGGAAACTAACTCTGTAACATATTTTAATGTAATTTCTTTGTTTCAGGTAAGAGAAACTCATTTTACGTAGTCCCAAGTGAATGAGTAAGTTGTCTATATGAACATAGGAATCTGTAAATCTTACTTGCAGCTAAAAAGTCCTTGGACACTAAATAATACCTACCTAAATATAGTAGTTTTCTTTCTCATAAAATTGAATTTAAAATTTATTTGTAAAAAATAACTTGATCTACTTAATGCTGCATCTTCTGCGATGTTAAATTTATAATTTATTAATACAAACAAATACATTTATTTACATAAATAATAATACGTGGGCGTATTGGCTGTCTGGGCATTGCGACCGTTTGGGACTAATCACTATTTCACGATTGTGTAAACCTTGCCCAACTAATACCAACAGGCTTGGCCGTCGAGGAGCCCACTGTCGCCGCTGCGCGGCCACTATGCCGCTTGTCACCATTGCATTGCATTTAAAAGACCTTCGATTTCACCCATTATAACACAATGTAGTGTTTGCTCGTCAAAACCAATTTCTGTCACAACGACAGCAAATATTTACGTAAATCGCAATTTTCACGATAATGACGCCAGTTTCACACTCGTTTAGATTTACCTAACTGGTATTTCTTGCGCAATGTACCTGTTCTATATATTTGGTGGCCGCGTTGATGATATTAGTATTCAAATTGGTCTGCTTCGCCTCAACATCTCAATGAAGTGCATTCGAAATAAGCGATTTGTTGTTCGTCTTGGCTGAACTGACATCAATACTCGCACAGATTAGATACTTGGTTTATTTCATATCCTCTACAATACTGGCGCAGATAGATCTCTGTGAAAGATTTATTATTCTACTCGGCTTATCAAAATTAGGTTTAATTCTGAACTGAATGACATCATTGTTGCAATGCAAATATCATGTTCTTCTGGGAAGAACATCAATCAAACATTTTAAAATAGGTATTACTATAACATCTCTAACATCTCTATCCAGGATAATTTGACTTGCCATTTATTTCCATGCAAAGAAACATTAGATCATAAATGATAAAATGAAGAGAATGCCTCGTCGGCTCAAGGTTTCGTTTTGTTCAATAAATAAAGATATCACAGCCACAATGTTGGTTTTAACGGCCTCGGATGGTGCGCATATGGAAACGTAGTAATTTCGGGTGATTATGTCAGTGGTTCTGCATAGTGCGTCGGCGTAACCCAGCTCGTGGAACGGCCATTGTTTCACGAGGCGCAACGCACGTGGGCTCTTGCAAGCAGTAGTGGAGAAAGTGGCACAGCCAGCGGCAAGGCCGACTCGATGCTTTTCAACCTTCAAAACTAAGCTTCCGGGATCCACTTATTTCAATTAAACCACTCCCACCCACTGTATCTTATCTCTTGTGATTTCGCATAATCGAAGATTTTTTACTTGCTGCGAAGGTTTGTCGAGTAAGATTTTAAGTGGCAGTGGATTGAACCTTCAGCATCAATGATTAGTAGATCGATTAGTGGTGTTGTTTGCGTGACAATCGCAACGTATGATTGCAACACCGACCGGTTGCATTGGTTGCGTGCGTCACGCGGTGGCAACCATACTGTAGATCCGTACAACTTGATGTCTCACTGACAAACAACCACACACCATCTGTAAAGACCAACAACATTGAACTGTCCTGATTTTCCCGCTTTGTTCAAAATCAAATATCAGATAAACATTTCGGTCAATAAAGCTTACTCACCTGAGACTTGAACGTAAAGTTTCAAAGTTAACATATCCTACGATATGACTCAAGGTTTCCGTAATTCCAAGTACACAAGTAATTATACTTTTCCAAAGTTGAGTAGCACCAATTAACCGATGTCAGATATTTAAATTTTTTGCCCAGTCAATTTTAAATACATTAGTCCGAATCTTATAATGTTGAGTGGAGAATCAACACGCAAGCCACGGACTGGCCAAACGAGTTATGTTATAAATATTTAATTAATATTTGGCCGGCGAACTCTTTGTGACTCCGATCAAGGTCGCACAGCCGATGTATTCTACTGAGATGTGACTTCTTTTAAGAAGGCTAGACTATTTCATTATGTTTTACAATGCAATAATGATTTGGAAATTTTCCTCGAAGAACAGGATGACCTGTTTATTTGGACGGCTTATTTGAGTCGTCAATTAATTTTATAAAGGGTATAATCTGCTTTTGATTGTAACCTCGGTTTATTTAATAATGTTACGTTAACTACCTAGTAAGTTACTCTATCTAAGTAATCACGCACGTAACTTGGTTTAAACTTGACCTGAGTACCTATTTAAAAATTAAAGCATTGTTTCATATTTCATATTTCATATTTATTTATTTGCTTACATGTACAAATTATCAAAGCTTAGATAGTAGGTAGCTTAATAGTTTAAGACATGCACCCTGTTAGGGTATTGCAATATTGTCTGAGCCTATTTTTACATAATATAATGCTAGTAAAAAATTTATATTTATCATTGGTCAATAACACAATAAAACATACTAAAAATTATGTAATTACGTAATGAAATAAAATAAAATTAGTAATCAAGTCAATAAAGGTTATGTTAAATTAAAATAAAATAATGAGAGGAAAATACAAATAAAAATTAATGTCAAATTAAAAAAATTAAAGGAAAAACACAAATAAAAATAATGTCAAATTAAAATAATTAAAGAAAAAAAAAAAAAAAAAAATACAAATAAAAATAAAAATTAATGTCCATGTCAATACCCACTTATTCAACTATACTTAATTATCATGCAAATTTAAATGTCACAGGATGAACATTTGTCGGAAAGATATTCTTCAACAGAGTAATAACATTTTTCTAGTAAAAGCAGTTTTAGGTTTTTACAGAACAAAGAATCTTTATCCTCATTTTTTATGCGCTCGGGTATTTTATTATATATTTTGATCAATCTGAAGAGCGGGCTATTGCTGACTAGTTTAAGTTTGGTCAAGGGAAGGATTAACTTATTTTTATTTCTTCTATTATAGTCTTTATTCATGTCATAATTCGATTTAAATAATGTTTTATATTTTCTAACAAATGTCGAGGCCTGTAGAATGTAGATGCAAGGTAATGTTAATATTTTATTTTTTATGAAATGTGATTTACAGCTTTCGCGTGATTGGATATTAACAAGGATTCTAATACATTTTTTCTGCATTACGAATAGTTGGTCGAATTCGACACTATTTCCCCATAAGATTATGGCGTAATTAAGCCACCCATAAGCATAGGCAAAGTAAGCAGATAGTGCTGTCTCATAATTTGTATTTGCTTTTAGTATGCTGAGTGCGTAAACAAATTGCGATAGTTTTGTTTTTATTTTTTGAATATGGGCCTTCCAATTCAGGTTAGTGTCCAGCGATATTCCTAGGAGGTTGAACTCGTTTGCTTCGTCAATATTTAGTGTGCTTGATAGTATGCTAAGGTCAATGGGTGTTCTTTGGTAGGATCGAAACTGCATTAATTTGGTTTTAAGTATGTTAATATCTAAGTTGTGATCGCGAAGCCAGTTTATGCATTCGTAAAAAACTGTTGTTATAAAATCGTAATCAATCGCTAAGTTACTGCTAAAGAGGAGGGACACGTCGTCAGCAAATAGTATACATTTTGTGTTGATGCACTTTGGAAGGTCATTAATGTATAATAAAAAAAGTGTACATCCAAGCACACTTCCTTGGGGAATTGAATTGTTTATTGTTTTGATGTCCGAGCTTATATTATTTAATTGGTCATTTTCGTCATAGTGCTGGATTTCTACAAACTGTTCTCTATCTTTTAGATAGGACTGGAACCATTTATGGGCCATGCCCCTTATACCGTAGTCATGCAATTTTTGTAGGAGTATTCTATGGCAAACGTTGTCATATGCCTTCGACATATCTAAGAATACTCCTAAGGCATATTTCTTATCGTTAATTATATTATATATTTCCTGAACATAATTATAAACCGCTAATGTGGTTGAACGATTTTTGCGGAAGCCGTATTGGCTATTGTCAAATATGTTAAATTTTTCCATAAATTTATACAATCGGTTTGCCATCGCTTTTTCAAATATTTTTGATAATGTCGGTAAAAGTGCTATTGGTCTATAGCTAGCAGGGTTGTCTGATTTACCACCTTTTTTGAATATGGGTTTTATTTTTGCTGTTTTTAAGCTGGTTGGGAAGGTACCTTCGTCAAATGATTGGTTTATAAGTTGGGTTATTGGCACAAAAAGTTCACTAACGCATTTTTTTACTAATATCGAGGGGATCTCGTCTATGCCACAGCTGTACTTATTACCTAAAGTTTTAATAATGCCTATCACTTCGCGTTCACAAACCGGTTGTAAATAGATCGAGTTAGTTGCGGGCGAGTGCACCGGCCGGCCGCACGCCACCTGCGCCTGCGCTCGCCCTATGCTCGCATTACTCCGGTCGCCGACGGATGCAAAGTAGTTATTAAACTGGTTTGCTATTAACTGTGGGGAGTCATATTTTTCATTGTTTATTGTTAGGATTGTGTTTTTATGTGGTTTTGTTTGGTTTTCCCGGTTAGTAATACTTTTAATAGTGTTCCACATAGTTTTGGTTTTATTTGTTGATGTACGCATGTTATTTATAAAGTTCAATTTTTTTGATTTTTTTATACATTTTTTAAGGATTTTTGCATATAGCTTATAGTGTTTCCTTATTATTGCGTTTTTAGTTTGTATCGTTATAATTTTTAGCATTCTTTTATGGTAACAAGATATTTTTAATCCCTTGGTAAGATATGTATTTTTCATTCTATTTATCAATTTAACCCGCTTTGTAGGTAAGTGTTTGTTTAGGTATTTTTGTATGATTTCATTGAATAAGTTGTAGTTTTCGTTAACGTTTTTATTTTCAGTAAATGTTTTAGTCCAATCTATATTTTTAATATCTATTTTGAAGTTATTTACACTCTTTTCGTCAAATATTCTTCTATTTATGTATGTTATTTTATTATTTGTTTTAGCCGTCAGTGCATGGTGTGAGTATATTAGACAGTGGTGATCCGAGATACCATTGTTTTCAATCTTTAATGAGCCGTCTTTTATATTTGTAAAAAATAGGTCTATGCATGTTGATGTATTTTTTGTTATACGAGTAGGTACTTTTACGATTTGGTGGAGATTGTATTCGTACATTGCGTCTTCAATTGTTGTGTTTAAATAAGTAATGCCCTTATTACTGTTTATTATCGTTCGAGACAACCAGTGCTTTATGAATAAGTTTTCTTTCAGAATTTCCAATAGGTACCAACCATGCTTCTGTAATTTTCCGCATACATTCACAGCTGTTGGTATTTTCTTTGTAATAATGTAAACAGTGGCGCGATACGCCACTGAATTATTGTCCCCAATTCAATTCAAGTGCGTTTCATTAGCACAAGTGGTCCCGATTGCTTCGTTGATCGTAGCTGGCTAGTGGCCACCATCGCGTAACCTAATGCTTTATGAGCCACGACACGCTTTGACATCCATTTCAAATCACTGACTCAGTAATAAATTTTTGTATGATTTTTTTGTTTCCAAAATGCTTCAAACGATTGTGAATACCAACAGTGCAGGTTCCTTTCCTGAAATATTTTGTAAAATTTTTGACACTGGGAACTTTGAACTCAATCTTTTGACACTGTGACGAAAATAGGTCAATACTTGAAATCAAATAAGGATTCCTGCTGAGTATCGTGTTCGTAGAATAATGTGTATTTTATTTGATAGTAGTTTCAAAATAACAAATAATAATGTTATCGCACCACCAGATTAACCAGAACTAATTTAAAATTTGTTTTGAATTGTTTAATGTTGGAGTTGTGTTGTCTTTAATTACCTAAGTGGAGGACCTCTTTTGGTGAATAAGGTTGCGTTGGTGAGTTCGTGATCCGCGCAAGACCTTCGCGCGCTGCCGGGTTCAATTAGAGATCACCTGATTGCGCTAGAAACGTAGACTCCCATTATGAACGCGGGTCGTGACACCGCACGTCTAAACACGGTGGCGTAATATCTGTATTGTTGTCAGTAATTTCCACGTGCAGTGTAACTTGGTAGTTAATTGTGTGGAATGAACACTGCGTTGTTAAGTACTTGCTAGGTGCCTATAACTGCCTATTCGTAGCTAACTAGTCGCGGAAAATGTGGGCATTATCGCTCCGTGTGAAGGACATTGTAAATTACCTACATGTCGTTGGTATCGCACCACATTTTCACTGTGCTCTAAGCTGAAGGGCTTTTGTTTCGCAAACAACTTCGAAAATGGTAGTAGAAGTAGGGTTATTGAAATCTGTTAGCTTTTCCTTACAATTTTGATTAACTTTACTTGAAAATACCAAGTGTAAACAAAGTTTTTAAGCTGACCTACCTAACAACATGAGACAAGTTACTATTTCAATTCGCTACTCCCTTCTACGGGTCCTACCAACCTCTTAAGATGAGGCTTAGCTTCTAAAATGAGTTACTGCCATATGACAGAGTTCGTCATTGTTGACTACGTCTCAAAATTATTTGTCGAGGGAATGATCAGATATTATAAAATATCGCATTATTTAGATGTGAAAAAAGCTTGAAATATGTCTCTAACTCCCTCAAAATCAATTTAGTTAGTTAATAAGAATAATTTTAACAGACGTTAAAAAATAAAAGCCAAGCAGAGTTTCTTGCCAATTCTTCTCTGTTTGTACACGTTCAAGTAATGTCAAAAAATGACGACTCGAAGTGTACTTTAGGGTTCCCGTTCCCACTGAATAAAGAGATTTTTACATTATAAGCGAAATCAATTAAATTTGTATAGTAGAATCTCGAGAAATAACTGTTAATGGTGTAATTTGCTAGGGGGTAGGAGGACCCTCCCCCTAAAGTGGGGGAGTGCGGAAACCCATAGTTTCCAAAAATAAATAAATAAAGTGAAAAAAGTTTTGAGGTTAAGTATGAAAAAATGTAAACAGTATACGCCAAAACTCACTATCGGGAGAGGGGGGGGATGTGGGAGTATTAGGGTAGAGGAAACCATGACCTATGACGACTAAAAAAACCGTTTCAGATCATAAAAATTGACTCCGGTATGGGCTCTCGCCAGAATTCTGTTGCGAGGTCGCCCCTGAGTGTCGCTTCGTCCTAGCTGGCGGCTAGCTCCACTCAGGATCTCCCACGCGAGCTTCTGGCTCCGCATTTTTTATTATATTACTCTAGGGGTAGGAGGGACCACAAGGCGAGGTGGCATCTCTGTGTGTCGGTTCTGTGATATATTTGGAACCATCTATTCAAGTCACGGTGTCCTAAAACCTACTACTGCGGGAAGGATAACCGGGTGGTTATAAAAAACCTAATAATCTACCGTCTATTCCGGGAAAATAATGAGAAATGTCATTGTCAGATTACCAATAAATATCGTATTTGCAACGCCATTAAAATAAAAAGATGAATACCAAATTTCCGCTGTTAGGCCACAAAGAAAAAATTGCCCCCAATATTGCGAAATGACGTGTAAAATTGGAATTAACAAAAAATCATATCTCAAAAATTATTTGTTTCCGCACTACGCCATTTCAGATTTAGATATCCTAGGTATAGACCTATCTGTGACAAAAGTTTCAGCCGCCTAGCTCACATCAGTTAAAGGAAAGCTGAGCCTCAAACTCCTCCAATAGAAGATAATCAATCAATCTGAAGTTCTATGGTAATCGATTGAAATTACGCAAATAAAATTACTGGGACTACGAGTTGTCAATCTAAAGTTCTTGAAGTGAAGTTGCAGTTGAAGTTATGGTTTATTATTCCCATTTATTCAAACATTAAATAGATTACCAATATACCATAAATAATGTGTGAATAATTTCTTAACTTATATTTCTTGTTTACATTGGATATTAATATTTAATTGGTTTTCCGGTCGCTTGGTAGGTACTAAAATAAAGTAAATAAACAGGCGCAATATAAATTAACACACATGGAAGATACTCTTAGAACTTTAAGGCCACTTGATTTGTAATTAATGTCGCGTAAACCAATATCGACAACAGTTTCATAACTGATTTATTATACACTTGCATAACATATCTGATGGCTAATTACCATGAAGTATAGTCAGTCGGATGCCATAAAAACATCATAAAATACCAGTAAAGAAGTACCTAATTGATGCGTTCTTCATCAACATCATCATCAGCCTATAGCAGTCCTCTGCTAGATATGGCCTCCCCTAATCGAAGGGCGTCCTACTACATTGGCCGATATGCGGTCTCCACTCAAGTACTCGAACCTCCAACGGTAGTCTGTTCTTCGGGAGATGGCGTGCTACGTTCTTCAGAGTTATTTCTTTACGACTAATTGTTGCCTGTTGTTCACCCACGTAGAGTTTGCAGTACTGATTGCAGGAGCCTTTTACAAGGTAAATAAACTACTCTAGCCATTTGTGCGACATCTTGATGGTGAAAGACATTATCTCCTTCGTATTTCCTTGAAATTGCAGATATAATCACAATGTACTCAAAGATGATAGTGGTTCATTTGCATAGCAATTGTGGCATTAGCCAAGAGCGACAAGGCACATAGTAATGTAATCAGTTCAGTTACATCGCTCTGTCTCTGCGAGTTTTCCGGTCAGCTATAGAGTATAGTTTTACTTTCATGTAGGAAGTGCTGTCGCTTTCAACCAAGACCGGTCGGGACTGGCTCGCTAGCTACAGCATTTATTGAGCCATAATGCTATAAAACTTAAAGTAGAAGGTTTTGAACGTTATCTAGGAAGGAGGTCTGAATCGTTTTGACATAGCTAAGACAAATTCACTTTTATTAGACCATACTTATTGTGGCAGATTAAATACAAATTGTTTATTTTTTTAAATACCGTATCCTTGCGTTTATTCATTAATTTTATTGATGCTGATTTTGTACTTTATTAAGAACAAATCTTGCCTAGACTGTTATTTATAGGTTTGGTTTATTAAAGATTGTAGTAAAGAAAAAGTAGCAGCGAAAGATCAATTTCTTAAAACAGTGAGAGAAAATCTGTGCATTACCAGACTAATAAGTAACAGGCAGTATGTGTTATTCCACTGTTACTAATACTGTTTTTCTTTCTTTCGCAGGTGAGTCCAGAAGACCTGACCGATGATGAAGTGACTTTTCTACTCGTAAGTTGCTCATCATATCCAGTGACAATAATTCTAAACTGGTCTATCACTAAAACTACATTTACAAATATATTAAATACAATCTAAGTACAAGCTTCGTTAAGAACTTGAATCAATAACATAGCGGCCTACTTAAACAACAACATTACGTTAATGTACACTCATTTCAGATGATACTTACCGGCTGTGTTGATGTTGAACCTTAGATGGGTAGAACAATTAAGTGGCCACTTAATATTTAATTGCCTGATAACTTTCTAAGAGCACAAAGGGCAGTTTTGTCAGACATGCGCGTCTAATCGAACCATAACACAATATAGTAGTAAATGGGGTACTAGACATTGAAAACGTTTTCCCACTTTATTATCATCGTGTGAGTCACATAAATGTACCATTTACGGGGAAAGTGTATTATACCCCGGTAGCGTGACGCAACAATAAAAATTGCATGGACAAAGGAATTGCTTCAACCAGAAAACGCGTCTGACGTAAGGGCCTAGTTCGTGGCACTAATAGCCTCAGCACAATGATTCGTCGCTGAAAGCCACATTTCTACCTACCTATCAATTAAGATGATCGTAATGGGCATGGGAAGTTCCTAATCTCGTTATATGACATTCAAGACAGCACCTCGCCTTTAAATGAAACGATTCCATATGTATGATGCATCGTGAGCAACGTTGTTTACAATGCAATTCTGCAAATCAGCATTCGACTTCGGAGCAGCATTCTGTCTATAAATAAGGAGGTGCTAAAAGCGGCTCCGGCCGGGGGACGTGCTTCCTTCGCTTTGAGCGGCCGGGGGGTAAACACGCCCGGCTTGAACGAGGGCCTTTGTTGACATTTGCTTTACGGCTTCAGCCCACCACCTCGAGGGCTTTATGGCGTGCGCAATAAACGCGTCTCGGCCAAGACGCTACAACCGACGCGGGCGCAGACCTGAGATGAATGCAAACAAAAGTGAACTACGCATCACCTTGTGTTGTGTTGTGATTGTGACCTCATCAAAATACTTGCTGTAGTATTCTTTCTGTTACCAACTGTTTAAGTGGCTGCTTATAAACTTTGTACCGACACGCTTAAATCGTATTTATTTTTGCATGTCATTGAACTGAAACAAAGGCAACGAAAATGCGTTTTCTTGGAAAATATTGTAATAGATAATACAAAAATTCTCGAAACTGGCTCTGCGTGCTACGTGATATCCTTTTTCGCCATGGCAATGGTATACCAACTTACGACTCTGAATATATTTCCATTGTTTCGTATATTATAACTCGAAGACAATTGGTAAGCGTTAGTAATATAAATAAAGCCTGTCGGTGTACATGTGATGGTATTTATTTATTTATACCATACCGGGTTCGTTCTCGCATTGCAATCGCTCTTATGAAAGCCATCTGCATGCGCGATGGTACGCCACGCGTCCGGTCTTACTCATCTACCAGTCGCTAACTATGTGAACTATTGTCACAGACGACGGTTTATTATTTATTAAATAATACCATAAAAGTAACGTAGCCATCTTTTCTCCTTACTATTTCACTAGTTAAATCTCTCTTGAGCACCTTCTTGAACTTGGATTTATGAATTAATCTATGATATTTAAAGTTTTATTTAAAACACATGCTGCCAACGGCTATTCCTTTGCGGGAGAGTAATGCATTCATAATAGAAATAGAGTATTTTTGCTATTCGTTAAGTCGTAATGGTAGAAGATAGAGTCTAGACTTCGCCTCATTAAACAGAAACATGCGTCACATAAAGATCCATAAATGTACGTACACTACACTCCAGTAATTACTCTGCGTGGCGTGATTCACATAATACCCATTGTTCGCGATTTCGCTTACATACAAAGCGCCTTAAATATTTTAATAAATTAAGGTATATCTGACAACAGGAAAAGAGAAACAATATGCATAAATGTGACGATATGAGAACCAAATAAACAAAAACAAACAGGTTACGGAATAACAGAAAGGTTGATGACTACTTGAGGTTGTGCTCCTCCTGTCTTATCGAGGGGACCAGAGCATCTGCGTTTTCGCGCAATCATTCAATAAAACCTGATAGGATCAATCACCAAGACCCTCGGTTGACTCCTTGGAGAAATGAACCAATTCTTATAATAGCCACCTTTGATTGAGTGCTGGCAATTGGTTTGCATTTACAAAAATATCTATTTTCATGTAAACATTTCTATTATTAACGTCAGATCAACTGTCATTTTACGACCAATGCTTTAACATTTTTAAAATCGTTAAAATTTCATTTAAATTTAGAACGCGTTTGATTAGAACCAATTAACAGTCAATTAAGCAGTTCTCTTGTTTATGTCGCTGGAGCAATTGTCGTCAGGCAGTTTGTCTTAATGATTCTAATTTCTATAGTTACATTAACTAACTAGTACAAAATAAAAACACAAAGACCATAACTGTACCTCGGAATAAAGAATTTGACCATAACATAAATGAATAAATAAATAATGCTGGACTTTAACACACAGCATCATGTAGCCTCAAACTAAGCAGAGCTTGTGTTATGGGAACCACATAATTGATGTATTACATAAATACTTTTTTTGTAAATACATACATAGAAAACACCCAGACCCGATGCAAATATCTGCAGAACATGATTGGTTATTTATGAATACAACAAAACTTTAATAGAGAAAAGTTTAGGTCATACGATGTGATACGTTGCTACCTGCTGGTGAGCGATATAACACATTTAGCGAGAACCCATCTACTGATTATGAACGCAAATATTCAAATAACCACGAGGTGAACCACGAGTGTTGCTCAAAAAGTTCGACAACCTTGCAAGAGGTCATGCTCTTTCGTATTGCTCGTTTTCCCTGAAATAAACGAAAGGAAAGCTAATTTTCCAATTATCTTTGACTAGCTCCGCATTGTTGATTTGCATTTTATCACACAGTGTTTATTTACATGTCTGAATTGCGAAAAGTACTTTGCGAAGGTGCCACGCACGCGTGTTTTCATTTGGATGAGTCGATGCCCTCTCCTCATTTATAACCTCCAAATTACCTTTGTGTTTACTCTTATATTTCACTCTAAACACACTGATCTCTGGTGCAAATATGGCACTTGTATCATTTTTAGCAGTTACCAGTTTTAATCAAGTATACAAACAGTGTCATAACATAAATTATTGGCACAAGTGAGCGACCAACTCGTAGTTAGTAAAACATTTTAACACTATGTATGTCCTAGCAATTCCATGATTAGATTATAACTCCATGTGGTTATATTAAAGCTTAAAATAACCTCTGTTATTTGATTACGCAACTTGCTACCACCCTATTATAATGAAGTACAAACACATTGGCTCGAGCTGGCGCGGCGCTGCGGCGTGTTTGCTTCCTTGTCAACCACGGCCACGCCGCGCTAACCCGCGCTGTAAACATTGAAGTGGCGCGACCTGGTGCTCTTTGGAAATTTTTGTAACACATCATTTTCCTAAAAATATATTAACCAAACAAACACGTTACGACGATATGGATTAGTTTGTTGCCCTTTGGAAGTGTAAACTGTTTACGTTACAAATGGCCAAACATGTGTTTAAATTATGATACGCGCCTGGCAGTTGCTGATTGCCTGTTGCAGCAGGGCCTCGAATACAGCGGCCGCGGTCATTTGAAATCGACAGTGATTACAATTTTCCCTGGAGCTCGGTTGCGCGAGCAACGTCCGATGGAAAGCAACGCTTAACCAATGTTCCGCTCTGATAACTCTCTAATTACGCGTTGGCTGTTTTCCGTCGACACTTGCGCGCCATCGACTTAACCCCTAGCTTTTCACTGCAACATTTCACCCGCGATTGCACTGCGCTACGCTCATTTGTTTGATACACTTTCGCCTTGTTGTTGAAGGCTTTTGTTTAATTAAAATCCCAAAGATACTTGTTTACGACAACAAACATTATCGACTTGACAAAATGCTAGCTGTTGATTGGTCTAGACTAGAGCCATGTGCGTTAAAAATACACGGAATCTAACTATGAATGCTGTTATAATCGACTAATGTTGTTTGATTAGTACATCAAAATTAAAAGAGTACATAATAATAATATCGATGCTTAAAAACACTTCATAAGCCTACATGCCTACAGTTCTAGTCATATGTAGATTTACCGGATCATACAATGAAATTGCCGTATAATATCCCTGACTTTTTAGAAAAGTTCCTAAGACTCTTATCAATATCAATAAACTCTCATCAAAGCCGCCCAACTGTTTTCTTATGACAATCGGCCATAGGTCAAAAATATATGTGGTAGGCGCCGCCGAATTAACGAAGCAACAAAAACGTCTATGGAAACAATAAAAAGAAGTGCACAATTCAAAGCACCTTATAAGGTGTGGCGTTACTAACAAGTACCGCCAAAACAAATCACAAATTATATCAACGAGAGGAGCGAGCCGTGGATTTTTGAAACAATTGTGGGCGGTGCAATCACGATTTTATAACATGCATAATACAAGATTTAGCAGTCTCCTGCCAACAATTAAACATAAATAAATTTAGTAAGGTATGGCAAGTAGAAGTGACATAATATCTATGAGTGGAACGTGTTGATTGATATGATAATTTGATACTGGTTGGTTGGATTGACTGATTGATAACTCTGTATGCTTGAATTTTAATAGGAACAGTATAATTTTCTTCGTCTTATTTATGTCCATACGCAAGTGTTTGCGTGTTTACGATCTCCGGACGAGGCAGAAGCGAATAGAATATACAATGACGTGTCATTCACATAGTTTGAGGCCACATGCAGATAAACTGTGGGTAGCATATTACTTGAATCTTGTGAATGTACCTCATGTTCCGCGTCAAACTAATTTATTTATACAGCCTTTCAAGGTTTTCGTAACTTAAAAAAAAATTGCATTCATATTCATATTCTTTATTGCAAAAGAAGAGTTCATTATGGCTTACCTCAGCCCCCTTATCGTGCCTTTTTAATAAAACGATAATTGTATTTTTCCTGATTGACTGCAGGGAGACCCTCCTTGCATCCCAAACATCTCAATTTTTCCCAACCACACATGTTTAAAGTATTCAAAATGTTGCTACATCTACTTCAATAAATATTTTTTATCTTACGGTTGTTGTGCTAAGCGGGGTGGACTGAACTGTATTCACTCTTGCAATTTGTCCCTAGGAAACTAAATAGTAGGACAGACTGACCAGCAATATTGTCTGTCTATTATCGTAATGTTTGAACTAGAGACGACTCGACGAGCTTTCCGAATGCAAAACAATGAAAATTTAACGACTACTAGGCGAACCGGCTGCAAATGAAGCGCAGGCTTCGAGTTGCAATGCAATGGATCATGAAT
Source organism: Horisme vitalbata (assembly GCA_951804965.1). Lineage (NCBI taxonomy): Eukaryota > Metazoa > Arthropoda > Insecta > Lepidoptera > Geometridae > Horisme > Horisme vitalbata. Next base: position 9,756,195 of record OX638102.1, read on the forward strand.
AGATCATAGGAGTACTGTTACCTAACACGACACTGTCGACCGTTGCCCCTTGCCTTCGCTAGATTGTATGTGGACGAATGACCTGGCGACAATTATTTCTCAGTCGGACGCGGCGACAGTCGACGCCTGAACAATAGTGCACAATCACCGCGAGCCGACTGCCGGTGCCTGTGTCAACTGCCTCTCGCGTGAACACCGCCATTGTTATGGTGATATGACGGAGCGCCAGCTAGGTTCGATGTCCCAACAAAACAAAAGACTACTTATAAAACATTTGCATCTGTAAGTGAAGACGATATGACAGCGGCACCCGAAACAAGAATATTGATGGAAAACAGGCATCTCACAGATTTTAATAATTCATGATCGGGAACCGGGCCAACTCTGTTTGAGGATGGCATTAAAATTCGACGCATCCCGAAGCTCTAAAAGCACCACTTTAAGCCTCGTTTAATTGGTAATATTAACCATTCCAAAACGCGCAGGGACCATTAGTTTAAACGAGATGGAGCGGAGCAGGTAGACGTTGGAACCTTCCATCGGGGATCAGTTTTTGTTCGTTGGCAGGTACACGACGAACCCGACCCTTCGGCCCAGATTGTATACGTTTTTTCTTTTACACAAATATAGTAAAAATGTGCACTTAACTTTACAGTGCCTTTCAAATTAGTTCAAATTCTAAAGGAAACCCTCGGTATTGTTTTCTTTCTAAAGGTACTATTTACGATCTACACAATTCTTTCAAAAAATATGTATCCATTAACAAAAATAAAATTTTTGAGCTATAGGAAAATTTTATGAATGTCTCATAAACTAAACTAGCATGTCATGTGCCGGAGGTGCAGAATATGGGGGGGTTGTACTGTTATAATAAAAATAAAATTTGTGTTATGTTTATTTTTATTTATTTTAAAACAAGTTATCAACATAGTATACTACACAAATACAACGTAAAAAGAAAAACAGTTCACAGAATCAAATACATGCGAAGTGTAAATACATGACAGACTACACGACAATATAATAAATTTATATTTGTATAATTTTTTTTCTGAACTATAAAATTATTTTCTTTCATGGCCTAATTATATTTTCGTAACTTCAATAGTTATTTCGTGCTCCGTTTCCTCGTTGAAAGAACAAATTCCTGGATTAGCGCTTCAAAAAATTAAAGATTGTCATACAACAAAGAAATAATGATGTTTATTTTGTTCTATTCCAGAACCAATCTCGGCCAGTGCAGACGATGACCGGAGCCCTGAGCAACGGCATCGGTCCGACCGGCGGCGCCGCAGGGGGCGGCTCCGTGAACTGGGAGCAGCACCCGGTGCTGGCGCGCGCTGCCTCTGTGCCGGCGCACCGCGCACTCGCCGGCCTTCTGGACCGACTCAGCCACCGCCGCCTGGAGCGCACCACCAGCGAGCCCGCGCCGCCGCCGCCCGCCACCTCCCGCTACAAGACCGAGCTGTGCCGCCCCTTCGAGGAGGCCGGCGTCTGCAAGTACGGTGACAAGTGTCAGTTCGCACACGGCATGCGCGAGCTGCGCAACCTGCAGCGCCACCCCAAGTACAAGACGGAGCTGTGCCGCACCTTCCACTCGGTCGGCTTCTGCCCGTACGGGCCGCGCTGCCACTTCGTGCATAACGCGGAGGAGGCGCGGCGCCGCGAGCCCGCCTCGCCGGGCGGCTCGGTGGCGTCGCTCTCGTCGTCGGGCGGTTCGCTCGGCTACGGCAGCGACGGGTCGCGCTCTCCGCGCTCGCCGCACTCGCCGCACTCGCCGCCGGCCATGTCTCCGCCGGCGCAGACCGCGTTCGCGTTCCGCCGCCCGCCCACGCCCGACTCCGAGGAGGAGAGACTGCCCGTCTTCAACCGGCTCGCGGGCGCTTTCGGCGACCTCGTCATCGCCTAGTCCTAAGATAACTTATACCGAGCTAGCGTTAAGAATGTTCCGTCACCCTAGTGCCTATCGACGTCTTCCAGCCGCGCCCGGCGACGGGCCGCGCCTCGCCCGCACACGCTCAACGAATGATCTCCAGTTTGTCGATGCTCTTTTACTACTTCGGCCTGTAATTTATAAAGTTAACGAAGTGTAGTACTGGCGTCTCGAAAGTTTGCGGTGTGAATAATGTGATTATGGTAGTGGTCGGCACACATTTGTAAATGGCACCTTATATTATTAGATACCTATTTATTATCGTGTAGCTCGCGGAAGTCTTCCCGATGCGATCCTCCGCCGAGCGGTGGTCTTGTAAAGTTAGCTTATAGAACATTTATTTATTTGTAACTGCCTATCCGCGCTCGGTACCGTACCGCGAGAAGGCGCTCGTGATCTATTTTTAAGGATTTAAGATAATAATTTATTATTTATTTCGAGTCTCTTTAACTGTAATTATATTGTAGCCAGCAGCTGCGATGTCGCACCGCATTCGGACGAGGCCCGCGTCGCCGGGACGTGGCTCGTTGCTCCTCCGTGCGGCCGATCCCGATTCGCACGTTCCAATAGCACAATCCAAATCTCAGTTCTCATGCTCTGCGGTCGGTATCGGTCGACGTGCCATCTCGGGAGCTCGTTGGGCTCACTAAATTTCAATTTTAGGCGTCTATTCTCATGTTTTATTCAACATCTAAAATTCACATGGACTCTTATCACCACGAGCGTTAATTTACGCCGCCAGCGCACCGTCTCGATCCACAGACCATCTGAGTGCTGTAGCGGCCGCGGAGCGCCCCTCTCGTTCACGACTCGTCTGCGAGGGTTTTTTCGTTTTATTTCGCGCGGGAGGACGAGCGAGCCGAAACCCGTTTGGGGTTTTGGTGATTGTTTTTTTCGTCCTCGCGGCAAACCGTGTATCTGAGTGTACGCCGCCGCGCTCGAGGAGATTGCGTCCGTGCTTGCACAAAAAATACAAGAAACCTGAGAATACGCCCGCCGAGCTCCCGAGGTCTTGTACATTATAAACATAGAAAGATATATAAAACTACATAAATAAATAATATAATGAAAGTTGTGTTTAAAAGGAGAGTTGATAGTGGCGATATCTGGCGTGGGCTCGTGGCGGCACCCTCTCTGCGCTTCCAGCCGCCACATCCCATCGCTTACAAAAATATGTGCCTTCTACTTTACGAGATATGTAAATCGATTATATTTGATTTTTAGTTTATCGAGATAGATTGTTTGTTTATTTATTGTCTCCTTTGAATAAAATATTCAAATTGGCACGGTTATTAATTTTGTACTTTGACAAAAAAAAACTAAGTAATTAGTTTTGACGTAGTATAGTTTTTCTTGAATTTAAAGTGTGATATTTTATAATATTTATATAACAAAGGTTTAAAGTTTTAATTAAGGGACCAATGTAAGTGATTAGGAGAAATTCTGATAGAACCATCGTACGCTTTGATTCTAATAACCAAGAGACTGTTTCCTCACGCCTCTTGATAATGATTAACTTTGTTATTATTAATTTACATACAGATTTAGTACTTTCAATAAAATGACATGTTTACCATTGCCTGGTTTTGTGTTTATTTATTAGTAGACTAAGAATGAGATGGTATTTTGTTTTGTTTTCTACGTAATCGTTTCAGTTTTTCTCCATATTGTCAAGTCGTTGCATGATGACCGCTAAGTTAATAATTTTGTACCTAATGTTAAGGAAAATACTTAGTTTTAAGCGTTTTTTCATTAAGTTCACGAATATTATTTATTATCAGTTCATTAAGAAACAAAAACCATTTAACTGATTTATTTAATTTCTTTTGTATTTAAACAAACATTTATGATTACTTGTAACTTAATGTTTAGTTATTATTTACATCAGTCATTTATTATAACAGACATTAGTTTAGGTTTGTAGTGCCTACGTCATTTGTAATTTAAGTATTTAATTTTTTTTTAATTTAATTGCAATTATAAGTTAATCTTCCAAATATTGACTACGTTCGTTCTATTACTTATCGACAAAAAATTAAGGTCAAGCTTATGACATACTCTTGTAAGATTTTCTTATTTCCATCTGCATTTTTTTTATTTGAATTATAGTCAAAATATGTTAAAATTCTTTTGTTTTTTTTGTTGCTACTCCAATTAGGTTGCCCTTTTCCTATAGTATACTCTTATTCCTCTAAATTAACAATTCCTAAATTCAGAGTTTTATCAAGAAGGTAATCATAGATAATCAGTTAGTTAAATCAACTATTTTAAAACCAGATGACAGAACTTATGAGTAATTAGTACCTACTATAAGTAATATTTTACTTGGGACTGATCTGAAATTATAGTTTTTTTCCTATCGACTCTAACAAAATGAAAAAGTTAGGCTAAATATTAAAAATCGTAAATTTAAGAATGGAAAGACCACCCCCACAAAACATTGAGCCATTTTTAGAAGGTTGAATAATCATAGCCGTTACGGCAAAGAATTTAGGCCCTCCATTTCCTCCTTAGAGTGCGTGACCATTGAAGCGGAGATGTGCAAAATTTACCAATAGAATTGCGCTTAAGTGACACGATATCGTTTTGAAGTGACTTGATTTAATTTGTTGGTCTCCGCCTACTCCAAGAGAAACGCACCCTAAAAGATCCATGCGCGGTATGACAGTTACTACGTAAACTAAACACGTTGCACGTGGTAACCGACTTGTTCTTGTCAAGGTAATTATAAAACACTATCACACAACATTATCTAGCCCAAACTAATTTTAGTTAGGGCTTAGTTAAGCAGAGCTTGTAATATGGGAACCACAACTGATAAAGGTACTACTAAGGTGTATAAATTACACCTTTTATTTGTGAATACATACATATTATTTGTTATACATTGAAACCCAGACTCGAGGCAAATATCTGAAGAACATGCAGATATTTATCCCGCAGCGGGAATCGAACCCGTAACCTTCTTGCGTTCTCTCAGGCGATCCTAGCCCGCTGCCCCATGGAGGTCGTCGAGTAGTTGGGTAGGTATGTTTACTGGAGAATAAGAAGTTTAATTAAATATAACAAGTTCAGCACCCTTGCTCACACAGCTCACACATGTGGTTCGAGGTCCGTTTAAATGTTGATCCCGGCTTTATTTTTTGCTGGATGTCGAAGGCCTACGGGCGGACTTGACTTCGACAGAGAGTTCGCTAGCTCAGACGAGGAAGAAAGCACCCTGATAATTTCATTGCTGCGCATCAGCTAAATTGTCCATGTAGTTGGGGGCTTGGGGGCGAAGTTAGCTCCAACTCTTGTGTCTGTTCAAAAGGTTATGGTTACCCAAAAACTAGTTCTCAACGGGACACAAATAAAAACCCCAGCCTATTCAGTTTACTGCTAGACATAGGCCTCTCCTATATGATGGGGGATATGCCTATAATACCCGCACTGGGCATGCGGGTTGAGTGGGGATCACAGGGCACAAGGGTTCTTTATAAGAAAGGGGATATGCCCATAATCCCCACACTGGGCATGCGGGTTCTGGATCAAATGGCACACGGGGTCTACTATATAATTTACTGAAATACGAAAGTCGAAGTTTCGTGTTTATTTTAATAATAATAATAAATAATGCTGGACTCTAACACACAGTATCATGTAGCCTCAAACTAAGTAGAGCTTGTATTATGGGGACCACATGATTGAATTAAACTACTTATATACATTTTCGTGCGAGTGGTCAGATTTCATACTGGCAATTCCAATATTGCGGTCGTATGTTTTGTGAAAAGACCCTTTTGACTGTCATATTACGAACTTCGTGCCGAAGTTTTCGTTATCGGTGAATTATAAAGACCCCCAGCTTATCGCACCACCGACGCCGCTGCCCGTCGGCGGCCAGGGGATTTAGCTGTGCCGGTCTTGCGCTATGCGGCATTCAGCCGGCCGCCAGAGCACATTTTTTGTAGGTAGGTTGACTTGGTTTCCAGAGATAGAGGTTAGTATACTATCCTCCTTACTTATTAACGCTACTTAAAGTTAACCAATGCTCAAAGTTAGCCCTGTCACTGTTTGTCATTATCCAACAGTATAAGAGATGGCAATAGCCTCTGTATCGATTATCTTTTGAAATATGTTCATAAAAATTCCACTTATGTTTTATCAAAATTAGTTTTTGCCTGTTATGAGTTGTGTGTGACATTAGGTTCCTACACACATAATTCCTGATACCCACGACATACGAAATAATCCTAGATTTGGGTCAAGGCTATATCAGCAGGTATGTGACTGTTGTGTTATTTAAGTTACGCGTGTAGATAACATTTATTTTTACAGCCATACAGTAATTTAAAACCCTTTGAAAATAATGAACAACCGGCAGAGCTGAGCCCAGCAAAAGAATCAAAACACTGTGTTCGCAGTAGTCTGTAAACTGATCCTGGTTTAAGTAAGTACTTTACCACTAGTTCGGTTTGGCATCAGGTTAAGCTGAGTCGGCGGCTGTGGCAACACAACACCAAGATAAGGCTTGGCCTTGGCGAGCTGTAATAGCAATTTTATTCGCATCAAACTGTAGCTATCTAACCCACATTTTAGTATCCTATCCTACTTTATATTAAAAATGTGAAAGTTTGTGAGGATGGCATCGAGATAATTCTATAGAACACTATAGAGTGACAGTCTTCAAGTGAAATTTAACAAAAATCGTCCAAGCGTGTTTGATGTAAATAAACTTCGGAATGCCAAATTAGCTCTAATTTAGACCTTAGGGGGGGCCTATTTCCAGCAGTGGACTGCTATAGGCTGATGATGATGAATTTGGTCATAACTTCGTAAATTTTTGTCATAAAACAAAAATTTTTGCATTGTACGTTAAGGATTTCTTAGCTCTATAAATCTGCATTCTCAACTAAAAACGTTATGGATCCTCATTGACAGCGTGCGTGGAGTTTTGGTGTAGACACTTTTTTTCCACGTTTTCCATTCTAGAGTACAAATATCTCGATGGAGGATTGATAATATGCGGATGTATTTTCTTTATACATCTTTACTTTACAGCCCTTAAGTTCCGTGAGCAAATCACACTCAATTATTATAATGCGAAAGTTTGTGTATGTTCCGGCAGGCCTTACGACATTTGCGCAAAACAACTTCTTTTTCACAATCAGCTCTAATGAGTATGTTTGTACTTTGTACTCAACTCTGGAACAGCGAAACGAATTTTGTTGAGACTTGAAAAATACATAGCTTGTGACCTGGATTAACACAGGATACTTTTTATCCGGGTACTATTTGTTTCGTACGTATTGTTTCGTTTAGTTTGTTAATTTCATATTTCTTAATTTTGAGTTAATTTCCGTTTCTTTCCTAATTTTTTTAAATATAATTTTATTTTCAATATAATTTGGCTCCCTTTGGGTTCCTTTTGGGTTCTTCGTTTCTGTAGTGCATCGGGGATGTTTGCGGAATATATAACGGATAGTTTCGATGCACTTATCTGCAAAAAGACCGCTTCTCTGATGCGCAGAATACGGAATAGTCGCAACAGTATCCTTAAAACGCTAGCTAATAGATTCTCATCACCACTCAAGACGACTCTTATTCAGAGGAGTCTTGTCTGTGTGGGCACCTTCTCCAATCAGTCTTTAATTTTTTTTTTATTTACTAATTATAATATTTAATTTATTTAATTGTTTTTTTTAACCCTTATGGATTTTTATAATTATCCGAAATAAAACATATCATTTTTCCTAGGCCGCAATGGATTATAAAATTTATGTGTTGATTGATTTAACACCATCGTCTGCTACAGTCTTTTAAATCAAGTCCATCCAAAGGTTGTCTGGAAGAGATCGCTCTAAGTGATAAGACCGCCCATTGTACTTTCATTATTGTTATTGTTTATAGTTATATTTGTCTGTGTTGGTGTGAGTACAATAAAGAGTTTTCTATCTATCTATCTAACATTTTTATATTTTTTATTTATCAGGCCCGAGCTGCCAGACTAAACTATTGAACAATTTGCTCTTATTACTCAAGGGGTGTAAATATTTATTAGGAAAATGCAACAGAATCTACCAAAATTAAACTTTAGCCGCCACTATCAAAGTATCAACCAAAGTAAATACTAGTTCGATGTTAGTTCTGCGATAGCGTAGTACTATTTATATATTCTGTGGTGATAGTAATAATTGCTGCTGGGTGTAAAAGCGATAAAGATGTTATCTAATATTTGTACAGTTAAGTGATTAGATAGGAGAGTTTAAAGGCTCGGTTTTACTTAACCAGTTCAAATGTGAAGCGCATCACTTAACCTAACGCAGGGAACTAGGCATAAGTGCCGAGATTTAAATAGGTAGATGGCTAAGTGTTGCTCACAACGTGTCTACCGCCCGCTGCGAGCAAAAGCTCGCGTGGTATGGTACTTAAATCATCATCAGCCTATAAGAAGTAAAGTCCACTGCTGGACATAGGCCTCCCCTTAATGAGCACCATAAAGCAATAAGCAGCAGCAGCAGCAAAACAATCCGTTCAGTAGTTATAACGTGAAAGAGTATCGAACATACAAAAATAATACAAGCATAATGTCAGTCCACTGCTGGACATAGGCCTCTTTTAATAAGAAGGGGGCTCTAAACATGTGGGCTAGGTATCGCAAGGTCGTGCAGCGCCGACGCTACCCATCGTCGTGTGGAAGAATGGCTGCGCTATGCCGCAATCAGTCGGCCGTCAAAGCTCCGTTTCTTAGTTAGCAGGGTAGAGCACACGCCGGTTAGGCTTGGTTTCCGAAGATGGGTGTTGGAAGATTTGAAACCCGTTACACCCCTGACCTATCTTTGTAACAAACATACTCCCCCCATTCAAATTTTCGCATCTAAAATATTAGGATAGATATAAACACGGACCACCTTCTTCTGTGGTCCGTGATATAAATTTACTTCTTCTTCTTCTTCTGCTTGCTATCTCTTAAAGCCATGTCGGAGGCCTTCGGGCGTAGTACAAACTCTGACAACGGAGTTGGCTACTAGCTTTTTTTTATAGTACTTGAAGATGGAACAAGCACATGGCCCACCTGATGTTAAGTGGTAACCATTACCTATCACAAAGCATTGCATCATACAACACGTTTTTCCGGAACGTGCTGTACGATGCAATGCCCTACTAAGAATAAATTTACTAAAAGTAATCTAACCTAGCTTATTTCTTACTCGCTACCGCCCGCGGCTTTCCTCGCGTTAGAGCTATTTTTCTAGCCCTCGGAACTTTTGAACAGGTAGGCTAGCTTATCTACCCTATTTTCATACACATGTCATACATGGGGTATGCGACAATCCAAATCGCATACTATGGAATCCGAATACATGGCAACATGTATACGAAATTTCATGATGATCGTTTGAAAGCGTTACAAACAAACACACAACAACAAAGACACATTTTACGAACAAAAAAGATTAATTGAATCTTTAGTGCTAACAACGCTTACTTCCTATTTATAAGTCAAATAGAAAAGTTACGATTTCAAGGGTAGCTAGTTGTAAAAAGGAAACTGCGATTATGACACTCACGCCGTTTGTTCCGTGTGCAAGTTTGTTCAGGCAAACCGACTTGATAACAGATTTTAATGTTATGATAAGGTTAGATAACGATAAGAAAGGATATCAATAAATCATTGTACATACTTGAAGCTAAAAATAACATTAATATATTTTTCTAGGAAAAACTTTTAACTTGATTCCTTAACACCTACTCTTTAATAATTATGTTTTAATAATTATATTTTATAGTTGTGTACCCTACGTACTAACTAATTATTTGACTTTACAAAGTGTTCTATTGTATCTAAATGGAATAAATATATATCTGTAACGGTCAAATACTTAGCCTCGATACCACTAGGTGGTACACTACGCATGTAGCATGGGTATTAGGAAGTATGAGTACACCCTGGTACTGGTACAACAACATCTAGTCAAGCCCGTACGTTTTAGTTTAGTAAGTAGGTATATATTGAACTAGGTAGTAGATATTTATGTAGATACGTATTTAGTATCCATTGACTTATTAAAATACTCACTTGTATAGGGCCGACCCTGTAGCCCGAGCTTTACCATAATTAGGGCCTTTTTTTATTTTGAAGAAAAATTAAACGCCTTTTGTTTTTTTTTAAATTTTGCCTCTGGATTTTTAAAAAAATGTATCATCATTCTGCCAAGAGATTATGAAAGGTGGCTAAAGGTAACAATCAACCATAGGTATTACTAACTTACGCAGGCGCAGGTCAACTTATCAACAAATGACCTGCAGTCGGGTTAATGCAATAATACTTTTACTACCAACAGAAGCAAAGATTTGCTCTGCCAGAACAGTTGACTACAGAACTGCTTATAATGTTTTGAAAAAGCCTTGGTAAAAACTGAACACGGAGTTATTTTTTGACCCTGTGTATTACACAAAGAAGGCCGGTCATTTCAGACCTGACTATAAATCGAAGCGAATAAAATACTAATTACGTAACAATATTCTTGATAATGGAATATAATTTCAATACTGAAATTATAACTAATAACTTTATTTATTAAAGCCGGAATACTTCGTAAATTCGTAATAAATATTGATCGCAATACGCCCTACATAACGTTTCATGGTTATTGAACGCACTCTCATCCACATTGTTCATCTCTCGTCCCAATGTCAACCATCTAAAACAAAACTGCCACTAACAAAGCACTCTTTTTGTTAGTTTTTGTTTAATGGCGCCAGTGTCCTAATCGATCGTAACCTAAAAGTATAAAATAAATACCCAGAAAAATTCTCCGGCTTTAATAAAAAAAACTATTAAATGAACATGATGTCCTACGAACTACTAATAAGAACTATCAATTAGGACATAGGTAATTTCTAGACGCGACATTTTATAGTCAGGTCTCTGTATGAAACTGACCGATCTTCTTTCCATTTCAATATCGTTCGCAGGTTTGAATTTAGGTTTACCTTAGTTGCTTCTACATTACTGCAAAATCTGCCCGAGGTATATGTACTGCGAAACAACTTCACGAAGGTTTATATTAACGACTAGCTGACCCGGCGAACTTCGTACCGCCTTAGCGTAGCAATGATGCACTACTTTATTTTGTACTATTTTCTTAATATTTTTTTCCGTAAGAACCTTCTCCTAATAATAACAAATACAACAAAAAAAGAATTAGTGAAATCGGTCCAGCCATTCACGCGTGATGCCGTGACCAAGGAAAACGGGTTTCATTTTTATATATATAGATGACAGGTCTTGGATAATTGACCATGTCTTTGGTCTTATCCAAATCCCTGCCGAGACCTAGGTATTCTTCGCGAGGCTGATGTTAGTCTGTCCAGAATCTGTTGCAGCACTTCCAGCGACTTCACCAGTTGGACTATGTCATCATTCATTAGCGAATCGTAGATATATTTTATACCATATAAATTTTATTGAGCAATACATACAAAGTAAGAAGCCGGATAGTCGGCGCTTTTTGCCGACTAACGTAACACCGCTATTTTATTTTAAGCTTAGTGGAGGACTAAGCCATAATTTTTAATTTGCGAGTCTTGAAATTAGCCATTTGGATGTGCAATAGTAAGAACCAACTAAAATCGTTTACGCTGAGAGATACTTAGTTCAGTTCCGCCAAGATAATATCGTAGCACCCGCGATAAAAGTGGTGTAAGCGAATGTACCAACGCATTTCAGTTGCCTTACGACTGGCGAGACAAAGGCTCGTAAAGATATGCACACGTATAGCTGAGTTTACGCAAACCTAGCACACATTACTCGTTGTATGCTCTAATTAATACTTAAGTTCTTTGACCTACCACTTCCACCCTAACATCAAACATCATCATCATCTTTGTCAAAAATCTATATATATAAAAATGAAACCCGTTTTCCTTGGTCACGGCATCACGCGTGAATGGCTGGACCGATTTCACTAATTCTTTTTTTGTTGTATTTGTTATTATTAGGAGAAGGTTCTTACGGAAAAAAATATTAAGAAAATTGCTACGCTAAGGCGGTACGAAGTTCGCCGGGTCAGCTAGTATATAATAAAGTACCAGAAAAAGTAAAAGAATAATATGTGTTATTAATAATACAGTTTGGACGAATTTTTCAAAGACAAGCTATCGATTTCAGACTTTAATTGAGTTTTATTTTCATTTTATTAACATCACAAAACGTATTCGGTCCACCTCCACTTATTTTTTTTTAATTTCATGTCGTTTATTGCATACATGTTGTTTGTCTTAAATTCTAATTCACTCTGATCGTTGCTTCGCCCAAATTGGGTATAATTTTATAACACCTGACATTATAACTAACATAATTAATGCAATAAATTAGATGAATATGAATATTAACATAGATTGGTGTAGATCAGAGGGCCTAGTACGAGTTGCAAAATTCGAAAACTTTGATAGTGTACTAATATCGAGCTCAATTTTGAAGTACCTTTTTTCGTTAATTACCTCACCGTTTTGAGTGCTAATTATTGCAATCTGCAAGAAGATTAAATTACCTACGTTGCTCGATCAGTTTCTACTTAAAACCAGTTGCGTAATTTCCAAAAACGTACATTAATCGAGCTCGATATAGTCCTACTAATATTATAAATGCGAAAGTTTGTGAGAATAGGATGTATGGATGAATGTATGAATGTTTGTTACTCTTTCACGCAAAAACTACTGACTAACGGATTTGGATGAAACTTGGAATATACATAGTTTGTGACCTGGATTAAGGATTTTAATCCAGGTCACAAACACATGACCTACTTTTTATCCCGGTACCACGCGTGCGAAGCCACGGGCGGAAGCTAGTATACTATAAAAGTTTTCAATTTGTCCAATTGTGCCACTCGTACTGGGCCCTCTGAGGTCCCTAACTCTAGTTTCACGTAGACCACTTAAAAATATTACTCGTTTCATGGCGCCCCGCGCTTTCCTTTACCCTTTCTATTCTGTGCCTTTACAGAATTTGTACTGTTGATAACGTGATTTTATTACCAGTAAACAGCTCAAATGAGTACCTAGTACCTAGTAGTTAGTACGTTTCAGTATTCGGTCATGAAATATATTGTTAATACAAAAGTAAGTTTTTGTGCCAGAGAGAGGGCCTGGAGTAGAAAAGAGCAACAAACAAACACACACAAGATGACATGTTTGCATATAAAATATAAGGAACTGGCATGCACTAATTAAACAGTGGTACACCTGTGTCACTTCATTTTCTTGAGGTGTAAAAATGCTAGGTAGGTACTTGAAAGTATTATATAATTTTTTATACGTAAGGAAACTAAATTTTAACCGTTCTTTTCATAACAGTTCTATAAAAATCAGATAGCTAAAGTGGCGTTAAAATATCATGTCAACTATTTTTATCTACATTGACAGGGACAAGCTTATTTTATCGAACGTTTTATTAGTAGATTAGTTGCCAAGGGCTGTAAGGCATCAATTGCAGCCCGAGATATTTAGGCGCACGAGCACAGCGAGGGCGCCTATAGTTCGAGGGTGCAACACCCGAGCTAACTATTCTGCTTTATATCTCGATTGTGAGGTAATTAGAAAAAAACCGGCATTACAAGATTAAAACATTTTAAATTATTTTTTTCAAGAACGAAATTGAGCTTCGCCGTTCGATATTTAAAATTGATGACTATTATACTCACACGAAGACAAACAAGGCTGAATAGCAAAGCGACCTCTTTGGTCATTGGGCTGAATGCATGATGTCTATTGCCAGTATGATGATTAGATGTATGCGAACTTTTTGAAAGAAAGAAGTGTTTTTTTTTAATTACTTACCGCCCTAGGGCTTTTCTAGCTACATTATTACCCTAGAGCGCTAATTAGTCACCTACAAGCCCCATTTGGAGGTAATAACAACCTACTTACCGAACATGAGAGATGTAAAATTACATTTGAATATGGGGGTTAAACCATACCTACTTTGCATTAAATTACCTAAGATTAGCGATTATTTGTTAAGGAAAGGGATTCGTTTACTTTTGTTTGTAGGTAGGTACCTAATGTAGTACCTTCTTTCTTACCTAAAAAAACAAACCTATGAGTTTAATAGAAAACTTGATTGCACCCGCGGCTTTGCTCGCGCGATACTCGAATATAAAGCACCCTCTAATGCTAATAAACTAACTAGTATATATAACGCTTTGAGTGCTTAAAACACAACGGCCAAGGCCAGCAGTCAATGTATTAAGTGCATCAGCAATACCTTCAGTTGGTAGCAGGTAAGTATAACAAACATCTTCACACATAAAAAGTGATTTAAACATAAACTAAGGCACTATATCCAGTCGTTGTGCTAGTAATAAAGTTGACAGATGATTTAACTTTATGTTTCTATTGCTACGTCTGCGTCTGCGCAGCGCCTTAGTGAATAAAGAAATACATAAAACAACTGTACACCAGGTAGCGTCATAAAAAAATATATTGAGGACAATACGGATATTTGTTCAAGTGTTATTTGTTTTACAACTTGTGTCTGCAAATGAATAATACCTACTGCGTTGTTACATTGCATAGAGCCTCATAGGTATAGGTCGCGTCACGTAAAAATAACGCTGAGGGGAAGGCGATCGTGCGCAAACACACCCATTCCGCTTCTTCCAGCGTTGTTAAAATGCCTATAATAAAATAAATAAATAATGCTATACGGTCCACACAGCAACATATCCGCCCCAAACTAAGGCCGCGGTCTCGAAGACAGCGGCGGCGGCGCGGGGAGCGGCGCGCCAACGCAAATCTATGCATTGAAACGCGCCATTCCTTGCGCCGCGCCGCGCCGCCGCCGCCGCCCCGCTGACTTCGTGTCCGTAGCCTAAGCAATCCTTGTATTAAAGAACATTGCGAACGGCATGACTATGTACTATCAGCTACAAAATCTACCTACCTTACCATCCTGTGCAGCGTCTAGCTGATAGCCCCGCCTTGTCAAATTTTAAACACTAGTAAACGTAAACTAGAGGCTTAAACTTAAATTCGAAGAGTCATAAAAACAAAGGGCTTTCTCAAAAAGAAACAGATGTGTCTACGATTGGTCAAAGTAAGTGGACAAAGAAAAATTAGGTCAGCTAGCTAAACTGCTTGCAAGCGAAACTGTTTTAAAATTGGTAAAGTAGACTAGTCGCTGATTACATAGCTTGTGGCAGCAGGGTCAAAGCTAGAGGCTGTGCTCTGCGATCCCCAACCTGTATGCTGTAAGGTACAGAACCCAATCAAATCTACGAAATGTTTAACGTCCCCTTACCAACCAATAGGCTATGAAGCTGACGATTAAACTGGCAAATACCAGGACCTTCGTGCAGTAGGTCTTGCTGCCGAGGTAGGTAGGTAAGGTCCAATTAAAACAATTCATAACATACAACGACCTCTGTGGCGCAGTGGACAAATGCCCGTCTCAAACGGCATTGCGGGTTCGATTCCCGCTGCGGGACACATACGTTTATATGTTCTGCATATGTTGTCTCAGGTCTGGGTGTATTCTTTGTACAATATGGTATGTATTTACAAACATATTTTTTTATAAAAACTACTAGTTTTTGTGTTGTTGTTTTTAGCCTGTACTGTCCCACTGCTGGGCAAAGGCCTCCCCTCGAGTTTTCCATTCTTTGCGGTCCAACGCCAATGCCTGCCACTGATAGCCGCTGAAGGTGTCAAGCTCTTTGCGCCATCGCTTGCGTGGTCTACCACAACGCTGCCTCACTGTCTCAGGGCTCCACTCATCTCTCTCATCACTCAAGAACCCATGATTTAATATACTAATACGCCATGGACTACCATGAGAACTATCTCATAATACACAGCTTTGCTTAGTTAGGAGCTATATGATGATGTGTGCCTATATGATAGACATCATCATCGTCAGCCTATAGCAGTCCACTGCTGGGAATAGGCCGCTCGCTCCTAATATGTGTAATACTGTCCAGTATTGATTATTATGTTTCTCCTTCGAGAAGGTGGCCAAGCGGAGGATTCAGCTGGGTTGGGCAGCATTTGGAAAACTACGTCGAGTTTTCTCGTCACCCATACCACAATGTTTAAAAACAAAAGTTTTCAATCAGTGCGTCCTACCTGTCATTGACATACGGAGCCGAAACGTGGACACTCACAGTACGGCTAGTCCACCAGTTTAAAGTCGCTCAGCGAGCTATGGAACGAGCTATGCTCGGGGTTTCTCTGAAGGATAAAATCTGTAACGAGTTTATCCGACATAGAACTAAAATTGTCGACATAGCTCAGAGAATTAGCAAGCTGAAGTGGCAGTGGGCTGGCCATATCTGCCGAAGAACCAATAACCGTTGGGGTAAACGAGTTTTTGAGTGGAGACCGCGGCTCGGCAAACGTAGTGTAGGGCGCCCTCCGGCCAGATGGGGTGACGATCTGTGAAAGGCTGCTGGTAGAAGCTGGATGCGTCGAGCTTAGGACAGGGCGCAATGGCGCTCATTAGGGGAGGCGTATGTCCAGCAGTGGACTGCTATAGGCTGATGATGGTGATGATGATGATGATGATGATTGTTTAATATTGTAGTTATTTATTCATGAGAATAAAGAAAAACTGATAAACATATAAGTAGGTAAGGTACTATGGTAAGTAGGTATTTATGGTAATAAGTATATAAGTAGGTAAGATAAATATATACCTAGAGTTGCCTGTAGTTATTATTATTATTCTAATTTATGAAAAATTTAATAAGTAGGTACTTGTTTAGTATTTTTTATTAAGTTGATCAACCTACCGACTAGAGTTGTCTAGACATTTAAATCTAGGTAATTTCTATTTGGACACTGAAAATAACCTACATTTGAATTAGTCATAATCATGAACATTGTTACCACCTGGTACCTACCTACTTACTTATACAGGGTGGTCGAAGTCAAAACCAATAGCACTTGGAGGGAAAGTACCAAATATATTCAAGATTTAATTTTTAACGTAAGGAAAAACTGTATTCATAATTTTTACTTTTAATTACGATTTATTTCGTCCCGAGTTTTCGGCCCAATTCATTAAAAAGTCTTTGTACGTCCCGCACGATAATATTTGTCCGAAACTGTGGTCATCAATCATTATAGGCTGAAGACACAGAAGCGTGTATCTTAAAGATTTACGGAATTAAACAAACACAATGAAAAAACAATAATCAGTACTTGACATTCCATCTTAAATAAAAGGATGGAAAGGAATGTTGCTTTGAGTTAATTGATTTACTTAAATTTTCACAATTCTTTATATATTTTTTGATTATATTTTTAACTAGCTTCCGCCCCTGGCTTCGCTCGCTCGCATTGTTCCCCGACAAAAAAAAACCTCAGTGTTAATGCATAAACTATGTTGTTCTCAAATTTCATCCATATCCGTTTAGCCGTTACGGAGTTGAGTGGGAACAAATATACTCACACACATAAACTTTCGCATTTATAATATTAGTGTGATGATAAACCTATTTGCCTACCAATTTCCTAAAAAAAAATCAAGTACCTTATTCTTTCTGAGCATAAGTCACCAGCTCATCAAAACTAACCAGGAATAATAAACTACAATTAAATAAGTCTGTCCAATCATAACACTCTCAGATCCACCTGTTAGATGAAAAGCTCTACATGCCTTTATAGGAAATACACACACTAACTTTCTTTCATTTTTAATGTTACTTTGATTTAGAGCACCCTGTACAATACAGTACAGTGGCAAACAGGCTGGCTGCGAGTGGGTTTATACCGATCTCCTCTATTGTTCGGTATTGTACTGCGTTCGATAAACTTTGTTTATGGTTAAATGAGCTGTACAGGGGACGTTGAACTAGAAAAATGGTTTGCATAGATTATGCATTGGCACCATTAAGTTGCTCAGCGACTTGCAAATCACAAACAACTTTACATAGGTAAAGGTCCAGGCACGAGTTTAAAGGCCTGAGCTAAAATAGTAGGATACTGAGCAGAAGAAATAGACCAAACAGTCCATACACGGCTAGTCCACCAATTTAAAGTCACTCAGCGAGTTATGGAACGAGCTATGCTTCGAGTTTCTTTGAAGGATAGGATCCGTAACGAGACTAATCGACTTAGAAATAAAGTTGTCGACATAGCTCAGAAAATTAGCAAGCTGAATGAAGTGGCAGTGGACTGGCCATATTTGCCGAAGAACCGATAACCGTTGGGATAAACGAGTTCATGAGTGGAAACTGCGGCTCGGAATACGTAGGGTAGAACGCCCTCCGCTCCGGCCAGGTGGAGTGACGATTTGCGAAAGGCTGCTGGAAGAAGTTGCATGTGACGAGTTGAGAACAGGGCACATTGGCGCTCCGCTTATTAGGGAGGAGAGCATGTGTCCAGTATGTGGACTGCTGTAGGCTAGTGATGATGATGTTGATGATGAGTCCATACAAAATTGAAAAAATGTGTTCTGTTCTGCGCATTCAAATTCAAACGTGATCTAGTCAATCATTCAGGCCGCGGACACGAAGACAGCGGCGGCAGCGCGGGGAGCGGCGCGCCAACGCAAATCTATGCATTGAAACGCGCCATTGCTTGCGCCGCGCCCGCCGCCGCCCCGCTTCCGCTGACTTCGTGACCGCGGCCTCAAAGTCAAAGCTCGAGCAACGGGGTATGCTGAAAACCAGCCCTGCGTAGATTCTGTCCCAATTACCAATGAATTGTTAGTTCTTCTGTTTTATTTTTCTTGCTTAAGTGTTTCTGTTTTTTTGGAAATAAATTGATTTGTTAAGCTGTAAGTCATAATTCCGTAGTAAAGTAACCCTCTTAATTGCATCACATTAGTAGCATAGTAGTTAGAAGCTTAGAAGTAGGTAGTACAGTTCTTTGTGATAAGCTCATCTGGGTAAAGTACGTACGTACGTGCGTAAAGTACGTACGTACCACCACGGCTATTTCTCCCGTGAAGCAGCATTGCTGTGTTTTGGTTCGAAGGATGTGGGTGACGGTGAAATTACAGGCACATGAGGCTACACACCTTCATGCTTCAAGTTGATGGACGTAGACGTGGCATACATAGTAGGGTACGACCTAGGAAGCAATACTTTGTCATAGTTACCACTTAACATCAGATGAGCCATGAGCTAGTTCCATCTTCAGGTATCATAAAAAAAAAGTTGTCACCTGGAATTTTTCCTTGGGGATTTTTTAAGGACACTCAAGGTACGTACCTAATGAGGCATCTTGAATCGACACTCCCTGACATTGATTGGTGTCCTTGACTGAAGAAACAATTTGAGGTATTGAGTATCGACTATCGTCTGAGTTTTATTGTAGTAGGTAAGTGGCTCTACAGCATAGGGGGCAACCATCATTAATTACGTGAGCCTATTTTGGAGATTTTTCTTTCCCCTTTGTGAGATGTCGTGAGATTTTACTCAACCCCCTCACCCTTCCCCTCGCAAGTGAATTTTTCAAAATGTGTATTTTTAATTTAAATTCTATCTGTGCTTGATTGAGTTTGAGTTATAAAAAAAATCTATTTACAAATAATAATAGAATGATTTAGCCATATTTTAGTGAAGAAACATTGATGTACTTAATTTAAGCCAGTTTTCTTGCAATTTTAAGGGGTCTTGCGAAAAAAATATTACGTGATATTTGCCAATATCCCCCCTCACCCCAACGTGAGATTGCGTGAGGTTTGCTTAGACCCCCTCTCCCCACCTTAACGCCTCACGTACGTAATTAATGGACGGATGAGAAAAACTACAGGTTATAGGAGTCTGGCAAAAACAAAGGGAGGCCTATACCCCGCAGTCGGTGATTGATTACTTACTGATTACGGGCTGAGAAGGCGATGGTACGGGTACCTACCCCTATCTTGCCTACCTAAGTTGATTTTTTTGACATTCAGGCACGAACAGATACCTGTAGTAGGTATTAAGAACTTACTTACCAAACCTGAATTGCCTGAATCCAAGGTGGTAGTAAGTACCTAAATTTTTTTGATTGACATTGTCACACCAGAACTAGCGTTTATATTTAACGAATGTATTGACTGTGGTGAGTTTCCTGATTTAATGAAACATAGTAAAATAACACCTTTATTTAAATCCGGTAGTAGTTCTGACCCTACTATCTTTAGACCGATATCAGTACTGCCAACATTTAGTAAAATTTTTGAAAAGCTTATTCTTAGTCAACTGCAAAGCCATTTTAACTTTAACAACTTACTAGATGTCAAACAATTCGGATTTACGCGGGGCAGATCAACAACTGATGCCGGTGTTGAGTTGGTATCGCATATCTACGATGCCTGGGAGGACTCACATGATGCTTTAGGCATCTTTTGTGATTTGTCTAAGGCATTTGACTGCGTACACCATGAAACATTAATCAGGAAACTAGATCACTATGGCGTCAGGGGTATGGCTTTAGCCCTTCTCACTTCTTACCTATCTGACAGAATACAGAAAGTAGACGTAAATGAAAAATGTTCTCCGGGATCTGTAGTAAAGATGGGTGTTCCGCAAGGGTCAATACTTGGAACATTTTTATTTTTAATTTACATCAACGACCTACGGTTGTTTGCGGATGACACGTCACTTTTATTTAAATTAAAGCGACGGCAGACCAATTTTGACGACGTGAACAATGCAATAGCGAAAGTTGTTAACTGGTTCGATGTAAATAATTTATTACTGAACGAGACTAAAACAAAATGTATGAGATTTATATTACCAAATGTTAAACAAGTTAAACCTAACATTAAAATAAAAGATGAAGATCTAAATCTTGTGGACAGTACTGTATTTTTAGGCATAACTTTAGATAATAAGCTTCAATGGGGCGCTCACATAGATGGGTTGTCGAACAGACTTAGTTCTGCAGCATACGCAGTCAAAAGAATCAGTCAACTTACTGACGTAGAAACCGCTAGACTAGTTTATTTCAGCTACTTCCATAGCATTATGTCGTACGGAATTTTGTTGTGGGGGAATGCTGCAGATATCAACACCATATTTGTGTTGCAGAAGAGGGCTGTTCGTGCAATTTATAATATGGGCCCCAGAGAATCACATAGAACTAAGTTTAAAGAAATAAATGTTATGACAGTGCCGTGCCAATATATATATGAAAACTTAATGTATGTCCGAAAACATATTAACATGTTCAAGAAAAATAGCGACTATCATAATGTTAACACTAGAAATAAAGATAAACTAGCTGTTCCCACTGTAAGGCTCCATAAAGTTAGTCAATCTTTTAAAGGGATGTCTGTACGATTTTTTAACAAAATCCCAAATGATGTGATTAATCTATCTGTAAATAAATTCAAAAATGTTGTTAAACGTAATCTATGTAATAAAGCTTATTATAAAATATATGATTATTTAGATGACAAAAAATCTTGGATTGAAACTGCCTCTAACTCCATCAAAAACAATGTAATAGATATTAAGTACAATGACGTTAAAAAAATATAAGCCAAGCAGAGTTTCTTGCCAATTCTTCTCTGTTTGGTCACGTTACGAATTGGTGGTAAATTAAAAAAAATGACGTTTCAAAGTGTACTATACCCTACTGAATAAATGATTTTTGACTTTGACTTTGACTTCAGAAAATTCAAGTTAGGTAGGCCAACCTACCCTTACATCATTAAGTCACTAATGCACAAACGTAGCGCCATTCTGGGCAAATGCTACGAGAATTCACACCCATAACGGCAGTTTCTATCAGCAGTAGGGCTTGGTAGTTTATGAACGCCAAGGGGCGACGTAAAATAGAAGAGGCGAATTGGCGATCACCATAGGTCTTCATGGCCGCAGTAACATGAAGCCATACAATCTATAATATTAATACCTTATCATCATCATCATCATCTCAGCCCGTAATCGAATTAGTACCTATGTATAATTACTTACTTTGATTCAGGGCAATCAACCGCCTTATTACAACGGTCGTTATGGGATTTGTCGACGGAAGAATAGAGAAAACTTATTTCTGGATTTAGATGAAAGAATAAATACAAAATAAGTATTTGGGAAAAAAATACATGGTTGGGAGCTGGGAGACCTACAATTACAAACTAAGTTAACAAACATACATTTTTGTCCTCCTGATGGTAAGCATTGTCTTCTTCGTAGACATAAAAACTGACCAAGTGTGAGTCGGGTTCCGTACCATATTGATTTATTTTATTTTAATTTAATTATTTGGAAGCGAGCATAGAACTAAATATTCTGTGAATATTAATTTCAAAGGTTAAAGGTAAAGGCTATGACGTTTCATGAGATACAGCCTGGTGACAGACAGACAGATGGACAGCGAAATCTTAGCAATAGAATTTCCGGTTTTACCCTTTGGATACGGAACCCTAAAAACGGTATGCTAAGGGGGCAGGTTTGGTTCCAACATCATGACTGAGGGGCTCATGGAGGCGATGGCGTGCGATGGGGTTGACTGTCAAAGAACCTCCTTCATCGAACAACCAAACCATACAATATGTACCTTACCTACCTACCATACAACGGGCTGACTGTGTTGATAAGGAGGCGAACACTTGATCAAACATACACTAAATTCACACCACATTCTAGTAGGTACCTCCCTACCTACCTATCGTAGGTACTACCTACTAATTACTAATATTATCAATGTGAAAGTTTTTCGGGATGAATGGATGGATGTTTGTTACTCTTTCACGCAAAAATTTCAGAACTGATGATCAGTCCACTGCTGGACATAGGCCTCCCCTAATAAAGGGGAATATGCCCATAATCCCTACGCTAGGCATGCGGGTTGGGGATCGCAGGGCACAGCTTCTCGCACCACCGACGCTGCTGCCCGTCGGTGGCCAGGGGATTTAGCTGTGCCGATGTAGGCTGTGCTATGCCGCAATCGGCCGGCCGCCAGAGCCCCGTTCGTTGTTTAGCAGGGTGCACCACGTTCAGGTGGTTTTGGCTTGGGTTCCGAAGATAAGGGTTGGAAGGGGTTCCAACCCTTATCTTCTCCTGGATTAACACATAGGGTGCTTCTTATCCTGGTACCCCGCGAGCGAATCCCCGGTAATCCTGGATTAACACATAGGGTGCTTCTTATCCTGGTACCCCGCGAGCGAACCCCCGGTATCTATTAAGTAGGTACATTATATAATACTCTACTTACAAATCAACTTCTCTGTAGGCTAGGTATGAATAAAAAGTACGGTCAGTGACAAACGTAGATTAAAGTAAGTAGGTAGTTTAAAAAAAATCCTCTTATGAGTATAGGAATTAAACGAAAACAATTCAAGGCAATTCTAATTGTGAAAATTCTAGGTCTGAAAGTTTAATCAGAGTTTGAATGATTACAGAATAATAACAGTTTGAAAAATCTAAATTGTCATCAACTTCGCTTTTTGTCGCTGACAGTTAGGTAGGTAAAACAAAATACATCCTTCGTTCATCCTTGCCCACGCTAGCCTCGAGGTCAAGAGCTGGCCCATACCACAGAATACAGAGAGAGCCCATACTAAATAATAAAAAAAACATTATTTATCACTAACTTTCGCCAGTGGGTTTGCTCGTGTGGTACCCAGATAAAAAGAAGCCTACCTATATGTTATTTCTGGTCTAGACCTAAGTACCTACCTACCTACCTATACTTAGGTAGTAGGTTAATACGTTCTATAGTTTTGGGGTGAAGAAGAACCAAAAATATTTTCAAATCACAGATTTTTTACCTAACTCTAGCCTTAGTAGGTACGGAGGATTTTTTATAGCGTACCTACCTAGTTCACTGTCTTTTTCTTTATATGATACTGTAGGTAGGTATTATGTTATATATACAATATACAATAAATGTATTATTCTTAGAATAATATCTAAGGTAGTTGTAGTAGGTAGGTGGGTTTATTCTTCATAATAATGTTATTAAAAACGTTTATGAATAAATATACCTACCTAGGTCTCGCTATCTCTCTCTACATGGGTAGGGAAGGTACCTACTTTCCTACATAATATATGAAGCTAGTTGCTAGGTAGGTAGGTATTTACTTGTAGTGAGGTTGCATTGATAAGGGGGTCAATAACCGGTCTATCGGTCATGTATGGTTAGGTTATGTACGTATCTACGCATTAATGATGATGATAATAGAGCTGATAAGTTATGTAGGTAGGTAGGTAGGTACCAACCTACCTACCTATTTCAAAACCTACCCTACCTCTTTCTATTATTGGCAGGTACCTTTAATAAAAAGATAGGTATGTAGATACCGTAAATATTACTTTGGCCCTAGGGCTAGCCCTAGGGCGTCTAAACTTGGACTTGGACTTGAAAGTTTAAGTTCCACCCATATTATCAATAAATGCTAAAACCTGCTCCAATTTATCGCCATCTAGTAGCAATCGTGGAACATTTTGGTATTAACTTTCGTGACTAGATGTCTCACTTCACTTCTTGTTTCTGGACTAGATGTCTCTGGTAATGTAAAAATTTTAATAACTGACATTTGACATTGACATTTTTAATACTTTGACACTTGACAAATAATTCGCTAAATGTAACGTGCAATTGGCAAAATTGTGGAAACTATCCAAAGGGCTTACCACAGGTTTTTATAGTTTACGAAAACTTTATAAGTTTCGGTATCTTTCCATACATTTTCAGTATAGCGCCCCTATGGAAACGTGCATGAACTACGAAAATGTATGGAAAGATACCGAAACTTATAAAGTTTTCGTAAACTATAAAAACCTGTGGTAAGCTCTCAGAAGCCAATTAATAAAGAAGTGAAGTGAAGTGAAGGAACTTAGTGGAAGTAAGTGACCATGATTTAGGAATTACGATGGATTCTACTGTCACAAATACCTACGTTTATCTCTTCTTCATAGGATCTCTCTTTCATTCGCAGTTTATTATACAATAGTACTGTATTGCTATAAACAAAGAAGCTTTAATTGAAGAAGAGATTATAGTTATAGGTATTTGCATAAAATAGTCCAATTATTTTTATTTAATAGCATCTGGGATATATAACGTTCCCACGATTTCGTCAATATCATGTTAAACATATTGTTTAAAATATTAAGAGGCATCATTGTATGGTGCATAAATGTCTAGTAGCGTTTTTAAGCTCCTGAGGCCTCATTTACTAACTCAGTGGCATACCGAAATGATAAGCACCGGTCCTCTTTTTACAAAAGTTGACAGTTTATCAATTGATGTTCTTTGAATTTCGACATATGAAATGTCAAAGTTTGCAAATAAAGGTCCGGTGCCGATCATTTCAGTGTACAACTGAGTTAGTAAATGAGGCCTCTGAGGCCTCATTTACTAACTCAGTTGCACACCCACAATATCATGTTAAACATATTGTTTAAAATATTAAGAGGCATCATTGTATGGTGCATAAATGTCTAGTAGCGTTTTTAAGCTGGTTTGCAATAGCAATTTATGATTATTACCGAAAACGCTTCGTTTTGCCTTGAAAAGTTTTCAAAAATTGAAAACGACGTGTTAACTATTTTGTAGTTCTTCAACGAAAACGAATTTCTAAAAAATACTATTTAAAATCCAATTTATGCAATCCGTTTGAATGGAAATGGAATGGAATGACTGTAAACGAAGCAGACAGATGCCTGCTCTGCCGCTCTGCCTGTGACAGAAAAAAAAAACAAATCAAAACAAAACAAACAAGATTGTGTTGGTGTGTGTGACTACAAATGGAAATAATTTTATTTTTATCAAATCAAGGTCAGAACGTTTTGTATTCTAATCAGTTGGCTTTGCCCCCTTCCCACGTATAATAGCCTCTGCCCGGGCTTTGGACTGACACAATAAATTTTCTTTAGATTTCAACTAACATGGCTTCTGCAATGCTGAAACTTTTGAAATCAGAAGTAAGTAAAAGGTTATCTACTACTTTTCTATGATATTCTCCTACCATCGCTTTTTTCTTGAACCCCCAGTGTGGTAGTGTCAACTAGCCGGTAATGTAGAAACTAGTGCTAAAAACTGTACCTACTCTCTACTGCACTACCATAAACCTTTACTTTATTAACATTACTTGCCCAACTTCTGACTGAGATTCATGTTTCATTTAGTTTTGTAATTTGAACTCATTACATTATTCATACAAGCTGTTGGTTTTGTTGCGCAGTAGAATTTGTTTGTCCCATGTTTCACAATGTAGTCTCATCCATTAAATATCTTATGCGGGGTCCATAGCTAAATCATTTTTCAATTATGCACATGGCCGTACTAGACCAATCATCAGCTTGCATTTTGCTAAGTCAACAATGTTTGTTGTAGCTCTGGATGGAGATTATGAGAAACAAAGTTAATGTTCTCAACAATTTGTTTGCAAAGTTAACATAAAAAATTGTGATTCTAAAAATTCCTAATAAGCATTATAATGTGAATGGAAGTATGGTTTTTAAGTTTTCATGCTTAACTTTTGGAGTGCTAAATAACAACCCTCCATGTTCACCAGCTCTGGCAGTCAGCATGGTCAGAGGCCAGCATTTAACATGCTATGTGCTCAACTTGGGGTGTATGGGGTGCCAACCTCCATCTTCGGAACCCAAGCCAACCTCACCTGCACGTGGTGCACCCTGCTAAACAACGAACGAGGCTCTGGCGGCCGGCTGATTGGAGAATAGCACAGCCTATCCCGGCACAGCTAAATCCCCTGGCCACTGATGGGCAGCAGCGTCGGTGGTGCGAGAAGCTGTGCCCTGCGATCCCCAACCCGCATGCCCAGCGTGGGGATTACGGGCATATCCCCCTTTATTAGGGGAGGCCTATGTCTAGCAGTGGACTGATATAGGCTGGTGTGTGTGTGTGCTCAACTTGATCATCATGAAATTTCATACACATTGTCATGGCTACGAAAAGAATGTACGGTTAACCTTTCATCCAACAAAAAGTACTAGCACAGAAAAATCTATATCAACATGAGCAAAGCATCGGCCAAAAGCTAGTAATAAAATACAACCTTTATCTGATTTTCCATTTATAATTTCTGAAATTCTTAGGAAAGATTTATAAATACCAAAGTGGTACTTAAATTATTACCTATTACCATCTGATTATTTTTTCTATGCATATATGTAACTTATAATTTAACTATTTCAGTCTCAAGTTTTTCTACGTAGAAACTACAGCAGCTCAGCACCAGCTACCAAACTTTATATTGATGGGAAATATGTTGACTCAAAAACAAATAATTGGATTGAACTCACAAATCCAGCCACAAATGAAGTAATTGGAAGGTAAGCTTTGCCAACATACAGGTTTAGTGTATACAATGGCAACACTGACAACCTTCACTGTCTGTTTTACCAATATCTCAAACAACAACTTTTGCCTATAACTTTTAAGAATTCATCAAATTTTCATTCAAAATTTAAAATATGTTTTTGCTACAGTCATGAGAGGATACCAGTGTTTTTTATAACCCTGTATAGCTAAAATAAGGTTAATTTAAGGTTCCCTAATACTGTGCTCCTCTAATGGAGCCAAGACGATTTCCAAGTACTTGTGTATCTACTGCTTTACATAAGTATAGCTATAAGGATTTCTGAATAATTTTATCTCCACTTAACATACAGAATGGACCAATTTAGAAATAGAGTTCTTTGGAATGGACTTATCTGGGGAAGTAATACCAACATACTAATTTCTGCCGTGAAGCAGCATTGCTGTTTCAGTTTGAAGGGTGTGAAAGTGCCGGTGAAATTACAGGCACATTAGGCTTAACAACTTCATGCCATAAGTTGATGGATTTACATCATAGGACATGTTCCAATGATGCGTGACTTATGAAGTAATACTTGGTTATAAGCAATGGTTACTACTTAAAATCAGGTGGGCCATGTCTAGTACATTCCATCTTCAGGTATCATAAAAAAGATTGTAAAGTTCATAATAAATAATTTTAGGCAGGTAGGTAAGCTATAGGAACGAGATTTAACAATGTTCTATTAAAAGAGTTACTTGAACTTTAATACTTCATAATTTATTCCTAAATAGATTCATGTCATGCTTGCTATAAAAAGGTTATGCTTAAGAGGTGACATGGCAACATTTTGATTAGCCAAGTGATGTGTTAACTTTATGAAATACATTTTTATTTATTGGTTTTTCAGAATGAAGTTATGAACTAAATTATTAATTCTGTTTGGGATTTGCATAGTTATTAATATTATGGAGCAATAGTTTAATTATGTAATGATACATTTTGATAAGAGATCACTTATAAGGTCACTGCCAATTCCTTATCTTTTTCTTGACAAAACTAAAAGCATGCAAGAATAAATTGTTAGAGCAAGAGTATATCATTAGGCATAGGCCTCCCTTTGATTATGCCACTCGCCTCGTCCCCCGGACCCAGGTTGATTTCCCTTTTTATATGACCTCATTTTATATGATATCATCCAAGTTTTATCTAAAATACGAATCGAGTATATTTTAGGGGGAAAGGCGATTCAACATCTATCTTCAGGAATCCATGCCAATCTTACCTGCTTGTGGTGCTTATTGTTAACTAACAAACCGGGTTTTGGCGGTTGGTTGAATGCGTCATAGCATAGCTAAATTCCATACTAACACAGCTAAATTCCCTGACCGTTGACGGGCAGTAGGGTCGGCGGAGCCAGAATCTTCTCTACGATTCCCACACATGCTCAGCGTGAGGATTATGGGCATAATCCCCTTTATTATGGGAGGCATAACATGTCCAGCAATAGAGTGTGTATGTAATTAAAGTTTTTGTCTTGTATTAATATGCCATGTTGGTAGGTAGTTTTTAACAATTTTTTTTATCAGTATCTGTTTAAATCTTGCATGGTGATAGTGACAAGCCCTATTATCTATTCTTTGTTACATTTGCGAAATCTGACGATACCTCCTAGTGACTTGATTACTGATAACAGCTTATTGTTTTTCACTGTTATCTTGAATGCTATTTGCTCTATTTCATGCCTACAATATGAAATAATTATCTTACGCGCAATTATCTTAAATTTATGTATGTTGAACGTTTGGAATAAAGACAGATCCTTGCTGAAGGGGAATTGAACACAAATCACTGTTAATTTATAATGAAAAAATATGCATGCTGTCAATTTCTGAAAAAAAATACACGTGAAGTTTAGATAATATGAGGATGGCATAGTTATTTAGTGTAGAGCCGGCCCAAAGCAAAGACGGGGGGTTCTTGTCGTGATCCGAAATTGTTGTAACGTTAAAATCATGATCAGGGGCCACTCCCACCCTGTCTCCCAGTGAGCTTCGTTTATGAAACTGTCAAAAAATATTATTGTTGTTACACAATCACGTTTGGAATTAATTAGTTTTTGAATAGGTACTGACTTGAGTACCATTGGCTTGTTATAAAAAACTAATCCAACTATATTATAAAGACGAAATTTTGAAAAATGTGAACGTGAAAAGTGAACGGTTTGTCACACACTACAAACATAATATATTTAGACCTAAATCAGGAATAACATATCTATAGGGTATCATGCGAGAGACGCCGCGGGCGCAAGTTAGTAAAAAATAATGCTTTTATATCTAGAAAAACTTATTTATAAAAAACTCAAAACCTTATTTTATTCAAATTATTTACAGGGTACCGGAAGCAACACAGGAAGAATTGAACAGCGCATTGGAATCAGCCAAACGGGCCTACAAAACATGGAGCCAATCCACTATTATGACCAGACAGCAGCTTATGTTCAAGTGAGTAATATAATTTTTATGACATTTAGAACGAAATAGATGTGTCATCAACAATAACAACAACATCAGCCTTATCACTGAAAACCTTTGTGGCGGAGTGGGCGAAGGCCCGCCTGCGACGCAGAAGGTAGCGGGTTCTATTCCTACGAGTCAAATGTTAGTATGATCTGCAAATATTTGTCTCGGGCCTGGGTGTTTTCTATTGTATTATTATATTGTATTTAAAAAAAAAGAATATAAGTAGTAAATCAGTCATAAGGTTCCCATAATACAAGCTCTGCTTAGTTTGGGGCTAGATGATGTTGATGATGTGATAATGTCCAGCATTATTATTATTATCTTTATTTTATAATACTAAGTTAGCAAACAGGCATACGGTCCTCCTGTTGGTAAGTGATTCCCGTAGCCTATGGACGCATGTAACATCAAGAGGTATTAAATGCGCGTTGCTGACCCTTTTCAAAATTTTAAAACGCTCTTTTTGAAACGCCGCATATTGTAGTCTCTCGGGAAAACCTCGGCAGGGAGACCATTCCACAGCTTGATTGCTCGCGGGAGGAAATTCCTCTGGAACTTCACAGTGCGAGAAGATATAGGTGGCAATGTATGTGGATGATACCTCAGCCGATGTCGAGCGCTGCGAAGATAGAAAGAAGCAGCAGGCACTGCATCAAACAATTTATGTATTATCAGATTGCTAGACAAAGACATTCCCTAATAAGAAAGAGGTTATGCTTATAATCCCCACGCTGGGCATGCAGGTTGGAGATCGCAGGGGAACTTCTCGCACCGCTAATTCTGCTGTCTGTCGGCGAACAAAGAATTAAGGCGTGCTGGTAGGCTGTCAAGCCTGGAAAAAGACCATGACCGGAATCATCGCATCGTACGGCAAAGTTTTTGAACCTTTTCTTGTAGCGACATGTCCTATACTAAATACTGCATAATTTTTGTAGAATAAATTGGATATTGGTATTACAGATTTGCGCGTCTGTTGAGAGAAAATCAGTCGAAGATTGCCGCCAAAATCACAGAGGAGCAAGGCAAGACTATTGCAGACGCTGAAGGCGATGTGCTGAGAGGCATCCGTAAGTACCGATTCTGCTATCACCATTGATAACATATCTGCAAGATGATTTCGATAGTACGCCTGATTATTCGGCGATTCTCGCCTCATCATTCAAACTCTCAAAATTGTGTATTTGATCTTTATTTTTTCCACTGTGTCAGGATGATGTAATTTAGTAAACTTCTACAGGTTATTGACGCGATATATCGTTTATCGTTTTGCGAGTAGAGGCCTTTATGTATAAGTGTACTGCTGAACATAGTCGTCCCCCAATTATTTCCAAGAAAAACGGTCTTACGCTCTTCGATCCGACTTTCTGCTATCTATGCCCATTCTTACCCTTTTATATAAAATTTTGTTTTTCGTACTTCTGTAATCGAATAGGTATGACGACTGAAAAATTCTAATTAGTCCATCATTTACATTATCAAAAAATATTGAACACGTATTTTTTCTTTCGTCAATTAAACAAAAAATTACAAAGATATAGTGCGTTGAAATTCCGCGTGACGTCGCTGCTCCCACTTCCGAACTTTGACGCTCTATATCTCAGTCAATTTTATTTTATATTTGGTAAATAAAAAAAACTTGTCCAATATTTTACATTCCAATATTTATATTTACAAAACTAGATTCTTAAGACAATGTTTTACTGTGTTAGCTGTCCGACTAAGGACTGACTTGCCTGTTCCTGTGAGACATGCTGAGTCCCTGGCAATATTTAAAAATGAAGTCTATAAATTATATTTCCCAAGATCGCTCAGATGATACTTCCTTGTATCCCTGTTTAAGTAGTAGATTTTAACAGATTAAATTGTATTTATTTATGTACCGAGTAGTTTATGTGAGTATAATTTTACTATTGTTTTAACATAAATAGTTCAATAATATAATATATAGTTTGTAGATACACATAGGTCCATATGCAATTTATCAGTTATTTATACTATGATATTGTAACACTGCTTCCCCTCTCGTTGTATACAATCCAGTCCATCCAAAGGTTGCCTGGAAGAGATCGCTTTTAGCGATAAGGCCGCCCATTTTACGACCGCGGATTAGTTTTATAGGTTAGTAAGGGAGAATGCCGAGAACCCGTACCAATTGCGTCAAAACCGAACGTATTCCATAAAATGTATTACATTTTGTAAATGACATTAACATTTTGTTTAGTTTTACAGCCCGACGGGATTATTATTAAAATAAAAAAATATTTTGTTGATTTGGTTTCCGCCGCACGCCGCCATTAGACTGCAACAACCATTGATATATACGTTACTATGCAAACAAACATTGATATGAAGTGTTACTAGGGTAATAAACACTCATTTTTAATTATTTTGACAGTAGAATCGCAATCGAAATTTTGACGCACTCACTTTAGTCTTGGTACCGAGCGCCATACATCAGACGGCATTCTACAATATTTGTAATTTTTAGGTGCACAATAAACAGTTATCTATATTTCTACATATCTATGTTGACGATTTCGTCGCTATATCTGATGGTGGGGGTCTTCCTTAACTTCGTTTTCTACGTCAGCAGAAACAAGCAACCATGCTTTGCAATATTTAATCAACGAACCAGCCAAATAACAAGCTTTTAAACACGATGAATATAAGAGAGATTATTAACTTGCAGAGTCCGTGGAACATTGCTGCAGCATCACAAGTCTTCAGCTAGGAGACAGCATCCAGAACATCGCCAAAGACATGGACACACACAGCTATAAAGTGCCTCTAGGTGTTGTTGGAGGTAAAAACTAATGAGTAACCAGCTCTACATCTTTACTTTTATAAAACTCGAGGATGACAAATGTTAATTCAAAATGGAAACGTACGTTTACGTAGGACATATTTGGGAATGTTTATAATATCGGGTCTCCCTTCACAAGCATGTATTTTTATCCCGAACGTTTATTTTCATCCATTCTTGAGATAATCATGTTGCTAACAACCAAAAATAAATTATCACTTCTCTCTTAGACTAAAACGTAGACAAAAACTTTCTATGGTGGTTATGCTGAGCCTACAGAAGGAGGCCGAGGAACCTCCTTCGGTAGGTCTGTTTTGTATGATATAAGCAAATGGCCCACCGTCCTCACATATAACAAAGTATTGCATCTAAGCCGCGCATTTCAGCAAAGTGCCCTATGATCCAACGCTTATCAACGGGAGGTATGCATCGTCTCTGTATTTTGCGATGGGGTGTTAGTGATTGATCTTCGGAACCGAAGCCACTCACACTGGACTGTGCTGCATCTTGCTAAGTAACCACAGCTAAATTTCCCCACCGCCAACGGGCAGCAGCGTAGGTGGTGCGAGAAGCTATGCCCTGCGATCCCCAACCGGCTTGCCCAGCGCGGGGACTATGGGCATATCCCCCTTCTATAGGAGAGGCCTATGTCCAGCAGTGGCTGGTATTTTTGTTGTCTGTAATTTCAACGACAACCACAGCCTCACATTCTTCAAATCGAAACACAGCAAATCTGCTTCACGACAGAAATAGGCAAAGTAGTAGTAAATAATAAATAAATAAATAATGCTAGACACTATCACACAGCATCTTGTAGCCCCAAACTAAGCAGAGCTTGTAATAAACTGTGATGGAAATAGTGCAAATATTTGTCTCGCGACGGGAATAAAACCCGCAACCTTCTGTGTCTCAGGCGGACCTTCGGCCACTGCGCCACAGAGGCCGTCGCCTGACCGCCAATGTGAAGCAGCATAGGTGGTCTTTCCCGGACAGGCCTTTCTCATAAAGCCCTACTTCTTTAACGTTTTTTTAAGATATTTTGTTATAACAGGTGTGGCAGCATTCAACTTCCCAGTAATGATTCCACTATGGATGTTCCCTCCGGCTCTGGTCACCGGCAACACTTGCATCATCAAACCCTCGGAGCAGGATCCTGGCGCGACGCTGATGATGATGGATCTGTTGGAGGAAGCTGGCGCACCCCCTGGTGTGGTCAATGTAAGAGAGTGTTCAAATGGATGATGGTATTTTCTGTCGGACCTAAAAGGAAAGCACACTGCACTGCGACTAACGAAGCCAGTGGCTTTTGTGTGAAAGACACACTTTAATATGTTAGTTTACGTTATCTATATTTTTGCAAAAATAGACCAGCGCCCCGAGCGGGAGTTTGTAAAACTGAAATCTCCATAAAAAATATAGTTGACGCAAACTATTTTCTAAGGTATGTGTTTCACACTCAAGGTACTGAGCGAAATCCGGGTTAGAAAAGTCTTTACTATAAAGTTTAGTTCAATAATATTTTTGGAATGAAAAAGACCAACGCCCCTAGCGGGAAGTTTGTAAAACCAGGCCTCTTTCACTCCGCAGAATAGGTATAAAAATATACTTACGCATCGCCGGCCGAGCTAGCGTGGTTTGTTACGTCGGTTGCCGAGTTCTGCCCGGAACGAACGTGTCCTTGAGCAGCCGCGGCATTTTAGTTTGTTTTTGGTAATGTACCTAAATTTTTCGCCAAATGAAAGCAAAAAAATACTGCATAGCATTTGGTTGCCTGAATAATAATAAGGACCGGCATATCACGTTTTTAAAACTACCTAATGACAGCGAAAGGTAAGAAAATGTAAATAATACCAATAGTAGGTACAGAACTGAAAGTTTTTCTACCAAATAATGCGTTGTTTAGATATCGAAGTCTCCCGTATTTACTTAAGTAAGTAGGTACTTCGGTACAAGTTCTATTTGAATGCGGTACCTACCTACATAAATAAACGTAATATTATAATGTAGGTATTTTTTCATAGACAATTTTTGTGCCATTGGTAGGTATCTACCTACATAGTGCGGCCTATGCCTAGGCGTAGGCAGCACTTAAGTAGGTATTATGATTTTGATTATGTAGACTGAGAGCAATATTAGAAACCCAACCTAGGTACATTTACACACCTAAACACATAAGTAAGTGTTAAGGAGCCAAGTACCTACCTAGTAGGTATGCCTATTTTCTGAGTTCTTAATGCAGCCAGCCAGTGTAAAATAGTTTTCTGATCTAATACTAGGTAGGTAGATATTATTTGAATTATCATTGTTCCTAAAAAGAAATAGGTGGCTAGGTAACTGGATAGTAAAATGTTCAGATTTATTATTATTCGTCACAGAATAATTCTCAAGACAACCCTATTGTTACACGTGCCACGTCAGTAGAG
Source organism: Horisme vitalbata (assembly GCA_951804965.1). Classification (NCBI taxonomy): domain Eukaryota; kingdom Metazoa; phylum Arthropoda; class Insecta; order Lepidoptera; family Geometridae; genus Horisme; species Horisme vitalbata. The sequence continues at coordinate 9,791,077 of OX638102.1, forward strand.
ATAGAGCTATACGATAGAAAGTGATGCAAGTTAGGTTAATATAAATGCTAGGCACTGAGCTCGGTGCGAGCTGAATAGCACTTTATTGCGTAGCAGCTAAAGTCGCTATTTATTTAAATGATTGCGCGGAGTGAAGCTTCTGTCCTCTCTGTATTCTGTGGTAAAACTCTGAAATCTCCATACAAAAATAAAATATAGACAACGCAAACTATTTTACTAAGGTAGTAAGTATGTCTTTTACACTCAAGCTACTGAGCGAAATTACAGAAAATTACAGAAAATGCTATCTGCTTGTGAAAGTCCCGCCTTAATCGATACAGGCGTTTCCTAAATAAGAAAAAACCAGACAAAAGAAAATTGGTATTGGAATTCTGTGCCGATTAAATAATTACGATTGTTACATCGAAGCACGAATATTTTGACATCGTCAATCGTAAAATTTTGACCAATGAAGAGTTATTTCGCTTTTTCACTAGCCAAATTCACGATACGCTTACATGTCAAAATTTTCGTGCTATGGCCTCAGAGACAGCTGGAGACAGCTAATTAAATTTTATTTGTGTGTATTTATATCTTTTGGTTATTTTGTAGGTGGTGCATGGAACTCATGACGCTGTGAACTTCATCTGCGACCAGCCTGACATTAAGGCTGTCTCATTCGTCGGAGGAGACGGTGCTGGCAAGCATATTTACAGCAGGGCGTCTGCCGCGGGTAAACCTTAAATTGATATATAAACTGACCTTGACATACATGAAGTATAGAAAAAAAAATGTATACCAACAATTTTTTTCTGATGTGTTGTGTCTTTCCAAATTAATTATTTCTATTTCTATAAATAATATAATAAACGTAGTGTAGGACGCCCTCCGGCCAGGTGGGGTGACGATCTGCGAAAGGCTGCTGGTAGAAGCTGGATGCGTCGAGCTCAGGACAGGGCGCTCATTAGGGGAGGCCTATGTCCAGCAGTAGACTGCTATAGGCTGATGATGATGATGATGATGAAATAATATAATTACAGGAACATGAGGCTTATCATCTTCATGCCTCAAGTTGATTGTTGGACGCAAGTCGTTGCATCGTAGAGCACTTTCTAAAAAGTGATCTACGATGCAATGTTTTTTGATAGGTAATAGTTACCACTTAACATCAGATGGGCCATTTGCTTGTTCCATCTTCAAGTACCTTAAAAAGAAATAATTATTATTATTATAATAGTTGATTTTGTGTTCAGGCAAGCGAGTACAAAGCAACATGGGCGCTAAGAACCACGGCGTGATAATGCCTGATGCTAACAAGGAGCACACATTGAATCAGTTGGCTGGAGCTGCGTTCGGGGCGGCGGGGCAACGTTGTATGGCTCTCAGCACTGCCGTTTTCGTGGGTATGTAACGCTAAAACTCTTACCAATTTCTGGCTACTTAATATGAACTTCGTCATTACTTAACCCCCAACGCAATAAGAGGGGTGTAATAACTTTTTCTCAAACATGCTTGGAAATTAGAGCATTATTTTGACAACCTTCTTCGAGATAAATCGAAATTGCTGTACCGGCCCAATACATGCGAGCAGCGGCTGGCAAAAGTTGTATGAAAATTCATATTGTTCGTTTAGCGGCCAAAAAAATTACTATGAAAATTCATATCTGTCGTGTTATTTAAAAATGGAACGATCTTTTACTCCGAAACATGGCAACCAAGCACACCATTTTTTTCATCTTGAACGACGGTTGTCATTTTTATTAAATTTTTTTTTCTAGTGTTTTTCTAATGTATGTCGTTTACTAGTCTAGACTAGTTATTATAACCGTTATACGTTAGTTATAAGACACAAGTATTAGTGAAATGGAATAAAAGAAGATTGAACGGGAATTCTCTGATGAAGAACAATTTTATTCATCAGAGAATTCCGATGCGCCGATTGCGCCGTTCGTTTTTTGTTATATTCGCCATGGCTATAGCAGAAAACAAGACCTGACCGATGACTGGACGACTGGACTTATAAACCGTACTACGTTGCCTCATATTTTTATGAACATTATACTTGATTCTGGCGATTGTGGAACGACCAATTGTGGAAACTATCCCAGAAGCCAATTAATAAAGAAGTGATGGCAACCAAGGAGGTAACTAATCAAAGGGTTTATTTAAATTTCGAAATGGCTTGCAAATATATTGCTGTTTATTGAAAAATGTACAAGTTCTGTCTAGAAACTATTTTGTTCTAATTTCCGCGTATTATTTGAGAAAAGTACTATACAAGCCTTGGCCACAACTAGGCATTGATGGAATCACGTATGTGTGTCTAGGCCCACATTTACACGCTCGTCCATCAATGCCTCTTTTGTTGGCCTCTGCAGTAATGTACTATAACGTGTCTGTGTGTATGTCTGGCATCGTACTTCCTATACCTACGTACGTATTAGCCGATTTTGATTTAGTTTTTGTATAAAAGGTAACTCGATCGAGAGTGTTCTTATTTAAGAAAATCTATTCAGTCGTGTCTAGATCATCAGCTGTTTTCGGGTTTATGAAGGCATCTGAGCAACTTCTAGATGTCTGATCGATACGGAATTTGGTATTCTAATTAATTATTTGATTCAAGCGTGATTTTGCGGAAATCCATCACAAGTCAAAATATTTTTTCTATTTCTATTTCTTTCTATTTAGTACAGATTCTGTCAACTTTGTGCCAGTGATGGGCTGAGCTATGCCGCATTCAGCTGGCCGCCAGAGCCCCGTTTGTTAGTTAGCAGGATGCACCAGGGGTAGCTGAGGTTGACTTGGGTTCCAAAAATGGAGGCAGGTGGTTACCTGCCTCCATTTTAAGCATGGTAGTAACTCGTCCCCCGGACCGCCTCTACAGAAAATCTTGATCACATAAATTAAGTGGAGACTATTTTATTTTAATCAGATTTCGGATCGCCGTTAGACTGCCATCTCACCTATTGTAAAGTAATAATGCCGACAACGATCTTGCACGCCTGCCTAGAATTAATCTACTTACTCTTCGCTTGAAGACCCCTAAGCTTACTTCGGTGTTGTTAGCAGATCTTCTTGGTGAAGCAACACTCCGCCCGGTCACTATTTCGATGGCTGACCGTTTAGTGCCATTTAGATCTGAGTGAAAGCATGTTACGATGTTGATCCCAGCTTTTTCAATTGTAAGGCCATGGTGGAGGCCTTCGTCCGGCCTAAAAACTTCGACATCAAAGTTTGCCACTAGAATTCACTAGATCGAAACGAAAAAGGAAGGACGTGACAAAGATATAGATATACATAGTCACATACATACATACAATCGAAAAACATCAACAAACAAAATCTTCTGGCGCAGTCGGGTAAAAAGAGGCGTGTATTCTTTACTGGGACAGCCACAATCGATTTTTATACGAAGTATGTATTTTCTAGGTGAAGCAAAGGAGTGGATTCCTGATCTAGTCGCGCGCTCTAAAGGTCTTAAAGTGAACGCTGGACACGTTCCTGGAACGGATGTCGGTCCCGTTATATCAGTCAAGGCTAAGGAGAGGATCCATCGACTGGTTGAATCTGGTAAGATCAAAGAAATGTTCAAAGTTGAGTTTGCCATTACTGGTCCAAAGATATACTCTATCTGATCCCTCAAATTGCGTGGAAGAAAAACATTAAAAAGAAAATGAAGCAAAAATTCACATTTAAATAGAAAAATTTCAAAAATGCTTGTCAAAATTCAATTAATGGCAATATGTTCGTGTACTGTGGATGTTCAATCTCTAGTTCTATTTTAGTCCCAATTTCTTGAACCTTAATAGCCTTACATTTGAATATATTAAAAGAAAAATAGTAAAAATGAAAATTAAAAAAAAGTCAAAATGTTCATTTAAATTGATGAAATGACAAAAGTGCTTGTACACAAATAATAATAATAATAAATAATAAATAATCCTGGATAAAATCAAAGATTTCAATTATTTGCAATATATGAGGCAGCCCAAAAGGGTTCAAAAGAGAGCTTGGCAGACCAACAACCAGGTAGATGAGCGATATCCTTAAAGTAAATAATGCTGGGCTATCACACAGCATCATGTTGCCTCAAACTAAGCAGAGCTTGTATTATGGGAACCACATGATTGATAAATAATGCGGGACGTAATCACACAGCATCATGTAGCCTCAAACTAAGCAGAGCTTGTATTATGGGAACCACATGATTGATAAACTACATAGATACATTTTTTTTGTAAATTCATACATATCATACATAGAAAACACCCAGACCCGAAACAAATATCTGCAGAACATGCAAACATTTGTCCCGAAGCGGGAATCGAACCCGCGACGTTCTGCATCTCAGGCGAGCCTTCGTCCACTGCGCCACAGAGGTCGTCAGGGAAAGCCTGGATGCAAAAAGAGCAAAACCGTATGCAATGGCGTTTGAAGGAGGCTAACGCCAAGCACTGGGTTTTGAAAAGCTGAAAATAATGATGATGCATTTAGATGTTCAAACTCATTTAGAGTTTTCAACCTATAAATAAAAACACTATAAAAGCACTATAAAATGTGAAATCAGTCAGCGCCCTTCAAGAGTGATTTCTTTTTAGGGGTTAAACAGGGCGCTAAACTCGCACTCGATGGCAGAGCCGTCAAAGTATCCGGCTTCGAAAAGGGCAACTTCGTCGGACCTACCATTATCACTAACGTCACTCCCTCCATGGAATGCTACAAAGAGGAAATCTTTGGGCCTGTACTAATCTGTCTATTCGTGGACACATTAGACGAAGCCATCCAAATGATCAATGCCAATCCCTACGGAAATGGTACTGCGGTTTTCACCACAAACGGGGCGACCGCCAGGAAATTCGCAAACGAAATCGATGTAGGTCAAGTTGGTGTAAATGTACCCATCCCTGTTCCACTATCTATGTTCTCTTTCTCGGGCTCTCGAGGATCTTTCTTGGGAACCAACCACTTCTGCGGTAAGCAAGGAATCGATTTCTATACTGAGCTGAAGACAGTTGTATCGTTCTGGAGGCAGAGTGATGTGTCTCATACCAAAGCTGCTGTCTCTATGCCTACTCAACAATAAGTGATGTCTATTATAATTCCAGCTGACAGGATTGTGGACTTTATCCTTGGGATAAAGAACACATAATCCCTTTGCCATGTTAATTTGCTAGGATAAGGATAAGGTAAAATATTTATAGCATTTATTTTTCTATGAAAAGTGTGCCAAATGTCTTCCATTTATATTGTGTTATTGGTGAATACAGGATCATTATTTTTGTATTGTTATTTTGCTGTATGAAATAAAATATTTTTTTGTAAAACATGTCTGGTATTTATTTGAGACTAAATAGCTTATCTTTGTTCATCTGATGTGATTCGAAACACAATAGAGAATCTATTGTCTCTTTCCGTTCTGTGAGCATACATGAATTTAAGAATTACAATGCAAACTATTTGAATTTCGCGGGAGATGACTCATTCATTGCATTCACATAAACATCTTTGTGATCCAATATCAAAAACATACAATCAGTGTGCTAACAGCAAAGCCCTTATCTTAAAGATATACGGACCATAATGTATCATTGAGAACGCAATAAAATTGCATTATTAAACATTGAGAACGCAATAAAGTTGCGACAACATCCTTTGTTAAGCGCCTCTCATTCACACAGGCTAACAAAGAGTGTACAGCTACATTTATCTAATTCGCGCTTCGATCCAAAGGAAATTAAATTGAGTGTTGTGTAAATATTGTATTGTTTGAATTTTAAGCGGTTGTTTTGAGTGGCCCGTTACATCATAAACCAACTTACAATACAGACTTCCTGCGTGTCCAGTTACTTGTACGATGACTGTGAGCGGAGATACACGCATTATGTTGTTGTTTGTTCTTGTTATTCTGGTGACTGAAAGTGCAAGTTTGACGCCGCAATGTAGGAATGAAAAGGGTGAACCTGTTGATTGGTGAGTTTTTGATATAGTTTTACTAATTAGTTATAATTACAGTCCTTTAAATTTAAATACCACGCAAATACCAAACGCCTTTGTTTACTTGCATTTTTATTGTATGATTATTATTTTACGTACTTAGATATGATTTTTTATTTGAACGTTTTGGCTTTAAGTAAGTTTTTGAGTTTCTGAAATAAATAAATAAAATTTCAAGGAGTTTGCAGTTCCAGGACATTTTATGCTTGTCCGTGGCAGTACCTAATCTACGAGTTGACACATTTATACAAAACAGACTTAACAACTGTCAAATTACAACCAAATAATGTTAGTAGACCATTTATGATGGGGTATTAGAAATAAATAAATAAAATTTCAAGGAGTTTGCAGTTCCAGGACATTTTATGCTTGTCCGTGGCAGTACCTAATCTATTAGTTGACACATTTATACAAAACAGACTTAACAACTGTCAAATTACAACCAAATAATGTTAGTAGACCATTTATGATGGGGCCACTAAACTCGCTGTTTATATTTAGCATTTTTAGTATCAAGATTCAAGGTTTAAAATGTCCATAACTTAGTTTCCTACACTTAGTTATGGACATCTTAAGTAGAAACAAAATAACTCAATGCTAAACATTATAATGTACTGCAAAAATATAGTTGCCTTTTTCAAGCATCGCAAAAAATAAAAATTATAAAGATAGTTTTTGGTAATTCAATTAACCGAATTTTGAAAAATTCAATTTTAAATTGTTATTGGTTTCGCTTTTGTTAAGCATTTTCCTCAACGTAACCTAATTTGATAGTCTTAAAAATGTTGCCTTCTTATAGTGATTAAGATGCAATCTAAGAGCTGTCACATTAAGTTATTATTATAAGCTTGAGTTGTTCCACTGCAGGGCAAAGGCCTCCCTCCTTTCCTTCTACTCCTCTCTATTGAGAGCTGTATTTTGCCGGTCTTCCATTCCATAGGAGTCCAGTTCATCTCTCCATCTTCGCCGCGGTCTGCCACGGTAAATTAAGTTTAAGTTTAAGAAAATACACAACTTGCTTCACAACAAACCATCGTCTCTACTATCTTAGCATTTTGGATATTTTTCAGGTTCTACGTATACAAATTACCTCGAGAGAAGAATCATCTAAATCCCTTAGTACGTCGGGGGGTAGCGTATATGCATCTCACGCCTTCAAAACTGCGAGGAGGATGGATAATGTCTGACACATCCATAACTGATCCAAGGTCTATGGTCGGTCGGACTTTAGCCCCTTTGTATCAGGTAATAAGACTCATTATTGTAACCATTCTATTACTGTACTGCCTACTGTAACCACCTACTGTTTGTGGTTAGGCCAATAGAGTGATAATGATATCTATCATTTACAATTCTTATTTTATTTTATTTTAAAAACAAAAATGAATTAAACTTATTACCTTAACTGAATGTCAAAGACGGATTTATATTTTACTAGTACAATATAAATGTACAGACTCAAGTGTATACTCCTGATCGCATATGTAGATACCAACACCTAATTTTTGGTGCTTTTTGCAGATTCTTTATAGAATCTTATGAAATATTCTTAGAATAGGATTTTGTCGACACCTCAGGGCGCTCCGCAAACGGGGCCACTTCGATCTGCAACAGGCAACTCATTTCTTATTATTTTCCGTAACTACGCAGACATAGCAACATTAGTTCTTAGTAAAGTTGTCAGTTGCAACTAAAGTTGCGTGCCCCCTCTGCGGAACAACTAAGACCTGGCAATATGATTCATTCATTGCCTCTTTTGGCAGCACAGTAATAATCTCTGAGAATCTAAATAGTACGTTTTTATTCTCCATCTTACAAAAATCCCTGAAGGACATTGTCCTCTCCCTTTTTAAAAAAAAACACGCTTGGTAGGTCGGTGATCCCAGTATTAAGTGGATGTTGCTGGCTAACCTCTTGTGTAGACTCTGGCGTCTTGCGACATCCACCGGGGAAAAATGATGTAAACTCTTTGCTGGATCAGACACGGTTTTTTTATGATAGACTAGCTCACCTGATGTTAAGAGGTAACCATTACATAATTATAACAAATTATTGCTTCGTAGGTGACTCATGTTTAGAACGTGCTCTACAATGCACCGCCCTGCATCTATCAACTTGAGGCGTGAAAGTGCTAAGCCTTGTGTTCCTGTGATTTCACCGGCATCCACATCTTATAAACCGAAACTAAAAAATATAATAATGTGATTTATTATTTCAGGATAAAAACATAATATCGCTCGTGTACAATGACCAACCACCATCCGGAGAGCATCAACCTGATATCCTGCAATCAGTTGCAGATATGTACTCAAAGAGTAAAAGAGGTAAGGTTTTCTTACCTGTACAAGAAAAAAATAGATTTTGTTCAAGATTCAAGATGTTTATTTGCAATCTTAGGAATCATTAATGCTAAACATATATGTACTTAAACATATATGGTAACATTATAATTATGTTTTAAGTTTATATAACTGATTGAGCCTAGCAATTGTGTCACGGAGGATAAATAACTATTAAAGCGCAATTTTTATTTTTTCTGAGAACGCTCGCAAATACGTACATGAGTGTATCAGATTCCGAAATATTATTTTTGTAAGATTGTTTAAAATGAAAGTCATCATCATCATCAATAACCATCAGTCCACTGTTAAATATAAGTTACATCATCATCATCATCATCAGCCTATAGCAGTCCACTGCTGGACATAGGACTCCCCTAATAAGCGCCATTGCGCCTTGTCCTGAGCTCGACTTATATCTTAAATATAAGTTTAAAATAAAGTAAATAACCAACATACCAGAACGTACTGCTAAAATGATTTATGTTATGATCAGGTGTAAGGGGTTCGAACCTCCACCTTCGGAACTCAAGCCAACCTTAGCTGCCCGAGGTGCACCCTCCTAACAAATACCGGCACAGCTAAATTCTTTGACTGTCGACGGGCGGCCGCGTCGGTGGTGTGAGAAGCTGTGTCCTGCGATCCCCAACCCGCATATCTGGCGTGGGGATAATGGGCATATCCACCTTCTTATTCCCCTAATGGCCTTGAAGGCCTATGTCCAGCAGTGGACTGATTTAGGCTATTGTTTGTTGTGAGTTCTTTCGGTTCCCGATATTTTGGCGCAGTTGCATACTCCATGATTACGGGAGATCATGGTAAATACCTAGTGGATATTTACAATCACTTTAAAACAGTGTTCATAATTTTCATCAATAGCTGTTATTAATTTCTAGGTCAAATGAAACAGAGCGGTATCAAGAAATTCAAGAAGTTCAAACTCGGTGACAAATATTACGATGATTATGATCTAGCCGAGATGTGCAAGATGCACTCTAAGTTCATGAAGAATCGGGTCGAGAACGGACATACCAAAGGAGTAGTACTGGGAGACAAGTTTACCTCGCTTTGGCTGGTCCATTCTGTGCCAAGGTTCCCGCCTATACCTGATTGTAAGTTATTAGTAATAATAAAAATAATATTTATGTGACAACTTACTATGTATAGTACATCAATTAGCCCATACTTTATCTAAATGTTTCTGTTTATTTATAGTATATCAATACTGTTCAAAAATTTACCTACCTTTTATATATTTTCTCAACAGTGCAGCTTATGGCCAAAGTTCTTTTTTGTGAAGACTGAAAGATGTGTAGTTGAAACCCACAACACAAATTATTTAAAAGAATTGTGTCGGGATTTCAAATGTTCGACCCTCAGCAAGAACTTTGTTTACTGTATTATTAGTAATTTTATTAGTACTGAGCTAACAGCCGCGGTTCCGATCGCATCGTATCCTGTAGGCCGATCACGAATATTATAAATTATAATACATCCTGATGTATGGGAAAAGTAACGAAAAATGTTGGCCAATGATAAAGCGTTATTTCTCTTCTGTCTTATTTACCGATGTGGAATCTATTGATTTTTCAAATTCAAGATATTTATATGCATCAAGGGGAATAAACGATGTTGCTTCCTCGCATCGGTTTGGACGATGCGACGCAAGCTTAGTGTAAGGGGTTCCAACCAACCTTCATCTTTGGAACCCAAGCCAGCCTAACCTGCACGTGGTGGTGGTGCACCCTGCTATCTAACCAATTGGTTAGCTCTGGGGGGTGGCTTATTGCGGCATAGCGCAGCTTAACACCAGCACAGCTAAATCTCCTGACAGCCGACGGGCAGCAGCGTCTGCGGTGCGAGAAATTGTGCCCTGCGGTACCCCACCCGCATGACCATGATGGGTATAACCCTTTATTAGGGGAGGCCTATGTCCAGCGGTGGATTGATATAGGCTGGTGTGGTGTCGTGTGGACGCATAACGATGATTAACTATGACGGAAAACTGCAATCTCCATTAGCAAACCGCACTTTATCAATAAATTGATAAAGTGCGTTTTGTCTAAACTATTAATAGATTGAAAACGCTTAATTCTTCCGTCATGATTCATTAACTACCTCGTATTATAAACGATATAATAATACGACGTAGGTAATGAATCATCATCATCATTCGTCATCAGCAGATGATATTTTGCGCTGGTCTCATAATAAGGTCCAAAATGGACATGACCTTCCCTATTGAGGTCGCTGATATAACATAAATGAATGTAATACTAAGTATAGCAAGTTACTTTAAAATTAAAATTCATCATTATTTAAAATTGAATACTGACGGTAAATCAACATCATCATCATCATCAGCATACAGCAGTCCATTGCTGGACATAGGCCTCCCCAAATATAGACGGTAAATATAGCACATTAATATCCGTTACATATATTAAACACATTGGCACCGGGATAAAAAGTAGCCTATACTATATAACTCATAAACATTCGTAATATTAGTGTGATTTGATTTATATTGTTACATACTATACCTACAAATTAATTATTTAAAAGTATTTACATTCAACAGTAACTTAAATTGTTTCGTTATTTTCCGTTCCTTGGGCATAACAATATTGAGGATAATTGCAATTATTATTCTTTTAATTGATTATTTAGCATGACTAACCTTATACGCATAAGCAACATCAACAGCCTATATCAGTACACGGGACATAAGACTCCATATAAAAAGCGGGATATGCCAATATAATCCTGATGATGGGTTGGGGATTGCAAAATACAGTTTCTCTAACAACCGACGCTACCGGTTGTGCTAAGCCGCAGATACCTGAAGATAAAAACAAGGTTTCAAGCACAGAAGATAAAACCCCTACTTACTAGAAAAGGGACCGAGCGTTGCGGAGCGTCTCGCCCTAAGCATTCGCTCATACTTACATTAAATTTAGCATTTTGCCAATGAGTTTTTTGACGTGCATGAGAGACTGTGCCCAGCGTTTAGATTATGGGCATATCGCCCTTTTTAAAAGGGAAGGCTTATGTCCAGCAGTGGACTGATATAGGCTGTTGATGTTGATTTTTACATTGTACTGAGTCTCTATATTTGTGTGCAAAACATTGGCAGCGCTGCTTTTTGCGTGTGATAAAAACTAATACAGAAATTTGTGGAATGTAGCGTCGGCAGTGCGAGAATCTATGCCCTGTTCCAAACCCTCATGCCCAGTATGGGATTATGGGCATAATCCCCCTTTATTAGGAGAGGCTATGTCCAGCAGTGGACTCCATACAGCTGGTGTGGTGTGTGGTTGTGGTGGAATGTATGGGTGAGAGAGAAGAAGAAATAAACTGACGACAGCGGTTCTGATAAAAATTACCTATTCTGAGAATGCGTGATGCATTGCCCCTCTATTGGACAGTAAATTTACTTTTCTGTGGTTTCAAGCGTTGTTCATAACAGTTTTGTTTTATTTCTAGCGGTGCACGGCTTAAACGTATCATCATACGACTACCCGACAACCGGCTTGAAGTATGGCCAATCCTTTCTCTGCGTGTCCGTTCAAACTTCGACCTTAAATCAGATAGCAACACAGTTGAAGTACAACGAGCCTATGATAGTCTACTCGCATATACCGCAAGAGTTTGAGAACGAGCTGCCAAATCTGATGGATGTTGTGAGGAATAAAACTATAGATGTTTCGCCTTGGTGAGTAGCCCCCCTTTACCACAGAATAGGATAATATGCCTTCAGTTAGTTAAATATAGGTTGATATGCGGGACCTTGAATACTGACATACACGTAGTGATGACAACGACCAATGATGAACGAGAAACTGCGATCCCCAACTCCCATGCCCAGCGTGGGGATTATGGGCATATCCCCCTTTAGTAGGAGAGGCCTATGTCCTAGAGAGGATTATGTAACTAATATAGGCTTGTGTGGTGTGTATTTTTTTATCATTTGGTCAAACTATTTTTCAGGTATCACATAGAAAGCTTTGAAACGTTAGTGGGTAGAAAGTTCCTGTCATTCGCGAAGAGTGCGATGTTCAATGATGATCTATACAGCGGTCTGGTCGCTGAGGTTTTGCAGTCGGACCTACTGGTAGAGTCTTGGACGAACGGTCCTGGGACTTTGGATTCAGAGTGCAGTAGAAACTTCCAGTGAGTACTCTTGGTTTTTTTTATGTTGAAGCTAGCTGGGATTATTTTTTTAAATAACTGAAGATGGAACAAGCAAATGCCAACCTGATGTTAAGTGACAACCATTACTCATCAGTCATCATAGATAACGCTCAGCATAGGTCGTCCTTGGAATATGCTCTGCGATACAACACTCTGCGTCCATCAACTTGATAAGCCTCTTGGACCTGTAATCTCACCGGCACCCACACCCTTCAAACCTAAACTTAGCTATGCTGTTTCACGGCAGAAATATGCGTGGTGGTAGTTCTTCAGACGAGTCCTTCACAAGGAGCTGAAAAGAAAGTTTGAGAATAAATATATGAATGATTCGTACAATAGTCACTTCGTATCTATGTCTCTCTGAATTAAGCTGCAAGTAGCGACGGTTTCTATATTTAGCTCGGATTGTACAAGCACTGGTCGAATCGTTTGCTGAGCCTAACTGCAGAAGGACCAGATCCGTTGAGACCATTCATCATCATCATCATCAGCCTAAAACAGTCCGCTGCTGGACATAGGCCTCCCCTAATGAGCGCCATTGCGCCCTGTCCTGAGCTCGACGCATCCAGCTTCTACCAGCAGCCTTTCGCAGATCGTCACCCCACCTGGCCGGAGGGCGTCCTACACTACATTTGCCGAGCCGCGGTCTCCACTCAAGAACTCGTTTATCCCAACGGTTATTGGTTCTTCGGCAGACATGGCCAGCACGTTGAAACCATTACAACATTGTTACTAGCTTAAACCAAAATGCTACTGAAAATTGACGTTTTTTTTTGCTTGTGGTACGCCTACTGTAGTTCTATTCTGTTTCCCTTACAGAGTAAGGAATATAGAGCGGCTAAAGTTCCCCATAGCTAAGATGTCGTTCACGTCACACAATGACCACTCGAAGTGGGCAGTGGCAGTCGCTCACAAAATGCACAACAGTCAAGACACAAAAGTAGCTGATTATTGGGTCTGCGTTGGAGATATAAATCGAGCGGTATGTAAAACTGTTGAACATTTTATAGGCCTTTATTACTTCATATTATTGACCGCCATGTCACCTGTTGGTAGTGATGATGCGGTCGACTATGTAGCGCACTTGCCTAGAATGAACTTATTTACTCTTGGCTTGATGACCCCAGTCGTAGTGCTGAAAGACCATTCTATACCTTACCAGTATACCTATACCGTACTAACAGTGGCAGGTTTAAGCAACGGCAAATTTTAAGTAGTATTAAATTTTAAGTACGGGGTTTATATTGTACTAAGCGGATATCATTGTGTAAACAATTTTGTGTGGGGTATTGTAAGTAAGTGAATAAATGTCTTTTATTTATTTATTTATTTTATTACCTTATATAACTTTTGAAACTATCATGGTTGAGAACATAAATATTAAATCGTCGTTCGTAATAAAAGACTGAGAAAGAGGGTAGATCGTTTCGTCTGCCAGTAACTACCCACTCGCACAGACTTCAGTTCTCCCGTGATCATGGCGCATGCAACTGCGTCGAAATATCGGGAAATAACAGAACTCACAAATCATGGTAAATATCCCGTTGATATTAATATTTACATTCTATACCTTAGCTGTTCTAAGGATGAAAGTTCCAGCAAAACGCTTCGTTCTGGCAATGAGGAATTTCCACCTTGTACGGATGAAGAAATGGTCTGCGTGTGTCTGGTTGTCCGATAATGTAGCCTCGTATTCATTGAAAACATTTTTTGATCAACATTGTTGACCTGTTTTGTCGCTCGTAGAGCGAATTTCAACTTGGAGTGGTCAACTCTGCAACACGCAAATTGCCAGCAACTCAGCAACACGTTGATTCAACATTGTTTATAAATAAATGTTTACAATGAATACGGGGCAACAAAATTGTGTAATTCTTCCGCACACTATCATAAATATATCTTATAATAAACAATGACAGGCGACCGATTTTTCAACGGTATTATAAACCACTTTTATTTGTCATTTAGACTTGACACCTCAAGATGGGTACATTTGCTTCTATAAATCGTACAGATGAATATTATCAAGGCAAAGGAGAATGCCGTCTGATGTATGGCGCTCGGTACCAAGACTAAAGTGAGTGCGTCAAAAAATCTCCAATAACTTTTTAGTCGATTCTACTGTCAAAATAATTAGAAATGAGGGTTATTGCCATAGTAACACTTTACATCAATGTTTATTGCCATAGTAACGTGTATATCATTGGTTGTTGTAGTCTAATGGCGGCGTGCGGCGGAAACCAAATCAACAAAATATTTTTTTACTTGATTATTAATCGAGTCGGTGTGTAAAACTAAAGAAAATGTTAATGTCATTTATAAAATATAATACATCTTATGGGATACGTTCGGTTTTGACGCAATTGGTACGTTTTCTCAGCATTCTCCTTTGTGAATGTGAACATTTGAAATTTAAAATGTATAATGATTGTCTCTCTTTCAAGCCAAAACGATCGAATGGATAAAGCTGAAATTTTGCACTTATGTAGTTCTAGACCTAGAATATAGGCTAACTTTTATCCGGGAACACGAATGCGAAACCGCGGGCGGTCGCTAGTTAAGGCTACTATACTCGTACAGGTCAAACCTCCCTCTCGCTCGCACTATTCAACATTTTTGAAGATATAAAATCACTGATTGTACCTAGTTATGCAAAATAGCAGACCTTCACGGCTTAGAAAATAACAATACAAAGGATCAATATTTTCTAGGCCGTGAAGGTTTGCTATTTTGCATAACTACATTCAGTGATTTTATATCTTCAAAAATGTTGAATAGTGCGAGCGAGAGGGAGGTTTGATCTGTATCGTCGCCTTAATTATAATGCTGGTCAATTTTTCTCACAGCATCACAGCCCTGGTCTATAACTCCATGTTATGTACAGATTTTCAACTCAATCCGTTCAGTAGTTTTGGTTTGAAGAAGGATCAAACAGATATACACGTCTTGAAATTTCATATAATATACTATTTTAAGGGGCCTCCGACGGACGAATTGCCCATACAAACGTAATACCAAAATAATTTCTTATACAAGCATATTTCCACCATATTGTTGTATTATTTGTATTCCAATAGTATTTATCTAGGTTCCTGGATAGTTTTTTTTTTTTTACAAAATACATTGCACATTTTTATGCCAAAATTGACCGCTTTTCGTCCTCTTTGTTTCGTATTAAAAACAACAATATCATAAATGTTGTTTGTCAATAAGGGACATAGTTTATATTGTCTAGTTACAGAATAACAATATTTTGTAAAGAATACATAAAGTTTTCAGTAATTTTTTTGGTATGACGGAACACAACAAAATTTTTAGAAAATTTTTTGCTATCCCGCCCGCACGGCTGAATCATCCATCAGCTAAACAGGGATGCGAAATACGGAGCGATCCTTTGCTCACGCCTCGATTTGAAGTTGCGAGCGAGGGTCGCCGCAGTCTTAAAGGCAAAACTTTGTGAAAAACATGCAACACAACAAACTGCCAAAAACCTTGGCCACTTCCTTGATCACTTATTTATATATTGTCTTTCTTTCAGTTACCACAAGAATCTCGCGGTGGCGGCACCGTCTGCACATCTGGACCCATTCTTTGGGGTAACTTCGCTCATCTCATCGAGTCTGTGCAAACGTGTCATTAGTGAGAGACTAGTGTGTGATTCTGTTATTATAATTAGTGTGATAGTTCCACATTCTTTTGTAAATATGTACCTGGGATAATTTGAACAATTTTGCCATAACAAGCCTAGTAAAGGGACATACCTTAAGGACGGCCGCAAAACGTCTGTTCGACATTTAATTTTATTCACAGATGTCGGACGCTCGGATCTCGCAAATTTCTGATCGTGTGATAGAACAATTTGTATGAAGGGAACGCCTTCTGGCAAGCGTCCGTCGTTTGTCTAACAGATATTTTCTGACGCATGCGATGGCCCTAAATGTCATTTCGACACGGCTCTTGCATTGCTGACCTTAGGAGGCCTATGAGATACATAGTGATGGGGATCAGTTGGTTAAAAAGCTCATTAGACTGAAAGATCTCTACTTATAGCTTAATTGTGATATTTTACTTCTACACTGCCCATTCCATTGTAAATAATAGTGATGTACCTGTGTCCGAAGACTTAAGCTTGTCTACCAAGGGATCAATAGTATTTTTTTCGCTTCATGTCATTCAAAATTCAGTTAAGAGAAAGTCTTGGGGACCTGGGTCCGAAGACTTAAGCTTGTCTACCAAGGCTTACTTAAGGCTTACTTAAGCTTGTCTCAATAATATTTTTGTCGTTTTATGTCATTCAAAATTCAGCTAAGAGAAAGTCTTGGGGACCTGGGTCCAAAGAGTTAAGCTTGTCTACCAAGGCAGGCATCAATAATATTGGTGTCGTTTTATGTCATTCAAAATTCAGTTATGAGAAAGTCTTGGGGACCTGGGTCCGAAGACTTAAGCTTGTCTACCAAGGCAGGCATCAATAATATTGGTGTCGTTTTATGTCATTCAAAATTCAGTTATGAGAAAGTCTTGGGGACCTGGGTCCGAAGACTTAAGCTTGTCTATCAAGGCAGGGATCAATAATATTTGTGTCGTTTTATGTCATTCAAAATTCAGTTATGAGAAAGTCTTGCGGACCTGGGTCCGAAGACTTAAGCTTGTCAACCAAGGCAGGGATCAATAATATTGGTGTCGTTTTATGTCATTCAAAATTCAGTTATGAGAAAGTCTTGGGGACCTGGGTCCGAAGACTTAAGCTTGTCTACCAAGGCAGGGATCAATAATATTGGTGTCGTTTTATGTCATTCAAAATTCAGTTAAGAGAAAGTCTAGACGGGGCGATTTACGCGCGAATCTTGTTGCGCGTAGCCAATCAAGTCATATTCCACGTGACATTTTGCAAGCCTGATTGGCTAAACTAGCTCTAAAAGTAACACTTAATTTAATTGTGTTAGTCACTAGGCATTGCTCATTTCATTTTATTTAAGTTAATTTAAGTAAATTACAGGCATTGTTTAGTAAGCATCAATTAATATTAAGATGAATTTGCAATTTGCAGTAGTGGCGAGTGGTCTGTAGATCGCCATAATTTACCACCGAACCATGCTGTTCTGTAGATTTTAAGTTAACTTTTTTTAATAAACTTCTTTTTGATACATACATCTTTTTTAAATTTATATATGAAGCAAGTTCCACTCTTAGATAAGATTGTTTGTTTTACTTTTTAATATCTGAATGTAATAGGATTCAGGGCACAGCTTCTCGTACCGGTAACCTTGCCCGTCGGTGGCTAGGGGATTTAGCTGTTGCTGTTATGCTGCGCTATGCCGCAATCAGCCGGCCACCAAATCCCCTTTTGTTAGTTAGCAGAGTGCACCACGGGTCGGTGAGGTTGGCTTGGGTTCCGAAGATGGAATCTGGAACCAGTACAATCACGCTCCCAAACTTAACAAGTAAAATTTATTACATTATATCAGATTTGATAATCTAGTAACGTTTATCAGATACAGAATCATGGTTTTGTTTACTTGCAAGGTTAACTTATACAAAGTCACGCCATTTTACAGAGAGGTAGGCAAAGACCACGGATCTCCACATGCTACGATCCTGGCATATGACTCCTGCTTCTTTCACTCATCACATTTTTCATACATGCTCGTTGGTTTAGGGTACTCTTAACCTGGCTTTTTTCCAGCCCATCTCCGATTTGATCGGATAACGTACGATGAAGTCTTCCCCTACCAACTGTCCCATTCATACTCGCCTCATATACTTTTCGACAATCTTCTTTCATCCATCATTTCTACATGCCCAAAACACCTCAGCATAGCTTTCTCAATCCTTGTCAATATATCTTCATTCACTCCACACTGCTCTCTTATCACACTATTCCGCACTCCATCTCTCAAAGTCACACCACCCACGATCAGCTAGGTTTGTTGTTGAATATAATTCATCTTGCTTTTCAAATTTATATTTTTATGTAGCACCATAAAAAAGTTTCATTACATTACATTCCTATTTTTATATTCCTTTCTATATAATAATGTTTTATTGTGTTAGCATTATTTCCATAATATTTCGAGTGTGCTATTCTGCAAGGCACTTCCCAGTATTGAACTTTAAAGATCTGTATTGCAGAGATAATGATAACAAACCCGTGGATTGGTAATGTTCAAATAAGTTTTATTTAGTCCAAATATTTAAACCAACCTAATAGGTAGCCTGAAAAATTATATTTAGTCCGACATTTACATTATAAAAAAATATTAGACATGTATTTTTTATTTTGTCAGTTAAACAAAAAAAATATGTACCTACAAAGATATAATTAGTGCGTTGAAGTTCCCCGTGACGTCACGGTTTAACCTACACTTTTTACCACAAAATATTAGATAGGTATGTTCAAAATTCTATATTTTTATGGTTCTTATATTTAAAAATATTAGATGGGTATAAAATTCTTAATTAAACGTATAATAAAACATGAGCCTGAAATAGGTAGGTAGGTAATCCCGTGTTTCAGGCAAAGAAAGCTAATCAACACAAGTTAAACAAAAAAAAAACACTTACCTACTTTATTAAGGTACAACTAAATATTTGAAATAGAAATTAAGTTTATTTTAAAGAAATTATTTTAGCACACTTAATAAATTCTCTGTATCAACATAGGACATACTTTGAAGAGTATCCATAAGGATTTTCTTAGAATTGTAGAATATATACACTCGAGAGCAATGAATCCGGGTCACTCAAAGAATCCAAAAAATCTCGGAAAGTAAGATTGCTAGGTTAATGCAATAAATTGTATTTAATAGACAATTTAATACTCCTTAAATGAAAGTTAAAAAAATATGAGTCACCATACATTTTATTTACACAAAATTACATAAAGAAAAAAAACTGCTGATCTCTCCTTAAAACAAAAATAGGAAACATGAAATTTTTGAACTTTATGACGATTTTCTTGAATTTCAATACTTCGTATTACCTCCTCGTGCTTCCATTACTGCGTTTACGCGGTTTGGCATGCTGTACACCAAGTTCCTTATACGATTTTGGGGAATATTCTCCCATTCCTCTGTGAGAGCAATTTTGAGCTCAGGAAGCGTGATTGGGGGAGGGTTTTGTTGTTTTACGCATCTCCCTAGCTCGTCCCAAGCATGCTCGATCGGGTTGATATCCGGGCTGCGCGCTGGCCACTCCATACAAGTAATGTTCATCTCTTGAAGGTAGTCATTCACAATCCTACCTGTATGAGGTCGGGCATTGTCATGCATAAATATAGCATCCTCACCCAAATTGACCATAAATGGACCAACGTGTTCGTTGAGGATTTCTTCCACATATCTTACGCTAGTTAAAGAGCCGTTTTCTATGATCACCAGCTCTGTGCGACTTTCAGAGGAAATTCCGGCCCACACAAGTACAGACCCACCACCGTAGGCTACTTTTTCTTCGATGCATGCTTGCTTGAATCTTTCCCCTGGTCTTCTATACACTCTGTGTCTTCCATCGTGCTTGTAGAGCATAAATTTTGATTCGTCGGAGAACATAACTTTCGACCAATCTTCAATACTCCAATTTACGTGGTTCTGGGCATATCTTAGTCTTGAAATACGATGGCCACGCTCCAGTTTAGGGCCGTTTGCAGGTCTAAGGGGTTTTAAGTTAGATTCAGCAAGCCGACGTCTTACTGTCCATGCACTTGGGTTACTTCCTCCGAGGCGTCGAAACTGATTTGTGAGTTCAGTTCCTGTGAGAAAGCGATTTCGAAGCATGGTGTTCACCAAGTATCGGTCTTCTCGTGCTGTGGTACACCTAGTTCTGCCCGTTCCTGGTCTGCGTAGGTTAGAACCAGTTTCTTCGTAACGTCGGAGAACTCTTTGTACTGTTGACAGCGACACACCGACAGTCCTGGCTGTATCGCGCTGACTCCGGCCGGTTTCCACCAATGTAAGTATTCTGGTGCATTCTTCAAGTGTAAGCGACATGATTTCAGCTTGAATAATGAATATTGAGCACTATCAACCTGGTTTATGTACCAACATAAATGACAGATTACAAACAAAAGCAAAAACAAATCCTGTAATTTCGTAGTTCCATCTTCGACAGTGTTCCCTTTTCAAATTTGATTTTTTTATGATATAACTTTACAATAACTAAGAAGTTTTAATACTTTCATTTAAGGAGTATTAAATTATCTATTAAATACAATTTATTGCATTAACCTAGCATTCTTACTTTCCGAGATTTTTTGGATTCTTTGAGTGACCCGGATTCATTGCTCTCGAGGGTATATGACGGCCTCTGTGGCGCAGTGGGCGAAGGTTCGCCTGAGACGCAGAAGGTTGCGGGTTCGAATCCCGCTGCGGGACAAATGTTTACATGTTCTGTAGATATTTGTCTTGGGGTTAGGTGTTTTCTATGTATGTTAAGTATGTAATTACAAAAAAAAAAATATGTGTAGTATATCAATCATGTGGTTCCCATAAAACAAGCTCTGCTTAGTTTGGGGCTACATGATGCTGTGTGATAGTCCAGCGTTATTTATTTATTTAGTTATATACTAACGGGATAGACATAAGCTGATGCATTCAGTCTTATTAAGTACCTAGTGTACCAATGAATGTAAACCTGATTGTTAAGGGCAAACTATGTCTTTCGGTCTTTTGCTAGTTTAGTTAGTGTTTGTAAATAAAAAATACGTGTTCAAAATTTTTTGTTAACCTAACAGACAGGCTAATTCATTTTTTTTTACTCAGGCATCATCCCAATTATTTTAGCTAAAATACGTACGTAAATGCTTAAGTAGCGTGTTACACATTTTTACTAATTTTGGTCTCAACTAAACCGTAGGTATTTTTAAAATGGCACAAAAATCTAAACCATATTTAAATTTGTAAAGTGCGTTCCTTGCATTGTAGGTACACTTTATTAATTAATTATTCATTCCTGAAATTTAGCCCTTTAATAGGTGCCCGCACGAAGTCTTGGGGCTCTCACTACTTAATTATTTAAGTATACATCTAGTATATACCATTTAAAGGTGGTATCTCTACAAGCCTCCACTGGACAAATCCCTAAACTTGAATATGACTCCTAACTTTTCCTTCATCACTCCGGACACAACTGGAAAATGGGTGGCATCAAACACAGATATAAACTCCTACTCAATGCTGCAGCAGACATTGTCACCTTTGTACAAGGTACGTTTGTAATTATAGAAATAGAAAAACATTTATTTCGACACAGGTACACAACAATAAATCAATCTACGAGTACAATGCTTAGGTACAAAATATAGGAGCGATCAAAAACAGGATTTATATTATAGTTAAAAAGTGTAAATTGATGAGCCCTCATAACCCTGCGTCGAAAAAGGGGTTCGCTCACCTTGTGCTGAACGATAAACGTTCAGCGCTGTTTTTCAGCCAAAAACCTTAAAGCAATTGGCGCTACGGACGACAAGTTGGGTGGCAAATAAATTTTAACATTACATAAATAAACATTACATAATTATTAATCCGTCTTCCCCTCCGTATCTCGAAGAACGTTTTGAGTTTCTCTATAGCTCCAATCCTCATTCATTTCGGTCTAAGTACAAACAATCGTGCTCTGAAAGTAATACCACGTTTTATACAGACTCATTTTCAGTGCAGGCTGTTCGGCTTTAGAACACCTTGCCGGTATCTATAAGACTGGCTCCTTCATTAGAATCTTTTAAAAAACGTGTCAAAGATTTTTACCTTCATCAATTCACATCAACTGCTTAGCTAAATAGTATTATTCTATTGAGATTTGGCTTTGAAACTATATTTATACTTGGTCGATTACAATAGGCTATTTTCTAAATTATATTTAATTGTATAGGTATAATTTAATTGTTTTTTAATATGTAGTAATAAACCCCGTAAATGATGGACATCAAAAAGATATTGCCCCAGTTCCCGGCCGCCCCGCTATTGTTGGCAATGGTAGCGGCCATGGTAACGGCGCGCGGGCTAGGGGTTAGCAAAATCCCAGTGCTACCGTTGGCTACCTGCAACTCCTGACCCTGGCTTAATGGACGCACTCGAGGCTCGACAAACACCAAGCACAGTTCGAAGTGGAGCTCTGGGGAACATTAGGTGGCATGCTACCTAATTCCCACCCATTCAATCAGTAGTGCCACATAGCTAATATCATGGAGCTCGCTGTCGCGGAAGTACAGAAGATGACCCGAGTCTCTCTACGGACTTTACAACCCCAAAACATGTGTTGGGGTTTTTTGAATGGGTCATATTAAAATAGATAACATACAAGACAAATTGTTTAACGTAGAAGCATATTTAGTATGAACAAACATGACCATAACAAAATAACCCCGGGAAATAATTTAATAGCCTTTTGTCAGAATCATCAACAACAACTATGCCCTTTCATTTTCCGCAAGTCTCATCAGTGGAGGCTCTTGGACCAAGTTCCATACATTTTTGCCCATTGTCCTTTGAAATTATTAAAATATGTCAAAAAAAAATGTCAGAAAATGACAAAAATAGCATATTTTTTTATATGTTCTGACTTAATTTTAACATTATTTCATTGACATATTTTTGACATTCCAATAATTAGATTTTTTTTATTAATTAGAATTTAGGAATAAAGTTCCCAGGTGATTAAACTTGGCAACGTTGTCAGTGAATATGTTTATATCGGTTTGAGGGATCAGTGCATTGAGTACAGTGAGAGCTCGCAGTGTCGGTCAGAGCCGCAACGCCATCTCGCGTTCTCACGCCGGGCGGGCGCGCGAACAGCACGGGCGGGGCGGCGCGGGCCCAACGCGCCCCGTGGCGCCGTGGGACCGCCACTCCCACATCACAGAAATGTCACAGGCAATGTGTCCTGTCTATCTACTGTCCGGCTTGTTGGTTAGCAAGGTGCACGTGAGGTTGGCTTGGGTTCTGCAGATGGGGTTTGTAACCCCTTACACACACGCCACATTAATACCTAGGTAGTACTGGATTTAACTTGTTCGAGCATTTTTTAGGCAACATACCGTGAGTCTCTTGCTGTGCTGGAATATAGTGATAGGGAAAAAGGTATTATTTCTCAAGGGTCCGCTGCTTATGGACTCATGATGACAGACGCGTCAGGTGGTATTTTGATGGGACACACCGTACCTAGACTGATTAAATTCAAAGGTTAGTGTCCTTTTAGTACATTTTAATAACCAAGGGGGCGTCCATTAATTACGTAAGGCATTTAGGGGTTGGGGGAGGGGGATGAACCAAATCTCACGCTTGGGAGGGGGGAGTCCCGACAAATCTCACGTACTTAATTTTTTTCCTCAAGAAAAATAAAGTAAACCCCGTCAATTCCACGCAGGCAGTGCTAGTTTATTATATTAATGTGATATGAGTTATTATTTGCATAGTGTAATTTTATGTCATAATTTCAATTTAGCACTTTATTTTAAAAAACTTGCATATATTTGTACGTTTTTGCGCTGTAACGAAGAGCTACAACATAGTATAAAATTTGACTTGTCTAAGTGCTTCTTTGAAAGTTTAAATAAATAAATATAATGTCTCCGACTCTTGGCACCTTTTGACAACTTTTAGCTGTTGAGGCACAATTGATAAGAATCGGTCATTTTCTCGCCTCGGTATACAGTTTAGCTACTATATAATTTTCTTTTGTTTTCACTGTAATTACAACTACGTTCTAGTAATTTTAAATATACTAGTCTTAAAAAGAACCGTTTTCACTTCTCTTGCTCAAAAAGTGTATCATAATAGTGTAGCTTAGCGGGCCTAAAACTCGAGTTTAATACCTAGGGCTAAAAAGTATTTTTTCTTTTTAATTTTTGTCTAAAATCATCAGCCCGTACAAAGCATTCGTTCTCTTATATAAAAACTCGACTTCTTGGTGCTCCGTCAATCTTTTTTTTTGAAAATAGAACCGTCTTGGTGATGTTTTATGAAGGTTGATTCTTCCCTTCACGGTAGAATGCGAACTGTTTCGTTGAGGGTTATTGAAGGTATAGAGATTTAAAAAAAAAAGATGGTATTGGCGCTAAATCTCTAGAATTTTCTTCATTCCAAATCACAAACTTTTACGTTTAACTTCCTGACTTTAACTTTCAAATTGTGAACGTGAAAAATGTCATCAAGTGATAGTGAAGATGCTAATATGCAAATGGAAAAAAAGGGCAAAGAAATAATTATGAATCTGTTGCCGACAAAATCACGTGAAATATATTTAAAGAGTTACGAAAATTTTATGAAATGGAGTGATGAGAAATGTGTGGATTCTTTTACAGAAGGGGTTTTTCTCACTTATTTTGATGAATTATCGAAAAAATTCAAATCGTCGACTCTTTGGAGCACATATTCAATGTTAAGAATGACCTTAAAAACGAGACACGACGTCGATATTAAAAAATATGTAAATTTAACGGCTTTACTGAAGAAATTGTCCACTGGATACAAGGCAAAAAAATCTAAAGTCTTGACGACACAAGAAATCGAAACATTTTTAAATAACGCTCCAAATAAACAATACTTGGCAACAAAGGTAACCTACTTATGTACTCTACTCAAACTAAATAAATAGATACCTACCTACATACCTAAATTATGTACCTAGGTTATTACGATTATTAACACACTTATTTTTTTGTTCAACAGGTTGCTTTAATTTATGGAATCAGCGGTGCATGCAGAGGAATAGAGCTTGCCAATATAACGCTAGAAGACGTAGAAACGGATACAAACCTACAAGCTGTGAGTCTGCCGAACACGAAAACAAACAAAGAGCGTAAATTTGTCATCAGTGGAGAATACCTTAATATAGTTAAAGCCTATCAGGAGTTACGTCCCACTAATGTTTCAACGAGAAGATTTTTTCTAAATTATCAAAATGGTAAATGCACAAGGCAAGTCATAGGCAAAAATAAATTTGGTAACATGCCTAAAGATATTGCCACTTATCTAAATTTACCAAATCCGGAACTCTACACGGGCCATTGTTTCCGCAGAACATCCGCGACTCTGTTGGCGGACTCTGGTGCGAATATAACGACATTAAAACGCCACGGTGGATGGAGGTCCGATCAAGTGGCTGAAGGTTATATAGAGGACTCTATACAAAACAAGTATCACGTCACGCAGCGGATTATGGAAGGAATCAATATTCTACCAAACATTACAGAACCCCAAGCATCTACATCGCGGGATTGGATGAATATGTCAACTCAGCTGAAGCCGCACTCAGATCTTAATAATGCAGGAAACTCAAGCATGATTCGAGTCTCTCCAACTTTTACTCCACAACAATCAACTCAAAATATTATCACATCCCAATCACAGAGAACCGAAATAAAATTGCCCGGGAAAAACATATCACTAAACATTCAAAATTGCTCTAACTGCACATTTAATTTTTAATAAAATTTCTGAAAATTGACTAATTTGGAATTGTTTTATTTTCTCGCAATCGAAGTGAAAAGTAGAGTGTTTTACTCGGGCCAAAACCACCCATTATAACTCGGTCTTGTCATCCTCCCTCGCTAAGCTCGGGAGTATAACAACCTCGTATATAATGGGATGGTTTAGTCCCTTGTAAAACAATCTACTATTTTTTTAAATAAATCAAACGCAATCAACTTATTATCGGTATTCAGTATTCAATGTTTTTTGCAGTCATATTACAATACGGTACATTAAAGTTTAGTCAGGTCTTGACTAGGAAAGCATCAATACATAATATGCACCCAGTTCTGCTCCTACTCACAACAGTGAGACTGATATTTTAAATACATAAGACTGTTTATTACTGATTGTCATTATTGTTATTTGAGTCATTTATAAATTCAACAAACCACATTTTGAAAAATCTCACCAAGGTGGGTGGAGGGAGTGAAAAAATCGCCAAAATCACCTCACGTAATTAATGGACGCCCCCCAAGGGAATAAAGGCTGTGTCTTACGTCATGCCATATATTGAATCATGAACGCAACGAAGGATTCTGAATTTTTTTATAATAATGAATAAAAACTAGACCAAGACGAAGTCAGTTTTGTTCCCGAGGTGAATACTAGGGCTTGCAAATATTCGAAAAATTTAATATTCGAATATTCGATTTTTTTCGGGTACTATTCGAATTATTCGAATATTATTCGAATTATAGAAAAAACATAATGTTTTTATTAAAATCACATTTTAAGCTATTGCATAGCTTCTATCGAGGGCCTTGAGCGCGGGGACCGAATCCAGAAATTCCGTAACGAAAAAAAACCTCACGCTCCCCACTCCGACGGGCACCGAGGTGTGGCTTGAAGGCCGTGCATTGTCTAACGTCGTTTCTTTTCGGCAGTCTAAAACACGGTGTTTGTGTGCGTGCAACTAGACGTATTTTTATTTAATAAAAGAAAAAAAAATGTTTTCTTATCGGTCACCACGCTCAAAAAGTGTAACTTGAATTAATATCAAAGAAAAAGAATTATAATTGCATAAGTTGATACAAAATGCTATGCAATAGCTTTACCGCGGCAGTCCCCAAGTGCCACACGTCTTTTTATTTTGTTATTTTAAGTGTTATTTTCACGAAGAAGTTTAAAATATCACCTTATTTTATTCTTAAAAGCGTTATTTCCATGAACTAATTTAAATTATCAAATAAAAAAAATATAAAAAGTTTTGTCACCGTAACTAGACATTGGCGATTTACACGCACAATCAACCACAAATTTAAATATTCTTCTTCGTATGAGCTCGTGACCAACTCTAGTGTCGGAAATTTTACGCTGCCCGAAGGCTTCAGACATGGCTTAACGACTGCAAAGCCGGGACCAACATCTTAACGTGCCTTCCGAAGCACGGAAGCGCTCAAATCTAAATGTCACTAAACAGTCATCTATCAAAGTAATGATCGAGCGGAAAGTTGCTTAACCAAGGTGATCTCTTAAGTACACCGAAGTAAACCACGAGACGGACGGACGAACGGACAACGGACACTATAAGGGTTCGTTTGACCGGCTCGGTAATATCAACCTAAAAACAGTCTTAAAAATCTAGGTTAGTTGGTATTTTAACAAAATCATGAAAATAAACATTCACGTTATCGACAGAGACGGATAGACAGAACAGTCTCGTCAACTACGCGAATGCAATACGCGACACTTCCGAGTGTATCCGAACCGTGTTCCGAACCCGATAAAAGTTATTGGGTTCGGATCGGATGGTTCGTCATGTTGTTTAACCGAACGACGACGTAAACTTGTATTGTCTTGTATGGATATATCGCTCGAACTCATATGTGGCATTTTATGCACATCTGAGTTCCAATTTCGGTGTTATTAATTTTAATCGAATATTCGAATATTGAAATATCAGTATTCGAATATTCGAACTAAAATAATATTCGAATTATTCGAATATTCGAATATTCGAATGCAAGCCCTAGTGAATACTCTAATTTTCACACTTGCTAGAAGAAAAAGAAAGACTTGATTTTATTTATTTTCGTTAACACACTCGCGGAATGAGGCTAGTTCGAATTTTGAATTAGCAAATTCTTTTTGGTGGGGTCTATGGTGAAACAGTAAAAGTTATGTTGCCCTCAGAAGCTCTACAGCCTCCAAGAAGGACAGTTTGAATTAAGAATCAGTAAATTATCCAGTATACCCTAGTGCCCTAGGGAGATAATGACTTAATTTCCGTGAAGGTTGCATGACTTTTAATGTGATATCTCTTAGAGCAGTTGGTATGAAAAGTTTAAAATCCAGGGAGCGCAGCGTATTCAGCAGTCAGAGGGTTATTAGGTAGTATAACACCCGACTGATAGGATTATTAATAATTCTCATGGTTCCCTGATAACCGCAACATAGTAAATAATATTACCTGCTCATGCTTCAGAAGACACGTTATAATGTTTTCACTTCTCTTGCTCAAAAAGTGTAATCCTAATAGTGTAGCTTAGCGGGCCTAAAACTTGAGTTTAATACCTCGGGCTAAAAAGTATTTTTCTTTTTAATTTTCGTCTAAAATCATCAGCCCGTACAAAGCATTCGTTCTCTTACATAAAAACTCGACTGCTTGGTGCTCCGTCAATCTTTTTTTTTGAATAAAGAACCGTCTTGGTGATGTTTTATGAAAGTTGATTAATTTTAATTAAAATTATGAAAATTGTCTAATTTTGAATTGTTTTATTTTCTCGCAATCGAAGTGAAAAGTAGAGTGTTTTACTCGGGCCAAAACCACCCATTATTACTCGGTCTTGTCATCCTCACTCGCTACGCTCGGGAGTATAACAACCTCGTATATAATGGGATGGTTTAGTCCCTGGTAAAACAATCTACTATTGTGGATCCCAGCTCAGTCAGTTCAGTCACTAGGTAAGTCATTTCAGAGGCCTTCGGGCAGACTCAAAAGTCTCAAAGTTCAGACATCAAGAAGAAGAAGAAATAACAATTTATTATTCTCAGATGCCGGGCCATCTTTCCCTGAATCAGAGCTTCACAACGGTCACATGGTAATGTGTCTGTCTCTCGACCTATCGACCCTCAACTTGATCGCGCAGTCGTTAAAAGACGCAGCTCCGTATGTCTCCCGTCTGCGAGTCCCTCAAAGCCTGAGGCTATTGCTGCCTTTTTGGCATTATTTTAACCGGCCTAATAAGCAAAAGAACGGGTGAGTTTTCTCCGGCTTAATATGAAAAAGGAGTGAGTTTCTCCGACCCAATACACAGAATACAGAGAGGTAAAAGAAGGAGTGAGATTTCTCCGGCCTAAATATGCAAAAGGAGTGAGTTTTCTTCGGATTAATATGCAAAAGCAGGGTTTTTTAGTTCGAAATCCAACTTCTTCTTCTACCAGTAGCTCGTTGCTGCACAACTAATCTTTGGGTATGTATAAGTGAAGTTTCAGGTCAGTTCCCACATCATTTGCAACCCCACCGATCGATTTATTATTTAAATCAGATTTTCCTTTACATCAGATCCCATTTGTGTACGAAATCTACCTGCTATGATCTGTAGGTTTATATCCCTCCAGATCCAGTTCTCAGACAAGGCGAGTTCATAAACTTTAACAGGTCGACATGACGCTCCGCGCCATGCTCGAGGAGGGCGACGTGCAGCAGGTGCATCGTTGTGTTTTCAGCAGTCAAAGCGTTATTCATTAATGTTATTTTTATACTTATTCCAGCCAAATCCAACCGTTGGACTTCCTTACAAGATCTCTAAATATCCACGTCGTGTTGTTGGTCCGCCGTCCGGGCGACGAACGATGCCTCTACCAAACCTTTGCAGAGGCTAATAGCATTATACTCGATGTTTATGGACACAAAAAACCAACTCACTGCTTCAGCGAGAAGGGTTATGGGTAAATAATATCAATCATTCTATCCCAATGTGTACTGCCCACCATGACTTACGGTGCCGAGACATAGACACATGAGGCTGTGTACCGAATGAGAGTAGCACAGAGAGCCATGGAGCGTACCATGCTCGGTCTTCGACTTATAGACCGAGTTCCAAATGCGGAAATCCGGAGACGTACTAAAGTCGAGGACGTTGGAAACCGTATTATGGAACTCAAATGGAGCTGGGCAGGACACATTGCGAGGCGAGGTGATGACCGATGGAGTAGGAAATTACAGAGTGGTGGCCTAGGGATGGCTTTCGGAGTGTGGGACGTCCGGCTGCAAGATGGGCAGACGACATTGTCAAAGTCGCGGGCCGTATTTGGGTTAGACTAGCGCAGGATCGTGGTGGATGGCACAAGTTGAGGGAGGCCTATACCCAGCAATGGGTGAAATCGGGCTGTGGATGATGATGATGATTCTAACCATCGGAAAAAGTACCTACCTACCTACTTTTTTCTGGATGAAGGTCCCCTAGGTCTGACCGCTGACAACATGTAATACGAAATTTCATTACTTATGTTCTATTGAGTAGGTATGCGTGAAAGAGTAACAAACAAACAAACTCATATTCGCATTTCTAATAATAATACATAAAATTAATATCCGTGCAATATATATAAATATTTATTATTTCATTTTGGATGATATTTGTAAATCAAACTACACTTACATATCTACAAATTAAATATCTCGTGCGATTTAAAATAACAATGTTATACTTTAAAAAAATATATGTTGCGCAAGTGGTTTTTATACTCGTAACCTAGGCATTAATTTTGTTAAAGCAAGGTGATATGAGCTATGATGAAAGCCTTAATCATCAGCCTAACAGCAGACATAGGCTTCCCCTAATGAGCGCCATTGCGCCCTGTCTTCAGCTCTGTCGCAAACCATCGCGGTCTCCTAGTAAGTAAATAAGCCAATCCTAGTAAAATGAATATTCATCAGATAGAACATACTTACATTTGGCTTATTTACTTACAACTCTGAACGACTGTTGAGAGTGTTCTTTAGGAGATCGCGATGGTTTGCGACAAGCTCGACGCATTCAGCTTCTACCAGCAGCTTTTCCCAGATCACTCCACCTGGCCAAAAGGCCTCCTACACTACGTTTGCCGAGCCGTTTGATGACATCGCAAACGCAAACTTTGTGTTTGCTAAGCCTTACAGTAACTTTTTGTTATCATTTCAGAGTTCGGAACATAGACGCAATATCCCTGAAGTATCCTGACACTATAAACTACATAAACAATGAAACTGATAGATCTTGCTTCGCAGTTAGCACCGCGGCGCATTGGCAAATGGTAGGCGATGGACCGCGTCAATACTGGGCTTGTACGGGCTCCATGGGGAGAGAAGATAGTAAAAATGGGGGCATTTTAGTGTGCGTAGAGGATTATAATATTTGGTGGAAATTCGATAATATGAAAATAAAGGAACCAAAATGCTAGTCTCTTTATGTTACCTTAATTGTTTTAGAACTTATGATTTCAATGAGGGTCGCATTAGGTTAACCTCTGCAATGACGTACATTGAAGGAAACCAAAGCCAAAGTTGTAGAGAATTCAATTTTCTACAATATTTATTAAGATATAAATAGCATAAAACCCATAGGAAACATGATATTTGCAATAAATCTATTTTTTGACCTTTGACTTTGGAATATCTGTAGAAGCTAACACCTACGATAAGTAGGTTTTGAGACAAGTTTTAGAGTGCTCAAACAAGTTTATAGCCAACTATCTCTCATTCCGAGGTGAAACCCCTAATTTTCCAAGTGGTGATCGGCTTTTTCAATTATGTAGTTACAATGATACAAGTGCAAAATAAAACAACGACCAAGTATTTATAAAGGGGTTTTATTGTTCAATATACAAACATAAACATTATTTACAATCATTACATTTAAGCGACGATATAAAACAAAAATATAAGCTAAGTCCTGAACCCTAATGATACTGGCTTCACTGGATCTACTCTTAAAAGTAAAAAAAATAGTTCCAAAGACATAGTTTAATTTTTGCATACTCCCTAACATTGGCACCATGTGAGCTTGAAGTATTTACAATTCCCACAATTAAAGCGTTGCTTATTGTTCGTTAAATATAGAGTGATAGAGGCGAATTTCCATCACCAAAAATATTTGAGGCACTCTCCATAAGTTAAATTTTCTTCAGTACGATTTGGCACATTACATCTGCTGCCCTGTGCCTTCGACATGTTATATGGGAAGCAGGTCGTTTCATAAAAACTATCTATAAGGTACGTGATTGTTTACAGTTTTATAGATAAGTAGGTACCTAAGCATTTGTAATAATATTAAAAACTTACTCAGAGTGAGTTTTGGAAAACAAAGCACCTCAAAAAAAGAAATACCTGCTTAGATTCCTTCACCATAAACGACAAGGTATCATACTTGAAAGGTTTTGAAGAAATCGTAAAAATTTAATATTTCCCATTGACTTTTAAAAAGTTGTTCCCAGTCATTATAATCACAAGTTTTCAAGGAAATTCGCTTTCATTTCAGTTTGTTGATATAGGCCCTGCTTAATTTCCGTGCAATTGATTTTTGCATAACTAGTCAAATTATTTATTGTCTTTAGAAAAACACCACAGGTAGGTACTGATGCACATTTTCATTGAGCTTATAACGTACTAAAGCTCAAAAAAGCTTATTCTACGCGTATAAAAAGCTACGGTAATACCTACCACAGTAAAATTTACTCAAAGCGTACTCTGCTAATGATCACGTGAATCAGTACCAGGTGTAAAGAAGACACCGTCTACGGTGATATGACATTTAGGCAACTCTCAGCGAGGGCATCCTTGTAAACCACGAGTCCTGTTTCACCTTCAAATAGTACGCGTCCTTAGGTGAAGGTGCTATCAAAGCTTCCTCTAGAACCTTCAGTGCGCTGGTGGGAAGTACTTTAGCGCTGTATTCAGCGGCCTCGCCTGGCATCGTGACGGCGCAGCTGGCCGTGGTCCCGCTGACGTCGGAGTTGGGGGTTTCGGGACGGCTGTGGAAGGTAGTTGGGGTGTAGTATGCGAGAAAGTCTAAATCCTATGCATTTTAGCTGTTGATTATGATTGGTCAAAAGTCTAATGAGCCGTAGGTGCATAAGATCTTGGGGGATTCTGATGTACTCGAGTGCTGGACAAGAGGATCCTATAAAGCTGGCCAAACTGTTGCAATACAGCTTGAAAATATTTGGACTTGCCTCTGTCTGACTACACATGGGATAATAATTTGGAAACTAATGTTTTTTTTTTCAAGATGTACAGAACGGACATGTTTTAAATTTTTTCCATATTTTTTTTGTTAGATCGAAAACTTTTCACTAAACTAACAATAAATTGAACGATATTTTTAAAGTAGCTGTCCCTTAAACTCGGAGATGATGGCAGGGACGAATAGTTAGATTAACAGATAACTAGTGAGTGTTGCTCATAATGCTGGGATAACGCTGGGATATTTAAATTTTCATACCTAATTTAATTTGCTTAATTTGCCTAATTTGCTTAATTTAATTATTTTTTGTTATTGTTTTTGTTATAAATGTAATAATTTTAATTAATTAGTGTAAATGGTTTTGTGATCGTACTAATTAATAATAATAAATAAAATAAAATAAATAAAAATGGACAAATCCCCCATTGGCTATGTCCAGCAGTGGACTGATACAGGTTGGTGTGGTGGAGTGCTACTCCGAATCGATATAGAAAATATACCTTGCGGGTTGACTAGACGACTGCAACTGCGACGGCGGCGCGTATATTTCTGCCGCTGATAGATCTGGTGCGTGCAGCATCACCACATGAAGCCGCTTCGCCTTGAGGCCGGTGCGTAGGGCTCTGGCGGCGCCCCACGTCCCCCACCTGGCAGCGGCTGCGCCCGCGCTCATCTCTCCGTTGTCGCCCGCTTCGGGCCGGGCTAGGCTCTCGCAAGCGGTGTCTGATGATAATCCTGAGAATTCATGGAAATAAATGCAATGGAAATTATCTAAGAAAATCTATTCGAGCTGATAGCATATAATTAGTAGCAAGGCGAGGCCTTATTCTTGAGTTGTCATGACGTTTGGTTCCAAGAGGTAATGGATAAAAAAAAGCAAAACAGCAAACTTTTTCTGGAAAGTATATCTGGCTTAGCAGCACAGATTGGGAACCTAGGTGTAGTGTACTGATAAATAATAAAATATAGTCGACACGCTCGGCTCACTCTGGACGCTGCAGTCGAGGCGAGCGCACGTGCTATAGCGATATAATTTTGTGCATTGTCATTCAACCACCCTTAGTGTTTCATTTCATGTACTCTACACTAGGTATCAGAAATCTTGCTGCTGTCAGTACAATAGTTAGGTACTGATAATTAGACAGTATAATAGTTAGGCCCAATCCCGTTGCACACCTATTTATAATTGATAAAAGTACCAAAGAGTTTGGATATACACTTTTTTCTGTGTCAGAAAGAACTTATAAGAAAATAAATTCGTTCCTATCTGTTCAGCACGGTACCCAGCGAGTTAGCGACATCACGGTTCGCCACTAAGGCCAGTTAGAATTTAGAAATCATTACCGATATAAAAGAGCCTGCCAGCATGCGGATGGTCAGCTGCAGCTGCGGCCAGCAGAGGCGAGAAGGTCCTCGCGACCCGCAGAGCGCCCAGCACATTTCCTTTCAAAGCGCTCTCCCAACAAGAAGCACCGCCTCGGCCGCTGCTGCCAGCTGTGTTTATCACTGCCCAGATCCCTGAAAACAACGAAAGATCCTGTAAATCCTAAAATTTATAGAAATAAAATGAGGTAATGCTGAACACTATCACACAGGATCATGTAGCCCCAAACTAAGAGCTTGTATTATGGGAACAACGTGACTATACTACTTAAATACCTATTTGTTTGTAAATACATATATATTATACATATATGAGAAAAAACCCAGACCCGAGATAAATATTTGCAGAATAAAAACATTTGTCTCACGGCGCAACCTTCTGCATCTCAGGCGGACCTGAGCCACATAATCGTTATAAGGTAATAATTCTATACGTAGGTAGCCCACCGTTATGATTTAAAATCAATCGCATTCGGAGGCTATCGGGCGGACTAAAAACTTCGACACCAGAGCTGGCTACTATAGGTTACACGAAGAAGGAAGGAATCATTCGCATTCTATATTTGACACTTATGTAGGTAGGTCCTACTACAAGCACTTAGGCACTTAGGTAAATAGTAACGCTAGGTACTTATAAGAAAACTACAAAAAGGGCAAGTAATTAGATAAGTAAAATCGACATTACACGTATCAGTTGTAGAAATCCTGTAGCAGGTTACAGCGTAGCACGTAGAACAACAGTTTTGATTTTTCGTTCGAGTTTCGTACCTTTATCTTAATTGGGTATAGTAGGTTTCTAGCTGAATAAAATGATCCATAGAAGAGGAGGTTTTTTGAATGTGCTTTCTAGAACTATATATTTTCTGTTGTCTGTGACCGAGCGTAACTCAATCGTAGCAAATCTCGTAGCAGCAGACGTAGCCAAAATTTTAATAAATCTTTGCTGTTTATTCGATTTGGATATTTTATCGTTGTTTTAGTTTAGTGTATACCTTTACGATTAATAATATTATACCTTGTATAATTATTCCATATCATACATTAACATCAACGCCACCTATCGTTTAACCGCATTAAAGTGAGCGAGCAAACTTGTCAACTTTTCGAGCTATTTATTAGTTGTTTACTTTGTCGATAGATGGCACAACGTTAGCAATCCGAGGCTTGAATAGGACATCAACCTGCTTACAGTTGGTTCATACAGCATTTAAATACAGAAAAAGTTGATTCATAACGTGATATCAATGGATAAGGTAATTTAATCAAATAATATTACAAATATAACCATATAATTTATGTAACGGTATACGTATTTCAAACCATATTAGCAAGCACTGCTGGTGTAGTGGTATCATGCAAGATTCCCATTCTTGCGACCCGGGTTCGATTCCCGGGCAGTGCACTTCCTTTTTGTGACGTATGTCTCGTATTTCAGGATCTTCAACACTTTTAAAAGCATTTTTAAGAAGTTACTACCTAACTTTTATTACGTGAGTAATATTGCCGTAAGAATAAGTAATAATAACTTATTACAGTTTGAGGTTTATTTTAGCTGGATTTCACCATCCGATTGCCTACCTAGGCACTAATCTAAACGTTCTAACATTTTTACTTCAGCCTTTATACGAGATCCACTGGGTCTCCCTAGGTAAGGCTTTGTCGTACTATTCACCACATTTTATAGACCCGAAGACTTACCATGTTCACCGGCCGGTAAGTGCTGAGCCGTCGCTCTTGCTGCCTCTTCCAGTAAGTCTTCTCTCGCCACATCCAGTTCCAGCGTGGCCAGTCTCGGCTGCGGCTCGTCTTCAGGAGTGGCTGCGATGTGGGCTTGCAGCCAGGAGTCCGCCAGCCTGGCGCCTAGACCGCCAGATCTGCAGCCGGCTATCACACGCCAACCGCGGTTGCTTAGGTATGTTGCTATCTGTGAAAAAAGGGAAAGAAAACGTAAGTACTAAACGTTAAGTAACTGTGTATATTACATACATATTTTAGATGATTTGATTTCCGATGTATGTAAGGTAATTTTTGTATGTAGCTAAGACGCATGGTGTTTTCAGCAGACTATCTTGGTTAAGTAAGCAACATTCCGCCCCACTTGGATGGTGATCGTTTAGTGGCAATATATAACTGAGCGTTTCCGTGCTTCGGAGGGCACGTTAAGATGTTGGTCGCGCCTTT
Source organism: Horisme vitalbata (assembly GCA_951804965.1). Classification (NCBI taxonomy): domain Eukaryota; kingdom Metazoa; phylum Arthropoda; class Insecta; order Lepidoptera; family Geometridae; genus Horisme; species Horisme vitalbata. The sequence continues at coordinate 9,827,776 of OX638102.1, forward strand.
TACAGTCGTTAAGCCATGTTGGAGGCCTTTATTCGGCTTAAAAACTGAGACATCAGAGTAAGCCACTAGGAAGAAGAGGTAGTTTTTAATGAATTTTAAGGGTCAATATCGTTCGTCATGTCAAAATATTTTTCTCATTAGTGTATTTTTTGACATTTCAGTACAGTACACTCCAATTTATCTTCTTTTACAGAGGTATTATTGTGACTTAAAAACTTTATTAGGTTGCCTTCTTAATTCTAATTCTCAAGATTGTTCAACAGGTGGGCAATAACTGAGTTCTGATTGAATCTTTCTTACAATAAAGACTAAAGTTTGTGAAACGTGGAAATGTGTGTTTGTTCTTCCTTCACGCCAAAACTACTGAACAGATTTGATTTGAAATTTTCGACATCCTACTTTTTATCCTATCATATCCTATCTTATTAATATTATAAATGTGAATGTTTGTGAAGATGGATGAATAGATGTTTGTTACTCTTTCACGCAAAAACTACTCAGCGGATTTGAATGAAACTTGGAATACACATAGTTTTTGGGGTAGTATATAGCATAGGCTACGATTTATCGGGTTACCATGCGAGCGAAGCCGCGGCCAGAAGCTGTAAATACTATTTCCATTTCTAGACCAGGAACAAGCTACTTTTTTGTGGATACTAAACGAGCGAAGCGGCATGAGCTAGTCATCATCATCATCATAATTAGTTTCTTAGATAGATGGATAGATACATTATTTATGCAATGCATTATGCAACAACAAACACACACATACATAATAATAACAACAATTTACATAACTACACAATACAAGACTGAAAAAGAGAAAAATATTAATTCATATATATGTGTGTGTTGCAGTATGACAAAAAGGTCAAAACTCAGCGTATAATTTTGCTCAATGAGCAAACACTGATTTTCAGTTATAACCCGCCGAGGTAACAAGAAGAGCGGGATGCTATACAACAACATCTTCTTGCCCTTATCCCACACTATGTGCGGTCATCACAACATCACTTCTGTCTCCATTTCCTAGTGTCACAAAGTATAGAGTCCTTTTCATTGCCTTTTCACAAAAAAACTCCCGCAATCGCGGCGCCACTGTCGAGTGATAATTAAAATGGAATGAAACAAAAATCAAAAGAAAATCAAAATCAACACGTCTCACACTTAAATGTGATGAAATGAAAATATTCTGTTCTTACTAGAACTTCTTGATAAATGTTCGGTGTTTTTACGTATACTGGAAATTCAGCTTTAGTTCCGCTAATTGTCGTGGGACTTTCGTGAACTAAATACATTATCAGAAAGAGTCAGAAATAAATTAATAGTAATCGTAGACGTAGATTTAGCTCGTAGCACTTTCGTAGCGATCGATGCTCCTTAAAAATTTCGTTCAAAACTAAAGCAATGTTATTATGTAAATTTATTACCGAGAACACCGGTAAATAGTTATTTATGCGTAGTTATAATTGAGCGGTTCTTTGCGTAACCTTCGTGCATTGAGAAATCGGTAATGAGCGTTACCTATTTGGCTGCGGTTTGGGTAAACTAGAGCAAACCTGTTGTTTACATAATCCATAGTAACTTAGAGGCTGTTAATTAATACTTACTTGGTATTTTTAATTGAGCTACAGTCATCGTTTATTTGTTTGGTGAATTACGTAGTGTGCAAGGGCTAATACTTATGTTACATAAGTTTATTTTAATTTTATCGGCTTGTAGGTACCTCAAGTAAACTTGCTCCTTAGTATCCATTACAATGATTTTTGTACTGAGCTGTATTGTTCCAAATACAATTGTGATTATGCTTGTTTTGTATAAGGACGTGACAGCATTTTTATTCAGAAAATGAAATAGTTTTTGCTTCATTCGTCCACTACATTTTTAATAGTTGAAGTGTTCTCTGTGATGGGCTCGTAATGGGAAGTATTACCACCATACTCTGCCTTGAAGCAACATTGTTGTGTTCAGGCAGAAGGATGTAAGTGCCAGTGAAATTCCAGGCACATGGGGCCTTTATGCTTCAAGTTAATGGAGGCAGGGCATTGTATCGAAGGGTAGGTTCCAAACGTAACCTACGATGCAATACTTTGTTTAGATTAGATAAGATAATGTAACTCTTTATTCAGCACACAGACAAATACAGCACAGAGAACACATAATAAGGTAGGTAGGTAAATTGCAAGACTTGTAGGTAAAATTTCGGCAATATCACAGAATAAAGAAAGGACAGAAGTTTAGGTACCTAGTCTACTACATAGGCAAAGAACTAATTAAAAGGTAGGTGCTGGTGTTGTCTACGCTGCAAAGGCCTGGGCTAAAAAGGTTCCATCTCAGCTTGAAGCTGCTTTGCCACGGGGGCTAAGCAGCGCTGATTGCTGATTCAGATGGAACCCGAAAAAAATCAAAATCAAAATAAGTTTATTCAATAAGCACTTAGTACACTTTGAAACGTCAATTTTTTAAATTTAAATTTACACCAATTCGTAAGGCGACCAAACAGAGAAGAATTGGCAAGAAACTTTACTTGACTTATATTTTTTTAAAGTCTTGTTTTTTACAATGTTTATTATTAACTATTACATTGGTTTTGAGGGAGTTGGAGACAGTTTCATCCCAAGCTAACATTGTTTTTGAGGGAGTTGGAGAAATTTTCATCCCAAGCTTTTTTGTCATCTAAATAATTAGAAATTTTATAATAAGCTTTACTACAGGTTACGTTTAACAATATTTTTGAATTTATTTATTGATAAATTAAGCATATCATTTGGGATTTTGTTAATAAGTCGTACACATTGCCCCTTTAAAAGATTGGTTAACTTTATGGAGCCTTACAGTAGGAACAGCTAGTTTATCTTTATTTCGAGTGTTAACATTATGATGGTCGCTATTTTTCTTAAACAATTTGATATTTTTATCTGTCTGTTTTTACTGTCATAATATTTATATCTTTAAAATTAGTTCTAAGTGATTATCTGGGGCCCATATTATAAATTGCACGAACAGCCGTCTTCTGCAACACAAATATGGTGTTAATATCTGCTGCATTCCCTCACAAAAAAATGCTGTAGGACATAATGCTGTGGAAGTAGCTGAAACCTCCCGACCAGAGTCACATTACGTGTCGGTACATAGGTGATAACCTTTATACAAAGTATTGCATCTGATACTACTTATCATCACGGGCCATTTGCTTGTTCTATCTTCAAGTAGCATAAAAAATGACATTAATCCTTGTATGAAGCAAAAGAAACTCCCCGTGATCAGGACTAACCTGTAATCCAAGTGCGGTGTCAACAGAAGTGATGAGCACAGTCTTGGCGCTCTCCACGGGTAGCACCTCAGCCACCCTGACCTTCCGGAGCAGGTACAGCAGCAGAGCCCCCACGATGGAGCAGAGGGCCGCAAGCTGGAGCCCTAAGGATAGCCACACGAGTGCGTCCATCCTTTACAATGACTGCATCTTTATCTGTAACAAGGAGAAGAATTGTTAGTGATACAGTGAACTGTTTCTTCGATGTTTTTATTTCATTGGGCCAGGGGTTACCCCGACGCAAAAAAGGGGTGTTATAAGTTGCACCACTATGTGTTTGTATCTGTCTGTCACACTGTCTGTGTGTATAATGTTGCATGATGAGGTACCGCATCAGTAAGTCAGGCCCTTTATTTGATTGACTACCTTTATTTAATTTACTAGTATTTTTATTGTTTTTACTGGAAATAAACCTGCTACCAATGTTAATTTTCTGGGCATACTGAGGAACATTCTATTCTGTGATGATTTTAGCAAGCGTGTGATGGTTTTTAAAATGATTAAGTAACTAATCGTTGAGCCTATTACCCACTATTAAAATAATTTTTGCTTTCTTTAATTGATAATTTCGTTTGCGACTTTGCGAAGCACCATGTAGTGATAGAATGAATATGGCCCACCCGTATCTGTTGCAAAATGACGATGAACATTTATACCAAGTATCTACAAGTAAATAACAATAATCATACCGAGAATGTCTACTTGTTGGGATTACCACTAACAGTTTAGTAAACTATAATCACAATAGCGAGACAATCGCTGTAGATCCTAAGTATTGTTCAATTGTTTCGCGAGACGGTAAAGATTTTCCCACACATTGACTGGATACTGGGTACTTTGGTTATGGTCAGATGTCAAGGTTCATCTTGTGTCGAAGACTGTTCTTTTTTTTCGTATGTTTGAAGCTCGATGAAAAGACTAGTGAAAAGTATTCGTATCGTTTACGTAAAATTTGGACACTTTTGTCATTGGCAAACATTCGGTTTGATATATTCGTGATCGATATTGCTCAGGACTAGGTATACCAGCTTTCAGCTTACGGCTTCGCTCTTGTTCACCCGGATAGGTAGCCTAATGGTATAACGAGAAGAGGTACCCAAAGTTTTCGTTTAATTCGTTGAGTCGTTTGACGTGAAGGGGTTATTTCTTCTTCGTATAAGCAGTATGAGCTAATGGCTAGTATGGTGTCGGAGTTTTAAGGCCGCCTGAAAGCCTCCGACATGGCTTAACCTGAAAAGCCCGGACCAACAGCTTAAACGTTTCTTTCGAAGTTGTGAGCGACCAAAGTATTGCTTAACCAAGATCAAATAAATTTTTGAATTTTACAAATTAAAAAACTTATAAGGTACAAGATACAAGATTTTATTGATAATAACATATTTTACAAGTCAAATGGGTACAATTATTCACGTACATAATTAGGTAGGTACTTATTAACCATTCATTCTCATAATATAATGATGAGACAATATATTATGTCATAAAGGTACATTTAACCAAACTTACGGTAATTAGCTTAATCTCTTTAAAGCCGCCCAAAGGTCGCCCAAAGGTCCCAAAGGTCGGTCAAAGCATCGCTTGACTAATAAAAAAGATTGCAGCAATATTTTAAAATTATCGAACACTTTTCCACCTTTTCATCATCTAAACAAAATGGTCACCGAAGGTAATAAACAATGGATCTTTTCAAACAAAGGAATGTAAATAACGTTTGGTAAAGTCACATACGTGTCTATCTTAATATGGTAGATACTTCTTATTGTTTTCAATCATAATGGTTTGCCTTCAACAAAATTTACTCATCATGGTATGCGAAGAAAAACACAAAGCTTGGCGGTAGAGGGTTTGAGGTAGAGTACCCACTTAATGCTTCCGTAAAATCTGATGTACTCATTGAATAATGACTCAATGTAAATAATGATAGCTCATTTTTATCAAGGCTCCGTATTTCTAAAACTCTATTGTCCGGCTGTCTGTCTATCAGCAGGCTGTATCTCATGAACCGTGATACCAAGACAGTTGAAATTTTCACAGATGATATATTTCTGTCGCCACTATAACAACAAATACTAAAAACAGAATAAAATAAATATTTAAGTGGGGCTCCCATACAACGGTACGGAACCATTCCTGCGTGAGTCCGACTCGCACTTGGCCGCTATAATCTTTGATCTCTTTTGATCTACCTTGTGTTTAAAACTCTACCTATTTTTTTCAGACTACGGGAAGCCAGAACGAATGGTTATGTTTTAGTTACGTTCAAAATCTTTGATCTTTATACCTACTGCGCAGCTATCATCGATTTTTTCACGCATGATTTATAAGCTCCTACTACGCTAAAATAAGCCATAAGTCAACCATTTCATTGATTACCTTGCGGGTTTCTCCAATGAAAGCAAATTACGAAGAAAGTCCTTTTCCACTCGGTCGGCTAATGTCTCGATCCAAGAACTAATAAAATGTTATGAGCGCAATGCACATTTCGATTTGTTTTATTAGTCTTCTGATATTTTATAGTTTGTAAATTTAAACTGTGGCCACTTTGTAGTAGAAAATCAATGATTAAGGCCTTACTTATGAACATCTTTCAAAAGATAAACGATGCTTGGACTATTGCCATCTCTGACCATTCGATGATGACAAACAGTGACAGGGCTAACTTTGAGCATTGATTAACTTTAATTAGGGTTCATAAGTAAGGGGGTTAGTATCTAGCTTTCGCCCACAGCTTCGCTTGCGTGGTACCTACCCGGATAAAAAGTAGCCTATACGTCCAGGTCACAAACGATGTATATTCAAAGTTTCAACCGAATCAGTTTCATCAAAAACACACGCACATACACACACACACACACACACACACACACACACACACACACACACACACACACACACACACACACACACACACACACACACACACACACACACACACACACACACACACGACCACACACACACACACACTTTTGCATTTATAAGTGATTAGTATGGTGATCTCAGTTGACCTACTACTGTACCTTCATGTTGTGGATAATAATATATTCATCTATTATTTATTGAGGATGGATCAGATTTCAGGTTTCCTATTTATATGATGTACCTACCACATCATACAGTGAAGATATATGTTAAGCTATGTCAGAGGCCTTCAGGCGGCCTAAAAACGCCAACACTAGAATTGGTTATAAGCGCATACGAAGAAGGATGAGATAAATAGAATAGTTAGCAGCAAGGTACCTACGAGAGGCTGCGATAGGTAGGTATATAAATGGATGAACGCATTGACATTGACATTGCCTCTTTAAAGTCATGTGAAACTCCCAAAAGTACCTACAATAAAACAAAACTCATAAGAAAAAAGTTGATTATTCATCCGATGTTATCACTTCATGATACAGCCAACACGTTTTGATAAAAACGTGGGAGATCTTTTGTGAACCGTTTCTGTGAGATATACGAAGATCATGGCCGTTTGTTTTACGTGATCGGTGTGATAATACCGGTGATATGGGTTGGATTTTATGTTATATTTTATGTGCTTCCGATTATATTATGAGTACTTGATCTGCTTCATCTGTCGAACCGAGAATGTTATGGATTTTTCAATTTGAGGCTTGGTTTGTTTGAATTTGATGTTTGTGTTACCTATAGTTTGCATGCTTTAGTTTTTGTGTAGTGTGATTTTTTATATAATTTTTTTATAAGTGGTTATGAACATTAAAAAACGAAACGGAATAAATTTAGCTTAAGTATGTTATCAATATATAGAGGACAAGAGGTTCATAAACTAAGAACGTACTTATTGCTTACAAGCGAAGTTATTGTAATAACTTCGCTTGTAAGCAATAAGTACGTTAATAAGGTTTTAACTTGGTTAATTTTTTTAATTGTTAATAACTTGGCTTCTAAGCCTACATAAGACTATAGTCATGATACACATTTTAGTATAATGAAAAGCAGGTAGGTAAATAAACGTAAACAGAACCATGTTAATAAAATTTGTGCCAACCTCGGTGTATCTAACCAAAACTGTAATCAGTTTCACCTACAATCCTACTTTAAATCCACTCAGTGCCCATTTAAGTCTCAATTTTATCATAGTTAACCTTTTAAAGCCGTTCCGTTATATCAGGGAGGTGGGTTTATAGCTTCTATGCCCGTAACAGAAATCCTATTGAAACTAGTTTACGAGGCATCATAAATGCAGCTAAAATCGATGCTAATGCTCGTAAGACTAGATTTTATCATTACTGTCTAGTCGCTATGGGGTAAATTATTCACACCATCATCAGCGTATTGCAGTACCCACACTGCTGTACTAATGAGCGAATATTAGGTAACTTATAAATTAATAAGTTAAATACCCCGGGTTAAATAGGTACCCCAGTTTATTAAAAAAGAGTCAGTTCGAGCTCAGGATAGTTTGTTTATGTATAATTATAATGCCTTCCGCAATTGCATCGATCGTCCTATTGATCAGGATTTTATCCAACAACATAAGTAAAGGTTAACGGTAATACCATATTCGTTCAATATTCACGTTATTCTTATTTGAATAGTAGCAGTAAGTAGGTTAAAGGCATCTCAGAACTGCAGTTTCTCAGGATAGATATTCTAGCACACCGAAATTCTGTGCCAAATTTTCCAAAATTTAGGGGTTGTGCCTCGTTTCTTCTTAAGTGTTACACACAAAAGACGAAACGAGACACAACACATATCGTCATTCACTTTTATGAAAAAATAAGACAGATAGAGCGCATCGCCATGTACCTACGTTACTATAATTTCTACTGAATTCCATGATATGGAATGAACTGGAGTGGCAAAAAGGGAATTGATCACCTCCATTATGAGAAAAATTGAAAAATTATAAACTTCTCTATCAAGTAGGTTAAGTAGCGGCTTTAAACATACAAACTCAACCAATTTTATAAATGGTTAAATAAATGAGTTTACTGAGTTTTCTGATATAAAGATTTCTGTATCAACATTCTATAATTAGGATATCCTGCTTCTGTCATGACATGTGATATCCCACTTATTGCAATTTGCAATAAAACATCCACATGTTCGTGGAACTTACACGGTCTTATTTTAGAAGCCACTTGGTCGTTAATAATTATTTTGGTTCTAGCGTTCGTTGCACTGATGGACTTGAACAAGTTTTAATCATCTAAGTATAATAATTACACTTGAGTATTTAGAATTACAAGTTTAAGGCTTAACACGTTCATGCCTTAACACGTTGGCTGTTGGCTGAGGAGGAGGAGGACGTGCAGAATCACATTTGTATTTTACCACTGCTAAATAACACAACCGTAAAAGTGCAGCTAACAAATACTTCCTAAGACAATCTATCAAGTTTTTACCTGCAAAGGTACAAAATCTAGAGATGGACGGGAGAGTGCTCGTACGGTAAGTAACGATTCTTATAGATAAGTATTTGAAAGCCTAATAATATAGGTACCTTTAATTGCCCTCATTACTGAACCCATCGGTAGCACCAGCGCATTCTAATGAGGCATAAGTACAGTCCAATCATCAATGTAATCAGCTCTAAGTGTTGCGGACCGTTTCGAAAGCGTTGCTCAATGCGCAACCCTGTGTTTATGGTGTTGAGGAAGTGCCGTGGTGGTTACAGAAAAAATGATAGACTGGAAGACTTTGTGGTGGCTGCTAACTTAAGCTTTGCAGGTTGATTCCCGTTTGGAGACAATTTTTTATTCGATACAAGTTACAAGACGTTTCATGTTACATGTTATATGTTACCTGACGTTTTAGTTGTAACATGAATGGTACAAATGGAATTCAGTGACAGTATATAACGGTTAGGCAGGATAGGGCGCAATGGCGCTCATTAGGGGAGGCCTATTTCCGGCAGTGGACTGCTATAGGCTGATGATTATGATGATGATATACCGGTTGTAACAGAGCCAGTACGTCTAGTATTTGCCATCAATGATAAACAAGTGAATTGAAGAGAACTAGAACTGTCAGTGCCTGTAATATTGCAGGTTCGTGTTCTTGCTATAACTGAGGGAAAATCATCAGGATTTTATTAATAAGACAAGGTAGAAATTCTTATTAAATACATAGGTTGAGAGTTGAAGGGAAATTACTCAACCATCAGGTATGCAATGGGCAATGGATAAGCCGCCAAGCGTTGCGGACTGATTGTTCGCCAAGTCACAGTTACTCAACCTATGTGTTATGGCTTTGAGGAAGTCGCGCATGGACACTCTTGGCACTGGTATCTTGTAATTTCTCTATAAAATTGTTCTAGCTGTGTTTTCATTGTTTTTACGCATGTTATGTATGGATTGGTGAAGTTCATTGGGCGTTTCTTCACTGTCGTAGTCGGCCCGGCAGCACCCGGCACCGAGATTAGTGAACACATAGTTGTATGAAATTCTACTGCAAGTGGGATGTAAGGGGTTCCAATCGCCACTTTTGGAACTCAAGCCAACCTCACTGCCAGTGCAAGTGAGTCACTGGCGCGTGGTGTACGCTAACACACGGGGCGCTGGTGGCCAGTTGATTGCGGCGTAGCGCTGCCTAACTCCAGCACAGCTAAATTCCCTAACAGCCGATGGGATCTGTGATCTCCAACAAGTACGCCCGGCGTAGGGATTATGGGTATGTCTTCTCTTCATATTAGGGGAGGACTATGTCCAGCAGTGGACTGATATGACTCCCTCATCTCAATGGTGTCGGGCCGGTTTCTTATAGATGTGTTGTATACACACACACGCAAGTTTCTCTTTGTTGTGACGTACTTACAAATATCGGGTCGGTGCTTTCAAAATAAGATAAAGTCGGAGCGTGTTGGCGTCAATGTCGGCCCCGCCCGGGCGGTATCGGCCAATGAAGAAACGCCCATTGACTACTCACTTCGGCTGGACCTTTTAAAAATAATAGCTATGATGACCTCCCCTTGTCAATTGAGGACAGAATAAGTGCAAGGCCTGCATAATTACACTTGCTTTGCCCTTGATTGTTATTGATATTCAACAAGTGACATGCTAAGCCCACATAGTGGTTGTTGATTGATGTTTAAAGAGACAACATAAGATTATGTTTAAATAAACTGAGCATTCCATAGTACGTATAGGCTCTGCCTAGTTCGGGATCAGTTGCCCGTGTATGAGATGTGTCATATATTTAGGTACTTTGATTTCATATTTTGTTTTTATTCTTTTTTTTTACCCGACTGAAGTCCTCTTCAGTCAGGATATGATTTTAAAGTGTAATTATGTTTGTAATATTATTATGATTTTGACTAATGAGGTGTCGTTGGATTGGTCTAGATCACGAGGGTGACATAAGCTAGGTATATGAAATTTCAATTAATCCATTATGGCGACTGTAAGAAGCCATTTTCAATTTACGATGTACTAAAAAAACGAATAAACTGACGTAAGTACTAAAAACGTCCTGTCTTGGCAGTCGGGTTTTTTTTTAAATAAATACTTGATCTGTCAAAGTTCTACAGGATATCTGATTAGTATATTTTTAACATTCTGTGTTTTTATATATAGGTATAAAATAAAATGTTTGTTACTAGCAACTGCTACATTTTTTTGTCAACATTCACAAGCAAATAAATCTTTACGTTTTTAAGCTATAATAAGTAAATATCTTCAATTGTACCTCAGTAAATCATGCTGGCTTTTTTAGCATGAAATTCAATTGAGATATGTACTGTGCTATGCCACAATCAGCCGACCCCGAATAATTCTCGGCGTGGCCAATAAGTCAACTAACCATCGTTGCAATGTGGAAAATAACGAATTATTCCGGAAATCCCCACCAAGCCGCCCCACCAGTCAGCTACGACGTAGTGGTGGGGATTTCCGGAAAAAAAATTCCAATAATCCCCACCAAGTCAAATGGCAAATTTTAATCACTCTTATTCCTTTACTTCGTGGTATTATGATGTTCTCTGTAGTGCATCATATTATAATAACATAGGTAATTTAAGTAGGAAGAGTTATTTCCTTATGTTTATAGCAACATTGGATGTTAGAAAAAAATAAAAGAAAAAGTAATTGTTATGGTCTTTAATATAACTAAATTATTTATAAAATTATAATTCTTTAATTAGTTAAATTATAATCAGTTATGTATTACTAATTATAATTAAACTAAATTAACACTATAAACATAGTAAAAATCAACAAAGTGCTTATTTCTACTAACCACCATTTATAATCACGTTTTTAGTATCACACATAATTTTTATTTTGTCTTAAATAGTTCTACTAATTTACAATAATTGACTAGAACTAAAGATTAATTTCAATAATTACGTTGCAATCGTTTTGGTTCTAGTTGCGCGGCAACAGATGAATGGTTTTATTGCACCCGGGCTTCAAAACAACAGACCATGTGAACATAAATATAGTAAAAAATCAACATAGTCATAAAAATACTTACCAACATCTAAAAATTAACTAATTTACAACAATTAAAAGGTAAATTTTTATTTAATTGTTAATAGTACCGTGACCAAAAATTACTACAAACTTATATAATTAATAATTAATATATATATTATAATATAATTATAATATACATATTAAACCACCAATGACTAACCTTTTATCGGTTTGCCACAAAGTACCTACCTAGTAACAAGTTTTAACCAATAGGGAAACAGTTAATTGGTGGTCTGTTGTTTTGAAGCCCGGGTGCAATAAAACCATTCATCTGTTGCCGCGCAACTAGAACCAAAACGATTGCAACGTAATTATTGAAATAAATCTTTAGTTCTAGTCAATTATTGTAAATTAGGTTAATTATTGTAGTTTAGTAGAACTATTTATGACAAAATAAAAATTATGTGTGATACTAAAAACGTGATTATAAATGGTTGTTAGTAGAAATAAGCACTTTGTTGATTTTTACTATGTTTATAGTGTTAATTTAGTTTAATTATAATTAGTAATACATAACTGATTATAATTTAACTAATTAAAGAATTATAATTTTATAAATAATTTAGTTATATTAAAGACCATAACAATTACTTTTTCTTTTATTTTTTTCTAACATCCAATGTTGCTATAAACATAAGGAAATAACTCTTCCTACTTAAATTACCTATGTTATTATAATATGATGCACTACAGAGACCAACATAATACTACGAAGTAAAGGAATAAGAGTGATTAAAATTTGCCATTTGACTTGGTGGGGATTATTGGAATTCTTTTTCCGGAAATCCCCACCACTACGTCGTAGCTGACTACGGCGTAGCTGGTGGGGATTATTGGAAAAAATTCCAATAATCCCCACCAGTGGGGTGGCTTGGTGGGGATTTCCGGAATAATTCAAAATAACTATCTATTTCTACTTCTATTTTCTATTATTTTCTGTCAAGCCCCAAATCCTACGATGGTTTTTGTTCCGCAAATCCATGAACCTACCTATGAGTAACAGACAGAACGTTCTTTCTCAGTCCATTTGAACGTAGCCAACTAATTATTATTTAACTTTTAGCTTCATCACTCTAACAGCGTTACATAACATTACTGTGCACTTCTGTAAAGCGTAACTTTTGTTTATTTTAGTTTCACTTTTAGCGCGGACGAGGCGGGCAAAAAAACTGCAGAGATTGCATTCTAAATTCATTGGGTAACTAACTAGAACGTTTATCTTTCCCCAGTGGTCTCACAAGCCTTAATTTAGATTCATTTATTGACCATTTAGTTATACACATAAAACATAGTCATGTCAAATGTTGATACATTCAATCATTAAATTTAGATACATTTTAATTATTTTTAAAGATAGAGAAGGTTATGGTACCTAACTTAAAATAATTACCTAACAATTTTATAAAATTTCATAGTATGCTACTCTGCATGCCGATCAGAAAATGAACAATTTAGATATTCGGTGACATGGTAAAATGGATGATTTTCAAAGAATGATTTAATTTTCTTTTTAAATTGACTGAAGGGAAGCTGGGTAACTTTTAAGGGTAATTTATTAAACATTTCAAGTTTTAAGCAAAAACCCTGGTTCTAAGTTTTGGAATAAACAGTTTTTCCTTATTTCGGGTGTTGTATTGGTGGATATCTAGTTTCATAGGTAGATTAAGTTTTTGTGAATGTACTTCCAAAAGTGAACGATAAATAAATAGGGATACAACTGTTAATATTTTAGTTTTTACAAAGTAGGCTTTAGCCAATGTCATTTTGCTCAGACCATGAATAATAATTTGTACAGCTCTTTTCTGACAGATAAGGATTTTATTTATATGCGATTCATTACCCCACACTGTTAGTGCATAGTTTATGATCGAATGGAAGTAAGCAAAATAAACAGCTAATAGAGTTTTTTTGTCAACGAGTGCTTTTTGTCTAAACAATGCTTAATTTGCACTAGCTACCTTTTTGCATAACTTATTTAGGTGACTTTATTTAATCATTTATTAAACCTTAATTATTTAATTTATTTCTGTCAGTAAGTATTGATTATTAGTTTAGTTAGAGCAGTATTGTTATTAAAATTCAATTTATACCTTTAATTGAGGTGACACTAACTTAACAAAAATTTTGTAAGTAGGTAACTGATGACAAACTAGCAGATCTTGTACTATGGGTACCAGTGACTGATAAACATACATAGGCACAAGAACACCTAGAGACAGAACAAACATCACACAAATAAATAAATTGTCTTAGGCAGAATCAAACCCGCGACAGAAGGAAGATTTGCTTCCAACTGAGCTATAAAGCCAGTCAATTAGGTAATAGTTTGAAGCATTGATTTAAAAACTTATAGTGGTAAGAGTTTCGAATAATCAAAGGGTTGGCCTTTGATCAGCACTGGGGCGAAAATGGCTGAAATGATGATGATGATGATGATAGGAGTCTATGTATGTATGTGTATGTGTATCAGAGTATGGCGCTCATTAGGGGAGACCTATTTCCAACAGGGGACTGCTATATACATGGTGGGGCCAAATTTTACCTCATTGACGGCAGCAACCTTTTTTTTTTAGAAGGTCTTGTTCTGAGGAAACTATAAGTTTATTTTGAAGAAAAAAAAACAATTGAATTTCGAATAAATGTACAGTCAGCCTAGAAAATTATATTTGTCAAAAAAACAAGTTGGTCTCAATCGACTCTATTTCCAAACAGGAAAACTAGTAACTTACCAAATTGAACCGTAAGTTATGACGAAAAAAAAAAGTTTTTCATACAATTTCTATGAAACGCCATTTGACACAACAAGGAGTCTATGTATGCAATTCGAACACTTGCCGGGAAATACTCTGTTCTTATTTCAAATTGATATTTCATAATGTGTTGGCAGAGTGATAATACCACCGATTACTACTTTGCATTGAATAGGGTTGATTGGGTTGTATTAAGGTAGGTAAATTTTGTCCCACCCTTTATACTGATTATGATGATGATAATGACGATTGTAGGAGTAGGCTGGCTACTTTCACGACTCGGGCTATCAAAACTATAGTCGGTTGCATTTTTGTTCACTTCTCTTGACCATATCCGTTAAGCCAATTACTTAATATGTAAACAAAGTGCTCGCAGACCATGACTGTTAAATTAAATTAAATATATTTATTTAAATAAATTTACCACAAACGTTTGTGTTGTCTGAATGTTGTTAAAAGTGAAATTAAAGCGAAAGCACATATGTTAACGTTTTTATGGATTAAGAAGTTGTAGTAACACATGCTTATGAAATGTAAATGTTATGGTGGGTTCTTATTAAAAAGTTACGACGAATAACATTGTGGTCTTTCTTTCATAATCATATGCATATGAGGCTCGATTTTTCAATGGTCAGTTACCGTTCTGTTTGATCATTTGTATTTTATTCAAAATTATCAACTATTTTTTAAATGTATCTGACAATTGAAAAAATTGTCCTAAGTATTAGTGCTGTGACTTATTTAATCCTTAGTTAGTCTTTCTCCGTAATTATAAAAAGTTAACAAGCCCCCTTTTTAAGCGTTCAATATAACCAATATATTAATGTAAGAAATATACGACTTCCCGTTGATTTCTCAAAAGACCGAAGCAAAGGGCCCAAGAATAGCGCTTATTGCTTTATGGGCCATAAACGACACTTGCCAAGTGGAATGAAACGAATAGACCTTCAATACAATTGGTCGTCCAGTAGAAAATGGTAGGTCCTTCACTTGCGCGACTTTCTCCAACACGCGGCCATCTGAGTCGCGGGCGCACCCATGGGCCAAGTGTCAATGGCCAATGGATGTTACAACATTGATACATGATTTGATTTTTTACAGACTCCAATTGCACAAAATTATGTTGGTTTTAAAACAATTACATAATAGAGGCGATCGATATTACCCGTGGGACAAAAAATAAAATATTATGATCTATTGATTCAGGCCACCTCAGTAGGACCATCACGAATATTGTAACAATAATGAAATATTTTGAACATGGCCCACCTGATGTTAAGTGCTAACCATTACCTATCACAAATCGTTTCATCGTAAGTAACGTTGGAACGTGTAATTTGACCACGAAGCAACGCCCTGCATCCATCTGCTTGAGACATATAAATAAATAAATAAATAATGTTGGCCGTACTAAGCAGAGCTTGTATTATGGGAACCACATGATTGATATACTACATATATATATATATTTTTGTAAATACATACATATCATACATAGAAAACACCCAGACCCGAGACAAATATCTGCAGAACATGCAAACATTTGTCCCGCAGCGGGAATGGAACCCGCAACCTTCTGCGTCTTGTTCGGACCTTCGCCCACTGCGCCACAGAGGTCGTCAAATAGTAGAAAAAAGAAAAGAAAATTAGTCACAGAAGATGAAGCCTCTGTGCCTGTAATTTCACCAGCAACCTACAAACCGATTAACAGCTATTTTACTTGACGGCAGAATTAGGAACGGCGGTAGTAGGTACTTCCGTTTGAGCACTTCACATAGCGCTCTAAAAATGGGTGAATAAAGTTGTAGAAAGACCTATCAGAATCGAAAGTAGATGCTTACTCTCCATAGACCATACACTGAAGGTTATTTTGTTCTCAGTCATGTTTCTTCGTGTGGATGTAAGTATAAAAATAAATTGAAAAGTACAAGTGATGTAACCGATGATGTAACTGCTTTCACCGAAGCCTTCAAATGGAATTGGTGACACACGGTTTAGGTTCGTTAGAAAGCTATTATTTACGAGTGCATTGTCATCAGAAAACGTGGTTTTTATTGTCCCTGTATTTGAGTAGGTAGATTATAATTATATTTAAACTTAGTCTGTTATCAAATTTCAGCATTTGGCGTTCAAATTTGTGATTCGGCAGAAGACGTCGAGCTTATGTTGGAGGCCTTCGGGCGGCGAGAAAGGAGCGTTTGGCCGTCAATGCAAACATACTGATTCACTTTCGCATTTAGATATTAACTACAGTAAACTATTCCTTAGCTGGCTGAAAATCTAGAGCTTCTTTATAGACAAATAAGTCTATCTAGTTACAGTTGATTGCTGGCCTCGGACAGGACGCTCCGCGCCATACTATGCCAGTCAGTGTAATAATAAATTGTTTATTTCAGACGGTAATATTGTATAAATAATGCTTCGAGTGCTGAAAACACATATCTCCATATTCTGCACTTCCGGTGCGGTACGGCGCGGATCGTCATGAGTGAGGCCAGCGTTCAACGGGTTAATTAAGGCCATATACATAATTTTAGATAGATACTCATTTGCTTTTACGGTGCATTATTGCTGGGTATAAAGTCCTTCAACTGCAAGATAAGAAAGCAAAGACAGGACCAGTCACACCAACGAATCATTTCATTTCATAATCTAACTAAGTATACAATTTGGCTTTAAGATAGCCAACAAATTGTCAAATAACTAAGTAACCGTAACCGAAGCCTCAAGAGTTCAGTGCAACGACCTTCACAGAATAAGCAAGAGTTGTTTCTACTGGTACAGAGTAAATAGGTAGTTAAGAGGTAGTTGTCCTCGTGGGCGGATTTCAAAGATGGGAGGAAATGGCCTACATCCTCCACGTTGATTGTTGATTCAATAAATTTTAAGAGAATTTGGTAATATTAATCGACCCTGAATTTGTGAAAATCTTTTTCTAGTTTTAAATGAAATTAGTATTTTTGCTTCTATCATCGAGCCCTCATTTGTGGCGATGTGTCCAAATAAATAATTCACATACATTTCACAAACTTCGCATTTGCAGGTTAAATTAGTATGACACCTAGTGGATTGTTAGGGATATCTCCAAACAAAAGTACATAGATAGATACTTACCTATCATATTTCAATCACTGGACTTTTTCCAAATCTTCAATTTAATATCTGTACCAATTAAATTATTCTGTTCCTTAATAAAGAAACCTGGGCGTAGTCATGTCTATCGGAGCGGAAACCGTTGAGATCGCATCTGCATTGAATAGAATGAGGGGACACACGTGTTTGATTATTCATCTACAGCATGACATCAAACCTTTAAAGATAAAGGGTTTGGATGTAGGTAAGAGCTATACCTACTTAGTATGAAGGTAATGCTCAACTTTATATATAAACTATGACTTACTAAACTCCTCAAGTTAAAATAAAAGTTACGAAAGCGAAAGCTGTTCGCTGCGATCCCCAACCCAGTATGTATGCCCAGCGTGGAGATTATGGGAATATTATTTATTCTTATAGGTGAGGTCTATATTCAGTAGTGAAATGATATAGGCTGGTAGTGAATTTGGGATAGCATAGATATGATGAGGATAGATAGATAGAAAACTCTTTATTGTACTCACACCAACATAGCCAATATAACTATAAACAGTAACAAAAATGAAAGTACAATGGGCGGTCTTATCACTCAGAGCGATCTCTTCCAGACAACCTTTGGATGGACTTGATTTAAAAGACTATAGCAACTGACTGTAGACTGGAAGATCGGCTTAGTAATCAAATTGACTGTAAAGATAATAAAGCCCTGTTCAGATTCGCTGCCGCTGTGGGGGAGCAAAAACCAAAGAATTGTTCCGATTGCACCATATGTGTAGGCATACATGGCTTCGTATGTGTTCAGGTGAAAACGCAGTTACATTTTATGAAAAGCCTTGAAGTTGTTTTGTCTCTCATTGAAACACAGTTATACATGGCATTCTCACATTTTGTAAAAGAACGGAACTTTGAGCAGTTTTGGCTTAGCTGATGTCGATATGGTCGTG
This sequence comes from Horisme vitalbata, assembly GCA_951804965.1. Taxonomy (NCBI): domain Eukaryota; kingdom Metazoa; phylum Arthropoda; class Insecta; order Lepidoptera; family Geometridae; genus Horisme; species Horisme vitalbata. Next base: position 9,846,317 of record OX638102.1, read on the forward strand.
CTGTAAATAACCTCAAAAATATCGACAGTTGTAACACACCACAAAAAAAAACAAATATGTTCCGTTTCACAACGAAATGCTTGATATGTTTTACGTCAGTTTTATTAAATATGATCTTTAGATAATAAGAAACTTTGAAAAGCTCAAATGGCTTTGTATGCGGTAAGGGGTTAACAGCGGACCACTTACCGTGAGCCCTTTGAAGTTCCTCTCGAAGTACATTCAGACTTTATAATTTTATTGGTTTTAATGGAAGTAAGATGGTAGACATTTTTAGATATGATTCTGACCATAAAGTACTAGGAGCTCATAACTCGATTGGCTATGGTAAAGACGGGTTGCGGGTCGCGGCAGATCATACATACCCAGTAGAAATATCGCTCGATACTTTGCGTTCACCACAGTATTTGTATATTTGTTCTCACTCAACATCGTAACGGCTGAACGGATTTCGATGAGCTTAGAATAAACATAGTTTGCGACCTGGATTAACACATAGGCTACTTGTTATTTCGGTACCACGCAAGTGGAAGTTAGTAAGCTGTAAATTGTGTGTCTATTATATTAAAGAGTTTTTTTAACGTAAATAGTTTATTTATTTCTCTCACAAAGGTTTCACTTATTATTAGGCGAAATATAATAAATAAAGTTATGCAAAACCTGTTTTGTGAGAGACCGGAGCCTGTGATTACAGGTCACCGGTGCCCCCAACTCCACAGCTAGTGCAATACTTTAAGGCACAAATATTTACTTAATATTACAGTGAACATGAAATAAAGAGATTTTTTCTATACCTAACGTATACCTAACGTATACCTAAAAAAATACGTAATTTGAACATTCGTGAAATCACCTGCAACTATCATTGCAAAAACTTGAACCCAGAAAAAGTTTTGAATCATTTGTGAAATGAGTTTTGTTTGACTAAAAAACCCAATATTCTTACCTTTTTTGCACATATGAAAAGCTTTGGCCATGAATAGACAAATTAATTTTATGTACGTTAGATTCAGATTGTGATTCAAATTCAGATTCATTTAATCGTACTGTTTGGTACATGTCAATTTTATATGGTATAAGTTTGTACAAAGCTTGTACACATGATCAAAACAATACATAAATACAAAATGAAATCGAATTAAATTAAATTAAATTAAATTAAATTAAATTAAATCAAAAATAAATTATATTAAATCACAAAATCAAATCAAATTAAATTAAATTCAATCATGTTAGCATTGTATTGTCGGTTCTACCACTTCAGCTTACTAGTTTATTTAATAATAATAAATGTGTAGGAAGGAACAAATTACGTACCTTATAATGCAAATTTCCAAAGGCTTGCTTTTACACGCTTTTCTTACATTTTTTGCTTTTTAATTACTAGTTGTGTTGTGCCAACTGACCGCACATTTATGCATGTTCATGGTAATTTATACACCGTGTTGTTTACCCCAACTGTAATTAATCCCTTACCCCATTCGTAATCAACAAGTAGGGGTCATCAATCAATTAGTTCCCCAGCCGATTAACTGGCCAATTGGAACAATTTACTCCGGATTGATAATTTATTTTCCTTTTCAATGATTCATTCGGTAATTGTTGTGACGGATTTCACCATTTTTATTTTGTTTGTTACCTCTTCGCACAAGGCTAACCTGGGCCGTCGATTTAATTCAAAATTTTGTTTACCACGATTAAATTTATTTAATAATTTATTAGGGACCATTTAATAAAAATAACTAAAGAATGAATAATGCTGGACATTACTCATCATAATTTAATTATTATTAATTATTATTGAATTTATTTAGTTATTATTTTCAATATCTCTTTGGTCTAATACTGTTATGATATTGTAAATGTAGAATCAATAAATAAATAAAAATCATCATTTAGCCCCAAACTAAGTTTTATATACTATGTGAACCACAAAGCTAATTTTTTTTTTTTTTGTAAATACAAACACATTATACAAACATTTTTCTTGCAGCGGGAATTGGTGGATTCGATTTTAGGTGGGCCACCCACCCACTATGCCGCAAAAGTCATCATACTATATTATGAGCAACTGCAATTTCTGATTTGTCCTGAAGAAAAAATGCACTCTTGAGATATAAATAGTCGTATATAAGTACCCCTATCAATACGTTGTGGCGTTCATGAGTAAATACTTTGCATCGTTGTAAACAATAATAGGGTTGACACTGACTAAATAATTTCAGAAAAAGTACCTAATACCTATTTATGGGCAAAGTGCAAGCTGAGTGTTCTTTCGAATAAGTGTTATTTTGCAAATGCAAATGGATCTTCAAAATTGTGTTGCCAGAGCAATTATTTCAGTATTTCAGTCCAGGCCTTACGCGAGCTAAAGTAACAATTTTATGTTAAACAACAATACCTTGTTTTGTTATGTTATAACAATCATTATCATCGAAGAAGGTCTATTGCCATTGCTTCATCCGGGTTGTAGTTTTATGCATATATTTACATGGTTTATTATTATAATTGCGCTGTTTTTATATCTCTGTATTCTACAGGTACTCCTCTATTTAATAGTTAGGTTTGTAGGTACCTTACATAGATTCACAAATGATAATATTGAGGTATTGATTCTCATGACAGCCCTATAACCTTCTAGACGCCACTCCCACACATTCCATTACTGACATACTAAGCCGATACAAGTTAAAGGAGACCGTATGAGGTACCTTTTTAAACACGCTGTATAGAATACCGTACATGGCCTCTATAGTATGTCGAAATATTTAGCTTGTTGCTATTGACTGCTTAGAATGTAAAGACAGTGGATAAAAGCTCGGTGTGTATCTAGGTACAAACAGTTAGCTTTTGTGTAACTTTTCAATGGCTATTCAACACTACTTAATTATTATAAATGCGAAAATTGCGCCTGTTATATTTGTTCCCGCTCAACTCTGTATTAGTTTTTTTTATTTGTTACCACGTCTGTCACGTCCACGTTACCACGTTAGCAAAACCGCGGACGCTACTGACACTAATAAGTATTGTAAATGCGACAGTTTGTGTATGTGTTATGTGTGTGTGTGTGTTTGTGAGTATATATGTTTGTTCACACTCTTTGTTAGTTCCACGTAATGGCAGAACGGATCAAACACATTGCCAAAACCATGTTTTAAAATGAATGGCGTGTTAGGAGACCAAGTATATTTCTGTAAATGTATCACTAACTAAAACTTGATTTAACCAAACAACAATCATAATAATTTACCATACTTTTGAATTTCTTGAAATTTTGAATGTTGCCCTTTGGTGTAATGGAGTACCTCGAAACTCTCAAAATTAATGGCTGAGTTCCCAAATTGCCGGTTCGAACAGATGGTGATTAGTCATTACAAGTATTTTGTGTTGTAACTCGGATTGTCTTTCGTGCCAGATACCGAACAATACCACAATGGACTATTTGGTTGTCGCAAGCCAATTGAGAACTTGGTAGTACTTGGAACTTATTATATTAGAGTAGAGTTTTCTTTTGTAGCATTTTGTTGGCATCTCTTGCAGGACCTATATTTATTTAAATATTTTATTACTGCCAAATATTTACATTTGTCTTAAAGTTCAAGTCTTCAGCTGTCTCGTGACACATAGGCCTCTTCAAGCATTACCCAGTTTTCTTTATTGAGCGCAATTCGGGGCCACGTAGCACTTCCTACTTTCTTTATATTGTCCTCCCATCGTTTCCTCTGTCCGACTCTTCTTTTTTTTCCATCTCTCGGTTGACACTCTGTTATCTTAGTCTTCCTTGTGACACATGACACAGGACATCGGAATATAAAACCCTAAAGCTAGGTTTAGTGATTACAGTTTTGTGTTAAGACAACAACATATTACTGGTTGATAGCATACACCTTCCTTCGATACACCTTCCTTGTATACCTAACAATTTCATACTACACATTCACGTAGAAATATGTAGATGCAGGTGTTATGTACCATGTTATTGTCATAGTATTCCGGTATCAGTTCTTCGTCTATTACAACTTAGGGGGACTTCAAGCGAAGAGTAAATATGTCGATTGATTCTATCCAAGCGTGCTACATTGTCGACCCCATCATCACTTACCAAAAGAAGAGAATGGTGGTCAAACGTAAGCTTATAAAATGAAAAAAAAATGTTTCTGGTATTATTATGACAAGGGAATTCTAGTGCATTTTTTTAACGATACACTGTACAATATAAAAAATGAATGTTAGTGTTATTATGAAAAAGTAAGTAAGAAACCAACGATGTGAAACTGTTGATAGCTGTTTCTAACACAACATATGAAGTAATGTTCGTTGGTGAAATGTTTAGATTATCAATTACGTATGAAATACATTTTTAGATAGGATAGTCATTAAATTATGTTGCAAACATGGCATACTGTGGTCTGCGATATTTTAAGTTCTTCTTGCTATTTTCAGAATCAATAACCACCATTTTTTAAAACGATTTGGTTCCAAAAACTGGGCTACTTAGTAACAATAGCATTATGTCTCTTAAAGTCCACATCAAGGGTGCTCCAAACGTAAAGAAATTATATTTTCCTTAAAAATAAATAATTATAATTGTTGTACTCAGACCTAAACATAACTGACTATGTAGGTATATTTATACCACGTTATTTAACTTTCGCAATAGGTACACAAAACCGAGCATTTAGTAAATCAACTACGCTTTTGCGACATCATTAGCTAATTGTTTAATAATTACAACAGAAAAACAACATCCAGGGAACAAAAACATTAAAAGAAGCACATTTTTATCTTACATCTCCCCAAGGCCTTGCAATACAGTTATAATGCAAAACGCTATCACTGCATCAGCGATTCAATCAGTGCTTATAACCGCTATGAAATAACTCGTGGGATGTAATTACTGATATAGTGCCAAGGTCGACAGTGTCACTGACTTCTATAGATTGTAGTTTACTACTAGCACACACAACAATATAACCTTTAATATCTACAAGTCAATTAATGCAACGATGTTTCATTTATGGCTCATGGCTCAACTTGTGTAGAATTAAATATCTCGGACTGTTAGAATGTAAAATAAAGTATCATGCAAGCCTACATACTATCTATGGTGTTGGAGAGTCAAAAATCTAATCATATCAAAGAGATCGTTATAAGTACCATTGAATCCCTTAAATTCTTAAGGTTGAGAATACATTTTAAGTTATCTTGGTAGTTTTTTTTAATTTGCAAGGCTCAGGCCACGATCTCAAAAGCTTATTAAAAAACTAATCACAATCTCCAGTAATATAAGAAATAATTACGATAATATAACAACTAGCATACCTTAAGGTTTGCTATTTTTCATATCTATAGTCAGTGAAATAATATATTTAAAAATGTTGAATAGTGCGAGCGAGCCTTAAGCCTTTATCTGTAGAGTGAATTTGCAGCAAAGTTGATTGCCCAAAGGAAAAACGCTTCAGCATCAATTTGTCCAAGGTCTCGTTTCCTCAGGTCCCTAAACGCCGATTGGAACAATGGCTTCTGTTTTTCGGTCTCTAATTACAAACTGTGTTTTATGGTTGCCGTTGCGAGTTGTTTAGCATTGTAGCTAACGTTTGCGTAATGTTTGATGTATGTTGGCAAGATGAGGTTCTTCGAACTCAGGTTGTAAAGATTTTATTTGATGTCTAGTGAAATTGTACGCACATGCAACATGCATCGCTACTTTATAATCTTGATCTTTACCGTGTTGTTTAGTAAATCAACTTTTAGATGTAAAATTTGTTTGATAACAGCAACATTTAACTTCATAATACCTATTATTTTTATCAATCTATCTTAATCATTTGTCAACATTTGCACAAACTGGAGTCAATTTTCTTTCCTCCATAATTTCTGTTTCCTTTTAATTTGATTAATTGAGTTTTTCCATTCAACATTTTTCCAAGTCCACTTGTAATATATCATGTTGTCAATCACTTTATACCAAAAGTGGTTGTAGAAACGTTTCCACTTTTCCGTCACGCATAGTTACCGACTTGCGTCGCCACAGTCAGGAAATCACTTGCGTGATAGTTTCTCGCTTTTCCTGATGTGGTATTATTATATATTACTTTTTCTATATAGTTTTACGGAAACAATTTGTTTGCATGTTGCTTGTACAAGATAATGGTATCTTGTACTTTATTTTTTCAGTTAATCAAAAAATAAAGTATTTAATATAGTATATAATATAGTATGAAGTATAGTATATATATGTGTATAGTAATTTTTGCGTTTTTGTTAAAAACTTACAAAACAGTAATGAATATAAGAGTCAAGTTTTAAATAACAAATTAACTAATGAAAATCATAGAAAACAAAAAAGAAGGTGATAATGCAGGCTCTAAAACTAACCGCATTACTAACGATTTCACAATACCGTTCACAGGGCCGTTCAAATATTTTATTAGAGAAAATGTTTCATCACGTAGGTATTTTTCTACAACATTTTGTCATCTAAGAAGCCGAAATATATGCGTATAGATTGGCTTGACCAAAGTTAAAATGTTATGAAAACTTATATGCCGCCTGTTACCAGAAGATAAACAAAGAGTGCAAAAGATTAGGTACCTAATTTCCTGCAACTGCGATCCAATTGGAATCCTACTCTGACCACTAATAGTAATAGACGAAATTTAAAGAAGTGTGGTATGTGATAATGTGAAAGGTTTGTCCCTTCACGCCGAAACTACTGGTAAAAGCACATAAACATGAGACCTTGAATAACATAAGAGGTAACTTTTAGTCCGAGAACTACGCGAGCGATGCCATTAACTGATTTAATCAGTAATTATAGTGTGCCATAACCAATATACGATTGTATAACTGTAAATTTTGGATAATTAAGTACAAATTTTCACTGATAAGTTATATTTTCACGGATAAAAACTAGCCAAAGTACCAATACAAATACAACTGCACACACAGCCCAATTCTTTTTTTGGTGTGAAAGGACATACCTACTTACTTCTTTTCACAAAATTTGCGTTTATAATATTAGTAGAATTAATACGACTTCTATACGAGAGATATATCCAACCAATTGAATATATGTATATAGGTAATATGTAATCTTCGATGTATCTCTGATATATTGTTGCTGTGTGTTGTGTCTTGCCTTGTCTTACAGCATTTTATCATACTTACGCGATACGTCCAACCGGTTTCGGCAACCGGCAAACAAAATGCCAGTAAGTTACCAACCTGCTTGTAAATCATGAGCACATTCTTGGATTACGAAACCCGAAGCCTTGTAGTAATTGACCACTTGCTGTATACGTAGCAATTTTCTTTTAAGTTGATCGTAAAAATATCATAAAAATTTAATACATAAACCATTTAGATGTCCAATTATGATGGCTAGAGTGATTATGAAACTTCTAGTTATGTTGTACTAACATTTTCCTACGGCTTCACTTGCTTAGAATAGTACTTTTTTCTAGATGGAAGGTACCTACCCTAAATTCGCTTCTGTCCCCTGACAACGTGAATGCGATTTCATGATGATCAATGTAACAAACAAATAAACCCACCGTCGTATTTTTATTATTAGTTAGATTTGTATTTGTATGTGCAAAACTTTAACTTATTAAATTTACCTACTTGTATCCTGGCAGATCTGAAAACTAGAAGAGATATTTTTTTAACTATAGTCTCCAATCCTATTTTAGGTACATATTTATCAAGTGAAAATGTGAGAATAATATTTATTGTTATTATTATGAATTCCTGTTTTGAAATGTTTACTCATATAATTGTTACTCACTCTAGTAATAAACTCTATATTATGTTCCTACCTACAGTCAGCATCAAAACAATTTCAAACTGCTCTAATTCTGAAACCCTGTAATTCTGATGAAAATATTGAGCATAATAAAGATAAGCCTTGATTTATTGCTTTTTAACTAATTCACGTTGTAGAGTATAATTTGAAAAATACATATTGTTAATCAACTTCTATTACTGACTGTCCATAAATTAATTTACGTAAGCAAAGAAACTAGTTTCTAGGCTATTGTAGGTCAGCTGTATTGATGGACGCTCTATGTTTACAAACAAATATTTATCTTTGTCCATTGTACCAGTGTGGTGTTTGATCTATTTAGAAATAAAATAATATTTATTTATATTTTCAATGTTCCATTGGCCTTTAGAACTTATGTTTATGGAGATCAGAGGGTGTGATTAATCATGGAGGGTCACTATAATTTTTCACAATTTTTATCAGTTGATTATAAAGGACAAATCTTTAGCTGACAGTAAATATTTATAGCAGGCACTAGATCTTTATCTTACAAAATGTACTTAATAATAATCAAAATAAAAAAGGAAACAAAATTTAAATAAAAAAAAAACACAGAGCTAAAAGCAGCGCCGTCGTCACATTTTATTTCCTTCCGGATGGATGAAAATCCAATGGCGGAAGATCAAATTCATAAAAACCTGTTCAGACACAGCCCTCAAACACTACTGACTTATTTCATTTTTTATTATGATCATGATAAAATTATTATCCACTAGCTTCCACCTGCGGCTTTACTCACGTGATTAAAGGATAAAAATAAGCCTATATTCTTAGACAAGAACACATACATATTTGCAAAGTTTTAGCTCAATCCTTTCGGTAACGGTGCTTTTGGCGTGAAGGAGGAATCTTCACATTTCACAAACTTTCGCCTTTACTACGAGTATTTTAGTAGGATTGACTTAATTCGTACTTCACGCGTTCTATGCCAATTAATATCCTAGGATATACTTACGATACGTAGTGATAATAACATATCTAACGATTGAAACATAAGATGGTACACCAATAAAATATAAGATGATTCTTTTTCATATTTTTAGGATCAACTTACCAGAGGAGTACCTACCTAATTCTAAGTATGTACATATTGGAATCAGCATCCGACACCGGCGCGATCTTCCTGTTGAACGTATCGCGTGAAACAATGGAAACGAATCAAATTACTATTCACAGCACTGGCATGCCTTTGAATCAGAAGGTCGGTGGTTATCGACGCGAAGGGAAATGTAAGTAAACACAAACAGTAACCACCCAATACCGGTGAATTCTTCTGTTTAGTTGTACGAGTTAGTTAACGACTTAACAACTCCGGTACCATTCATGAGCAAATTATATTGATAATGTAGACACGATAACTCGGCCGTGCCAGTAAGTACTTTGCATCTCGACAGCAAGACCTATATACCAGGATACTGGTCCCGGTGTTTGCAAGTTTATCGTCTGCTTCATAACCTTAACGTTAGGAAGTTGGACGTTAAACATTTCGTAGATTTAATTGGATATCTACTGTTTAATTTACTGCTGTAGGGAATATCTTCGAAATAAAACGATGAAGATGGAATGGGATTTTTCAATTCCTATTTGTTATTTTTGGTGCAATAATTGGCGATACTGGTTTGGTCCCGGGAGATTGAAAATTTGCACAAACAGATATAGGTTAAATAGGTACTAAAAACAAATACCAGTGAATTTAAGTGCACTATTGTCTGCTGTAGTGCACTATTTCATAATAATATGCTGCAGTGGACATCTTTAGAAGAAGATAATGATTATGATGGTGCAATATTAAATATTCATTCTTAGTATTTTTCATTGCCGACATAGATATATTAGCGAAGCCCCGGGTGAGCAGAAACTCTGATTGCTGTGCAAATATATCTGATAGGTATTGAAGTTAGTTGTACTCATATGATTCTGTACACTAGTAAGGGGAATATATTATTAACAAAATAATTGATTTTAAACTTAAATAATAAATAAAGAAGCTTTTAAATTATGACTAGACGCCTTCCATGTAGAATTTCACAATCCTTCTCATAATTCAAGTCAACACAGTAATTTATGCCTAGTGAAGTTTCGTGTTTGTAAAATATAAAATTAACAACAGATATATAACGCTTGTTCGCTAATTAGAGGCACGTTTTTTTATTTAGTTAGTAAGTACTCAGTATAATTCTTGTTTGTAATTGTGAGGTATAATGACTATTGAATTATCTAGTCAAAAGATAATAATATCAATTTCTAAAACTAGAGTTGCGTGAGCTAGCTTTTCTTTATCAGGTAGCCACTGACTATGTTAACAGATCCACCAATCTATTACAAAATCATCAAGTTTATTTTACAAGTATAAAATAACAGTCTATGTGTAACAAAATTATGTAAATGTTAGATTTTCAAGCAATTAGATACGAATTGTATCCGTTTACCGTGTAATTGGTACGTTCGAAGTGATTTGTGGATGTTAAAAGGCGGATGATTTATAATTAGTTACGTCTGTTGAAATTGATTCTAAATACGGTGAACTGAAGAGCTTCCAGCAATTTAGTATACTTGAAGTTCTTTGAAGTAGTGATTCTCCGAATTCGGAAACTATTAAAGTTTAAAATTATAGTTTTAGAAAATGAGGTTGCAAGGGTAAAACTAAAATGTTCATGGTCAAATGTTTATGGGTAGGTATAGAATATAATAGATATCTTCCCAGCCGGAACTACTTACCTGCTCTCTTGTCAGTTTAGTCGATGGAAGAATAGCATGCTCAGGGGGACCAGCTTTCAGGAAAAAAGTGTCTTCTCTACAATCGTAGAGTAGACATAAAAACGGCATATCTCACTAGTGTGATTACATGAGTGATTCTTTATTTCTCGTTATCTTTCAACGAATTTACTTTACACTACAAAATGATAAAAGAAGAGCAGCAATATTCTGTTTCTCTTCATACATTTTTAGGAGTCGTGTCCATGATACACACATCGCGCGAGTTTACTACGTACATACTACAGAAGGGTAAGGGAAAAGCAGCCATATTCTTTTTTTCTTTATACATTTTTAGGAGTCGTGTCCATGTGATACACTCCGTCCGAGTTTACTTTACACTACAAACGGATAAAGAAAGAGCAGCTAAGGTAGCCGCGGCATATAAGGCCCACCTAACTTGAAAGTGATAAAAATCGTGTATAATGAGATAAAAACTGGGTTAATCCTAGACTTTGGTTCAATATGCTAGTATGTAAATAAAAAAATAAAATGCTATAAAATAAAAAGTTAAAGTTATGTCCATTAAAAAAAACCTTCCTTTGGGCCTTATTTTACCATAGCAGTAAAATATAGCCCACTACAAAACTCAGTTTTATTTGCGAAGTGGTCAAAGAAATATGATAATGTAGTTATGGGAATACCAATAAAAATACAACATTTATAATTAGTAACAATTTTAATCAAAAAACCAGTCATTGGGCCTTATTATAGTATAGTGGGTTATAATGGCCTAAAAGATATTAGGCAGCATTTACATACGTATGTAAATATGAGCTTTCAAAACTATTCAAACACTTAAATATTACTTATTGAACAGCTTTCTAGTTTTTTAAGGTAATTTCACTTTTTAAATGGTTTCTTAACGTTTGTCGGGATATTATACCGAACAGCTGCAGTACGTTGTGTGAGTTGCCCTCGTTGAACTGCTAACATAGCAGATTGAAGATTTGCTTCCATCCATAAAGATCTTTTGGGTGGCATGTTGGCTATATCTGCAAAAACAAACACAAAAATATTAGGCTAATTGACTTCATTCTCCTTAAGGAAAATAAAGCCCAGCACTTGTTTTGCTGGGCCTTATTATCCTAGAGGTAAGTTCAGCAAGAAACCCCAACATATCGAAACAAACAGATATTTACATTAACACGCATTGAAATCACACTGAGCTCGACCTAACATACGATCTGAACCAGTAATTTTGTACCAAAGTAATAAAAAAACAAAGAAACTTACAGTTTTCTGCATTCAAATCTTCTAAAATCACGTTGCACGTCTCACTTTCACAACTTTGAGCTTGTCACTGACAAGATGGTGGCGCCAGCCCGCGGTTTGTTTACGCGATGGGGGTTTATGCTCATGGAACATGTGTGCGTGTAGGCGGAAACTGGTTTTAGTCATTAGCCGCGCGAATTCCGAATGTGGGCCTTATTATGCCGCGGGCTTTAATTACCTCAGGTACCTTATATTCTGTTTTTCTTCATACGTTTTAGGAGCCATATCCATGTGATTATCGCCAGAGCTTTATATCGTCACGTTGATGATAAACTGAGCAGTTTTTTTCACCTCTTCAAAAAGTATGTTTTATGTTACATAAAACTGGTTAAAAACAACAATGATGACCTTCCAACCGTGACCAGCCAAGGTTTTTGCGGCTATAGGATAAGTAGGTAAGAATGACGCCACTCCTTAAACTCGTGGACAAAGTGTCTAGGAGTAAACAGCGATCTAAACTTAGTCACTTGATCCATTTGATAATTCTTGCTTGTCATATTTTGACAAACGCCTTCACATTTTATTTTATTTCTCAAAGGATAATTTACAGCTACTTAAATGAGAAGATAAATTAATAGGTTTAGATAGCCAATCAAAAGTTTTCACAAATAGCTACAGGCATCGAGATAGGTTACGATAATTAAAGTATAAATCGATAGCTTCAGGAAAGATTGGTAGTAAAGGAGTATATTGTTATTCTTGCATATTCGAAGTAAATCTAGGTTAAAAATTTAGTTAAACTAAGTGGATTGTAATTTGTTTTGCGAGGTTAATAAATAAAATAAAGGGACACACCATTCATGGAATTCATTTGGAAGAAAATATTAAAATTTAAAAAAAAGTTTTACTTGTGAACGTTTTAAGGCGATCACAAATATTTGATCCTGATGTAAGCATAATGAAAATTTTTGTCAAATTTATATAAAGCGTTTTTTTGAATCTAGGCTTTCTCATTGGCCAACATTTTGCGTCTACGATACGAATTCATTTTTCCCTATTCTTCGTGACCAGATCTCTGTACATAATGTAAGTTGATGTGCAGGATACGTGTCATAGATATATGTATAGTTGAAACAGAAAGTGTAGTAATTAAGAGTCATCTATATCGGCCAATTTGTAGTTAGGTTAGCAAAATGAGTACAAAATATATAAATACGTTGAAATAAAGAATATTGCTTTCTAATGCTATCCTCTAATGTATGCATTGGACTTAAAGGTATGTATTATGCATGCATGGTTTATACTTACATCCAGGACAGAGGAAGTATGAGTCAGTTACTATAAAACTTATTCTAACGATTGACCCGCTCTCGTCATTGCGATCACGTAGTTTTATGTTACTTACATCAAGGCTATAAAAATATATCTATTTATTTGTGATAAACTATGTTATATAAGTTCTTTTATAAACCAGTACTTATGTTCAATGTTAAACCAGTTTCTGTTTCTAGAAATAGGCACAATATTGTGTATATTAAGCGCTGGATACTATTTCCAAAACACTTATTTGAGATACACCAGTAAAATCTTTCTCATTTAAGTATAGTGAAGATATTGATATCTAATTCATACAAAGATTTATGTAGTTTTAGAAGAAGTTAGAGTTCTTTGTAAAGGGTTCATCCGGGGAATTTCTACCACCATGCCTACTGGCACAAGAGGCTTATCACTTTCATGCCTCAAGTTGATGGACGTGGATGCATCTTAGGGTACGTTCCAAACATGCGTGACCTACGAAATACTTTGTTATAAGTTATGCTTACCACATAATATTAGGTGGCCCATGTGCTAGGTCCATCTTCAGATATCATACAAAATATATTCTCACAAAGTTCGTACTAGGGCCAAACTCTACGACAAAGTGAAGATATGCCGATGTAAAAGAAAAGTAAGAAATTCCAAGACTCAAATATAATAAGTTGTAATTGCTCTGAATTTCCGGGTTAGTGGCAACTAGCTAGTAATTTATTTAGTCTATGCGGTACGTTGATAATGCAGTTGTAACCTTGGCCGTAAAATGCTATTACCAGTTTTTGCTCGATTAAAATAATTTCACAGCCGAACAAGCGCGTATGACAAGTGCTTAGCTAAGTAATTGATACAGTGCATGATTGATAGCTTCCGCGACCGTAGAAATTTGTGAAAATGTCTCATTTTTGTCGCATTTTTTGTGATTGACGGTAACTTATTATTTATACATATTAAATCAAAAATAAAACGTAGCAATTGTTTTTACGCCACAATGCGGAAGAGGCATCCTTGTTGCAAAGGATGCGAGCTAGCACCAACTGCCCCTACGTTGACTTCTTTATTAATTGGCTTCTGGGATAGTTTCCACAATTTCGCCAGTATCATTATACTTGATACTGCCCCTACGTTGCTTTGACAGACATGTCGTAATATGTCGTGAGGTCGTTATCACAGGTAAAGTAGGTATCATAGGTATTTATTTTAAAATAGGTAAAGTGTTAAATGTATATATGACCCCTGTAGCTTAAAATAAAAGGATTCTATATTTTGTTTATTTATTTATCTAATTCCAGAACAGCCTAGACGTTTTTTACCAAGTTTCATCAAAAAATCACATAAATTTACACTATTTTGACGTAAATTTTACATTTAAAACTCCTTGCAATAATATTGTTGGCATGTTTTCTCCTATTGCTGCCAGCAACTTTTACTCGTAAGACTGGTATGTAATTGAAAAATGGCATGCGTTTGCGGAAGACGATATAGATCTCTACCGCAATTTGCTTATATCTAGCACCTACCTAACTAGTAACTACCTACTTATCAGGCAATCGCATCAGCGAGCAAATCGTTACACAATATGTTACGAATCTAAAGTGGAAATAATTTCGAATCCACATATTGTGGCGAAAAGGTTGTTTAACGCAGTTTAGTTTCTGAATTGTATTTCAAGCTATGTATTGATATTTACTAGCCATTTAAAATGTAGCTCTACGTTGTAATGTAAAACTCTAACAAGAGTTTTACATTAAAACTACACGGTACATTGAAAGAACATTAGTTTTAATACTGTCCGAGGCATTTGAGTTATTGACATACACGGCTGTCATTTAAAAGGACTACTGTTTAACCTACTTCAAAAAGGAGGAGGTTCTCAATTCTTCGGAACCTTTTTTTATCGACTTTTTTTATGTATGTTCACCAATAACTCCGTCAATTGTCGACCGATTTTCAAATTTTTTTTTTGTTTAAAAGATATACTTCACAAGTGGTCCCATATAAATTTTATTCTTGAGGGATTGGTACTTTAACCGGAAAACTCAAAAAACCTCATCCTCACTTGTAATTTTCGCCCTATTATCATTAATATCTTCGTCAATTGTGAACCGATTTTCAAAATTATTTAGGGCAAGAAGTAAGAAGTGATTTATTTGAAGTCGGTTTGTTGTTCTACTTGTGTAAGTATTTGACCTACTCCGTTTTCTAAGTCATAATGTGATTCTTGTATTTGGTGGAAAGTGCAATTTGCCCAAATTCAGCCCAAAATCAAAACTACAAGATGATTAAGTATCATGTTCGACGACCTCTGTGGCAGTGTGAGTAAAGACCCGCATGAGATACAGTACGATTCCCGCTGCGAGACAAATCTTTGTATGTTCTGCAAATATGTATTTGTCGTGGGTCTGGGTGTTTTCTATCTACTCGTATAAGCAAGCATTTACAAAAAAGGTATAAATAATAACAGGCCTGTGGTTTCCATAATACCAGCTCTGCTTAGTTTGGGGCTTTATGATCCTGTGTGACAGTGTCCAGCATTATATATCACATAAAAAATAAGTAGATTGGTCTATACCTAAATGTATAAAATAAGCTGTGCGTTATCTCACATAGTTTATCATCGTATAAAATAACCTACTAGGTAATCAAAGTATGATCTAAGGAAATGAGATTTTATCTAAAGAATCTTTACCCTAAAAAGTTTTAGATGCCTATTTGAATAATAGCCCTTCGAAATTTTCTTAAGTATGCAAAAAATGTCGTCAACCTTTTTATAAAAATGGTTAGATCATTCTGACTCCACTTTATTACGACGCGCTCACTTTCGTAGTTCAACTTTAGATACGAATCGAGAAAATTTACAACTTTAAATTTTCCAATATATTTTATTGTGTTATTTTAAGTTCGTTGTCGTATTTTTGAGTCGATGCCATGTCAATGCATAAATCTCGTTCTACATGAACCTACTTTCTTAGTACAAAAGAAGCCAATTTTCTAAATATTAGATTAATAACGATGTTTTGAATTTTATAGTATTGTAAAATAATGAAACCTCTTATTATAACATATTCGTTACGTATTGTGAAAATGGCCTGCTAACCTCAATACATTATTCTCTAGAGACCATCGCAACACTCGATACATTCGACACGTCCTCACGTAAGTACCTCACGTGTAGTGAGTCACTAATTATTTCTACTATATTGTAAGTATTTATTCATTACTATGGAGTTTAATGACGACCACTCAGGTTTTTTCAAATAGCAAAACCTAAATGGTAACGATATCAGAAAAGTTAAGCGTGATTCCAAACATGAACTAAAAATCTTCTATCGCCTCTTTTATACTCAAAGGTTCGCTGTAAGAAAACTTAACAATACTTTTGTTTATATTATTTCTGAGTAAAAACTAAAATAACAGAAAGACAGAAATAAGATTGATAAAGTAGATACATAAAGTAAGAGCTTCAGATAATCATAAGTAGTAGGTATATTACCACAGAAAAAAGTTTCTGATCCAACCTCTTTGCTAAAGATGAGATAGATTAAGAAGATGTTTTAACAAAAAACATCGAATTGCGACTCAAATTGGCAGGCCTTACTAAAGAGGTTTCTCTTGTTTAGTTCAAAAAGTTTGTTTTATTTTAAGCCACTCGTTAAGCACGTACTAAGCCTGAGAAACAATAACCCCGACTTAATCCAATCGTGCGTGCACTTGTTTGAAACAACGTCTGACCTAAATACAGTATTTAATAAAAATGTAGAGGTTTTTGTTATAAGCAAAAGCGGTAAAGTAAATGAAATTAAATGATTGTATTAGCAAGTTTTGCGTGAAGTATGCCTTAATGGCAGTTCTTAATAAATTGTGTACAATTGGATTCATAGTTATAGGTACATAGGTATTTTACCAAGAAACCTGGCATGCAATTGTTGATGATTCTAAAGTAAGAAACATGATTGGATATAATAAAAAGTCAATTATAAAATAATGATGTCCGTCAAAAGTAATTAGGTAACATATACGTTAAAGAAAAATAATAAAATTAAAATATCTTATGTGTTTAATAAAGTCACTTATATTATAAAATATTTTTATGTAAAAAGATTGGTTTATAGATGTTATCGATTCCGATTTATTAAATTGTTATATAGATCAAGTACTACTAAAGGATGCTAGTGGTAGTAGGAGTAGTAGAAGATCATAAAGTTAAAATAGCAAAGGATTGTTATAATTTCAAATCGGAATAGGATTTATTATTGAATAGAGTCATAGATGGTAGAAAAAGAATATGGCATTTAACCCTTTTTTGTTGCTTTTGTAATTTACTATACCTTGAAGCCACATTTTAAGTATAGATGGATAAGTACTTACCTGCTACATAATAATACACATAGTTACCCTTTTTATAACTGTATAGGTATTGTGTGAATGTTATTTTTTTTTGTACGTAAATGTAACGCTTTGGATCGTGCCTGTAGTGTAATTTTTTGCGTTAAATATATAAAACATGAAACTTGAATCCTTTGCAAATCACAAAGGTGCTTAATCTTTCTTTTTATTTTACCTACCGTGTATTAAAGGCATGTTTACCACCCAGTAGGAAGCGTTACAATATGGTAAGTGTGACCGCAATTGTCGATTGAAATCACTTCGATTCCGCAGAATGTCTGCATAAAAATGTAAATGGAATTCTCGTAGCTTGCGACTCCGTTAAGCCGTGGCAAATGTGTCCGTCCGGCCATTCGGCGTGACTGGCTTGACAATAAGTACACGTAACCAGTGTAAGTAGTCGGCATTAGTGCCTCCTTGTCGAGCTCCATAGCTTTGAGGACAGCCCTAATGACTTGTGAGCACTTTGTGAAACATTGTCATATTTTTTGTTTTTCTGAGGTAATAAAAATCATTTTTAAAGCTGTTTTTCTAGGATAGTGTTTAAGAAACCAAGGCGGCACAGATAGCTTAGTGTCACAATTTTATTACAACTTTTCAAAACTAGTGTAAGGAACCCAAGCCAGCCTCACCAGCCCGTGGTGCACCATGCTAAATAACAAACGGCTCTGACGGCCAGCTGATTGCGGCATAGTGCATGCTATCACTGACACTGCTCAATTCCCTGGTCACCGACGGGCATCAGCATCGGCGGTGCCAGAAGCTATGCCCGTTACCTGTGCGATCCCCAACCAGCGTGGCCAGCGTAGGGATTATGGTCATATTCCGCTTAACGCTTAATATTAGAGGATGTATAAATAAAAAGACGTCTTTAAAAGGTCTAGAATAGCGTTCAAGAAACCACAGATATCTTGGTATCACAATTTTATTAAAACTTTACAAAATAACCAGAGTTTTTATAACTTTATCATATTTAGTTTTATGTTAGTAAATTAAAATAATGCTGTCAAGATTGGCTTAAAACAAAACCAACCTACTAACATTCTTGTGTCACCATTAAAATTTACGATCATGAGAGAAACGCAAACCGTAACAAGTGGAAACAAAGAGCGGTCTAGATTACGAAATGCAGAAGCTTAAGGTCAGAAGTTCAAAATCAAGACTAAATTGATGTGAATGAACTAAAGAAGCCGCCATTACCGTGCGAAACTGCAAGAACTTTATCAAGGCCATCTTCTAGACAAAATGAAGAAAACTGTTGAGTAAGAAAGCGGAAATGGCTTAAGTCTGTTTGTACGTGATAAAATTAGCTAACCCGTAACACTGAAGGTACCTATTAATTTTACATTACTCTATGTATTACCTGGTAGTAAGTTTTGTGTATTGACCTGTAGAGCGGTCAGGAATATTTCAACCTGACGTATCTTAGCGTAATGAAAAATTTTGGCCAATGTCAAAGCGTTATTTTGGATCTACGCTTTCTCATTAGCATAAGTGTTAAGTTTACGATACGGATCCTTGCTATTCTTTGTGATCGAGTCTTAACAAAGGTTCGTTCTTTATTATGAGTACAACCATTATGTTGATAGCTTAGGAATAGGCCTTTTCAATGAAAACTCTCATAACCTTACTAAAATCTTTTTGAAAAACGAGCTTCAGATAACAACCTCTTTGCTAAAGATGAGATAGATTATGCTACAGCTAGATTCTTATAGACTGAATTTAACCACCGTACAACGATGCCTCATATTATTATGAACAAAAAAAAAATGAATGATGGAATGACTTTATTTGAAGATAAAGCCCGCTAGCCTAAAGGCTCGTGTCTGAATATTTGTAAAATAATTATTATATTATTAAACAGGATAGAAGCTGGGCAGAAGTACCTTTTTTTTCTGTCATACATACTACATAGTGATAATATTATCCGCAAAATTTCGGTAATTATTAAGTAGCAATGTAATCTTAATGAAAGTTTATCCCAATCAAAATAAACAGACCAATCCAATTTCTGACGATGTTTGCATTTTCGAACAAAAAATATGTAGTCCAGTTCATAAATAAGTAATTTAGGTCTCGCTGACTGAATCATGAAGTGTTTTTATTTAGAAAACTTTAGTTTGAGTTTCACTTTGATAAAATTGACGAGCGTAGAGCTGTAACAGTTTAGATTTTGAGATTAATATTTTACCCACACATTATTCAGAACGTTTAACACATTAATAGTTTATTGTGTTTTTTTAGTTAATTCCTTCCTCCTAGTTTAGTGTGTTTTTAGTTAATATATTTTACTTTATTCTACTTATTCTAGCTTACATTATTTAACTTTATATCTTGTAAAGCAGAGTTTCTTGCCAATTTTTCTCTGTTTGGTCCCATTACGAATTCTTATAAATTAAAGACGATTCAAGGTTCCTTCCTACTGAAGGAGAAGGAGATTATGAGTTTGAGTTTGAGTTTAATGCACGTATATTTTTCATTACATGATTATAGATATTTATGAATGTTTAATGTTCTTGAATTTGTTCAACAATTTTAATAGAGACACCTCGAGAAGTGGCAATTTAAACATTGGTTTCTGCCGCGCAAATCATAGGTTTGAGCAGGAAATGCCCGAGGTTAGTTAAGGTACCATTTTATGCCTAGTTTTGTTTTTTATAAGAAAATAAGACACGCACCTTTATTACTTTACTTTGGTAGCAAAAAACCGGTCAAATGCGAGTCGGATTCGCACACAAAGGGTTCCGGTCCATCGTAAAATATATAACACTAATTATTTTTTTTATACTTTTTATTACTTGTTATTTAAAGTGGCAATAGAAATACCTTTGTGAGGATTGTAACTATATTATATAACTATTAAGGTTCATGTTATAAAGCCTGCCGACGGAAAAAGATCGTCAGCGTCAATCGGCGTGTGCAGCAGAAGTATGCCAGCAACTTCAGCGCTGGTTTTGAGTGTCGTCATTTACTTTCACGAATACTTCTAACTTTTTATCTGCTGATATAGCTGACATACTCGTACATACGTGTGTGGACGGACAGGCGGACAGGGGGAATTAGTAATAGGGTTCGTTGGACACCCTTCGGGTACGGATCCTTAAAAATGTGGGTTACATTAATTTCATCGCAAATTTAGATGATATTTTTTTAACGTTAACGGCTTGCAGTCATTTTACCTACAGTTAGCCTCAAATATATTTGTTTTATTTTGTTACGGAATCTCTCTCTTAATTTAACAAACAAGAACTATTCAGAGTATGTACCTACACTCATTTATTTCAGTCATAAATTGTAGAAAAATAAACAAATGGTGAGTGGATACATTTATTACAGGAAAAGGTGACGGAAAAAGATCGTCAGCGTCACTCGGCGTATGCAGCAGAAGTATGCCAGCAACTTCAGCGCTGGTTTTCAGTGTCATCATTAATTTTCACGAACACTTCTAACTTTTTATCTGCTGATATCCCAGACACAATAGAAAATCAATGTTCAGATCTGTATTCAATCATACAAGAAGTAAGTGATGCCCGCATTGTTTTTTCCAAACATGTTAGAAGTATCAAACAAACTCACGCATTACAAAGACATGACATCATCAGACGATCCACACCCATCACCTGGGAGTTAATGAACGCTAAATGTAACGATCTTGATACATACTTGTGTTACATAGTTTAGTGCCCATTACATATCAAGTAACTTCAAATATGGCATGTGGGTCTAGGCTCTACAGATCGCTTGATGTTATTCAGATGCGTATCTATTAATGTATTTGACGCTTTGATTGAGTGCAGAAAACACAACTGTCAAGTACGTGTATATTGAAACGGGTCCTGTTATGATAAACAAACTAGCTACAGCCTTAGCTTGTATTTTTCTTCTTCTTCGTATGAGCTAATGGAAAAATCTGGTGTCGGAGTTATTAGGCTGTGCCTCTAAGTGCCTCCAACATGACTTTATCATCATCATTAGCCTATAGCAGTCCACTGCCAGATATAGGCATCTCATAATGAGCGACTGAAAAAGCCAAGACCAAAATCACAATCGAAGTATGGAAGCTTGCTTAGCTCAGATGATCGGCTTAGAGCATCAAAGTCAGCCACGCCACGAGCACTTGTACTTAAAATCCTCCCAAAAAACTTTTAATTTGTTCGCCATGGACATACAAAAAAACAAAAAAAACAACACCATTAAAATTTGAAAAAAATGTAAGTACCCATATCTAGTACAGGAGCAATTGCTTTCTTACTCATCTTGCTCCCTATTTTGTCAGGTGTCAGTGAAAACCATCGAAATATAACTGATTTATACTATTTTTGGGCATGTTATAAAGTCATGTATCAAACCAAACGATGTTCTAATTAGATTTCCACGTCAAGACCGAACACTCAACGATTTAATCTGTTTCATGATAAACCGCGTACATTCACGCTGGCGTTCCGCATAACTTCATTGGAAAACGGATAGTTACTAGCATACTACTTGCATACCACTGGCATACCTGGCATACTGGTCCATCAGTTATTAATTGGAAACTGTCTTTTAGGAAAGAATGTACTTAATCAATTACGGAAACAAGACATATTTCTGTCTATTATATGAAATTACAGGCAAATGAGGCTTAACACCGTTATACTTACAGAGGAAAGGCCTTTCATGGCACGTTCTTAATATGCGTGAATTACAAAGCAACACATTGTAATAGGTAATATTTACCACTTAATATAAAGTGGGCATTACGCTAGTTCCATGTTCAGGTATCGTCGATCTGGACGAAACATAGGTTTTACGTCTTTATAGTTTTTTTAGTCATCGGGGATTTTTGATTGGAGGTACTTCCTCTATAAAGAGGCAAAAAGGGAGCCATTGAGTACATATCCGACTTATGAGATATTTGTTAGGTTAACTTTAGGATGGACTTATAAAAAATTGGGAACCTAATAAGGATCTTCGGCGTGTTGAGCAGACAATAGCTCCTCAAAATACAGTAAATGGCTTACTTTTAGATATCTACCGGTCGATTCGGCCCTTTTACTATTAGATGGGGATAGAGTGAGGTGGGTATATAAATGATAGGATTTGAAACTGATATAGTTATTTTCACTTCTAAAGTTATTTAAACGGGATATTTACCATGTTTTACAAAAACTTGGTAAGTTAGGATAGGGACGAGTTCTATCTAGGCTACAACGGCTCATGTTCCGCATTACTTAATTGGAAAACGGTTAATCTACTGGCTTAGCTCTGGCATGTCTGACTAACGTGCTTCCACCAAGAAATAATTGTCAAACTATTATCTCAGGAAGTAATCTACTTTTATTATTAGTGAGGAGGGAAAATAATACTTAGGTAAATATTAGAAAGTAATAGAAATTTAGATTAGATGATTTTTATTTGTTTTGTTTTTCTATTGTTAGTTGTATTTACCACTTATATCTTAGGAAATAATCTACTTGTATTTATTGAGTTCTATTATTAATGAGATTTAGATGAGATGTAAGTATTAACTATACCTACTTTACTTAACTATGTTTTAAGTTTTTTTGTAATATTTACTTGTTTTTGGTTATTTTTCTATCGTTTATATATTGATTAGGAAAATAGTTACAAAGATTAGATAGATAGAAAGCCATTTATTGCACTCACACCAACATAAACACACAGAACAAAACGGACTACAACAATAATGAAATTAGAATGGGCGATCTTATCGCTATTATGAGATTAAGATGAGATGATATTTATTTGTTTGCTATAGTTAGTTAGGTATAAGTAATCATGTCTTCTTATTTTTTGTAATGAATAAAACAAATCCTTTTCATAGCGTGACCCGATCTTATGGACCTACGAAATAAGATTAATTCTTTATTAGACTTGTTTTGAAAGTTAATTAATTTCATACAGAAACATTGAAACTAACCTTCCAGAGTAAAACAATTTAGGAAAGACCTCGCATGCCTTTGCACACATTGTTGAGTTTGTAATTTAGAAAATATTTTAATTACTTTAATAACAACATTGGGTTCATTACCTAAATTATTTTAGTTTACGAGTAGGTACATTACAAAAACAACAGCAATAATACCGGCTTATTCAGTCCACTGCTGGACATCCCTCCCTGAGTATAATTATCATCATCAACAACAACATATTCTTAAAGTTTATTTCCACAAAACGGTACATACTTCAACACAAAGTAATAACCTATAGAAGTCCATTGCTGAACATAGGTTTCCCCGATGGATTGCCACGAAGAACATTCTTGAGCCGTCTCCATCCACCGATACCAGCAGGGTGATCGGCTTACTCTGTTGCAAACAAAAATGATTGACGCCGATCCTGTTTTAACAAACTGTGACACTTTGTCAATTCAAGTTAATTGAATTTCGACGGATGAAATGTCAAAGTTTGTAAAAACTGGATCGGTGTCGATCATTTCTGTTTGCAACATAACTCTGTTCTGTTCGGCTAACTAGCTGATCTTTATTGATTCTCTAGGTCATCGACCCATCTGGTGGAGTATCTCCCTACGCTTCGTCTTCCAGATCGTAGTCGCCATTCGAGAACCTCTACTGACCACAGTTTTCGGTTTTACGGGCTATATGGCCTGCCCACTGCCACTTCAACTTGCTGATTCTGAGAGCTATGCCGGTTACCCTGGTTCTCTTACGGATATAACTTTTGAAACTATGATGGTTGTGAACTTAATTATGAATATCAACGGGATATTTACCATTATTTGTGAGTTAGGAACGGACGGACGGGAGGAACAGTCAGAATCAACAGAATCCTCCCGTGATCATGGTGCATGCAACTGCGTCGGAATATCGGTAAACAACAGAACTCAACAAATCATGGTAAATATCCCGTTGATATTCATAATCTCTTACGGATGTCTGCATTGCGATAGTATCACGTAGTGAGACTCCGAGTATAGCTCTCTCCTTAACCCGTTGAGCGACTTTGAGCTTGTGGTCGTGGTTCTAAGTATAAGAAGGAGGACATGCTCGTAATCACCAAGCTGGGCATGCGGGTTGGTGGTGGCTGGACAGAGCTTCTTGCACCGCCCACTCCCACACCGGCCCGTCGGTGGTCAAGGGATTTAGCTGTGCCAGTGTGGGGCTGCGCAATCTACGATCAGGCAGCCACCATAGTTCCGTTTGTCATATAGCAGGGTTCACCACGGCCAGGTGAAGTTAGAAGCCCTTACATCCCAATTGAAAACTCGTCTATTGTAGGTACAATAAAAAAAGACATGAAATACCATATACCAACCCTACTCACATAAACATGTTTTATATGCGTAATGCAATAAATATAACTTACGTATAATAAGATAAAAGTATATTACTTACCTAAGTAGTTACTTAATTAAAGTGTTAGACGGTAGGTTTTTCAAAGTATATATAAAATCAATTTACTATTTCTAAAAAAACCTTATAGATTTCCGACTGTACAGATAAAAACGTCTTTAACACGGTTTTGCTGCCCTACAAACCCAGACTCGCTATTTGTTACCACAATTTAATATGAGAACCTTCATTTACCGTAGGCCGATACTCGGTGAAGGTACCTACAACACGTCTCAAATTGTATTACCCATTCAAAGGAAGACTCAATCATAATTTCAATGACTCAATATTATTATGTTAATCGAACATCATCCCAACATTATGTTTCGGAGAAAAAATAATGATATTAAATCTAGTAAGTTTCTATTGCCAACTTTGGCAATTGAAAAAAAAATCCTTTCCTGGTGCATCCCTACCCATACCCTACACTATGCAAACATCATACTCTCCATATTTGAAGATTGATTGTAAGGGCCCCTTACACCCCCTTACTAACAATCAACGACTTAAGGGGTTCGGATTCGGAACCCAAGTCAACCTCACCTGCCCATAGTGCACCTTGTTAACTAACAAACGGTGCTCTGGCGGTCGGCTTATTGCGGTATAGCGCGGACCAGCACCGGTACATCTAAATTCCGTGACCTACGACGCGCAGCAGCGTTGAGAAGCTGTGCCCTGTGATCCCTGACCCGCATGCCCAGCGTGACAGCTGAGCACAGAGCATTAGCGCGTCCTATGTGCGCGTGCTGAAGCACTGGACTGCTATAGGTTGATGATGATGATGCACAGCGTGGGTATTATATTATGGGCAAATATCCCTTCATATTCGGGGGGACCTATGTTCAGCAGTGGAGTGATATAGGCTGGTGGTGCTGTTGATTGTCAGTCAGGCAGCTTCATTACAGTTTAATATATTAGGTTATACAATACCTCTACCATATTATACAATCTGTTTTTGTAGCTCAAAACTATACTTTTTATATGACAACCTCTAGGCGCAGTGGGCTAAGGCCCGCTTGGGACGCAGAAGGTTGCGGACTCGACTCCCGATGATGATATTGTGTGATGTTGATCGGAATTATTATTTAAATCTTATACCAATGTACTTAGGTAGAGTTTTGTTGGTTCCTTACTAGGATAGACTAGGTAATTAGTCATAATCTTCACTCATATTTTTGCACATTCTGAAATCTGCAATGTGAACAGACATAGAAATAGTCACGTTTGTTACATGGACCTTGATGATGTAATGAAACATTATACTTAAACCTTGAATCTAACACAGCTGCAACCTGTCGTCAGCGTCGGGCGAAATACTTTACTAGCTATAAAATCCAGGTTAGTTGTAGTAAATGAACACTAAGGGTGAATCACGAATATTATTTCAACCTTTGGAATACCTAAGCATTTAAGTTTTGGCTAATGAGAAAGCATAGATAAGAAAAAAACTAAATGGGCTAGACATACGAGTACCTGCCGAAGAACCGACAACCGTTGTGTATAAACGAATTGAGTGGAGACCACGGCTCGGCTACGTATAGGATACCCTCCAGCCAGATGGAGTGATGATCAGCGAAAGGCTGTTAGAAGATGGATGCGTCGAGCTGAGGACTGGGCGCAATGACGCTCATTACGGGAGGCCTGTGTCCAGCAGTGGACTAGGTACTATATGTTGATAGAAATGACGCAATTTTAATGGCCAATATTTAATACTCTTATGAATGGTTGTAATAGGTAGATTCATGATTGCCCAAGAGCCACAACACTGTAAATATCTTGCTGTAAAATAGCGTTACAATTCGATTAGTAAACTCCAGATAGGCCAGCCGCCCGTTTCGTTTTGCGGCAAAAACAAATAAGAAGGCAACTTTCAAATTGCTTCAAAAAGTCTTGTCACTTTCATAACAATTCGTGTATAAATCAAATCATCGTAGCATGAAATCATTGGATGATGCTTGAAGAGTTTGTATTGACGTAATGTTTAAGAATAATCTTAAAGGAGCTAGTTTGCTGCTGTATGAACAGAGATTAGGTACATCAAGAATTATGACTAGACCTATCTTTTATTAGATCATTTTTTCCTAAGTGAGGTAAATCTATCGTCTCTTTATTTTTATTTTTTTAAGCTATTGCATAGCTTCTATCGAGGGCCTTGTTCGCGGGGCCGAATCCAGAAATTCCGTAACGAAAAAAAACCTCACGCTCCCCACCCCGACGGGCACGGAGGTGTGGCTTGAAGGCCGTGCATTGTCTAACGTCGTTTCATTTCGGCAGTCTTCGACACGGTGTTTGTGTGCGTGCAACTAGACGCATTGTCTGTATTCTGTGGTATTGTACGACTCTACGAAGCTCGCACGAATCGAGACGATCACCACGCTCAAAAAGTGTAACTTGAATTAATATCAAAGAAAAAGAAATACTGCATAAATAAAATAAATAAATAATTATAATCGCATAAGTTGATACAAAATGCTATGCAATAGCTTTACCGCGGCAGTCCCCGAGTGCCACACGTCTTTTTTTTATTTATAAGGACACTCAACACAGATTAACACTTCACACACAAAATAAAATACAAAAGGATAAAAGTCTCAATGCACCCGTAATTATAGGGTATCACAACATGCGCATTATAAACAACAAGAGAACAAAGTAAGTTCTGTGCCTAGGTTGGTTAGAAAACACACAATAACAATTTATTAAAAGGCAATCTAGTAACATAAAACTAAATTCAACTAATCTTACTAATAGGCATATAAATTTATTTCTTACTTTCTTACAAAGGAGTTATTCATATTAAGAAATATACCCGTGAGATGTTTATAAAACCTGTAGTACAAGTCACCAGAGTCCAATAAACCAAATCAAATCAAAAAAATTATTGCAGCTTCACAGTTTACACGTTAAAGCCATATTAATAGACACAAAAAAATAAAACGATACTACATTTAAAAAACACAACAACAATAAAAAGAGAATGTACCACAAAAAGGTAACAAACTTGTGAAAAAGATGTGAGATGTGAAGATGTATATTATTTCCTACTTCTCGCCATAACAACTGAAGGTATTGTACTAAAATTGACATTATGTAGTGTTAGACTAGACTTGACATATAGGCTACTATTCATCTACCTATGTACCAAGAGGGCGGCCTTGGGCGGAAACCAGTATGAGATAAATCCACCCTTACTAGTATGACTCAAAGTTACTGAGGTGCTTGCTGCATTCGTACGAAGTTTTAAGTCTGTAGCGCCTTTGGAATAATTCAGGATTGTATTGAAGTACTCAATTCATAGGTGATTGTGACACAAGCACAGATTTTTTTTCAGTTCCAATATAGATCTCAGTTCAGATTAAGTATTCAGGGATAGATTGGCCCTTGATTATTAATTATTATTAATCTTAATGATCATCATCACCATAGTCAGCTTATAGTAGTCCACCGCTGGACGTAAGTCTAATTAATACGGGTGTTGAAAGAAATTACGAAGTCATTCGCTAAGTGGGTTCCAGCCCCTGATCATGATCACACCAATATTATAAGTCTTTGTGCGAAAGTTTTTCGGTATACGTGTGTGCGTTTGTCACTTCTTCACGCTAATACTATTAAACGGACTGAGCTGAAATTTTGCACTTATGTAGTTCTAGACCTGGAATAATTTAGAGGTTACTTTTTATCCAGGTATCACACAAACGGAGCCGCGGGCGGAAGCTAGGCCTACTTATATTATAAATGAGAAAGTTTGCGAGTATAGACTAGATAGAACGGATTTGAATGAAACTTGGAATATACATAGTTTGTGACCTGATTTAACACATACGCCACTTTTTATCCCGGTACCACGCGGGCAAAGCCGTGGGCGGAAGCTAGTGATAAATAAATTACGGATACGTCTTGAAAGAAACAAAAAAAATCACTCACCTCGAGGGTTGTACTTATAAAGGTGCCTAGTACTCTAATGGCCGGTTCCTATATTATACTGCTGCCGATGACGCTTCGTTTTCCCTTGAAAAACTGTCAAATTTTCGACGCCTCGTTAATTTTGACGGTTTTTCAAAGACAAACGAGGCGTTATCGGTTACGGTATAATATAGGATTCGTCGGTAAAAGCGGGTGGAAGCTTCCGCGTGAGTCGTGTGCTATGATACTTATTGTTTCTCTTTGATCATAACAGAGTGTAGTAGGCAACTGTTATTACTATAACAGTTATTGTTTTAACAGATAGGTACTTACTTATGTTTGGCAACAATAATGTAATGTTGTTTTGCATTATAGAATGATTAGCTACATTACAACATGATTTGAACACGGTGTGTCCTAATATAAGTTTCAGTAGGTATTTCTATACATATTTATATTAAAATAGCTTGACCATTTTTTTGTTTGGTTCGACTTAATACTGGCGTGGTTAAGTAAAGTAAAAATTTGGAAAAACCTAAATAACTAGCCCAAAAATCTAAATAATACATGCAACGCAGTTGCAAGTGGGTCAGTGGTAGTACGAAATATATTTCACAAAACTCATACTCATTTATTTAACTTCGATCTATAGCCGCAATAAAGTTTATTAGTGCAGATTTTATCATAAAAAATATACTTAGTTTTTTTGTAAGGGAGAGGCCGATGTGGTTTAGCTTAGCTAAAAGAACTGGAACAGCAGTGAACTTCTACAAGTGGTTTTTGACGGTTTTATGCTCTTCGAAAAAAACTCACATTCTAACTCGCTTTTTATGCCACGGAAGCCCTTAGCTCTACTACTACAAAAATAGGTTGATACGACCTATGAATATGACGCAAAATGACTAGGCGAACAGGTCCGTTAGATTTAGACTCTATGTACGACTATAATGCGCTTACAATTCAAGCATCAACTTATAAAGACGCCTATTCAAATAATTGGAGAGACTATTCAATCAAATACCTCCTGCACGAAAGCTGAATGTAGGGCGTCGCGTGAAATCGCTACACAAACATATTGGATTGCGATGCAAATCGCACCACACGCGAGTGAAAATACCACACTGTTTACATAAATCTGCGGCCGGATAGATCCAGTTCGGAAATAGTTTCCCGTAGCAGATTTCCCAACAAAAAAACTAGACTAATCCAGCAGCTGGTTTTTCTGGATGATCATGCTCTAGATCTTGCACTTAAACTAACAGGCAGACACACACATAGCCGTCAAACTTGTAGCCCTCTTTTTGTGTCGGGGCTTAAAAAAACGTAGAATTTTTCCAGATGTGCTCTTTTCAAACATAGTAAAATTACACTTCTAGTTGGTCACTTACTCGTACGTCTATGTCCAGCAGCAGTGAACTGCAATAGGCTAATGATGATGATGATGATGATGATGATGATAACTAACTCGTACGAATAAAAAAATATTTCTAGTTATTTATTACTATACTATTATACTGAAGACCAGTAAAATCTTTATACCCTGATATTCTCCAGAAAGATCCCCTTCAGAAAAATACCGTAAAAACTTGGAGGAAGACTACGTCGTGTTATGGCATTTTCGACAAATGCCACCGCTGAATTATGATGAGTTGGTGGGATGGGTTCCCATCACTATCTTCAAATTCAAGTAAACCTTACCGGCACGTGGTGCACCTTGCTAACTAACAAACGGGGCTCTGAATGCGGCATAGCATAGCCTAACATTGGCACAGTTAAATTCCCCGACCGCCGGCCGGTGGGCAGTAGCGTTCGCGGTGCTAGTAGCTCTGCCTTGCCGTCCCCAACCTTGCGGTCCAGTGTTGGTATTATGAGCATGTTCCCCTTTCATATTGGCCTCAGTCCACCAGTCCACCAGTGTAAAGTCGCTCAGTGAGCTATGGAACGAGCCATGCTTGGAGTTTCTCTGAAGGATAGAATCCGCAACGAGACTATCCGACATAGAACTAAAGTAGTCGTCATAGCTCAGAGAATTAGCAAGCTGAAGTGGCAATGCGCTGGCCATATCTGCCGAAGAACCGATAACCGTTGGGGCAAAATAGTTCTTGAGTAGAGACCGCGGCTCGGCAAACGTAGTGTAGGACGCTCTCCGGCCAGGTGTAGTGACGATTTGCGTAAGGCTGCTGGTAGAAGCTGGATCGGCGTCGAGCTCATTAGGGGAGGCCTATGTCCAGCAATGGACTGCTATAGGCTGATGATGATGATGATGATGATATTGGCCTAAGTCCAGCAGTGGACTGATATAGGATGGTGGTGGTGGTATTTGTAAAATATCTCTTCACACACCAAAGAAGCCGCATATTTTATGGTCCGTTTTAATTATAATGATTGTAATCTCACAAAAATCAATTTAAAATCGGATGTTATAAGTATAAATTAATAATGTTGCATTTTAATTGGTAGTAAAGATGTATCTCTTAAGTGTTAAAAGTGAATGTTGGTAGAAACTCATAATAAAATTGCTCGTAAAGATAGCAATTTCTCTAAAGAAAAGACTTCAACGAATGTCAATTGCTTGTCATGAACCTGGATGCTTGTGAATTGTTTTGTAAAAGAATATTGTTTTCCTTTTACTCATCATCCTCATCTATCACTGCTTAACACAGGTCTCTCCGATTTCCTCTTATCTCTTTCAAAGATTTCCACGAAGAACGGTTTTGAGACCTTTCCATCCAATAACTTCCCGCAATTTTGATGCGGCTGTCGGTCAGTCCATCTGGTGGCAAGTGTTTTCACACGTCGTCTTTCAGTTCGTCCCAGTTGCTTTTTCTATAGTCCTCAAGAGTCTACTCACCCAGCAATTTTGAAGAGGTCGTCAGTCGGTTCATCTGGTGGGAAATTTTCTAAAACTACGTCTTTCAGTTCGTTCAAGTTTCTTTTTTCTACTGTGTTCAAAAGTGCAATTATGATGAGGTCATTTGTCGGTTCATCTGGAGGGAAGTCTCCTTACACATCATCTTTCAATTCGTTTCAGTTTCTTTTTCTTTAATCGTCTAAGGTCTAAGCTACCTCGCAATTTTGCAATTTTGGTGAGGTCGTCGATCGGTCCATCTGGTGGGAAATCTCCTCAAACTTCGACTTTAAGTTTCTTTTCCTAGAGTCCTCAAAACTCCACTATTAGGACACTACCTCTCGCTAATTTAGTAGGAATTGCTATATTCACCATGCTTACTTAGCAGGTAGGTTCATTGATGAACAGATAGATTTTACTGCCCATTCATCGGAGTCATAGGGGCTTAAATTATTTGCCGACACTCAACAGTTACATCACACACCACACCGCATCAGCCACCACCTACACCTTAATCTTCACGCTGGGCGTGCGGGTAAGGGATCGCAGAGCACAGATTCTCTCGCCCTGTTGCCCGTAGGCGGTCAGGGAATTTAGTTGTGCTGGTGATTTAGTTGTGTTGTTGTGGTGGTGCTGGTGGTTGTGGTGGATATGCTATAAGTTTTTAAGGTTTAAGGTTTAATATCATTTATTCTCAAAAAGACAAGAACATGTCACTTACATGAGAAAAGATTTCATAAAATAAGCAGGTAAGTCGTTCAATTAAGAGTATATACATTGTTTATTACTCATTTAACTCTTTTCAGTTTTCTAAGAGCAAAATCTTGAACAATATTTTTAGCTAGTTTACTTTTGAATGCGTTAATGCTATGCCGTATTCAACCGATCACCGGAACCCTGTTTATATTATAGCAGGATTTACCACGGCCAGGTGAGGTTGGCTTGGATTCCAACGTCTTCATAAACCAATAACAAATTAACAATAACTGTTGTAAGTATTCATACACACTTGATTTAAAAAACTAGCGTTTGATTGAGTTAGCCATGACTTAAAGTTTATGACGGACAGCCATTAGTATAATTTTGGTTCAAATACAATGTGCCTCTGAAACAGTCTCATCACAATGGAGTTCTTATTCATCCACATGGTTTATTTAAGTTAGATTAAGTTAGAAGTCGTGTTTAGATTTACGATGTATCATTATTTAAAAGGCCCAAAACCGTAGGGGTTACAGTAGTAGTGCCTCTTGAAAAAGTTGACGGTAGGAGACTCCAATTAAAAAAATAAATTTCAGGAATCCTTAAAAAAAAACATTAATTATAGAGTAGACGTTATAGAATCTATTTTATATTGTTTTATTGCATAAATAGAGCTTTATCGCACATGCGACTATGCCACCGATTATGATTACCAGAAAAAGAAATACTAAACAATAATACAGTAAGAAGAATATCTTGGCTTCTTATCATTATTTAAAGCATGTTTTTAGAATATCGTTTATGTAGTAATAATTTTATTGCAAAATCTTGAGATTATGGAGAAAATTAACATACGCAACAGGTTTGCAGCAACATCATAGAAAACTGATGAATATCAAACAACTAATATAGTTTCTAAATGCCTTAAAACAATTATTATTTTAACCAAACCTGTCTGCAATCAGAGGTGAAATCATTGCTAATTTGAAATTTTGAGGCAGCATCAAAAGCATCATTCGCGTGCCCTTACCCATAATTTGTATCGCACCACACGCAACTTTTTTATGCATTAAAGTTAAAACAAAATAATACTGAGCTATAAGAATTTGTGAACATTATTATACTATTATTATTCCTATAATAACGGAATTGCGTTCTTGAGAAATACAAAAGAACCATTTAATATGTATAAGTTAGACTTCTTTTAAAGAGTGACTCTGTCTGGAAGAATTCAAGTACAATCTTAATAACTTTGCCAATAGAATAACATACACGAAACAACTGTAATTTAATAACAGATAGCTATCAGCCACTAATTGAATACTAACAATCTTCAACTAAGTTAAGATTAATTTGTAATTAATTACTTACACAATCAAGAGTCCAGAAAAAGAATCCAAAAAGTTCAAATGGTAAATCCAATCAACACTGCACTGGCCACTAGAATTTTGAAATAAAAGAAAAAAGTCTGAGAATTTGAATAAAGAATACCGGATTCGGAAAGCGCGCGTATACGTATGAACGCAACGTCCGAACGAATGTGAGCCTACTTTCGAACTGATTCAAACCGAGCGCTGCCTTACCTTGCTAGGAATGTCGCGGTGCGAGTTCCAGCTCGATTATTTTTCTTTGCATGACATGCGAAACTGGATGTCTGGATTTAAAGGTGGAGTCCTGAATATTCAATGTAGAATTATGGAAATCACGTAGTTGACTATTTTCTTCAGATTTCGCATTATGTTATTTTAGGATGTGAAGATGCATGTGCATTTAAAACAAGATCTTATAAAGAAAGGTTTTATTTTTCT
This sequence comes from Horisme vitalbata, assembly GCA_951804965.1. Lineage (NCBI taxonomy): Eukaryota > Metazoa > Arthropoda > Insecta > Lepidoptera > Geometridae > Horisme > Horisme vitalbata. The sequence continues at coordinate 9,880,424 of OX638102.1, forward strand.
GCTGTGTTATGTGTATTCCTCATGCGTATTGTAACGAAACAGGTCTCAGGAGAGTGTTCCGTCGTTCACAAATATAAGCAAACTTATCTAAATAAACTCCAAACTAAATACTTTTTGATTAGATAAAAATGGATAAAGAAAAAGGAGAGTGACGGGAGAAGTCGGAAAAAAGAGGAAAATTTACGGCAATTCATTGAGAGGATGTTTTTGAGGTTTTTCAGGGAATAATCAGCATGAAAAACATGGAATGTTCAATTCAAAAACAAGGAACGATGAGAGCTGATGTTCTCCATGTCAATTGGCGAGTGTACACAATAATAATGAGCGGAAAATCTAGCTATAGATATGTGTAATCGTGAGTACTAGAATGTGGGGTGCTGTTCCTCCTAAGAGATGGAAATGTAGGTGGGTTGAGCACAAATAGGTGCAGTAAGGGACCGTAGATAAAAGGCAGGTCCGCCGGGTTTAATTACTTTATTACAGAAACTAGAAGGTCTGCGTTTTATAGTGAGACAGAGGGTCCACTAAGCGGGAGCCAGATGGAAAGAGTGGCTTATACAAGCTGTGGATGAGGGAGCAGCGGAGTCTCCATCAAACCAAGCACACAAAGTTACTATGTGAGATAAAATTATTATAATTGTTCACTTACTGTTAAAGATATGGTCTGAACATGTACTGCTACTGTTGGGTGAGTTGCCAATATTTAATATTAATGTTTTATGGTACTATAAAACTCTGAATCACAAGATTTGTGAAATAGATACAATTTACTACCTACTAGCAATGGATTATGGAACTACATAAAACTAAGCCTTATCTCTTATGGAGATGAGTGTAAGTTTGTTTGTTTGTTATGTTTTCACACTATGAATGTTCAACCAATTATCATAGCATTTATATTGTCCGAGAAACGAAAGACATGAAGTACTCTACTTTGATCCAGAGGAGGATTATAGTTCATACGGGATAACAAAATAACTTTCTACAGTAAAACAGCGGGTAAAAGCTAGTTATCTAAAATATAAATTCAATATAAGATACCCCTTCTTAACCGTGTAACGGTTGTCCAAAGTAATGATTCTTCGGGAAGAATGAGCTGTTTAGTTCTATGATTCTTTATAAAATTGTCTAAGAAATGAGATTCTTTATATTCACATTAAATATTGTACCTAAGAGGTAACTGCTGATATATTTGATTAAGCTACTGAAGCTATTGAACCTACTATGACTAGCATGAGCAGTCTTTATCGTCACAATAAATCCTCACTAAGAAGAAAGAGGTATTTACAGCCAAAAATATGAGGCTTACTCTACAAAGACAAGCAAATGCAGTTCTTTTAGACAATCCTACGGGACTCTTGATGAAATATATCATTGAAACATTATATTATTTAGCAAAGCTAACATTTTAAGAATTGAATTTCTTGGATATTTTGTATTGTATCAGCAGACAAATAGCTGCTTCATTTTACCTGAAATAAAGGTTTTTATTAACCATTTAGTGATTTGATGCATTTTGCTGCAGATCACTCCTTACTTCTTTGCATAGCAAAAGATTTACCATAATATATACAATAGCCAGTAATGAGGCATGCTCCCAATTCCAAAATGAAACTATGGTGGGGGGCTGTCCAGTCTGGTGACGAGGCCCACAGAAGGGCGCGGGGCGGAGCGTCATCCTTTGCCATTTAGATTCAGTATGAGAGAGATAAAATTATTCATGATCACATGCCGGTCAACAGAGTCAGAATGAAAGAGAATTATCGATCGGAGAAGAATAGGTTTCACTGGTTGTTGCGTAGGTAGAGCTCCAATCGTACGCCTGAAGTAGAGTCGGAATGAAAGAAATAATTCTACTCACAAGTCGAAAAAAACTAAAGCTAGACTGTGGGAAGAATATAATAAATTATTTGTCATTCTTTATTACAAACTAAAAATATTAAAGTAAGTACATCGTTCAAGTTCTTTAGGATATCTAATACTTTATTCCCTAAAACCTAAGCTTATTTACATATTCTAAACAGCGTTATTCTTCTCTATCAAAACTAGGTGTTAGAATGACCTAGGATTAGTAATCTATTAGGAAAGCTAGAATAAATATCGTTTCAAATGTCTTGAAAGATCCGTTGAGTTGCTGCGTTCATTTCATAGGGTTCTAACTACTAAACTAGACGATTCACGAGGCCATAACAAATTAGTATTCTTAGTAGTACTTAGTTCTCTTATTAAGTTAGGCAGGCTTTATAATTATTAGTATAGTATAGGAGGGGGGGGTTTTTACAATGTATGCCGTGATCAGGATTTGAGTTATAGGCATATCGTCTTCTTACGATGAATACCATAATCAGGATTTATAATATACTGTTTCAGGATCAGTGCATTCGGCGTCCACGAATGTTCAAGTTTGGTAGCCAGGATAGAGTTGGTTGCATTCATGAAGTTAGCACAAGAAAGTCTGTAAAGGTTTTGAAAATAAAAAGCAGGTATGATTACGATTATCTACTTTCTTTTCTACGTGTAGAGAAAACATAAAAGCGCTATGCTAACAGGAACGTCATTTCACGTATCTATCGATACGTCCCCCGTGGCATAGTGGTTGAGAGCCATCTTACGGTTGTGGGTTCGATTCCTGATTCATGTGACAAGTGATTGTATGATTTTTCTAGGAATTTCTTTGTATATCTAATGTATGTATTTCAGACAGGTAGCACTGGAGAATAATATAGGATTTTTGTAGCAAAGTTTTGTAAGAAGTCCGTGGTTTGTGGCTACCCCTTCTAGGAAAATATAAGATTCTTTACATGCGTGTACTAACACGAGTACTATATTACTTACTTATTGATTTATTGAGGAATAAGGTTAATTTATAGTTTAATTAGTTAATTTAAATACTTGTAATTGTTTCTGGTGTACAATAAAGAGTTATCTATCTATCTATCTATCTATCTAGACTTAAATTTTCTTCAGATTAATTTTATTTGAGTTGCGGTTCTTATCGCACAATGCTGCTTAGTGAAGAAGGAGAGACTTTGAAACGATTATTCTAGCACATTTAGCACAAAGTTCAGGCAGTTGCAGGTCAAATAACACATAACAGGTTTCTCTCGGCAAGCAGGAAGGGAGACACAAGGCCGGGACTTCCAGCAGTAGAGCTTTTCATTTTGATGAGGTAGAACAAGGATTGGTTTTTCAGTTGCAAAATTCTTCGTCTATTGATGAGGTTTGGTTGTAGCTTTGTAGCATAATTTGAGACGCAAAATCGTGAAGCGTTCCACATTTTCAATTAATTTTCATTAATTTGCAAAAATATTCTGATTGAAGTTTTTTGACAATAATTGTCATCAGTTCTATTCTTTGTGGAATGATACTAGGGATGTGCCGATGCGATCCGATTGTTTTCAAGGATCGGATCGAGGGCATGCGATCCGAGCGATTTTCGGATCAGATCGAGTCCATGCGGTCCGATCCGCGGATCGATGCAGCTCCATTGGAATCGGATCGTATTCCAAACATTGTGGTTTTCAGACCATGTAAGACACAAAGTTAGATCTATAACTTTAGTTTATATTGAGTACGTTTCAAATTTAAACTAAGTGTCGGTACTGTACATCGTAATTATGATTGGCGCTTGTTACGGTGTCATAGATGCCAACCTTAATTATTAAAAAGTTATTTTTTATCGTAATAAATAGTATTTTCTTAGGTCCATGTAATTTCTTTTGCGTTTTAATTGTGGTTAGCTATTATGTTTGAAATAAATGTAATGTAATTGTGTAAATGTAATATATTAAAATGTTTATTTTCAATACGATTTTTCGGATCGATCTTTTGAAGTTCGGATCGAGGCGTTACGATCCATTGCGATCCACGAAATCGGATCCAGCGTAAAAAAGTACATCCCTAAATGATACTTCCACAGTTCCGTTAGAGAAACGACAGACTATAGTGTGGTCGAGACGACATCGGACATCATTACATCTTTGTCATGTAGACAGAGAATATAAATGTCAGTTGTTCTCTTCTATATCTGTGGTAGGACGGCAAAGACGACAGGGATAAAAATCCAAAGAGTAGAAAGTCATGTCGAGGTTCAATTTGGAAGGATTGATAAAATGAGGTTTGATCATTCCTAGACGTAGGTACACTATTGTAGATAGGTTGGTTGTTAGTGTACCATAGGCTGTAAAAATAGGCATTGCAAACAGAGTTGAAAGAAACACATGTGGCAGAGATTTTCAGTGAGATCTGCAGTCCAGCAATTTCAGCTAGGTTACATTTTGATAGGAGACCGTTGGTGAAATTGTAAACTGAAATCTACTCTGAATAACTTTACACACAATGACAGTAAAAAGGTACAATGAGCAGTCTTATCGCAGGGTGGTCTTATCGCAGGGCGGCCTTATCGCTGAAAGCAATTTCTTCCAGGCAACCTATTTTGTTACAGTAGATATATTTAGATGTTAGCCTGGGTATTTTCAGTTTATAGGAATCCGAACTTGATCTAGATTTCAGCTGGTTTGACAACTTCAGCAGTCAGGTTATTGTCAGTTCTTAGGTACGGAGAAGAAGGAGATCGCATTCTTGAGCAAATGGAAGTCGTTTTTAGTTATTATTTCCAGATTTAGAATTCTAAAGGTGGACCTGCAGATTATTAGCACAGGGAAAATATTAACACCTTGAGGTATCTAGGACTTATCGGAATGTTTTTTCGTTATAAGGATGGAATATTTAGGTTAATAAGCACTGGCATTTGCCTGCGGTTTCGCTCGATGTTGGCAGAGTTTTATTCCAAGATTGAACTTACATTTTTGTGGAGTTTTATCACAATTTGTTCAGCACTCATTATTTTTATAGTGTTGGCGTGTGGGAGAAACAAATATTTTTACGGACTTTGTCGATCAAAACAAGTTGACTTTCACGTAAAAGATTTCTTGAATTTTAGTTTATTTGCCCAGAACTTTAACAAATGGATAGTTTTTCACATTTGGTTTACGTTGTTTTATCTTATGAGATTGGGAAGGACTACAATAGGGAACTATACTGTGCGTTTCAGAAGACTCTTGCGTCTGTGCATCTTAATAAACTTGTGCATTTTAACACTAACTATTCTTTCGTTTTGAGATTTGACAAAATGTGTACATTTTGCATAAACTAAGTACATACCTACCTACTTAACTTTGATAAATAACCTGAGGCACAGACACAGATTAAGTTTAGGAGGCTTTACTTAATTTTGGGGAAGGAACTTAAAAACTTTTATCAATTAGTTAGGTAGGTACATAAGTAAGAAAAAGGCTACTTAAACTTAGGAAACTACTTGAAGGATCATAATCAATAAATAATTATCTAGTAACTATAATCAGATATTTTAACACATTGACTGCGGGCTACAGATCGGTTCAATATAAACAAAACACTCAAGGTGTCAATTTTTTCACAGATATCTACGTCGCGTTACCATAACGTCGCGTTCCTGTAATGTCGCGTTCCCTTAACGTCGTTCAACTTAATTTCGCATTATTTTCAAATAAATTTAAAAAACTTAATGTCAACTTAAAAACTTACTAACCTTTGATAAATATTAAGAACCTTCATAACATAGGAAGATAGACGTACTACTGATTCTCTGACTGAGGTTTTTTATAGGTCGTGTTGCTGTTGTTGAAACTTTGGGATACATGATAAAACATCAGTGAGAAACCAATATGCAGTTTATACTTTGGTTTCCGATTTGATGAAATCATTCTGCGCTTTAGTTTAAGAAATGGGGGGTTAGTAGTAATAATTACATTAAGCTACTTATTTAAGGAAAATGTTCATCTTATACCAGTAATGGAAGAAGTTGGACTATTGAATTGGACTTGATGATGGGTTTGGTGAAGGGCTTGATGATGATCTTAGCAATATTATATCTGTAGATACATACGTGAGCATTTGCAGTGATACAAACTGGATGATAAAGGACTTGATGATAATCTTTTGCCAACATTATACCTGTACATGCTGGTACTTATGCAGTGGATTAAACTGGACTGATGATGAAAGGCTCGATGATGATCTACGCAAAGCTTAGATTGACGCTAACATTATATCTGGAGGTACATGTAGTACCTTTGCAGTGGGACAAACTGGATTGATGATGGACTTGATGATGACTATAGCTAACATTATACATGTATTTTAGAGGAATCTAAGCAGTAAACGACATTGGACTGAGATGTTGTTGATGATGATGTTGATGGTGGTTATCACTATGTATACCTATGCATAACGGTCTTTAAGCAGCGGACTGTAATGTTGATGATGATAATTAGAATTAGTTATATTTATATCTAACGGTATTAAAGCAGTGGACTGTAATTGCTGTTGATGATGGTGATGATGATGAAGATGGTTGACATTATGTAAACTTATAAGCAACGGTATCTATGCAGTGGAAGATGTTGGTCTGTTAATGATGATGATGCAGATGATGGTCTTGATGATGATAACTGGTAACGTACAGCAGAAAATCAGAAATCATAGCGCAGTGGACGAAGTTCGGTTGATGGATATTAATGATGTTGATGATGATACTTTAGGTAGAATGAGAGTTTACTTTAACAATCTTACTAGGTGAGGATAAGAATATAGGAATCTATTAACATAGAATATTCTGCGGTACTATTTACCTATGAAGAACTTGGGCATAACTATAATGTGCTATTGAGGTAGTACTACTTTCAGGTTTCTAAACTAAGACTTTACTATAGCATTAGATAGCCAGACAGAGAGTCAGTCAGTAAGTCAGTCAGTCAAACAGAACAGACAGGGTGCTACTAAAAGAGTTTTATATTAAAGAACCTAACTAAAATAAACTTATAACGTAAAATCAAAGATATAATTTAACTCAATAAAATAATTATAATAAAATGCAGATACGTTTCGTAAATGAAATAAAATATTTTTACAATTTAGTAAAAAGTTTGAACAAAAAAAAAACTATTATAACCTTGTACATTTTGAACTTATATTATGTAATAAAAAAAAACATAAAAAAAGAAGGATAGTGAAGGTGTGAGTATGGTTGCTCTACTGGGGGGTTGTTTCGCTACATCCAACGGGTTTTGTTTTGGCTAATAGGACAACAGTACAATTTATTCGCAGTTTCTGGTTCCATTGAGTTGATTAGTTATTTAAGGTGGCGAGAAAAGCAACGAAAGTTAATGCTATGACAGAGTGTGTTTAGAGTAAAGGTTTATTGGAGGGCCAAAATGATTAATCGATAACATGACTAGAAACGGTTTGTTAACTTTGAATTCAGACATTAAGAATACATACATGGACTTTTTATGCGGGAGAGATGTGTTAGGCTTAGGTCAGTAGACATTCATCAGTATATTCAATATATAACTGATCCATAAGAAGTCCAACTCTACAAAACGTCTTTCGAGGCAAGGACTAAGCACACTTACATGCTCTTTAAAGTAAACATGTTATTGGTTGAAGAGAAGCTTATGCTGTTGGTGGAAGTTCGAGTTTGGGTCAAAGGGGGTGTAAGTGTTCGAAAGGCTGTGGAAACGAGGTCCAGTAGAATGCTCTTACATCTTATCGCTAGGATATGACTTGCCTCACAACCAAGTTTCCTTTTGTAGAATTTGGATTCCAACAAGAGATATTGTTTTTGATCATTATATTATTAAGAAGTAAATGCTCCTTCATTCGATGCTTGTCTCTTTAAAGTTTAAATACTTTTGTCATATAGTGAGAACACACATTTTACATACAAACACTAAATTAACTCAATTGAGAAGTTAACAAATTAGAATTTGTACTTTTAATGAAATAACTTGAAATAAAATAAATTATAGATATTATATTTGTGAATTAATGGGGAATTTAAATTTTTCCTTCGGTTACAATTTTTTTCACCTGCGTAAAAATTGGGGGTTGATTGTAACGAAACAGGTCTCAGGAGAGTGTTCCGTCGTTCACAAATATAAGCAAACTTATCTAAATAAACTCCAAACTAAATACTTTTTGATTAGATAAAAATGGATAAAGAAAAAGGAGAGTGACGGGAGAAGTCGGAAAAAAGAGGAAAATTTACGGCAATTCATTGAGAGGATGTTTTTGAGGTTTTTCAGGGAATAATCAGCATGAAAAACATGGAATGTTCAATTCAAAAACAAGGAACGATGAGAGCTGATGTTCTCCATGTCAATTGGCGAGTGTACACAATAATAATGAGCGGAAAATCTAGCTATAGATATGTGTAATCGTGAGTACTAGAATGTGGGGTGCTGTTCCTCCTAAGAGATGGAAATGTAGGTGGGTTGAGCACAAATAGGTGCAGTAAGGGACCGTAGATAAAAGGCAGGTCCGCCGGGTTTAATTACTTTATTACAGAAACTAGAAGGTCTGCGTTTTATAGTGAGACAGAGGGTCCACTAAGCGGGAGCCAGATGGAAAGAGTGGCTTATACAAGCTGTGGATGAGGGAGCAGCGGAGTCTCCATCAAACCAAGCACACAAAGTTACTATGTGAGATAAAATTATTATAATTGTTCACTTACTGTTAAAGATATGGTCTGAACATGTACTGCTACTGTTGGGTGAGTTGCCAATATTTAATATTAATGTTTTATGGTACTATAAAACTCTGAATCACAAGATTTGTGAAATAGATACAATTTACTACCTACTAGCAATGGATTATGGAACTACATAAAACTAAGCCTTATCTCTTATGGAGATGAGTGTAAGTTTGTTTGTTTGTTATGTTTTCACACTATGAATGTTCAACCAATTATCATAGCATTTATATTGTCCGAGAAACGAAAGACATGAAGTACTCTACTTTGATCCAGAGGAGGATTATAGTTCATACGGGATAACAAAATAACTTTCTACAGTAAAACAGCGGGTAAAAGCTAGTTATCTAAAATATAAATTCAATATAAGATACCCCTTCTTAACCGTGTAACGGTTGTCCAAAGTAATGATTCTTCGGGAAGAATGAGCTGTTTAGTTCTATGATTCTTTATAAAATTGTCTAAGAAATGAGATTCTTTATATTCACATTAAATATTGTACCTAAGAGGTAACTGCTGATATATTTGATTAAGCTACTGAAGCTATTGAACCTACTATGACTAGCATGAGCAGTCTTTATCGTCACAATAAATCCTCACTAAGAAGAAAGAGGTATTTACAGCCAAAAATATGAGGCTTACTCTACAAAGACAAGCAAATGCAGTTCTTTTAGACAATCCTACGGGACTCTTGATGAAATATATCATTGAAACATTATATTATTTAGCAAAGCTAACATTTTAAGAATTGAATTTCTTGGATATTTTGTATTGTATCAGCAGACAAATAGCTGCTTCATTTTACCTGAAATAAAGGTTTTTATTAACCATTTAGTGATTTGATGCATTTTGCTGCAGATCACTCCTTACTTCTTTGCATAGCAAAAGATTTACCATAATATATACAATAGCCAGTAATGAGGCATGCTCCCAATTCCAAAATGAAACTATGGTGGGGGGCTGTCCAGTCTGGTGACGAGGCCCACAGAAGGGCGCGGGGCGGAGCGTCATCCTTTGCCATTTAGATTCAGTATGAGAGAGATAAAATTATTCATGATCACATGCCGGTCAACAGAGTCAGAATGAAAGAGAATTATCGATCGGAGAAGAATAGGTTTCACTGGTTGTTGCGTAGGTAGAGCTCCAATCGTACGCCTGAAGTAGAGTCGGAATGAAAGAAATAATTCTACTCACAAGTCGAAAAAAACTAAAGCTAGACTGTGGGAAGAATATAATAAATTATTTGTCATTCTTTATTACAAACTAAAAATATTAAAGTAAGTACATCGTTCAAGTTCTTTAGGATATCTAATACTTTATTCCCTAAAACCTAAGCTTATTTACATATTCTAAACAGCGTTATTCTTCTCTATCAAAACTAGGTGTTAGAATGACCTAGGATTAGTAATCTATTAGGAAAGCTAGAATAAATATCGTTTCAAATGTCTTGAAAGATCCGTTGAGTTGCTGCGTTCATTTCATAGGGTTCTAACTACTAAACTAGACGATTCACGAGGCCATAACAAATTAGTATTCTTAGTAGTACTTAGTTCTCTTATTAAGTTAGGCAGGCTTTATAATTATTAGTATAGTATAGGAGGGGGGGGTTTTTACAGTATCAATCATTTTTTTTCTTTTGAATATAATACAGAAGAATACTTAATACTAGATAAGCATTTTATTGTATTTTTATAGAAAAATCTTTTAAAAAAACATTGAATCATGCATGTGCATACAAAATCAAGTGACTTAAACAGAAAAATGTAGCTCTAACTTTTCTAATAAGGAAGAAGCAACGGGTTTTTGCTAACGGTACCCGCAGGACGCAAATGATATGTGCTGCTGCCAAGTGCTAACTACTTTACAAGTTATTTATACAAGTTGAATCTCCTATTAGAAAGTTTTAGAAGAAAATACAACTTACTGGCTGGTTCAGTTTTACTTTTGGCGACAAGAAGATCTCTTTGCGATTTTATTTTGTTTGTCTTGTTCCGGATATGCAGTGACAATGCGGCCCGTTTGAATGAGTTCAATAGTTATTTATTTATTCATTACTTTCCTGATTTCAGGATGAATTGAAATCCAGATATGGAAGCTTTTTGTTTTCTGTAAGTAGGTAAGTACCTTGTGCAAAAGTTATATTTTATCATGTACAAGCTTATCCGACAGACGTTGCCTTAGAGTTGTCTAGAGTTCATACAAAAATTACCAATAGTTACTTTCGTAATTTTTTCAAAATGTTTTCTACACCCTCCCTGAATTAAGGCAAACAAAACAAAAAGAAATATGTATGTTCAAATCGGTCAAGCCGTTTTCGATTTTTATCGAGACACGCACGTCAAATGTAAATTTTTAAAATAATAAAATGATTAATTATTCCAAAGAGTTTCCAAATACTCAAAAACTAACATAATCAACTGAACGTGTTCATCAGTTTTTGCCCCTTTTCAGCGTGCAGCGTGCATAATAGTACCGTAATATTGATTGATGAATGTGCTGTCAATTTTCAAGAAGTGATGCTTGAATAACATGAAACATCATAAAATTATCTAAATACCTAGCTATGTATGTATGTACATAATAGTACCTAACGTACGATACTTTAAACAAATATGCATACTTATTCAAATTCGTTACAACTTGCCGCGTTCAATGTATTTGTTTGTTTAATGTCTGCACGATCTTATTTGCTGAGCTTTGAGTTACATTAATTTAAAAAAGTAATAAATAAAAATATGTTTATTCAGTCAGAAGGTTATAGTACATGGGGTGTAAGGGGTTCCAACCCTTATCTTCGGAACCCAAGCCAACCCCACCTGCACGTGGTGCACCCTGCTAAACAACGAACGGGGCTCTGGCGGCCGGCTGGTTGCGGCATAGCACAGCCTACATCGGCACAAAATCCCCTGGCCACCGACGGGCAGCAGCGTCGGTGGTGCGAGAAGCTGTGCCCTGCGATCCCCAAGCCGCATGCCCAGCGTGGGGATTATGGTATATTATATCCCCCTTTATTAGGGGAGGCCTATGTCCAGCAGTGGACTGATATAGGCTGGTGTGGTGGTGTGGTGTGGTTATAGTACACTCTGATTAAGTTATAATAGATTTAGATATATCTCGCACGATAATTTAGAATTAGAGGTATGAAGACTGATTGGTGACCTGTTTAGACAATTCAAAATCATCCTAGTGTTCTAATTGAATAAATGCTTTCACTTTGACCTTGAGCATCATTACAGCAACAACACCAGCCTATTCAATCCACTGCTCGACATAGACCTCTTCTATAAGAATGTTGAAATGATAAGCCCATAATCCCCACGCTTGGAATGCAGGTTGGGGATCACAGGGCACAACTTCACTCGCTACTGACGATGCCGCCCGTCAGAGGCCTGGGGATTTAGCTGTGCCGATGTAAGGTTTGGCATAAAGGCACTAGGACGGAACATCGTGGTGGTTTCGGCCGGTAGGAGTCCGGTATAATCATTCTGTTACCCCGTAATGGAATGGTATCGGGGAGGATTTCCCCACGTTAAAAAAAAGTATTCCAAAGATGCATATCGGAAACTCTTTCACCCCTTTTAACCATTCAGTAACATAATTATGTACATAAATATGATTCGTTACAACTTGCTGTGTTTGAGGTTAATATTTAGGAGCCATCATGCTGAATCACGATTTAGCATATTCATGGGCCAATAGTTATGACTAGGTCTCCACTTATAAATCCTCTTCTATTCTTTAGCTTGAAAAATCTATACTTAGTAGCTATGTTCTTGTGGTAAGCCTAAAGTTTTTGCCAACGTTCAATCAATATCGAAATGTTGATTCGCTTTTACGATCTATCAATATCCATTCAAACTTTCTGACAAAGCTTTTAAAAGTTTAAGCGTATAAAGGCATAAACTTTTTTAAAGCATAAGCTTTGAACTAATCAATTAGGTTAACTTCCAAATTCACAGAAGTTACTTTGTTTATGACACCCTTTACTTTGCCTGGTCTTTTTATTACGAAGGCTTATGGAAGTGTAATTGCATACAAAAGGTCAATGTCTAATTTAGTTTTATAAGGTTTATAATTAAATTGAATTTATTCAAATATTACGGCTTCTTTTTTTATTTATTGGCACGTCGGGAAGACTACATCAATCAGTGGATAAAGTCAGGCTGTTGATGATGGTGATGATGAATTTAAATATCTTATACCTTTAAACGAGTAATTATTGTATATATTATTATGTTTCAATATTATCTGAATCTCGGAAACGTCCCCAACGATTTTCATGAAAAGTATGCAGGTTTTGGGGGCGATAAATCGATCTAGTTAGGTTTCATTTTTGGAAAACGACGTTAAAACCGAGCAATGCTCGGTCATCCAGGTACTTAATATTTATATCTGAGTGATTTACATTCAGTGTTTACCTTTAAGAGGCTGTGCAATTAGCATTAAATATTTAATTGTGGTAAGAGTTTATTTTTGTAACGACCGTTGGTGAACCAAATTAAAATATAAATAAGTATAAAAAGTAGGTACTTACTCTTATTCTTCTTCGTATGAGTTAGTGGCCAACAAACTTACTCTAATTTTGAGCTGTTATATTTATCACAAGGTTGGGAGTTGCTCGCAGAATATTTATTCATAACTATTTATACTTACTTAGCTCAGATTCGATAAGATAATCTTTCTTCTTCGTTTGAGTCTCTGTCCAGCCAACTCTAGTGACAGAGTTTTTAGGCCCTAGGGCCTCCGACATGGTAATGACAGAAAAAGTCGTGAGCAACAGGGCCTCCAACATGGTAACGACAAAAAAACAGTGACCAAAAAATTACAAATACAAATCTAAATGCCAATATACAATTACCCACCTAAGAAATATTCAATAGGAGTTAAAAGTTGTTACTATTTATTTCCATAACCGTTTTTTAACGTCTCTTAGTTGGATCCCACGTGCTGGGAACTGTAACAGTACCTACTTACAATCAACCATTAAACTTAAATTCAATGTCAGATATAAAACCAAGTAACACGCAAAAGTGTCATTAACCAACTATTCAGATAAAGTCAGTTGTCTAAACTAAACTATAGATCACACTTATATTATAAATGCGAAAGTTTGTGTGTGTATGTGAGTATGTTTGTGGTTCCCACTCAACTTCGTAACGGCACAAAATAAAGTTGGTATTCTGTGGTAACGGCTAAAGGGATTTTGATGAAAAACTTGTAATATAGGCATCGAGATAGTATCTCGATGAATATAGGTATGATATATGATCTGATATGCATTTATTTTTGACATACAAACACGTAAAATAGATAAACTTCATTAATGAAATAATGATGAAGGAAAACAAAATAAAAATAAGTTAATCAAAAAATAAAAATCTTAATAACTACCGTGATGTGCAAGCCAAAAAAAGTTCCCATCTCAGCTTTGTAGCTACACCACACTAATGCGGGCAGCGCTGGTTTTCAGATACATAGTAATCTGGATTAACACATATAGACATAGACATAGACATAGACATTTATTTATTTGCAACTGAACACACAACACAACAAAAATAAAAACGTAACAAACAAAATAGAGAAACAGTGAACATAAAACATGGTAGGATGTGTGCTACAGCAGCAAAATGGCTTCGACTCAGCATTATATCCGCTGTTTTAGCAGCGGAAGCTGGTATTCTGCCGAATCCATCATGTGTAGAGCCATTAAACCCTGTGAGACTAATTAAGACTAGTTTAGGTAGGTAATAGTAAATAGTAGTAAGTAATATACTAGTTTATATTAATAGTTTAAACTTTAAATTGATACCTATCTATTTATAAGGCATTTTTTCAATTGTCAGACGACCCAAGGATTCATTTCATAAATTCGAAAAATGATTTTTAATACAAGTTTCGCTTTCAATTTATCTAACTCATACCTAGTAATGGGAAATAAAAATCAGCTACATCTGGTAACCTTATTTAAGAAACCACAATGGATGAAACTCAGCAAAGTGTAGGTATTGAAAAGAATGCAAAGTAAGGATAAGATTGTTCTTTCCAAATAATACAGTTGTAACTATTATCTCTACCACCAATGACACAAATCGTTCAGTAATTCCAATAATCCAGTCCCTCAACATGCAATCCAAATGGAATATATTGCTGAGTACAATTCAGCTCCCGTTATATCAGTGGCTGCAGCAAGCATGCAAATGGCTGCCGATAATGTGATAAATGAAGCATGACACTCATCGGTGTAAGTCAGAGGAGGTTTTGTTGTCTATATATTTGTTGCCACATGGTTGTTGTCCCATCCATCCAAAGCATCCATAATTTCGATAATAAGGACCGTGGAATCACAAATACGACAACGATTAATCACAAAAACGACATCTGTGGTTCAGTAGGCAAAGGTCGCCTGAGACGCAGAAGGTTGTGGGTTCTATTCCAGCCGCGAGACAATACTTTGTATGTATTTACAAAAAAAAGTTTTAGTATATGTGTTATTAAAATCAAATGATTATGACTTGCGTTAGTCATAGTGTCAGGCTCATGAAGCACAACTTCTTCTGCTTAGTAACACTCTTGACAGAGCGTAATAAATAAAATAAAATAATATAATATGTATAATATTATCCTTGTATATATAAGTTCCTTGACCGGTGTTGCCGATGTTGGAGATAAAGCTGCCAGGCTCAAATGGGATTGGGCGGGACACGTCAGCTGGATGGCTTCTAATAGGTGGGCGACCATCACCACTGCCTGGACGCCTGAGAGACAGCGGCGTCGGGGTCGGCCGAGGATGCGTTGGCGGGACGAGCTCGATGCCTTCAGAAGGGAGTGGTGGGAGGTGGCTCGGGATAGAGATGTTTGGAAGTCTATAGGGGAGACCTTTTCCCAGCAGTGGGACGAGAGAGGTTAATAAAAAAAATATCAATAATAATATTTGTAAGGGCGGCCGTGGTCGTTATGTCAGGCCGGTGCCCTGCCTCACAATCCTACGCCGTTCCTCTCGCACCGCAGCTTTTCTGGCGCACTCGTTCAAGGGAATATCAACTGCAGCCTTCATTTGGTAAGTCCATCTCATGGGTGAAGCCCAACACCTGTAGGTATATATTTATTATGGTCTACCAATGTTTATTACCATGTTACATGCTAATACAAGTTAAATAAACCCACAGGTTTATTTAACTAATTGCACAACCACTTATATAGAGATAAACATCACATGCAAATTAACTATATGAAATACAAAGAGAAAACAACCAAATTAAACTAAATAATGCAGTGAAAATGTAAAGTAAATAAACATATAAATAGGAAGAGAATTACTTTGTTCAAAATGAAAACAAAACAAAATAATACTAAAATTAAGGTAACTATGCCTCAAGTTGATCCATTCTATCTCTTATGGTGTCGGAGATAATCAGTGGAGACGACTCTTCATCTGGTAGCCGTTGTCCACTAAATTACATACCAAAACTCCCTTGAATAAATTCAGGAGGCAAATCCAACAGAAGATGTTACCAAGAGTAATCTGTGATCGCTTCTCGCTTGTATTCAAATGCTATGTTTTGCGGGTGTAACAGTGGCATCACAGCGGTCGTAACGTGGTTTTACAATCGAAATTATGTTTGCACTGTTTTACTGATAGAGTATACGATCACGACTTTTCCTCCAATATGGATATCTTCAGATATGGTATATATCACTACCCACGCAAATCTAATCAGATATTAATAAAAATAAAAAGGGGTGTTTCTTACGTCATCTAAATGTTTCTGTAGGTTTAGATAAGTGAGTACCTAGGTAACTGTTGTTTAGCTTTGCCATGGATTGTTTAATACTTTCAGGAACAATTGAGTATATCATCATCATCATCATTATCTTATCCTTTAGCAGTGGACTGCTAAAGGATATGGTAGGCCTCTACTAATGACCGCATTGCGCCCTGTTCTCAGCTCGACGGATCCAGCCTCTACCAGTAGACTTTCTCAGATTGTCACTCTTCCTGGCGTCCTAGACTTAGACGATTAATGTACGATTCACATTTAGCGGCGCGCGACGGAGAGCATTTTAAAACATTGCTAGAGGAAATTGAAACATCCACAAAGCAGTTACGAGTACGTTCCTTATTTGAATGCTATTTACGCAACTTTGACACGCAGACCGGCTGCTCACGGCTACTGTTTTGGCTCGACGCGTCTGTCAGTCTCCAGTCAGATTTTAGCCGTCAGGCGGCTCCGGTCGGCTACCGGCGTGTGCCCGCGCATACGCTGCGACGCGCTACGCTGCGCTCCGATGCGGTGCGTCAGGTGTGAATCGTACATTAGTCATTATATCTAAACCATTTTTAAAATCTGCATCTAAAACAAGGAGTTTTACAATATGGCTAAATATAGCAAAACCATACCAAAATAGTTCCGTTTTAATATTTAATAATTTCTAGCTTGCAAATTCGCAACAATTTTGGTAAACCCGAATTTTAGATCAATATTCAGCTGTTTTGGTCGAAATGGTAAAGAACCAGCTTTACATAAACCACGAGTATTTCATCAAGTTTCATAGCAACTTCAAAAAGATTTTCTCACCAACACGTTTCCACGTCATTTAAATTTCATAACACCGACGGAAAATATGAATCCAGCACCCGATAATATTGAATGCGAGGGCATAGACCAGGAGCAAGTGATCAGGAAGTAAACAGAATGTTAAACTTGAAACTTAAAGTAAAATGTTTTTCGTAAATGAACTTGACGGACCCGATGATGGCTGTTTTGGCTGTGAACAGGCGATTTCAATATTAAAATCCAAGAAGTATTGCAAAACTTTTTGCATTTCTTATTTTTATTCTAGAAAGAATATTTTTTGAAATACAAAGAAAAAAGTTGATGTTTCTGAACTCCCTTTTGCCAGAGTATCGATGTCTTTGTAATTCAGGTTACTAGATAATTGCCAGATAGCGCTATTGTTGCCATTCTCAGGATTCCAGATTGTGGAGCGAACGTATTCGGGGCGAACTAATGAAGGGCGATCACGAATAATTTAACCTGACGTTCGTAAGCGTAACAAAATATATTGGCCAACTTCAAAGCGTTATTTTGAATCTACTCTTTCTCATTGGCTAACATTTTCTGTCTACAATACTATTACTTTTTCACTAGTCTTCGTGATTGAGCCTCTGATATCATTAATAATTATAATATAAACGGATATAATAAATTTCTAGAAAAATTGGCCTATTTTTGGTTTGCACCATATTGGACCATATTGGACTTTTGTTGAAGAAGCAAAAGAAAAAGATGAAGTAATAAAAAACTATTTCTAACTCCTGGACCAGGTTGCATAACCTAAATCATGTGCTTAGAGTTTACTGCCTAACCGTTCACGGCAAAGCGATGAATTTTACGAACTGCAACATGAGGTTTTGAAACATTGAGTGATTTGTCAAATTATCTTAAAAGTTTAAAAGCTTATTATTGACTTATAATTATACATTTATACATTATTATTAACTTTGATGATTGTTTTTAACCATACTGGCTACTTTCTTTTGCCTTATCTGTCAACATTGAAGTTTACTAGTCGACCCGACGTCGAATCGAAGTCGAAACGCTCAATATAAACTCAAGAAAAAAATCTTGAAAATCCCATAGATAAAAACACTTATAATCGATAAACTACTAATCGATAAATATGACATTATGAATATGACATATGTATATTTGAGGCACAAAATATTCAAAAATAAACGTTCGGTTTAACGTTTACTATCCGGCCAACTTTATTAAAATAAACATTTCCTAAAAACTTCAAAAATCTGTCAAAAGATAAACGATGCTTAAACTATTGCCATCTCTTACTGTTGGATAATGACAAACCGTGACAAAGCTAACTTTAAGTTAAAATAAAGTAGCGTTTGAAACTAGGGGGGAAACTATTACGGAATTTTGAAAAAAAATTGCCAAGATGGTCCAATTGTTTTCAAGTGATGTGCTTACCAACGAACAGAATTTCATGGTCAAAGATCTACTGAACAATTTGATAATAACAAGTAACCAGCTAAAAGGTTTGGTACGAGTAGACCTCCCACTGTTGTTTTGTGTATTCTATTTTGTAAAGGCATTCAAATGCGTTTCTGTGACGAATTCTACAGACGCCCAAGACGAATTTCGTTATTACTAAATTGTAGTTCAGGTAACTGTATCTTTTAATTTTGATAACTTTGTCTATCTTGCTCTATAGTAGAGATAGCAAATTAACATATTTTTATTGTTCCTACCGAAATCATGCTGAAAGTAGTACATACTTGCGATCGGCCTTAATAGTCACAGAAATAAATAAAAAACTAAAAAGTCTCCTGCTTCTTTCAGTTTATGCTAATGGCCAACTCTATCGGAGCTTTAAGACCAACTTAAAAATCAAGAAACGAATTGAAATGTCATCTCGAAATCAAATATCAAGCACAGTTTTCAAATGAAATCTGACAAATTATTTTAAAAGATCCAAACACGAGCACCTTTTTTTTCATTCCTTAATGTTTCGTATCTAATAAGCTTGAATTCGTCCCCGAAATGCACACGAATTCAAATATTATACTTAGATTATCCATAGATTCAAAAGATATCAAGTTAGAAACTCATTTTCTCCTATATTTACGATTTAGTGATTAGAAAATGCACTCACGGATGCACGTCGGCTTTTAAATGCAGTTTGTCGTACTGTAATTTAGCCGGCGTATGTAGAGTGAGACAAATGGCAGACGATACGTTAAAATTGCCGGAGTCGCGTTGGTACGTGACCGGTGCAGCGTGACTTATATGCTCAATATTTTCTAAGCGAAGCTTTGTTTTCATAGGCGGAGGTTTTAAAACATCTGGCAAAATGCATATTTACTACACACGGGACTATTTTATAAGACTAGGTTTTAATCAAAATATATCTGATGTGACTAAAGGCAACCCTAGAAAGGAGTTAATACAATTTGGTGGAAGTATAGATTTCTTTAGGGTTTCTAAATCACAATTATTATTTTCCTTCGTCCTTTGTCAGTTTGGTAGCCTGTCTTTGTTAAGTCTCTATTTCTACATTTTCTTCAAGCGAGGGTTTCCAAGGCAACCTTTAAACTGACCCTTAATTCACAAGTCAAAATTTTAAGTTTGACAGTTAGTTTCAGTGTTAAGGTTTGTTGGCCACACGAAACTTCTATTTTATTAGAGTTTGTGTCTATAATAATAAATTAGTAAATTTTTACAAAATTGCACGAAAGAAAATATAAAAATCTGTTCGTAGTAGTGTAGTAGCACCCAATGACGGTTTTTTTTTAAATTTATTTCTTCAAACGAGACCCACAGTAGAAAAATACAAGAAAAATTTGTATATAAAAAATTAAATAAATCCTAAACCACAAAATTATAATTAATTAATATACTAAATAAAGCGTTAGCAAAACAAAAAGAAATTATATATATTTAGTACTAAAAGTACATTAATTAATATGCTATGTGCAACCCACAGTTTGTAGGTGTCAGTCACTAATATTCTGTCTGACGGACTTTTTATGATGGTGTTCCTACACGTGCCTACTTTAGGCATAAATCCACAGTTATGTTTCTTTGAATGGCATTGAAGGTGCCTCCAGAAACATTACGGATGCACTACAAAAGCGTTTAAGACCCATTAGTTGCCTAAGGATGTTGTTATAGGCAACTCTTATACCATCGTGGGCTTTCTTAGTATAATTTGTCCAAAGTTGACGCGTGTAGAATGTCTGAAAGTATGTATGGAACAGAGATATTTTAGCATCTTGCGATTCGCCACCACCACACCAGCCTGTATCAGTCCACTGCTGGACATAAGCCTCCCCTAGTAAAGGGGGATATGCCCATAATCCCCACGCTGGGCATGCGGGGATATTGCGATCACTTAATAAATTTTCTTAAAATCATATTGCCAACGACATAAAGGGCTCGTCGCTGGCGTTCCACATCTTTTTCATCTTTCAGATTCGCTGTAACAATATGGCCAAGTTCCTTGAAACTCTCAACACTCTTAATAGGTAGCCCATTGAGATAGGTAGGAGGGACATTCAAGGGTCCATGGCCAGACTTAAAAATAACCATTCCGTTTTTTTACATTATATTTATAAGGTCGTTCAGCCTTAGCGTCGGTGAGAAGTACTCATAGATTGCAACCAGTTCCCTCAAACCTTTGATTGTAGGGCTAAGCAGAACCATATTATCGGCGTAGCTCAAGTTGTTGACATACCTGTCGTTCAATCAGAGCCCGACCGGAGCTCAGCTCCACAATCATGTCTTTGACGTACGCGTTAAAAAGGTCTAGAGAAGTGACCCTCCTGCCTCACAATACAGGATAGTGTGTAACTCTCTGATAGCTTTTGGCCCCATCTGATGATATTGGTTTGGTTTTGATACCAATAAGTGAGCAAGCCGACAACATCATCCGGGATTTGTACAGCGAAGTTTGTTCCATAGAAGCTCAAGATTAAGAGTGCCAAAATCTCGGCTCAAATCTAGGAAACATGCATATACACTGGTCTGACCATGTGTGTAATATTTAACGACCTGTTTGAGTGAAAATACCGCCATATCAGTTGAGACATGAGATCGAAAGCCAAACTGAGCGTCGTCAATAACTAATGCTGGAGACAATCTCCTATGAATGATCTGCATGATGAGGTTTAGTTACTATAAATATGTTGCTGGAGATTGAAATGGGAGCGCGAAAACAACAAAAAACTACTCGTGATCTACAAAGAACACGGTCTTGCTACTTTCCCAGAAACTGCAGTTCAGTTCCATTTTTACCAGATTTAAGAAAATCATCTATTTTTATTTTGTAAGAAACATAAAGTATTTATCGCAGCTCGAATATAAAATAACACGTCTCCGTAACGCGATTGAACATCGAGGTCGACCGCGATTGATGTTATTCAACAGAGTTACATCGCATCATTCTCGATACACTTTAAAATGCTGTTCGTGATCCTAAAACTGTTTACAGACAAATCTATTGATTTGTAAAGAAAGAAAGAAAAACATTTATTTCGACACAAGAAGGCAGGGACACTGTACAATGTACTACATAGGTTACATTATAAAATACAAATCACAAAGGTATATAAAAAAAGGCTTAGTACCTATGAGCAGAGGTGATTTGTCTTTTAGATTCGCAGCACCTGAATTATGCTCCGGTCCCTCAAGCAGCGGTTTTATAAAAAAATACTCGCGTTCATCTTGTTATACAGTTTTGCGGCCTTGCCATTTTTGTATCTCTATAGTTTTGAAGGATATTAGTTTCACTAACTTAAGCAGAAGAAGTTCACTTTATCATAAACGAGCATGTAAATTAAAAGTTACCAGCTCGTTTATGATAAAGTGTTAGTCTAAAGCACTCTATGAATAAAAACTAAGTGAAGTTATGAAACATTTAATTTGAATGAGCGCAGCGCAACTAATTCTTTTTAAATGAAAACATAAATTAGTTCACGTTAATTTAGTAAACCTTCAGACTGGCGTGGAGAGTATCTACAATCACGTAAATATACATAAATTCACGTTTACGTATAATACCGCCGTGTGTGAAGCCTTAAAAAGCGCTATCTGGTGGCTACATGCGATATTACAATGTGAGGTAACTGGCTAACTTTACGTAGCTCTACATTTCATTGCATGATAGATAACAGCAGGAGCGAAATTTATCAATAAAAAAACATTAAAGCATTGTTAGGACTAAATCGATGACAAAATCACAATGCTTAAACTGGAGTTCAAAGAGGTTAATGCAGAGAAATAGTTTGTCACGCTCTACGTAGAGACTAACCTCACATTTTTGTTCAAGCGTTAGCCGGTAGATGCCTCACGGAGCACCCGTCAAGTGAGATCCAATATGGCGGCGCCATTCGCCTCTGGAACAGGGCGGGGAGTACAGTCGCCGAATCGACACTACAATACTTACGCGTATTTTTGACGAAATCCTCGTCTTCGTGAATAGGACGCGGGTGATATTGCGAAATAATCCAGTGTTTCTGTGTTCAGTTATCCCGTTTGTGTTATATTTTGTGTAAAATTGTGATTGTGTGGTGAAAACCGTGAAAGGACTTTAGGGTAACAATGTCGAGCAGTTGACATGTTTATCTGTGTCGTGTGTGAAGATTTTCCCTTCGCGTGAGGAGGTGCGCTGGAGGATTTGTGTGTGTGTGTTTCCGCGTGTGTTTGTGTGAGCCTATGGATACACGAGGATCCAATGATGGATTGCATTTCTATGGATGTTTATAGGTAAAAATTGACTGTAAACTTTTTGTAAGCATTTTAGCGCTCGTGGACTCTCTGTGCGGTCCACGTTTCTTGTCAGTATTGCTTGAAGCGATTGCTTTGTTTTTATCATACGTTTTTAAATGCATGTAGGATACATAACCTAAAGTTTTATGAGGTTGTAATTCTATAATGATCTATCTATGAGATATAAGTAGGTACCTAGCCATTTAAAATGCTGTTGAATTTCAACATAGTTACCTACCAAGATTCTTATTCACTATCCGATTGATCGAGGTTAGATCCTTGATTGCTCAGGTCTTGCAATCGCAAGTGAACCGTTTCAAGATAGCTTGCAGAAATAAGTTAGTTGGCAACCAAATTAGCAAATGGAATCCAATAAGTTTCTAATTAACGTTTATCGTTACGAATCAAACCTATCAACATTGCGGTGCGAAGCTTTTATGTTAGAAAAAGTGATTCACACTCACGCACAAAGTTACCATTGAATTTTAATTCATTACATTCATGCAGACTCGCGCGAGAATATGTTTCCCCTCGCTCTGTTCGCTGCCTCTGGTTATCAGCTTACAAAATGTTTGTACCTGTCCTGCTTTAACTTACAGCTAATACGCATAGCTCCGTCTCCCTTCAGCGCATATTGCGCGTTTTTCTTCTTTTGCCGCGTCATATGCCAGTGTCGAGGCATGAACGTAGTTTGAAGTGTTTGAGGAGTCGCCGTCGAACGATCGACACTTTTCAGATACAAAGAGTGTCGTTCGACCCTAAAATGTTAGTTCACCGGTTTGACCCTAATTGATTGGAGTCCTTTGTTTGGGGAGGTCGGGTAGGATATTAATAAGAGGGTACCTACACCTACCTCCATTTGAGGGCAGCGCGCGCATCCTCTCCGCGCAGTTAGACGACCAGCGTCAGGCCGGAACGCACGTGAGTCCTACCGACTGCTCCCGCGAATCTTTTGTCTCCCCCCAAGTGGTTCCAGACATAAACGGGATTGGATTTGTGAGGACTTGTTTGTGGACGTTTATCGCGAATGATATGAGCTCGGAGCGCCCCATTTGCGTATCTAAATAGGTAATTTAATTCATTTTTGAGTAACAATAAGAACTAGCGAATGCAAATATATAGTAGCGCTTACTGTGCTTTTTTCGTGAGCAGTTCAATAAGGAGCCGATAAGAGTAAATTTATTTGAGTCGATCATTAAGTTCATTGTAGCGTGAGGCAAGGGACGTTGAAGTGCGAATGTCTGTATTGTTATTCATGTGCCTGGACTCGTTATGCAAAGCAAAACGTCGAATTATGCAGATGATAACAATAATGACTGCTCTTTATTTATTTTATGTAGCTTTTCTCTCCATATTTGATATGCAGAATAGAAAAGAGATGCAGCATTAACAAATCTTCAATTATCTGCCGGTTTAAAAGCTCATAAAAAGGAACAAAATGCTGTTAGTATCTCCGTATGCAAATAGCTTTTGTTTGTGGGAATATTAAAGTCATTTCACGGCCCTGTTTGTCCTGTTTTTTAATTTTATTATGTATTTTATTCATTTTGTTGTTTATGTTCTTTGCTTAATTGCTTTATCAACTGTTTTCATCGCATTAACTCTTAGTAGCATGCGTAGCAGCTGTAAGGATATTTCCAAATCTAAGATAATTACATTTGCTGGAAGACAGGGTACAATGGCGCTCATTGAGGATGCCTATGCCCAGCAATGAACTGCTATAGACTTCTGATTGTGATGATGATGAATTGATGATAATGATGCATTTGGTGGGTAGATGGATTTTAAACCTTTTAGTTTTTCAATAAGTATCTCTCATCATCGATTTAAAAGATAGTACCTAGGTACCTATGTACCTACATGGCAATGAGCAGGTGCCAATCCAACTTCATGAAAGCAATCTGATCTACCTACGCTTTGTTAAGAGTGACTTGAATATGACCTGCATTGCAGATCACAAATTTATTATATATTTGACACACCGTTATCACGGCGCATTAACTGTACTGAAAATATCCATAAACAACAAACTTCATAAATGCAAGTTTTTTTGCCTTTACCTAAACGTAATTAGAATTGATTGTTACAAGAACTATAAAATATAGGCAAAAAAACATTCCGAACAAAATCTTTTGTAACGTTTCTCCTATGCTGAAATTGTACCTATACAAAGTTTTGTGGTATTCCGTACTTAGGTAGGTACAACTTTAAAACAATCCAAATTAATTTGCCTCGAACAGTGTAGTAAGTAAAATGTATAGACTTTCCTACCTGTGCTATTAACTGGAATTAGATAAACCATCCATTGTGGGCCGAAGCTGGTTGAGACGAGTGCTCGACCATGGAAATTGGCTTACACAAAAGGCCTAGACCCCGCAGTGGGTGTAGTCGGGCTGCGTATGAAGATGATAAAGAAAAAATATAATAATAAAGAGCAAAGTTCTCAGAAATCAATAACGTAATATCTCTCACTATGTATACATCCTATAGCCCAAAGATAATAAAGATATACTAGGCTATTTTCTGGTTGTCACGTGAGCAAAGCCGCGGGTGGAACTTATATTCGAAGAAATTCCTGTTGATGCAATATCTAAGTGAAGACGACGCAATGGGTGATTGAAATCATTAAGCTTCTTATCTCGCAGTCGTTATATTGGAACTAGAAAGAAAAATGTTTCATTTCGTTTTATCGAGAAACATTTCGATGTTTAATTTATTATTCTGCTTAAGAACGATCTTCGTGAAATATTTTAATGGGCTGTTGATGTCGGAAGCCTTGATTATCATCATCATCAGCCTATAGCAGTCAACTGCTGGACATAGGCCTCACTAATGAGCGTCATTGCGCGGAGGCCTTCGCAGAGAAGGAGGCTAGGAGGCTTCCTAAAAATTACAAGACCTGAAATGGCCATTGAGTTGCTTTTTACGTGAAGAAGAAGAGTTTATTATCACAATAAACAATCACTTTGTTATCAATAACTATTACTAGCTGTGGCCGGCAGTTTCAACCGCATGGTACCTGAATAAAAAGTAGCTTATAAGCTTTCCTTTATTCTTTACTATAGGTACCTATAGTAAATTGTTTCTGGCCTGGAATTAGATAATATATGCAAAAATTCAGCTCACTAGTTTTGGTATAAGGGACAAACAGAAAGGATAAATGTGAATGTTTGCCATAGCCCACCTGATGTTAAGTGATAACCATTACCTATCACAAATCATCGCATAGATCACGCTTTTTTGCAACGGCCTCTTTGATGCAACGCGCTGCGTCCATCAACTTGAGGCATGAAGATGATAAAGCTCTTGTGCCTGTAATTTCACCGGTACCCACACCCTTCAAACCGAAACAAAGCACATCTGCTTCACGGCAGAAATAGGCATGGTGGCAGTATTTTCCCGGCAGAGCCCTTCACAAAGAACTCTACTATACTATACTTGAAATCGGCGACGATTAAAAATTGAGCCTTCCAAAAAAGTAATTGAACTAATGAATTTTCAACAGTAACAAGTCAAAGGCCAACTCTGGTTGGCAAGTAGTTAATTTTAACATGCAAGTTACAACCAACTTGCTTAGCTAGCGCCGAGACTGCATAAGTTACACAACTTAATGTCTTGTGATATACTGTTGCTACTAGCCTAGATTTGAGGTACTTTATTGTTATAAGCTTTGATAGCACGGGTCGATTCTATAAACTTCTGTTTTTATTGAAGCCTTAGTCTAATAATCCTACTAGCTTTCATCCGCGATTTCGTTCGCATAGTACCTAGATAAAAGTAAGATTTTAATAATCCCAAAAATTTCGAGTCGAAATTTTTGGCCTGAGTCGAAATTTTTGGGATATATAAAAATCTTCCTAAAGTTTGGGAAAACACATAGAAAACAAAAAATCATAGTTAAAAGTACCCTTCATTGTGTTATTTTTTGTCTAGAATTTCTATCTGTCTATATAATGTGCAAAATTTTACCTCAATCTGTTCAATATTTTTAGCATGAAGAAGTAATAAATTTTCACCTTAGTAAATATTTTAGTAGAAAATGATATCTGTCTGTAGGGTCATTTAATTCGGATAAAAAAATGGGTTCATGATCTGAACTGACCTACTTATTATTAATAATCCTCTTACAAATTTATGAATGTTTTAATATCAATTAATATTATACAGAACTAGCTGACCCGACAGACGTTGTCCTGTCTCAAAGAAGGGTAGCGAAGCTTAAGAAAAATTCAAAAAAATATATCGAATTGGAAAAAGCAATCAATGAGGATAAAACAACAACAACTACCCTACCCTACCCTACCCCTACCCCTACCCTACCCCTACCTCTATCCCCCACCCCCACCCTACCCTACCCCTCACCCTACCCCTACCCCTGCTTTTCATATTAACGGGATAAAAAGTTTTCATTTAAATTCTATGTCCGTCTCTTGGTTCTAAGCTACCTCCCCACCAATTTTCAGCCAAATCGGTTTAGCCGTTCTAGAGTTATAAATAGTGTAACTAACACGACTTTCTTTTATATTAACTTACTTTTTATTTATTTTTTACTTTACTTTTATTTATATAATTTAAAGAAAACATCTAAATCATCAACATCAACATCATTACTAACCTATAGCAGTCCACTGCTGGACATAGGCCTCCCTAATGAGCGCCATTGCACCGTATTCAAAGCTCGACGCATCCAGCTTCTATCAGCAGCCTTTCGCAAATCTTCACATCAAAAATCAATCATCAACATCTAAATGGTTCCTTCAAATTCTTCTTTCATTAATATGAAGCATGAAAAATAGACAAAAAGTACAATTCCCTCCAGTTGAAAAAGTTTTTGCTGAGTAGGTATATGAATACAATGTGAGTTATCCTATCGAAAATCTGTATACAACGCACCGTTTATTCAACTGCCTTACTTCAATAAGACTTTATAAAAAGCTGACTGATTTAAGCTTATAAATCACTAGAACTATAAACTTAACTTATAACTGTCTCTTATTAACAAGTCATAAAACATTCCCTATTCAAAGACAATAACTAATGCATTGAATACTTCATTCACTGGCCATTGAAACCAATACGGGGTAGTCATTTCCTATCCATACCGCACTGTTAGTTTAGTGTCAATAACATTACAATAATGATTCTGTTATTTCCTTTGAGTGAAACATCTTTTGTTTTTGTGGATTGTAGAGTAATGGATAAGTTATCTGGATTGTTGGCATATTATTATGTAGTTAGG
Organism: Horisme vitalbata; assembly: GCA_951804965.1. Lineage (NCBI taxonomy): Eukaryota > Metazoa > Arthropoda > Insecta > Lepidoptera > Geometridae > Horisme > Horisme vitalbata. The sequence goes on from OX638102.1 coordinate 9,908,523, forward strand.
TGCAAATATTTTACGTATTGTCTTATACACAGTAACTAATAGTAACTATATAGGTAGGTACCTGCCGATGTTGACATTTCAAAATTGTAATTTTTTTATAACCTTCTTTTAAAGTTAGCTTCCAATGGATACATAGAAATACTAGAAAAAGATTATTTATAGTCCTTGGATTTCTTTTATAGGATAAAGATTAGATTTTTTTTATTTTCCTTAAAGTTCTGAAGAAATTTCAAACGTCACAGAATGATCAGCGGGGTGATCGGCTAACTCAGTTGCAAACATAAATAATTGACACCGATCCGGTTTTTACAAACTTTAACATTACGATAATTTGTTGGAAAAACTATAAACGTTAAATTGGCTACACTGCGATATGAATTAAGTATTTATATTTATAATAATCGTAATCGTATGAATATATAATATATGTCCATCTGGATCTGATTTTATAAAAACAAGCACTGAACATTACTCACATCATAGGTTGAAAACTTACCAGAATACCGAACTCTGCTCTCCAATTCATCAATGTGACCAAAATTCACAGCTCTATTGAGGAGACCACTAACCACCAACAACAAACAAACGACGAAACGAGTAGGTATAGTGGTTCTATCGAACACGAGGGTAAATGCTGCACAATAGCAGCACTGTTACGTCACAGAATAAAGTTATAGTACTGCTAGTGTGAACCCGGACCGGACCGATTGACTGAATGTTCTAACCGCAGTTGGAATCTCACCAATTGCCGTTTAAATACTTTTAGAGTCCATCAATTAGTCGCTAGACAGATCGAAAAGGTAAAGCTAAAATCAGCTGGCTCATTCTAGGTATTTTTTAATAGAAAGCGCTTAGTGATTATCGCACAAAGGAGCACAATTATCGCGCGAATGTCAAATTCTTGAAGTATTTTGACTTTTATGTTTTAGCGCCTCTTGTATTGTACTCGTTTTTGGACAACGCCCAAGGAACAACCTCTACTCCCTAATTTACCTGAATAAAAGTAGCCTTAGCGTTTCAGTCAGCCCAGCGTTGTTCTTCAATCGATGCTCCTATAGATAGAATAAAATAATTCCGGTAAAGGTGTACTACGGTTTCTCCGCTTGACTTGGCAGGGGTCGCTTCGCGTCCGCAGACATCTTTACGGTTTTTGGTGTAAAAGACTAACAAACAAACAAAATTTATGTGTTTATAACCATCAGTTGTTTTTTTTATATTAAGCAACTGCATCATTATACTTCCACAGTTGAGTCAATTATATTTTAAGCCGTGTTTTCAAGTACGCCATTAATTGTTACGTAAATGTCTAATGACTTGAGAAGTTTGCCGTCACAATACATTGATTGAGTAGAGTTTCCTGGGAGGTGTAAGTATGCAGTGAGCCAGCTGAATGAGCCTTGGAGTATGGTGTTGAAGTGAGTCAGCTCTTCCAATCCCTACGAGTATGCTCAACAATTTGTCGGGTCGGATTGTCGGGATGTCGCGCAACGTTACCTCACTTTTTATTTGTTTGTTTTGTAATCTGAAACCCTTTGAGCAAAATGTTGGGAGCTAGTGATGTCTGCCATGTTTGTGATGTAGGATATCGGTTGCAATCGTATTTTTCAACAATTGAATCTGAATCATCATCATCATCAGCAGCCTATAGCAGTCTACTGCTTGACATAGGCCTCCCCTAATAAGCGCCATTGCGCCCTGTCCTGAGCTCGACGCATCCAGCTTCTACCAACAGCCTTTCGCAGATCGTCACCCCACCTGGCCGGAGGGCGTCCTACACTACGTTTGCCGAGCCGCGGTCTCCACTCAAGAACTCGTTTACCCCAACGGTTATCGGTTCTTCGGCAGATGGCCAGCCCACTGCCACTTCAGCTTGCTAATTCTCTGAGCTATGTCGACAACTTTAGTTCTATGTCGGATAAACTCGTTGCGGATTTTATACTTCAGAGAAACCCCGAGCATAGCTCGTTCCATAGTCCGCTGAGCGACTTTAAACTGGTGGTGAATCTGAATGATGTATGGTATTATGTATTATGAGAGTATTATATACCTTTAGCTATTTGAGTGGGCTATTCGCGTGTTTCTGATCAAATTAAGTATATATTAATTAATTATACATAAGTATATATTGTTTTACGTAAGTATTACAACTTTTGAACAACATTTCTTAAATAAACATGCATTTCAAAAGAAGTTCGTGGTTTTGATGTTTATGTTCGATATCTAGATTATTATGAGGACTTTACCCTTGTTTTCTATGGTGTCAAATAGATATACATATAGATATATACCAAACCTTATTATGAAGTAGGAAACCTGGTTGACGTTATATAGTAAAGTAAAGTAAAGTTTAATTAAAGAGATATTTAAATTTAGACCTATTTAAATTTAATAATAAATTTAATAATATTTTAAAATTATTTGTAAAGTGTATTAGCCCCCAGGCTAGACTTATTATTTTCGGTGCATAATATATATATATATTTTATTTATTTACAAATTATATGTAGCGTAGCGAACGAATTTCAATATATAATGGTGACCAGAAGAATTTTAAATTCTCGAATTCCCCTTCAATATGAAATATGTACCTATACTCATATCTCAATCGTTTCGTTAAATGTTGATGAAAATTTAAAAAATACTTATAACTAAGATATTTTTCAATACCTACTCGGTACTAAGATAATTAAAAACCCAGTTGGGCACAATAATAATAAGAGAGACGAAGATGTTACCAGTAAATAATAAGTCAAATGATAGATAAGGTAAATATTTTTCAGAACATAAACACCAAAAATATCAAAGAAATAATCTGGTATGTTTGAAATTATTTGTGTAGCGCAACGTAAACAGATCAAATGTCAAATAAGCAAAACATATTGATCATATTGAATTTATTCATTTGTTGGAACGTGCTGGCAACATTTTCCTGGATTGTTGCTAAAATCAACTTTTTGAACATTTGTTATGATTTATGATGAACGCCGTTGTAAGCACAGCGCGAAGCTAGGAATTTCAGTTATTCGTTTTTACAACTCGTAGCGTTTCGATCCAATTTCAGCTAGTTCCGAAGCTAACTGAGCAGTATCCACCGGATATTGCGTGTTTTACACGTTCCATTTTTCAATTCCAATATTGTTTGTGTACCTATAGCAATTCACAAGGCTTTATCCCGCCTTTGTTAGGGAGTTTTCGAATGAAAAAGATCAAAGGACGAGACTACATTTTCATTAGCATATTGCTTTTTGTAATCAACGATTTTGATTTTTATAAACATTCTCACTTTATGAGAATCTCTCTATCATATTAGGAATGAATGAAGTTGAGATTAATATTTTATTCTGGGATTTTATTAATCCCACAAGTAAAAGAACACTTGAAAAGCACCTTTTTCTAAGTTTCCAATGTGTAAAGACATTTTCTACTTTGTGACATTATAATAAATAAATTTCATGTACATACCTTCTAGCAATGTAATTTTATTATTTATTTATTATTAGTACATTTTATATAATTTTTTGATGTTCATGTTATATTATAAATTAACATTTAAATACGATTGTTAAAATTTTGATTGAATAAATGAAATGAAATTACTAAAGTTGCCAAAGTTGGTAAAATCTGCCTTAATAAATTTCCAGAACTGGAGTAGCAGTTCTGTTGTAGTACCTAAGTAATAGAAAGGTTATCACTGAGCATAAATAATGTGACATGAATATAATAATTAATAATGTGACGTGAAACTACTTTAAATACTTATTAAACCGGTGTAGATATACTGCAATCGCCATTCAACTTCCAAACTCGTGTAGTAAACCAGAGCAAATCTCTCGTTTGTCACTTTGAACGTCGACTCCGAGTCCGTTACACTCGTTATTCTACACTGAATTTATCGCCACTTTATGTTCGCCCTCCAGAGATCGATCGCTCGATGACCACGTTTTATTGTTTAGAAAACTTTCGACTAACATCACACTGCATGCAACGTTTAATCATTCACTCTGGCGCGTTGGAACGTCAACGGCGCGTTATAACTGTCTCAATAACTCACTACCACGTTGACAGATCGCTTCGTCGATCATAAAGGCATAAGTAGATTACCTCGTTCGTTTAGCAGTGACTGAAATGTTTCGGAGTCCCGTACCTACAAAAAGTTGTCATGCTTCAATGCTGCTCGAATTCTGAGCGAAGATTTTAACTTGTTATTAATTAACTGGCAGGACTTTTGAAGCTTTATGCCCAACGTGGGAATGGGCCCAAATGACAGAGCGATGTTTTTGCAATGAGAGCGGGCGATTAGGCGTGAATTGGGAATACGATATTTGAGGAAAATTGCCCGCGAATCCGAGGGTTTATAAATTATGCGAAGCTTTTAAATATGACAAAACGGTCCGTATTATTAATGTTGCTAAGTGGAAATAACTGCTGAGTGGAAATGATCTGAATATTGGCTACAATCACATCGTATTATCGTTATTAACTATCTCTCCGCCCAGCTCCACATGGGAGCAATTTACGAGAATTACGACTACCATTGAGCTCCGCTTGGGCAAACATACTCCAAAGATTATTCAAATATATTTAGCTCATCAATTGTGCGGGTTTATCTTTAGTTAAAATCACAACAACTACTGTTATACTTACAACATTGATCGTTATCATTAGAATTCTTATAGATTATACTTTGTAAAATTTCATAGTTATTTTATGAAACTATTGAAAATAATCTTGAAGAACTCTCTTGGACATAAATGCTTTCCGGAAGTGGGTATCCCACGATACATAGTATAAGTTTTATCAATGGATTTTCCGTTATCTTTACGAAACTTGATCAAGAAAATAACATCTTAAATTACATTGTTATCATACAATGTTTTATTGAAACCACATCATAATAATTTACGATTTTGTAACAAAGGAAACACAAAAAAGTGATTAAACTAATTCGTGGAGCCTGCTTCAAAAAAATAGCTTCATTCATTCGGTTGTTTGTTTGACTCCTAAAGCTGATTCCTTTTCTGGAGTATAACCGGTTTATTCTTTTGAATGGACTTTAAAATCGAGTTAACCAATTTGTACTTGATACTCAAAGACCAAGGGCGACGTCTTTATTAGTATAGATATTTATAGACAAGTCTACGCGTTGTTCTGACCATGTGTTAGATACCGTGGTTTAAATAAACTATCATCTATATTTCAGATTCATTCAGGTTTATTTATGGGTAGATAATTAAATTACAGTATGGAATGTTTTGGAATTTACATAACTCAGACACCACTGTTCTCTTTGTACTTGTGTCAAAGAGATTGAGTTAACTGAAATAACATCAAAATAAAACAGACAAATAAATGACTGGTAACTGAGTAGATGAATGAATGAATGAATGAATGAAGGAATGAACACTTTGTTTAGTGAAACATACAGAAAACACAATTACATTTAAAAATGCTACAATGGGCGGATATATCTATTCATAGACCTTATTGATTTTGCTTAGATATTTTTATCGTGTGCGCGATTTTGAAGGTTTGCTACCCTACCCTATCAACTTACTCATTTCGCAGAAAAGATAAACTATAAATAACAATAAATCCATTACTATCCCAATTTAATACAAGCGTGAAGAATTGAAATACTCCGAAATTCTAGCGTTATCTCGATAAGGAAAAATATTCCGATAATCTGTTTCTATTCTTTATTTATTCCTGAATAGATGTTTGTGAGGCTTTCGCTGAATTCGTTCCTAAGTGGGGAACTCAAGTCAACATTGACTCAACTATCGTAGCTTCTTTAGTAACTTTCTTACTTCTTTAGAAACATAAGCCAGTGGGGCTTTAATGAAAACAATAAATTCAAAGTAAGCTAGGATTATATGACCTGAAATAACTTTTTATAAGATACAGAAAAGCTGTGGTAAATGGATTATCCGTCAGTAATTCGCTAATTTGCTAGAGTAAAAGCTCTAGCATTCAGTGCAATCTATCTCTGCTAATCAATGATTTATGATAATGAAAATGATTGATGTTTATTTGGACAAAAGCAATGGTTAGGTACAGAAGATGGATTATAGTTAATAGTTACTTATTAATAGGATAAGCAGACCTAGATGAGCTATATACTCCGCACTAGGTCTCTTTTGAGCCAGTACGGCGGGGTCACAGTGACTCGCATCGGGCTCCCTATCACAAAGATGTAGTTACGAAATTCGTTCGATCCCTGTTGCCAGTCTAATTTATGTACAAACTAAAATATAGAATACTAGGAACCCGCCCGGCTTCGCACGGGTGCAAGCTATACATATACAACTTCCTCTTGAATTACTCTCTTAAAAAAACCGCATCAAAATCGGTTGCCTAGTTTTAAAGATATAAGCATACATAGGAACAGACAGCGGGAAGCTTTATTTTATATACTACGTAGTGATGCAACGAGTACAGTCCACTAATTATCAATGTGTGTGTGAGGTTGTGAGAGATTCTGAGAGTGAGAGATTGTGTGGGGGTGACTGAGTGTGAGTGTGAATGGGCTATCCTGTTCCCCCAAGTCTTCAACAACGATTTCAGAATGCCCTTAAAAGGTAAAGTAAAGTTATTTAAATCATAGATTTAATAAACAACTGTCTTATTGTTAGGACAGGAGTTAAGAGGGTTAGAACTTGGGTACCGTCGCGGTTTATGCTCTAATGCAGTAACTTAGAATTGCGCCAGGGTATAATACAACCTGATAAGAAGTCTAAATTGAATGCGTGACGTAGTTTCTTGCGAAACGAAAGGGGCAAAAACAACTTTTTCATTGTTGATCATTGTTTTTGTGTGAATGTCTTACTGTAATTTGTAATTAAGTTAACCTACCCAATTGTCACTTTATTGAAATTTAAGTTTAGGAGATCCGTAAGGAAAAACTTACCTAAGTATGTCCTGCAGTTGATTTCTAGTCTAATGATATTACAATGTAAACCTGTTAATGCACTAATATAACATGTAACTTCCGCTTAAAAACTACTCAGATCACGAACGTGCCGTATAAATTACATCACACTGCTGGCAACCAATCCACACAAACTCTTAATTAAGTACTTTATAAGAACAACTAAGAAGGGAAAAATGAAACCGTATGAATGACTCCACCGTAAAGAGTTTTTATTGGTAACTTTTATTTAAGTGGCTTCTCGTGGACAAGTTTTATGGAATTTATAATTTTGTTGGGCAAGAATAGGTTGTGTAATAATGTTTGATGCAATGAATTATCCAAATAATTAGTTTTTAGAAAAAAGATATTAGAAAGAAGAATAAAGAGCGCGTGGCAGATCACCCATGAGATGGACCGACCAAATGGCTGCAGATGATATTCCCTTGAACGATTGTGCCAGAAAAGCTGCCGTGCGAGAGGACCGGCGTAGGATTGTGAGACATAACGACCACGACCGCTCTTTCAAGAGTGTTACGACAAAGAAGAAGATTTTAGACTTTTTTTTAGCAAGAAAAATATTGTGTTATATGTGGCTTAGTAACGTAATCTTTTTCTATATAAAGTGACCACATACTACCACATGAATAAGGTATTTTTTATTTCTATATCATTACATAGTATAAAAAAAGTCGCCTCCAGCTGTCTGTCTGTCCCTAAGTATGCTTAGATCTTTAAAACTACGCAACGGATTTTGATGCAATTTGTTTAATAGATAGAGTGATTCAAGGGCAATATCTATATGTATAAATGCACTCGTGCAAAGCTGGGGTGGGTCGCTAGTTTTTATATAAATAATAATGTTTTGTTTTCTGAAAATTATAATAATGTTGATTCAAAAAAATATTGGCTGCAAAGTTACTGTTTACTTGATCAAAGCATCTTACCTAACTTAGGCCTTTGCATCGATTCTAAATTACTTATACTATACAGAGATAGATACATTATTATACTTAGAAAACACCCAGACCCGAGACAAATATTTGCATATCATACAAACATTTCGAATCGATCCATCAATCTTCTACGTCTCTGGCGGGCATTCGTCCACAGCATCACAAAAGTCCTAAGATACCCCTCAATAAAATAGCTACTCTCACTCAGTATTCAACAAGAACATTCGTCTACAGGTAAGTAAGGTTAAAGCAACCTTCAAGACAGGCTGCATTTTGAGAAGGTCAGCATTTACATCATCTCTGAAACGCGTGTAATGCATCATTGAACAGCATGCGACAGCTTATGAAGTGTCCATTACATAATCATTCTATTGTCTGGTACAATGCCAACCTCGAGGAGAAAAATATACTCACGCAACTTTTATATTATTGGAGAACATTTATGTATTTCATCATTGGAAATGTTCGCTCTTAGTCCGTAGTAACGCAAAAGTAAACTAATTGCGAGTTATAAGTTGTGTGGAACTTTTTGAAGATTACGAAATAAGGTCATTAGTTTGAAAAACAGAAATAAAGTTATTATATAAGTAATTACATTTATTTTTGGGTAGACAAATACAACTCCGAACTTTTAATTTATTTTCATCATTATTTCTTGTACAAATAAACGGACTCTGTGGCGCAGTGGCCAAAAGCCCGCTTGAGACGCAAAAGGTTGTTTGTTTGATTACGGCCGTGAGAAAATTGTAATATGATATGATTTGCAAATATTTGTTTCAGATCTGGGTGTATAATATTTATGTTTTTTAGAAGCATAATCAGTAATGTGGTTCTCACAATACAAGCTCTGCTTATTTTGGGGCTGATGTTAAAACAGCATCACATCATGACATCTTACACACGATCAACTGATCACAAACTAGGCAAATTATGGGTACCAGAGTCTAATAATTAAACAAACATGTACCTACCTATACTGAACACAGAGACACAGAACAAACACTCATGTTCACCACACAAATGTTTGTCCTAGGCGGGAATTGAACCCACAACCTAGAAGCAGAGCTACAACCAACTGAGCCTGGACTGGACTTTGTACTAAAAGTAGTCTGTTAAAAGATTTTATTGTTATTTTGGTTCCACCTATCGAGGCAAAAAATACAAATATTACAAACTGATTTACAAAATAACAATAAAATCTTTTAAAAGACTACTCATAGTACAAAATATCACGAGTACTAGTTTATTTGATAAATCCCTAAGTTCTGCTCTACAAAACATAAATTTCCACCAAAGCTACGGATGGCTCCACGGTAATTTATATCCTCAATTCTCAAAAGAAAATTCCTCAATGGTTGTTGAGTTGTTTCACAAATAACTCAACTATCTTGCGGGAAGCTTTGAATTTGTTTTGAACAAAGTTGACTTTGATTGTTCGGATTACGGAAAGTACTACAAAGAGGAAGTTTCTTCTCCCTGAAGCAGAAAACTGCTAAAATCACTAAAAAATGTACTTATAAGATGAAATTGGAGTTTGATATTGGCATCTTCTTAGTCGTAACACTCTTGTCAAAGTTGTAGAGACGATAGCTTGTCTCACATTCCTCCATTCCTCTTGCACCGCTGCTTTCTGGCGTTTAAATTGGCTTAGGTCAATTTAAACTTGGGGTATACGGGGTTCCAACCCCCATCTTTAGAACCCAAGCCAACCTCACCTGGCTAACAACGAACGGGGCTCTGGTGGCCGTCTGATTGCGGCATAGCAAAGCCTACAGGCAGCACAGCTAAATCCCCTGGCCACCGACGGGCAGCAGCGTCGGTGGTGCAAGAAGCTGTGCCCTGCGATCCCCAAAACGCATGCCCAGCGTGGGGATTAATGGGCATACCCACCTTTATATAGGCTTTATAGGTGTGGTGGTGTGGTGTGGTGGAAGTCAAACTTATTCCGCAGATAAATTTAATATTTAAGAAAGATTTCTTTAGATTAGATTCATCGTTTTATGTCACTTAACTCAATGGATTCGAGACCTTTTATTTTTGTGTTGGCTTTTGTTCATTTGTGATCTTCAATCTAAATACCATAAAATAGTAAACTGACTGACTGGGTAATATATCAACGCATAGCCCAAACTGCTGGACCTAGAGACTTGAAATTTTGCACATAGATACCTTAAATAGTGTAGACATGCACTAAGAAAGGATTTTTAGAAATTTCTCCTCTAAAGGGGTAAATAGGGGATCAAACTTTGTATGAAAGTCCGTTTAGTTATAAAATTAGTCTAAAAACTCTTTAGTTTATAAAAAAAAACAGTGATTAATTTATAACAATAAAAGTACTTGAGGCTGTAATTTTAGTGCTGTTTACATAAACACAATAAACCAGAATAAATATTGCAACATTTTATGAAATATGCCATGAAAGCATAAGTTTCAGTTTAGTAACTGCCCATAAATATTACGCTATTCTTAGGGCTGTCATTACAACTTAAAATATTTTTTTGCACCGTAAAATTATAGTACCTACTCTACATTTTTAAATTAAAAACTAATTTAGTTGATGGAAGTTTTTAACTCGTTTTTTTCACACTTCATACATGTTTCCTGTCGATAAGACTTACTTTAAGGCGACTATACAGGTCAAACCTCCCTCTCGCTCGCATTATTCAACATTTTTTTATATATAAAATCACTGAATGTAGTTATGTAAAATAGCAAACCTTCACGGCCTAGAAAATAACAATACAAAGGTTCAGCAAGAATATCATGTTGAACCCAACACGTTTTTCTTTCACAAAATTTGCACCAAAATTGATCACATTGGTACCAGTCTTTTGATAAGAAAACGTGAAAGAATCAAAATGATATTATTGCTGAACCTTTTTATTGTTATTTTCTAGGCCGTGAAGGTTTTCTTTTTTGCATAACTACTTTCAGTGATTTATCTTCAAAAATGTTAAATAGTGCGAGCGGGAGGGAGGTTTGATATTTATCGTCGCCTTAAGCTGATGAAAGATAGTGTAAGTGGGGCCCTATTCAATCGCCAAGTCCCAGTCCTCATTTAAAGTAACAACGTTGGTGAAATTTACCACTTACAATTAACACCTAGGTAGGTACTAACAGTCAGTTTCACGTTTGGTTAATAAAAGCCACGTTTCTGTTTATTTCAATGCTGATCTTTCTTGAGGCAGCCCTAGCTATCTGAAAGCTTATGGCCGCTGCACAAAGTCGAAAATATGTGGCCTTCTCCAATCTGCAACTATGTTCTTGTAACTTCGGGATTCCTCGTATGTAACGAAAGCCTTTATGACTTGAGTGTTTTTGTTTATGCTATAATACTTTTTACTTGAACATTTTGTTTGTATTTTGTAGCGTTAGGTGTAGAGTGATACAGTACGCGTCATGTAAAAAGAACACTGAAGAAAGTGGAGGGTGTGTGTTTGCGCATGGGTAAATACCGAGACGCTAGCGTATCGTATCGGTAGTAATATCCAAATAAAATTAAAAAAAAAACAATTTACTTTATAATAGTCGAATGACTGACTGGGTAATATATCAACGCACAACCCAAACTGCTGGCTTGATACTTCCTGGCCCGGCCACAGAGACTTTTGCTGTTTATTTGTTCGTTAAAAATGTGTACCTAATTGTACTACCTTTAGAATTGTACCTTCATAGCTATCTAGATATGACAGTCAAATTGTGGTACTACTGTATTACTTCTAAAGGTAGTACAATTAGGTACTATTACGGTACACATTTTTGACGTACAAATAAACAGCAAAAGTGGATGTGGCTGGGCTAAGCAGTAAATAATAATAAATAAATAATGCGGGACGTAATCACACAGAATCATGTAGCCCCAAACTAAGCAGAGCTTGTATTATGGGAACCACATGATTGATATACTACACATAATATTTTTTTTGTAAATACGTACATATCATACATAGAAAACACCCAGACCTTAGACAAATATTTACAGAACATGCAAACATTTGTCCCGCAGCGGAAATCGAACCCGCAACCTTCTGCGTCTCAGGCGGACCTTCGCCCACTTAGCCACAGAGGCCGTTTCAAGTAAAGTAAGTATCACGCAACTACTGGACCTAGAGACATAAAATTTTGCATACACCTTAAATATGTTATTATAGTGTAAGGCATCCACTAAGGAAGGATTTTTAGAAATTCCTGCAAAGGCCTGCAACAATTCTGCTTAGTTTGGGGCAAAATTATGTTGTGTGATAATGTCCAGAATTATTTATATATTATCATCATCAGAAATAGAAGTCCACCAGCTTCTACCATTATTATCTAGTTACTACCTATTATAAGCATGATATATCTACATTTAGGCTTCCATATCACCTTTCAGTACTTTCTAGTTTTTGGCGGTGAAAAAACTATCTAAATTCTAAAAATTTCGTCACATCATGTTGTCGATTGAAATTAGCCCTTGAGGTCTACCGTATTTGAGCCCGCGACCTTTGGGTCAGGAGGCGGGGTTGGTCCCCACGCGCCTACTTCCCTAAGGCACATTTCTCATAAACAGAACCGTCAGGGTTTACTTTTTGCAAGATTTTTTCATAATATTTATTAAATGAAGTCAAGAACTGCGTGTGGTCTTTTAGTAAACTTGATTTATGTTTCCGGATCTGTGACACCTGTGCTGCCTTATATGGCATGTATTGACATTGCATTATACAGACTATCCACACGTCTTCGTACCGCGTCCGGGATCTAAACAATATCAACTAATCACAGAATGCATTGGCAAGTAAACATTATGAGCTGACCCCAGAACATGGCTTTATTCTTCGCATCTTCGAAAACAAACTTGGATTAAGATACCGCTGCTCCGTTTCGTTCGTTAATATAACCCTCCGTTTGCACCTGCTCAACAATAGACATAGAACATGAGATATTTAAAACTAAGACTGTTGTTAAACTGTTTAACATAGTCCTCTTATTTATTTATCCACCGAATCAACATGTTAACCCGATTAGTTGATCGTTTACGTCTTGTCAAGAGAAGTGTTCTCACTTATAAAGGACGGTTGAGCGACAGCTCGATAGACTTATTTAATTTACTTGTTTACAGAAGGGCATTTGTTTATCAATCGTCTAGTTCGATAATTTTAAAATTGACTCGTTTTAAGACTCTGGTTAGTTGACATTGTTTATTTAGTGGAATCCATAGTAATAATACGCGATTTTTCATTAAATTACTAAATAACATACATTGTTTTAATATTCTTAATACTAATTTATAATGCGCACTGCTAAAATATGGAATCAGCTGCCAGCGTCTGTTTTTCCATTGTCTTATTATGACCCTAACGGCTTCAAAAAGAGAGTTAAGAGGCATCTTCTAGAAAAGCTCGTCCCATCGTCGACCTCATCCTTGCTCACGTAAGCCTCGAGGCTCGCCCATGCTATATAAATAAAAAAGTCTTATCTCCATTACTTACTTGATCGTTGGAAATTTGAATGAACGTCGCCAATACCTACCTTGTGAAAATTATATGAAGAATCAGTAGTTCGCTGCATGATCGCAACGCAATGTCTTGGCGACGCGAGAGTTTCAAGGTGCAACCAGGCAAAAATTTTACGTCATATCATTATTAAGTACGGGAACAAACATGCCCATCTCTGGCACTGCGCGGATGCTTTTATATAAACTTAAATCATTTATGTATGCACGCGGGCGATGCGCTCATACAAGGAGAAGTATATGCTTAGCATGTTGAATATCGCCCTTAATTATTGGCATATTTATGTTTGTAGCAATAGCAATTTCCGGCGAAGGAATGTTACAAAAACAATCCTTCTATTATTAATGTTAATAAGGTAAGGCTTGCTGTACATTAGTATTTATTAAATCTATCAAACAAGAAAATGATAACAATACGAAAACAAAAAACTAGAAAATCATTTCTTAAAATATAAACTGCTCTATTCACTGATAACATAAATTTGTGGCCGTTGATTAAGTGCTTATAAGGTATCCTTAGCTTATATCATACAGATCATCATCATCATCATCATTGTCAGCTTATCAAAACCCACTGATGGGCATAAGCGTCCTCCCTGAAACGCATTGCAAACGGTTTTACGCTTTTTGTATATCGGCTCTTGGTCTGCCAAGCCCTCTAACGTATCTTCTTGGGCACCCAGGCACATATCTCTTACTCCGTTTGCCATCACCAGCTTAGGGATAACATGAGCCAATATTATCATTTACGTTGTTATGTAATTGTAATTAACTGTACAAGCATATAGTTATAATTATAACGTGTCGAACCGCCTTCCTTATCGTCGTGTCGGCTCGCCGTTGAGTTAGGATTAGTTGAGTTGATTGAATTCATTCATAAACCTCTTTATTCTTACTGATTACAGAACATAATAATAGCTAAAATGCCACTAAAACTCTAATGTTTACTTTTGCTATGAACTGATCGAAAATTATTATTAATATTATTACAAAAAAAACGAGCAAGCAGAAACCCGCGGCTCCCTTAACACAGTATCAAGATAAAAATTAGATAATTTATGAGTTAATCCAGGTAACAAACTATGTATATTCTAAGTTTCATCCAAATCCGTTTCAGCCGTTATGGAGTTGAATGAGAACAAACGTAAATTTTCAAAATGGAAAACATTTCGGTATCTTACCAAGTGCAGAGTAGTCAATACACAGAATAGTACCTTGGACATGCCCCAATAAGTTTCCATGTACCAAAGAACATGATAGTTATGTCGTTTTAGATGCAGTAGACTATGGTGTAAAGCAAATAGTATTGCGGCTTCATACCTATAGTGTATACGTAACAAGCGCCAAGAGCTAGTCAATTTGCGGCGATGCAGCGATACGTTGGTAGCTACAGTAAATAGGTTAGTAGGTGAATCTAGTCGGCTCTTTGTTCCCGTTATGTAAACCACCTGGATGTGTTGACGTTATTGTGTTACGACCAAATACCTTAGTTGTTATTAAATAAGTCGAGCCTCTTGAAGTAAATATGCCCTTTGTTCCGCGTGATTGGTGTGTAATTTATTTATGGTGAGTCGTTCATTGGATTTTAATGCACACCTGCACGACGGGTTAACGACGGGTTTGAAGGACGATTGATCCAATCCGAGTTATTGATTTTGTTGGTATTGAAATCAAAGTTTGCATAATAGTTTTTTGAGAGCTCTGAGGCCGAAGCAAGAATATTTTCATTTTTATCGTAACAATAACAACACCAGCCTATTCAGTCCACTGCTGGACATAGGCTGTCAAAAGAGGAATATCGTACTGCTTCTTGAATCATCGATGCCGCTGCTCATCGGCGGTCGGGGGATATAGTTGTGCTAGTGTCCTAGCACTGGGGCCAGCTGGCTGCTGCCATTGGTGCACCATGGGCAGGTAAGCTTGACTTGGGTTTCAAATATAGATGTTATAACCCCTTACACCCCTCGTCATATCGTAGGCGTAACGTATAATTTTGGCCAATAACAATACGTTATTTCGACGCGATATTCTACGCATTCTCACAGGCCAAAATTTCATTACCCTGGACACTTAGCCCAATATTTCACCAGGACACCATGGCGGCGCAACATTGGTAGCAGCGACTTGCGCTGCCATGGTGTCCCGGTCAAATATAGGCCTTACGATACGAAATGTCAAATTATCCGTCTTTCAGCATCTGTGGATTGAGTGAGAAAAACATATCTTACTCAAAAATATACTAGGTAGATTTGTCTTTTTTAAAAATAAACTAGAAAAACTGATATCAAGCCACATAAAATGGTTTAATACTATAATTAATTGACTCAGGCGTGAGTTTGCGGAAATCCATTACAAGATATTCTACAAGGCAAAATATTTAGTACAAATTCCACTAACTTTCTCTGACAAGTTCCACAAAATGCAAACGCGTGCACCGCCCTCCCGCCCGCAGATTCACATGCAGAGAAAGAACAAGAAAACAAGCAATCATTAATAAATGCAACCGTCTACAGCCGTCTACTTACTCTTCCACCAAATAAAAACAACACGTTAACCTGTAATTAGCTTGGAGAATCGACACACACATAAATACAAGAAAAAAGTCAACAGAAATTCGACAATGCTTCTTCTTCCCCATAATATATGCATACATAGTATGCATTTTGTGGAACTTGTCAGAGAAAGTAAGCGGAATTTGTACTAAATATTTTGCCTTGTAGAATATCTTGGTTTAATACTGTTTGCGTCGATAAAATCTTAAGAGATCTCTAAACTATTCAGTGAATTTTCTTAAACAATAAAATGTAAACTACGAGTTACACAGGGCTTTGAGTCGTTGGAATCCTTTACAAAGATGCATATTTGAGCAACAAGATTTTGTAGCATATGTAAAGCACCTTCCTGGCTATCATTTTGTATTTTTTAAAAGTATTTTCGTTGTTATAGACAAAAAAGTAATGAGTTTGCTGAAGCACCTGTTTCTTACTAGCATTTTTGACATTTTATACACGTTAAAAATAATGTAACAATAATATTATTTAAAAAAAAACGAAAACCGACTCCAATACTAACTAAATGTACCAACTTAAACTAAAAAGTAAGATATTATTTCACTTTTTAGAACAGTAAGAAAGGTTTTATGCGCAATGCTGCTCATTAGGAAAAGCTTACGTCCAGCTGTGGACTGTTATAGGCCGATGATGATGATGAGTTATGTTTATAACTCATTACCGTATGTTTATACGGTAAAAACATCGGAAAATTATAAGTGAGGATGAGGTTTTTTGAGATTTACCAAACAAAAAAAGAATCATCAAAATCTATTCATTATTGGCGGAGTTATCGCGTAACATACATACAAAAAAATAAAAAAGCAATATACAGTCGAATTGAGTACATCCTCCTTTTTGAAGTCGGTTAAAAAATACACAAAGCGCTCGTGGCGTGGCTTACTTCGGTGATCTTAACATCTTGGTTAAGCAACACTCACGGGGTGTAAGGAGGGTTCCAACCTCCATCTTCGGAATCCAGGCCAAAGTCACCTGCACGTGGTGTACCCTGCTGTATAACAAACGACGCTCTGGCGGCCAGCTGAATGCGGCATGGCCTAGCTAATGTACAGACAGCGTCAGAGTCTGGTAACCCCCCTAGTTAACGTTAGTAGGTTCAAACCGTCGCGGTGTCGATCGTGGATCTCAAACTTTTTGCACAAATGTGTGTTTTATAAACCTTCTCCTCCTTGCTTAGGCATATTTAATTTCGTCCTTATATCTATATGAGACGATGGAGTGGCGGTTACAACACTCGACATTAATCTATACGTAATAAGAGTACTGTGTTCAAATCTCCTCAATGCCTAAATATATTTTTAATTTTTTTTATTTTCGTTACTAACACAATGGACTACGTTTTAAGTGTAGTAGGTAAGTTACCTAATTATTTAAGGTAAAATAATAAAACAATTTTCAAAAGTTATAACAAATTTATTAAAACACCATTTAACATAACACAATATAGAAAAAAAAATAAGTTATAACTAACTTATTTTTTTAGAATTTTTAATAATGTTTTAAATGATAGAATAATACTTAATTTACCCATATATGATTAACGAGTGAACAAACATGTTAACATTGGAACAGGTTATACTTGCCGTATAAAATCCAATAAACAATTTAGATCACTCGCAAATACTTACTCTGGTATTTTATCTATTATTGAAAACATTATATATCTGAATATTTATTAATACCGAATGGGATGGATGTCTTTCACTTAAAATAATTTGTTGAAGCCTTCTTTTCATTTGGGTAACCAAGTCCGCCCAAAACCACTAGGACGCATCAGTTCCCAGGTTCTTAGGACCTCCTGTTGCAGGTGGACAACACTTCACTCGTGTCCCAATTAGGACAAATTGACCCACATATGCACACATTCTCCACATATTTAAATCTGGACTTTTAGATAGCATTATGTCTTGCAAAACTGGCCAATTATGCGTCCACTCACTTCAACAATTTCTCCTGGTCCCATTGATGACATCCATCACCAATAACCTGAAAATAAAAACACAATATTATTAACGTATGACTGTGATTATATATTATAAAAGGGAATAGGTTTACTAAGCACATTGTTTATGATAATCCTACTTATAATTGTCATACCACTTACCTAATGTTATTCTGCCATTTCCTCTTACATTTGATGGGTTGTAGCGTTCCGAAATGTTATTTTGCAAAACCCACTCTTTAGCTCAATTTTTCGGCTGTTATATAACAGCCGAAAAATAATTGTGCATATTTATGCACAATTATTTTTCATAAACAAAATCAATGACACACACCCAAGACGAAACAAGTAACCTTTTGTTCTGAACTATCATTTAATACACAACTACCCTCAATAGTCCAGTGCTGCACAGAATAATTTTAAGTAGTTGCGCACTACCGTGATAAACAAATGAAAAAGTTACTAGCTGACGCATCCATTCATACCTAGACAAAATAATAAACGTATACTGTAACTTAAAATTTCGTCATACTTGCCAACCGCTACGATAGCTCAGTTGGTTAGAGCGTCTCATTCATAAACTGGTGTGAATAAATTGGTGGTTTGTTTCCACAGCCAAGTATAAATATTTTTGTATAAGATTTTGGCCATTTGAATATGGTAGCCTCCACGGCAGCAGTTTAAATTTATACTTGAAAGGGGTATACCAGATCGTGACGCTGTGTGTACCTGACCGCTGACGGGCAGCAGCTTTAGTGGTGTGAGAAGCTGTGCCTTGCGAGCCTCAACCCGCATGCCCAGCGTGGGGATTAGGGATTAGTTATATAGGCTGGTGTGGTGGTGTGGAAGTAACACTGAGTAACGTGAGTTTAATGGCATTTAGATCGGAGCGCAACCGTGCTTAGGAAGGCGCGTTAATATTGGTGATGTTTCAGTCTTTAAGTCGCGTAAGAGGCCTGCAGGCGGCCTAAAAACTCCGACACCGGAGTTGATCAGCTCATACGAAGAAGAAAATTTTATACTCATACTTAACTGATTTATTATGTTCTCTCTTCACATTACCTACTTCGTACTATGTCCGTATTATGTACTTCAAATTCAAACATTTGTGTGTAATTAGCTTGGAGAATCGACACACACATAAATACAAGAAAAAAGTCAACAGAAATTCGACAATGCTTCTTCTTCCCCATAATATATGCATACATAGTATGCATTTTGTGGAACTTGTCAGAGAAAGTAAGCGGAATTTGTACTAAATATTTTGCCTTGTAGAATATCTTGGTTTAATACTGTTTGCGTCGATAAAATCTTAAGAGATCTCTAAACTATTCAGTGAATTTTCTTAAACAATAAAATGTAAACTACGAGTTACACAGGGCTTTGAGTCGTTGGAATCCTTTACAAAGATGCATCTTTGAGCAACAAGATTTTGTAGCATATGTAAAGCACCTTCCTGGCTATCATTTTGTATTTTTTAAAAGTATTTTCGTTGTTATAGACAAAAAAGTAATGAGTTTGCTGAAGCACCTGTTTCTTACTAGCATTTTTGACATTTTATACACGTTAAAAATAATGTAACAATAATATTATTTAAAAAAAAACGAAAACCGACTCCAATACTAACTAAATGTACCAACTTAAACTAAAAAGTAAGATATTATTTCACTTTTTAGAACAGTAAGAAAGGTTTTATGCGCAATGCTGCTCATTAGGAAAAGCTTACGTCCAGCTGTGGACTGTTATAGGCCGATGATGATGATGAGTTATGTTTATAACTCATTACCGTATGTTTATACGGTAAAAACGGGGAAAATTATAAGTGAGGATGAGGTTTTTTGAGATTTACCAAACAAAAAAAGAATCATCAAAATCTATTCATTATTGGCGGAGTTATCGCGTAACATACATACAAAAAAATAAAAAAGCAATATACAGTCGAATTGAGTACATCCTCCTTTTTGAAGTCGGTTAAAAAATACACAAAGCGCTCGTGGCGTGGCTTACTTCGGTGATCTTAACATCTTGGTTAAGCAACACTCACGGGGTGTAAGGAGGGTTCCAACCTCCATCTTCGGAATCCAGGCCAAAGTCACCTGCACGTGGTGTACCCTGCTGTATAACAAACGACGCTCTGGCGGCCAGCTGAATGCGGCATGGCCTAGCTAATGTACAGACAGCGTCAGAGTCTGGTAACCCCCCTAGTTAACGTTAGTAGGTTCAAACCGTCGCGGTGTCGATCGTGGATCTCAAACTTTTTGCACAAATGTGTGTTTTATAAACCTTCTCCTCCTTGCTTAGGCATATTTAATTTCGTCCTTATATCTATATGAGACGATGGAGTGGCGGTTACAACACTCGACATTAATCTATACGTAATAAGAGTACTGTGTTCAAATCTCCTCAATGCCTAAACATATTTTTTATTTTTTTTATTTTCGTTACTAACACAATGGACTACGTTTTAAGTGTAGTAGGTAAGTTACCTAATTATTTAAGGTAAAATAATAAAACAATTTTCAAAAGTTATAACAAATTTATTAAAACACCATTTAACATAACACAATATAGAAAAAAAAATAAGTTATAACTAACTTATTTTTTTAGAATTTTTATAATGTTTTAAATGATAGAATAATACTTAATTTACCCATATATGATTAACGAGTGAACAAACATGTTAACATTGGAACAGGTTATACTTGCCGTATAAAATCCAATAAACAATTTAGATCACTCGCAAATACTTACTCTGGTATTTTATCTATTATTGAAAACATTATATATCTGAATATTTATTAATACCGAATGGGATGGATGTCTTTCACTTAAAATAATTTGTTGAAGCCTTCTTTTCATTTGGGTAACCAAGTCCGCCCAAAACCACTAGGACGCATCAGTTCCCAGGTTCTTAGGACCTCCTGTTGCAGGTGGACAACACTTCACTCGTGTCCCAATTAGGACAAATTGACCCACATATGCACACATTCTCCACATATTTAAATCTGGACTTTTAGATAGCATTATGTCTTGCAAAACTGGCCAATTATGCGTCCACTCACTTCAACAATTTCTCCTGGTCCCATTGATGACATCCATCACCAATAACCTGAAAATAAAAACACAATATTATTAACGTATGACTGTGATTATATATTATAAAAGGGAATAGGTTTACTAAGCACATTGTTTATGATAATCCTACTTATAATTGTCATACCACTTACCTAATGTTATTCTGCCATTTCCTCTTACATTTGATGGGTTGTAGCGTTCCGAAATGTTATTTTGCAAAACCCACTCTTTAGCTCAATTTTTCGGCTGTTATATAACAGCCGAAAAATAATTGTGCATATTTATGCACAATTATTTTTCATAAACAAAATCAATGACACACACCCAAGACGAAACAAGTAACCTTTTGTTCTGAACTATCATTTAATACACAACTACCCTCAATAGTCCAGTGCTGCACAGAATAATTTTAAGTAGTTGCGCACTACCGTGATAAACAAATGAAAAAGTTACTAGCTGACGCATCCATTCATACCTAGACAAAATAATAAACGTATACTGTAACTTAAAATTTCGTCATACTTGCCAACCGCTACGATAGCTCAGTTGGTTAGAGCGTCTCATTCATAAACTGGTGTGAATAAATTGGTGGTTTGTTTCCACAGCCAAGTATAAATATTTTTGTATAAGATTTTGGCCATTTGAATATGGTAGCCTCCACGGCAGCAGTTTAAATTTATACTTGAAAGGGGTATACCAGATCGTGACGCTGTGTGTACCTGACCGCTGACGGGCAGCAGCTTTAGTGGTGTGAGAAGCTGTGCCTTGCGAGCCTCAACCCGCATGCCCAGCGTGGGGATTAGGGATTAGTTATATAGGCTGGTGTGGTGGTGTGGAAGTAACACTGAGTAACGTGAGTTTAATGGCATTTAGATCGGAGCGCAACCGTGCTTAGGAAGGCGCGTTAATATTGGTGATGTTTCAGTCTTTAAGTCGCGTAAGAGGCCTGCAGGCGGCCTAAAAACTCCGACACCGGAGTTGATCAGCTCATACGAAGAAGAAAATTTTATACTCATACTTAACTGATTTATTATGTTCTCTCTTCACATTACCTACTTCGTACTATGTCCGTATTATGTACTTCAAATTCAAACATTGTGGTGGATTTGAGTAACATTATGTATCGTTATATAACTAGTTATTACTAACTAAAAGTCATTTTTTCTCGTAATATCTCCGATCTACAAGAAAGACACAGCTGCTAAACTTGAGTTTAACGATAACTTTAGTGAAAATCTTTCAGAATGACTACCTATATTACGAATTTCCTCTCATTTATGTACTATATCTGAGGGCTTACCACAGGTTTTTATAGTTTACGAAAACTTTATAAGTTTCGGTATCTTTCCATACATTTTCGTAGTTCATGTACGTTTCCCTAGAGGCGCTGTACTGAAAATGTATGGAAAGATACCGAAACTTGAAAAGTTTTCGTAAACTATAAAAACCTGTGGTAAGCCCTCTGTTTGCCTGTCATAATCAAACTTTCCCTATTTACGTAAAAACACGTTCACGTCAAGCAGACAAAAGGGTCAGAGGATGAGTAAGATTTTCCCACTTATTGCCATTTTAGGTCAGGGATATAACTAAGTGTAAATTTTGCGGTTGAATTCCGTGCGTGGAATTTTTCCTGAAAGCACATCACTGAACAAATCTGAGTACTTTGCTGCTCAGTGGCTTGAGTGCGACAAACATACTTGTTTACAAAGTTTGCGTTAGCTATATTTCTGTATGGAAATGTTCATTTTTTTACAAACTTCCCGCTAGGGGCTTCTTCTTTTTGCAGTAAGGTGTGTTTTATGCGCTCAAGCCACAGTAAAGGTACTTGAATGTCTGAACAGCAAAAAAGTGGACTATATGTCCGAATGTAACTAATGTTGGACTTGCCTCTGATTATACCCTGTATGGTATCTATCTGAAGATATCCATAATAGGGAAAATTCACAACTTTTTGATGGTGTTTGTTTTTGTTGATGGTTTTGAACAGCAGAACAATGTAGGCTAGCAAGTTAGAAGTTTTTTTTATAACACGAAAGGAACAAGAACTTGATCAAACTGATGTTAAGTGGTTACCAAAATCAAAAAAATGCCGTAGGTTAGGCATGTTTTGAATATGCCCTACGATGCAAAAAAACTTGAGGCATGAAGGTTATAGGCAAGCCTCATGTGCCTAAAGTTTCACCGGCATTCACTCCCCGAAACAGCAAATTCACCGTATAGTTACAGATGTTTGCAAATTAATTAATTTCTGAGCTGACAGTTTGTGTGAAATCTGCGGTGGCGAAATCAAAACAAATAAACATGATCTGACAACAGAACGGGAATTCATTGCTCCTCGTCTTCACGTAGAATTTGTATGGATATGTATTTTTCTATCTTCAAAACCAATACAATTACTTTCCTTCATTTTAAAAACTTTTGTGGCGCAGTGGACGAAGGCCCGTTTGAGACGCGGTGGGGGTTTGACTTCCAACACGGTATTTTTACGTTCTATAAATATTTGTTTCGGGTCGAATCGCAAAAAACACCTTTCGTCTTAAATCAGTGGCCTAGGAAGACCTTGTGCGAGCGCAAAGTAGGTAGATAGAGAATAAGCATATCCATAATGTGGTTCCCATAACACAAGCTTAATAACGTTAGGTTTATCTATGGTTTTCATACTAGGCTAGCCAAATTACCAGCCAGCCAGACAATGAGAGATTAAACTTCTGACAAACATAAACAAAACAACCGCTTTACTACCTTTTAGTTGTCGGTGCATATGGTCTTCAAACCTAATATAAAAATACGAAAATCTGTTTTGGTTATTAATATCTGTTTTGGTTGACGGCCTCTGTGGCGCAGTGGGCGAAGGTCCGCCTGAGATGCAGAAGGTTGCGGGTTCGATTCCTGCCGCGGGACAAATGTTTGCATGTTCTGCAGATATTTGTCTCAGGTCTGGGTATTTTAATATGTATGATAAGTATGTATTTACAAAAAAAACTGTATATGTGTAGTATATCAATCATGTGGTTCCCATAATACAAGCTCTGCTTAGTTTGGGGCTACATGATGCTGTGTGATAATAATGTGTTCAGCATAATTTTTTTTTATATCTCAAAAACAATCAAGAGAAAATATGAGCGACAGAACACGTCACAAAGTAGGGTAGTGAGTGACGTGTGTCCCTCTGGCCGCTTATCGGGACGGTAATGACGTCACTTCCGCCCCGGGGTCCTACGAGCGTCAGTGACAGGTTGCTATGATATGGCCACTGCGATTACTGTGGTTATACGTTTACATGAATAATGTTTTGAGGGGTAGGAATGGATGAAATAGGCTATTTATTACGATTTTTTGCAGCTGCAGCGAAACGTAGGTATGCTTATTTAATACTGTGGTACTGTTATCTGTGGAGTGGAGTCCTGGCGACCTGTAGACAGGACACACTGACACTGGTTTTTATAAATCTACATTTGTCACCAGTCTCTCACAATATAGGTTTCTTAGTTAATGTAATGTTGTTCATAAGTATTTATGAGATTTGGATATGAGATGACCTTTGTTATGAGAAAATAAAAGTTTTTTTTTTTAAACTATATTTCACTTAAAACTCTTCAAAAATTATTATATTTTTTAATATTATTATTGTGCCTACTGATTTATAAAAACTGGTTTATGCTTTACTAGCTTATACCCGCAGCTTCGTTCGTGTTAAAATTTATTTTAAAAGGTTTTTTTATATCCTTTCGGAACAGTACATGGTACCCTATGTCTCTGTGTCCTTGGAAACGTGTATGCGAAATTTCATGATGATCGTTTGAGAAGAAGCGTACAATTAACTCACTTTAAGTTAGGATAATAAAGTTTGGACTTTGGGATTCTAGCTGACTCAATCTGTTGGGTCGTTTCTGCCTAAATTCTTTAACTTTTACAAAAATCTCATAGATAAAAGCAATGTAATTTTTTCTCGTATATTTCCAATTTTCCAGACAACTTTTCCAGTTTTCTTATCCTAAATGCTTCTAACAAAAAAAAACTCTAAGTCAATTCAGCCGTTCTCATGTAGGTAATGCGCTAACCAACGATGACATATTTTTTATCCTATTAACATTAAAAAGACGACGAAAGCTTCGATGTGAAAATTTGTGTTCGTTGCTCATTTACGCTCAATCTACTGAACAGATTAAGCTGAATTTTGCATATTATACGTAGTTCTAGACCGGAAAGTAATACTATAACAAAAACATATCTTACTTTGAGGTAGAATGTAAGTTTGTATTTATGTGTGTCCGAGCATAACTCTGGAACCGGTGATCCAATCTGCATGAAATTTAGTGGGTCGATAAGTTGTATTTGAAATTTTTGCTAGGAAGCATTTGAGTTAAATCTGATAGGGGGCCATCATGGTATGGGGTTACAAAAGGGGCCAAAAAAAATTAAACACATAAATATATTGAGTGGGGTATCATGAGAAAGGGTTTTGTTTGTACATTCAAAAACGTTTTTTTATTATTTCTTGAATGTATAGTTTTTGGAACACGCCAAAAAGTATTGGTATATGTATGTTTGTTCGAGCATAAATCTCGAACCGTTGATCCAATCTGCATCCAATTTGGTGGGTCGATTAGTTGTATGTGAAATGTTGTGTGTTTTGATTTTGATTTTGATACGAGTTACATCAAACAGGGGGTCATCAAGGTATGGAGTCCCAATATGGGCCAAAAAAAAATAAACTTATCTATTACCTTTACCTATGCAAATATATTGAGTGAGGTGTCATATGAATGTGTTTTGTTTGTACATTCCAAAATGGTTTTTATTTTTACTCTAGAATGTATAGTTTTTAAATAGGTCAAAAATACCATACCATATTCAGGAAACATATTACATGAAAACGGACTATACAATAGTATACACGCAAACGAAGTTGCGGGCAGGTCAGCTAGTAAAATATATATGGAAATACTATAAAGGTTACTTTTTACCTGGGTACCACGCGAACGAGGCCGTGGGCTGGAATTACTTTTAAATAGATCTATCTTTCGTTATAATCATTCTCTTGATTAGAACCTAGACATAAAATAAAACAAATGTAACTATGATGGGAGGGGGGGAAATACAGTTTTGTACTAGTTCGCGACGAGCCTATGGATTCAATAAAATAATAATGTCGATTCTGTTGTGCATTTTCCTAAACTAAACAATTTGACATTCCTAAAAGTGATACTATCCCTTTCTGGTAGGTGTAAATGACAGGGAAACCTACAACTTTAAAGCTGCTAAATTAAGTTAAGTTTAGAAAAGTGATCAACAGAATCGACACTACTGTGTAACAATTTTATGTCTAAACCAATATTCTGATTCGAATTTTGAATAAGATAGATAAAATGTAATACAAAGACAAATTATAAAAACTCAGGCGGATATCTATGAGTCTATTGAGTCAAATTGAGAAAGCCACTTTCTATTAAATGCAGTCGGCAAGGCTACGTCTATGGAACTCTTTAGGTTGTTGCTTTGTTAATGGTGACGAAATACTACGTAGACTTTCTTTATCTACCTACAACACTAAGAGACGAATTACTCGAACGTAAATATTATATGGAGAGGGCGTAATGGCGCTCATTAGGGGTAGCCAATGTCCAGCAGTGGACTGCTATGGGCTGATGATAATCAAATCAAATCAAATCAAATTACTATATTTTTATTCCATAAAGATAGAAAAGTATACTTGGAAACGTCAATCAGATTACAAAACAATAAATATAATATAAATGGGTAATGATTGATTATCCCTACTTATAATTATTTATAATTGAATAACAATATTATAAAGTATACAGATAATTTACACTATATTTATTGTTCTAAACATTTACTTACAGTCTGTATCGTTAAGAATTCATCGGCAAGAGCTTCATCAAGTGTATTTCTTTACTTTATTACTAAATTCTGTATCTTTTATACATCGTAAAACATGTGGAAGCATATTGAATAATTTTATACCTATGCAAATTAAACTGTTTCCAACCTTAGCAAGTCTATGTTTCGGATTCGATACATTATCCTTATGTCGTGTGTCATAAAATAAATAATAAATAAATAAATAATCCTGGACGATATCACACAGCATCATGTAGCCCCAAACTAAGCAGAGCTTGTATTATGGGAACCACATGATTCATATACTACATAGATACATATTTTTTTTTGTAAATACATACATATCATACATAGAAAACACCCAGACCCGAGACAAATATCTGCAGAACATGCAAAAATTTTCCCCGCAGTGGGAGTCGAACCCGCAACCTTCTGCGTCACTGGCGGACCTTCGCCCACGGCGCCACAGAGGTCGTCAAATATCTATGACAATCAAAATGACAAATGACAATTTAAATTGAATGACGATTGTCATAGATATGACAATCATCATTCAATTTAAAACTCAATTTTACATACATCAGAGATTCATTATTCTCCGGTTATTGTTAATATACCTACATAATTGTTTAAACAAATTTCTGCAAGATTCTCTATTTTTCATCTTCAAAATTGAGCGTGTTGCTCTTTTTTGCAAAGTAAATATTTTGGAGGACTGGGAGGCATTTCCCCAAGTAAGAATACCGTAAGACATAATAGAATGAAAGTATGCATGATATATTGTTTTTTACCTATTTAATGTCACTTAATCGCCTAACTATTTTGATTTCATAAACCGCTGACCTTACTTTTCCTACGAATATGTCAATATGATTGTCCCAGATTAATTTACTATCAATAACCAAGCCCAAAAACTTTATCGGGTCATTACTATTCACAAAATGTTTATCAATAATATTTTTTGCTATGTCATCATTATGTCTAGTACCTAAAAAGGATCTAACAAGGTTAGTTTTATCTACATTCAATAAAAGGTTGTTTACCGTGAACCATTTCTTTATATTATCCATTAAAATATCCAGTTTGGCATAAACATTATTTCTAATTTTGTCACTTACCACCACAGTTATATGATCATCAGATGATGATGATGAATATTATGATGTGAAAGTGAGTTTATTTTTTGTTACGCTTTCACGCCTTAACTGCTCAACCGATCATTATTGCATAGGTTCATGTTGTCAGGGGTTCAGATAAAAACATACCTGATACTATTTTACATCCCGAAAAAACGACAGTTTCAAAGAAATAGATAAATTTATTTTAAGGCGACTATACATGTCAAACCTCATCTCGCTCGCACTATTCAACATTTTTGAAGATATAAAATCACTGACTATAGTTAAGAAAAATAAAAGTGATAGAATCAAAATTATATTATTGCTGAACCTTTGCATTGATATTATCTAAGCCGTGAAGGTTTGCTATTTTGCTTATATACATTCAGTGATTTTAGATCTTCACAAATTTTGAATAGTGCGAGTGAGAAAGTTGTTTGACATGTATCGTCACCTTAATTAGGACGACAGGCAAGACATGGTTGTTATTGTAGCCATTGCTATAACAGAAAAGGACCTGACTGAAGACTGGACGACTGGACTTATAAGTCGTACTACGTTGCCTTATTTATAATTAACAATATACTGGATACAGGTGAATTTGTGGAAATTTATCCCAGAAACCATTGAATAAAGATTGAATGAAAGAATACGATTTTATTGAAACATGACAACAGATTTATACACTCAAAGCAATAAAAAAGTTGAGCGAAATTCCGCGCCATTCCAATATAGGGTCGTTTGATTTGTACGATCCGAGATTAGGGCACAGAATAAAGTATAACTGATGGATAAGGTGTACAAATGGCCTGAGCTTGTTATATGCTATATATCAATAATGACGCTTTAAATTAAATTAAAGATCAAAAAATATTCAGATACATTAACACGCAGTTATAACTAAAAAATAAAAAATAAATTATTTGTAATAAACACTTTCAAAAATAAGCTTTTATGTAAAGCTCTAAAAAGAGAAAAATATACTTTAAATTAAAGCAAACCCATCAGTTTATTACATTACACAATTTATATGATATAAAAGCTTGTCGCGCGATTTACTTGTAACAAAAATAAAACAATTGTGTCACTTGCAATAAAATATGTAAATACTTCTACACGTGTAAATCTAAAATCTAAAGTTGTCACTAATAGTAATGCAATGGGTGTCACTCATATTAAATGTATTTGGTTTCAAAATCGTCCGCCCGATTTTTGTTGTCCAAAAGCTTGGAATGAACCTTCAACACGCATTTTACTGTCGTCTGTAAAGAAACTGTTTGAGGAAATTCCGATTTCCGTCAATTGTGAAAGGTCCAATGGAATCCGTCGGTACGTCGAAACAGAATCACTTTTATGTCACTTTAGGTTCCGGTTTCCTAATAACTGAGAAGTCACGAGGTTTGCTATCGAAAAACAAAGGGATTCCTTGGAGAATAAATGAATTGTAACAGCTCATTTAAATAAAACTTGGCTTTTTTGTGGCTTTTAATAAACTCGAAGTTAATAATATTTTTTACTAAATGAATTGTATTTTTTATTAATAAGTAGGCAGTAACTACTATTGGATTTATGTCCCTACATGCAAAAATTAATCTAAAGCTGGGTACGGATAGCGCGTACATTGGTACGCGTAGTCGGCTACGCGTGTCCTGGACCGCCATGTCCATACTTGCAGCTACGCGTAGACTCTTGGGGTACGCGTACGCGTACCGCGCGAACTAGCTCGCACGCGAGCCGCCCCGGCGCCGTCATTCGGTTTTTGGTCGCGCGTCAAGCTGCGTACGGACAGTGCGTTTCTGTATCCATGGCGTTCCAGGACACGCGTAACCGACTACGCGGACCAATGTACGCGCTATCCGTACCCAGCTTTAAAGAGACCTTATTGCTATTCTTACTTTCTTTATTAATTAATATTTATTATTAAAAGAAGGAACCCCATACTCTTCCATACCTACTAGCTACTACATTCCAATATCTACCTAATTAACGCATAAATAGAGGATTCCTTAGTTTAAAAAAATTAAATATTAAAACAAACATTAGCTAAATCACCATCTAATCAAATTTAATAAAAAAAATCAATACAACCGTTTATGTAGAGTATTAAAACCTTTTTAAACAAAACTTTTTCTTAAACAAAGTAAAGCCGTAAAACAGAAAGTTTACTAACAGAAGTTTATCTTATTCGCTTGCGGTTCTCCAAATTAGTTAACCAATGAAACTTGGATAAAAGTTATAAGTGAGTGCGTGTTTATTTTCAATCAATCGAATGAGGAAAAAGTTACATAATACGGAAATAATAAGTAAGTTTTTCCTCCTGTGATTGATTCATAATAATCACAATAATAATATTATAAATACCTGCGTAGGTTGCGCAAGTTTGTGTGTGTGTGTGTGTGTGTGTGTGTGTTTGTGTGTTTGTGTGTGCGTGTGTGTGTGTGTGCGTGTGCACGTATGTGTGGGTGTTTGTGTATGTTTGGTCCCACACAACTCCGTAACGGCTGAAAGGATTTGGATGAAACTTGGAATATACATCGTTCACCTGGATTAACTTACAGGCTTTATGTCAGGGCAAGCAAAACCGCGAGTGGAAACTAGTAAATTATAAAATACACTTATGTGAAAACCATGGAAACCTGTAAGGAATCTCCATTATTTATTTGTTTAGTCGAATGTTTTATGTATATTTTCAATTCAAAGCATAATGCATATTTACTAAGAAACTTCAGCAGAATTTAAAAAATCTTCGTGTTATTATATAACTTTATTATATAAAAGAAAGTCGTGTTAGTAGTTGGCTGAAAAATTGTGGGGAGGTAGCTTAAAAGCAGGAGAAGGACATTTTTATCCCGTTTATATTTATTTTTAGGGTAGGGTAAGGTAGGGTGTGGTAGGGCAGTTGATGTTGTTGTTGCTTTATTCTCATTGATTAATTTTTAAACTTCAATACCCTCTTTGAGACAGGACAACGTTTTTTGGGTCAGCTAGTATAAATACATTTCTCTCGGACTATCAAACAAGGATATCCTACAATGTGAATTTTGAATTTGTCAAGAGTTTATAATTTCTCGCTTGTCATTGTTTTCTTCGAGCAAAACAAAATTGTTACAAGCTTTCATTGAGCATTGCGATACAAAATTGGCAATTTCATTTCATTCTATACGGCAATTTGAGACATTACAAAATATAAACTCTTTCATCACGATATCCAGGGAAAGAACAATTTTTTCTCTGGCTCCTCTCATAAATGATTAATCTTTAAAAAAAAAATCACCTATCCATCTGTCAGACAAGTGTCGAGACATAATGTGACGCCTAAAAGCATTCCAAAACTTTCCTTCCTAAATAAAGTGGATATGTCTCTCATGTAAAATGATTGAGCATTGTAAAACCCGCGAGTTCTGTTGGCAGATTGTCAAAATGTCAGAACAATTACGTTGTCAATAGGGATTACGTGTTGGCGTGAGCTACTCGTACTTCGAGAGTAGGCCTGTCGTTTTGTGTCGTTTTATCGCGTGGGTAGATACCGCTTTTATGAGTGGCCCTGTGCCGGTGATCAAACGCAAAGCGACGTAACGTGATTTTTTACTGGCAGGTAAAATAGATATAACAAAACATTCTTAGGTTTCCTTTTTTTGTGCAAGAACAACACCACTAATATATCTGTCTACTGGTGAACGTAGGCCTCCCTTAATATGAAGGATAATATGCCCATAATTTCCATGATGGACATGTGGGTTGGGGATCGCAGGGCACAGATGCTGACGCTGCTGACCATCGGTGTCCAGGTTATATACATGTGCTGGTGTTACACTGCGCTATGTCGCAATCAGTAGTATATTGTATGTTGAGTACTAGCAGCCCGTCCCGGCTTCGCACGGGTTAGGGCACTTTTTTATACCTTGGGTTACGTTACTTAAGTTTAAGTAAGGATCCCTAATCTTTTCTAGCAATAAATATAGCCTATGTTACTCAGGGTGAATGTAGCTTTCCAAAGGTGAAATAATTTTTGAAATCGGCACAGTAGTTTTTGAGTTAATTCATTACAAACATACACATACACTCAAAAATACAAATTTTTCCTCTTTATAATATTAGTGTAGATGTCGATAAGGACACCAAATGTATGGTTCTGAACCTAACAATTGTCTCTACGTATAAACTATTATAGTTATTTAAATCAGGTTGGATAAGATCTTTTTTGTCAAGTACTCTCGTACTATCCAATCATTCTAATTAAATTTGTTTAAACTGTTTTTATTACAAACAAATCTGTGGATGCCAATACCGAATAAATCAACTAAAGGCAAGCCGAGTACTCAGAAAAGCTATGAATTCAATTCGATTAGCATTCTCGTTCGATTATTAACAAAGGGGAGTGAGATTGCTTTGAACTTCATCGAATCATCGCTTAGCCTTCAACCGTAGAACATCAAGTATCAAACTCTTCCTTTTCCCCGCTTCGCAGCTTTATACATTGTTTTATGGAATCGTGAAAGTTACGCGGAAACAATGGGGCTCGGAATAAAATCCTTGTAAAAACGGGCCCGATAGTATAAAATGGGTCGGGAGTATGAAACGATCCGATGAGCATAAAACGGTGTGAAACAATGATGACGTTTTGCGGATATCATATTATCGTATTTTCACGGTGTCCTTTTCATGAGTCAACGAGTCATTGATTTTATTTATACAACAAATAAGATAATTTTGCTTTAAAATATTTGTCTTAAGATTTTAAATAATAAATCGATATTTAAAAGATAAAATATTTAGTACAAATTAAATATCTTTATTTTTAAATATCTTGTAATGAATTTCCGCAAAGTCACGCCTGAATCAATTCATATAATAAATCGATTTTAGATTTGACTTGACTTGAATTCTTGAATTCGGCTTTTGTGGCTGTCGTCAGAATTTTGCCAATGTGCTTATTTTCAGAAGTTATGTCTGTAGGTATTATGAGCGGTTGGTTTAAAGGAGAATCCTTTAATTATTTCTAAAACTTAGACAATACATTGTTAGTAAGATTCTAATGGTAAAATTTACAGATTGGTTAAGTTATAAATATTATAAATATTTAACTAATATTTTACAATATAATATTATTTACATAAATAATACTTAGTATATCATTAATTGGCTAAAGGGGAAAAAGTGAGAGAAAGGAAACATTTAAAGGAGAAAGGACGGGGGATTTCTTGATGAAGTAGCTTATTATACAAAGTTTTAGAATTTGATTTTGAGTTTTTTGTATTTTAAGTGTTACCCCACAATTCAGGGAAAATCTAAGATTTTTTTTATATATCCCAAAAACTTCTACGCAGGCGGGATTTGAACCCGCGACCTTCTCGTTTCCTTCCGCCTAAGTCGAAATTTTTGGGATATATAAAAAAAAACTTGATTTTGAGTGTTTGCAGGAATTCAGTTGCGCATATCTTACTATCATTCTCATCTGGCGTGGCACTGTTAATAATAAACAGGAGTTTCTGAAGATCAATTCAATATTAAACGTAATATAAACCATGGTATCCAGTTAATTGGTAAGCTCAGTCGCTACAGCCAGTGGCCTGCAACCGGCGCGTGCCTTGTGTTATGAATTAGTTGGATAATTGACGTACGGTCAGTAGATGTTGGGCTAAACGGCAATGCATAGCCTGTCTATAATTAATATTATACTATCAACGATAACTGCATTATGGAAGTGACACGAGACATGTGTGTGAATTTAATCATTTACTTAACTTTATTAAACAACCTTAAAATTTAGAATTTGCTTCTTGTTGTTTTTGCACGGTGAATAATGTACGTTCATCTATCCATGAATAAGTACTCTATAGTTTATGAGGGAAGGCCCATGGCGAATCACTGTGACCTCGCTTTTCAGGCTTTCAGTCCTAGTGCGGGGAACAGGGACTAACTTTGGTACCTACTTTTTGTAAGCATAAATAAATGATTCTGGACTATCACACAGCATCATGTAGCCCCAAACTAAGCTATTTTTTTTGTATATACATACATATCATACATAGGAAACACCCAGACCCGAGACAAATATCTGCAGAACATGCAAACATTTGTCCCGCGGCGGGAATCGAACCCGCAACCTTCTGCGTCTCAGGCAGACCTTCGCCCACTGCGCCACAGAGGTCGTCAATAGGAACATAGGAACACTTATTATATGTAACTCTGATTGTACCAGTCGAACTGTTTTGAAGCAATAAACTATTTTTCTTTCTTTCTTTTTCTTAACATGTTATTATTTACAAACAAAAAACAAGTGTCGTCACGACTTTTTCCCCAATTCATAATTTATTTATTAGTTTGTAAACACAGGTAAATACAATATATGGTAAACAGGGAAACATGAATCTCTGTGGTTCACCTAAAGGCAAACAAACATTAAAGTGCACTCAAAACTCATATAGAATACTTTAGGTAGGTATCAAAATTACATTTTCTAAATTATTCTTTATTAATATTATTAATATGAGCCTGAATTGTCCCACTGCAGGGCAAAGGCCTCCCTTCCTTCTTTCCACTCTTCTCTATTGAGCGCTATCCCACGACAACCCATCATAAAGGAGTCAAATGCGTCTTTCCATCTTCGGCGCAGTCTGCCGCGTGGTCTCCTGATACCTTGCAGTGTCCACTCCGTGGCAGCTTTTGTCCAGACCCCGTCATGCGGCAGACATGGCCCGCCCAGTCCCATTTCAGTTTCCAGCCTTGTTGCCCAACGTCCACGATTTGTGTTCTGGAGCGCAGTTCACTGTTTCTAACGCGGTCTGTTAGCTTGACGACTAGGATACTGCGCTTCATAGCTCGCTGGCAAACCCCGAGTTTGGCCTTCTGAAGATTTGTCAATGATCCTGTTTGTGCGCCATAGGAAGAATGCATACGTCCATCAGTTTACGTTTGAGTGTGAGAGGAAGGTTGCCGCTTCCAGGCGTTTTCTGTGCGTCTTGTAATTTCAGCGTCTTGTCTGCTCTGGAAGGATACTAATTGGCGTAGGTACTCATCGACGTATGCAATCTCCCTGCCCTCTACCTCTAACCGGTGTTGTGTGGTGTTGGTCATTGGTTTTGTTTTGTCATGTGAAAGACAAAACAAAAGCACAAAAAGACAAAAGCCAACCTCGAAAAATAAATTATTTTAA
Source organism: Horisme vitalbata (assembly GCA_951804965.1). Lineage (NCBI taxonomy): Eukaryota > Metazoa > Arthropoda > Insecta > Lepidoptera > Geometridae > Horisme > Horisme vitalbata. The sequence continues at coordinate 9,943,603 of OX638102.1, forward strand.
ATTAATTTTTTTTATAATGTAGTACCATTAAAAAAAATTACAAGGTTCCTAGTCCCCAAAATTCCCGAACACTATTTATGGCTTTTTCTACAAGCATTTTTAACAGTTTTTTACCTTGAACACATTCAGCATTGAGGATACCGTCTAGGAGGTGGTCAGGGACAGTCCAAATATTATACTTTTTGCAAGCAGTTAGCATTCCACGTGAGAGGTTGACTATCCATGGCCACTTTTACTGGAACACTAACCTAGCAATAGTCTTTTGAATTGGCAATGTCTTTCACAATCTGTTATAAACATATGTTTATAGAACTTTAAAAAATCCTCAGTGTCAAATAATTTCAGGAGTCAAGTCACGGTAGATTTTTTGCCGCGGGCATGAATAAACGATATACTGTAACGGAACAGAACCCTATGGTGTGTTCCGTCACTCACAAATATAGGAAAATATAGTATCTAAATAAACCTTTTGGTAGACCAGTCTCTTAGAACGTAAAATTAACTCTTAACTCGATGGTAAATAAATAAACCTCTTGTTTTATTTGAAAATACGCGGGCAAAAACACTAGCGACAAGAACTAATGCATTAAAGAAGCTTAGACATAATATTGCTTAATAAATTAAATAGATGGCATCACTGCTTGCGTTATTTGAAAATACGCGAGTGAAAACACTAGCGACATCAATCAATGCATTATAGAAGCTTAGACATAATATTGCATAATAAATAAAAAAGATGGCATCACCGCTTGCTTTATTTAAAAACACTAGCGACGTCAAACAACGAATTATAGGAGATTCAACCATTTATTGAAAATATAATATGAACTCTAACGTATCAAGTATAAGAACCATAATTACTAGTTCTAAATAGTTGGGTAGGTCAATCAACAAACTGAAGAAAAGTTATTTAATTATTGCTAGATTAATTGAATTCATAAAGCTTTATAAAACATCTTGAATTTCACGAATGAATATAATCATAAAGTTAGCATAACAATAACTATTTTATTGTAATAATTTAACTACAGAAATGCTACATTTAATATAAATGAGGGTAGATTATAAATGAGCTAACATCCGGATTTTGTTATTGCATTTTGTGAAAAATGCAGCGTAAACAATAATGAGTGGAAAGTTTTAGGTTGAAAACACACTTTAAAGCATAATTTAAACCTTAACTTTATAAACATAAAGACCATATTGGACTGGATGGGTATTATCATTGAGTTAGCAGAGCTGCCAAGCGGGACTATATGGAGGTTCACTCAAATTTAGATAATGAAATGAACTCTTAACGCAATAGATATAATGTTCAGAATGGCCTGTTTTAGAATAATCCATCAGTTCAAGCGACGTAATACGAAAGGTATTTATTATCGCTAAATTAATGGAAATCCTGTAAGATAATTATTACTATTCATAACTGATTAAAAGGATAAACTTTTGATAGAAATACTTTATATAATGTATCACTTTTCTATCAAAATATTGACTGAGGTAGATTTAGATTGAGCGTAACTTCCGGAACTTGTTATTGCGTTTCGAATGCGATGAGGCGGAACGAAAAAGGTTTTAAAAAGGGGAATTTAGGTACATTCGAGTTCATTCCACAATAATCGGTACGGCGTTATCATTCTACAATTATCGGTACGGGGAGGAGCAAGAATAAGTCGAGGCGAAATTACGGACGGACGGTCCACGGTTCCCAAGAAGTTATCGTTCATCCAAGCCTTATCGCCATTTTTATACGATTATAATTCGTAAAGTAAATTCAGTGTAAATTATCAAGTGATATTACGTGGCTAAGACACCTTCATGCCCTTAAATTGGTCTAGTGAGCCTGCTGACCAAGCGTAATTTAAAGTGAACTTTCGACTATTATCTATTACGTGGCTAAGACAGCTTCACGCCCTTAAATTGGTCTAGTGAGCCTGCTGACCATGCGTAATTCAAGACAGATAATAGACGAGAGTATAGCGAGTTCAGAGATGATCTGCTCTTTCTTTGCTTCTCAATACGTGGCTAAGACTCCTTCACGTCCTTCAATTGGTTGGTGAGCCTGCTGACCATGCGTATTGAGCAAGTAAATGAGAAGGGTAGAAGGCTTGTTTGAATGATCACTTCAAACGTAGCCCGGAAACCTTGCGGTGTTATACCCAAGGGCTACGTTCCTTGCCCTTAGCTTTGTGGGGTTCCATCATCCTCTCACTGCGGCCAAGACACCTTTAGCCGTCAGCACCCTGATCGGTCTTGTGAGCCTGCTTGACCGGCAGTGAGAAAATCTTTCCCTCATCCTTACTTCCTACCCACTTTCCATCTGTTGCCTTAGGTCGCTTGGTAACAGACTTCCCGTACTTATCTATATATTTATCTATCACACTTATATGTTTAGGGCTAGGGTGGTAGGTACACGTACATATTTGTAGGGACGTTAGGTCTAGTAGTTAGCTAGGTATCTCATCATTACACCCCGATGAGAGACACGCACGTTTACATGTAAATGAGAAGGTTGTACTTCTAGTTTTGAAAGAATCCCACACTTAGCTATTTTAGGGCCTACGTAGGTTCAGGTTCAATGGTAGGCTAGGAAAAGTAGGTAGGCAGGAATTTATTTAGTATATTTGTTAAATCTAGGTCCTGTATTTTCTTCACGTTAAATTCGGCGGGCCAAGCCGTGCTTTTTGTAGATTCTATAATATATATTACGTTATAAAGTCAAACCTGCCTGAATAGGCCTAGCAAAGTAGGCAGGCAGGAATTTATTTAGCCTATTGGTAAAATCTAGATTATTATGGTGGCAGCGTCCTAGCTAAGTCCAGCAGGCCAAGCCGTTCTATTTTTAGATTCAATAATATATTGTTTTAAAATCTATCTAGCCTGTAAAGGTATATTATATATAATTATCTATCTACCTATTAACTGGAGAGAATGAGCAGTTAAGTTCTATGATTCAATATAAAATTGTCCAGGAATGGAATCCTTTGTTTTCATATTAAAATCCTCGCACAAGATGAGGTGATTGCCTAATAAAGGTGTTGATATATTTTATCAAGCTATTGAAGCTACTAAGACAAGCAGATGCAGTTCTTATCTACACAATAAATCCTCGCAATAGATGAGGTACAACCAATAAGGTTCACGCTACAAAGACAGGCAAATGTAAGTCTTTGATACTATCAGTAATCATGGTGAAATATATCATTGATTTCATATTCAAGTGTATAGCTAAGCTAACATTTTAGGAATCTAATTCCTTGGACATTTCGTATTGTATTAGCAGACAAATAACTGCTTCATTTTACCTAAGTTATAGGTATTATCAATATCAGTGATTTGATGCACCTTAGCTGAAAAATCACTCCCTCTTACTCCTTTGCTTGTCAAAAGACTGACCATACAATTACAGACAGTAATGAGGCATGTTCTCAACCCCCAAAATGAAATCTTGGTGGGGGGTACCCAAGTAAGGAGACGAAACCCACAGGACGCGCGGGGCGGAGCGCGTCCCTATGCCAATTTAGAGTCAGAATGTGAGAGACAAAACTATTCATGATCACATGCCGATCAACAGAGCCAGTATGAAAGATAATTATATTCACAAGTTTTACGTCGATCACTAAAGCCAGTATGAAAGAGAATTAGATCCATTTATCCTTTACTGATTTCAGAGAGTCAGAATGAAAGATTCATATCAATATAATGTATTACGTTTTAGCATATCTAATACACTATTTAATAACTATAGGCTGTAAACCACTAGATTCAAGAGTAGAGAATGAAACTCCAAATAAGTTATTAGGTTATGTGTAGGAATCGTAGAAAGTAAGTTCAGAAAGTGTTTCCGATCAGAATTGTGTTAGAATAGATAATTTACAGGTAGGTAGAAAAACTAAGGGTAGGCTAGAGAAATCGTTTAATTTACAGGTAGGTAGATAAACTTAGGGTAGGCTAGAGAAATCGTTTTAAAATACCTCAAAAGAATCGCGGGTTATGTACAGGGCATGCGTAGGGTTACCACGTTGACTTTCCATGGCTTCAAATTTAAAAACTAAATAATTATTTAATACAGATATTTTTAGGGGGGGGGGGGGGGGTTACAATTTAGCGTGCCGTGAACAGGATTTGGTATTAATACAAGTAATGCGGTTTATTTTAGCAGTATAGATTATTGATTTAACATAATTTAGTATTATTATCTGTTAAGATTCTACATAAAAGGTAAGAAGTATGTACATATTTGAGAAATTATGTAGGTTTGAAGATTTGCTTAGGTATAGTTATAAGTAGTGTACAGTGCGGAATTATTTCGCACAATTTGTTGCCGCGTATAGAGGAGAGGTTTTAAAACGATTAAGTAAGTAGGTAGTATAAAATAAGTAGCAAAAAAATAGTTTAAAGTAGGTAGCTCAGTGTCGGTATATTTATTTAAAATTCAAGCAGTGAACTTCTTCGAACTGATGGTGTTACTTTTAGTCGCAGATTATTCGTAGGGTTCAGATTCTTATTCCAAAACTTGATTGATAATAATAGGATAATGAGATAAAGTAATAAATAGATACGTATATTCTTAATTTTATACGCAGAATAACTAATAGTAAAGGTGATAATTTAACATATAATAGACTGAAATTTAGCAAGAACGTGGGTTAGGCTAGATTGCCATTTTACGTCCGACAGTGTTAGTGCACATAGGCCGTGATCGTCTAGTAGTTGGATAAAGGTGCTCGTGGCGTAAAAATAAAATCGGAAACTTACTCGTGGGGTAGCTCATTACACGAAAATAAAATAAACAAAACAAGTGCTCGTGGCGTAGCTTCAGTTAAAAAAATTAAAGTCTGTAAAAACGATCGAGGCGTAGTTTATTTGAAAAAAAGTTTGCAAAAAACGCTAGTGGCGTCGTTTAGTTCTGTAAAAATAAGTCTAGAAAATGTTGTTTCGTAGATTACTTAGTTTTATATTTCGGTGAAAATAAAATTTGTAGAAAGTTTTCGGAGTCATAAGTAGTTCAGCAACTTTTCGTTCAGACACAGTTTGGAGGGGGGGCCGTTTGATGACGCGTAGGGATGTAGGTTCTCTCTCTCTCTCTCTTTCTCTCTGTAGGTTGTTGGTTTCTGACTCTTGGGAAAGAGTTAGGTAAATGCAACTTAGTAGTTCTCGTGTGGATCCCTAAATTGGAACTGCCCAAATGCAGAGTTTCACCTAAATTAGTTCAGCACTTAGTTTATTTTGTGTTGCGATAGGAAGTGAGTTAGTTTAGATTATTACTGGTAAACGTCTGCGGATTCGCTTGTGTGGATTCCTAAATTGGAACTGGCCAAGTGCGGAGTTTCACCTAAATTTGTTCAGCACTTTATTTTTAGTTTAAGAAAGAGATAGACGTGTTTACATATTAAAATTCATAACCTTAATTTCTGTATTCGTAAGATTTCACATAAAATAAAAATAGAAACAGTTGTTTTCGTAAAATTTAGTAAGTAGGTAGTATTCATGCATTAGGACTTCTTGAGTTTGGGAGACAACTACATACTGAAATAAGTATAGTATCTACTTGAAGTAGCCTAGGTAGTCGTAGAATCACGCCCTCTCCTTCATTTCGATTTTCGGCTAGCTTGAGCTACTTACTTACTCATTGGTGATAGGTTTGGTTTGTAAGTTATGTACGATAAATATTATGTTAATGTAACACAACATAACTAGGTAAGATAAAATACTGAGGCAGGTAGATAATTGAGATAAGTTACACTTAATTTACTTGCATAACGTGATAGGAAGGTAGGTAAGTTACACTTAATTTACTTGCATAACGTGATAGGAAGGTAGGTAAGTTACACTTAATTTACTTGCATAACGTGATAGGAAGGTAGGTTCGTACAATACTTTTATTAAAATTTCCTAGCGTTCATTCTAGGGTAGGTAGTGGCTTGTTTTAAGGTAGTCTAAATTTAACCATTAACTCTCATAACTACTGATACTACTAATGAAAGTTTTTACAGGTACACCGCTTTCCTCAACATTGTTTTTTTTAATAGGAACCTTATAACTTACATCTACTTTAGGTGGATACTTATTTCACCGTTTGCATAGGTATGATTTATATAGATAGAACGTTTAGAATTTGGGTCGTTTTTATTAAATATTATGATTTCGTTAATTTAAAAATGCAATTTAGTTATAACTTATATGTGCTATTAGGCAGATACATATTTTACAGTTCAGATAAAATTCAGATAGATAGAATGGAATAAAATTGTTTGCGGTTTTGTAGTTTAGAGCCTAGGTAATTTGTCTTTTGTTAAATATTTTGGTTTCATTAATTTATAAAAGCAGTTTAGTTCACTATTTAAGTATTTCAGTAGTTTACTATTTAAGTTCAAAAACAAAAACAAATCATAAATACGGTTTAGTTTAAAAAATGGGGGGTTGGTATTTAAAGTTTTGTCGTAATACTTTATATTAAGTTCATTTTTATTAATTTCTTTGAAAACAAAAATATAATTAATTAATCGGCGGATAATATTGTAAAAATTGTCGGATTCGTTAAAAATATCGGTAATAATTGAAGCCTTTTTAAAAAAAATATATATATATTCTTTTAATATTCCAATATACCTAATAAAACAAATATAAATAATTCGAAATAAACTGTCATCAAGCGAAATAAATAAGATAAATGAAAATAGATTGAAATAAATGAAAAACAATTCAAATCATTTAGAATAATTTATTTCAAATTCGTAGATTAAGCGGATTATGGGGATTAAATATTGACATGGGATAAGATTACATTATATGAATCTAAAATTAACTTGAACGCCTCTATTTGGTTATTAGTTTGGGTTCAGCACATACTCGTAGGTCGAAATAAAGAAGGTAGGTATAGCTCATTTAAGCCATATCTAATAGGATCTACTTACATTGTATGGTACTATTTACATAGAAAATAATTAAAGTAGAGATTAGGAAGTATTCGTTGTTAGCAATTTCTTCAGTTCTTTTGTTTTGGGAAAAGAACTGAAGTAATTGAAAGTTATATCAAAACTTATTTTCAAAAAGTAACATAAAAATCTAGAAAATTAATTATAATCTAATTTAAGACAAAATTACCGGAAATCTAATTTAAAGTTAATTATAAGTTAGTACTCTTAGATTATAGTAGTAAAAGAGTTATTAACAAATTATTGTTAGTTAACACCTAGAAGTTTTAAAATAAGTGAGTATTCTTTCTAAGAAAAACTGACAATTATACATAGAAAAAAAACGTCGCTATAAACGTCATTCAGTCTGTCAAACAGATAGAAAATCAGATTAGGTGACTACCTGTACTTAATTTATAGATAGTGGATACGTTAAATCATACCAAGTAAGTAAATAAAATAATTTAAATAAAATATAGCATACATTTCAAAAAGGGAAAGAAAATATTTTAAGATAAACAATTTAGTGAACTGCAAAAATCAAATAAATTGCTAGTTTTCAGTTAGAATTTGATTGATTTGGGTTTGACGTTTGTCAAATACAAACATTAAACTAAACTAATTTAACTAATTTAAATTAAATTTAAAAATAAAATGCGGTGAAACGTGAGTGGGATTACCCAACTGGGGGGTTGTTTCGTTACATTCAACAAGGTTTTGGCTGTTAGAGAAACAGTACAATTTTTTCGTAGTTTCTGGTTTCAATGCGTTGATTAGTTGTTTAAGGTGGCGTGAATGGCAATGAAAGTTAATGCAATGCAAGTGTTGTGTTAATAGAAAAAAAAATTATGGAGGGCCTAGATGATTAATCGATAACATGACTAGAAACGGTTTGTTGACTTTGAATGCAAATAACATTTAAGAATACATACAAGGACCTTTTATGGGGAAGTTTGGTGTTAGGTTAAGTCGGAAGACATTCATCAGTATATTCTAATATAGCTGATCTCATAAAGAGTAGTACTCTACACGCACGAAATAAATTTACGCACACTATACATGCTCTGTGATATTAATCAAGTTTTAATTTAGTTAAAGAGCTTAAATGCTCTTGATGAATTCGGGTTTGAGAGAAGGTGGTGTAAGTGTTCGTATTACTGAGGAAAAGAGGTTCATGGGATGCTCTTACATCAAATCATTAGGATTGATTTGCTTCACAACCAAGTTCCTTTTTCGAAGAATCTGAATTCAACAAGAGATATAGACTTTGAGTATTATTCTATAAAAAAAAATAAATGCTCATTGATGCTTGTTTATATTTCAGTTTAAACACATTAATATATTCTAAGAACACACAACATATTTACATACAGACGCCAATTCAAATATTTGGATTCAAATGTTAGCAAATTAGAAATTTGTACTTAGTTAAATGACTTATCAATGAAATAATATTATATATTTGTGAATTTAATGGGTTAAAATTTTTCCTTCGGTTAAATATTTACTCACCTGCGTAAAAATTGGGGGTTGGCTGTAACGGAACAGAACCCTATGGTGTGTTCCGTCACTCACAAATATAGGAAAATATAGTATCTAAATAAACCTTTTGGTAGACCAGTCTCTTAGAACGTAAAATTAACTCTTAACTCGATGGTAAATAAATAAACCTCTTGTTTTATTTGAAAATACGCGGGCAAAAACACTAGCGACAAGAACTAATGCATTAAAGAAGCTTAGACATAATATTGCTTAATAAATTAAATAGATGGCATCACTGCTTGCGTTATTTGAAAATACGCGAGTGAAAACACTAGCGACATCAATCAATGCATTATAGAAGCTTAGACATAATATTGCATAATAAATAAAAAAGATGGCATCACCGCTTGCTTTATTTAAAAACACTAGCGACGTCAAACAACGAATTATAGGAGATTCAACCATTTATTGAAAATATAATATGAACTCTAACGTATCAAGTATAAGAACCATAATTACTAGTTCTAAATAGTTGGGTAGGTCAATCAACAAACTGAAGAAAAGTTATTTAATTATTGCTAGATTAATTGAATTCATAAAGCTTTATAAAACATCTTGAATTTCACGAATGAATATAATCATAAAGTTAGCATAACAATAACTATTTTATTGTAATAATTTAACTACAGAAATGCTACATTTAATATAAATGAGGGTAGATTATAAATGAGCTAACATCCGGATTTTGTTATTGCATTTTGTGAAAAATGCAGCGTAAACAATAATGAGTGGAAAGTTTTAGGTTGAAAACACACTTTAAAGCATAATTTAAACCTTAACTTTATAAACATAAAGACCATATTGGACTGGATGGGTATTATCATTGAGTTAGCAGAGCTGCCAAGCGGGACTATATGGAGGTTCACTCAAATTTAGATAATGAAATGAACTCTTAACGCAATAGATATAATGTTCAGAATGGCCTGTTTTAGAATAATCCATCAGTTCAAGCGACGTAATACGAAAGGTATTTATTATCGCTAAATTAATGGAAATCCTGTAAGATAATTATTACTATTCATAACTGATTAAAAGGATAAACTTTTGATAGAAATACTTTATATAATGTATCACTTTTCTATCAAAATATTGACTGAGGTAGATTTAGATTGAGCGTAACTTCCGGAACTTGTTATTGCGTTTCGAATGCGATGAGGCGGAACGAAAAAGGTTTTAAAAAGGGGAATTTAGGTACATTCGAGTTCATTCCACAATAATCGGTACGGCGTTATCATTCTACAATTATCGGTACGGGGAGGAGCAAGAATAAGTCGAGGCGAAATTACGGACGGACGGTCCACGGTTCCCAAGAAGTTATCGTTCATCCAAGCCTTATCGCCATTTTTATACGATTATAATTCGTAAAGTAAATTCAGTGTAAATTATCAAGTGATATTACGTGGCTAAGACACCTTCATGCCCTTAAATTGGTCTAGTGAGCCTGCTGACCAAGCGTAATTTAAAGTGAACTTTCGACTATTATCTATTACGTGGCTAAGACAGCTTCACGCCCTTAAATTGGTCTAGTGAGCCTGCTGACCATGCGTAATTCAAGACAGATAATAGACGAGAGTATAGCGAGTTCAGAGATGATCTGCTCTTTCTTTGCTTCTCAATACGTGGCTAAGACTCCTTCACGTCCTTCAATTGGTTGGTGAGCCTGCTGACCATGCGTATTGAGCAAGTAAATGAGAAGGGTAGAAGGCTTGTTTGAATGATCACTTCAAACGTAGCCCGGAAACCTTGCGGTGTTATACCCAAGGGCTACGTTCCTTGCCCTTAGCTTTGTGGGGTTCCATCATCCTCTCACTGCGGCCAAGACACCTTTAGCCGTCAGCACCCTGATCGGTCTTGTGAGCCTGCTTGACCGGCAGTGAGAAAATCTTTCCCTCATCCTTACTTCCTACCCACTTTCCATCTGTTGCCTTAGGTCGCTTGGTAACAGACTTCCCGTACTTATCTATATATTTATCTATCACACTTATATGTTTAGGGCTAGGGTGGTAGGTACACGTACATATTTGTAGGGACGTTAGGTCTAGTAGTTAGCTAGGTATCTCATCATTACACCCCGATGAGAGACACGCACGTTTACATGTAAATGAGAAGGTTGTACTTCTAGTTTTGAAAGAATCCCACACTTAGCTATTTTAGGGCCTACGTAGGTTCAGGTTCAATGGTAGGCTAGGAAAAGTAGGTAGGCAGGAATTTATTTAGTATATTTGTTAAATCTAGGTCCTGTATTTTCTTCACGTTAAATTCGGCGGGCCAAGCCGTGCTTTTTGTAGATTCTATAATATATATTACGTTATAAAGTCAAACCTGCCTGAATAGGCCTAGCAAAGTAGGCAGGCAGGAATTTATTTAGCCTATTGGTAAAATCTAGATTATTATGGTGGCAGCGTCCTAGCTAAGTCCAGCAGGCCAAGCCGTTCTATTTTTAGATTCAATAATATATTGTTTTAAAATCTATCTAGCCTGTAAAGGTATATTATATATAATTATCTATCTACCTATTAACTGGAGAGAATGAGCAGTTAAGTTCTATGATTCAATATAAAATTGTCCAGGAATGGAATCCTTTGTTTTCATATTAAAATCCTCGCACAAGATGAGGTGATTGCCTAATAAAGGTGTTGATATATTTTATCAAGCTATTGAAGCTACTAAGACAAGCAGATGCAGTTCTTATCTACACAATAAATCCTCGCAATAGATGAGGTACAACCAATAAGGTTCACGCTACAAAGACAGGCAAATGTAAGTCTTTGATACTATCAGTAATCATGGTGAAATATATCATTGATTTCATATTCAAGTGTATAGCTAAGCTAACATTTTAGGAATCTAATTCCTTGGACATTTCGTATTGTATTAGCAGACAAATAACTGCTTCATTTTACCTAAGTTATAGGTATTATCAATATCAGTGATTTGATGCACCTTAGCTGAAAAATCACTCCCTCTTACTCCTTTGCTTGTCAAAAGACTGACCATACAATTACAGACAGTAATGAGGCATGTTCTCAACCCCCAAAATGAAATCTTGGTGGGGGGTACCCAAGTAAGGAGACGAAACCCACAGGACGCGCGGGGCGGAGCGCGTCCCTATGCCAATTTAGAGTCAGAATGTGAGAGACAAAACTATTCATGATCACATGCCGATCAACAGAGCCAGTATGAAAGATAATTATATTCACAAGTTTTACGTCGATCACTAAAGCCAGTATGAAAGAGAATTAGATCCATTTATCCTTTACTGATTTCAGAGAGTCAGAATGAAAGATTCATATCAATATAATGTATTACGTTTTAGCATATCTAATGCACTATTTAATAACTATAGGCTGTAAACCACTAGATTCAAGAGTAGAGAATGAAACTCCAAATAAGTTATTAGGTTATGTGTAGGAATCGTAGAAAGTAAGTTCAGAAAGTGTTTCCGATCAGAATTGTGTTAGAATAGATAATTTACAGGTAGGTAGAAAAACTAAGGGTAGGCTAGAGAAATCGTTTAATTTACAGGTAGGTAGATAAACTTAGGGTAGGCTAGAGAAATCGTTTTAAAATACCTCAAAAGAATCGTGGGTTATGTACGGTATATGCGTAGGGTTCTAACCAAACTAGACATCATATGGCCAAATGAATATATAAAAGAAAGTTTAAATAGGGAATTATATTTTTAGGGGGGGGTTACAATACGTAGCTGTGCCAATTATACTTAGCCATGATTTATGTTCTAAAGTTTTTTTCCCCACAATTCAATTGGTTTTATTCAATAACTTTTGTCTGAAAAAGACAGGAAAACAGTGGCACTAATTAATGTCAGTCTAATAAATCGTAAAAGTAAGTTAAACAAATGGTTTAATACACAGTCAATCTGACAACTTTAAGTGAACCAAGTTATATTAGTCCTGCTACGAGAGTACGCAAAGCTCTTCCACTTATTAGTTATCTATGGTGGAACTGTATTAGCCGACTAAATACACAGCTAGCTAACTATAATTTCTAACCTAATTGGTATCTGTGAGGGTTCCGTAGTAATTACTAATTAATATGTTGCCGGGGTTTATAAGCTAGATCTAATTGTAGGTCGAAATCATGAATTACCCGAGACACGTTAAGAATTTTAATTTTACTTGTATATCTTCCATTATAATTAATGGTTAATCAATATAATTTGCTTCTTTATTTATGAAACCCTTTATTGCACAAAAACGTGAAGAATTATACAAAATATTTAAGTAGGAATAGAATAAAAGTAACCTTCAGTTTAGTTGGCACTCACAAACGTTTTCTATTATATTCTATTCAGCCGGTAGTAAACACTGCTGAGTAAAGGCGTCTTCTCTATCACGCCACTCCTGGCGATCTTAAATCTCTTAAAAATAATAAATAAATAATAAATAATAAATAATCTTGTGCCAGCCGGATCCACTGCTCTCCTACTGCCTTTACAATATCCTCCGACCAACTGGCAGGTGGTCTGAATTGCGGCCGCCGCACATCACTTGGCCACCATTCGGTAACTGCTTTGGTCCATCGTTGGTCATTCCTCGGGCCAAATGTCCTGCCCATCTCCAATTCAGCTTCGCAATCCGTATACTTAAATCTTCGACTTTTGTACGGCGTCGAATCTCGATGTTCGGTATATGGTCTACGAGGTGGATACCTAGCATGGCACTCTCCATGGCTCTTTGAGCCCTTACGGTGTAAATGTGCTCATTTGTAAGGGACAATGTTTCGGCTCCATAAGTAAGAATGGGCAGAACACATTGGTTAAAAGTCTTTGTCTCAAGACATTGAGGGATATTGTTAGATTTGAAAATGTCTTTCAACTTCCCAAAAGCAGAACAACCCAGTTGGGTTAAACTTATTAGAGTTAATTTACAAGTAGCTAAATATATGACAACAACACCAGTATATATCAGTTTTTGTTTTATTTTTTATTATGATAATACTTCACTGTTGTTATGTAATACAACATCATTTAAATCTAGTGAGGAAATAAGGAAACACAAAACTTATAATCCTAAAACTAAACCTAAACCTAACAATAAATTATTATACTAAGCCATTAATATAATTCTAAAATTACAAAACAAAACACAAAACAACATTATATATCAGTCTAATACGGGGCATAGGCCTCCCTTGATAAGAAGGGATGCTCATAATCTCCACGCTGGGCATGTTGGGTTGGGGAATATTGGGGATGGCAGGGCACAGCTTCTCGCAACGCCGACGCTGCTGCCCGTCGCTGGTCAGGGAAATTATGTGTGCCAGTGTTAGGCTGCGCTATGCCGCAGCCGGCCGCTATAACCCAGTTTATTATTTAGCAGGGGGCACCTTGGGCAGGTAAGGTTGGCTTGGGTTCCGAATATGGAGATTGAATCCTTTACACCAAATTAAATATGTTTATCATGTACTCTCATAAAAACTCTAAGCACGCTAATCAATCACATGCAAAGAGAGATACATCAAATAAACTGGTTCACAAAACAATGTTATTTTACAACACCAATGAAACCATAAAGTATTCATATTAAACCAGTCAATTACACTAACCTCGGGTTCATTATAATAATGCGATCACAATAAATTGAACTGCAAATAGTCGACCGCACAAGCAGAGTCGTGCGAGAGATTAGCTTTCCATTAGCAAAACAATTGCGGTTTTAGCTGCTGGGTTTTATTGAAATACTAGTGAGTTGCCCGCAACTTTGTCCGCGTAAGGGGTTTTTAATGCTGCAACCTTTCAGTTGTTACCTTTCCGGAATCTTTTATTAGTGTACCCCTACACTAATTCAACACCTTTCCAAGCAACATACCCTTCAAAGAAGTCCTAGACTATCGTATCAGTCAATCAGTCAGCTAGCATCATTACAGTTTTTTTTAAATAAGTACCTGTGGCTTTGCTCGCTTTAAAGTTATTTTTCTATCCCCCGGGAACTTTTTTCTTGATGAAAAGTACCCTATTTCCTTTTCTGTACCACTGAAAAGTAAAAAAGAAATTACATCATGGTCGGTTGAGTAGTTAAGGCGTAAAAACATAACAAATATACTCACTTTCACATTTATAATATTTATTTAGAATTTATGAGGCCATTTTTAAAAATCTGTCAAAAGTTAAACAATTGAAAAAATATTGATAATTTTTTTTCGTAACTATTGACTAATTGATAAGCTATTGCATTTTTTTATTGACAAATAGTGACAGGGCTAGCGAGCAATGGAAGAATAGAATTAAGTAGTGTATGTATGTATATACAGGGGCTACTAAGTGGGTTCGTGTTCATTCGTTTCACTGATTTATGTAAACTTACCTGTGAAGGGACCTTGAAAGGGTCAGGATAAATAGGTACCTTCTGAAAACTTGGTTTAGGCAGTTGTTGTTTTATTGAAATACGTGGGATGACTGTGAGTTCACGTTCATTCATAGTTTCACTGATTTAGATAAAGTACCTAAGTAGTGGTAAACTTGGTCTATCCGCTGTGTTTAATGTTACCGCTTTGAGTGCTCAAAGACACAACTACGAAGCAAGTTCAGCCATCAGTCGACGTGTTAATTAAAAATTACATTCCATTATTATTTAAATGAACAAGAGAATTCATAATTCATAATAATTCAATAATCGTTTGTAATTCATGGTAAGTGCTACATTCAGATGGGTGGAAAGAAAAATATGCATCACTAGATCCTGCTTATTAGCACACAAACATTAGGTACATTATTACATATAACGAATAGCAATTAATTAGTAAATGCATAATAGGCAGCATGTTAAGGTCACTCAAAAATTCTGTATGCAGCTTGTCAAATTATATTAAACTAGCTGACCCGACAGACGTTGTCCTGTTTCAAAGAGCGTATTGAAGTTAAAGAAACATTCAAAAAAGATATCAAAATAGAAGGAATTGAACAACAACAACTACCCTACCCCCTCTACCTCTACCTCTTCAGTCCTTTCATTTGCAGTATTTCGTATTCTTCTTGCATCACGGCTTTGTCGGGCGGGAAAGATTCGATCGTTTTGGTCGCGGCATTATTAATTAAACTTCACTTCACCTAAAAACTCAAATTTTCAACCATACCGAGTTTTATAGTTCACTTCACTTTTTACGAATGGGCAATGGCACTATCATTACATTATAATTGTTAATTATTTATTTAATAGAAATAGTTTTATTATTGATTTCTTACAAATATTTGATTCGATCGTTTTGGTCGCGGCATTATTAATTAAACTTCACTTCACCTAAAAACTCAAATTTTCAACCATACCGAGTTTTATAGTTCACTTCACTTTTTACGAATGGGCAATGGCACTATCATTACATTATAATTGTTAATTATTTATTTAATAGAAATAGTTTTATTATTGATTTCTTACAAATATCAAATTGTCATCCATACGTCATTACACATCTGTCATTATACGTCAATTACATTGCTGTCATTTGCGTTTTGTTATTCCAAGTTTCTTACAAATATCAAATTGTCATCCATACGTCATTACACATCTGTCATTATACGTCAATTACATTGCTGTCATTTGCGTTTTGTTATTCCAAGTCTGATTCTTTTTTGTTATACCACGTTTTATAATGACTGACGTTTCATATCAAGTCACACGGGAATGCTGTCGAACGGGATAAAAAGTATCCTATGTCCTTTTCCTGGCTCTAAACTACCTCCCTGCCAATTTTCAGCTAAATCGGTTCAGCCGTTCTTGAGTTATAAGTGGAGTAACTAACACGACTTTCTTTTATATATATAAGTTAATTATTTATTTATTAGAAATAGTTTTATTATTGATTTCTTACAAATATCAAATTGTCATCCATACGTCATTACACATCTGTCATTATACGTCAATTACATTGCTGTCATTTGCGTTTTGTTATTCCAAGTTTCTTACAAATATCAAATTGTCATCCATACGTCATTACACATCTGTCATTATACGTCAATTACATTGCTGTCATTTGCGTTTTGTTATTCCAAGTCTGATTCTTTTTTGTTATACCACGTTTTATAATGACTGACGTTTCATATCAAGTCACACGGGAATGCTGTCGAACGGGATAAAAAGTATCCTTTGTCCTTTTCCTGGCTCTAAACTACCTCCCTGCCAATTTTCAGCTAAATCGGTTCAGCCGTTCTTGAGTTATAAGTGGAGTAACTAACACGACTTTCTTTTATATATATAGATTAATGAACATAATTTTTTAAACTTATAAATTACGGTCACTCAAAATTTCATCTATAGTATATAAGCTTTTTAAATTAATATGTCATTCAGCTCCTTTTTAAAAGCATATTTATGTAAAGATGGAACATAGTGGTATCTTATTAAATATATATATTAAGTGTCATGCAAAATACGCTTCTGCGTAGCAAACGTTTCCTTCATGAGACACTGCGCATTTTACCTTCTAGCCGGCTTCCAGTTTAGAACCATTCAAATAGCTCAGGGTGTGTTTTGACCAAAATGAACATTAACGGTCTGAGCTGAATAAAAAAACAATGACGCTTGCTTTGCGCGTAGTCGACGTGTTAATTCATCACATCTTGCGGTAGCTTTATTTTGCTATTTATCTACTAAATTGTATTCATTCCCTCGCTGATTTTGTTAAACCTACTAGAAAAGTAACCCTGAATATGGATGATAGTTTAAAACGAGGGCAGCCTGCATCAGCACTGTTATGTTTTCAGCACTGTAATGTTATAAATAGTAAAATTGAGTTCGACTTTTGTATTTATTAACATTTTGCTGAGCCGTGGTGCCTTGTGGTATGAACCTCGACTTCTAAAACGAAGGTCGTGGGTTCGACTCTAGGCCATGCATCAGTGCATTTTTTATTTCGACAAAGTATATGTACGCGTTATCACGTGCTCTACTCTACACGTATTGACTGTGTATTTCTTGTGGGTAAGGTCAACTAAGCTGTACAAAAAACTAGAAATAATTCCCGCTCAATCGACACTGTCTGATTTGAGTCTTTTCGAATGTTTGAAAATACCGCTTTGCCTAATAATGTAGCTAAGATGTATCACACGTGCGGAAAATATTAATATGTAGGGTACCTTCTTCCATTATTCTTCTCTTCTCTGTCGTCACACTCTTGGCAGAATGGTCGTGGTCGTCATGGTGGTGGCTAGCTTTACAATTCGTAGCCATTTCTCTCAAACTGCTGCTTGCCTCCATTCTTTCATTAAACCTGCGGAAACTGCTGGTTTAATAGGAAAATTATAATTATCACAGAATCCGTAGTAAATTTAATAATAGTAAACTTTTATTGTAACCCTGTATTTTAGTATAGGGCAACTCTAACTTCCGCATACAATTATTATTGTTGAATTTAATTGAACAAATTGTCCATTATGATTATTATTACACATGCTAGTAGGAAAATGCCCTGGATATGGTTTATTTCACTTCTAAAGGCTAAAATGTTGCGAAGAAAAATGTTCCATATGATTAATGGGCAACACTATATAGTTATAGTTAGTATAGTTAGTTATTTGCCAAAAAAGGTCAATTAGAATAATATATGGCCTACAAAGGTTAACCTCAGTACGAGCTTATTTTATAAAGTCTAAAATATTAACTGTAGTATCTCTGTTCATTATGAATTCTCTTTTGGAAGTACACCTGAATAGAAATGATTTCCCAACGAAAATGCAAATACACAATTACAACACTAGAAACAAAGCAAAGCTAAATATACCAAGAACTAGACTGGTTAAAACGTACAAACAGGGACAATGCATAAAGCTTTCTATGTATAACAAATTGCCTCTTGAAACAACTCGGTTGCCTTTAAACCAATTCAAAAATAAATTAAAATTGTTTTTTCAATGTCACCCATTTTATAGCATCAGCGAATTCATGAGTAGCTCATTTATTTAATGTTATGTCATCTTCTGATCTGTAGGATGTGTGGTCGGCACATTATAATATAAGGTAGTATCTTATTGTAAATAATTAATTCTTTAAATTGAAATTGTAAATATGTTTTGACTTGCCTGTTATGTTATGTAACGTTATGGTAAATAAATAAAATCTGAAAATCTGAAATCTGAGTTAGTATAGTAGTTAATAAAGAAAAGATAGAAGGACCACATTTATTTGCACAATACTAAGAAGAAATAGGAAAAGTATAATTTATTTTATAAACAGCTTTTGGCCAAAAATATCAGTTTGCAATCTCGGAAACGTTTATGTGGCATTCACGTGAATTCATTAATGAAAACTTCCTCTTAACTAATTGTATATTAAGTTAATCGTATAATGTTGGGTAACAGGCGTTTCAGCGGATAATTGGCTTGCGTGGGGTTGAGTCACAGTTGAAATTGAAGAAGCAGATTCATTCCAAATAACGATGTGGCAAATGTTTCAAATATATTCGCGAAATTTGATGGTTTATATTAATTACCTATAAATATTTTTGTTATTTATAGTTAATAATACTAATGCACCATTATTGGTGCACCATAAGTGTCATGTCACAATAAGTGTTAATTTATTTTAAAAATTTAATTGAACCGCCGGCACTGGAAAAGGCTTTTTATTTGTCACTCGGTATTAATCCGAGTGAATTATATCAAAATAAATTACGTTATATTCAAGACTGTTTCAATAACTTTATATAACTTTTTAAATCATTTAATTCGAACATTCCATTCAAAAGATATCACGAGTTTAAAAATGAAAAGTTGCGTGGTCATGTCACCGCTTACCTCGCTCGGCTAGCTAGGCAGCAAATAAGCGTTACGGGGGTACGGAAGGGAAGTCAATACTTATTATCAAGAAATAAAGGATGTATGTGTGTGTGTAAAAAGTTATAATTTTAGTTTTTTTTATTAACTACCCGTGCAAAGCCGAGGCGGACCGCTAGATAACAACAAATAAATAGATGTTAATAGATGTTAGAATAGAGATACCTTACCGCACGAAATCGCATCGCAGCAAATCGTGTCGCATTTTTCTGAGTTGCGAATTCGCATCGCACTGATTCACAACTTTGTTACAAGCCTTAAAGCCGGCAATCTGCAATCCCCGCTGCCATTGAATCCACGCTAATAGTGACCCAGCTGTAATAATAAGGCTATGTCCGAGACGGTTATCTGGGCTCTACGTAATTTCGCATCCCTTACTGCCAACGGTTTATTGGGGCGAGATAATATTCCGAGTAGATACATAAATCAGTTTGTCTAACCCGCTTTTGATTTTAGCTTTGGGTATTAGCGCGGTTTCGATTTCAAAGCCATTTCAAATAACTTGTTGAAACGAATCTTTTTATGAGATTATCTATTACAAATTTGTGATTTTGGTAAAGTAAATTCGCAGAAATAACGATGAAAGTTGAGACTTTGTAGGGATTTTGTTTTTACATCTTTTGTAATAGGTCCCGACGTATGTTCCATATCGTTAGTGGAATAATTCTTACTTATATGTAGTTGTGTAACTTAGTGTTAGGTACATGATAAATAAATAAACAAATGATGCTGGACATATTTTCACACAACATTATAATAGCCTTAACGTAAGCCGAGCTTGTGTCATGGGAACCACATGTCTTATAAACTACTTATATTTTTTTTTGTAAATAAATACATAATATTATACATAGAAAACACCTGAGACAAATATCTGCAGGTAATGCAAACATTTGTCCCGCGGCAGAAATTGAACCTTCGCCCCTGTCCTCAACTCGACACATCCAGTTTCTACCAGTAGCCTTTCGTAGATCGTTACTTCACCGTATTCCTGTACTATGTACTGCATCATTATATACGGTGTATACGGTAGTAAAATGGGAGTTCTGGTAATATATACCTTAAAATAGTTCATTAATAATCATCTTCAGATGTTAAACACCTGAGCATACATTAGAATACACGTGTTATAATAATATTATATTATATTATAATATTATATATAGGTTTTGGTAAAATAAAATAAGTGAACCATAATATGGTTCACTTATTTTATTTTACCAAAACCTAACAAGGAAAAATATAATACATTAAATAGGGTTGCTTACATGCTCAAGCCGTCCCATTCCACCTCATAACATGAATGTGAATTGAGAGTCCTTCCCGATGGACTTGTATTCATACGCCCCTCGTTCCAACAAAAGAGAGAAAAATTGTCATGAGACGAGCCGGGTACAGTCGAGCACTAAGATTTATCAAGGGCTAAAACATAGTGAGTAACAAGATGCCTTCAATTTCTGTGAATTTTTGGTAGATGTTAGAAAAAGTTTAAAAACATAGAAACACCATTTTATGTAATTTTGTAGGAGTTTATAGGCTGCCAATGTGTCCTAAGACATGGTTTAACGACATTAATATAATTTCACCAAGTCTTAACCTTCTCTATAAGTGGACTGAGTCTTTTTCCATCATTTTATTTAGTCTCCTTCTGTTATCGTTATCACAAATCACTTGCCAGACTTTACAAACTTAAAAACTTTGCTAAAAATTTGCGTTATGTCGACTTTTTGTCACTGGAAAGTTTTAATAAAGCTTATAAACGGCTGGGAATATTTGTTGTATATTAAGCAGGCATATAAACCAACAAGTATTCTGTTTTCGTTACGTAATTATTTAACAAGTACTGGCTGACCCAATAAATGATGTCAAAAACCAATTTTGTGAAACTAAAATATTAGAATATTTGAGTTATTAGAAAAATAGCTCAAACTAGCGTAGGATCAAGGCGAGGCATAATCAAAGGGAGGCCAAGCGTATGTCGAGCAGTGGGCCTAAATAATGATGATGATGGTGATGAGACAATAATCCCATTAAATTTTTAATTTTAAATTTCACTTTTTCCAACTTTTAGTTTATCCGAAATTTTACAATTTCCAGGCTATTTTACCAATTTTTATTTCCATAAAATTTGTCACACGAAGTTTTCTAGTTTACAATAAAGCTTTCAGGGTTCTTTAAGTTGGTTTTAAATATATTGTTAATTGGAGTACAATGATGCCTTAGGAGCAGCTTTAGCTTAGTTTAGAAGCTAGTACCTTCTTGAAAATATACCAAAACAACAAGCTATGGACTTTACGCGAACGCGTTTACCACTCGACCGTACAAAAGTGAAAATGAATGGCGCGCAGTAATAGAGTCTTGATAAAAGACTCATGCGTGCTCCCATCTTATAATTTGACACTTGATTTCTTTATTCACTCATAAATCATCTTCGAGTGCCGTCTGCGTCTCCCGTCGTTTTTGATTAACGTTATTGTATACGTCTCCTAATTTGGCGAAGTATTTATAGTGTTTTTTTAGTGCTTGAAGGAACGTTACTGTGTTGTCTGTCTTGCAATAATGTGTTGAATTATAATTAGCTCAGTAGGTATAAAATAGTTAAGTTTTAAAGGCTAATACTACCTGTGGTACTAATTATTTGTCAACCCTCATTATAACAAACCAGCCTTTATCAGTGCGCTGCTGGATATAAAGCCTTCCCTAAAACAGGGGAATATACCCATACCGTTTCTCACACCGCTTACGCTGCTGCTCGTAGGTGGCCAGGGGGTTTGCCGGAGTATGGCTGCAATATACCGCAATCAGCCGCTTACTAGCCCCCCGTTTCATAGTTAGCAGGGCATGAGGGCATGGGCAGGTGAGGTTAAGGAAACCCCAAGAAAAGGAAAAAAAGCTTTGCATCTACTTGACTATTGGTTATCTTATTATTCTGTTCTGTTACTTCTTATGATACCATGGTGTACTCGTTATTCCATATACCCCCGGCACAAGACAGAATCTCAAATAGTGGTGAAGCAAGGCTTATAATATGTAATTTTTAGGTGTTATTTACTAACACATGCAGTCTACTTGACAACCCTACCAAATCTATAAAAGAACATCCGTTTAAAGGTAATCACAAAATAGTGTTTACCTTACTAATACGTATAATTAGTTGGTCATTAGGCTTAAATTATTAGCTATGCGCGTTATTTATTAGCCCTGCGATCCCCACCCCCATGCTCAGCGTGGTTATTATAGCCCCCTCTTTCTTATAAGGCCTGGCTTCAACAGTGTTATTGTTGAATTATAAATCTTAATTAATGAATTTGAGTACTCAATAGAGCAGAGGAAGACTGTAAAGCTGGGTACGGATAGCGATACGTGCTATTGGTACGCGTAGTCGGGTTACGCGTATCATGGAACGCCATGTCTGTACTTACAGCTACGCGTACACTTTGGGGAATGCGCGCCGCGCGGGCTGGCTCGCGGCTTGATCCGTGGACAGTCGGTTTCGGCTCGCGTAGCGCTATGGATCGATTGATCTCGCGTTCAGGTTCGCGGCGGTCCACATTAACTGTACGCGTATCCAATATACGACCCTCGACTACGCGTATACAGGAACGTGCTATCCGTACCCAGCTTTAGATATGAATGTGGAAGGATGTGCCGGCAGAGATCGGCCGAAGAAAGGATGAATGTATTATGTGAAGGATGATTTTTGTAAGAAAGGAGTGAGTGTTGAGATAACCGATAACCGTTGGGGTAAAAGAGTTCTTGAGTGGAAATGGCGGCTCGGCAAACGTAGAGTAGGACACCCTCCCGTTAGGTAAGACGACTATCTGCGAAAGGCTGCTGGTAGAAGCTTGATGCGTCGAGCTCAGGACAGGGCGCAATGACGCTCATTAGGAATATGTTCAGCACTGGACTGATATAGGCTGATGATGATTATTGAGTGTTGAGATGACTGCTGATGGAAGAAAATGGAAGAGAATAACATATTCTGTTGACCCACTTCCTTCTTCGTATGATTTAGTGGTTAACTCTGGTGTCGGACTTTTTAGGCCGCCCGAGGGCCTCTGACATGGTTTAACGATCAGATCTAAGCACGCAGATCTAAATGCCACTAAGTGGTCACCCATCCAAGTAGTGGCAAACCCGAGTGGGTACCTGGCAAAATGTTACCTACCTAAGCGAGGTGATCTGCTAAGAACACCAGATCTTGGCAGATCACCCGAAACCCGAAGCCACGCCACGAGCGCTTCACACGTACACGTGGGATATGGCAGAGAGATGATGATGATGATGATGATGATGAAAAGAGCAGCGGCTCTATAGACCCAAATAGGATAATAACCGTTAGCTGTGTACTGTTGAAACAATGAAATGATTCAATAACAGTTTACAGACACTGGCAGTATTTATAAATATTTAAATAGTCTGATTACATAATGGTCTGTTTTGAACTATGTTACCAAAATTCGGTTGAAAACAATTGTAATTGGACTATACAATATACATTTAGTTTTTTCTTGTTGATTTTTAGGGTTCCGTACCTCAAAAGGAAAATAGTCACTTCGTTGTCCGTCTTTCTGTTGATTTATTATTTTATTTTTAATTAGAACTTACCTCCAATGTGGTGCATACAATAACTACAACACCAGCCTATATCAGCAGACTGCTGAAAAAATAGTTTTAACAGAACACTCGCTGAATTATTTTACCAAAAGCTTTTTTTGAGTCAACAATTTTCGTGCTAAATTTATTATGGTTACAATTCAATAAAATTATGTAAAACATGCACGATAAGAAGCATTTTGACTGGTTAATTTAATTCTTAAAGACTTTTAGCCACTTTTAATGTACGTTTATTGTTTTTTATTATTTTATAACACGCAACATTTGCACCTTGTTTTGCTTCAATGAACTGAAATAATAACTTCTTCGAAATACAATATTTTAGCTTCTTATTTTCTCATTTTTACCTACTTGTACATAATGAGCTTATTTCTCAGAAAAAACTAATGAGATAGATAATATTTGCTTACTTGCTTAGACGATTCAAGTTACATATTATTGATTTGTTCAGTAATTAGCGAGTTGTTTTTGAAAGATAATTCGTATAAAAGATTTTTTGGAATCAACATTAGTTGGTTACATAGATACTGTGTTTGTTATATACTTATTTACCTACAGATTACTTATTTACTCTTTTGATTCCTTAGATTGAATTTTCACCAACTTCATTAAGTTACTTATAATTTACATTATAAAATAATAGTTTAAAAAAACTAAAAAAACACGCTTGCACGCATGCGTAGTTCGCGCACTAGCTCTGTCTCTCTTACTCGCATGCAAAGGATGCGGAAAGAAATTAATTAATCCTGGCGAATCTAATTAGGATAATCGGATATTTTTATCGGATTATTGCATTGTCATCGACCTTTGACAGGTGTGCAAAGTTTGAATCAAATCTGATCGTTCAAAGTAGGGCAAAATCGAGCTCAAAGGAGTCGGTTACATACATACATACATACATACATACATACATACATACAGGTGAAACTAATAAAAGCGTGTTAAAAAGGAGTACATCATAAAAATATGTACATAGATTTTATAAGTGACGATTATGAGAACCTTTCATGGAAATTATTGTTAATTCTAAGAGTATGCCATCCCTTTTATAGAGAAATGGAGATAACCGGGATAAAATTTCAGAATCTATAAAATAAAGTTCCGTTTTAGAAAATTTACTACAGAATAGTTAGAAAATTTACTATAGAATAGAAAATGTTATTGCGGGGAAAACGCAATATGGCTTACTTCTAAGGCTACAAGAAAAAATAATTCTAATATATTTAAAACACATAACATTTAACTAAAACAATTACAATATGAAAATGTCCGGGAAAACTTGAGCGGCACGATTCAATTAAAGCGCTTAGCGTAAACGACTTATCTTCAAATAAAATATTTAAGTAAAGAAATTTGTTGCTACTCACATTTTTATGGGTAAATAAATGTGTTTGTTGAAAAAATCCGAATGTACATTGTAATATACATTTCTTTCCCTGTGTAACCTTTATGTAACTAATAGCTTCTGCCCGCGGCTTTGCTCCCATGGTTCCCAGATAAAAAGTAACCTGTATACATCGAAATAGTACTCTAGAGTCACAGTCTCCACGTGATAACGGTTAATAATGGTCCGAGCGTCTCGTTGACATAATATATACATCAAAATGCCACATTTTCACTAATTTAGACCTTATGTCACCTGAAAAGTATTCAATGTTGATACAATAGGCAGCGTGCGCCTAGTGTTGGTGCAGATTTTTTTTCCATATTAGTGGCTCAATCTCTATCTCGATGCCTGTATTTTCCAGCTCTTGAACTACATAATACGTGCAATATTTCAGCTCAATCACGGTGGGATTCTGCGTCTCAGGCTGACCTTTAGCCGCTGCGTCACAGAATCGATTTACACCTATAAATAACTTATGCGAAGTTAGTAAAGCAAAGATGTTTTTGATAGTATCACTGGGACTGACGGACCATCGATTTCGTGATCCCTCCTGGTAATCATATCTTATAGGTATCGTATTAATATTGTAAAGGCGAAAGTTTGTAATAAGATGTGAGATTTGAGAAGTGAGATGTAAATAAATAGGTGAATAGGTTTACTGTTGATTTACTACTGTGAATGATGTTGAGATGCGAGATGAGATATGAAATTTTGTTAATTCAAAACAATTGAACGGATTGAGCTGAATTACTTAATGTGAAAATTTGTAAATGGCGCAGTGGGCGAAGGTCCGCCTGAGACGCAGAAAGATGCGGATTCGATTCCCGCTGGAGGCAAAAGTTTTTATGTTCTGTAGATATTTGTCTCGGGTTGGGGTGTTTGCTATGTATGCTAAGTACGTATTTACAACATAAAATAATAATATGTGTAGTATATCAATCATGTGGTTCCCATAATACAAGCTCTGCTTCGTTTGGGGCTACATGATGCTGTGTGATTACGTCCTGTTTTTTTTAAATGTAGTTTATACCAGGAATAATCTTAAGACGTCAAAGCATACAAAGAAAATAATATAAAAAATGTAAAACTAAGTATCTACTACAAACACATCATGCAAATAAATTGATAATGAAGCTTGAAACTGCGGTTCAATGAATATAAAAATTGTAAAACTAAGTACTACAAATACATTATGCAAATAAATTCTAATATATAAAATAGTAAACTGGGTGTCAACGCACAGCCCAAACCGACTAGAGACTTGCAATTTTACCTTATATAGTGTAGGCATGCACTAATGAAGGATTTTTAGTGGGCGATATACCTTATTCACCTGGGGTAATTCACCTAGGTGCACTGAATACACTGTGTAGTAGACTTGATTCACTCAGGTAATTTTTAGGTGCATTAATTACATTACATAGTAAACTTTATTCACGCAGGAGATACCTTAAAGTTTACTAAACAGTATACACAGTGCACCAAGGTGAATTAGTTATACTGCCCCATTTTTAGAAATTCCAAAACCGTCAGTTTCTAAGTGAGCATTTTAGTGTCAAATTTTGTATGTAGGCTGAAGATTTAAAATCAGCTCTCTTGATAATTCCACCAAAAGTGAAAAATGGAATGAAGTTATGTATGAATCCTTAATTTTCAAAGTTAAAATAACTAAATAGATAAAAATACTCTACGCAGGTAACAAATAATAATATATGAAAATTGCAAAAGTGTACTACACATACATCATATAAATAAATTGATAATAAAGCTTGGGACTGTGGTTGAATGAATGCCGTCTGTTTCAGGCTTATAAGGAAAATAGCAGGAAAACACGTAACAGCTTATTGATGTCGGGTGCGTAGCCAGCTGTAAAATTACGGGTCACGGGTTTGATTCTCGCATAAACATGGAATGAGCTGACTGTTACAGATAGGGACTCTTTCCGGACCCTCCAGTAAAGTTACGAGTAGGCTAATCACCAACTAATAGCGAGCTAAAATCACATGTAACGCATTTCACGACGATTGAGTAACCTACTCATTGGTTAAACTGACCAGTAATTTCTTTGATTGAAATTAATATTCAATTTTATCTACTTGGAACATCAACTTTGACGAGTAATATGACACACATGGCATGCAAATTTTTACATTTGTTCATGTGATTTTCTCAAAACTTAGATGGATAGAATATTCTTTATTGCATAGAATTAAATGTACATAGGCGAACTTAGTGCTAGGAAACATTCTCTACCAGCTAACCTTTGTGTAGTGTTGATTTAAAATAAATATGTTATGGCAATACATCAAGAAATTATTAAAATAACATCAAAACGTACAATTTTAACATCAATTGATTATCAATGTATGTACAAAGGTAATGTATAAACAAGCAGTTATATATTATTTAAGCTCTACATACTACTTATCTACTTTACTATATTAGTACTATATTAATATGATATATTATATTATTGAGGGTATTTCATCACCTCAAGGGCCGGCAGCGCATCAGTATTGCCTCTGGTTATGCAGGTGTCCATGGGCGGCGGTGACTACCTCCCATCAGGTAGCCCGCCTGTTCGTCGGCCAGCTTTGGCATAAAAAAAATTGTAACAGAACATTTCACCTAATTATAAAACAGTCTTCTGCTTTGTAAGGAACATTTAAAATACAATGAAGCAGTACGATGAGTCGTCTTTTCTCTTGTTAATCTAATAGCAGAATGTAGTGTAAGAGGTTACTGTAAAAAAAATATATCTAGTACTGTTCCAATGTTTAGCTGTATGCAACGAATGTTTGTATTGCTGTTTAATCCCTATGCTTACTTTTATTATACAGACAGAAGTGAGTTTGTTGGTTTGTTTATTTGTATGTTTATTACGCTGTTACGTTTTAACTATGAGTAGTACCGAACATCGTGAAATTGCGCATACACGTTGTCAAGTGTGCGGAAAAGGATTTTTATCCAGAAAAAAAGTATTTTATTTTTATCTGAGTGATAGAAAATAACTTTTAATGCTACTACGGGCAAAGGCTAGTTATTTATATAAATAAACAGCGCACAGCTAAAAAACGTTGAAATTTGGAGGACAATTTCTTGCATAGTATAGAAGTGTACTAAGAAAGGATTTCTTGTAATTCAGCATGCAGCGGGTAAAACTATGCAGACAAAGTCGCGGGGTGCCCACTATTATAAAAATAAAGGATTAACTCCTTTATTTTTATATAGAGAACAAGTTTTACGGTATTGCTCTTCTTTACTAATGCATTTCTATGAGTATAAAACTTTCTACTTGCCAAGATGGTGTAAAGCTGACCTTATTTATCAAATTGTGCAGAAAAGTGCTCTTTCTTGACATTTTCGAAAGAAAATAACACTGCTCGGATAAAATACCTAATGACGGAAACTTTATTGCAGCGTACACCGCACTATAACCTCAGACCTTCCACTTTGTTATTGTTTGAGGGGAATTTTATTTTTACCGCTCAAGAAACTGAGCGCCGGCGAGTTGACATTGTTTTAAGTTGAAAAGGCTAGTTGCTGGAACAAAGCTACTGAAAGAAATTCTTCTAGCTTATTTCACAGAGCCTATTTATTTCTTTGCGTCAGCAGTTACGGGTAGATAATCTTAATCGCCATTTTTAACATATTTATTAGAAGGGCTTTTGTTTTTATTTTATTTTTATTATTTTTGGAACAACAAACAGCTACATTATAAATATACAATAAGTAGGTGTAACAAGACAATGTTATGTAATAATGTAGCCCACGGCGTTATTCACAGATTACTTTCAAAAAATTTACAAAAACAACCACATGAGGTTGCTGACCCAAACAAAACAGAGCCATTAAAAATAAAAATAATAAAACAAGTCCTTATTTGCTAATCTGATTATTATGAAGGTACTTATTGATTACGGTAATATAATAATAATAATAAATAGAGTAAGTATTTAGGTACGTAATATAAACCACGATAAGTAAATAATAAAAAGCAAATATAAAAGAAAAGATAAGCTGAAGAGAAATTAGGACGAGAGCACACTCAAAACAGCAAATTTGAACTGCCCTATACTAGTAGCTAGAATATCAATTTCAATCAAACTGTCGTTGTAAAACTCTACCATACGACGAGTGGGCGCGCGCCATCCTGTGTTAGTGCGACATGTGTTGGTTGCAAAGAGACTACCAGGACGCACAGCGCGTCTGTGAACTGTCCTAGGTACAAGAAACCCTAAGCCCGAGACTAGTTCCATACAGTCAAAATTATTATTTACTATTTTATAAAGTGTGGTTGCCTCAAGGTACCTGCGTCTAGTCTCAAGTGTAAGTAAATTGTATTTATCGAGCAGTCGATTGTATGATAAGTATTTTCTGAAACACCTGTAGTGCATTCCACGTAGGAATTTACGTTGAACTCTCTCAATAGCCTCTATGTACTTATGGTAAAAAGGGTTCCATATAGGAACTGCATACTCAAGTTGAGAACGAACTAGTGTTTTGTACAGATATAAATAAGTGGTTGTACGCTTGAATTCGGTAGAAGACCTCATTACGAATCCGTACATTTTGAAAGCTTTATTAACGATGTTATCGATATGACCGCTTAAGCATAATTTTTAGCATAATTTTTCATCCAATTGAATCCCTATTCCCTTGTTGGCGTGGCTTACATGATTTTCTTAGATGATAATATTGGTAAAGCAACACAATCGTTAGTAGCCGTTGGACCTGAGCGCTTCCGTGCTTCAGGAGGCACGTGAAGATTTTTTCTCCCGGCTTTTAAGCCATGTTGGAGACCATCGAGCAGAGGGTCAAGGCCCGCCTGAGACGCAGAAGGTTGCCGGTTTGATTCCGGCCGCGAGACAAATGATTCATGATTTGCAAATATTTGTACCGGGTCTGAGTGTTTTCTATTTATATTATGTACTAGATTCCGCCCACGGCTTCGCTCGCTACCACGCGAGTGCCGGATAAAAGTAGCTTATATGTTAATCCGGGTCACAAACTATGTAAATTCCAAGTTTCAATAAAATCCATTCAGTAGTTTTTGCGTGAAAGAGTAACAAACAGCCATACATCTTCACAAACTTTTTCGTTTATCAAATTAAAGTC
Source organism: Horisme vitalbata (assembly GCA_951804965.1). NCBI lineage: Eukaryota > Metazoa > Arthropoda > Insecta > Lepidoptera > Geometridae > Horisme > Horisme vitalbata. The sequence continues at coordinate 9,973,970 of OX638102.1, forward strand.
ATGTGGTTTCATAATAAAAGTTCTTATTCTTTTAGTGTTATTGTGATATTGTCAATCTTTTTTATTATTATAGACTAGCTTCCGCCCGCGGCTTCTCTCGCGTGGTGCCGGGAAAAAAGTAGCCTATATGTTAATCCAGGTCATAAACTATATATATTCCACGTTTCATCCAAACCCGTTCAGTAGTTTTTGCGTGAAAGAGTAACAAACATTGATCCATTCATCCATCCATACATCCATACTCACATTTATAATATTAGTAGTAGGACTAGACTTTATACCATCGTGAGGACCAAACTATCCAAATACCTTAAACTCAACTCTCCACAATAAAGCTCATCTCACTGAAAAACGATTTGAAGTGACCGAGGAACCTCCTAAGGTTCACTTTCACGCCACTTGGTTGTCAATTACACTACCCTGATAGGGCCCGAGTGCTGACTCGACGTAATGCACAGCCCACTGAGTGATAATGATGGCTTGTTGAGACGAAGCTCTTTTCGGTATAAACGCTTCATAAAATTGATGTTTTTTGAAATGGAGTTTAACGGTTCGTTTTGAGTTGGATCTCAACAAAACTAGAATGAAAAGGAAGTGAAATAACAAAAACAATCAAGTTAAATAAATTTCAATAAGCTATGTCCATCTTCTTAATATAAACGTGGGTACTTAAATGATTGCTTTACAACATAACCGAATCATAAATAAATGAGCACGTTTATTTGAATTAATAAATTTTTGAAAGTGATTTAAATAACGTAACATTGATGAGTCATTTTACTTTTACGAACATACTCACACCAATGTTATAAATGAGACATTTAAATTTAGTGTGTGTGTGTGTGTGTGTGTGTGTGTGTGTGTGTGTATGTGTGTGTGTGTGTGTGTGTGTATGTGTGTTTATCTGTTCCCACATAACTCCGTAACGGCTGAACGGATATGGATGAAACATGGATTATACATAGTTAGGGACCTGGATATAGGCTTCTTTTTTCATTCTGGTACCACGCGAGCGAAGCCACGGGCAGATGCTAGTAATATAATAATAAGATTATGGCTGCCCGTGGCTTTGGCGTGACATTCATTATTCATATTCATTATAAGAACAACAGATCAGTTTACTTGATTTTCAAGTAAACAAAGGTTAAAGAGGCCTTAAGACTAATAAAATAATATATCCAATACATTCTTAAAGTTTATACGTAAATAATATTGTGATAGTCTGTAATAAATAAAAAAAATATATACACTCACAAAACAACAAGTTTAACAAAATAAAAAGTTCCTTTTCAAGCATTTAGTAGCACGTTATAAAAACACTGGAACACCGTTTGATACTCACCTAAATGTCTGAATAGCCATTTATAAAGTTTTATTGGAATAGTTCGGCTATTCCATTTACTAGTTTCACATCTGTGCACTGCGTTCGTTTTAATCAAATATAGGAATTTATTGTTAGATATTTTTGGAACAGTGAAAATCTATATAAATATAATTAAATGATTACATTGATGTGCTATTTATTCGGTCAATATTTATTTGAAGACATAAAAGTTACTCTATAAGTTTTACAAAAGGAGAAAAAACTTCGAATCCTTCTGTCGGTAAAAATAAATATTATGTAGAGCATTAGGGTCGTTTTTGTGTTCACACATGCCGTTTATCTTATCTTTTTGTATCCGTATAATTCCGGCACGTGTCCAGGTAGAAAGAAATGCGTCATTTGACTACGGTCTTTTTTGTTACCGGGCAACGGTCGAAGGAATCCGTTGGGATTTTGATTATTTCAATACGATTTACTACTCTACTACTATTTACTTTTTTAATAGATAATGTAGACAAAATCTTGAAGTAAAAATAGAAAGTAATGACTTCTAAATAAAATTAATCAAACTAAGATTATAGTTTTTTAAGTCATATCCTTGGGAGCCTTTGGGCGGCATAGGTCGAACATCTGGTTCCAACACCAGAGATGCGAAAATTAAAAAAAAAAACGTTTATTCAGTTGGAGCTTACAGACTTTGAATTGTATTTTTTTTATTTACACCAATTCGTAAGGCGACTAAACTGAGAAGAATTGGAAATAAATTTTGCTTGGCTCATATTTATTAAAGACTTTGTTACAATTGACTCTTCTTCTTTGTCCTCGCTCTTTCCCGTTACTCGGGGTCGGCTTTCCTAATCATGTGGCGCCAAGTATTCCGCTGCTTTGTGTCATTCTTTGAAAGGCCAAGGAATTTCATATCCTTATGGACATTCGTCTTTTCCAGGAAGAGATGTGTTTTCACCGGGAAAGATTTAAAAAGTTTTTTGCAAAAGCAGTTAACTTACTTGATTTTTTAGTTAGCATTTTTAGGATTTATTGATAAACCAGCGGTTCAATTGCAATTTCCTTATTTATACTGCATTCATCTACCAAAGGCTCCGTTAAATAATTTCGAGCGTAGGTAACACGGGCCATCTGTCGTGGTCGTGGGGCAAGCTGAGCGGCAAATCAACAACAAAAGCACCTTTTTTTTGTCCCATTTCTCAACAGCTGCAAGATTCTATGCTTAATAGCTATTTAAAAAAGAGTTGCAGCCGTCATATGAAATTTACCTACCTCCTTTATTTAATTAGAGTATAAAGTGTTAACAATAGTTGTTTTCGTTGTTTCAGCATGTGAACTCCGGCATCTATTCACCAATGACGGTGATTAATATACGACCAAATTAGACAATGAGGTCGCAGGCTTCAAAATCTTCGCCTAACAAGGATGTAGTAAGTAAAACGCCATTGAAAACAAAACGAGCAAGAAAGAAAACAGTGGCCAAAAAAATAAAAAAAATTATTCGTAAGCCTTTGGTAAAGGGAAATAAGAAAAATTCTTCCAAAAATGACAAAGAAGCTACAGTTGAAGATAAAAATGAATCTCACCTCGAAACAAGGGCTTCAACATCAAAGTCCAGTCTTTCACAAATTGCATCTCCGTCAAAGAAAACTAAGAAAGAATCTAAAGAAAAAAAAGACCCGATTAAAATCTCAACTGACACTGCTTTAAAAAAAGTCATCCTCAAAAAACCTATGAAGAAAAAACCTATTAAAAAAATACAAGCCAGTGCAAAACAAAATGAAACAAGTGACGTATCAAAGTACAAAAGTAATAAAGATGAACCTAAAAAGAAAGTGACAAAGATTTCCAAAGCAAAAGATATTGTCAAAAAAGATAAACCTTGTGTTATCGATAAAAAAGAAAACATTGTGCAGTCTATTGTAGAAAATAAGATCAATGTTGATAATAAAACTTCCAAAGAACACCCTAATGTGCTTGAAATTGAAAATAAACATGATGAAACTAAAGAGTCAAATAAAGAAGAGGAGAAAAAAGATATAACAAAAGTGGAAGAAAAGAAAGAAATTCAAGAAACTGTACTGGATCCTACTTTAGATTCTATGCTTCCCAAAGTTCGAATCACAAATCAACACGAAACACCAAAACAGGAAACAGAAAGACCTCCTAAATTCTTCACATCAAGCAGATTGCCCAGAATGGTTGACATTGATGTAAAATGTTGCAAAAATTCTAAAGGTAATCTAAGTGTTTCGGAAAGGTTTGTATCTCTGAAATGTGAAATTAAATCAAATGATAAGAAAAATGTCCCCAATACCCTTGTCACTCAAGGTCCTGATATTGACGTTTATACATTTACTGAAAAAGTTGATTCTCCTAAGAGTATTTTATCGGATATACGAAACCCAGTAAATCAAAATATTGGCAGAGTCAGGCCCATAGCGAGGGTTAAAGGAACCGTTATGGACAAGAAAACAGAAAGTGAACGGAAAAAGTTTTCACCTCATCGGCCAATTGAGGAAGTCGTTAAACAACTTAAGGCAAAGAAAAGTGAAGAAGTTGGTGCTAATCAGAGTAAAACTTCAGACAGATTTGACTTAAATTTAGATAATGGTGCAAAAGATGATGAAGCACCTAAACCAATAGTTAGTAAGTCTTATAAAATGGTGGCACGAAAATCAAGTGTAACAGGAATACCGTTTAGTCCCATAAAGTTCTCAGACCCAGATATTTCGCCTAGTAGTAGTGAACAGTCGGTTACTAAATCTAATTCACCTACTAAAAAACCCCAAGTCAAGACGAAAAAGAAGGTCACAAATAGCTCTTCAGACGACGAGCTTGAATGTTCCAAATTTTCCCTTAACAACCAAAGTTTTCAATATTCATCATCCGACGAATGTGGTAATAACGAGTCAAATGATGAAACTAAAGAGTCTTCCGCATCCGATACTTCCATTGTCCAGAAACCTAAAAATAAACGATATAAGAAAATAACAGATAGTGCAAAGAAACCACAGTCCAAAGAGCTGAAAGAACTGTCAAAAGATTCACTTGTAGATCTTAAAGATGATTTACTAGGAAATAGAAGTAAAGAAAAACGATCACATCACCGACCTCTTCATAAATATTGGAAAGGTCCTAAAAAACAGAGGATGGCACTATTGAATGCCAAATTAGTAGTTCAAAATTTACTTGCAAATGAATTTCAAACAAACATGGATTTAGGATTAATGAAAACTGTTGCTATGCAACCTATACCAAGTACATCTAAACGTCCAACTCCATCTAAGAAGAAAGAAACTAAACCAAAAGACTCTGTTAAACACGAAACAACTTCAGAATCTGAATATGAAAATACAGTTGAAAAGAAAGAAGATAGCTCCGAAAGTTCAGATGATAGTCGTCCTCAAAGGACACTTCGAGGAGTTCCAGGTATCCGAAGTGCGGGTAAATATTGGGATCCTAAATCGTGCTCCTCTTCAAGCGAAGATAGTGAAATGGAAACTATAAAGAAAGTAAGCCCAGAAAAGAAGAAAATGCCAAAGTTAACTGCAGGAAAATCTGATTCTGATAAACCTCCTGCAAAAATTAAAAAAACAGCTGTGGCACTAACTAAGAAAAAACGTAACAGAAATGAAGTGAACATGGACTTTAAAGACATGGTAGTCCAAAAACGCATGGCGAGCCTTAATGCGTCCGCGATGATCGAGCTCAATTACGAGAAACGCTCACCTAAATCAAACAAGGAAGAAACAACTACTGATTCCGGTAGCGACGAGTCTTTTTCTCAGAAGCCAAAAAACGTGCTAGGTTCCGGCGTAAAGTCGGAATCAAAAAACGAGGAGCCAAAACAGGAACCTGAAAGCGATGAGACGGTTGGGACGGATACAAAACAAAAAGTTGAAGTGATCGTGAACCAAGATACTGATGTGACTATAACCGGTGTGTACTCTACACACCATCATCACAACGAAGGGGGGTTCTGCACTGTGTCTGGAATGCATCAGTATCGCATCTCCTCCACGAGCCACACGCAGACTACGGCGACAGCGAACTGCGAAAAGGTAATTGCATATTTAATCCCTCGCCTTGTTTCTCACTCGAGCTGGCACGTGATAAGTTAATCCGTGAACATATTAACTAACGGGGTGCGCTATCGGATTTAAAGTCTAAGAATTGAATCGAGTATTCCCTATTCCGTTAGCAATAAGGACGGCGTAGGTACCCTCGAGCGCTTCGACTCTCATTAATACCCGGTAATGAAGTAAGTTCCATGTAAACACGCCCCAGAGCTTCAATCACGCTTTCCTTCATCGCGTCACCTTTGAAAAGTTGTCAGAGAAAAGTAAGCCTTTGTTTAAAGAGAAAAAGGTTAGTTTTATAATAGATGTTTGATAACTGTTGAAGCGTCGATAATGCGCGTAAAAGGAATAATCAGCGGCTTGTTTTCCTTAAATTACCCTCTGAACTCAAGAATAATTATTAATTTATTAAACCAGCAAGCGTGAAAAAAGTAGTACTATAACAGTAGGTATATAATTCATCATCTTAATTATCATAGGTTTTAGGGATTTTACCAATAGTCGCCTGTCGAGTTTAGGCATCCTTTTGCCTTTCTGATCAAAGTAAATTCTACATTTTATAAAAAAAAAATATCTTCTACCGTCAACACACATTCTCATATTAAAAGTTATTTTCTATTCAAGTTTTCAAAACTCAATTTATTACAGCTTTTTACACAATCTACCAATAACGCGTGTTTGTATTTTTATTCCACAACGTTGTTTCCGTTACAACAAGGAAACTTTTCTCTGTTTTCTGAACGGTATTTTATTGGTTGATCTTTTTAAAGTTCTACGCCAACTGCAGTTTATTTCCACCTGAGCTCACCCAAGTATTTTGTATTGTTTACGCTTATCTATCTCGCAACCGCAAGTCGTTTTCTAGCAAATAATCACTTTACGCAACACACTTTCACTATTCAAAAGAGAAATTAGCACTCAACTTTATTGTTCATTAATCAAATAAGTTAGTTTATTGTAGGAAACCAGTTACAATATATTTGTTCACGAGGGTAACATGGGTTCGAGGCGTTTATTTATAGATAGTTTCCGCCCCAGCTCGCGTGATACCGCGATAAAAAATAGTATAAAGTGGCTATTTAGCCTTTCGGAACTTTTATAGAAGTCGCATCTGTTCAACATTACTTTAAAATAATATAAATATAAAATATTTTGGCATTTTTATAATTCTTTCATTTGTTTTTATAATTATTTCACATATACTGTATTACTTATGACCATGTAAAATATTAAATTACAAGCGAAAGCTTGTTTCTTACGTATTCAATCAAATAATCGACAGCAAAAAAAGCTGATAGACCGACCTAATTATGTTTGTTTTTTAAAAAAACCTGTAAAAAGGTAACAAAGGTCTAGTATCGAATTACTTGAAGAAAGTCGTAGATAATAGCTATTTATAATCTAGCGCAGAGTTCCAAAATTTACAAGAACAGATTCTCTGCTAAACTACCTTACCTTATACATACGCCGACTAAACCCCGAACTAATTGCACGCGCAATTCAAGGGCAAAGGACTGATCTGATCTTACTAGTGGTAAGTGCAACTCTTATTAAATCAGGAATTCCAATCTCTAATTTTATTACTCGTTTACAGCACGTACTCAACTTCTGTAAGACATACATTGCTCGCACGATCGGTTCGGGTTTTTGAAGGTTATACAAAATGCGATCTTTGTGTGCGAAGTTCGAAGTTATTACCAATAATGGCTTCATTTTATTTTCAAGCGCTTTTCTTCCTGCAATATTTTCCTCGGAAATAAGACTGTGAATTTGTCACTTTTCCAGACGAGCTTTTTCACATTCATAAGATTTTTAAGTATAATTTTGTAAAGATTAATTATTAATCTCTCTAGTTCACAATAAATGCTAAATAAGCATTTTTAAGGGAACAATATTGCATAAAAGGTGTTTGGTAGGTATTTTGCGTAATTTACTTTTTATTTTCATGTCTTGTCCCTTCATCTTTACCCTTTATCTAGTCCCTTTATCTTTAGATTTAGGGCCTCTTTCACCATCCTTAAGTAAAGTTCAAGTACGTTAATCATCAACTAAAATTATATGTAACTTTTCGATCATATTTCACGTCGTTCGATTAGCACTACTCGTTGGTTAAACTGACCTAGAACTACTCTGAATATCATCTGGCCATTAACGCGTTAACTTGACGAGTAAAAACTAATTACAAGCGGTGACATCTATGTTGATTTACATGACGTATTAATTGACGGATGGAGCGAATTATTTGCTAATCCGTTCGCTTAATTTGTGAGTACTAGTTAAACAGAGCTTCGATTAAGTTCTATGGTACTCTTTAACTTTTACTCGCTAATTAACGTAACTTGGGTATTAAATAATCAACACTTTACTTGAAAATGGTGAAGGCTCCCTCCCTTACGGTTATTTATCAATTGTCAGATAATCCAGTAAATAACTTATCCATTGCACAAAGAAACATGTATGAAATTACGAGCTCGATTTACAAAATTATCTAACAGATAGTGGTAGCTGACGAAAAAAACTTTTCGTCTGGGGCTTTACGGCTCCATCCATTACATCAAATCTGTTACCGGCCGAAAAATACTCGGACGTTTAGACGGCCGAATCCGGCCGATAGAAAAAGAAAATTGAGAGAGCGTTCACACTACTCTACCATTTTATTTTGCTCGAAGACTCTACCGACATCGTCAGAATCTCGAGAGTGTCATCGGTCGTTGACGTCCGATCATACTGAGGCAGACATTGTTAAATACTGCTATGCCGGCTTTTGACTATGGGATTTATCATCTTGAGATATAACATTTTATCACTCATCATACATTTTGTACGAGACACGTCCCCGGACACTGCGCCTCCCCCTGCCTCGCCCTCAGTTTGAATGGTGACGTCCGTGTGCAGAAGTGTCAAATGATCACGAGTATTATAGCTCAAGATGTTAATACACATACGTTACATCCCATATTCCAAAGCCGGCTTCACTGTAAATCTCAATGGCGGCAAACGACGCATTTTGTGTACGCCGACGGCTAGGATTGGTTCTTAATTCATAATTTCTCAATCATAAATGTCTCCGTAAATAGTTTAAGTAATTTCAAAAAAATTAAATCGCGTCTATGAACTTGAACTTGATTGAGGAATCCTTATTTAAATGTACAGTTCCTTGGGCCTCAGTTCACCCGTTACAGCTGGTTATATTATAAATGGTTATAAATGACCCCAATGTGCATTACGTGTCTACCAGGAGGAGTGCACACGTGATGATGGAGCCCGGTACACCCCACTGTCGGCACTCTCTTCTATGCAGCCACCGGCAGAGCATGCGCACTCGCATTCACCACATGCTCCAGGTAAGAGTCTTTTATACATTTCCAGCTGTTGACTTCGAGGCTTAAGGACCCGGAGCTGCTAGCACTTATTCATAGTTAACTAAACATCAACAACAACATCAGCTTATTCAGTCTACTGCTGGATATAGGCCTCCCCTATAAGAAGGGCGATATGCCCATAATGTCCACGCTGGGCATGCGGGTTGGGGATCGCAAGGCACAGCTTCTCGCATCGCTGACGCTGCTGCCCATTGGTGGCCAGGGGATTTAGCTGTTCCAGTGTTAGGCTGTGTTATGCCACAATCAGCCGGCCGCCAGAGCCCCGTTTGTTAATCATCAGGGTGCACCACGGGCGGGTGGGGTTGGCTTGGGTTCCAACGATGGAAGTTAGAATCCTTACATAGTTCATAGTTTATTTATTTATAACAACTATGCTACAGGTGACAAAATGTTAAATACATAATAGGACGCTAATACTCAAACAATGTGAAATGTCAAAAGCATCAAACCTCAACTTCTTTCTACTTTCAATAAATGTTATAAGTGAATGTATTAAACCTTCATAGTATACAAATAATACACTCAGACCTTATACAAATATCTGAAAATAATGCAGACATTTGTCCCGTTGGGGGAATCGAACCCTCAACCTTGCCCCTCAGGCGGACCTTCGCCTACTGCGCTACAGAGGCCGTTAAAAAAGCACACAAACAGACAAAAGCGACTTTAAGTTTTGGTCACTAGGAAAATCTGAAGTGATACATACAGTCAGAGCTCTCTGTTTAAGGTGCGTTTCTACCAATTAGGAAAAAAAAGCCTTATTTTATTAAAATGCCGACTGACGTATGGTTCTGTTGAATCAGAACTGTAAACAGCAGTAAGAACAGCCTTCATTAGGAGATTAAGCAGTTTCTCATGCTAAGCTAACTTAATTAATTGTTATGATTGCTTTGTTGCGGCTGTCATGGCCACAGAATATCTATTACGTAGTATTAAGACGACCGTCTACCAAAGCAACGCATAAAAATTGTTACTTGTTTAAAAGCTACGCTCAGTTCGCTTGGACAAGATATGCAACCTTATTGTAACTGCCGTCAGGCTCTTAGCTCCATACCTCTCACCTAGTACAATGATCAGGTTCATGGAAGATATGTACGAGTAAATGTAGGTATAAACTGTGAATAAACAATGTAAGAACTTTGTTAACAAGCTGGCACCTCTTTTTCTTCATGTTACATTATTTTTTGTGATATAGAGATGTCAAAAAAAAATTGTTGTAAGGAAGTTTCCTATTTTTGTCTCATAAACTTCAGGTAAATTAGATCTACCCATTCCGATCACTAATTATAACATAAACTGCTAGTATTCCTACTCATTAAACAGTGGACCTTCCGACTACTCTTAATTATAATAAATACGTCAAAAGATTTCCCAACAATATTTTTCCCTGAAGAGATTACGGCGGTAATCAAGGAAAATATATGTATTATCTTACATTCAGCCAATCGCAAGGTTAATCCAATTATAAGGATCAAAGGATATTATGTTTCCACGTAAACTTCTCGCATTTTTCTGGAAAGGTATCTAATATTTTAAATGCGAATGTTAATTTGTTTGTTGCACTTTCACGCCTTTACTGCTCAACCTATCATCAATAAAATTACACATACACTATGTCAAGGATACAGATAAGGACATAGAGCACATACCTTTCACGTTCAGAAGAACGTACTGTTACCGAGAGCAGCAAAACATTTGTAAAAATTTAGCCGCGAGCAAAGGCTTAGTGGGCTGGCTATATCTGTCGAAGAACCGATAACCGTTGGGGTAACGAGTTCCGCGACCGCGGATCGGCAAACGTAGTGTAGGACGCCCTCCGGCCAAGTGGAGGGACGATTTGCGAAAGGTTGCCGGTAGAAGTTGGATGCGTCGAGCTCAGGACAGGGCGCAATGACGCTCATCATGGGAGGCCTATGTCCAGCAGTGGACTGCTATAGGTTGATGATGATTATGGTCATGATGATGATGAAGATGAAAGATTTAAATAAATATATTTTAAATATTTACACACAACATAAAGCCCCAATTAAAATAATGATGCGTTTATGAATCTCGCAATGCTTTACTGAACCACATTTATATACAATGATATTGTTTTGTCAATTCGTAAATTAAATAACAACACGAGGGAATATTCACGCAATGCCTACGCAATTTCAATAAGCTTTCTTACAGGCAGTATGCTATGCCGAAAAGGGGTAAATTTCCTTCCGAAAGTAAACAACATTGTTGAAAGACTTGTTATTTGGTAGATTTTCATGAAGAACTGGCTTGTAAAGTTACGCCTTAGTTTAACTCAAAAACTTGTGAGGCAGCCCTAGAACAGATTATTTTGTTAAACTTTGTTCTTGACGTAATGATGATGATAATTGTAGCTCTGCCTTAATGTTAGGACTGCAAGCACACACAATGATAAGTTTAAATTTTAGGAGAAATGTTAAATCACGCTTTTTTAATTGAGGTTCACACAATTTGTGGACAACTATGACCCAAATCACCCTTTTAGGGGATAACATACAAACTCAAACTCACCTAGTATATAAATCTTATTTATTTTTTATATTAAATGTAAAGTGTATGTATGCATCTCTAAAACAAAGGGCAATAAAACATTCTTTGCGTTTTCCCCCATCATGACATCAACTACTGCTGAACTCCAGTACACGGTAAACAAAAAAGTTGAGAGTTTTTCTAAATAAACTTCTATAGAGGTATATAAATATAATTTCATTTTTTATTACTGAATGCACCGCACCATCTATAAAAACAATAGGTAACAAAACTTTCATCGCGTTTTTCCCCATCATGGCATGAACTGTGTACTGTATACCAGACCACGGTAAACAAAATGATATTCTCACGTGCCATTCGACACATCAAACCGTAAGAGTGTTTCTAAATAAACTCCTCTAGAGGTAAATAAATCTTATTTCTATTTTTTTATTGAATGTAAAATGAATGTGCATCTATAAAAACAAAGGGCATTAAACATTCATCGCGTTTTTCCCCTATCATGACATGAATTACTGAACATCAGTCTACGGTAAACAAAATGATATTCTTACTTAAGATTCGACATATCAAACTGTAAGAGTTTTTCATGGATCCAACAATCCTTCACAAACTTCCAATACTTTTCCCCAAACAGACTAATCGATTTACGAAAGACGTAATGCGTTCTCAGCGTTCCGGGACGGATAAACGTTTTCCGGTTCTCATAGCTCCGATATTATTAGTTTGATTTATGCTTTTCGCTTTGAATACCGTGTTATTACAGACGACTTAGATACTTATTTTTACGTGTGGGATTGCCTTTTTCACCATAGAAGAATTTGTGTCTAGTTTATTGGTTTTAACTATATTATTTTTTTATCTTCGGCTTCATCATTATCAGCTTCTTGCTCCATAGCTGGACATGGCCTCGCTTTAATTTTTACAAATTTGTCATTAGTTCTTGGTATTATGACCATCAATGTACTTTCATTATCGTTGTTGTCCGTCTCGTTCTGTATGTTTAAGTGTGAGTACAATAACGATTTTCTATCTATCCTTGGATTTCATCATCTCATTGTCTTCAGCATGTAGCTGGCGGAAGGTAGCTGGCAAAAGGTGGTTGCCGAAAATCGGGCTCAGTGGCGCTTACTGGAACATTATCTTCAGCATGTATCAGTTCACTGATGAACACACATCACACATCTCATCCCTCATTATCTTCAGCATGTAGCTTGCGGAAGGTAGCTGGCAGAAGGTGGTTGCCGAAAATCGGGCTCAGTGGCGCTTACTGGAACATTATCTTCAGCATGTATCAGTTCAGTGATGAACACACATCACACATCTCATCCCTCATTATCTTCAGCATGTAGCTTGCGGAAGGTAGCTGGCAGAAGGTGGTTGCCGAAAATCGGGCTCAGTGGCGCTTACTGGAACATTATCTTCAGCATGTATCAGTTCACTGATGAACACACATCACACATCTCATCCCTCATTATCTTCAGCATGTATCAGTTCACTGATCCACCACCTTCTGCCAGCTACCTTCCGCAAGCTCCACCTAGCCGGTTTTACTTTGTACACTATCTTTCGCTTCGTGACCGATATTTAAGGATTCATTTATAAACATGCATTTTAATGGGCCAAAGTCGTAATTGTGGTTATAAAATTTTCATTTTTTCAAGGTCTTTTTTTACGATTTTAAAGTTTGTTTATGTTTCGCGAGGTCAGGACGTCGAAAAGATCAAGAAAACCGTGGCATTAATATTTTTAGTGACTAAAAATTCTTGTGATAAGTCAATGATATGTCGATATGTACCTAATTTATTATTAGGAAATGCTTCTACTTAATATACTTTTTATTAGTTAAAATATTTAATATTGTTTTATATCTAGATACATAAACACCCATACATAAACACTACTCAAAAACCAGCTTTTTGTTGACCCTGCCACTGTCTAGATGGCAATAGATAAAACATTGTTTGACAGATTTTTATAAATAAGGTCATTGATGTAAAAATATATTTGATTTTAAATTGAAATTTAGAAACATGAAATCTAAATGCTTGAGCGTGAATTCCAGCAAAACTATATATCAGTTGCCTCATCGTATATTAGGTCAATGTATCACTGGCCTTGCAAATAAACATTATCGCAGACGTCAACGAACAAATTGATATTTAGCCGATATTCTGAATGAATATTATTACTCTTGAAGCGTGGGACAAATACAAAGAGCGGAGGTGAGGCACGGGCGCGGTGCGGACACGGGCGTGGCGTTGGCGTAGCGCGGGCGTGGCGTGGGAGTGGCGCGGACGTGGCGCCGGTGCAGCGCAGAACAGGCGCGCTAACGGTGTTGGAAAGGCGAGGCGCGGGCAGTGACAGTGGATGTATTTGTACCATTCTAGTCTTTGATTTTATCACGACAACATGACGTCTTCTTCGTCAGATGAAGAAGATCTGCAAGCTCTTATGCATTTGAAGAACTTACAAAAGATCAGAAGATATGCGGTCCACCCTGTGTCGTAAGCAGGACAGGAGCATAGATTTTTTATTCACATGGAAAATTTATCCAGATCATTTTTACGACTTATATAAGATGTCCCCGTAGTGTTTTAATAAAATTATGTCCAAAGTAAGAGTTGACCTAGAAAATAAAAATCGAATTGGAAAATACCAGAAGAATATTCAGAAGTGTGACTACTAATAAATTTAAGGTAATTTAAGCAAGCTGGTTGTTGTTGATCAAATCAAAATTTAAAAAAAACTAATAAAAACAATAGAAGTTTAATAAATTAAATTTTTATAATGTATAAAAATCCTTGTTGTTTTGTGGGAGAAAATAAAAGTATTGGGTTTCTGTTGTTTTATGTGTGTTTGTGGTGATAGGAACCGTATTTGCGGCTTGATTAGTTGTAGTTTTTGAATTTTGCTGAACAGTCGCAGTATAAATTAGAGTGCAACTATTGGAATTTAAGCTACTTCCAGAATACGGAAGGAATGATGACTTCTTTAATCCCTACAAGGTTTGATTTGAACATTACGGCTCGTTTACGAAATAAATAAAAAAACATTTTTCTTGAAAACGGGCAGGTATATCAGAAAAACGTTTTGCTATAAAATAAGTTTAGAAACACCCAAATACCTTCAAAAATAAATTGGGACCATTGTGCAGCATGCCACTGCCTGCGGGTGTGCCAATGGCGAGGAAGTGGCACCCTTGCTCCGCCCGCGCTTCACCCGCACCAAGCCCGCGCCACGCCCGCGCCACGCCCGCGCCACGCCGTCTCAGTATGTCTCACACCCCACCTCTGTATGAAATATCAAAAAAGTGTCGCCTCACCCGCGCCGCGCCCGTGCGCGCCACGCCACCGCCACACGCCTGTCGCATTTGACCCACGCCTGAGTCAAGATTGTTTATCACAAATTAAAATTCAGAAATTGTTCACAAATGTAAATCCTATTTTGAATCTTATCCTATTTTCTATTTTGTACCTGAACCTTAATCCATTCACCACCACAAACCATTCAGAAAAATAACAAAGAAACTTACCTACTTACGATTATCTACATAAACCTAAATTACGTGACCAGTGAATAAAACAAGGACAGGACAGTTAAGGCGAGAACCTAAATACAAAAGTACCTTTAATTGAGATTTCAAACAATATTACGGCGCTTCAAAAGAAGACGCTAAAACTTTAATATGGGACTGTCGTAATTAAATTTCATTTATGTTCTGTGTTCCGACCTTTTTATTGATACGTCCAACAAGAACGGCTTCGTTGTCACTTTTATTTATTTTGTACATTATCACTTTGACGAGAAATATTTTTATTTGTTCCCATTGGCTGGTTTTTATATCAAAGTGTGTTTTATTGTCGCTATTTGTCGATTGTTGTTTTGTGTGAGCGACACTGATGGCCGGAGATTTTCCGCAAAATGAACACTGTTTTTGTTGGGGTTTTGTGTTCTAAAAGTTGTTCAAGTTTATATGCGATATCAAAGTTAAGCAGTGACTAAAAAGTAACGCATCTGGCTTCGTGCCAAGTGTGCAGATGTCAATACTGGATCTTGGCCTCTTGAGTCTCTTCCGTGGAATATTATAAGAGATATTAGCATAATCTGTGGTGTTTTACCCGTGTTTACCAGTAAATGTGCCGTGTTCCCCCGGGACGGCTCTCTGCAATTATGCATCTTAATTCTATTGTGGTGGTTCTTTTCCGGAAATACTGAACACGTTTTCATTTAATTTTACCACCTTGGAGTTTCGCTAAGTATATAATCATTCTGTTATTGTTTTGCAAAATGTTTATTTGGTGTAGCTAAATTAAGTTACATAAAGTGTAGTTTGAGTTTAAGAGATTGCTTCTTTATTGTTTGCTTTTTAGATTATTGTGAGTTAATCTACACATACACTAAGGCCTGTATTAAGATCATTAAAATTCAAAAACTCAATACAATTACAGATTTTTTGTCAGATTTCAATAGCCTATTAGTTTCAGCTCAGATAACTACTTAAGGTTTTATTTTTATTTATTTACATATTTTAAAGATGTTTATGTTTATTGACTAGAACGGCTTGCGCCAATTACTCTAATTATAAAAATTTAGTTGAGTTTACATCTTACCTATACATAGTCAAAATTCAATAAAAAATAGTCAGTAATAACAAATTCAATAGATAGTCAAATCAATCAATATCTTACTCACACACACTATCAATAAACTTACACACACTTCTGCATATCTGTATCTGTATCTGTATCAGTCCACTGCTGGACATAGGCCTCCCCTAATAAAGGGGGATATACCCATAATCCCCACGCTGGGCATGCGGGTTGGGGATCGCAGGGCACAGCTTCTCGCACCACCGACGCTGCTGCCCGTCAGTGGCCAGGGGATTTAGCTGTGCCGATGTAGGCTGTGCTATGCCGCAATCAGCCGGCCGCCAGAGCCCCGTTCGTTGTTTAGCAGGGTGCACCACGTGCAGGTGGGGTTGGCTTGGTTTCCGAAGATAGGGGTTGGAACCCTGTACACCCCGTATCGCTATTAAATCTATATATTGTATGAACGTGCGAAGTTAAACATAATTTGTATCGCTTTCAAGCATGTCTGTCTTATGGAGTACACACATCCGATTCTGTTGTTACTTTCGAGAGACAGTAGTTTATAAAAGAAATAACTTAGTTTGACTAAGTAAACCAAGTATAACTGATTGTTCTATAACAAAGTTTAACTTTGAACTTTCCATCCCCGAGTACAACGCGTTTATTAATTTTACACTTTAAAGAGGTGTTCATTTTTTTCGTTAGTAGTGGTCTTGAACAAATTAAGACGAACGATAGAACTTTTAAACCTGATTATGTTAAATGAGATTTTACGAGGTTCACCGATCCTGTTGTAAAACTAATTAACTTTTAACTAGCTTTTGCCGCCATATTTGCAAGTGGTTCTTATTAAAAGTAATACCTGCCATCGGTTATTTTAAATCTCAATACAAATATTTTAAATTATTATAATCCAAATATTTTTAATTAGTATGATCCTCCCTATCTTCACCGTGGTTTTTTTATGTTTCTTTTGTTGAACCAGTCAAAACTTAGTCTTTATTCGGCTTAATATAAGTACTACCTTCTGTCTGCGGCTTCGCTCGCGTGGTAACCGGTTAAAAACCTATTTATAATTTCTAGTTTAGAACTATAATTATGTGCTGTTTAGTAGTTTTGGCGTATAGGAAGAGCAAACATACTATCTTCATAGCACAATTACAATTATGTGCCATTTAGTAGTTTTGGCGTAGGTATAGGAGAAGCCAATATACTATCTTCATTGCACAACTACAATTATGTGCCGTTTAATAGTTTTGGCGTATAGGAGAAGCCAACATACTAACTTCATTGCAAACTAAAATTACGTGCTGTTTAGTAGTTTTGGCGTATAAGAAGAGCAAACATACTATCTTCATTGCACAACTACAATTATGTGCCGTTTAATAGTTTTGGCGTATAGAAGAAGCTAACATACTAACTTCATTGCAAACTACAATTATGTGCTGACTAGTAGTTTTGGCGTATAGGAGGAGCAAACATACTATCTTCATTGCACAACTACAATTATGTGCTGTTTAGTAGTTTTTCCGAATAGGAGGAGAAAACATACTATCCTCATTGCACAACTACAATTATGTGCTGTTTAGTAGCTTTGGCGTACAGGAAGAGCAAACATACTATCTTCATTGCACAACTACAAATATGTGTCGTTTAGTAGTTTTACCGTATAGGAGGAGCAAACATACTATCTTCATTGCACAACTACAATTATGTACCGTTTAGTAGTTTTGCCGTATAGGAGGAGCATACATACTATCTTCATTGCACAACTACAATTACGTGCTATTTAGTAGTTTTGGCGTATAGGAAGAGCAAACATACTATCTTCATTGCACAACTACAATTATGTACCGTTTAGTAGTTTTGCCGTATAGGAGGAGCAAACATACTATCTTCATTGCACAACTACAATTATGTACCGTTTAGTACTTTTACCGTATAGGAGGAGCAAACATACTATCTTCATTGCACAACTACAATTATGTGCCGTTTAGTAGTTTTGCCGTATAGGAGGAGCAAACATACTATCTTCATTGCACGAACTTTAGCCTTTTTAAGTGGGATAGTATACTTACTTTTTACACAGTACAGCTCAAAGTATATAACTCACGATATAAATAAACGTTTCAGTAAATTTTTCTACCTTTAAGTTCTGTTTGCAATTTTTCTGAGACCGTCCATATGGCACTGGGCCAAGACTCCTTCCTATATCCGCGATATTAAATAGTGGGTACTTATCTACTCGTCTAATGCCCAGTCTTCACTTTAGAAGGCATAATATGATAGCGAACGCTAACGTGCGCGTGCCAAGACAGTGTGTAAAAAATCATTCTAAATATATATAAATACTCCCTAGATTATTTCTCATTGTATTTATATTGTACCTACATAAATGAGCTAATATTTATATGGGATATGTTATCTATTTCCTTGATAGAACGTTTCCAATACTTAGTACATGGGATTTTTGATTGAGAGGTTTGCTTGGAATATTTCCTTCATATAACTTTTCCTCTGAAAGGTTCCTTATTTGCCAATGCAAATTCATAAATCATTATTGTATTTTCTGCGAACAATTTTGTTAGCTGGAAAATAATTATTTTTATTGTACATACTTCTAAGTCTCTAGAATATTGAGCTTTATGTAGAGAACTTACGTAGGATTGAAAATTCTGCAATTACTTAGGTACTTTATATCTTCACGTGATCTCAAGCTCTGCGAGGAGCTATTTTGGCCCAAAATCCTGCATGTTTGAACAAGCTAAAAATGAAAATTGAATCAAATGCTCATAAACACATAAACATTTTTAAAACCGTAAATATATACTCACTTTTGTATCCATTGCCATAACGTCCAATTTCCTTGACTGTTTGAGTTTACCTACTTAGTTCTATCATTATGACGAATTACAAGCTTTAATAAACAAATTATTAGCCAAGTTGGATTTCTTGCCGATTTCTCTCTGCTCGGTTACCGTAGAAATCAGTGTAAATTTTACAGGTGATAATTTAAAGTATCAAAATGATCCATAGATTTGTATTGAATACAGAATTTTTCAATTTGAATATTCAATAAAATTCGCCAATTGAATTCGATAAAGTTAGTTTGTATTCGTTCACTTTTATTTGTTAGTGTGTACAAGCCTTGTCAGGCCCGCCGGCCAGACACGAAATCAGCGATATCTTAGCTATTTGATATTCAATTTAATTCTCTACGACGATGATACGATCTTATTGAAATAAGTGAAATCGGCCTAAAATGTTTTTGGAGTGCTTGAAGACGTTATCTGTTTTGGTGTTTATATTATCTGAATAGTACTACAAATACTTGCTTGTAATTTACTCTTTTTATCATAAAATATTTTAGAGACGTGTAAAAATATTACTTACTCAACTAAAAAAAAAATTTACATTGTGTCGATCGCTAGATATGTTACGTTATTGGTTTGAGAAGTACCTATTTTAAAATCGTATCAAGTATTGTCGATCGAAATATACTTACGTTCGGTAATGGTAGAGCCTTTGCTTAGCTTTAGAAATGTGATTGGCAAGGGTATACATTTTCAAAATTTTCATGAGAGGTTTTCTTGAAAATTTGAGTTATCAACAAGATAGTCACCCCACCAATAAAAATGTTTATTAGCTTACGATTTAAGTACAAATATTTTCCCCCTTGTTCAGATTTTACAGCAAAATTTTTCTAAACACAATTCAGCAACGAGCCCATAGCCACGAAGTTCAGCCGGTCGGAGGAAAAGTTTCGCCAGATTGAGGTTTAAATTACAGGCCGCCTTGAATTTATTTTAATTTTCATCTCGGAATAATTCCAATTTGCGCGCGGAGCATTTAATTTTCATAGCTTAACAGAATCCCGTTTCGGTGAAACCCGATTAGTGTCTAAGCGGCCGTGGCCTATTTGTTATCTTGAGAAAAACCGTTCGGGACGAAATGGAACAACAGTGCCCAAAGCGTGAGATTCTTGCGCTAGCTTACTAGGCTTGAAAGTTTATTAGGCCCTTGCATCCAACAAACTTTGTGGCGCAGTGGGCGATAGCCCGCCTGAGACGCAGTAGATTGTGAGTGCGATTCCCGCCGTGAGACAAATGTTTATATGATCTGCAAATATTTGTCCCAGGTCATGTCCTATAACCCTGTAACTCTGAAACACCCAGGTGTTTTCTAAGTATATTAAGTAATGTATATATATATAAAAAATACATATAACTAGTATATGAGTCATGTAGTACCTACCCATACAAGCTCTGCTTACTTTAGCCCTAAAGAAAGTAATACTTGTGTAAAAAAATCCATCATCATATATTTATCTAGTTTAGATTTTTTATACAACGTTAAGTGCCTGGGGCATGGTCAAATGGAGTAGACTTGTCTACAAACCTATATTATAATCTTCTCTGCCTATATCGGCCGTACCCACATGAAATATATAGAGAGCTTATAGCAAATGTCATATGGTCAATCAAAACTGCAGGTTAAGTTTTTTTCTGAGCCGATGACAAAGTAACTTATTAAATTCATGGCATGAGTTTCTTGCATCATTGAAATATTTATGAAATATTATTTCAAATTGTTATTGCATAAATATATCCACATCATTTCAAAGTCTACAATTGGGTACAATTATAAATTTTGCATAGATTTTGTAGTAGACTTCAGATCTAACTTGATAGCATAAACTCATGCTACGGTAAAACAGGAACTGAACAAATAGGAAAAAGAGAGTTCGTGAGTTAATCATGGAAGTCGAGCGTTAATCGTTTCGTATTCGCCCGTCCGTCGTTTATTTTTGTCGTATTCGTCGTTTGACTGAATGTGTAACAACTTAGATACACAAGTATCGTCGTGACTGCTTACACGTCGTTCGCTACAAGCTCGGCAGTTTACATACAAGTACAGAACTCCTTATGACTTCGGAATCTGTAACAATGTCGTGAAAGTGCGAATGGTATTACGGAGATCTCAGTATTTGTGTCAATCTTTCGTCTTGGGTCAGCGGTTCTTTTGAAATTGACAAACTTGCGACGAGTTACGTAAACTTGTTTGGTATAACTTCATGCCTTCCCGGAAAAGGTCTTGATCTTAGTTGATTTAATATTCTTTTGTGTTATCTGTGATATAAGTTTTTGCTGTTTCATTAACTAAGTAATTTACCTTATATATAAATAAGTTAATAATTAATTAAAGCGCCAAACTAAGCAGTCACTATAATATACTAAATATAAATGAGAATAAGCCACGTAAAGTCAAAAAAGTGAGGGAGGTTATTAAAAGGCCAGGTTAGGTTTACACATCTTATATGATGACATTTGATAATTTTCATATTAATTATGTCGATGTATTAATTTTACTGAAAAACACTGAAATACTGAAAAAAACAAATTAAACGTTACTTGGACATAGTAGGTAGTACCTACTATTTTAGCTCAAGCAGCAGTCTTTGAGTGGAAAGATCTTTATAACTCAAAAGTACATATTATCAAACGAAAACATACAGTAAACTAAAATAATTTCGAATTAAGGCAGGCAATGCGATTTTTGAATATTTGAAGCATATGTAGATGCCTCGGATAAAAGAAAACACGGGCATACATCTTGCAATATTAGGACCTCATAAGGCCGGAATTTCTGGCCGGGTAACAGTTAAGTTCTGAAGATAACCAACTGCCTACTAAAAGCTACCTGTTATTTGTAGCTGTGGCCGAGCTCGGAGGACTCAGTGCTCAATCTCGCCGCGCGGGGTGCTCCAGCGCCTTCTCTGCGCCCTCACCATCTGCCCATCATGATCCAGGTCAGTTTACTTCTACATCCTGGTATCACTTATAGTCCCTATGAACTTACTGCTTTAATACGATATAATATACTTCTGCCTGTTTACTGAATTAATTTTAATCATTCTGAGTAGGTACTAACTTCCGTTCTAAACACACTGACATCATCTGACCTTTTATTCGCTATCTTAGTTGCAAATTCAAATGGTGCCATCCTGAGGCTCATCTAGAAGACCAGCGAAAAAGCATTTGTATCGTAGATGCAAAATTTTGAGCAATGAGAAAGCGTAGAATCCAATCCAAAGAAATAGGACTAAAGCATAGAAGAAGTCTTAAAATTCATTTATGCTCTGAACATTAACTCATACGGCTAATCTCTACTTTCTTATGTCCATATATCTTAGCTAGAAAGAGATGCATACTTTATCTCAATGCGATTTGTGCAACTTCGTACGACTTCGTACCAGAGAATTTGTATGAACCTGCATAGAAATTTGTTCGAGCGCCCTGGTACGAGTAACTTTTTGAAGTCGCATTAATATATGTATGCATCCCTTTCTAACTGATGATATTGGACATAAGAAAGTAGATATCAGCCGTACTGAATTTTAAGACTTTATCTAGTTGTCTTCCTATATCTGTGATCCAATCAAAATAACGCTTTGACAGTTTGTTGATTGACGTTCTTTAAATTTCGACAGATTAAATGTCAAAGTTTGCAAATTAAGGTCCGGTGCCGACTAATTGTATGCAAATGAGGTCTCTGATCAGCTTCGATATCACTTGAACATATATTCTCAATATCTTGCGAGACAGCCCTGGTATCGCTCGTACTAATAATACCAATTACTTGACACCGATCAGGCATAACAATATCTTTTGATCAACAAACATGCTATCACTTGGTCCGTAGTACACATTTATTATGAATGCGAAAGTTTGTATTTGTTTAGTGAGTTACTTTATTATCTTTTCTGTCTACTAGACAGATATGGATAAAACTTGGAACACATTATATAGCGTCATTTTATAGCATAACAATATCTTTTGATCAACAAACATGCTATCACTTGGTTCGTAGTACACATATATTATGAATGCGAAAGTTTGTATTTTAGTGAGTTACTTTATTATCTATTCTGTCGACTAGACAGATATGGATAAAACTTGGAACACATTTTATAGCGGCAAGTGGAGGCCCAGGCGAAATTTAGTAAACAATGTAAAATTATTATTGTGTTCCTAATTTATCATCATCTGTAATCAGTCATAATTATTTATTTATTTATTCATTAATAGGAACGCCAACAGCTTAAATATCAATACATTGTAGGGTTACACTGACAAAGTTTTCATTATGAAGAAGCCAATTACAAGCGGACACAGCATTCATAATAATAATAATAACTAAGTAGTAGGTACTTATGGTAACTAAGAGATCAATAGGTATATTATGTATTAATAGAACTTAAAATATTAATTTATCTTTTGTGTCCTTTTGCTGACTTTAGGTGAATCTGAAGCTATAGTAAACTAACTCTTTTTTCATGATAATATCTTAAGATGGGATACGCAAACGGCCCACCTGATGTTATAATGTTAGGTGTTAACCATTACCCATAAGTATTCTTTGGTAGATTTGTTTGGAATGTGCCCTACGATACAACGCCCTAATTTCACCGGCACCCTTCAAACACATACAATCACACACACACACACACAACAATGTAGCTTCAATAGGCATGGACTACCTCGGATGAGTGCTTCACAAAGAACTATGCTACTTCTAGATAGTCCTTCTACTCCAATAAGGTATACCTGGTTTATGTTTGTGTTATAATAATTTAGACTTTCATGCAAGGTGTTTTTATTGTATACATTGTCCTCTTTATAAACATGCCATTTTGTAGAAATAACCATGTAGTTTGGCGTTGGACAGCGGCCAGCGCCGGTCTCTTAAAATATTTAACGCATTTCCATGAATATTTTACTAATAGTTTCCAGGGCCATAAAATATTCGAAATGGGCTGTGACTATTGTTTGGATAGGGCAGCTCAGTGGGCATTTTAAAGGGATAATAGATTGAGTTTGAGTGTTTTATACTAAGGCAGAAATTAAATAATAATAATAATTCCGATAAATTTCAAAACTTTTGCTCATAACCAGTCTCTTTTCTACACCTCTCAAGTATTTTCCTAAATCAATCAGTTGGTGACAGTTTTATCCTAAGTTTTTTTTGTGATCTAAATAATCTGAAATTCTAAAATAACTTATGTAATAAATTCTAGATAACAAAAGGCTTGGAATGAAACTGTCTCAAAGTCCCTCAAAAACAATAAAATACGATTACTAATAAGTACAAAGACGTTAAAAAATATAAGCCAAGCAGTCTCTTGCAATGCATTGAATTCTTGTCTCGGTTGCGTTACCAATTGATGTAAATTCAAAAATGTATTTACACAAGTTTTCCTTACGATTTATGATTATTATAATCCTAAGTTGTACCACTGCAGGGCAAAAGCCTCCCTTCCTTTCTTCCACTCCACTTATAAGAGTCCAGTTCGTCTCTCCATCTTCACCGCGGTTTTTCACGTGGTCGCCTGATAACATGCGTGGTCCTATAAGTGGCAGCATTTGCCCAGAACTCGTCTGGCATGCGGCAGACGTGACCTGCCCAGTCTCATTTTATTTAGCAAAGCGATTTGTTTGAATATTAAGTTTTTCAGGGTCCAGTTTTATTGCCGATGTCGTTTCACAGTTTGAGAGCCTGGAGATTCATCATGTTTCCACTGAATAAATATTTTTATTTATAATTCCTATTATATAACCAATTTGAATTTCTAAAAGGCGAATCTCCTGTTTTTTTGTCTACAAACATTTCTGATGCAAAAACTAACAAGTTTTATTTAATTTCAATCAAATATACATTCCACTCCGGTAAAAAGATGGCGGTGTTAAATTATAAGCAGTTGAACGGGAACGGCGTAAATAGCAGTCACGATATAGTATGAGGCGAAGCTTTTTATTGACCAAGAAAAGCTTACCGCTTGTATAATTTTTCCAGTACCTAAAAGTTTTGAGCAAAAAATTATAGGGGCGCGGCTAATACTGATTTTCCTAATTTGTTGGTTTGTTCATTTGTTTCGCTTTTAGCCTTAAGATAGGTTAATTAATTATGTAAATTACCTTAACGAAGGTAGTAGATCCTAATTAATATTATCAATAAAAAGGGAGATCTATATTTGTTTATTGGTTTGTTTGTTTGTTTGGCTTTCAGCCTAAAGTTAAGTTAAATAATTAAGTAAATTACTGTAATGAAGGTCGTAATAACTTATGCCCGCGGCTTCGCTAGTTTAAATAATGCTACTTTTTATTAGTTGTATTTATAATAAAAGATTTAACATCAGATGATGTATTTAGGACAATTAATCAGAGAAACAATAATTTTATAAATTAAACTGGGGAAACTATTTTTGTCACTCGTAGGCTTCGATCAAAATTGATCGAAGCTATACTATTTAAGTAATAGGTAATATGGTGGACGATATATTAATGCTAAGTAGGTACGCAATGGAAGTGGCTAGAAAAATGGGGCCTTACAATGGGATGGTAAGGCTGTGGTAGGACTATGAGGATCTATTCCGGTAGATGGTAGATATAAGCAAATTATATTAAAAGAAAATATTGATAAAAATCTCAATAGTGACATAATGCTCTAACCACGATAAATAATTTGTGTAGGTACCTTTATACCCTGTTTTAACATCTATCTAACCTGTTTGTGTAACCGAGCAAATTCTTTGAATAAAGTAGCTTAACGACTAAAGCAATTTATTAAGTAGATAAAGTCAAACTTCAGAGGTCGAGAAGTTTCAAGGCTTTAACATTTTGTTTACGTTCTTTGTAACAAGCAATATCCATCGGGCGAATAAATAATGGTGTGGGTATCAGGAACAAAGCATTTTTCACTGTACAATACATAGAACATGGTTCCTTTAATTGTAGGCCTCTTCTTCTTCATATGAGTCAGTGGTCTACTTTGATGTCGGGGTTTTTACACCGCCTGAAAGCCTCCGACATTCCTTAGCGACTAAAAATATATCGTGCCTTCTGAAGCAGAGATCTAAATACCATTAAACGGTCACCCATCCAAGTAGTGACCGGGCGGATTGTTGCTTTACCAAGATGATCTGTGAAGAACAGTAGAAAGCCACACCATAAGTGCTTCGCGTTGACCTCTCTTATAATAAGTTACGCGCCTAAGGTACTTGGCCAGCATATGCCAAATGATATAAGAAATAGGCAAAGTTAACCACTACAAAGAATTTATGAAATAGAGGGACA